>CM028132.1:730482500-731862500 GCA_016271365.2 Neoceratodus forsteri
CACTGGGTCTGATGTGGGTACCCAAGTGCTACGAGCCGCATACGATTCTGCAGACTCGTCTGCCAGAGCTGCAGCTTCAGGCTTCTGTCTCCGGAGACACTCTTGGCTCCGTGTCTCCGGTTTTACCCAAGACATACAAAAGAACATTCTTGACGACCCTTATAAGGGTGAAATACTTTTTGGTGAACCCTCGGAGAAGGTTATCACCAAACTCCAGGACGCTGGGAAGGCAGTCAGGTCTGTACAGGCCATGTACAGATCGAGGCCTGGTTCCTTTCGTAGGAACCAGAGCCATTTTCACAGCTGGCAACAAAGGCAGCAGCCACGTTCCGGCCAGCAACGAAGGGGCACTTTTCAACGTAAAGCCCAGGCTAAGTCATCCCCAGGCAGAGGCCAGCACTACACAAACCGCCCAGCCTGCAGGGACTAGTGCTGCCACAGCATGACTTCTTCCTGGCCCCCGCCTCCTCTGGATCAACGGGCACAGAAGGTCGGGGGTCGCATCGCTCGCCACTTTTTAGGGTGGCAGTCGATTACCGCTGAACGGTGGGTTCTCCAGTTGGTCAAGAAAGACCACTTCATAGAATTTCTCGCCCACCCACCGTCAAGACCTCCCCTGCTTTCCCGTTATTCGGGTCAGCATGCCCTGCTCATACAGCAGGAGGTGCTTGCGCTTCTGGGAAAAGAAGCTATAGAGCACATAGCACGGAACCAAAAGGGTGCAGGTTACTATTCTCACTTCTTTCTGGTTCCCAAGAAAACAGGGGACCTCTGTCCGATACTGGACCTCAGCGACCTCAGCGTGTCGGTCCTGTACAAACGCTTCCACATGGTGACCCTCCCAGGTCTGATTCCCATGCTCATGCAGGGCGCTTTTCTAGTGTCCTTGGGCATGCAGGATGCTTACCTGCATATACCCATAGCTCAAGCGCCACAGGAGGTTTTTGCGCTTCGAGTTCCAGGGTCACCATTATCAGTTCTGAGCCCTCCCCTTCGGACTGTCATCGGCACCTCGGGTATTCACGAAGTGCATGGCGGTAGTAGCGGTGACTCTTGAGAAGGCAAGGTCACTACGTGTTCCCCTACCTGGAAGACTGGCTTCTCATGGCACCCTCTCAGGAGGCCCTGATGTCCGCCATTCATTATACTCAGTCTCTGTTCGAGACACTGGGCATCATTATCAATCAAGAGAAGTCACGCCTGGTTCCGTCTCAGATTCTGAAGTTCATAGGCGCAGTTCTGGACACCGTCCAGGGGAAAGCTTTTCTACCCCGGGACCGAGCGGAACACATCAGATCCCTCATCAGGGACATATTGGCAAGGAAGACCATCCCATCCCAGACTGGTCCTTTACCTGCTGGGACACATGGCTGTGGCCATTGTAACTGTCCCGCTAGCCCGTCTCCACATGCGGGTGACCCAGTGGATGTTACGGGTCCAATGGGATCAAAAGCAAGACCATCTGCAGCTCCCAATTCGGATCACGAAGACCGTAATCCGGGATTGGCAATGGTGGCTGGCTCCGAAGAACCTTTCAGTGGGGGTCCCCTTTACTGAGCCGTCTCCGATTGTGACGCTCTCCACAGACGCCTCAGGGCTCGGATGGGGAGCACACCTAGACGGTGTCCGGTCTCAGGGCCTGTGGACAGCCCAAGAGTCTCATCTCCACATAAATATCCTGGAAATAAGAGCAGTTCTTTACACCCTGCAGGCTTTCCAGTCGGAGGTTCCACCGGATACTCTTCTGTTACAAACAGACAACTCCACGGTGATGTATTACCTCAACAAATAAGGAGGCACCCATTCCTACCCGCTTTGCAGGGAGGCCGTGAGGGTGTGGGATTGGGTTTTACAACACGACGCAAACCTCGTTGCTGTTCATGTACCAGGAGTGGACAATGTCATCACAGATGGCCTGAGTCGTTCTCAGGCCAGAATCCACGAATGGGAACTACTCCAGGAAGTAGTAGAGGATCTGTTTCGCAGATGGGGTACACCAGAATTAGACCTTTTCACGTCCCCATCCAACGCAAAACTGCCCAATTTTTGCTCGCTAGATCCAGGGCGTGATGTTTTCTGGCAAGACGCGTTGTCCCTCTGCTGGGCGGGCAGATTCCTCTATGCCTTCCCCCCTTTTCCGTTGATCCAGAGGGTCCTTCTGAAACTTCGCAGAGAGCAAGCGATGCTGATACTTATCGTGCCGTTCTGGCCCAGGCAGATCTGGTTCCCTCTACTACATCAGTTATCCCGGGCACCTCCAGTGCCTCTGCCAATCAGCTCTCACTTGTTGTCTCAGGAGGCAGGCTCCTTGGTCCCTCCGGACTTTCGTTCGCTGAACCTGCACGCTTGGCTCCTAGAGACATAGCCATTATGTGACACGGGGTCTCGCAAGAGGTAGCTGACGTTCTAGTGGCCACTAGAAAACCGGCCACTCATGCTACTTACGCCATGAAATGGCGCCGTTTTTGCCTGTGGGCTCAAGCCGGGGTTTTCGCCTCTAGACTGTCCAGAAAACTCGGTCTTGGACTACCTCCTGTCTCTTTTTCAGACAGGCATGGCCTACTCCTCGATAAAAGTACACCTTTGTGCCATCTCAGCGTATCACACTCCTATAGGCCAGCGTCCTGTCTCTCAGTTGGACACGGCATGAGCCTTCCTGAGAGGTGTTCTTCACTTTAGACCTCCGATTGAGGATTCTGTTCCGCCTTGGGATTTACCCTTTGTCCTGGAGCAGCTTATGCTGCCACCTTTTGAACCAGCCGCGGATTGCAAGCTACGTTTCCTTACATGGAAGACGTTGTTTTTAGTTGCCATTACTCCGGCCAGAAGAATTTCGGAGCTTCATGCACTGATGTGCAAAGAACTTTATTTGGTTTTCCACCGGGACATGGTATCCTTATGGACCAATCCGAAGTTTTTGCCTAAGGTGTTCTCAGCTCTCACTCTTAATCAGGATATCGATCTACCAGTGTACTTCCCTAAATATTCAAATCGAGGAGAGGTCCTGTTGCACACTTTAGATGTGCATAGGTGTCTGCGATATTACCTGAACAGCACCAAACACCACCGAAAATCTGATCAGCTTTTTGTCTCCTTCGCCCACGGGATGCTGGGAGCTCCCGTTTCCAAACAGTCGCTGTCCAGGTGGCTTATTCATTGTATCACGCTCTCTTACCAGAAGCGCAACAAACCCTTACTGGGCACGGTTAAGGGTCATTCCACAAGGGGGGTGGCTACTGCCTTTGCGGCATTAAAGAACGTGTCCACCTCAGCTATCTGTGCAGCAGCGACTTGGAGCACCGTGCACACCTTTGTCAGGCATTATAGCCTGGGTGTTGCATCGAGGCGAAGAGCAGGTTTTGGTCTAGCAGTCCTTCAAGGACTTCTGTCCTAGGCTTAGGTTTCACTAAAGGATTTCTACCTTCCCTCCTCCCGATGGTGTGGGATTTCCACTGTTGCTTGGGAATCAGTCCTACTGGTGTAACTTGCTGCAAGAGCTGTTTCTCGAAGTAAGATAGTACAGTTACGTAAGAACTTACCGTAACAGTAGATCTTCGAGAACAGCTCTTGCAGCAGGTACTTTCCCTCCCACCATCCCCGCTGGAGGTAGATTTTTTGGTTCCAATATCCTTCTCCTAGGATCAGGTGTTCTCAATACTACTCTGATTGCCATTTGATGGCGGATCCTCAGTTTCCTCTTCTGATGTCATCCAGCGGCTGGGGAGTCTCCGGCGGGAGAATTGGGGATTCTGGGGGACCGCCTCCTTATGTACTAGTTCTGACGTTGGGGGTGGGACCGATGTTGGAGGCAGTCCCCGCTGAATACTGCTAGCTAGAAAATTTCCGTGGGGTCCTGGCGCCTGCCGTCTTCAGTCCTAATGGTGTAACCTGCTGCAAGAGCAGTTCTCGAAGATCTACTGTTACGATGAGTTCTTATGTAACTGTACTTTACCAGTGTATGTTGTTGCTGAGTAAGGCACTTTTTTGCCACTGTCATTGCAGACAGTTGATTGGTAGGGAAGACTGCTACAAGCTGTGAGTTTCTTGCCTGCACATATCCCACTTTGTGCAAAACTGAATGATTTGCCTGGAGTTTACCCAAACCACCCAGAGATGCAGGTGTAGGGCTTTGGATCTTTTTTTGTTTTGTTTTTTGGGTAATGAAAAAATGGACATGGATACTGCAGTGCCAGAAAAATTGCAGAAACAGTCCGTGCTGAAATCACTGGTGACAAAAGGGGGCCTATTAAAGTCACCACCTAAGTCAGTGACATGGTCGCCATGGAAAGCTGTCATGTGGTTGGAATCTTCCCTTTCAATGAGCTGGCTGGAGTCAGACCGCTGATTGATGTCAGTGTTGTTCCTCTACTCATCGACAATCTGGATCCCCTCTCTCAAAGAAGGATAAGTCTGCCACTGCTGTTCCACCCTTGCAAGGCAAACCCCAACCTGCAAAAGGCTCAGATCTGATAACCAAGGTACTGCAGCCTCCTACCTGCACCGTAGAAACTTTATTGATGGAACTGGCTTGTCACCACTGATGGCTGATGTGACAGGATCACAAACTTGGTCTCCATTCCTTTTGAAGCTCTTTCAGAGTTCTCTGATTTGATAAGGAAAACCATCCCCACTGTTCGGGATGGCAGTATAGCTCAGAGGTTAGAGTAATGAGCTGTCAGTGAGCTTGGTACGTCCAGCAGACCTGGGTTTGATTCCCACAACCTCCGCTTGCATAGTGTGTCACTTTGATTGAGTCAGTTAACCTCCCAGTACTCTCAGGTCACCCCTGAAAACAGGAAACATAGAAACATAGAAGTTGACAGCAGATAAGGACCACAAGGCTCATCCAGTCTGCCCATTTCTTTTTCTGCCTTATGAATGTGCCATTGGCCTTTGCTCTGTCAATGGTCTATCTATTCATACTCATCTGTATTACTCCCTTATGCCTGTCCCATGCCTGTTTGAAGCTCTGCACTTTATTCATATCCACCACTTCCTGAGGTAGGCCATTCCATGCATCCACCACCCTTTCTGTGAAAAAGAACTTCCTCACATTACCCTTAATCAGCCTCCCTTTAATCTCATGCTGTGTCCTCTTGTCCTGCTATTTTTCTTAAATTGAAACGTGTTAGACTCTTTCACCTTGTTAATGCCCTTAAGGTGTTTGAATGTTTCAATCATATCACCTCTCTCCCTCCTTTGCTCTAGGGTATACATATTGAGCTCAGTTAATCTGCCCTCATGTGTTTTCTGATGCAGTCCCTGCACCATTTTGGTTGCCCTTCTCTGGACTGCCTCAATTTGGTTAATGTCCTTGTGAAGGTGTGGCCTCCAGTACTGCACGCAGTGCTCCATATGGGGCCTAACCAGTGTCTTGTAAAGAGGGATTATTACCTCCCTCTTCCGACTTGTGATACCCCTACTAATACACCCCAACATCCCTCTAGCCTTACCTACTGCTTTAGTGGTCTGCTTGGATGATTTCAGGTCATCGGTGATGATGACGCCCAAGTCTCTTTCGTCCCTTGTGACTGCCAGCAACTCCCCTCCCAGCCTATAGGTGGTTTCAGGGTTTCTCTTCCCTATGTGCATAATCTTGCACTTTGTGTTAAACCCCAGTTGCCACTCTTCTGACCATTTTGCTAGTTTATCCAGATCTCTTCTCATTCTGCCTACTCCATCTGAATCATCTACTCTGTTGCAGATCTTGGTGTCATCTGCAAACAGACAAACCTTACCCTCCAGTCCATCTGCAATGTCACTGATGAAGATATTGAAGAGGACTGGTCCCAGGGCTGATCCCTGAGGTCCCCCATATGTGACTTGCATCTCTTCTGACTGTATACCGTTTACCACCACTCTCTGTTTTCTGCCCGTCAGCCAGTTTGCCACTCAGTTGACCAATGTCTGACCCACCCCGAGCCTACCCAGCTTATTAATCAGTCTTCTATATGGAACAGTGTTGAAAGCTTTGCTGAAGTTAAGGTAGGCGACATCAGCTGCTCCCCTTGGTCCACCACTCTGGTTACCCAGTCAAAGAAATCTATGAGATTAGTTTGACAGGACCTTCCTTTGTAAACCATGCTGTCTTGGATCCTGTGCTCCTGTGGATTCCAGGTGTTGCACTATCCTTTCCTTAAGGAGTGTCTCCATAATCTTGCCCACTACTGAGGTAAGACTGACTGGTCTGTAGTTCCCTGCCTCCTCCCTGCTACCACCCTTGTGGAGTGGGATCACATGAGCCCTTCTTCAGTCTTCTGGGACCTCTCCTGTGATCAGAGGCTCACTAAACAGTTCTGATAATGGCTCTGCTAGTTCCACCCTTAGCTCCGTTAGTACCCTGGGATGTATGCCATCAGGTCTCATTGCCTTGTCCACCTTGAGCTTATCGAACTCTTATAGGACCCTTTCTTTTGTGAAGGGACTAGTGCACACCTCCCTCCCCCCCGTGTCTATGGTGCTGAGCTGTGGTCCCTGCCCTACCTTCTCTTCAGTAAATACTGAGCAGAAGTATCTATTTAGAATAGATGCTTTTACATGGTCCTCCTCCTCACATGCCCCCTTATCCCCTTTGATCTTAGCAATACCTCCTCTGGGCTTTTTCCTTTCACTAATGTATCTATAGAAAGTCTTGTCACCTTCATTTACTGTTCGTGCTAGTGTTTCCTTGGTTTGGGCCTTTGCCTGCCTTACTGCCTTCCCTGCTTCCCTGAGGGAAGTTTGGTATGCCTCCCTATCTTCGTCCTGCTGCGTTCCCTTATATTTCCTGAAGGCTAGCCTTTTGGCTTTGACCTTTTCTGCTACTGTGTTTGAGAACCAAAGTGGTTTCCTTCTTCTTTTGCACTTCCTTTTCTCACTAACACAATGGGATGTTGATTCAAGTATTGCATCTTTAATTGTTGATTTATTTGGGATATTGGACTTGTTTATATCTTCTTCAGTGTCCTGAATGCTGGCCGCTGGGTAACATAGTAATGTCGAATTCTCTCTATCCTCTCTACAAACATGAGAATCACAATACTTCATAACAGAATCACCAAATATCAGTTTTTCCCCTTGCTGTCTTTCTGATTCTATATCTGTATCCACTAAGTTTTGAAGTGGACTGAATCTATTGGAGGTTTTATTTTCAGCCAGTATATTTTCTCCATTTTTAATTTCCTCATAATTGTTACTTGTTTTTTTTTCTTGTTCCTTACATTCTCTTCATGTTTTTTTTTTCTCTGCCCCTTTCAGTTGGACTTTGAGTTCCTCTCATTCTTTTGCCTTTTCTTCCTTCCATCATCATGTTTTCACTATCTATTGTGTTAACAAACTCTTGAATGTTTGCTATTTCTTTCATTTCCTGCACTTCCCTTTTTAGCTTCTCATTATCTTTCTGTAGTGTTTGTATTTGTACACATTTTGGACACACGTTTTTCATAGTACTTTCTGATGCTGTTTTTGGGGAGAACATTCCACACTGGGTACATTTCATTACCGAGCCTTCTTGTTCTAACAGGGCTACGATGTCTTCCATATTTATCTGTTCAGCCATATCAGAGTAAACCTCAAGATACGTTGGTACTGTCACCTTTTTTAGTAATGTAATCCTGCTCCATTTGTATTTTGTAGTACCCTATTCTACCAGGGATTTATTTAAGTAGTTTTTTTTTTTATTATGTGTTTATTCCTTTAGGAAAGTTATGGATCACTTACAAGTGTGTAGTTATTGTTTATCTTGTCGAAAGTTTTTGTCCTCCTTCCCTTTCTTCTGCTGACACTGGCAGTTGCTTCTTGCCTCTGCCCAGTGCTTGCCCCCCGCTTGCTGGGGCTTGAGTTTATATCCCACTCCGGGACCGGAAGTCGGCCCTTCCAACTTCCTGAATCTCCATAACACAGAATATCAAATAAAGTTTATCTTTTCCACTATAGATGTACCCCGCCTATAAATAAAATGGGGTAAAATCCACCAGGGTGCTCAAAGGGTGTCCCAAATTGAAGAGAAGCCTTGGCAGCACCTTCGTGGGGGTCAAGGTTCACCTAAGCTAGTTTCCCCAGTAACAGTAAACATTGTTAGCCTCTCAGCCCTTCCCTTAGATAACAGGGGAATTCTAAATACTGTTTTAAAAACAAATATAAAGCCCTGAGCAATCTCCTTTGTGGAGTATACCTTTGCTCAGCTATTCCAATTTGCAGCCGCTCACTGGGGCTTGAGTTTATACCCCCCTTGGGACTGGAAGTCGGCCCTTCCGACTTCCTGACTCTCCGTCACACAGAATATCAAATAAAGTTTATATTTTCTGCTGTAGATGTGCCATGCCTTTAAAAAAAATGGGATAAAATCTACCAGCGTGCCTCAGCTGCACTGATTCCTTCACCCTCACGTCAGGAGGGTCAAGGTTCACCTAAGGTGGTTTCCACAGCAACAGTAAATGTAATTAGCCTCTCAGCCCTTCCCTTAGATAAAGGATGAATCCCAAATACTGTTTTAAAAGCAAATATAAAACCCTGAGCAAACTCCTTCATGGAGTATACCTTTGCTCAGCTGTTCCAATCTCACTGTCACTATTTTCAGAATGTGAGCAAAGTATATACCTGGACAATGGCCATGGTAACAATAGGAAAATCTTTGACATTAGCAAGTATGAAATGACCACTGCAGCAAAGAAAACCTTAGTCGGTTTCCATGCATTCCCAGGCAATGACTGCGTTCTTCAAAAAGGGTAAGAAGATTTGCTGGAACATCCTTCAAAAGTACCTCCAAATTCCTGGATGCCTTTCAGAAACTTGGAAGTGATTGGCAAGTGGATAAGGGTATTGTAGCTCTGTTGGAGGAGTATGTCTGTAAACTGTTTGGAAGGAAGCAAGTTACTAGTGTACATATAGCGAGGCAGCAGATCTTCTGGGATAAATATAACAGAGACAACAGAATAACCGATCTGTTTCTAATGTCACCCTGCCAGGAAACCCTGAAGTCATATTCTACGAGCCAATTACGTCTGCCGATTGTGGAGGCTTTTTTTTGTTGCAGTTATCAATGCCCCAAATGCAGCTTTGCATGGTTGGACTGATGATCTCAATGTAAAGTGGACAGACACACCATTTCCAGATGATATGTCTCTGCTTTATAATGCAAATGATGAGGACCAAGATGCATGTGATTACCAAGATGATATTGGCGTATCTGACGATGACGAAGATTTTTCCTAGATGGACACGACTAAGTTCCACTACTGTACCAACAGTCATATTTTACATTTTTTTTAATAAAAATGTTTTGTGTAAAGAAAAGTGTTTTGTTTTTTTCCTTTTAGATAAATTTCCTTTTTTTAAAAAAACTTTTAAAATTAACCTTTGGGGCAGCTTAAGGGTGTGCATTTTAAAGCTCTAACTCCTGCCTAGTCATTGAGATCACACTTAAATTAGACTTGAAGAAATGGCCCAAGAATCTGCATTAAGTATGCATAGCTGAAAATCGTAAAATTTGACAAGGTATAAACTTGCTGAAATTTCATCCATTAATGGTGTCTTCACTTTTATCAATTTATCCTCTTATATTACCTTAAGACTTCAAAACCACATATGCATTTCAAAGCAGAATCCTTACCCTTTTAGACAACATAAAATTATATTATAAAGCACAATAAATCCTGTCTGAGAAGATTTTTCATTAAATATAAGACTACTTTGAAATTTCACAAGAAATTAAGAGGTGGTGGTTGCTGTTTAACCCCTATAACTTTTAACATTAATCTTTTGAGGTAACATATGGGTATGCATTTTAAAGCTCTAACTCCCGCCTATTCATTGAGACCACACTTAAATATGTATTTCACTTACTCTTGAAGTAATGGCCTGAGAGTCTGCATTAAGTACGTAGAGCTGAAAATCGCAAAATTTGTCAGGGTGTCAGTACAAAATTGATGCAAGCTACCATTTTGCCACAGCATTCATGCGATCAACAGACCATGAATTTGGGGTATATCTGCTACATTAAACAATCATCAGCATTTATTTAGCTCTCAGGTGACATCCCACCTCCATCTACACCTGGTCTATTAATCCTACCGCTGTGTGAGAGCTTATCATTCCAAGAGAAACTTCACCTAGCACATACAGTGGGGTCACCATTGTAAATGAGCTATGCTCAATGGTTATAACCCTAAATAAATGAAAAAAATAAATGAAAGGCTGGTCTGGAAACTGCTAAATACTAATTTCAGATGGCTGTTGATGTGAAAGACTGCATCTAGGGCCCTAGTAAATTCATTGTTTGCCAGAAAATTTGCATAGTTTAGGACAACTGGTTTGTCACCTGACATGCAGAATAAGGCAGCTGATTTCCTTTTTTTCAGGTGCCACCCTATTTGGTGAGAAATGGAGGTACACTTGTAAACATTGCAGATCAAAAAGCAACTTTTAAGAATTTGACAGAAAAAGAAAGGACAAAATTGCCATACAGAAGAGGAAATATGGGAAGGGACCATTATAGTAGACCCTATGTGCACCATGACTGTATAGTTCAGTGGGGGATGGAGAGAGGCAGACACAGAAGGGGCCAAGCAGCAGTCTGTGTCAGTTCTCCAGCCCAGGCCCTGACACATCTGCCCATGTCGCCGTAGAACCAGTGTCAGTAGGGTGTCTCCTATTACTTCAAAGAGTGGAAAATTATTTCCACAGACAGGTGTGTCTTGGAGGTAATAAGGGAGGGTTTAACCCTTGAGACAAGTGTGGAATGAGGTGGCATCACAAAACTCATCGGAGCCACAATAAAAACTCATAGTATTCACAAAACGCTGTAAGTCAGGCTGCCCAGTACTGGATAAATGACTGCGCGGTCTGGTGTGGTTAAAAAGTTATGTATTATTTTATTAATACTTAAAAACAGTTACAGTTTCCAAAATAGTACAAGCTAGCACCCATGTACACCACGGATTTAATCCTTCAGGTTGTATAGTTTCCAAAGTTGAGCAAATTCAGTATGTTTACAGCACAGTTGCCAGAACAAAAATTCTTATTAGAACTGGAGGTGAGGAAGTTTAAAATTAGAGTTAAATGCTGTTCAGAGGGTTTCCATTTCCCAGCTGGGAAAGGGCTTCTTCTCCTAGGCAATTTCTCCGACTGAAGAAAAATAGGGAATGGAGCTCCATTCTGGTCCTAAGATTCCTGAACAGGCATCTGAAAATGGAAAAGTTTAGAATGGTAACTATAAACAATGATTCAATCCCTACAGCAGGGGGTTGGCTAGGGTCACTGGACTTTAAGGTTCAGAGTAGGGTGTACTCCGTTTCAGTTCAAAGCAATGCTCTTTGGTCTAATAACAGCACCCAGTGTTCACAAAATGCTTGTCAGTGGTGGTAGCTCACCTGCACAGGTAAAATGTAGTGGAATTTTGTTATCTAGATGACTGGCAATTGTGTGGAAAAACAAGAGGAAGCAGAGTGCTCGATTGTAACAGCGAGGAGCACCCTGCAAAATTTAGGCTTCCTACTGAAAGTTGCACTTGGAACCCAGACAGATCCTGGAGTTCAGAGGCGCAGTTAAACACATAACCGGGCAAAGTTTTCCTGCCTCTCCAAAGGGCAGACACTGATTCACTGCTCACACATTCCAGGAAGGTCAGTCAGGGACTACAAATGAAGTGTTGAGACTTTTGGGCCAAATTGCTTCTACCACAG
This sequence comes from Neoceratodus forsteri, assembly GCA_016271365.2. NCBI lineage: Eukaryota > Metazoa > Chordata > Ceratodontiformes > Ceratodontidae > Neoceratodus > Neoceratodus forsteri. The sequence goes on from CM028132.1 coordinate 730,494,161, forward strand.
CTATCTATTTATTTGCTTTTGTTAACCAGGTAAGTACATTAGGCAAGAGGCCTGCCTATTTTCAAGTACGACCCAGGAGAGTACAGTACGTAAACCAGAGACTTAACACAAAACAGTTACAGATTGTTGTCAATAACAGGCCTCAGAGAGAAGTAGACATAAATTTAAATAACTTATAACAAGCAAGCACAAGTAGCAGTTACTTAACAGATGTCCATCACAGAGAAAATCAAGGTATAACAACAAGCAGTAGCCATCCTCACAGGGATGGATAGGACCAATGACTCAGTCAGGCAATTCAGTACAGTTCATCAGTGCAGTGACATCTAGGTAGAGCAGAATAAGGTTAAGTAGGAGGAGATCTGGGATGCTTAGATACAGTGGCAAGAGTCAAGTGCATGAAAGTGGGGAAAAAAGTGCAGATTTGAAGGCAGAGTGAGATAAGGAGCTCTTTAAGTTGGCAGGTAAGGAGTTCCAGAATTTAGGGGCAAAATGGGAGAAGGCTTGCTCCCCCATCTTGGTAGAGCTGAGAGGGACGGAGAACAGAATTTGGTTAGATGACCTTAGTGTGCGGGGGTGAGTCACAGGAGTGAGCATGGCACCCATGCAGTCTGGGCGGGGAGTCCTGTTCATGGAGTCAATAAAACAATCCAGTGAGAAGGAGCACTGGGATAGTGGGGGACAGCCAATGCAAAGTGGAGTAAAGGTGGCAGTGGTGTGTTGGTCGAGGGACCAAGAGGGCGAAACTAAAGACGTTATTGTAGGAGATATCCCACTTGCGAAGGATTCCTGCATTAGCATGAGAGAGAGTGGGGAGAGCATACAGGAGCCTAGGAAGTAGTACCCCACGTGCCACAGAGATCCTGGCGTCAGGGGTTAGGGAGTGGCACACTCGGTAAGCTGCTTCTAGTTTGGCATTAACAGATTTACATACCTCATTGATATGTACAGAGAAATCAAGAACGGGATCAAGGGTTACTCCGAGGTATTTGAAGGAGTCGGTAGACGACACTTTTGTCCCATCGCAGCTAAGCACATGAAGTTTAGTAGACTCGGCAGAGACTTTTCTAGCAGACCCAAACAGCATGGCCTGGGTCTTGGGTAGGTTAAGAATTAGTGCATTGGAGGCGAGCCAGTGCTGGATCTGTTCGAGTGCAGAGGACAGGTGGGCATTGATGTCTAAGACAGAACGAGAGGAGGTATAGAGAACCAGATCGTTGGCATACATAATGGAGCGACAGTGGCGAAGTGAGGAGGGAGTATCATTAATGAAAATAGAAAAGAGTAGTGGTCCCAGGATTCCCTATGTTTCCATGTGCCAGGTTACAACTGAGGGATATTCAGTAACACCTCAAAGAGGAAAGAATGGAACACACAAATCTATTACATTTGAGAGCAGTGTTCCTCTCACTAGAGTGTTTGTCTTCACAGAGAACAAACCAGACAGTTTGGATAAGAACAAATAACACAGTGACAGTGTTATTATATAAACAAGCAGGGATGAGCAAGGTCCTTAAAGCTTTGTTTAGAAGCAGTGATAATCTGGACCCTAGTCTACACTTAAATAGCTGAAATCACTGCAGTACACCTAGCAGGCAGAGAAAGTGAACTAGCAGATTCATACAGCAGAATGGGTTAGATAATCCATGAGTGGACTCTGAACCAGAGCTCTTTCAAAATTATTCTGGACAGGTGTGGAGTCCCAGAGGTGGACCTGTTTGTTTTGTGAGAGAACAGCAAACTACCAGTTTTACTGCAGGCTGCCACCCATGAGGACAATCCCACAGGATGCAGAAGCTTTCTCCTCCAGAAACGCATTTTTCTAGGATCGTGGATATGTTGCTCATCCACACTCTTTGGCATGTCCTTTTTCCTTTAAGGTTCACCGGACGTCTTCAAGCTGGCTCCTCCCACCCACCCGGGTGGTATATACCTCAGCTCTTCCCCGTGTTGCCAGATCTTCCTTTCCACTGGAAGATCTAGGTTGCCTCCCTTGTGCTCACGTATTTGTAGGCCCTGGCTTTCAAAACTTCGGTTTTACTGAAGTTAAAAATCGTTTGAGTTAGCGATCACCTTTTCGCATCATCGATTATGGAAGAGAAATCTTCCCCCGGATTTCACCGGTGCCCCTGCGGCCAAAAAATGTCGCGCACCGATCCCCACCTCACGTGCATCTACTGTCTTGGTGTCGACCATGACACTTCATCCTGCAGCTTCTGCTTGGCCTTTCATCCCAACGTCCTGGACGATCGTGTTGCACGTCTGAAACTGGGGAGACCAGAGAAGAGGAATCCTCCGGTGAAGTCCAAGGAGGCTAGGTGGGCGGTTTCTGTGGCTGCGGGTTCCACAGAGCAATTGGAACGCATGCAAGCATTTGAGGAAGAAGCCACTCGTGCTACGGACTCTCGAAGCTTCTTTGTTCCGCTCAACCTGTGCTCCACCTTCTCTAACTCCTTCAGGGAGTTGTACCTGTCTCTTCCCACCCAGGGAGAGGCACCCGCGGGCTCACACTCCTCCCGATCCCCGTGAGCGGGAGAAGGAACCAAGCAAGTCTTCGTCTCTGTGAAGGTGCTCTTGGGACCGAGAGAGGTCTCAGTCCCAGAAGCATGCGGTCTCGACTTCGGTTGAGATCGCTTCTTCGGCCGCAGGCTTCAAGGACCAGCCAACCGAGGATGTGGCCGATGAAGTCGAGATTGTTATCGACCTGCTGTCGCCGGCCCCAGTCGACGACTCTTTAGAGAGGACTCTGGTCCTTGTCTTCCCTGATGAGGAGACCCAGCCCGCTGGTGTCCCCATCGAGGACCCGGTTCTGGACTCCAGGGTTTCACCGGTCCTGCCAGTGTCTCCCGAGCGACTGAGTCAGCCCGCCTGATCTCTGTAGAGGTCCAGAACCCCCTCGTCCGGAAGGCCGAGGAAGAGCCATAAGCGCTCCAAAAAGAGGCGACGCCATCGGTTGTCCTCATCCTCCTCAGATGAGAAGAGGCTCCGGCGGAAACTCTGGCACTATGAGGACCTCATGTGGCAACAGCTGATCTTGTCCAGGCATAAGCCGACTTCGACTCCTACCCCGGCCATTACTTGGCTTTCGCCTCCTAGGCCAAAGCCGACCCCCTCGGAGCTGAAACCTTCGGCCTGCACCTGCGGGCCAGAGCGACTACCTATTCGGCCTAAGCCAGTCTCTCCACCAGTCGTGGTGGAACCGCTGCCTAAGCAGCCTATGGGAAGGGCTCCTTCCAAGGAAGACCAACCAGACACTGGGCTTCCATGGTGTTTGTCGGTCACGGTCACCCTGGACCACCCGCGGTGGGTCGAGAGTGATTTGGGTGGCAGGCCGCTGTACCCAGACTCCCCGGATTCGGATGTCACCGGGCTTCACTCCCATCCTGGGGACGATGAGTCGTCCGTTGGCCTAGGGATGGAGGAAGGTTCTTCCTCCTTCCAAGGGATCCTTCGCCTCATCTCTGAGTCCACAGGGATGCCACTGAAACCCATCCAGAAAAAGGTGGAGTACCCTCTTACGGACATCCTTAAAAGAGGGGATACCTCGATGGAGGCTTTTCCTGTGGCTGAGGCCATTGTTGGTCCGGCACTCGAACTCTGGCAGCATCCTGCCTCTTGTCCAGCACAGTCTGCCCGCATGGCTCGGTCCCATGGGGTCCCTTGCGGGCTTCACAGAGTACCCTTCGGCCAAGAGCCTGGTGACCGCCTCTGTGTTCAGGCATACTGGCAGTTCTGCCGGCAGACACCAAGCTCTGGGACCATTCGTCGAGGAAGATCTATGCGGCTTCCTCCTCGGGCCTTCGTCAGGCCAGTTCGACTGTCATCATGGCACACTTCTCTCATGCCCTTCTCGGGTTGTTAGTTGAAGTCCTCCCACATCTCCCCACGGACATGCAGACCACGGTCAAGCAAGTCCAAGACTAGGGCCTAGCTGTTGCTAAACGGCAGCTGCAGATGGCCCTGGACATTGGGGACTGTTGTGCCCGCTAGATGGCTGCCGCAGTTGCCTCTCGCCGCAGGGCTTGGCTGAGGCTCTCCTCCTTCCCAGTGGATACTCAGCACAAGTTAGCTGGTGTGCCCTTCCTTGGGACCGACTTATTCGGCTCTGGAGTGGCCGGTCACCTCCAGCGCATTGAGCAGTCCAGTGCCACCTTGCACGCTACTTCTGCTATGAGTTCTTCGGGCAAGAACCGTCAGAAGAAGAAGCCCTTGTGGCACTCTTCCCCTGCGGTTCAGCAGTACTTTCAAGAGGGACAGCAGCATCAGCAGCAGGCTCAAGCTTGGCGGCGCCCTCGGCCCAAGCGGGACCCCAACAGGGCTGTAAAGGAGGCCGAGGCTCAGGGCCTGGAGCTTCCTCTTCCTCCAAGCCTGCTCAGTGACGGAGTGGGGGCTGCCACCCCTACTCCTGTCACGCCAGCTCTGGGTCCTCCCGTGGGGGGGCCAGCTCCGTCACTTCCTTTCCGCCTGGTCCATCATCACGTCGTACAGGTGGGTTCTTGAAGTGGTCGGTCAGGGACTGCCTCCAGAATTCGAGCAGTACCCTCCCAGCCAAGCCCGCGCCCCTCAGGAAGAATGGATTTCCGCACCCACCCAGTCGGCTCTTAGAGATGACATCGCTTCGCTCCTCCTCAAGGAGGCAGTGGCTCTAGTGGCGGATCCTCCAACAGACCCAGGCTTTGTCTCCAGGTAATTCCTGGTGCCCAAGTGGGTGGGGGCTGGTGCCCCATTCTAGATCTGCACGACCTGAATCAATATCTCAGGTCACGCATCTTTCTGATGGTCACTCTATCCCAGATCATACCATTCTTGGAGCGAAACATGTGGTTCTGTTCACTGGATCTCCAGGACACGTTCTTTCACGTCCCAGTCCGTCCGTCCCATCAGTGGTTCCTCTGCTTCGAAGGGACTCTATGAGTTCTGAGCCATGCCGTTCGGCCTGTCATCGGCCCCCCTGGTCTTCACCAAATGCATTGCAGTGGTGGCTGCCTATCTACGGTGTCAAGGGGTCAGAATTTACCCCTACCTTGACGATTGGCTCCCTAGCAGGTTCCACCCAGCAGAAGGTGGAGAGGTCCAGGTATCTGGCCCTCCAGTCCTGCTCTCAACTCGGCCTCCTGATCAACGAGGCCAAGTCGGAACTCGTGCTTTCTCAGGTGATGGTTTTCATCGGGGCAGAGCTAGACTCTTGTCAAGCCAGAGCTCAGCTCCCGGCGGATAGGGTGAAGGTTCTTTCCTCCTTTGCCCAATCATTTCTGGTTGGGCAGTTGCGCCTTGGACGGGACTTTCTGCGCCTTCTGGGTTACATGGTGGCATGCACCTCAGTGGTCCGTTGGGCCCAGCTGCACATGCACCCCCTCCAGTGGGAGCTGGCCACCCAGTGGACTCAGCACCACGGTCATTTTGACCAGCTGGTCACTGTAACCCAGAGGATGTGAGACGCTCTCCAATGGTGGACTGCCCCAGACCGGTTGCAGGAAGGGATCCCGTTTGTCCGCCTCAAGCCGATGGTTGTCCTCACGACCAATGCCTCTCTCATGGGCTGGGGAGCCCACTTGGGGGACAAAAGGGCCCATGGGCTCTGGACCCCTGAGGAGTCCGGACGCCACATCAACCTGTTGGAGCTCAGAGCAGTCAGAATGGCACTGTCAGCTGTCGCTCCTCAGCTCCAGGGTCAAGTGGTTCAAGTCCAGACGGACAATACCATGACCATGTACTACCTCAACAAACAGGGCGTCATGCACTCCTCTCTGCTATGCAAGGAGGTGCTCCGCATCTGGACCCTCGTGAGCCATTTCGAGGCGGATCTCCTAGCCATCCATGTGGCAGGAGCCTGGAATCATCTGGTGGATGCTCTCAGCCGCTTGGGCCAGACATCCCACGAGTGGTCTCTCCATCCAGAAGTATGTTACAGCCTGTTCTCCCATTGGGGCAGACCGATGGTGGACCTGTTTGCCTCCAGGGAAAACACCAAGCTGAGGCTGTTTCATGCCCGCCCCCCTTGGCAGGGCTCGCTGCAGGGGGATGCCTTCTAGAGGCCATGGACCCCAGGCCTCCTCTACACCTTCCCTCCATTTCCCTTGATCCACAAGGTGCTCCTTGAGGTGAGGAGGGACAAGGCAAAGGTGTTCCTGGTAGCCCCAGACAGGCCACGCCAGTACTGGTATCCAGAGCTCCTCAGCCTCAGCTGCAGGCTCCCGAAGTGGCTTTGTACATGCCCACTAAATCAGGGGAAGGTATTCCATCCGGATCTTCAATCCCTGCACCTCACAGCCTGATACCTGAGCGGCTAAAGTTCCAGGCTTTGGGTCTTTCCAAAGATGTCTACACTGTGACGAAGGCATCCAGAAAGGAATCAACCAGGAAATGTTACTCCTTCAGATGGAAAAGGTTTTCTATTTGGTGTCAGGGCAAGGGCCTGGATCCCTCGTCCTGTCCAGTGGCTAACATTCTCGACTACCTTTGGTCTCTCTCCAGAGGGGGTCTACGGTCATCGGACCTAGACGCCTGGCGGCCATCTCTGCTTACCGGGCGCGGGGCGGTCAGCTGACGGTGCAGGAGGCAGTGGTCAGGCGCTTTTTCAAAGGCCTGGATCACATATCCCCCTCAGGAGCGGGAACCTCCACCTCTGTGGGATCTACTACTGGTACTGGCAAAGCTCATGGGCAAGTCATTTGAACCTATGCACAAGTGTGCTTTGTCACACTTGTCGTGGAAGACGGCCTTCCTATTGACTATCACATCTGCCAGAAGGACAGGGGCACTCCAGGCGCTTTTGGTGGAGTCCCCATATCTAGTCTTCTACAGGGACAAGGTTGTCCTACGCCCCAACCCGAAATTCCTTCCAAAGGTGGTGTCAGAGTTTCATCTTAACCAGGTGTTGACTCTGCTAGTATACTACCCTAATTACACCTCGGAGGCCGAGTACAGGCTCCATACTTTGGACCTGAGATGTGCTCTCTCCCATTACAAGGAGAGGACGGCGGAAATTCGGGGTGAGGTTCGCCAGCTGTTTGTCCCTTACGCTGAAGCCACTTCTGGCAGACCTGCAGCGAAGTGGACTATTGCAAGATGGATTACATCATGCATAGGTCTATCCTATGAGTTAGCAGGCAAGGAGCCTCCCAGAGGGATAAGAGCTCATTCCACCCGCCATACTGCTGCATCAGTGGCTGCTTCCAGGGACATCCCTATCCAGGAAATCTGCCGGGCTGCTACCTGGAAGTCAACAAACACCTTCATCACCCATTACCACATCGACCTTGAGTCACATCGGGATGCTGGTTTAGGGGCCTCAGTTTTCCAATCTCTGTTCCCTAAGTAGGGGTGTCTTGCCTCCTCCTCCTCCTGGAGAACTGCTGGGAGCCTGCCAAGAGTGTGGATGCACAACATATCCACGCTCCTAGAAGAACAGGTTACTCACCTGTAACAGTAGTTCTAGGAGTGGTATATGTTGTTCATCCACACAGACCCACCCGACCTCCCCGACTGCAGACGCACACAACCTGGCTTCCAGTGAGCTAAGATCTGGTGTCACAGGGCGGAGCTGAGGTATATACCACCCGGTTGGGTGGCAGCAGCCAGCTTGAAGACTTCCGGTGAACCTTAAAGGGAAAGGGACATGCCAAAGAGTGTGGATGAACAACATATACCACTCCTAGAACTACTGTTACAGATGAGTAACCTGTTCTTGCAGCCCCCCCCTTCTCATTTCCACTGATACAGAAAGTACTCCTGAAAATGAGGAAAGGAGTACAGTTGTGGTTCTGATAGCCAAAGACTGGGCAAGGCAATCTTGTTATCCTCTGTTACTGAGATTATCATGGAGGAATCCATTTGACCTGCCACTGAGACAGGACCTGTTGACACTATCCAGAGGTAAAGTGTACATCTACATCTGGAAATCACTTCAGTTGAGCATTTGATTCTTGAAGAGTTAGTTTTTTTTTTTTGTGAATATGTTTTTTTTTTTTTAAAAAGCATGGTACAGGTATATGCAATCCGATACAGTAATTACACTTAACATCTCAGGAAAGAACAAACTGTAGTGCGAAATAAGTAACGTGACATACTGGGAATTGAACCCAAGCCCCTGGAATGCTGTCCTGGCACTCTAACCACTAAGCTACAGGCTCACATTGTTGTAGCTGGAATTCCCAGACATGCGTCCTTTCTCTGGTATTGCATATCTGTCATCTTAGGACAGGTTCTAGATATATTAAAGGTATCTAGAAAACCACCAGCCAGGACAGATCATAGTTTAAAATGGAAAAGATTTTCATTTTGGTGTAATGCTGAATTTCCTAATACAGTAGCCCCTCGCTATAGCAAACCTCGTTATAGTGAATATCGATTATAACAAATGAGATCTCTGGTTCCGGTTTTTTTTCCTATGTGGCACTATAAAAGCCAATAATTTGACAGATGTGTAGATGCGAACCTACAGCAGATCAAAATGAAGCATTCCGTTTACTCTGTTTCGACCAAACTCTCTATTGTCGATCATCTGGAAAAATCGCAGCAGAGACAGACTACAGCAAATCTACTATTTGTACCTGGAGGAAACAGGAGGATTCTTTAAGAAATTTTGTGCAGGAAGCAGAAGAATCCGAAGCTCTGAAATGGAAAAATCCCTGACGAGCAGATGAAGCAGAAATAAAGCCACTCAGCTGTGGTTTTCACAGGAACGTGAGTGGCATTCCTGTTTCAGGAAGTATTGTTCAAGAAAAGGCAAATCAGTTTGCCAAAGAAATATACGGGCAGTCATCCAAATTCAAATCATCCACAGGATGGCTCTCACGGTTCCAGAAACGGCACGGCATCTGTAAAGTGTGTGCCACAGGACAGCAAAGGTCCTGTGATGATGCTGCTGCTCTTGAATTTCTGCCAAAACTGAAAAAGATTCTGTCAGACGGTGGTTACAGTGCAGCTCAAGTGTTTAACACCGACAAGACAGGGGTTATTATGGAGGTGCTCGCCAGATGTCATGCTAGCAAGCAGGACTGAGACTAATGCTAGCAGAGGATTCTGGGTCTCAAAGGACCGTGTGACATTTCTGTTTTTTTGCAATGCTACAGGCATCCATAAAATAAACCCCTCTGTATAGGCAAATTTAAGACCCCTCATTGTTTCCACCGCGTCAATATGAACTCATTACCCATTCAATATAGCAATAGCAAAAACTCATGGATGACTGCTGTCATTTTCCGTGCGTGGTTCCTGGACACATTTGTGCTGTTTGTTCAGGCCTTTTAAGAAAAAAATAAATTGCAGCCCAAAGCTCTGCTTCTAGATCGATGCCCTGCTCCCCCACAGGCTGAATTAAGAACACACAGTGGCAGAATTAGGGCACTGTTTCCGCTGAAGAACACCACCTCGCCAAGACAGCCTCCAGATGGGGGAGTCATTGCAACTTTTGAGAAGCATTATAGAAAGCGCCTTTTAGGTGATTTGGTTGCCGCTGATACAGATAAGGTCACTGACTTTATAAAGGCACTTACGTTAAAAACAGTGGCAGACCTGGCAGGGGAGGCATGGGAGAATGTGTCCAACGGTACGATCGCTCATTGCTGGTCTGCAACATTGGGTCCCTTCTTTGCTGAAAACATTAACCCCAACGAGGAGCCAGAGATCGATGACACAGCTGTAGTAGCTCAGATGGCTACAGAACTAAACCTGCTGGATTCTAATGACCCTGAGGCTGCAATTGATGAGTGGCTGACAAGTGATGCCACTGCGGATACTGTAGAAAACTTGTCCAACTTGGAGATCCTGTCTACCGTTTCCAGTCAGCAAACACAAGCAAGAGAAACAGACGCAGAGGAAGAAGAGAATTGCAAGGAGAATGAGGACAGTGAGGATGACTGTGAGATGCCCCACCTTCCCCGACGCACATAGAAGCAATTTGTGTCTTGGAGACCAGACTGGAGTGGCTGCCCAGTCAAGAGGTGGACCCAATAAAAATTATCCAGCTGAGACAGCTGATCTCATTTGCTAAGGACATCACTGCCACCAGACGCTCTAAACAGCTTAAGATGACCGACTTCTTCAATGTTGAGCAACAGTAAACACAATCACTTTACTGTACATAAGCACAAGCACTAAGACCAAGCATGTAAAAAAAAAATCACAAAGCACTACGCCGCCTCCCTCCCGACATGTCACACTGTGTAAAAATGCAACTTGGTGTCATGCTGTCTTGCCCCGATAGCGTCACTTGTTGTAATGAACTGGGTGCTATAACGAACGACTGCCATGGCTCCCAAGCCGTTCGTTATAGCGAGGGGCTACCGCACCTGAATCTGTAGTTTCTGGAATATCCAGTGTATTTAAATAGAGGGTTTAAAACCTGCCTTACTTAAAGAGCTGGTGACACGTTCAGGAGACCTTTAGCAAAACCTAGATATTTAGACACAGTCCAGCTTGTATTTCCCATTAGTGCTGTATTCCTCCTCCCCATTATTTATTACTGAGGTCATCTGTATGAAAACAGGATCTTTACTCCTGAAGAGTTTGTCTATTCCTGCTGCTTTCTCCCTACCTGAAGTCATATAGCACTGCTTGTGATATCAGAGTTACTCCCTTGGCAACAGGTTGTGATGTCACAACAGCAGATTATGACTTGAGGTAGGGAGTAAGTCTAGAGGCAGAGGGACTTAAAAAAACTCTTAAGGGATAAAGCTCATATATTCATGCAAATTTCCTTAGTAATAAATAATGGGGAGGAGAAATATATACAATATAAATGGAATGCAGGCAGCATTGTACCTAATTATTATATATTTTTTTTAAGTTTTCTTTGAGGTGTCAGTAGCTCTTTAATGTACATTTAGCAGCTTTTACAACCCATGGAGCTTCATTCACAGTTTAAGTTTTTGGTATCCAGATCAATATTTAAAATATTTTTCTAATACTTTAATTACTTGCAGCCTCCTGTTAAAGAACCAGTTCCCTCATGAGATTTTAATTTGGTTCTAGCTCAACTGATGAATCCTCCTTTGGAACAATGTGTCCTTCAGATTTAAAATATCTATCTTGGAAAACATTGGTCCTAGTAGCAATCACTTCAGGTAGAATGGTAAGGGAATTGTTGACATTCTGCATAGAGCCCAGCTATTTGGCATTCCAGAAAGCAGAGGTGGTCTTTAGAACAAATGTAAAATTTCTGCTTACGGTTGTGACAACATTTTACATTTACCAGACAATAACACTTCCTGTGGAAGGTTTTTCCATAGGCCATGTACCAGTGCTGAGGAAGAAAGGTTAACACACACTGTATGTGAAGAGAGCCTTTAGTTTTTACAAGCAAACAAACAGCAAACAAGAGCTGACAGTACTCAATTGTTCATAACTTAAAGGGATGTGAATATGTGTCACCAAGCTGCAAAGAGATCTGTCTGGAGGTGGATAGTCTCAGATTAGTTTTGGTTATAAGACAATAGAGAAACAACCTCCCACAGATGTTAGGGCTCATTCCACAATGGGAATAGCTGCTGCAGTGGCAGCTGCAAGGATGTTATTCTGTTGGAGGTGTTCAGGGTGATCTTGCCCCCGCCCCCGACCATAAATTCACTTTTCATTACTGTATTGAGCGCAGGCTAGAAGGGACTCTGTGTTGAGCGCTTGGTACATCCAACAGACCTGGGTTTGATTTCCCTCAACTTCCACTTGTATACTGTGTGACCCTGAGCATGTCAAGTAACCTCCCAGTACACCAGGGTCACCCCAGTAAACGGGAACTGTGCCCAATGGGCCCTACCCAGTTACCAAAAGAATACAAAAACATGTTTAGGGTTTCTGTTCTTCAGCCCTTTTTCCCCAAAGTAATCTTACAGAAACCTGCCTCCAAAAGCACTGCTAGGAATCTGCAATTAGTAAGAAAAATGCATCATATTCTTGTTGCTAGAAGGAAACGTTTCTTACCTTGCAGCAACGGTTCTTCTAATTGATGTGATTCTTGCTTAGATTTCCCTGCCTCCCATTCTACAATAGTTCAGAATTCTTCAGAGCACAAGCAGAATGAAACTGAGGTGTGAGCATATAATGTAGCTCTCCTTTATTAACATTAGGACTCTGAATATGCACAGTCTTTGCAATTTTTAGATGCAGGCAAATTATTTTTTTCATTATACTTTAAAATAGTAGTAACTTTTTTTTTTATAATGGGCTCAACTTTGACTGCTTCAGTTAAAGACTGCCATTAGGGAGTGGGTTGCTGTGTGATCAGTACTGTGTAAAGGTTTTTGTTGAAGTTTTCAACACTCTTTAAGTTCCAAGGCCACTCTGCTGTGTGAGAAGATTACTTTTAGTAAGAATATGCATCACATCCATTAGAAGAAATATCATTACAAGGTGAATTACTTTTTTTTTTCTTTTTTAAAATCTCCTTCCTTGCTCCACGGAGCCTCGCTCTTTCAACAGTTTCATTTGTACCTCTGTTCTGCTCTCCAGAGCCACTCGTGCTTGTTGACAGCACCAGCCTTCTGTCTCCCAGTGGTGTCCTATGGTGCCTTGTTGGTTCCGTCTTTCCTCAGGGTTCCTCTCCTCCTGGCAGGCTACAGGAGGAGAGGGAGAATCATGTCTCAGAAGCATTGTTCAGGCATCAGGCTGGGTAGCTGGTGCACTGCCAGTAAGGGCGGGTGACTTGGGGCGGGGGGGGCGAGCTTGTAAAGGCCATCACCCAATGCTGCCTTTCAGCTTTTCTCTCTTGTTCACCACACCCTCTCCCCTGTTGTCTGAAGCATGCCCACCTCAGTGTCCTTGGGCTGGGGCCCACCGGCACACTGTCACTTATTCTGTCAGTGGCCCCAACACTGCCTCCAGGTATCACTTTCTGAGCATTACACGTGTCCTCCCTCCTCTGGGAGGAGAGCATCCTCATGTACACTCTTTCACCCTACCTACCTGCTCCCACTCCTGACATCCCTAGCTCGAGTTGTGAACTAGGGTCCCTAGCATGCCAGCGCAGTCCTTCCACTTAACCCTATGGTGTCAGTTCAGTAACTAGCAGTTTGAAGGTATTGCATGCATGTATCTCTGTTTTGTGTGCAAATTCTATGCTAAATAGGGGCTGGCAGTATAACCTAGAGGTTAGAGTAATGAGCTGTGAATGAGCTTGGTACATTCAGTAGATAGACCTGGGTTTGATTCCCACAACCTCCGCTTGCATACTGTGTGACTCTGAGCAAGTCACTTAACATCCCTGGTGCTCCTGGGTGGCCCCTGAAAACAGGTACATGTGCCTAGTGGGCCTTACCTGGTTACCAGTGAATAAAAAATAAATCAGAATTGCCACTGATCCTCAGTATTACAACATGAAAAACGGTGGTTCTTGGCATAAATATATGACTCTGGCTCAGAGGTGCCCTGATGAACAAGCCTGTTACAAACAAACATACGAATGTGCCAGCAGAAACAGACCACCCGGTCTATCTAAGTCTGCTTAAGTGTGCAGCTAGTACCCCTAGTTTACAGCTGCCCCACCCCACCTCCCTTTGTCATCCCACTGCCACCCCCACCTTCCCCACCCTCACTCTCCCCTGTTCCCTGTCCCATGCCCTTTTGAAGCTGTTCACAGATTTACATGATGCTACCCATTCTAGTAGGACATTCCATTTTGCTACCACCCTCTCTGTGAAATAGTGTCTCCTCATTTCCTTCCTAAATCTTTCCCCCTCTAATCTTAGTCCATGCCCCTGGTGACCCCCCTCCTTAACTTAAAGAACCCATCTGCCCCATCCTTACTGATTCCCCCCAGATACTTGAATGTCTCTATCATGTCCCCCCTATCCTTCTGTCCTCGGCGTGTACATATTCAGGTCTCCCAGCCCGCTGTCATAGTCTCTCCCCTCCATTCCACATATCATCTTTGTTGCCCTCCTCTGCACCCCCTCCAGTCACCTGATATCACGCTTTAGATATGGCCTCCAAAACTGCACACAGTACTCTTTAAGTGCGGCCTTACCAGCAATCTGTAGAGAGGCAAGATCACCTCTCTTCACCTGGATGAAAACCCCCTCGCTATGCACCTCAGCATTTTGTTCGCTTTTGTAGCCGCTCTCCTGCACTGGGAAGTGTTGTTCATGGTCTCTGTTATCATTACCCCTAGGTCCTTCTCCTCCTCAGTCATCCTCAACTTAACCCCCCCCCCCCCAGCCAGTATTCTCTCCTTGAGTTCTTCACCCCAAAGTGCATAACCTTAACTTTTTTGCATTGAACTCCAGCTGCCACCTCTCTGACCACTCCTCTAGCTTGCTTAGGTCCCCCTGCAGCTGCTTCCATCCACCACTGCTCCGATTTTGGTGTCGTCAGCGAACAGACTTACCTTGCTCACCACCCCGTGTGCAATGTCTGATATGAAGAGCCCAAATAATACTGGCATCAACACAGAGCCCTGTGGCACCCCACTCGTCACCGGCCTTGGAGTTGAGAGCTTCCCTCTCACCACCACCCGTTGCAGCCTGCCACTCAGCCAGCTTGTAATCCAGTTCATCATTTTGGCCCCTACCCCTACACCAGTTAGCTCCCCCCAAGCCGCCCATGAGGCACAGAATCGAAGGCCTTGCTGAAGTCCAAGTAAAGAACATCCACCGCATGACCCTTATCCAGCTCACCTGTCACCCAGTCATAATATTGTATCAGGCTGGTTTGACAAGACTTCCCTGGAATGAACCTATGCTGCCTCACATCCTGGAGGCCATTGTCCACTAGGTACGACACCAGTCTTTCCTTTAGTATTGTTTCCATGAGTTTGCACACTATGGCGGTGAGACTTACTGGGTGACAATTACCTGGTTCATCCTTTGGTCCGCTCTTGTGTAATGGTACTACATGTGCCATCCTCCAGTCCAGTGGCACACATCCTGACTCCAGTGAGGTGCTTTACGGATCCGCCAACACCTCCGCATCTCCCTCAGGACCCTGGGGTGGATACCTTCCGGCCCTGGTGCCTTGTTTACCTTCAGTGCCCTCAGTCCCTGTAAGACTCTACTTGCCTCAATTCTTCCATCTGTTGCCTCCTTTCCCCCTTCCCCACCCTCGCAGTCCATGGTGGTAGCGGTGCTCCCTTTTCTTCCGTAAACACTGAGCAAAAGTTTTCATTCAGTGCTTCTGCCTGCTTTTCCCGGTTTTCCGTCCACTCCCCACCCCTTTTTGTCCTCCCTATTGTCTCCTTGCATTTCCTTTTCTCCCTGATGTATCTGAAAAAGTCCGTCCCCCCTCCCCGTTACTTCCCAGCTAATCTTCACTCCCTCTGGGCCTTGGCTTCTCTCACTTTTCTGGTCACCTCCCTGGACCATCTTGCATACTCCTCCCTGTCCACTTCCTTCCCCATCCTCCTCTACCTCGCTGTTCAATCAGCATGGTTTTCTTGCTCTGCTCCTCTTACTCTGTGTCTTGGTGCAGACTTCTGTTGCCTTTGTAATCACCCGTTTAATAATATCCCATTTCTGCTCTGCATCCATCTCCTGCCTTATGCCCTCTAGTTTCCCTTTCAGTACTTCCTGCATCCTCCCAAAGTCTGCCTCCCTGAAGTTTACCACTTTAGTAACTGATTTCTCTGGCTCCCCGCACATCGTGATATTAAACCACACCGTTTGGTGATCGTTGTTGGCTAGTGGATCCTCCACCTTTATTGCCCTTACTGCCTCCCCATTTGACAACACCAGATCTAAAGTGTTCTTTAGCCTAGTAAGTACACTAACCAGCTGTGTCAGGAGACCCTCCTGGATCACGTCCAGAAGCACTTGCTTTTTAGCACTGGAGGTGATCAGAATGCTCCAGTCAACCCCCAGCAAGTTGAAATCCCCCATGATGACCACCTTTCCTTTTCTACGTACCTTTCTGATTTGTCCTGCTAATTCCCTGTCAAGCTCCTCAGACTGGGACAGTGGCCTGTATACCACCCCAAACCTCAGTTTCCTACCCCTTGAGTCTAGGATCTGCAGCCAGATTGCCTCTGTTCTCCTTTCTTCCCCCTCGTCCCTTGTGCATTTGATCCCGTCCCTCACATAGACTACCACCCCACCACCCCTCCCTTCCTTACGGTCCTTCCTGTATAATTTGTATCCTGGGATTGACAGATCCCAGTCCCCGTGCTCAATTGCTCACATTTCTGTGACAGCTGCAATATCCATCCTGCACACTGCTAAGAGTGCCTGTAACTCAGCTGATTTGTTGCCTAAGCTTCTTGCATTCAGCGAGACCACCCTCCATCCTGCCCCCTTCCCTTCACTGGCCTAAGTTTCCTTCCTTCTACTCCCTCCTTTTTCAGCTGCCCCAAGTCCTTCCCTGCTAGCCTGGGGGGGGGTAGGCTGTGACTCCAATCTGTCAGATCCCTGCCTACCTTCTGTCAGCTTGCCACCCCCCATCCAGTTTAACTCCACCTTTATTGCAATATGTACCTCGCCAGTCTTTGCATTAATACATCCTTCCCTTCCCCACTCAGGTGCAGCCTATCCCTTGCAAACAGATTGCTATTATCCCAGGTACTGCCCCAGCCACCCACAACCCCATATCCCTTAGTTTGACACCATTCTGCCAACCATGTGTTCAGCTCCCTAATCCTCTCCTTTCTCACTGTGCTTGCGCAGTGTACTGGGAACATCTCGAAGAATGCCACAGACTCCCCAGTCTCCTCGCACAACATTCCCACTTCCTCAGTCCCCTCCTTTGTTACTGCCACTGTTTCCCCCGCTAGGTCATTTGTCCCCACATGCACCACAATGTGTGGTTTCCGCCTACCCCTCCTTACGCACCTTAGGATTGTCTGTTCTGCCTTGTCTGCCTTTAATCCTGGTATGGAGTCCACCCATATCTGACGTGCCTCTCCCCCTTGCTGCCCCATCTGATCCCCTTGAGTATGGAGTCTCCCAACACCAGTAAACCTCCCTCCTCTTTCCTTGTGCCCGTCGTCGCCGCCCCCTCCACCCAGGTTCTCATTTCTGGAGCCACTCAAGGAGGTGCTTTTACAATGTGTCCCAGTGTCTTCCCCACTGCCCTTCTCAGTTGAGACTCCTCCCCTCCTCCTGTTTGACTGCCAACCTTCCTCTCCCTCCTCACTTCTCTGAGTATTATCCCTCCCCCTGCCATGCCATGCTCAATCTCTCTACTAGTAATGCCCCTCTCTCCCTTCTCTTTGTGAGTACTATCCCTTGTGCAATCCCCTCTTGCGTCCTCTTTCCCATGTGTTGCTAGTATAGCAAACATGTTCCCTCCCCCCTTTGCCTCACTGTGTGTTTCCTCCTCCTCCCTCTTGCCTACTGCTGCTCCTCTTTTTCTAGGTCCTACTAGAGTCCACCCTTCATCAGCTGGCTTCCTGTCTACTGTGCCCCTTCCCCCTGAACCCTCCCTTGCCCCACTGTTCCTTCTCTGTGGTGCCCCCACAATACTCACAGATGTCAGCTCTCCTACCGACGCAATCCTCCCCTCATCCCTCAACCTCCCCAACTCCCTGCCAAGCCACTGAACCTCTTCCTCAAGCCTCCTTAGCCTGTTGCATATTGGGCACCCTCCCAGCCTCTACAGTATGTTCATCTGCATTGCTGCCCCACAACCATTGCGCCCTACAGTCCTACCCATGGTCCACACTCCCTATACAGCCTCTCCACACCAACTCTCCCTACAGCAAGTAGAATTAATTAATCCTAGCCCAGCCTCTAACAGAAATTGTTATCCTAAATGCCCTTGCATGCAGCAGAAGACAGCCAACTGCAGTACTAACTGGAAACCACAATCCTCATAAGGACTATAGATCTACTCATATTTTTTATATATTTATGTCTTTAAGAATGAGCTCATATGGCTGTTCCTTGTTTCCTCCTTCCTGGCCTGTTCTGAGGGCTCAGGTCAGTTTGCAGCTCCCCAAGCTCCTCCCTCACAGCCTTCAAACCCAACCCCGAGTGGTATTTCAGTATTTAATAAAGGCTGGTGGAAGGGGTGCGTGGGAAGGCTTTTACAGTCACTCCAGCCACGGAAGCCTTTAAGCAAAATTCTACTTTCAGCTAAATTAAAAAAAAATAAAACAATATCAAAACTTACAAAAATTCTCTATATATAAACTCCCTCAACAGCAAGTAGGATTAACTAATCCTTCTCTCTTGTAGTTTAAAAAACAATATCAAAACTTACAGAAATCTTCTCCACAGCCAGCAAGCAGACTTAACCAATCCTTTTCTCCTGCAGTTTGATGGCTCAGTCAGAATTTAAAGGCTACGTGGATGGGCAAGTCTGGGCATGCCCTGTGCAGTCACACCAGCCACAGAAACCTTTACGCTAAATTCCACTTTAAGAGAAATCTTCTTCACAGCCAGCAAGCAGACAGTGTATTCCTGCTGAGCCAGTAGGAGAGTGGAACTCGATGGACCAGTGATTTTCTTTCCCCTCTAAAAAGAATGTATGTCGTTTTTATAAGGAAGCAGTAACACATAATGAGGTGTGAGCTATGGCCTGATAAGAGCACGTTGATTATTTTATTTTGAAGTACTGGAAAGAAAACAAATGTAATACAGTACCACTGCGTTTATCAGTTACCTTAATATATCAGATTGAAATAACCCTGGTCTAATTTACTACAGTAGCAGCAAACTATGGTTCTAGGGACGTGGATATGTTGTTCAATCCACACTTATTGGCAGGTTCCTTGCCGCTTTAAATCTTGCCGGAAGGTCTTCAAGCTGGCTCCTCCCACCCACCCGGGTGGTAAAACTCTCGGCTCCGCCCCATAACGTCAGATCTTCCTTACCGCTTGGAAGCTCAGGTTCCCTCTGTAGCACTTTGCGTTTTAGGCTGGATTCACACTCTTTGGTTAATCCAAAACCTATTTTACGTTTTACAAGACTTCGGTCTGTATCTTCCCTCGCGGCTGTGATGGACAAATCGACCGGATTTCGTCGGTGCCCCTGTGAGCAGAAGATGTCCCGGTCCGATCCCAACGCAACTTGCGTTTATTGCCTTGGACTCGGCCTTGACTCACAGGCTTGTGAGTTATGCAAATCCTTTTCGGCTTCGGTCTTGGAGGACCGCTCTGCCCGATTGCTGTTGGGGTGACCCGAGAAACGTTATCCTCCGGTCAAGTCGAAGGAGGCCCGTTGGGCGGTATCCGCGGCGCCGGGCTCGGCAGAATAGCTAGAGCAGATGATCGCCCTCAAGAAGGAGGCGGCCCAGGCCGCATCTTCATCTTTCTCGGTTGCGGCATTAATCCCGCTCTCCTTGGAATCCTTCTACACAGCTTCTTTCAAAGAGCTTTGCCAGTCCCTCTCCACCAAGGGAGAAGGCCCTTCCCTTCGGGACATTCCTCTCGGTCCAAAAAGAAGGACCCCAAGGATAAGTCCCACCATCGACATTCGTGGGAGCGGGAGAGGTCCCCTTCCCTGGAGAGTCGACACTCAACTTCGGTCGAGGTTGCGGCTAAGGCCGCTGGCTTCACGGTGTCCCCGTCAGGTCAGCCGGCCGAGACACCCATCGACGCGGTCGAGATTTTTCTCGACCCATCGGACGGTCTGTCGACTGGAGAAGCAGACAGCCCTTCTTCACCGGTTCCCCTGGTGGAAACCGAGGACTTGCCTGTGCCTCCTCTGCCGGAGTCCCCGGTTAAGGCCCCTGAACCGAGGGAGGAGCGGGTTTCCCCCGCCTCCTCTCAGACCCACCCTCGGAAACACCGAAGGTCTCAGTCTCGGTCTCGAACCTCTTCTCGGTCCAGCTGATCCCGCCGACATCGGTGGTCTTGGTCTCGGCACCATGGAAAGTGGCGGCGCCACTCGTCCTCGTCTTCGTCCTCTTTGGAGGATAGGCTTCAGTGCAAATTGCGTCGGCGCTACAAGGAGCTAATGTGGCAGCAGCTCCTTTTGACTGGGAATAGGCCGACTTCGTTGTCTTCCCCGGCCATAAAGTGGCTGTCACTGGAGCGGCCAAAACAACCCCTCGCAGCGGTCGAGGAGCCAAAGCCGGCACCGGTTGTTCGGCCAAAACCGGCTGCGCCACCCATCGTGGTGGAACTCCCGCCTCCACAACCTAAATTTGGGGCCCCATCCAAGGATTCTCGGGCGGTCAGGGCTTGCCCCATCGGTTGTCAGTCACCCTCACTCCTGATCGACCTCGGCAGGTGGAGGATGGTTCAGGTGCTCGGCAGCTGTTCGCAGACTCTCGGAGTCTGATGATGACTCTTCCTTGTTCTCCAGGCCGCTTGACTTGGAATCCAGCGGGGGTCAGTCAGTGGATGAGAGCCCATCCTTGTTTTTGGGGATGCTTCGGCTCATCTCAGAATCCACTGGGATGAAGCTCGAACCGGTTTCAAAGTGGGCCAAGTATCCCCACACAGAGATACTGGACCGAGGGGATTCCCCCACGGAGGCCTTCCCGGTGGCTGAAGCCATTGTTGGCCCGGCCCTGGAGCTGTGGCAGTGGCCAGCTTCTTGTCCAGCACCTTTGGCCAGGATGGCTCGGAAGTATGCTGTCCCCACCGGTTCACTCTCCGGTTTCTCGGAGCACCCCTCTGCGGAGGGGCTTGTAACCGATAGCGTTTTCCGGCGTTCTGGGAATGCTCGGGATGTGGGCAAGCCTCCCGATAAGGAGTCCAAGTAGCTGGACTACTCTGGGCAGAAAGTTTACCCCATTTCCTCCCTAGGCCTTCGTCAGGCCAGCTCGACCATCCTGATTGCACACTTTTCACATGCCCTTTTGGGCTCCCTGGATGAGGTGATTCCTCATCTCCCGGCTGACCTCCAAACCACAGTCAAGCAGGTGTTGGATCAGGGAAGGGCGGTGGCCAAACAGCAGCTCCAGACCTCCCTGGACATCGCTGATTCATGTGCCCCAGTCAGTAGCGGCCGCAGTGGCCATGCGCCACAGAGCTTGGCTGCGGATCTCCACTTTCACGGCGGATACCCAGCACAAGCTGGCAGACGTCCCCTTCCTGGGTATCGACTTGTTCAGACCCGGGGTGGAAGGTCACCTCCAACGGATCGAGAAGTCCAGCGCCACCTTGGACTTGGTCACGTCTGCCCAGAAGGACAAAGGCCGCCAGCAGCTGCGTAAGCCCTTTCGTCCTTCAGTCTCTGCGGCACGTCCGGCCCAGCAACACCAGCATCAGGGCCAGCAGGCTCTCACTTGGCACCCCAAAGCCAAGCCTGCTGCTTTCTCCAACAGGAAGCCAGGAGGGAAAGGTCCAAGAGGCTCCTCGGCAAGTCCTTCCTCCAAGCCTGCCCAGTGACAGGTTGAGGGGTGTCGCCCTGAACCTCGTCACTGGGGCTCTGCCACTTCATTACCGCCTGGTCCGTTATCACCACGGACCGCTGGGTGTTGGAGATGGTAGGAAAGGGTCTGCTGGAATTCGAGCAGTCCCCACCCTATCAAGCCATCGCCCCATGGGGAGCTACGGGGTCCGCAGCCTCTCTATTGGCCCGTCGAGCCGACATTGCCCTGATCCTCCAGAAGGAGGTGATCAGGGAGGTGGTAGACCCTCCTTCAGACCCAGGGTTTGTGTCCAGGTACTTCCTGGTCCCAAAACGGACGGGGGGCTGGTGCCCCATTCTAGACAGCCACGACCTGAACAAGTTCCTAAGGTCTCGGACCTTCAGGATGGTCACTCTGGCTCAGATCATCCCATCCTTGGAATGAGGCGTGTGGTTCTGTTCTCTGGACCTTCAGGATGCGTTCTTTCACATCCCTATCTGTCCATCACACCAGCGATTCCTCCGCTTCAGGGCAGAGGGATCCCTTTACGAGTTCCGGGCCATGTCCTTCAGCCTCTCTCCAGCTCCCAGGGTCTTCACCAAATGCATAGCAGTGGTGACAGCATTCCTGCGGCACCGAAGGGTCCGGGTGTACCCTTACCTGGACGACTGGCTGATTGCAGCCTCCTCCAAGCCGGAGGTGGAGCGGTCCAGGGATCTGGACCTCCAGGTCTCGTTCCTCAGATTGGCCTTCTCATCAACGAGGCCAAATCAGAACTCAGCTACAGCGCAGGTGATTCAATTCATCAGGCAGAGCTTGACTCTCTTGAGCCAAACACGGCTCCCGGCGGACAGGGCCGAGGTTCTTTCCTCCTTTGCCCAATCATTTCTGGTTGGGCAATTGCGCCCTGCCCAGGACTTCCTGCGCCTCCTAGGCTTCATGGCGGTCTGCACCGGCATGGTCCGTTGGGCCCACTGGCACATGCATCCCTTACAATGGGGACTGGCTCGCCAATGGTCACTGCATCCCTGTCCTCTGGACCAGCCAATGATGGTGACCCAGGAGATGGGGAACGCTCTCCAGTGGTGGATCATTCCCGCTCACCTGCAGGAGGGTATCCCGTTTGTCCGCCCAGAGCCACCGGTCACTCTAACGACCGACACCTCTCTGATGGGTTGGTGTGCCCATCTGGGGGAGCTCAGAGCGCACAGCCTCTGGTCCCCCCAGGAGTCTTGATGCCACATCAACCTGCTGGAGCTCGAGCGGTCCAACTAGCCCTCACCACCTTTGCTCCATTTGTACGGGGTCAAGTGGTCCAGGTCCAGACGGACAACACCACGACCATGTACTACCTAAACCGCCAGGGCGGGATGCGCTCCTTGCCTCTGTGCAAGGAAGCTCTTTGCACTTGGTCTCTTGTGGGCAGACTGGAGGCGGATCTCCTAGCTATTCATCTGGCGGGAGCCTCCAACACTCTGGCCAACGCCCTAAGCCGGCTAGGTGCTGTATCTCACGAGTTCTCTCCTGCCGGAGGTAGTACACGATCTGTTCTCCCACTGGGGCACACCTCAGGTGGACCTATTTGCTTCCAGGGAGAATGCGAAGCTGAGGCTGTTTCATGCCCGCCCCCCTCAGCATGGCTCGCTGCAGGGGGATGCCTTCTCGAGGCCGTGGACCCTGGGCCTCTTCTACGGCTTTCCCCCATTTCCATTGATTCACAAGGTGCTTCTCAAGGCAAGGAGGGACAAGGCGCAGGTGATTCTGGTAGCCCCAGACTGGGCCCGTCAGTTCTGGTATCCAGATCTCCTCAGCCTCAGCTCCAGGCTCCCGAGACGGCTTCCAGCCCACCCGGACTCGATCTCAGTCATCCAGGGGAAGGTATTCCACCCAGACCCTCAATCCCTGCACCTGATGGCCTGGTTCATGAGCGGCTAGTGTGCCAGGCCTTGGGTCTTTCCAAGGAGGTCCTCAGCGTTGTTGAGGCATCCCGTAAGGAGTCGACCAGAAAATGCTATGCCTTCAAACGGAAGAGATTCTCCATTTGGAGTCAGGATAAGGGGCTGGACCCTTACTCCTGTTCCTTGGCAAGCATTCTGGACTACCTGTGGTCCTTTTCTCAGCTAGGGCCTCGGTCGACACCCTTAAGGTGCACCTGGCAGCCATCTCTGTTTACCAGGCGGGAGCCGGAAAGCAGTTGGTGGCGCAGGAGAAGGTGGTCGGGCGCTTTTTCAAAGGCCTTGATCACATATCCCCTCCGGTGCGAGAACCTCCACCTCCGTGGGATCTACTGCTGGTATTGGCTAAGCTCATGGGCAAGCCATTCAAACCGATGCACAGGTGTGACATCTCTCACCTGTCGTGGAAGACCACCTTCTTGGTGGCTATCACGTCAACCAGAAGGATGGGAGAGCTCCAGGTGCTTTTCATCGAGTCTCCTTATCTGGTCTTCCACAGGGACTAGGCTGTCCTGCACCCCCACCTGAAATTCCTTCCGAAGGTGGTGTCGGAGTTTCACCTTAACCAGGTGTTGACTCTGCCGGTGTTCTACCCCAATCACACCTCAGAGGCCGAATATAGGCTCCATACTTTGGACCTTAGAAGAGCGTTCTCTTATTATAAGGAGCAGACGGCTGAAGTTTGGGGAGAGGTTCGCCAGCTGTTTGTCACCTACGCTGAAGCCGCACCTGGAAGACCTGCAGCCAAGCAGACGATAGGCAAGTGAGTCACCTCCTGCACAGATCTATGCTATAGGTTGGCAGGCATGGAGCCTCCCAAAGGGATAAGAGCTCATTCTACCCGCCATACCGCTGCTTCGGTGGCTGCTTCCAGGGACGTCCCTATCCAGGAAATCTGCAGGGCTGCTACCTGGAAGTCAGTACACACCTGCATTACCCGTTACCACATCGACCTAGAGTCACGCCGGGATGCTGGTTTTGGGACCTCAGTTCTCCAGTCCTTATTCCCTAAGTAGGGGGTGCGCGCCTTGCCTCCCTCCTCCTGGAGAACTGCTAGGAGTCTGCTAATAAGTGTGGTTTGAACAACATATCTATGTCCCTAGAAATACAGGTTACTCACCTGTAACGGAGTTCTAGGAGTGGTATATGTTGTTCATCCACACACCCCACCCGACTTCCCTGGCTTCAGCGTGCAACCTGGCTTCCAGCGGGCTAGATCTGGCATCATGGGGCGGAGCCAAGAGTTTTATCACCCGGGTGGGTGGGAGGAACCAGCTTGAAGACCTTCCGGCAAGATTTAAAGTGGCAAGAAACCTGCCAGTAAGTGTGGATGAACAACATATACCACTCCTAGAACTCCTGTTACAGGTGAGTAACCTGTATATATCACCAGGGCGCAGGGGGCAACGGGGTATAGGACTGCAGGAGGAGAAAGACTCAAGGGGAACTTCAGGAAGAACTACGTCATAGAATTGAGTGATATATTCTTAGAGTAGATGCCAGAGCATGTGTTATCAGCTGATACTGTAATAAACTTCAAGCTGAGACTTGACAAGTATTTAGAAGAAAATGGGGGTTACAGTGTATTCCTGCTGAGCCAGTGGGAGAGTGGAACTTGATGGACCAGTGATTTTCTTTCCCCTCTAAAAAAAATGTATGTTGTTTTTATAAGGAAGCAATGACACATAATGAGGTGTGACTTATGGCCTGATAAGAGCATGCCCCCAGGTGCATAATAAGGCATAAGGTGTAGCTGAGTGCCTTTAGCACTTGGGAAACGCTTTTATCGGGCTATAACCCACACCTTGGAGTATGTTATTATGCTTATAAAATGTCTAGAAAATTTTCCACATAGGGTAAACAAGTTAATGCAGTTTTAAAAGTAAAACGCTGTTTATGTTTTTGTTTCACTTTTTGTTAGGGTTTGAAGAAAATAGTTCCTTTTGTACCAGGTCTCGGTGGCAGTGAGCATGTCTTGTTATCCTCTCTCCCCCTGCACAGACTTATAGAAAGCCTTTATCTGTGCACTCTCCTGTTTCTCTGTTAACCGTTAAAAACAGGGTCTTCTTTCATTGAGAGGGAGCAACTTGCCGACTTGATCGGGAGCGAGCATGTCCCTCTGCAGCCACTGTACTGAGTGCTTGCTGCCTCTTGCTCTGATGATACTGCAGTACAAGCAAGTGGCTTCCCGATCACTGATGTTTTCTTGGTTAGGATGCTCACTCTAACACACAGAATTGTGTGAATTTACAAGAACTGAGTACAGCGGGAAAAAGTTGAAGATGGAAATCAGAGGTACGGTTAAGACTGGTGTGCATAGGGGGAGTGGGAGCAGCAGGACAGCCATGTTTTTTTAATAGAAAATGTAAGAAAGGAAGGTTTAAGTGGCCTAACAGGAAACACAGCTGGTAGGGGGGTCGGGTGACTTATGAGCGTCTGTCATATCTAATATATCTTTTTTTTTTCTGTAGCTGTGAAAGTGAAACACACAGTGCAAGTGGGTAGATAATGTATGGCTTTGGTGCTGGTGGGAAGGAACTGAAGGGTGTCACAGGGATTTCTCTTGCACAGCATCTCAGTTAGATTTAATGATTGCCAGTTGGGACAGTATATCTGTTTAAGGACACATTAAAATGTGCCCTGTAGCAAATAAAAACCCTGGAAATGTTCTAACCACTTTATAAAAGTATTTGTTTACTTTATCTAGTCTCTGTGTAGTCTATTAAAGGGTTTTAGTATTGTTTTAACTTTGCTTATGTAGGCTTTTTGTAGCCTTTGCATACCTCTGGTTTTATGTCTCTTGCCCTATGATGTGACTGAAAATGAGACTTGCTATTAGTAAGAAATGTTCATGGATCTACGCATATAAATGAATCGTATTTAATTTCCTTGTTGTATCTGATGCTTAGTACTGTATAACAAAAAATAAAGCTACCGCTAAGTGTGCCTTTCTGTATTCAAATGTCCATGTCTAATTACTTATGTAAGTAAACCATAATTTCACAAGTTTCTTGCTTACTCATTTTATATGCTTTCATAATGGAAATATGTTTTACAGGTGAGAAATGTGAGGTGTATCAAATGCCACAAATGGGGTCATGTTAACACTGACAGAGAGTGCCCGTTGTTTGGGCTATCTGGAATCAACGCAAGTTCAGTCTCTGGTGATGGAGCAGGTATGTGTCATGATGTGTCAAAGTGGACATTTGTGAAAACGGGCATTTTTGCTCACATACGTTCCAGTATACAAATAAAATTGATTGATGAGTAGCTGTGTGACTTTCATAGAAATCTTCTTGAGTCATGAACGTTTAGGGACATATTTGATGTTGGTGTGCAGTCTATTCATATTTTGTCTAGCAAACAGTTTTTAGTTATTTTGTGTTATGTACTGTCATGCTTAGTCACAAGCCTTGTCTTTACCATTTCAGGCTACTGTAGCAGTACTGTTATAATTATGACAATACAAAAGGGCATAAGCGCACCATGGAGCGAGCAGTTGCTAATCCGAGATAAGGTCTGAAGAGAAAACACAAAAGGAAAGCACTCTTGCCAAATCAGTGAAAGCCACACCATGTGAGGTCAGGAGCGAGAATCCGCAGCACACTACCCCAGCGCTTCATGTCCTCTCCAGGACACTTCGTCAAGAGTGCTTTACTTTTGTGTTTTCTCTATTATAATTATGGTTGGGTAGGCACATTTAGTAGCAGCGGTCGGAAGCTGAATCCATCATCTGTTCCATCGTTTCCTGCAGCCTGTCTCTTGCTCTTTTACCCCCAGTAAAAGTAACCCCCACCCAAACCACCTTCTGCCCACCCCCCCCAAAAAAAAAAAAATATATTGCTGTTTCTTTGTAGGTGATTGGTAAGCCTTTCCTCCACCTTGGTTGGTTTGTATCACTTGAACCAGACTGAAGTCCAAAATACGTGAACTGCACATGTACGCAGATTTATTTTCGTTTGTTATAACTTAACTTTAAAAAAAAAATGTATCTCCAGTTACTCTTCTCCCTAATGCTCCGATAAGTGTTAATGTTTAAATTCCACCCGAAATGTGTTTTGGGGTGCAAACGTCGTGAGGGAGAATCGTAACTTGAAGATTAGTGAAATTTTTTGGGGAAAAATAAACTATGTAAATGGTTTAAGCAAAAGAAAATTGAGGTTAAAATAAACCTGTCCCTGTGCATGCGCAGTTCACACATTTTGGGGCTTAGTTTTTTCCCCCCTTCTATTACCCACAATTTTATCATTTGCTAATGTTTTTTCCTCCAGAATGTTACCAATCTGCAAGTTACCACTTGAGATGTAGCCAGTTATAAGTTCGCCAGCATAGCTGGTGCGAAGTCGCAAACTTCACATTACGTGTATTGTTGGAGTGAAGTTTCCTGACATCTCACCAACTTTTCATTGTAAAGTTGGATTGTTTTTTTTTTTTTTGTTTGTTTGTTTTTACAAAAGCTGCTTTAAAATGTTTATCCCAGCACCACTCGCTGATATACAGTTCCCACCTTCTCCCACTACCAGACCCTTTAAAACACCATACCCCACCATGCTACCCTTTAGCACCCATTTCCCTCCCTCCCACAGGCCCGGCGAAGTTATGATAAAAAGGATATATCCCTTCCACCATCCACACCACACTAGTAAACACACAGCCCACCTCCCCCACCTTGAGTCATATAAATTAGAGATAGGGACCTCCTTCCCTCCCCACCCTCAAGCATCCAACCTCTTTCATCCACCCAGCTCTAAATTTAGAAGGATACAGGACTTAAAAAAAAAAAAAAAAACAGTCCAACATTGGTGCATGATGCACTCTTCACTCATTGATATCCTGCAGTGGAATGAATGAACGATGGCGTCTTCCTGTAATATCATTTGGTTGGCCACTTGTTAGCCAGTCAGGTGTTTGGAGGACATCATCATTTATTCATTCTGCTGCAGGACATCACTAAGTGAAGAAAGCATCTTCCTCCAGCATTGGACTGTTGTTCTTGTTACAAATCACATATCCTAAATTTAGGGCTGGGGGGCGGAGGGAGGTAGAGTGCTAGGGGTGGGCACTGTTGGGGGTAGGTAGTTATAATTTATATGACTTGAGGGGAGGGGAGGACAGATTCAGGGTGATGGGAGGTGGGTGGTGTGTTTAATGATGTGTGGGTGGGTGATGTGATACCTTTTTATTAGTACAACTTTGACAGGAATGTGGGAGTACTGCAGGATGGCAGGGTGGGGGCACTGTGTTTTTAAAAGGTCTGGGTGGTGGGAGGGGGCTGAACTGTACGTCAGCGTGTGAGTGAGGTTAAACATTTTAAAACAGTTTCAGCTGTTTTGTTTTTTTTTATTGAACACACACTTGGCATACTTTTCACTGGCAAAGTGCTACTTTTCCCTAGTGAAAACAACACGTAGTGTCACTTTGCTGACACTTTCGCCAACAATGTACCACTAACCATGGTTTTCACCGGCTGAAGGTAGGCATTTCGACAGGTGACAAGTATGTGAATAGCAGTCACAGGGGAAGCAAAGTTGGGGACACTTGATAAAGTACTTCATGAAGTGAAATTCCTTGACTTCATCCATCTCTAGTTACCACCCTCCCTTATGACCACATAAGTGACAACTTTTAAATCCCAACCGAAATGTGTTTTTGGAGTTGCGCCTGGAAACACATTTCAGGTGGAATTTAAAAGTTGCCACATATGTATGTGGTCATTAGGGGATGGTGTTCGTTTGCCAGTTAGTGAAATTTTTGTGAAACATATTTAAAAAATGTTAAGAGTAAATAAACATTGAGGGGAATGAACTAAGTTCATGTGCAGTTCACTTTTTTTTTTTTTGACTTTTTTTTTTTTTTTTGAGTAGAGGAAGACGACAGACAAAAGGCTGCCATCCTTAATGATTATTCTAGGAGCGTGGATATGTTGTTCATCCACACTGTCTGGCATTGTCCCTTTCCCCTTTAAATCTTGCCGGAAGTCTTCAAGCTGGCTCCTCCCACCCACCCAGGTGGTATATACCTCGGCTCCGCCCCATGACGCCAGGTCTTCTTTTCCGCTGGAAGATAAAGGTTCCTTCATGCTACTTTTCAAGTACCGTAGGCCCTGGAGTCTCATCGACGGTTTACGCCGCATTTACTCTCTCTATAACTCGTTAGAGTTTATGACTCAGATCCGAACGCTTCGGATATGGAGGACAAGTCGTCCCCTGGGTTTCGCCGGTGTCCTTGCGGACAGAAAATGTCTCGCACCGATCTCACCTCTCTTGCGTTTATTGCCTAGGCGCTGTGCACGATTCCTCAGCTTGCACCATCTGTTTGGTCTTCCATCCCACCATCCTGGAGGACCGCAAGGCGCGCCTTAAACTGGGGAGACCGGAGCTTTGCAATCCACCGATGAAATCGAAGGAGGCAAGGTGAGCGGTTTCCACGGCCACGGGATCCGCCGAGCAGCTCTAACAGATGGCGGCTTTCGAGGAGGAAGCTGCCCAAGCTTCAGCCAACCGAAATTTTTTTGTCCCGCTCAACCTGGGCTCCACCTTCACGGGGTACTTTCTGGAGTTGTGCCAGTCTCTCCCTACCAAGGGTGAGGCGCCTTCGGGCTCGCACTCCTCCCTCTCCAAGAAAAAGGACAAGGACCCCAAATCATCATCTTCTAACCGAAGAAGACGTTCCTGGGGGACCGAGAGCGGTCCGATACTCAGGATCAGGTGGTCTCGGCCTCGGTCGAGATCGCTTCCTCGGCTGCCGGCTTCTCGGACCTTCCGTCAGGCCAAGGCACTGAAGCCGAGGATAGGGCAGAACTGGCAGAAATTTCTCTCAACCCGATCGAGCCTTTGTCGCCGACACCTGTCGACTACTCTTTGGAGAGGACTCCCATCCTCTCCTTCCCCGATGAGGAGACCCGTCCTTCGGGTATCCCGATCGAGGGACAAGAGCCGGTTCCTCAGTTTTTGCCGGATCCGGCTTCTCCCGATCGACAGAGCGAACGCTGTCGGTCTCGATCGAGGAGTAGGACCCCGTCGGTTGAAAAGCTGAAAAAGGGTCATAAACACTTCTGGAAGAGGCGCCGCCGCCGTTCCTCATCCTCCTCGGACGAAGAGAGACTTAGACGGAAGTTCCGTTGACGTTATGAGGACCTCATGTGGCAGCAGCTACTTCAAACAACATGAAGTCTTGCTCTATTATGACATATGCAGTGAGTCCCAACCTTCGAACTGCTCCGGAGGTGAAAGAGTTAACTTTCCATGCCAGGCATGGAACTTTGAGCGTGAGCTCGGTTGAAAACTCTGTCTTTTCTTCAAACTCAAACTGTCAGATTCTTTACTCCGCCTCACTGAACAGTCGCTCCGGAGATTTCTCCTTCTGCTCGGTTCATTTTGTCGGTTAAAGTATTTATTTTTCGGTTTTTTAACCGAATTTAAGCCGCAACCGGTTGGTTCAAGCTCTGTCTGTGGTATTGTAAGTACTAGATAGGTTTTACATTTACTTTCTGTGTGGAACTTGTAAACGGTATTATCGGTTCGGTTTGAACCGATCAGGTTGTTGTAAATACATTAATCAGTTTTTTAGAGTGCGATTCCCGGTTCTTATCGGTTCTAAAAAAAAAACGGATTTCATTACGTTTTTTTCCACGACTCGTGACACAGTTGGGAACCGATAGGAGAGTCTTGCTTGGCAGATTGCCATAAACGGGCAAGTTTTGGTTAGGCTGGCACTATGTCTGAGAAACCCAAAGGAAAAACCGGGCCCACTGGGTTTCAACACTGCAGTGTTTGTGGGGAAGCCTTTGCCAAGGCTGACCCCCACACCACCTGTGTTTATTGTCTGGGGTTGGACCACCTCAATGCAGACTGCCAGATTTGCAAAAATTTTCCTGCAGCTACCCTGGATAAGAGAGTTGGTAGGCTCAGGGAAAGGGAGGCCAAGAAGTCCGCTGACCCGGATGGCCAGCCCGGTTCGGTTGTAACTGAACCGGAGGGAGTGCCCTCTGACCAGGGCAAGACTTCCTCGGGCAAAAGGAGATCCGACTCTGAGGAGTCGGTTCCAGCAAAAAGGACTAGGAAATCAGCTGGTGTGGAGCCAAAACTTTCCTCTCCAACCGCTGAAGAAATAGACAAAGCGATTAAAATTGTCCAGTCGCTTTCCCCGGTTCCAAACGAACCGGCACCATCAGGTAAGCATATGGTTCGGTCGGTTCCACCGGTTCAAGAATATGATTTAGAGGAATTTTATGAACCGGAGGAGGGGGAAGAGGAGTACGAGGAGAGTGAATGTGGATTTGAAAGTCTGGATGTGCCCATTGAACTGGACATCTCCCCAGACAGACCTTCAGGAGTGTCTCCCCCTAGGCTTTCTGAGTCCCCCTCTCATTTTATGTTTTATAAAAAAGTGGCTGAAACCCTACAGCTCCCTATGGAGGAAGCTGTGGATGATCAAGAGGAGCCTGACTATGTAGAAATGATGGATATCCCAGAGTCTAGGAGACTGTCTATTCCTTTGCATAAATCTTTTGGGAAACAGACAGTAAAAATTCTAAAAACTCCTCACACTATACCTCCTGTGGATAAAAGAATGGACAAGAGGTACACATTGTCAGGCTGTAATACGGGGTTCCTTACACAACAATGCAGCCATGTTGGGGTAGTGCAGGCTGCAGCCTGTGACACGGCAAATATTCCCTTGGCTTCACACCCCCCTGACAAGGACTCCAGGAGGATTGATGCCATGGCAAAGAAACAGTACATGGCATCATCCTTGGGACTCAGACAGGCAAATTATATGGCTTATGTTGCTAAATACCAGAAATCCAGATGGGATACTGTTATGGCTCTAGCAAAACAGGTCCCTGGCCAGCTTGCCAAGGAGCTGGAGCAGGTGGCTGCTGATGGTATTGAGGCATCTAAGGTGCAATTCCATGCTGCAGTGGACTCTAATGATGTGTCATCAGGAGTCATGGCTACATCTGTGCACTTGAGAATGGCTTGGCTCAGATGTACTAGCCTGTCACAGGATACCCAGACTAAGGCCATGGATTTTCCTGTTGTGGGTAATTCTCTGTTTGGGGAGCAGACAGAGAATTACATGAAGAAAATGGATGAGTATAGGACCACCTATAGAAGTGCACAGGCCAAGGAAAGGCAGGCCACTCCTCAAAGGCAGCCTTCCAGGGGCAGGGGCAGGCCTTTTCATAGGCCTTTTTACCAAGCCCAGGCCTCCTCTTCAGCTTACGCCCAGAAGGGGGTTCTTTAGAGGGAGAGGCAGACGGGCTACAAGCAGACCTGCTTCTACCCCTCAGCCTAAAGCCCCTGCCAAGCAGGCACCTTGATGGGGTGGCCAGGGCCGATTCTCCACTACCTGTAGGGGGCAGGCTGGCTTACTTTGTCCAGGACTGGATGTCTTTAACATCAGACAAGTGGGTCCTGGGAGTAGTAAGCCAGGGACTGGTTCTCAGCTTCAAAAAATTTCCAAAGATGAGAACCAGGTCCTTTCTACCTGCAAATCCATCAGAGGCACTTGCCCTAGAGACAGAAGTTTCTACCCTCCTGGCTCTCAGAGCTGTGGAAAGGGTTCCACCCCTACACCAGGGCAAAGGGTTGTACTCCAGGTACTTCCTTACCCCAAAAAGACAGGAGAATGGCGGCCATCCTGGATCTCAGATACCTAAACAAGCACCTTTTAAACCAAAATTCAAAATGGTGACTCTGGGAATTATTTTATCCTCTCTAGGCAGGGACTGGCCAGCCCCCTGGACCTCAAGGATGCCTACTTCCATGTTCTTATCAGAAGCTCCCATCGAAAGTACCTCAGATTCTAACTGCCCTCAGGCCATTACCAGTTCAGAGCAATGCCCTTCAGCCTCACCTCGGCCCTGAGGGTATTCACAAAATGCCTGGCAGTAGCAGTTGCCCACTTAAGAAGGCAAAAGATTGCCATCTTTCCTTACCTGGACGACTGGCTCATAGTAGGCCAGTCTCCAGACCAAGGCAAATTACATCTTCGGGTAACTCAGCAACTGCTCACATCTCTAGGTTTCCTTCTCAATCTTCCAAAGTCAGTTCTAGAGCCTGTCCAGGTTCTCACCTTCATAGTGCAGAACTGAACACAAAAGAGGCCAGAGCCTTCCTTCCTCTGGAAAGAGCAAGGACCCTGGTCTCTCTGGCCTCCTCTTTCACTCTGCAGGTCTCTCGACCAGCAAGGCATTTTCTGCAGCTCCTGGGGTACATGGCTGCTTCTACAGCAGTAGTGCAGGGAGCAAGATTTCAGATGAGGGACATCCAGTTCCATTTGAGAGCCTTTTGGTCTCAAAGGAGAGACCTTCTATCCAAATTGATCCCAGTGACTCGAACCCTGATCCAAGCCCTTCAGTGGTGGCAGGACCAGAGCAATTTGAGACAGGGGGTCCCCTTCGCCCCTCAGTCTCACTCCTTAATCCTTACTACAGATGCATCCCTCTTGGGGTGGGGAGCTCACATGGGCGACCTCACTGCCCAGGGATTGTGGTCCCCTCAGGAATCTCTGCTCCGCATCAATCTGTTGGAACTCAGAGCAGTTTTTCTAGCACTTCAAGTTTTTTCCACATCTGTTCGGAAAAAAGTTGTTCAGCTCAGAACAGACAATACCACCACAATGTGGTACATCAACAAGCAAGGGGGCACTCGGTCTACGGCCTTGTGCACCGAAGCAATGAAGTTGTGGTCTCTGGCTTACTCTCTGAACACCTTCCTTATTGCAGTTCACTTCCCAGGCAAGGACAATGTCCTGGCAGATGCTCTCAGCAGGATTTCCCAGGGCCATCACGAATGGTCACTGGATCCCCTAGTACTGGAGGTAGTATTTGCCAGATGGGGCACCCCGCAGATAGATCTTTTTGCAGCCCCAGACAATCACCAACTTCCCCTTTTTTGCTGCAGGCCCCCAGTGTTGGGCTCAGTCCCTCTGGATGCCTTCCTTCTCAGTTGGGAAGGGAAGTTTCTCTGTGCTTTCCCCCTTCCCTCTTCTGTTCAAGGTGCTAGTCAAAATCAGATCTCAACCCTGCAAGATGATCCTGATTGCTCCAGATTGGGCCAGACAGCCCTGGTACCCACTCCTTATGTCCTTAGCAGTCCACCTTCCCCTGTGTCTTCCCAGGAATCACAACCTGTTAACCTGTGCTCAGGGGAGAGTTTGGTACCCAAACCTCAAATCTGTCAATCTCAAGGCCTGGCTCTTGAAGAGTTAGAGTTTGCTGACATACACCTTTCCCAAGGTGTATTGGATATCTTGAAGGCTTCTAGGAAGCCTTCCACTAGGGCTACTTATAATTCCAAATGGAAGAGATTTTTCATATGGTGCTCTGACAAGCATATCTCCCCAGAATCTGCTGACTTACCCACAGTCCTGGATTATATGGTGAATTTGAATACTCTGGGGCTGAGACCAGCTACCCTAAAAGTTCACCTGGCAGCCGTGTCTGCTTTCTTATCAGCAGGTAAACCCTCTTCTCTTTCAGCTCATCCTGTATTCTCCAAGTTTTTCAAGGGTTGCTTCACCAACCCCCATTCAGGGACCCTGCCCTGCCTGGGATCTTAATATTTGCATTGCCCAGCTTATGCAACCCCTTTGAGCCCTTGTCTTCAGCAGAGCTTAAGTACTTGACTTGGAAAACTGTGTTTGGTAGCCATCACTTCTGCCAGGCGCATAAGTGAATTACAAGCATTGTCAGTGGAGCCTGATTTTATCTCCTTTCATAGAGATAAGGTGGTCCTCAGGACTAACAGAAAGTTCTTGCCTAAGGTGGTTTCAGGCTTCCACCTTAATCAATCTATGTCTCTCCCTGTATACTTCACTGACCATTCCTCCTCTGGTGAGAGGAGACTGCACAGTTTAGATGTCAAAAGAGCCCTTAGGTACTACGTAGAACGTACCAAGGTTCACAGGTTTGACTCCCTCCAACTGTTCCTCACTTATGGTGAGGTTGGTAAAGGGTCCACTTGACGAATTCAGGGGCTAGATCATTTAGTTTTATGGCCCCGACCCTGTGGAATTCTCTACCTCGTCAGGTGCGAAATAGTCCGACTGTCCTGAGTTTTAAAGGAGCCTTGAAGACCCACCTTTTTAACATAGCTTTTACTGATTTATAATAGTTTTAGATTTTGTTTATTTATTGTTCTATGAAATTGTACAGGCGCTTTGGTTTTAAGAAAAGCACCTTTTAAAAAATAAAGTTTGATTGATTGATTGATTGATTGATAAAAGATCCATTGCCAGGTGGATTGTCTCTTGTATCCAATTTTGCTATGAAAAACTGGGTAAGGTGCCTCCCTCAGGCCTGAGGGCTCACTCTACCAGAGGTACAGCTGCGTCTCTGGCTGCTGCCAGCGACATCCCTATCCTAGAGATATGTCAAGCAGCTACCTGGAAAACAGTTCACACTTTTACCAAGCATTTCTCCCTGGACATCCAGGCTAGGAGTGATGCTCGGTTTGGCACAACTGTGCTTCACAGCCTATTTCCAAGTAGGTTCTGTCCTCTCTCCATGGAGGTACTGCTGTAGGTCTGCATATAGTCATAATATAGCAAGACTTCATGTTGTTTTAAGAAAAAATTACTCACCTTAGTAATGTTGTTTCTCTAATGGAGTCTGCTATATTATGACCTCCCCCTGCCTGCCCTCTCAGAACCTCTGCTTTGGGATGTGGGTGGCAGCAGTGTTGGCACTTAATAGATGCCCACCTTTGTTTTTTTTTCACCCCTCCTTTTGGGGTGATTGGTGTTAGTTTTTCATTTTTGATCCCTGACTTGAGTCTTTGTTTTGGGACCAAAAATGTGCTCATATATTTAGTAGCCAGTTGGTTAGTGTAGGTTTACAGCTTCCCCACAGAACCTTAGTGAGTTTTGCTCAGAAGATCTGACAGTTTGAGTTTGAAGAACAACAGACAGAGTTTTCAACCGAGCTCGCGCTCCAAGTTCCATGCCTGGCATGGAAAGTTAACTCTTTCACCTCCGGAGCAGTTCGAAGGTTGGGACTCACTGCATATGTCATAATATAGCAAGACTCCATTAGAAGAAACAACATTACTAAGGTGAGTAATTTTTTCTTTTGACCGGTCAGATGCTGTCCACTCTGGCTGTACCAGCCATTACTTGGCCACAGCCTCTTCTGCCGACAGTGACTCCCTCGGTACCGAGGACTCCGGTTCTCCCTCCGGTGGGACCGGCACACATTTCTGGTCGGCCTGTTCCGGTCTCCCCAGCAATTTTGGTGAAACCACCGCCTAAACAGCCTCAGGGAGGGGCTCCCTCTAAGGAGGATCGGACAACTACGGGCTTGCCCCATAGGCTGTCCATAACCGTTACTCCTGATCGCCCTAGGCGCATCGAAGGGGACATAGGTGGGAGACCCCTGTATCCTGACTCCTTGGACTCGGATTCTACTGGCCTTCACTCACACCCCGATGATGAGCTGTCAGTGACAGGCCTGGAGGAAGGTCCTTCCTCCTTCCAGGGCATCCTTCGACTCATTGCTGAGTCCACGGGTATGCCTTTGCAGCCTATACAAAAGAAGGTGGAATATCCTCTCACGGATATTGTGACTGCCTCAGTGTTTGGGCGCACGGGCAGCTCTGCAGATACTGACCGCCCTCCGGACAAGGAGTCCAAAAATATGGACCACTCTGCCCGGAAAATCTATGCGGCATCATCCCTGGGCCTTCGTCAGGCCAGCTCGGCAGTGAATATGGCACATTTCTCTCACGCCCTAGTGGGGTCGCTTGATGAAGTCCTCCCTCATCTCCCAGCAGACGTGCAGACCACGGTCAAGTAGGTCCGTGACCAGGGCCGTGCTGTTGCTAAACAGCAGCTCCAGATGGCTCTGGACATTGGCGATTCCTGTGCCCGTTCACTAGCTGCCGCAGTGGCCACTCGCCGCAGGGCCTGGCTGAGGTTATCCTCCTTTCCAGCGGATACTCAGAATAAGCTAGCTGACATGCTCTTCCTTGGCACCGACCTTTTCGGTCCTGGAGTGGCAGGTCATCTCCAGCGCATTGAGCAGTCTAATGCCACCTTAGATGCCACCTCTGCTAAGGGTTCTTCGGGCAAGAACCAGCAGAAGCACAAGAAGAAGTCCTTTCGGCACTCTTCCCCTGCGGTTAGACAGCCCTCCTTCCAGTGAGGTCAGCAACAACAGCAGGCTCAAGCTTGGCGCCCTAGGTCCAAGCAGGGTCTCCAACAGCCCCGCAAAGGAGGCCGAGGTGCTGGTCCAGGAGCCTCCTCCTCCTCCAAGCCTGCACAGTGATGGATCGGGGTGGCCTCCCCTACACCCGTCACGCC
The DNA here is from genome assembly GCA_016271365.2 of Neoceratodus forsteri. NCBI lineage: Eukaryota > Metazoa > Chordata > Ceratodontiformes > Ceratodontidae > Neoceratodus > Neoceratodus forsteri. The sequence goes on from CM028132.1 coordinate 730,531,588, forward strand.
AGTTCTGAGTCCTCCCGTAGGGGGCCGGCTCCTCCACTTTCTTTCCGCCTGGTCTGGTATCACTTCGGACAGGTGGGTTCTGGAAGTGGTCGGTCAGGGACTGCCTCTAGCGTTTGAGCAGTACCCCCCAGCCGAGCCCGTGCCCCACGGGAGGAAAGGATCTCAGCGCTCAGTCGGCCCTTTGGGTCGACATTGCTCAGCTCCTTTGCAAAGAGGCAGTAGCTCCAGTGCCGGATCCTCCTACAGACCCAGGCTTCATGTCCAGGTATTTCCTGGTGCCCAAGCGGACGGTGGGGGTTGGCGCCCCATCCTAGATCTCCACGACCTGAATCAATATCTCAGGTCTTGCACCTTCCGGATGGTAACTCTGGACCAGATCATACCATCTCTGAAGCAAAACATGTGGTTCTGTTCACTGGATCTACAGGACGCGTTCTTTCACGTCCCAATCCGTCCATCCCACCAGCGGTTCCTCCACTTCAGGGTCAAAGGGACCCTGTACGAGTTCTGAGCCATGCCGTTCGGCCTGTCATCGGCCCCATGGGTCTTCACCAAATGCATTGCAGTGGTGGCAGCCCATCTACGGCGTCAAGGGGTTCGTATATACCCCTACCTCGATGACTGGCTCCTGGCGGGTTCTTCCCTGCAGGAGGTGGAGAGGTCCAGGGACCTGACCCTCCGAACCTGTTCCCATCTAGGCCTCCTGATCAACGAGACCAAGCCAGAACTCGTGCCCTCTCAAGTGATGGGCTTTATGGGGGCAGAGCTCAACTCTCGTCAAGCCAGAGCTCAGCTTCCAGCGGACAGGGCGGAGATTCTTTCCTCCTTTGCCCAGTCATTTCTGGTTGGGTACTTGCACCTTGCCCGGGACTTCTGCGCCTTCTGGGTTACATGGCGGCGTGCACCTCAGTGGTCCGTTGGGCCAGATTGCACGTGCGCCCCCTCCAGTGGGAGCTGGCCACTCAGTGGTCTCAGCGTCAGGGTCTTTTCGACCAGCTGGTCACTGTCACCCAGAGGATGTGGGACGCTCTCCAGTGGTGGACCGTACCGAGTCATCTGCGGGAAGGGATCTCATTTGTCCGCCCCAAGCCGACGGTCGTCCTCACGACTGATGCCTCTCTCATGGGCTGGGGAGCCCACATGGGGGACCACAGAGCCACGGGTTCTGGACACTCGAGGAGTCCCATTGCCACATCAATCTGTTGGAGCTCAGAGCAGTCATACTGGCACTGTCAGTTTTTGCTCCTCAGCTCCGGGGTCAAGTGGTTCAAGTCCAGACGGACAATACCACGACCATGTACTACCTCAACAAACAGGGCGGCACGCACTCCCATCTGTTATGCAAGGAGGCACTCCAGATCTGGACCTTCGTGAGCCAGTTGGAGGCGGATCTCCTTGCCATCCATGTGGCAGGGGTCGCGAACCAACTGGCGGATGCTCTCAGCCGCATAGCCCAGACATCCCACGAGTGGTCTCTCCATCCAGAGGTAGCTTACAGTCTGTTCTCCCGTTGGGGTAAACTGTTGGTGGAACTGTTTGCCTCCAGGGAGAACACCAAGCTGAGGCTGTACCATGCCCACCCCCCCTCAGCAGGGCTCGCTGCAGGTGGATACCTTCTCGAGGCCGTGGACCCCAGGCCTCTCTTACGCCTTCCCTCCATTTCCCTTGATCCACAAGGTGTTACTCAAGGTGAGGAGGGACAAGGCGAAGGTGATCCTGGTAGCCCCAGATTGGCCCCACCAGTTCTGGTATCCAGATCTCCTCAGCCTCAGCTGCAGGGCCGCGGAGCGGCTTTGTACACGCCCGGACCTGATATCATTGAACCAGGGGAAGGTATTCCACTCGGACCTTCAATCCCTGCACATTACAGCCTGGTACCTGAGCGGCTAGAGTTCCAGGCTCTGGGTCTTTCCGAGATGTCTACACTTTGGTGGAGGCATCTTGAAAGGAATCGACCAGGAAATGTTATGCCTTCAAATGGAAAAGGTTTTCTATTTGGTGTCAGGGAAAGAGTCTGAACCCCTTAACCTGCTCTGTGGCTAACATTCTAGACTACCTTTGGTCCCTCTCCAAAGGGGGTCTTCGGTCATCGACCCTTAGAGTGCACCTGGCAACCATCTCTGCTTACTGGGCGCAGGCTGGTCAGCTGACATTGGCACAGGAGATGGTGGTCGGGCGCTTTTTCAAAGGCCTGGATCACATATCCCCTTCGGTGCGTGAACCTCCACCTCCGTGGGATCTTTTGCTGGTTTTGGCAAAGCTCATGGGCAAGCCATTGAAACCCATGCAGAAGTGTGAACTCTCACCCTTTTTGTGGAAGACTGCCTTCTTGGTGGCCATCACATCAGACAGGAGGACAGGGGAGCTCCAGGCGCTCTCGGTGGACTCCCCTTATCTGGTCTTTCACAGGGACAAAGTTGTCCTGCGCCCCCACCCGAAATTCCTTCCGAAGGTGGTGTCAGAGTTTCACCATAACCAGGTGTTGACTCTGCCGGTATATTACCCCAATTACACCTCGGATGCCGAGTACAGGCTCCATACTCTGGACCTCAGATGTGCTCTCTCCTATTATAAGGAGAGGACGGCAGAAATTCGGGGAGAGGTTCACCAGCTGTTTGTCACCCACGCTGAAGCCGCTTCTGGCAGACCTGCAGCCAAGCGGACTATTGCAGGATGGATCACATCATGCATAGGTCTGTGTGATGAGTTGGTGGGCAAGGAGCCTCCCAGAGGGTTAAGAGCTCATTCTACCCGCCATACTGCTGCATTGGTGGCTGATTCCAGGGACATCCCTATCCAGGAAATCTGTCGGGCTGCTACTTGGAAGTCAGCAAACACCTTCATTTCCCACTACCACATCGACCTTGAGTCTCGCTGAGATGCTGGTTTTGGGGCCTCGGTTCTCCAATCTCTCTTTCTTAAGTAGGGGGTGTGTGCCTTGCCTCCCTCCTCCCGGAGAACTGTTAGGAGTCTGCCAGACAGTGTGGATGAACAACATATCCACACTCCTAGAAAAACATGTTACTCACCTGTAACAGTAGTTCTAGGAGTGGTATATGTTGTTCATCCACACGCACCCACTCGACCTCCCCGGCTTCAGGCGCATTACCTTGCTTCCAGCGGGCTAAGATCTGGCGTCATGGGGCGGAGCTGAGGTTTATACCACCTGGGTGGGTGGGAGAAGCCAGCTTGAAGACTTCCAGCAAGATTTAAAGGGAAAAGGGACAATGCCAGACAGTGTGGATGAACAACATATACCACTCCTAGAACTACTGTTACAGGTGAGTAACCTGTTTTTTTTGCTCAGTTTTCACGAGAGAGGAACTCACAGCAGAACTAGCTGAACCCCTGGTAGGAGTGATCAACAGCTCACTACGGAAGGGGTAGTACCGAAGGACTGGAGGGTGGTGGATGTCTATAATGGGGGACATGGAACAAGCAGAGAACTTCAGACCTGTCAGTCTGACCTCTATCTTAGGGAAGCTGATGAAGTCACTAGTCAAAGAAGACCTCGTGGACTACCTGGAAAGCAGCAGTCTCCAGGATAGTAAACAGGATGGGTTCATGGCAGGGAGGTCCTGTCAGATGAACCTGACAGTTCCCTTCAAATGGGTGATGTGGGAACTGGACAAGGGGCCACACCGTGGATTTGCTCTGTTTCAGTTTCAGCAAGGCTTTTGACTTGTTGCCCCAGAGATGCTTGGTGAAGAAGATGGAGGATCTGGGTGCAGCTAAGGACGTACTGAACTGGGTAGGAAAGTGGCTAAAGGATAGGCAGCAGAGGGTTGTGGTCAACGGGATCAGATCAGAAGAGAGGGAGGTCACGAGTGGGGTAGCACAGGGATCTGTCCTGGTCCTCTTCAATATGTTCAAAATTGCACTCTGCTGGCCTCGCCTCCTCCACTGTCCTCTGGTCCAAACCCTACCTCCGTGACCGATATTGGTCTGTCATAGTAGACAACTCCCCTCCCTAGTCTATCTGGTGTCCCCCCAGGGCTCAGTCCTCATCCCCATCCTTTTTTCAATATTTATTAATGACCTCCCCTCAATCTGCTCCCAATCCAGCGTTCACCTCTAAGCGGATGACACCATCCTCTACGCATCTGGCCCCACCACCGACTCAATCCAGCTACCTCTCCAGTTCGACTTCAGCCGTGTGCTAACATGGTTCAAAGACAACTCCCTAAAACTGAACACTAAAAAAACGGTCTCCATGATTTTTGGCTCCCCCAAAAACTGGCCAGGCTCCTCTCCTCCCCCACATTCACCATCTCGGATACCTCCACCCTCGACATCGTTACCTCGTACAAATATCTTGGTCACTGGCTAGACCAGCACCTCAACTTCACTTTCCATATAGACTCCCTTTGCTCAAAGCTGTGCCCAAAGCTAGGTGTGCTCTTTTGAAACCAACACGCTATCCCCTTACACATTCGCCGCGACCTAGTTCACAAGACTATCCACCCTATCTTCGACTACGGAGACATTATCTATGCTTCAGCCTCTGCCTTCTCACTCTCCAAGCTCAACACCCTACTCAGCTCTTTCTGCAGATTTGCCACAAACTCCCCACAGCGTACCCATCACTGTACACTTCTTTCCTCGCTAAATCTCGCGCCCCTCTCCCACAGGTGGCACATTCATTCACTTACATTCAAGGCAAAATTCTGGCTCAACCTTCTCCCCCCAATACCTCTCCTCTGCTCCCATTCCTGTCTACCCCCTAAGATCCTGGCATTCCCGCTTCTTCTCCATCCCTCTCCAGCAATCATCAGGCAGTGTCCCCACTTTCTCTTACGTCCTCCCACACCTCTGAAATCAACTGTCTGCTTCCCTCCATGATTTCCAATCCCTCCCGGCCTTCAAATGCCAACTTAAATCTATCGCCCCACCCCCTGCACTTGTCCCCACATCCACTGCCTCACCACCACTGCCCCTCACACTGCTCCCACCTACCTCCCCTCCCTCCTCCCTTGATGCACCCTCATAATAGTTCCTCTCTCTCTCTCACTCTCTCTACTAAGTACAACTTCCTTTCACTCCTCTAAGCAGTACTGGATATCTGTCTACTTTATATGATATTTTGTAAAAATTAAAAAAAATTAAAAATTTCTTAGCTAGTCATTCTAACTCGTTCTATGTAATAGCCTTACATTAATTGTTACCTAGCTCCTGAATACATATGTATATCCTCCTTCGTATATATGTTTATGTTCCTCACGTCCCCGGGTCGCAGCTGGTTGCAGCTCAGTGTGCCTTTCCCGGTTACCAAATTTTAAATAAAATAAATAAAAATAAAATAATGACATTGGAGTAGGTATCCAGGTCAGGTTGTGTCTCACTGCAGATGACACTAAGCTCTGCCAGAGGGTAGATAGCGATGAAGAAATCTGGGAAATGCAGTGTGACTTACAAAAACTAGAGGGGTGGTCTGAGTTTTGGCAGTTGAAATTCAGCACCAAAAAAATGCAAAGTAATGCATCTAGGGAATGAGAACCCCAGGACAGAGTACTGGATGGTTGGGGTGAGACTTAGCACTACGGCCGAGGAATGTGACGTAGGAGTTATTCGAGGAACATGACCTAGGAGTTCTCACCAATGACAACAATAAACAAGCTAGTACAACAAGGCCTATAGTGAGGCAAGTAGGATGCTGGACTGTATAGGAAGGGGTATCAATCACAGGAGAAATGCGGAACTTCTACTCCTTTATAAATCTTTAGTTCTCAAAGATTTAAAGAATAATTAAATCTTTGGTTCTCAAAGGAAGTGGCAGTGAAGGTTCAAGAGAAAAAGAAAGCATTCAGGAAGTACAAGGAATCACAGAAGGAACAGGACAGAGAACTGTATCAGTTAAAGCAAAAGGAAGCTGGAAAGGCAGTCAGAACAGCAAAGGCCCAAACCAAGGAAAAAGATAGCCAACTCAGTTAAGAAGGGGGGATAAAACCTTATATAGGTACATCAGGGAGCGAAGGAAGACCAAGGGAGGAATAGTGAGACTTAATAAAGGGAGGAGGTGGGCAGAGGGTGACTGTGAAAAGGCAGAGATACTAAACAAATATTTTGCTCAGTATTTACAAAGGAAGAGGGGAGGTACCTAAAACAAACAGTAGAAACACTCTGGATACAGAAGTTGATACCAGCCCATTTACAGAAGAAAGGGTTCTGAAAGAGCTCTTAAAACTGAAGGTGGACAAAGCAATGGTGCCTGATGGGATTCATCCCAGAATTCTAAAAGAACTAAGGGTAGAACTAGTGACACCACTGACTACCCTCTTTAACAAATCATGGGAGGATGGGGTGGTACCTGAGGACTGGAGGAGGGCAGATGTGATTCCACTTCACAAAAGTGGGAGCAAGGCAGAAGCAGGAAACTACAGACCTGTTAGTTTAATCTCAGTGGTAGGGAAAATGATGGAATCACTTCTAAAGGAAAGAATTGTCGAGTATCTAGAGTCCAGAGGGGCACAGGACCCTAGGCAGCATGGATTCACAGCGGGAAGGTCATGCCAGACAAATCTGATAGATTTCTTTGACTGGGTGACCAAAGTAGTAGATCAGGGAGGGGCTGTGGACATGGCCTACCTAGATTTTAGCAAGGCATTTGACACAGTCCCACACAAAAGATTAATGTACAAGTTAGCCAGCCTGGGTGTGGGTCCCAAGATGACAGCCTGGGTAAAGAATTGGCTGGAGAATAGGACACAGCGAGTAATAGTAAATGGAGTCCACTCTGAAAAAGGGACGGTTAGTAGTGGGGTACTGCAGGGTTCAGTATTAGACGGTCCTCTTCAATGTCTTTATGTTACATTGCAGAGGGACTGAAGGAAAGTATGTCTCTTTGTAGATGACACAAAGATCTGCAACAGAGTTGATGCACCAGGTGGGGTGGAAAGGATGAGAAGGGACTTGGCAAGGTTAGAGGAATGGTCAAAAATGTATGGCAGCTTACATTCAGTGCTAAGAAGTGCAAGGTAATGCACCTGGGAAACATAAACCAAGGGGAAGAGTACACAATGGGGGGGTGAGATACTAACAACAACAAAAATGGAAAGGGACCTGAGGGTAGTCATATCAGATGACCTAAAGGTGGGCAAGCAATGTGAGAGGGCAGCAAGGAGGGCTGGCGGGATACTGGGCTGCATAGGGAGAGGCATCACCAGTAGAAAACAAGAAGTTATTATCCCTCTGTACAGACAGCTGGTGAGACCACATCTGGAGTACTGCGTGCAGTTCTGGAGACCCAATCTCCGCAAAGACATAGACAGGATGGAAGCTGTCCAGAGGAGGGCAACTAAAATGGTGCAGGGTCTGCACCGGAAGACATATGAAGAGAGACTTAAGGAGCTTAATATGTATAGCCTCGAGGAAAGGAGGGAGAGGGGGACATGATAGAAACTTTCAAGTACCTCAAGGAATCAACAAAGTCCAAGAGGGTAGCATCTTTCAAAAAAGAGGTGTGCAAGAACAAGGGGGCACAATTTGAAGATAGAAGGGGACGGCTCAGAGGTAATTTAAGGAAGTATTTTTTCACAGAGAGGGTTGTGGATGTATGGAACGGCCTTCCAGAGGAGGTTGTGGAGTCAAAAACAGTGGTGGAATTCAAGCATGCATGGGACAGTCATAAGGAAATTCTAGGGGTTGGGGGTAGGAAGAAGTAGGCTGCTGGTTAACTAGGATCTGCAGCTTATCGATCAGGTAGGGAAATGGGCAGACTGGGTGGGTCAAGCGGTTCTTATCTGCCGTCAAATTCTATGTTTCTATGTTTAGTGAGGCCGCACCTGGGATACTATGCCCAGTTCTGGAGCCCTCACCTCAGGAAGGCTAGGGATAGGCTGGAGACGATAAAGCGCAGGGTAACAAAAATGATTCATGGCCAGCAGGGCAGTTCTTACAAGGAACACCTCAAGGCATTGAACTTGCACTTGCTGGAGACCAGAAGGGGGGGGGGATATGATTATAGACCTTCAAGTTCCTAAAAAGAATAAACAAGGTGAACTGCGAGGGATAGCTTGAATGCTAGTACAAGGTCACAAGGACATTAGTGGAAACTGACAAGAAGGAAGTTCAGGAAGGGAATGAGGAAGTGTTATTTTACAGAAAGGGTGGTGGAGCCATGGAACAGTCTGCCAGCAGAAGTGGTGGGGGTTAATACAGTTAATGGTTTCAGGCATGATTGGGACAGAGTGAAGGGTATAGTGGTCACTCGGGGCGACAGAATCAGAAAGGAGAATAGAGGGGAGGAAGGGGCTGGCTCGGACCCTGATTGAACAATAGGTCTCAGTGCTGTGGATAGGGAACTTGAGCAGACTGGATGGACCATTGATCTTTTTCTGCCATCTTTGTCTACGTTTCTATAATTCAAAGTTTCTCAAATCCAGAAATAAGTTCTATGTCATTATGGTCATCTTTATTTGGAAAACCTTAGAATTTTATATTGCTGATCCAGATATAGTTTTCTTCTCTTTTGAAGCACTTTGTCAGAATCGCATCATTTAGTCATTCTTTTTTTTCCCCAGCTTATTTACTCAGGATGTCCCAGCAGCAATGCAACATCTCGTGTACAGTGAGTTCTTGCTTCTCACATGTTTACAGCTTGCTGGACTAAAGAACAGGGAGGTTAAAGGGACAGTCTCAAACTTACCTGTGATGTATTTCACAGTGCATCTGTCCCATGTCCTCTGGTTTTTTTCTTTAGTTATATGTCCTTGGTCAGTTTTTTATAGCTGTCCTTCAGGTTTTCGTTATACTTTTTTGTCCAGATTTATGCTTTGAACTGGTCTGCCAGTAAACCAGTTTTTGTTGCAGATTTAGGGCACAGTTATAGTCTATTTGGCATGCCATGTTCATGCTTTGATTGTGTATGAACATATTTAGTGCAGTCGATGTAGGCTGTCACATGATCTTCCTGGACATAAGTCTCCACCACTCATTCACACTAGTGGGATTGGCGCCGGAGGCACTAAGACCCATCGGGAGCAAACTTTTTGCTGGAGGGTCGGCGCGAGACAGCGGCGCCCGCGGCCTTGACCGGCGGTAATGCCATCTCGGCGGCGACCCTCAACCGCCTCGTTCTGTTTTTCCGCCGCCGAGTGCGCTTCAGTGACGACGTCGCTTCGGAGTCAAACTTCAACCTAGCTATAGTTTTCAGTTTGTTTTTTTGTAACATTATCACGATAGTAGTATCGCTAGTTTTATTCTATTTTTCGTAAAATTTTCTAATATTTAAATTTAACCTTACTTGAAGAAGTCTCGCCCATTGGACGGAGTCGACTCATGAGCAGGTCAGGTGACGGTAGGAGATTTTCAGATGAAAGCTGTTCAGTCAGCCGGGCTGGGTCCGCCAGCCTCCTTCTCCTCAGCGGGGTTCCGACTTACGGTCAGTCCGGTTCGGGGATGGGGTCCTCTGCCGCATAAAATAAACGGGTCGCATTTCAGCTCCGTCGCCTCGAGCTCTTCTTCGCCCACAGGTCAAAAAGAGAAGGCATCACCGAGGTCGCCTCTGGTATGTCTGCGCTGCGACGGTCGGTTATCGCTATAGTTGCCGGTCTCCTTCTTCGGGTCGCCAACTTCCGATAATCGCTGCCTCGACATCGGAGCCTCCCGCCTATAGGTAGGGCTCCAGATGAGCAGTTTCATCAGTGGGTCGTTTTATGGAGCGAAGGGCTCGGAGGTTGGTTCTTCTGCCTGGCTCGGTTACCTCAGAGCCCTCGGCTCCTCGGGCGATCAGGTAGGGCGCGTTGGACCTTCCTAGTCGCATGCGCTTTCTGTGCTAGCGACTCGGGTGCTTAGGTGTGTTCCCTCACATGGCTGCGCAGGGGCCTCACCGATGCCCTTATCTCCTGGTATTTTCCTTCTTGTTTTCCAGGTTCCCGGGCTTTTCCGGGCGCCTTCTGCAGGGTCTGTGGCCGTGGTTACGCTGCTTGGGCCGCTGAGCTTATGGCGCTGCTGGCGGCGCCTGCAGGTCCTCGGCGCCAGCAGGCGCCTGTCTCACGGGCGTCGGTGGTGCCGCTGGATCGGCGGCGCTGTCGCTGCGCTGCTTCGATGGCGTTGCTCGCAGTCGTCTGCTGGCGCTGCTGGCTTCAAGGCTGCGGCGCGCGCCGTCAAGGGGCGCCGGGCGCTTTATGGGCCGGCGGTTCTCGGGCGCGCCAGGCGCCTCGGTGCCGGCTTTCAGCCTGCTTGTTGCCTCTGCGCCTGGCAGCCTTGGGGACTCTCCTTGTTTTTCTGCCATTTCTCTCTCCTAATTTTCACTCCTTTCCTGTCCAAACAGTCCTTTCTGGGCCATCTAGGAGATGATGTTGAGCTTGACCCAGACCTCTTCGTTGGGTAATGAAGTGAGGAAACAGGATCTTTCTTTGCTACAGAGCCTGTGGTCGAGGACCTGTCCTTAAGTCTCTTGTTGAAGAACTGGGATCCACTCTTTCTCCAGACTACAGACATCGATCCTGGGAAGATATTAAGACTCCAGCATCTTCATGCTCGAGATCCTCACGGATTTGACTCCTCCGATTCAGCTCTTCCTTCGAGACGCTGTCTCAAATGGTATGGAATAACCCTGCTCTTACTCCCTCAGTGGCTAAATCCATTGGATAAGAAGTACTAGCCCCAAGGATCGCCCCATTTTGGCATCCCAGGCCTTTGCGGATCCTATTGTAGTCCTGGCAGAGAATGACAAGGTCGTTTTCCTCAACTACTACAGCTCGAATTTATTAACAAAGAGTCTCGGGAAGATTGATACATTAGGTAAGAGAGTCTTTGCTGCCTCCACTCTAAGTATATGACGACACAGTTATCAAGGCTATTTTTCTCAGTATGAGTATATCCTGTAGGCACTCTATGAAAAGAATGGTTGAAGCTCTTCCAGATTCGATTCCAAGTCAGAGCTTCTTCAATGCTATTAGAGGTATTGAGTCCACAACCAACAGGTCAGCTGCCATGACGCTTTCTCGACACTGCTTCCCGCTCAGCAGCCATGGGATTTGTACCGTGGCGCCATTCCTGGCTGCGCACTTCTGGCTTCACTAATGATGCCTCAGCAGCAGGTGATGGCGCCTGCCTTTGATTGTTCCTTCTTTGGCCCTCAGGTGGAGCAAGCCTTAGAGGCCACTCAGAAGACTAGATCGGCCATTGTTGGCTAGACCCGCCTGCCCCCTCTCGGGGCATGTGAACAGACGCCAGTTCTATAGTCGCAGTCCTTTCTGAGGCAGAGGCAGGGGAAGTTTCATAAAAGCCAAACCCTGCCCAACCTCAAAAGAAGACGAGCAGAAAGCGCAGGGACTCTAAAGTTCCCAGCGCCACCTTATGAGTCGCTGGCCCAAGTTCCCCACTCTGCCCGAGGTGGAACTTTCTCCTCCGTGGAGGGTCGTCTGATGTACTTCTACAACCAGTGGAAGTCCATACCTCAGACAATGGGTTCTTCGGATAATTCGCTAGGGTTACCTCAATTTCTTGAACCCCCCCCGACCATCCTCCATCGACAACCCAGGTTGTCGGCCTCTCAGTCAGATCTCCTCACCGCGGAGATCCAGGCCTTCTGAACAACAGGGCAATAGAACTGGTGCCTCAAGATTCTAAACACAGGGTTCTACTTCCCATTACTTGGTTCCAAAGAAATCTGGGGATGCGCCCATTCTAGACCTCAGAAAGTTAAACAAATTCCTCCCAGGGAGAAATTCAAGATGATTTCCCTAGGTACCCTGTTACCCTTGCTGCATCAGCAGAACACTGGCTGGCCTCTCTGATATGCAGGATGCTTACCAGCATATCTCACCACCACTGACCCACCGCAAATTCCCAGGCTCAGCTCTAAACAAGCATTATCAGTTCAGAGTCCTGCCCTTTGGGCTATCCCCGCCTCACAGTTTTACAAAGTGTTGTGCAAGTTCAAGGCGATCTCAGGAAAGTCGGACTCCAGTGTTTCCCTACCTGGACGATTGGCTTCTAGCAAGCCCTTCCGGGCCAGTGGGACTTTGAAGCCGTGTAACCACTCTGCCTTCTCAAGGCCCATGGAGTTCCGCTGAACTTGAAGAAATCTCAACTGCAACCCTCCCAGAGGCCCTTTCATAGGACGCTTCTAGACACCTCTCAGCCGAAGGCTTTCCTTCCAGAGGACAGAAGACTCGACATCCTTCAGATGGTCTCCACATCAGGAGAACCAATCGTTACAGCTCTCTCGATGCAACGATGTTGGGTCTCATGGCGCCCCTCGGTCTTCACTGTCCCTCTGGGCCCGACTGCACATGAGAACCACCCAGTGGATGCTCTCCACCCAGTGGTCCCCACCTCACCCCCAGTCTTATCCCATCAAGGTGACGGAGCCCCTTCAGGTCTCTCTCACCTGGTGGTCCCAAGAGAGCAATCTCCTGAAGGATTCCCTTTGCTCCCCGGATCATCAGATCTCCATCACCACAGATGCATCAGCTAATGGGATGGGGAGCTCACTGTCTCTCCCTCCACACTCAAGGTGTATGGACTCAGTTCAAACTCATCTCCACATAAATGTCCTGGAGATGAGGCGGTCCTCTATGCAATCCGAGCTCTGAAGGATGTCCTTTGTCACAAGAACATTCTCCTTCAAACGGACAACAAAGCAGTGATGTATTACATCAACAAGCAAGGCTGCTCATTCTTATCCCTTGCGGGGAAGCAATGAGGGTGTGGAGGGTCTTGAGCACAAGTCTCTGATTCAAGCTGTTTATCTGCCAGGTATACAAACGACCTAGCAGATCACCCAGCAGAACGGAGGCAGACCCTCACGAGTGGTCTCTCGATCCAGCCGTAGCTCGGTCCCTGTTCAAAGAGTGGGGGACTCCAGACCTGGACCTTTTTGCATCCCCACTCAACGCAAAACTGCCTCTCTTCTGCTCCAGAAATCCAGGGCCTGGCATTTTCTGTCAGGATGCGTTCAGGCTGCGGTGGACAAAACGCTTTCTTACCTTTCCACCACTTCTCTAATCCAGAGAGTACTCCTCAAGTTCGAGTCTCAGGGACCAAGATGATTCTCATTGCCCTTCCTGGCCTCGCAACTATGGTTTCCTCTCACTCAACAGTATGTTAGCAGCCTCTCCGAGACCACTTCCTTTGAATCAGTCTTCTGACTCAGGGTTCGTTGGTCCATCCCAACCTGAAATCACTTCACCTTCATGCTTGGCTCCTGAAGAGATAGAAGTGAATCGGTTCAACGCCCCTCAGAGTCTCAGACATCCTTCTGGCTGCTCGGAGCCAGCCAACCGAAAACGTATCGCCCAAATGGAAACGCTTTCTCTCTGGTGTGCAAAATCCTCTTGGAATCCTTTTTCCTGTCCTCCTGGCAAGGTTCTGGAGTATCTTTGGACCTATCAAACTTAGGTCTTCAATACTCCACAGTTAAAGTTCACCTTAGTGCCATCTCAGCTCCATGAGTCGTGTTTCTTCCTTAACTCTGGCTCAGTTACCTATGGTGAAGAGATTTCTTATGATTCTCCATACCAGACCCCCTGTTAAGCGTCCAGTTGCAGCCTGGGACATTAACCTGGTGCTGGACATGCTCACCGGAAGTCTTCGAACCCTTAGCTACCTGTGAGCTAAATTTCTACCTGAAGACTGCCTTCCTGGTGGCCATTACCTCAGCCCGCAGGGTCTCTGAGATACATGCACTGGTTACGGACCCTCCAGATACTGTATTCCATAAGGACAAGGAGTTCTCCGTGACTCATCCTAAATTTCTTCCTTATAGCTTGTGTCAGAATTCCATCTGAACCAACCTCTGGTACTCTCCCGCCAGCTACACTTCAAAATGAAGGAGGCAGCTAGCTTCATTCCTTGGATGTTAAGAGAGCCTTGCGTTCTCATTTAGATAGAACCAAGGATGTTCGCAAGACTCAGCAACTGTTCGTTTCTTTCAGCGACACCGCTGGGTCAACCTGTCGCTATTAGATGTATCTCTTCATGGTTAGTGGCATGCCTTCGCCATTGCTATTCCATGGCTCAGATGAAATTAGAAGGTAGGTAAACCACTCTACTAGAGCGGTCGCGCATCCCTAGCGGAAATTGCAATGTTCCTATTGCAGATATATGCACCGCCAAGCAGCCTGGAGCTCAGTGCATATTGCTAAGTTAATTATGCACTGGATGTTCATGCCAGGCTATATTCCGTGATTCGCAGAACTATCCTTAATGGGCTTCTATCTTAGACGCGTGAGCTCTGGCTTCCTGCCGCCTTTGGGATTATCAGCTGTATCTCCCACTAGTGTGGATCGAGTGGTGGAGACTTATGTCCAGGAAGATAGGAAAATTACGTACCTACCGTAATTCTTGATCTTCTGGACGAGTCTCCACCACTCATCCACACGCCCACCTCCATCCCCGAGCTCACCGCTGTATTGGTCTTCACTCCTCAAATCTTTAGGCAGTGAGGACTTCTTTGCTGACCCTTCTTACACGGGTCATAATGGACTATCTTATGTCCGCTTTTTAATGTTGGGTTTACCCTTTCGCTAGTTGCGCCTGCACCTCCTTGGTAAAAAAGGTACTGAGGCGGCTGAGGGTCGCTCGCCGAGATGGTCATTACCGCCGAGCCGCTGCTCGCGGGGGCCAGGTCTCATGGGCGCCTGCTCTCTCACAACACCTCCAGCAAAGTTTGCTCCGGATGGGTCTTAGTGCCTCCGGCGCCAATCCCACTAGTGTGAATGAGTGGTGGAGACTCGTCCAAGAAGATCAAGAATTACGGTAGGTACGTAATTTTCCTATTTGTTCAGCATGAACTGGCATACCAGACAGCCAGACTGTTCGAGTCATAGAATCATGTCAGCAGAAAAGGATCGACTGGCCCATCTAGTCTGTTTGAAAAATGGCCCACCCCCTCCCACCATTTACTACTCTGTACTACTCCTCCTCTTTAGTTTAGGCCCATATAAACATAGAAACATAGACTTTGACGACAGATAAGGACTGCTTGGCCCACCTAGTCTGCCCATTTCCCTACCTACAGGATAAGCCGCAGATCCTAGTTAACCAACAGCCTGCTTCTTCCTACCCCCCACAAGAATTGCCTTATGTCTATCCCATGTATTCTTGAAATCACAGTTTTAGACTTCACAGCCTCCTCAGGAAGGCTGTTGCATGCATCCACTACCCTCTCTGTGAAAAAATACTTCCTCACATTGCCCTTGAACCGCCCCACCTGTATCTTCAAATTGTGTCCCCTTGTTCTTGCACATCTCTTTTTCTGAAAGATGCTACCCTCTTGGACTTTGTTAATTCCACTGAGGTACTTAAAAGTTTCTGTCATGTCCCCCCTCTCCCTTCTTTCCTCAAGGGTATACATATTAAGCTCCTTTAGTCTCTCCTCGTATTGCTTCTCTTGCAGACCCTGCACCATTCTAGTTGCCCTCCTCTGGACTGCCTCTATCCTGTCTATGTCCTTGCAGAGATGGGGTCTCCAGAACTGGACACAGTACTCCAGATGGGGTCTCACCAACTGTCTGTACAGAGTGATAACAACTTCCTGTTTTCTGCTGGTGATGCCTCTCCGTATGCATCCCAGTATACCCCCAGCTCTCCCTACTGCCTTCTCACATTGCTTGCCAACCTTAAGGTCATCTGATATGATTACCCGCAGGTCCCTTTCCTTTTGTTTTTGTTACCTCCCCCATTGTGTAATCTTCCCTGGGTTTTGTTTCCCAGGTGCATTATTTTGCACTTCTTGCATTGAATCTAAGCTGCCATACTTCCGACCATTCCTCCCAGTCTTGCCAAGTCCCTTCTCATCCTTTCCACGCCTCCTTGTGTATCAACCCTGTTGCAGATCTTTGTGTCATCTACAAAGAGGCATACTTTTCCTTCCAGCCCCTCTGCAATGTCACTTATAAAGACATTAAAAAGGACTGGACCCAGTACTGAACCCTGCGGTACCCCACTAGTAACCCCTCTTTCTTCAGAGTGGACTCCATTTATGATTACCTTCTGTGTCCTGTTGTCCAGCCAATGTTTTACCCAGGCTACCATCCTGGGACCCACTCCCAGGCTGGTTAATTTGACTAGTAATCTTTTGTGTGGGACTGTGTCAAATGCCTTGCTAAAGTCTAGGTAGGCCATGTCCACAGCCCCTCCCTGGTCTACTACTGTGGTCACCCAGTCAAAGAAATCAATTAGATTCATCTGACATGACCTTCCCGCTGTGAACCCATGCTGCCTTGGGTCCTGTGCCCCACTGGCCTCTAGGTACTCAACAGTTATTTCCTTCAGAAGTGATTCCATCACTTTCCCTACCACAGAGGTCAAACTGACAGGTATGTAGTTTCCTGCCTCTGTCTTGGTCCCACTTTCTGAAGGGAGTCACATCTGCCTTCCTCCAGTCCTCGGGTACCACACCATCCTCCCATGATTTGTTAAAAACGGTAGTCAGTGGTTTCACTAGTTCTCCCTTAATTCTTTTAGACTTCTGGGGTGAATTCCATCAGGCCCCATTGCTTTGTCCACCTTCAGTTTTAGGAGTTCTTTCAGAACCCTTTCTTCTGTGAAAGGACTGGGATCAACCCCACTATCCAGAGTGCTTCATATGATTGGATTAGGCACTCCCCTCTCTTTTGAGAATACTGAGCGAAATATTGGTTCAATATCCCTGCTTTTTCACTGTCCCCTCTGCCCACCCACCGTTCATTCTATTCAGCCTCACTATCCTCCTTTATCTTTCTCACGCTCACTGGTGTACCTATAAAAGGTTTTATCCCACTCTTAACCGAGTTGGCTATCCTTTCTCAGTTTGGGCTTTTGCTAGTCTGACTTCCTCCTGCTTCCTTCTGCCTTAACTAGTACAGCCTCTATCCTGCTCCTTCTGTGTTTCTTTACTTCCTGAATGCTTCTTTTCTCCCTGACTTTCCCTGCCACCTCTTTTGAGAACCATAGTGGCTTTTTCTTTCATTTTGATTTGTTTATTTGCTTCACACAAAGGCTTGTTGCCTCTATGATGGTAGTTTTGATGATTCCCCATTGTTGCTCCACCCCTCCTTCTAGCCTGCTTGCTAGTGCTTTTCTGAGGCACTCTCCCATCTTGCCAAAGTCAGCCCTCCTGAAGTCCAGTACCCTCACTTTTGTATGGCTTGACTCTGTTGCTGAGTTTAACGTGAATCACACTGTTTGATGGTCACTTGTTCCCAGATGGCAACCCACTTCTAGATCTGAGATCCTCTCACTGTCCCCATTTGAGAGTACGAAGTCTAAGATTGCTCCCTCACGAGTGGGTTCCAAACTAGCTGTCTGAGGCATGCCACCTGTAGGGCATCGAGAATGGCCCTGCTCTTGGATGTGGCTGCAGCAATGGGCTCCAGTTAACATCTGGCATATTCAGGTCTCCCATCAACAGTATCTCCCCTTTCTCTGCCATCCTAAGAATGCCTTCTATCATATCCTTGTCCATTCCCTCCCCCCTGACCTGGGGGTCTGTATTCAACCCCTGTGCGGATTGTGGTGCCACTTTCAGTCTCCAAGGTGACCCACAGTGCCTCCTCTCCTCCCTGTTTACTCTTTTGTTCAGTTCCTTTTATCCCTTCTTTTACATAGAGAGCTACTCCTCCCCTCCCTGTCTCTCCTGTAGGTTACGTACCCTGGTATGTTAACATCCCAGTCATGGTTCTCTATGTACCGTTTTTCTGTGGCTGCTATGATATCTAGGCATCCCTCTTCCATCAAGGCCACCAGTTCAGGGAGCTGTACCATGCTCTTTTGAACTTGTCCACTGTATGCACCCCTGCAACCCATTCAGGTGATCTGTTCCATGGACCTACCACCATCTCTGAGAAATAATGCCTGCTTACTCCCCAAAATCTACCCTTCCAGCTTGAATGCATGACCTCTGGTGGTTGTGTTTTCACTCAGCCTTAACAGTCTGCCTCCCCTCACTTTAATTCCCTTCAGATACTTGAAGGTTTCCACCATATCCCCCCTTTCGCTTCTCAGCTCCAGTGTATACAGACCTAATTCTTCCATCTTTTCCTCATATGGCCTCCCCTGGACCATTTTGGTTGCCCTCCTGTGGACCCTCTTCAGCCTATCCTTGTCTTCTTGCAAGTGCGGCCTCCAGAACTGCATGCTATACTCCAGCTGTGCTTTGTAGAGTGGCACTATCACCTCCCTCTTCCTACGTGTGAAGCCCCTCCCTGTGTATGCCAGCATTCTTGTCGCTTTTCCAGCTGCCGATCGCACTGATACCTAACCTTTAGGGTATCTGAAATCCAAATCCCCAGGTCCTTTTCTAGCTCCGTAACCTGCAGTGCACCCAAGCGTGTATGTAGCCCTGGGGTTACTAAGGCCTACGTGCATTATTTTACATTTTTTTGCATTGAATTGAAACTGCCATCTTTCCGCCCATGCCTCTAGCTTGGCCAGATCTTGCCCCATTTTCTCCACACCCCCTGGAGTGTCCACTCTGTTATAGACATTCATGTCATCCACAAACAGACACACTTTCCCATTTAGATCCTCTGCTAAGTCCCCTGCGTATACGTTAAACAGTATGAGTCCCAACACCAATCCCTGTGGAACCTCACTAGTCACCCCTCATTCCCTGGAGTGCACCCCATTGACCACTGCACTCTGAGTCCCCCCCCCCCCCAGCCAATCTTCCACCCAATTTGTCAGCTTGCATCCCACTCCTAAACATCTTGGGTTGCTTACCAACCTCCTGTGGGGGACGGAGTCAGATGCCTTTCTGAAATCCAGGTAGGCCACATCCACCCTTTCCCCCAATGATACACCTCCATAACACCCTCGAAGAAGTCCATCAGGTTGATCTGACATGACCTACCACCAGTGAATCCATGCTGGCTGTGATCAATGAGGCTCTCCTCCTCTAGGTGTCGTAGTAGTCTTTCTTTTTATGAGGGTTTCCATCAATTTTCCTACCACAGAGGTAAGACTAACTGGGCAGTAGTTGGCTGGCTCATCCCTACTCTCCGCATCCTTTGTGAAGCAGCACCACCTCCACCCGCTTCTTGTCCCCGGGACCCTCCCCACTTCAAGGGGTAGATTGAACAGCTTTGCAAGAGGTGCCGCCAGTTCCTCCTTTAATTCCTTTAGTACTCTGGGGTGGACTTGATCTGGGCGCATAGCTTTATCAGTTTTTATTTTCCCCAGCTCCTCCAATACTCTACCCTCTGTAAAGGGGCTGGTGTCCACCTCCTTTCCCACCCCTCTCCCTTTGCTGGAATTCCGGCCCACTCCCTTCTTTCTCAAACATGAATACTGACGCAAAGTATTCATTTAGCCGATTCGTCTTTTCCCCATCAACTGGTGTACCCACCTCCCCAATAAGTCTTAGAATCCCTTGCCTGTTTCTCCTCCTGTCACTCACATACTGAAATAATTTTTTGTCCCCTCTTTTAGCCTCCCTCGCTATTTTCTCCTTCGTTGCTGCTTTAGCTTTTCTAATCGTTTTCCCCGCCTCCTTAAGCTTTTCTTTATAGACCTCCCTTTGCTGCAAACCCTGTGACGTTTTGTAGCTTTGAATGCCTTTGTTTTCTCCCTAACCACCTCCCTAATCTCTGCCATGAACCACAGGGGTTTCTTCCTCTTTTCCTAACCTTCTGGACACATTGCTCCGTGGCCTTGAGAATTACCTCCCTTTATTGCCCCTCAAAGCTCCTCCGCCTTCTCGAGATTCTGTTTCCCTTTGAGTTCTTTCCGCATAATTTCCTTCATCCTCCCAAACTTTGCCCTCCAGAAGTCCAGTACCCTGGTGGTGGACCTGCCCTTTTCTGCCCCAGCCCAAAGAGTGAAACTGACCATATGGTGGTCGCTGTCTCCTAAATTCTCCCCAACCTCTACTTCCTCTACGCTGTCCCCATTTGACAGTATTAAGTCCAGTGTGACTTCTCCCTGTGTCAGTTCCCTTACTAGCTGGCGAATGAAGACATCCTGCATGGATTCTAAAAATTCCCTACTTTTCTTGGATCTGGCCAATGGTACTCCCCAGTCCACAATGGGTAGGTTCAGGACTCTTAACGCCACGATCTCCCTCTTGCTGGCTTTTCCCTGTATGTCCTTAGCCAGTTCTCTATCCACCTCCTCTCCTTGAAGCGGTGGTCTGTAGACCACCCCTACCCTTAACGTCCCCCACCCCCTTCCTGATTAAGGTAACCCAAAGGATCACTGCAGAACTCTTCTCCTCTTTGCCCTCTACTGCTCCAGTCCCATCCCTAACATACAGGGCTACCCCCTGCCCTTTTTTCTCATTCTGTCCCTCCTGAAAAACTATACCCCTGTAATTCCACCTCCCAACTGTGGTAATCTGTCCACCATGTCTCAGTTATTGCTATAAGGTCTGGGTCGTCCATTCCCACCATTGCCTCTAAGCCTCCCATTTTGTTCCATAGACTCTTGGCACTACCTAGCATTCCCTTACATCTACCCCCCCCCCCACCAATGATCTCTCTCCTGTTGCCTGTTTCTGCTCATGGTGGGAGAGTGCGAGCTAGGTTAGCTTCACTAGGCTGACTTTCCACTCCACTCCTAGTGTCACACACTCCCCTGTTTAGTTTAAATTTAAGTCGACCCCCAGCCTCTCATCTGTGTACCCCTGCAGCTTTGCTCTTAACAGTCTAGCCCCTGCCCCACTCATGTGCAACCTGTCTCTTGTGTACAGGCGCTCATCTACTCGCGCATCCCCCAGTCTCCCAGACATATGAAGCCGTCCTCCCTACACCATGTCTCGGCCAAAGGTTGAATTCCTTTATTCTGAGTTGCCGGGCCATGCTGGCACAGTGCACCGGGAGGACCTCCAAGAAAGCCAGGGAAGTGACAAACCCTTTACATCCCTCTGCCAGCTCCCCGAACCTCCTTTGAACTCCCTCCATCTCCTCCTCAGCCAAGTCATTTGTTCCTAGATGTAGTACTAGGTGTGGCTCACCCCCCACTAACCTAATGCAGTTTTTTATTCTAGGGAGTGCCCTGCTAGCCTCCATTCCTGGATCACAGAAAACTGACCTCCCCTTGAATGCTATCATCTCCCTTACCCAGTGAATCCCCTTTATGGTTGAATCTCCATACACTACCACTGCATTTGTGCTCCCTGTCCCTGAGAGTGTCTCATTACTTCCATCTGGGTTTGCACTTGATTTTTCTGCGCTAATGCCCATGTCTCTCACGCCTCTCCCTCATGGTAGTGTCGTTCTCGACTGTTCCCCTTCTTCCTAACTTGCACTGTCCCTGACCCCTCTTTCTCCCCCCTTGCTGCCAGTCATCCTTCCTATCCCCTTCTGACCTTCCTACTTTTTCTGGGCCCCAGTGCTGGATCCCAGATCCCGCCTCACCCTGTTCTTCGCCCTATCATCCCCCAACCCCTCCCCACTGCTCCCTTCCCTCACAAGCTGTGATTACTCCGTGGCCCTCTTCATGCATACCCCCGTTTGTGCTCTTCCCTGCCTTGTCCCCCCTCGTGCTTCCTCTACATGCCTTTCCCTTGCGCTAACCTCCTTCCCTCCCCTAAAGCTCGGTCCACTGTGAACATCTGTTCCTCCTCCCCTCCACCCTCCTTTTCCATAAGCCCCGCTAGGGGCCGGTACTTGTTTGAATCCACTGTGTAACACCTGTTGTTTACATTCACCCTGCTGCTTTCTTGTCCGTAAGCGCCACTCCTTCTTTCTATTGTGACCCCCCCCCATCCCTTTCCCCACCTTCTTGGCCTCTCCTCCATCCTTCTATTTTGTTGCACCCGTCTCCCCTCTGTCTTTCCATTTGTGCTCTTCCCTTTCTCTCCTCTCTACCTCTCTCTTCAACCATGTCAATTCCGCCTCAGTTTTCCTTAGTTTTTCACAAATAGGGCACTCAGCCACCTTCCACAGAGTGCTCATGAACACTGCAGCCCCACAACTATTGCATCCTACTATCCTCTCTCCTCCAGGTGTCCCGCTGCCTTTCTTTCCCTGGTAAGTCTCTCTCCCCCAGCAATGAGGCTCTACCTGCTGGCCCCACCTCCCGCTAGTGTCCCCCCAGTCCAAGCTGGTGGTCTCCACATTTGTGTTGACCTCCTAGAGCAGTACTTATTGTATAGACAAGATTATTCATTTCGTACTCCTATTCCTGTACCGACTGATAGAGCCCTTTAACCAAACCAGCCTTTCCTCCAGTAATCCAGCAAGCTACTTAGTAGTCAACATTAGTAGAGCAATAAGTTTGTCGGTTTATAGTATCACAGAGTTCTCCCCCTTCTCTGAACCACTGCAAACAGCCCCACCGAATTGTACCTTTCAGTAGCAGATCCCACCTATCAACTGCAATCTTTGTCACAGAGTTCTCCCTCTTCTCAAACTGTCGCAAATAGCCCCACAGAATTGTGCCTTTCCGTAGCAGATCCCACCCAGCCCCACAGAATTGTGCCTTTCCGTAGCAGATCCCACCCAGCCCCCCACAATTGTACCTTCAAACACCATGAAGTCTTGCTTATATTAGGACTTAACGCAGTATGCCCTTGGCTTTGAACTGCCCCGGAGATGAAATAGTTAACTCCAGTGTAATCTGGAGTTCCACAGCGCGAGGGCGCTATCCAAAGCTCTATCTGGGGAGTTTGAACCTAAACTGTCAGATTCTTTACTCCGCTTTCACTGAACAGTCGCTCCGGAGACCAGCTCCTTCAGCTCGGTTCGTTTTGCGGTTTTATTAAGTTTTATCGGTTCATTGAACCGCAAGTATTTTAAAATTACCGCTGTTTCGCCTGAAGCTCTATCTGGTAACCGTAAGTACAAGAAAATTAAGTCTGTGTGGAACTCATTATCGGTTCACTCTGAACCGATCGGGTTTGCTTAAAACTCATTTTCTTTGCATTTAGAGTGAGGTATCTCGTTCTTATCGGTCCTAAAAACCTTTTATTTTCTGGGGTTTTTTCCAATACCCGTGACACGGTTAGGGACCGATAAGGGTGTCTTGTCCTGGCAAGGCCGGAAAAAAAGGGCAAGTTTGGATAGGCTGGCATTATGTCTGAGAAACCCAAAAGAAAAACCGGGCCCACTGGGTTTCAACACTGTGATGTCTGTGG
Source organism: Neoceratodus forsteri (assembly GCA_016271365.2). Lineage (NCBI taxonomy): Eukaryota > Metazoa > Chordata > Ceratodontiformes > Ceratodontidae > Neoceratodus > Neoceratodus forsteri. Next base: position 730,554,593 of record CM028132.1, read on the forward strand.
GGAAGCCTTTGCCAAGGCTGACCCACACACCACTTGTGTCTATTGTCTGGGGCTGACCACCTCCTGTCAGACTGCCAGGTGTGAAAATTTCCCTGCAGCCACCCTGGAAAAGAGATTGGGCGGCTCAGGGCAGTAAAGTCAACTGACCCGGATGGCAGCCGGTCCATCGGCTGGACCACAGGGAGTGCCCTCTGACCAGGGCGAGACTTCCCAGGCAAAGAAGGCTGGTCCTGAGGAACCAGTCAAAGTAAAAAGACAAAGAAATCAGTTAGTGTGGAGTCCAGTTTGTCTCTCCTTCTGCTGCAGAAATAGCTAAAGCCATTCAGATTGTCCAGTCTTTGTCTCAGGGACTTGTCAAACCCTATGGTTGGTAAAGGGGTCTCGTTCAGGTCCAGTGGTTCAGGATTATGATGTTGAGGATTTTTATGAACCACAGGAGGGGGAGGAAGATTTTGATGATTGTATTGTGATTGGGAAGGTCTGAAGTGCCCATAGAACGGACATTTCTCCAGACAGACCCTTTGAGTCTCCCCTTTGTTGTCTGAGTCCCTTCACATTTCAGGTTTTATAAAGGTAGCGAAACTCCCAGCTCCCTTTAGAAGAGGCTGTGGGCGAGCAAGAGGAGCCTGACTATGTGGAAATGATGGATATTCCAGAGTCTAGGAGGTTGTCTGTTCCTTTGCATAAGTCATTTAGAGGCAAACCATTAAGATTTTAAAAACTTTTCTGTCCCTCCTGTAGATAAAAATGGACAGAAGGTATACTTTGTCAGCCCCTAATACAGACTTCCTTACTGAGCAGTGTAGTCATGTAGGTGTTGTTCAAGCTGCAGCCTGTGACAAGATATATTCCCCTGGCCTCACATCTTCCTGATAAAGATTCCAGGAAGATTGATGCCATAAGTGAAAAACAGTATGTGGCAGCTTCTTTGGGACTCAGACAAGCTAATTATATGGCTTATGTGGCTAGATATCAGAAATCTAGATGGGACACTATATTGCAGTTGGCTAAGCAGGCTCAGGGCCAGCTGGCTAGTGAGTTGGAACAGGTGGCTGCTGATGGCATTGAAGCCTCTAAAGTTCAATTCTGCTGCTGTTGATGTTAATGATGTTTCCTTAGGGTCATGGCCACTTCTGTAGCTCTCCGTAGAGGTTGCCAGTGGCTCAGATGCACTAATCTGTCCCAAGATACCCAGTCAAAGGCTATAGATTTTCCTGTCATAGGAAATTCTCTGTTTGGGAACAAACAGAAAATACATAGAAAAAATGGATGAATACAGAACTACTTACAAAAAGTGCCCAAGCTAAGGAGAGGCATGCCCCACAGGGTAGGGGCAGGCCTTACCATAGGCCTTTTACCAATTTCAGGCATCCTCTGCTTTTGCGCAGAGGGGGTTTTTCAGAGGCAGAGGAAGACGGGGCACAGGCAGACTGGCTTGTTTCGGCCAGAACTGGTTGTCCCTAACCTCGGACAAATGGGTTCTGGAAGTGGTGAGCCAAGGTCTGGTTCTCAGCTTCAAACAATTTCCCAAGATGAGAGCCAGACACTTTCCTCCTTCAAGTCTTTCAGAAACCCTTGCGCTAGAAGCAGAGGTTTCTTCTCTTTTGGACTGCAAAGCAGTAGAAAGGGTCCTCCCTTGCCATCAGGGCAGAGGGTCTGTACTCAAGGTATTTCCTGGCCCCAAAAGACAGGAGATTGGCGGCCCATCTTGGATTTAAGATTTCTGAACAAGCGTCTTGTAAAACCAAAGTTCAAAATGCTAACTTTGGCATGATTTTGCCATCCTTGAGACCAGGGACTGGTTAGCTTCCCTGGACCTCAAGGAGCCCATTTCCATATCCTAATCAGGCCTCTCACCGAAAGTACCTCAGGTTCGAACTGCCCTCTGGCCACTACCAGTTCAGGGCAATGCCTTCGGACTCACTTCTGCTCCAAGAGTTTTCACAAAATGTCTAGCTGTAGTAGTGGCCCATCTAAGAAGGCAAGGGTAGCTGTGTTCCCTAACTTGGACGACTGGCTCATTGTGGGTCAGTCACCAGAGCAGGTAAAATCCCACTTGCAATCACCCAGGAACTTCTCACCTTTCTGGGGTTCCTGTTGAATGTTCCAAAGTCAGTTCTCGAACCAGTTCAGGTACTAACTTTTATAGGGGCAGAGTTGAACACAAAGTTAGCCAGGGCATTTCTCCCCTCCGAAAGAGTGGGCAGAATCATTGCCCTGGCATCTTCCTTCACCCTGCGGGTCTCCCGACCAGCAAGGCATTTTCTACAACTCCTAGGGCACATGGCTGCTTCTACAGCTGTCGTGCCAGGAGCAAGATTTCAGATGAGGGACATTCAGTTCCACTTGAGGTCCTATTGGTCTCAAAGGAGGGACCCCCTTACCAAATTGGTCCCAGTGACCAAGACCTTGATCCTAGCTCTACAATGGTGGCTGGATCAAAGCAACCTGTCTATAGGGGTCCCATTTTACCTGTTCTTCATTCCTCACCCTCACCACGGACGCCTCCCTGCTGGGTTGGGGCTCACCTGGGTGACCTTTCCACTCAGGAGTGTGGTCCCCTCAGGAATCTCTGCTTCACATCAACCTACTGGAGCTCAGAGCTGTCTTCTTAGCTCTCCAGGTTTTTCGGAGGCTGTCCAGAACAAGGTAGTCCAAGTCAGGACAGACAATACCACAACAATGTGGTACATCAACAACAGGGGCACCGCTCTTCAGCTTTGTGCAACCAAGCAATGAAGTTGTGGTCTCTGGCCTACTCCCTCGAACACCTCTCTGATAGCAGTTCACCTCCAGGAAGGACAATGTCCAGGACGCCCTCAGCAGGATTTCTCAGGGCCATCACGAATGGGCTCTGAATCCTCAAGTGCTGGGGTCGGTCTTTGCCAGTTGGGGCACCCCTCAGATTGATCTCTTCGCAGCCCCAGACAACCACCAACTTCCCCTGTTTTGTTGCAGACCTCCAGTTCTGGGATCAGTTCCTCTGGATGCCTTTCAGCTGAATTGGGAGGGAAAGTTCCTCTATGCTTTCCCTCCGTTCCCCCTCCTCTTCAGGGTACTGGTAAAAATCAGAACTCAGCCCTGCAGAGTGATTCTGGTTGCTCCAGACTGGGCCAGGCAGCCCTGGTACCCTCTTCTCCTGTCCTCTCATTTCGCCCTCCCTGACCTTGCCCAGGACCCACGATCTGCTGACCTGTGCACAGGGAGAGTGTGGTATCGGACCTCAATTCCCTCCACCTCAAGGCCTGGTTCTTGAGGTTAGAATTGCTGATTTACACCTTTCTCAAGGTGTCTTGGATATTTTGAGGCTTCTAGGAAGCCTTCCACTAAAGCCACTTATAATTCTAAGTGGAAGAGATTTTCATTTTGGTGTTCTGAGAGGCAGATTGCTCCAGAATCTGCTGACCTGTCTATTTTGTTGGACTATTTGGTCCACTTAAATTTTTTAGGCCTCAAACCAGCTACCTTGAAGGTTCATTTGGCAGCTGTTTCTGTTTTTGTTTCTGCAGGAAACCAGTCTCCTTTCCTCTCACCCTGTGTTTTCCAAGTTTTTCAAAGGGTTACATACTAACCCTCCTTTCTGGAACCAGCTCCTGCATGGGACCTGAATGTTTGCATTGCCCAGCTATTGCAACCCCTTTGAGCCTCTGGTTTCAGCAGACCTCAAGTTTTTAACTTGGAAAACTGTTTTTCTAGTGGCTATCACTTCTCTAGGTGATAAGTGAATTACAAGCCTTGTCAGTGGAAAAGGATTTTATTTCCTTCCACAGAGATAAAGTGGTCCTCAGGACTAACAGAAAGTTTTACCTAAAGTGGTTTCAGATTTTCATCTTAACCAATCCATCTCTCTCCCAGTATTTTTTACCGAGCACTCTTCCTCTGGTGAGAGGAGGCTGCACAGTTTGGACGTTAAAAGAGCTCTTAGCTACTATTTGGAACGTACCAAGGGTCATAGGTTCGAATCCCTCCAGCTCTTCCTTACCTATGGAGAAGTGGGTAAGGGGAGACCTGCTACTAGGAGGACAATCGCTAGGTGGATTGTCTCTTGTATCCAGTTCTGTTACCAAAAACTAGGTAAGGAACCTCCCTCAGGCCTGAGGGCTCATTCCACCAGGGGTACAGCTGCATCTCTAGCGGCTGCTAGAGATATTCCTATCTTGGAAATCTGTCAAGCTGCTACCTGGAAGACAGTCCACACTTTCACTAAGCATTATTCTCTGACGTCCAGTCCAGGAGAGATGCTCGTTTGGCACAGCTGTGCTTCAGAGCCTATTCCCTAAGTAGGTTCTGACCCTCCATGGAGGTACTGCTGTATAATCTGCATTAAGTCCTAATATAAGCAAGACTTCATGGTGTTTGAAGAAAAAATTACTCACCTTAGTAATTGCTTTTCTTCTCATGGAGTCTTGCTATATTAGGACAACCCCCCCTCCTACCCCTCTCAGAATTCCTACTTGGGTATGGGGTTGACAATTTAGCGCCTAAGCACTGTGTCATGCCATTTTAGCTTCTAGTTCCCCTCCCCCTTTTCTTCTTTTGGGTTAAGGAACTAGATAATTCTGTTTTTTGTTGAGTGGTAGATGGGCCCTCTCTGGACTTGAGTCTTTTGGGGAGAGGGGGCCTATTAGTGCTTGTCAGGTTATCCTAACAATAAGGTAATATTGTTCTCATTATGTGTTTGTCGTTGTGTTCTGTTGTTCTACTACTAGTAGGTAGCCAATGGCTAGTGTAGGGTTTTCCACACAGACTTGCTATGTTAGTTTAGCCGTAAAGAACCTGACAGTTTAGGTTCAGACTCCCCAGATAGAGCTTTGGATGGCGCCCTCGCGCTGTGGAACTCCAGATTACACTGGAGTTAACTATTTCATCTCCGGGGCAGTTCAAAGCCAAGGGCATACTGCATTAAGTCCTAATATAGCAAGACTCCATGAGAAGAAAAGCAATTACTAAGGTGAGTAATTTTTTCTTTCTGTAGAAGATCCCAACTAACAAGACCCATCCCTTACACTGGTAGATAACCCAGCTGCCATAGAGTGTTCCCCTCCTAGGGCATCAAGCCCTTAGCAGTCCTTGCTGAAGCAAATTACACAGTACCTTGGGTATGTTTACCTCCCAGTCCTCAGTGTCCAGTGACCTAGTTGTGTGCCTCAAAGTCAGCCAGACGTGCAGTCAGCCGGTCCTGTCAACCAGAGACAAGGCACACCCTGATGCCACCCCTTCAGGGACTCCTCCTGTTCCTCCCTTATTGTCACACTCTGTCAGGGGTGGTCCGTGAAGTCCATTTAATTCTGGTGGTGACGCAGGGAGGGTAGATGGGAGAAAATTTAGCCGATCCTGCTGCTGCTCCTCCTCCAGTGCTCCTCAGCCACCGATGCGGGCCTCTGCTACTCCCTGCTGCTCCTCAGCCACAGATGCGGCTCTTCTTCTCGAAGTGCTGTGCTGTGTGTATTGTGGTCTGTGAACCTGGTATCATAAAGAATTTGTAATAAGATACTGACATTGCAGTTTAATTCATTTTGCACAGTAAAAAAGTTTCTAAACTGATGCTTGGAGTGCTGGCTTTTCTTTACTGACTTTAGCGTTGCTATATTTCTTGTTACACTAGACTAAGATGTTGAAGTTGTCAGTTTTAACTCCTAGATTCTTCTCCTTAGGTGTGAGGTGAAAGATGCTATGTCAAACACTTGCAGAGGAGGTGCCATATTTTTATCCATTTTGGAATAAGAGATAGGATGGAAAGTCAAGCTGGGAGCCTCCTGCATCTTCTGTTGGCTCCCAGCCAATCCTGCTGCTACTCCTCCACTGCCGATGCAGGCCTCTGCTGCTCTCCAATGCTCCTCAGCTGCCGATGCGGGCCTTCTTCTCCCTGGTCCTGTTCCTGATCCTCTCTGTGACCCCACCGCTTATGAAGGCCTCCAGTTGCAGCGTTGGGTTCTGAGGGGATCGCCACGGGTGCAGCAGTGATTCAGCATCTTTTTGTTGTTGTGAAGCGCGACTGAGCCTGGGCTGTTTATAGCCCAGCCACAGTTCAAATCCTCTGGCCTCTCTCTCTTGTATGGGTGGAAAATCAAGCTGGGAGCCTCCTGCATCTTCTTTTGGCTCCCAGCTGATCCTGCTGCTACTCCTCCAATGCTCCTTGGCCGCCAATGCGGGCCTCTGCTGCTCCCCGATGCTCCTCAGCCACCAGTGCGGCCCTTCTTCTCTCTGGTCGTGCTTCTAATCCCCTCCATGGCCCCGCCACTCATGAAGGCCTCCGATTGTGGCGTTGGTCTCTGAGGGGATCACTGCAGGTGCAGCAGTGATTCAGCAGCTTTTTTGTTGTTATGAAGCGCGGCTGGGCCTGGGCTATTTATAGCCCAGCTGCAGTTCGAATCCTCCCGCCTCTCCTATAGGGTGGAAAATCAAGCTGGGAGCCTCCTGCATCTTCTTTTGGCTCCCAGCTGATCCTGCTGCTACTCCTCCAGTGGTCCTCGGCCACAGATGCGGGCCTCTGCTGCTCCCCGATGCTCCTCGGCCGCAGATGCAGCCCTTCTTCTCCCTGGTCCTGCTCCTGATCACCTCCATGGCCCCGCTGCTCGTGAAAGCCTCCAATTGCGGCGTTGCGCTCTGAGGGGATCGCCGTGGGTGCGGCAGTGATTCAGCAGCTTTTTTGTTGAGACTGTTTGCTTCAGTCTGACCTCAGTGTAAGTAGTAGGTCAAAGTTTTATTTGGGGTGTTTCTTAGGCAACATTTCTTTATAAATTAATTTGACGGATAATGAATAATTGTTTTTTCTAGGAGCGTGGATATGTTGTTCATCCACACTTCTTGCATGTCCCCTTCCACTTTAAATCTTGCCGGAAGTCTTCAAGCTGGCTCCTCTCACCCACCCGGGTGGTATATACCTCGGCTCCGCCCCATGTCACCAGATCTTCCTCTCCGCTGGAAGATACAGGTTCCCTCGTGCTCTCAAAGCATATCGTATGCCCTGGATTCTACTTGTCAGTTTTTACTGAAAATTATTCTTTAACTCGTTTGAGTTAGCGAGTGCGCTTTCACCGCATCTGACATGGAAGGAAAATCTTACCCCGGATTTCACTGTGCCCCTCAAGTGCCAGAAGATGTTGCTCACTGACCCTCACCTAACGCAGGTACTACTGCCTAGATTTCGGACATGACACCTCTTCATGTAGTTTTTGCCAGGCCTTCCATCCCAATGTCCTGGATCACCGCAAGGTGCGTTTGAAGCTGGGGAGACCGGAGGAAAAGGAACCCACTGGTGAAATCGAAGGAGGCGAGGTGGGCAGTTTCCGAGGCCGCGGGATCTGCCCAGCAGCTGGAACAAATGAAAGCATTTGAGGAGGAAGCAGCTCGAGCTTTGGCCAATCGAAGCTTCTTTGTTCCCTTAAACCTTGGCTACACCTTTACGGGCTCATTCAAGGAGTTGTGCCAGTCTCTCCCCACTCGGGGTGAGGTGCCCTCGGACTCGCACTCCTCCCGCTCTCGGAAGAGAGAAAAGGACTCTGGGTCTTCCTCTCGACGAAGACATTCCTGGGACTGAGAGAGGTCCGAGTCCCAGGAGCACACGGTCTTGACTTCGGTCGAGATCGCATCCTCTGCCTTCGGCTTTACGGATCTTCCATCTGGCCAGGGGACCGAGGAAGTGGCCGATGAGGTTGAAATTATCCTTGGCCCGATCGACCCTTTGTCGCCAGCCGTGGCCAACAACTCATTGGAAAGGACTCTGGTCCTTGTATTCCCTGATGAGGCGACCCAGCCTGCTGGTGTCCCCATCAAGGACCCGGTTCTGGACCCTCGGTTTTCACCAACCTCGGTGTCTCCCGATTGACCGAGTCAGCCTCCCCGATCTCGGTCGACGTCCAGAACTTTCTCAGCCGAACGGCCGAGAAAGAGCCATAAGCGCTCTTAAATGAGGCGTCGCCACAGGTCCTCATCCTCCTCTGATGAGGAGAGGCTCCGGCGGAAACTCCGGCACTATGAAGACCTCATGTGGCAACAGCTGATTTTGATTGGGCAGAAGCCGGCTCTGCCGCCCACCCCAGCCATAACTTGGCTCCGCCTCCTAGGCCGACACCGACCCCTCCGGAACCAAAGCCACCGGTTCCTCAGCACCCTTGCGGCCAGTCCTTCTTCCCGCTTGGCCTATTCCGGTCTCTCCACCGATCCTGGTGGAACCACTGCCTAAACAGCCTGAGGAAGGGGTGCCCTTAAAAGAAGACCAACAAGATGCCGGGCTTCCCCAAAGTCTGTCGATAAGTCACCCCGGACCGCCCTCTACACATCGAGGGTGACTTAGGCGATAGACTGCTCTACCATGACTCTTCAGACTCCAACGTCACGGGCTTGTACTCACATCCCGGGGATGATGAGTCAACAGTCGGTGCAGAGTTGGAGGAAGGCCCTTCCTCCCTCTAGAGCATCCTCCGCCTTATCTCCAACTCCACCGGAATGCCCCTGGAGCCCATCCAGAAAAAGGCGGAGTACCCTTTTACTGCTATTCTCAAAAGAGGGGGATACCCCGACGGAGGCCTTTCCAGTGGCTGACAGAGGCCTTCCCATGGCCGAGGCCATCGTTGGCCCAGCCCTTTAACTTTGGCAGTGCCCTGCTTCCTGCTCAGTACCATCCGCCCACATGGCCCGCAAGTACGCGGTGCCCATGGGGTCCCTTGCGGGGTTCACTGAACACCCTTCAGCCGAGAGCCTGGTGACCGCCTCAGTTTTCAGCCATATGGGTAGTTCAGCCGATACTGACCGACCCATGGACAAGGAGTCCAAAAATATGGACCACTCTGCCCGCAAGGTCTGTGCTGCCTCTTCTTTGGGCCTTCTTCAGGCCAGCTCAGCTGTGATTGTGGCACACTTCTCCCAAGCCCTCTTAGGGTCATTGGATGAGGTCCTCCCTCATCTCCCACTGGACATGCAGACTACCGTCAAGCAGGTCCATGATCGAGGTCATGCTGTCGCCAAACAGCAGCTCCAGACAGCCTTGGATATAGGGGATTCTTGTGTCCGCTTGTTGGCAGCCGCAGTGGCCTCTCGCCGCAGGGCTTGGCTGAGGCTTTCCTCCTTCCCGGCGGATACTCAGCATATGCTTGCTGACATGCCCTTCCTGGGGACCGACTTGTTCGGTCCAGGAGTGGCTGGTCACCTTCAGCGTATAGAGCAGTTCAGTGCCACCTTGGATGCTACTTTTGCCAAAGGTACTTTGGGCAAGAGCCAGCAGAAGAGAAAGAAGAAGCCAGTTCAGCACTCTTTCCCTGTGATCAGACAGCCCTTCTATCAAGGAGGTCAGCAGCAACAGCTGCAGCAGGCTCAAGCTTGGCGCCTGCGGCCCAAGCAGGGCCCTCAACAGCCCTGTAAAGGAGGCCAAGGCGCAGGTCCTGGAGCCTCGTCCTCCTCTTCCAAGCCTGCTCAGTGATGGGTTGGGAGTTGCCACCCCTACACCTGTTACGCCAGCTCTGGGTCCTCCCGTGGATGGCCAGCTCCTCCACTTTCTTTCCGCCTGGTCCTCTATCACTTAGGACAGGTGAGTTCTCAAAGTGGTCGGTCAGGGACTGCCTCTGGAATTCAAGCAGTACCCTCCCAGCTGAGCCCGCGCCCCTTGGGAGGAACAGATTTCTGCATGCACTCAGTCAGCTCTCCGAGACGACTTGGCTCAGCTCCTCTGCAAGGAGGCAGTAGCTCCAGTGCCGGATCCTCCGACAGACCCAGGCTTTGTTTCCAGGTACTTCCTGGTGCCCAAGTGGATGGGGGGTTGGTGCCCCATCCTAGATCTCCATGACTTGAATCAATATCTCAGGTCCCGGCACCTCCTTTCGGATGGTCACTTTGAACCAGATCATACCATCCCTGGAGCAAAACATGTGGTTCTGTTCACTGGATCTACAGAATGCGTTCTTTCACGTCCCAATCTGTCCATCCCATCAGTGGTTCCTCCGCTTCAGGGTTGAAGGGACCCTGTACAAGTTCTGAGCTATGCCGTTCGGCCTGTCATCGTCCCCGCGGGTCTTCGCCAAATGCATTGCAGTAGTGGCGGCCCACCTTCGGCATCGAGGAGTCAGAATCTACCATTATCTCGATGACTGGCTCTTAGCAAGTTCCTTCCTTCAGGAGGTGGAGAGGTCCAGGGACCTGGCCCTCCTAACCTGCTCCCAGCTTGGCCTCCTGATCAACGATGCCAAGTCGGAACCTGTGCCCTCTCGGGTGATGGGCTTCATCGGGGCAGAGCTCGACTCCTGTCAAGCCAGAGCTTGGCTCCCAGCGGACAGGGCGGAGGTTCTTTCCTTCTTTGCCCAATCATTTCTGGTTGGGTACTTGCGCCCTGCCCGGGACTTTCTGTGCCTTCTGGGTTACATGGCGGTGTGCACTCAGTGGTCCATTGGGCCCGGTGGCATATGCGCCCCCTCCAATGGAGCTGGCCACCCAGTGGACTCTGTCACGGTCATTTCGACCAGCTGATCACTGTAACCCAGAAGATGTGGGACGCTCTCCAGTGGTGGACCACCCAAGACCGGTTGCAGGAAGGGATCCCATTTGTCCGCCCCGAGCCGACGGTCGTCCTCATGACCGATGCCTCTCTTGTGGGCTGGGGAGCCCACATGGGGGACAACAGGGCCCATGGGTTCTGGACCCCCGAGGAATCCCGATGCCACATCAACCTGTTGGAGCTCAGAGCAGTCAGACTGGCACTGTCAGCTTTCGCTCCTCAGCTCCAGGGTCAAGTGGTTCAAGTCCAGACGGACAGTACCACGACCATGTACTACCTCAACAAACAGGGTGGCACGCACTCCTATCTGCTGTGCAAGGAGGTGCTTCGTATCTGGACTCTCATAAGCTGGTTGGAGGTGGATCTCCTAGCCATCCATGTGGCAGGCGGTTCGAACCAGCGGGCGGATGCTCTCAGCCATACAGGCCAGACATCCCACGAGTGGTCTCTCCATCCAGAAATAGCTTACAGCCTGATCTTACTTCAAGATACAGCTCTTGCAGCAGGTAACACCATTAGGACTGAAGCCGGCAGGCGGCAGGACCCCACGGAATTTTTCTAGCTAGCTATCTTCAGCGGGGACCGCCCCCAACGTCGGTCCCGCCTCCGACGTCAGGCGTAGTACATAAGAGGCGGTCCGCCAATTCCCAGTCCTTTTCCCGCCGTCGACTTGCATGTCTCGACCCTTCGGATCGTCTCTAGTGCGCGACGCACGGTTAAGTTCTTCCTTCGGGGAAAAGTTGATTTTTTTGGATCAGTTGTTGTCTGATGTCCTCTCCTACCTCCATTGAAGGCCATCCCTCGAAGTGCGCCTGTGGGAAGCAAATCCCCTTCAAGGATCCGCATTCGGCCTGCGTCCGGTGCCTAGGCCCAGACCACGACACCCGGTCCTGCATTTTCTGCCAGGGGTTCAACAGCCGGACCCGGATCCGCCGCCAGAAGGCGTTGCAGGCGTTCCTGCTCGAGGAGAAAGTTAAGACCATGGACACCTCCAAGGGGAGTTCTGCTGGGAAAGCCCGGAAACATTCTGAGAAGCACAGGGAGAAGGCTCCATCCAAGTCCCCGTCTAGGGCCTCTGACTTCCGTAGCTCCGGCTCCTGGTCTGACCGTTCACCATCCAGGGCCCGTTCTCAGCCTCCCTCCGCTGCGGTGAAGAAACCTTCGGGCTCCTCTTCCTCCTCTCAGGCCAAGACCTCCAGGCCCTCTTCGTCTTCTTCCAAAGCCCTGGTTAGGTCTGGGGACCATCATCATCGCCACAAGTCGGGTTCCCGCCATTCCGAACCCAACGTCAGGTCCGCCTCCTTGCCTCCTCCTCCCCAGCGGAAGACCAAGGAGCTTACCTCGTTCAAGAAGCCGTTGGACTCGACGTCGGCCCGTCCGTCAGCCACTCATCACAGGTCCCAGGAGCCATCGACTGCCAGACGTCCGTCGCCGGTCAGGTCTTCCCCCTCTAGGTCGTCGGCAGGAGGGCCGACGTCCGCACGAGTCGAGAAGAGGACCCCGGCGCCTCCCTACTGACTTGGTCAGGCGACTATCACGGAGGAGGAGCTGACGCAGCCCGAGGACCAGACGGGCGAACCCGGTCCTGTCGAGCCTCCCAGGGAACCCTCCCCGCAACCTGAGGCCCCTGAGGAGCCGACGCTGGAACCCGACGACCGGCCACCGGTGCCCGGTCCGTCGTCGGGCCTTTCCTTTTCCGAGGTCAAGGAGCTCTTTACCTACTGGTGGGACACCATTAAAAAGGACGTGGTTCCCACACCGCCTCCTCTACCTCCGTCACCTGCGACCCCTCCGGCCCCTGCCCCCTCTTCTCCATCTGGGGTGGCAGGCCGAGTACCTCTTCCCCAAGAGCCTTCGGACCCTCCAAGAGGAAGACCAGATAAAAGGAGACCTCCGTCCAGATCCTCTTCAGGGTCACCCAGTCCTAAGAGACCCAGAAGACGCCGACGTTCGCCTTCGACAGAGGATACAAGATCGGAATCCTCGACAGGATCCAGATCTCTCTCTCCCCTTCCAATCCCGTCTCCGGACCCACGTGAGCTTCGTAGGTCTCCTCCAGATGACCCATCGTTCTTGGAAATCATGAGACATATCCAGGAGAACATGGGCTGGGATGCAGAAGAGTTAGACCCCGAGAGACTACGCCTTGCTAGGTATCTTCGGCAGAAGGATCCCAAGCCTGTGGTGGTACCACCCTTGGTGGACACTTTTATGGACGTCACCAAGGCAGCGTGGAAGCGTCCACATTCGCTCCCGTCGATGCCGAAGAAAGCTGACCGCCTGTACAGGGCTCCTAAGGAGGACCAGTACTTGGCTCAACATCCTCTGGCCGACTCTCTGGTCATAACAGCCTCTCGTGACCGGGCCCAGAGATCGCAACATTTGAGCACCCTGCCACCGGACCCGGAGTCCAAACAGCTGGACGCTATGGGCAGGCGCACGTATGCTTCCGCTACATGCGCCATCAAATCCCTGAACTACTTGACCCACATGGTGCAGTTCCAAAATGCTTTGTGGGAACAGGGACTGGATCTGGCGGAAAAATTGCCAGAAGGTGAGCAGAAGGAGGAGATGCTACAGCTCCTCCGTACGGGTTCGGATGTGGGAACCCAGGTGCTGCGAGCCGCGTATGATTCCGCGGACTCCTCGGCCAGAGCGGCAGCTTCAGGCGTATGCCTCCGGAGACACTCATGGCTTCGTGTCTCCGGATTTACCGGACGTCAAGAAGAACATCATGGACGCCTCTTTTGAAGGAGAAGTTCTCTTTGGTGCACCCTCTGAGAAGGTTCTCACCAAGCTCCAAGAGGCCGGGAAGGTGGTGAGGTCGGTCCAGGCAATGTACCGACCGAGGCTTAGTTCCTTTCGTAGGAACCAAAGCCATTTTCGTAGATGGACGCAGAGACAACAGTCCCGCACCGGTCCACAACAGAGGGGCTCCGGTCCCCGCAGAGCCCAGGGAAGACAGCCCACGGCCGGAAGTCAGCGCCCAGCCAAGCTGGCTCAGCCTGTGGGCCCCTCCACCGCCACAGCCTGACTCCTTCCCGGCCCCCGCCCCTCAGGATCAACGGGACATCAAGGTCGGGGGTCGCATTGCGAATTACCTGCCAGGATGGCAGTCCATAACCACCGACAGGTGGGTTCTTCAGGTGGTCAAAAATGGCCACTTTATAGAATTCGCAGACAAACCACCCTCGAGGCCTCCTCTCCTCTCCCGTTACTCGGGTCAGCACAAATTGCTTATCAGGCAAGAAGTACTCACGCTCCTGCAGAAGGAGCGGTGGAGTATGTTCAGAGAACCAGATGAGATCCGGATACTATTCCCACTTCTTTCTGGTTCCAAAGAAAACAGGGGACCTCCGTCCAATCTTGGACCTCAGCGACCTGAATACATCGGTCGCCTACAAACGATTTAGCATGGTGACCCTTCCGGGTCTTATCCCCATGCTCAAGCAGGACGCCTTCTTAGCGTTCCTAGATATGCAGGACGCTTACCTGCACATCCCTGTGGCTCAAGCGCACAGGAGGTTCCTGCGCTTCGAGTTTCTTGGCCACCATTTTCAGTTCCGAGCTCTTCCATTCGGACTGTCATCGGCCCCCAGGGTCTTTGCCAAATGCATGGTAGTCGTGGCAATGTCATTAAGGAGACAGGGCCACTATGTGTTCCCATACCTGGACGATTGGCTTCTCATGGCCGCCTCCAGAGAGGCGTTGTTACTGGCTATCCAGAGCACCCAGGACCTGTTCCAGTCTCTGGGCATTCTAATTGACTACGAGAAGTCTCTCCTCGTACCGTCTCAGAAGCTGCAGTTCATAGGCGCAGTTCTGGACACCGTTCAGGGGAAAGCATTTCTCCCAGACTACAGAGCGGGACGCATCAGATCCCTCAACAGGGATCTCTCGGCGAAGAAGACTGTCCCTGCCAGGCTGGTCCCTCGTCTGTTCGGACACATGGCTGCGGCCATTCCGACCGTCCCCTTGGCAAGGCTCCACATGCGGGTAACTCAGTGGATGCTCAAGGTGCAGTGGGACCAAAGGCAAGACCACATGCAGCATCCGGTCAGAATCACAAAGGCCGTGATTCGAAACTGGCAGTGGTGGCTAGACCCAGGGACACTTTCAGCGGGTGTCCCGATTGCAGCGCCGTTCCTGGAGGCAATCCTCTCCACAGACGCCTCAGGGCTGGGGTGGGGAGCGCACTTGAACGGGGTGAGGTCCCAGGGAACATGGACCCCTCAGGAAGCCCACCTCCACATCAGCGTGTTGGAGATGAGGGCGGTTCTTTATGCCCTGCAAGCCTTTCAGTCAGAAATCCCGTCGAGTACTCTTCTGCTTCAGACAGACAACACGGCGGTGATGTGTTACCTCAACAAACAAGGAGGCGCACACTCTTACCCCCTTTGCAGGGAAGCTATGAGAGTGTGGGATTGGGTAATCTGACACGGCGCGAACCTGACTGCAGTTCACGTTCCCGGAGTGGACAACACAATCGCAGACGGCGTGAGTCACTCCCAGGCCAGGGTCCACGAGTGGAAACTTCTTCAAGGGGTCGCAGAGGATCTGTTTCTTCAATGGGGCACTCCAGAACTGGACTTATTCGCTTCCCCATCCAACGCAAAACTGCCCAATTTTTGCTCGCTAGATCCAGGGCCTGGTGTTTTCTGGCGAGATGCGTTGTCCCTCTCCTGGGCAAACAGATTCCCCTACGCCTTTCCTCTCTTCCTGTTGATCCAGAGAGTTCTTCTCAAACTGCGAAGGGAGCATGCAACAATGATCCTGGTAGCGCCTTTTTGGCCCAGACAGATCTGGTTCCCCTTGCTCACGCAGCTATCCCGGGAACCTCCGGTACCGTTGCCCTTCAGCTCCCATCTCTTGTCACAGGAGGAAGGTTCACTGGTCCACCCGGACTTACGTTCACTGAATCTGCATGCATGGCTCCTAGAGACGTAGCCATTTTGCGACACGGGGTCTCGCAAGAGGTGGCGGAAGTTCTTTCCGCGGCCAGAACGCCGGCAACGCATGCGACGTTCGCCATGAAATGGCACCGGTTTTGCTTATGGTCACAAGCACGCGGCCTTTCCCCTCTAGGTTGCCCGGTGAAAGCGGTATTAGAATATCTGCTCTCCCTTTTCCACTCGGGTCTCGCCTACTCCTCTATTAAGGTTCACCTCTGCGCTATTTCTGCTTACCACCTCCCGCTGGGACAGCGCACAGTGGCGCAACTTGACGCCTCTCAAGAATTTCTGAGAGGGGTGTTTCACCTTAGGCCACCCATTAAGGACCCTATTCCTCCATGGGATTTACTCTTTGTCCTGGAGCAACTCACGCTCCCCCCTTTTGAACCTGCCGCAGATTGCGAGCTGCGTTTCCTGTCATGGAAAACGTTATTTTTAGTTGCTATTACGTCAGCAAGAAGAATTTCTGAGCTTCACGCTCTCATGTGTAAGGAACCTTATTTGATTTTTCCACCAGGACAGAGTGTCCCTGAGGACGAATCCTAAGTTCTTGCCTAAGGTGGTCTCTGCACTCACTCTCAATTAGGACATTGACCTGCCTGTATATTTCCCTAAATATTCCAATAGAGGAGAGGCGCTGCTCCACACCCTGGATGTTCACCGCTGTCTAAGGTATTACCTGAACAGGACTCGACAGCTTCGCAAATCGGAGCAACTCTTAGTTTCCTTTGCTGAGAGGATGATGGGCCAACCAGTATCGAAGCAGTCCCTCTCGCTGACTTGTCCAGTGTATTTCATACTGCTGTGATACTAAGCAAAACCCTCCCGGTACAGTCCGGGCCTTTCCACTAGGGGTGGCTACCTCCTTGCAGCACTCCAACGCCTCCTCCTCTGCCATTTGTGCTGCAGCCACTTGGAGCTCTGTGCATACTTTTATCAGGCATTATAACCTGGACATTGCTTCACGGCGAAGAGTCGGTTTCGGCCTGGCTGTGCTATAGGGTCTCCTGTCCTAGAGTCAGGACTTGTTATGGATTTTATTACTTTCCTCCTCCCAGAGTACTTACAAGCGTTATTGCTTGGAAATCAGTCCTAATGGTGTTACCTGCTTCAAGAGCTGTATCTCGAGAAGTAAGATAGTACAGTTACGTAAGAACTTACCGTAACAGTAGATCTTCGAGAACAGGTCTTGCAGCAGGTGCCTTCCCGCCCACCTTCCCCCTTGGAGGAGGCATGGCTTACCGAGCCCTTGGCAGGGGCTTACGCCCTTTTATCTTCTGACGATGGATCCTCAGTCTCCCATTCTGATGTCGTCCTGTGGCCGGAAGTCTCCGGCGGGAGAACTGGGGAATCGGGCGGGACCGCCCCCTTATGTACTACGCCTGACATCGGAGGCGGGACCGACGTCGGGGGCGGTCCCCGCTGAAGATAGCTAGCTGGAAAAATTCAGTGGGGTCCTGCCGCCTGCCGGCTTCAGTCCTAATGGTGTTACCTGCTGCAAGAGCTGTTCTCGAAAATCTACTGTTACGGTAAGTTCTTACGTAACTGTACTTTCTCCCATTGGGGCAAACCGCTGGTGGACCTGTTTGCCTCCAGGGAAAACACCAAGCTGAGGCTGTACCATGCCTGCCCCCCTCAGCAGGGCTCACTGCAGGGGGATGCCTTCTCGAGGCCATGGACCCTAGACCTCCTCTACTACGCCTTCCCTCCATTTCCCTTGATCCACAAGGTGTTACTCAAGGTGAGGAGGGACAAGGCAAATGTGATTCTGGTAGCCCCAGACTGCTCGCGCCAGTTCTGGTACCCAGATCTCCTCAGCCTCAGCTGCAGGCCCCCGGAGCAGCTTTGTACATGCCCAGACCTGATATCTCTGAACCAGGGGAAGGTCTTTCATCCGAACCTTCAATTCCTGCACCTCACAGCCTGGTACCTGAGCAGCTAGAGTTCCAGGCTTTGGGTCTTTCCGAAGATGTCTGCACAGCGGTGGAGGCATCTAGAAAGGAAATGACCAGGAAATGTTATGCCTTCAAATGGAAAAGATTTTCCACTTGGTGTCAGGGAAAGGGTCTGGACCCCTTATCCTGTTCTGTGGCTGACATTCTCGACTACCTTTGGTCTCTCTCTATAGGGGGTCTAGGGTCATCGATCCTTAGGGTGCACCTGGCAGCCATTTCTGCTTACTGGGCATGGGCTGGTCAGCCGACATTGGCTCAGGAGACAGTGGTCGGGCGTTTTTTCAAAGGCCTGGATCACATATCCCCTCCGGTGTGTGAACCTCCACCTCCGTGGCATCTGTTGCTTGTTTTGGCAAAGTTCATGGGCAAGCCATTCGAACCCATGCACAAATGTGAGCTTTCACACTTGTCGTGGAAGACGGCCTTCCTGGTGGTTATCACATCTGCCAGAAGGACAGGGGAGCTCCAGGCGTTTCGGTGAACTCCCCTTATTTAGTCTTTCACAGGGACAAAGTTGTCCTGTGCCCCCACCCAAAATTCCTTCCGAAGGTGGTGTCAGAGTTTTACCTTAACCAGGTGTTGACTCTTCCGGTTTAGTACCCTAATTACAGCTCGGACGCTGAGTACAGGCTCCATACCTACTGTAGGACCTGAGACGTGCTCTCTCCTACTACAAGGAGAGGATGGTGGAAATTCGTGGAGAGGTTCGCCAGCTGTTTGTCACCTATGCTGAAGCTGCTTCTGGCAGACCTGCAGCCAAACGGACCATAGCAAGGTGGATTACATCATGCATAGGTCTGTGCTATGAGTTGGCAGGCAAGGAGCCTCCCAGAGGGATAAGAGCTCATTCCACCCGCCATACTGCTGCATCGGTGGCTGCTTCCAGGGAGATCCCTATCCAGGAAATCTGTCGGGCTGCTACCTGGAAGTCAGCAAACACCTTAATTACCCACTACCACATTGACCTTGAGTCATGCCGGGATGCTGGTTTTGAGGCCTCGGTTCTCCAATCCTTATTTCCTAAGTAGGGGGTGTGTACCTTGCCTCCCTCCTCCCAGAGAACTGCATGGAGTCTGCCAAGAAGTGTGGATGAACAACATAACCACGCTCCTAGAAGAACAGGTTACTCACCTGTAACAGTAGTTCTAGGAGTGGTATATGTTGTTCATCCACACACACCCACCCAACCTCCCCGGCTTCAGGCGCACAACCTTGCTTCCAGCGGGCTAAGATCTGGCGTCATGGGACAGAGCCGAGGTATATACCACCCGTTTGGATGGGAGGAGCCAGCTTGAAGACTTCCGGCAAGATTTAAAGTGGAAGGGGACATGCCAGGAAGTGTGGATGAACAACATATACCACTCCTGGAACTACTGTTATAGGCGAGTAACCTGTTCATTTATTTTGGGTCTCTGCCTTATAATCTGATGTGATTCATTACCTTTGCTTTTGTAAAGTTATTGCACTTTTCAATCAAGATAGACGCATTCTTAAATAAATCGCGGACAAATATGGCAGTGTCCAGTTTAGCTCAGTTTTCTTTTGAATTTAATTATTTAGTGGGATAGAACTGTAGACATGGCCTATGCCATAACGGAGGTAAGAGGATACTACAGTATTAGTGGATTTTCAGTCCTTTTATACATGATAATTGCATTAAAAATTAATGTATTTTGGTAGGAAGAGATGTTAACTTTATGATGTATATTACCTAAAATACACAGATTTACTTACCAGTGACAGCCAGTGTGTACCTTGCACAGTGCTGGTTAAGATTGTCACAACCACTGAAATGACACACTAGTCCAGTTGACGCCTACTGGAGTTAAATGGTTTGCTCTTGTTATGTAATGTGTTGTTGGTGTTGGGGAAGATCAGTAGAATCACTGCTGTATTCTGAATTTATTTCTAACCCCGGGAAGGAGGGATGCTTTCGACTGAGGTTTTCTTAGGACTGGTGTTTAACTTCCTTAAATTCAGCCCCGATATTTCAGTTAACAACATGTACTCTCTTATTCAAAAATGGATAAAAATATGGCACCTCCTCTGCAAGTGTTTGACATAGCATTGTTCACCCCAGACCTAAGAAGAGAAGGATCTAGGAGTTAAAACTGGCAACAACCTCAACATCTTAGCCTAGTGTAACAAGAAATATAGAAAAGCTAAAGTCAGTGAAGAAAAGCCAGCACTCCATGCATCAGTTTAGAAACTTTTTTACTGTGCAAAATGAATTAAATTGTAACGTCAGTACCTTATTACAGATCCTTATGTGATTCTAGGTTCACAGACTACAATACACACCAGCACAGCGCTTTGAGGTGCAAAACCCCTTCGTCGGGGGCGTGGCCAACATCACCTCCCTTGTGATTTTATACATTGCATGCAGGTGAAAAAAATATACAATTTAAACAAATAATTAGTGAATAATCACTTTAATTATATTAGTGAAACAAGTACATATAATATCCATTGATTGATAACAAATACGGTATCATATCTGTTAGCACTTTAAAACCTGTAATATTTTCCTTTTAAAAGAAACAGATTAGCTAACTGTGATGGTCCTCTAAATGCAAATGTGTGTATGTTGCAAACACCTACTCTATGCACAAATTAACATATATACTTTATATGTATTTGTGGTGGGGGGGTGTGAAGAAAATTTAAAATCAGTCGATATAACCCTTTTTGATCTTCAAGTATACTTGTGCTTATAGGAGAGCTAGCAGGATGCTGAGATGCATAGGTTAGGCCTTCTTGATTAGACAGAAAGAGGTGATACTGCCCTTGTACAGGCCCTTGGTGAGGCCACACCTCGAATACTGTGCTTAATTTTGAAACCCTCACTTCAAAAAAGGACAAGGGGCCAGCCTGATGGCACTGAGGGTTGAGGCACTGGACGCCACACCTCACACCATGCCGGCGACCCGGGTTCAGGAGCAAACTTGGGTCACTGAGGGTTGGCAGGGGAGGGAGAGAATTGAGCATCAGGAGGACTGCTTTCCTTTCCTCTCCCAGGGTGGGTAGCGGGCTCATGTCGCTCTGCAGCAGCCCCTGATGGAGATCTGGGGCATGGCAAGAGGAATGCCTTATGACGGGGTGGAGCGGCGGCGGACGTCTGCACTTTGGTACGCTGCCGTCATTGCTTGTCCGCGCTCCAGGGGGAACATCAAGGCAAAATACCCTGGTCCCTGGATAGGCGACGGCAGCCTCTGGTTCCCCACCGCCACACACCCAATGTGAGGCTCGATTCACTGGCTCTCCCGATCCCCCACTTCAGTCCTGGCAAGTATGGGAAGGCTTGTTGGGCTAGGTAGGTGGGGAGTGTCTGTCCCCGATTTCCCAGGAGGGTCGGCTTCAGGCAGGGTGGTAGGTGGTTGGTGGTGTAAGGGGTCTGCTTGAGAGAGTTGCAGGGGGCAGTGGCAGAAAGAAAGTTGACAGAAAAAAAAATGGACAAGGACAGCCTGGACTGGATCCAGAAGCGAGTGACTATTATTCATGGCCAGCAGGGGAAGGCTTATGAGGAAAGATTACCTGACCTCAATAGGTATTCATTAGAAACCTGGAGAATGAGGAGGGGACATGATAGAAACTTTTAGATACCTGAAGGGCATAAAGAGGGTAAACAGCCAACAACTTCCATGGCAAGTTTCAACAGAGTGTGGTATGGCAGTTTAGGACCGGTGAGAATGAAGGGGAAGTGATTAAAGAGAATGGGAAGGGGATGTAGACCAAGTGGTACCAAGGAATGATGCTCTTCTTGAGGTCTAGCAAGTGCTAGACTGGTAAGGGCTTAGGTAGAAACCAGGCAGACTAGTTGGACTTCGAGTCTTGTGCTGTCTGTAAACATCTATGTATTTAACACTACTATTACCCATATTTTAATGTACAGCTGAATTCCAACTTGAGTGTTGTCATGAAAATATCTAGTACTTTCAGTCCTTGACAGCACATATTCTGCTGAAATAAAACAGTAAGTTGAAGCTTCCCTCAGCCCCTTCCCCGTCCCCATCTGATTATTAGTTGCAGGTCTAGCCAGGCTGACTTTGTGCCATGGCATTACAAGTTGGGAGAGGGGAGTATTGTTAATTACAAGATGTTAGTGTCAAACACTTGCAGATGAGCTGTAATGTTATGATTATCCATATTATAATGAGGGAGCACTTGCTGATGATTATAGAGTTTATTTATTGAGCTTTTATTGATCAGGTAAGTACACTAGACAACAATGTGCCTATTTTCAGGTACGAACCAGGATTTGTTTATTTCATTGGTATTTGTGTTCCCATGCATTGCCAGGCAGACAGTTACAAAAGCTGCACATATTAAATAGAAATAACACTTTGTGTTAACTAATCTATATCTGAATAAACTGAAGCCCAGACCACTGTTTCAGTAACCTCCAGTACTCATAAATCAGTTATATGAGAACATATAACAGTAATCATGAACAGCTAAATATTTGCTTTAGTGCTCTAATGGGATATCATAGAAAATATAGAGGATTGTGTATGAGCAGTCATACACAACTGGGTTTTTCTTGAATCAAGCTGTTTCCCTGGTAACAGTAGACCTCGAGAGCGAAACTTGAGAGGTCTCCTGTTAACAGGGAAACAGTGAGATTCAAGAATAACCTGGTGTGTGTATGACTGCTCATACACAATCTTTTATAGTGTATGGGCAGTCATGGTTACGATTCAGATGAAAAAAAAATTGCCCAGAATGAAAGAAATAAAGAGTTTCCTTATCTGCCACTATCCTGCTGTGCGACTTTCCCCTTCACGGATCTCACTGCAGTCAAATCAAGGCTGATTGGTGGATGCAGATGACATTTTTTATTTGTCGCTTTGCGGATTTAGTTTTACTGCTGCTTTGTTTTTGGTGGGGGGGTGTGTAATGCTGTTGACTGCTGCTGCTATCTCCGTCGTATACCAACTCAAAACCATGAGGTGTCAAGACAGGTAACGGCAACCGCTACTCGAGGGCTTTGAGGCGCAAGACAGCATTCCATTTTGTTGTGCTGCACTACTGACATACTGAGTGCAGCACAACAGCCAGTATGACGGAGTGAGTGAAGCACAACAACACTATTGCAGGCATGGATTTCCATGCAGAATAACGTTCCACCATACACTATAATGTTTTGTATCACTAGTTTTACAATATTTTTAGATAAACGTTTAAGGCCTGTGTTCTGCATAGTGTGTAGAGCGCAGTTTTATGAAATTTTGCATGACAGTGTTTTTACCACGTAACATGAATTGCAATGTTAAAGCATCAGTGCAATGTAAAAAAAATCTGCGCTTTTTCAACCGTTTATTCCCTGTGCTCTGTTGAGCTTTCCCTGGTAACCTTTCTCGCCGGCATTGTAATATCACCCCGTAATTCGCTCAGTTTTCCTTTGTTTTGTTTACATTTCTGCCACCCGCCATGTTGAAAGCAGTAGTAAAAGATAGGCAGCCGCCATATTTTCTGTAGCGCTGCAACAACTGGAAACCGATCACTTCCTGATTAGGTAGTAGTAGTAGTAGCAGTACTGCTGCTTTAAATATATAGTATACCCTGCCCCCACCTACCCAGTCACAAAGCTCACAATTTACCCTGGCATACAGTAGAGTAAACCCCCGATCCTCTGTGACTTGGTAACGTTTGTATGTTGAATAACGATCTTCCTCCCTCGCAGACTCCTTACTTCCTTGTCAGAACTTTGCTACTCACAGAAAATGGAGAAACCAACTAAAATATAACCACAAAAGCTAAAGTAATTGTTAACTAAATAGCATATAATTACTCTGTGTAAAACATGACTAAATGGCTTAGAATCACAAAAGAAATTTTGGGGAAAAAAAAACCTTAAAAAATCTAACTGTGTATTTTTAAGTGACTTGCTCAAGATCACATTATGAGTCAGTAAGAACCAAATTCAGATTCTCCTTGCTCAGTCCCACGCTCCAGCTTTAACACAGTTCTGTTTTTATATACATCAGTAACCTTCCCATAACTCACCATTCTTACAACAGCAATAATTAGAACAAGCCAGTTCAACTCTGTGCATTATCTTTATCTCCACATGATGAATGGAGCCCCAGAATGTGTAATTTTTTTTAGATGAAAACTCTCTCCACTGTACTGGTCTCAAGCTCCCAGCATTCCACTAACATATCTTAAAGCAGCAGTGCATGAGTTTGTTGAAAATTCTGACCTATACTTTTATATGCTATTTTAGATTGACCCTTATCCCCTGACTAACTGATACCCTTCTTTCTCTGTTTTGAGTCCACTTTAGTACTTTTTTCACATTTGAAATAATGAAAGGAGTGCTCCTTTTAATATGGCTCAGACCAGTTTTTCATCAGTATTCCCAGCTGTTTTTGAACACCTCCTGTTCCATAAGGTCAGGGAGCACTGCCTGCTGCATGCTAGTTCATTTTAGTCACAACAGAAGTTATTTTTAACTGTTCATCTACAAAAACAACTGAGAATACTAATGAAAACCTGGTCCAAGCCATATTAAAAAGAGCACGCCTTTTATTATTTCAAATGTGAAAAAAGTACTAAAGTGGACTCAAATTGTGGAATAAAGGGCATCGTACAAGTCAGTAGATAAGGGGCAATCTAAAATAAAATAAAAGGTATACGTCAGAATTTTCAGTACGTTCATGTACTGCTGCCAGGGCTCCAGATAAGGTGTGTACTGGCCTGTTTTACTCGCCTCATTTTAGGAAATACAGTTCAGAAATTTTTTTAAGGAGTACCAGTACGCACCCAACATTTGTAAATACTCCACACGCCAAAGAATAGTGCTTCATAACATAACTGGTGATTCAAAAAGAACATTTGTTTGCAAGATTTACAGCACTTGTATGCATCCCACTCAGTTTTACTCACTATGTTTAAAAACTGGTGAGTAAATTCCTACCTGCCAAAATTATTTGGAGCATTGTTGGCACCTGAAATTCTTATCTAGAAAAAACTAAATTGTTTTAAATAAATGTACTCCTCAGACCACTCTAGCAAGACATTTGTACACATCTGAATTTTGTTTTACTCACCACACTTTCAAAACGAGGAGTACAGGTACTCATCCCAAAAAATCTTATCTAGAGCCCTGACTGCTGCTTTAAGATTCTGCTGAAACTAGCAGTTGCCGTGGATGATACTTCAGCTAATTCAACAGCTAGGTTAGATTTTGTAGTAAAATATTTGTTAAAAGTATCTAGTTGAAATAGTTATAATTTCTCTCTTCCGATCTGTGTTTTGATGAATTTTGTCCTTTTTAACAGCTTTCTTAGTTCTCATCTGTTCGAGAAAACTGAGAACTATGCCGCAGTTTACACTCTACTCAAAATGAGTGTGGTGGAGTTGCAGTTTAGTTCATAGCCTTGCGGTTCCATTTTAACAGTACTTCCACGAATTAAGAAGCTTTGGGTGCTTTTTACTACTTTTCCTGCACCTGAGGCTATTATCTCAGCTCACGATGAATGTGGTCAAATGATTGTTCACGACCGTGGTCAGCGGAAAAAAAAGCTTCTGCCAGTAATTTTCATACAGTACCTTCAACTCATAATGACTGTTGTCGATTTAAAAAGAAAAAAAAAGCTTTGACTTTCAACTGTGGGCAACATATATACCAGCTCTCAAGGACTGAGGTCAGTAACATATTCCACCTACTTCTAGTCCCATGTCTGAGTCAAAAACAATTCAAAAACCTAAAAATTGCATTGGACCCAAAGATTTCAAAAAGTGATTGTTACAAGTGTTTGGGCATTGGTCATGACTGGGTGAACTGTGATCTGTGCAAGTTTTTTTTTTTTTTTTTTTTGTCCTAAGAGACAGAAAAAGAGACATGCTAAAAGGCAAATTACTGTTATCTCCAGCCTCTCTCTTTCTAGTCACAAAGAGTGTTCCAGACTCACTATGGCAGCTCTCCATTGAATCCGGCCTCCCCCTTGATAGACAGAATTGTAGAATGGCTCGGAACAAGTGCACTTGGGCCATTCGCAGGGCAAAAGCTTATTACTATAAATCCGCCCTAACCTCGTCCTGGGGTTCAGGCCGCAAGTTTTGGAACAACATTAAGGAAATTTGTGGTAAGGTCCCCAACCTGGTCCCCTCCCAAGTCATGTCAAATGGGTCCTTGACCTCTGACTCTACACACATTGCTGCAGTTTTCAGTGATGCTTTCTCCAACCTTAGCCATGTTCTCCCCCCTAACTTTTATGATCCACCAGCTCCTAGCACACCCGCACCTCATCTCTGTGCCCTCCCTTTTACTTCCGCCGCATCTCTCCCAAGTCAGCTGAACCATACCTTACTGCTGCCCTTAGTCATGCCTCTCCCAACACCGATTCCCTTGATCTCAGACTTCTTCGGCTCTCCCTTAAGGAAGTCCTTGTTCCTCTCACCCACATTCTAAACCTTTTCCCTATCACTAGGTAAATTCCTTACCATTTGGAAATCTGCCTCTATCATGCCTATATTTAAAGGGGGTGACCGCTCCTCTGCTAACAATTACCACCCTATCTTCATACTCCCCACCCTCTCCAAGGCCTTAGAGAGGATAGTTTCAGATCAGCTCACCGACCACCTCAATAAATATGACCTACTCTGCAAACAACAGCATGGTTTCCGTAAAGGTCACAGCACAACTACGGCCTTGCTTGAGCTAACATCACACATCCATTCTGCATTGGATAAAGGCTACATCACAGGTGCGGTCTTCATTGACCTCACTAAGGCCTTTGATACCGTCCACCATTCACTACTCCTAACCTCCTTGCTTAACCTGGGTCTCTCACAGGATGCTGTGGGATGGTTTTCTGACTATGTTACCAACCAGACCCTTCAAGTTAAAATTGGCAATACACTATCCTCCACATCTCCTGTCCTCTCAGGGGTCCCACAAGGGTCCATTTTGGGTCCCCTCCTTTTCAGCCTCTTCCTAAACTCCCTCCCCGCATCCTGCACCTCCAACATATTACTCTATGCAGATGATGCGGTCATCTTCTCTTCCAGCCCAGACCCCTCTGAACTCCACCACTCCCTCCAGTCCTCCTTCAACGCTGTCAAAAGCTGGTTCGCCTCACAATGCCTTATTATTAACTATAAAAAAACTAAAGGTATGCTCTTTGCACATCCACAGAACTCCAGGAAAGGGCTTGTTCCCCAAATACTATCAGCGTCCTTGACCCCCCTGGAATTTGTGCACACCTTTAAATACCTGGGCATCACTTTAGACACTGGCCTCACCTATCATGAGCATATACATCAATTATCCAAGGCCCTAAACATCAGGCTAGGGCTCTTGCACCGCTATAAACATTGCCTTACCCCAGAGGCCCTTAAACTTGCTATCTCCTCCTCGGTTCTCTCCCTACTTGACTATGGCCTTCTGACTTTTGAAGGGGCAAGCCCCTCAGCCCTTGATAGTCTTAGACTTGTGCTAAACAAGGCCTGTCGTCTTATATTAGGGTGTGACAGACTCACCCATACCTGTGTGCTATATAAGGACACTAATTGGCTTAACCTTGATAACAGAATCAAATTTCACACTTGTGTCTTAGCTAAAAAAATGACCCTTGGCCTCTCCCCCGCATCCCTCACCTCCTTAATCACCTTGGACTCTAAAGTTAAACATACCCGTAGCTCTGCTACCCTTTGTTTCTCCATCCCTCCCTGTCGCACAACTCAATTTCAAAGATCCTTTTGCTACACGGCACCCTTGTGGATGAATAACCTACCCTCTTCCTTGCTTCTAGATCAAAGAATTGGTCATTTCAAAACGCACCTTAGGGCCCATCTTCGCTCCTCAAGTGACTGCGACTGTATATGAACTAGTGCCCCTGTCCCTCTATTACTGACAATGGCCTCTGGCTTGCCTCTGCATACTGCTCTCCGCTCCACTAACTCAGGGATGTTAAGTTTCCAGTCTCTTTTAACTGTCTCAAACTGCACTAAGATCCTGAATGCTAGCCTAGCATTCCTGTTGTAACTTAATCTTACTCTGTAATAATCACTGTATTTGTATCTGTATCTGTACTAACTGTATTTGTGTAACTGATTTGTTATATGTGATGTGGAACCTTTGTAAAGGAGTCTATGACTCAAAGGTATTTCTGATTCTTCTGAAATAAAAACAAATAAAAGTTTGCAGACCCCTCTTTAAAAATGTTTGATGGCTTAGCTTAATTTAGCTTTGATTTTGTTAATTTAATCTGTAAAGGTCATGGGCTATACAACCCGTTTACATGGTCAACCAGAAACAAATACAAAAATAGAAACATGGCAAAAATATCGAACAATAAATTATCACAAACAATTACATTCTGCATTGGAAAATATGTATACTTTAAGAGCCTGTTTAAAGTCGCCTAATGAAGGAGCACAAAAAAATTGTAACAGGTAAAGAAAATATTTAGGTAACATAGATGACAAAAATCATTGACCTTTGATTGTGCATTTCAAGGGAACTGAAAAGGTACTGTGAAAGGCTGACCTGGTGGGAACAGTTTGCTTATTTAGCTAAGATTTTGTGAAATTAAGTCGGAACCAGCCCCCTTTGTTAAAGTACTAATTTGAAATGGAAATTTTTGATTCACAGAAAACCAGTGGAGAGAATTGCGTAGTTAGCAGTTATGCCTGTGCTGTGGGAGTTGGGAGGTGAATCTAGCAATTTTGTTACAGACCTTTCTACTAAAGCAGGGTCTGCAAAACTAGACTTCTAAAGTCGTCTGCGAGGAAGTCAAGCACAAATCCTTAGCTGAGGAATGCTTTCTTAAGATGGAAAGGACCTAGCAAAAAGACGTGCAGAGGAAATCTCTCATTCAAGCTTTAAGAAAAAAATAGAGCAAAAAAAGGGGCATGGCCCCTGAGCATGTTGTCCATCCACCTACATTCCTACTTTGCCTTCTCTGTTGTGAACCCTGTAATATCCTGCTGTTGTTTTGTAAAAACTGAAATGTTCTACCATTGTATTTCTCCCAGGTCGTGCCTGAAAATAGACATTTGATTGACGAGTGCACTCTACCTGGCTAAGAAAAACTAAATAACAAAATAAATTAAATTTCCCCCAATGCCATATATGGAAGATTTTTTTTAAAATGTGGAAATATTTCCAAACTGTGAAACAGTAGACAGCAAACATTCCACCATCTGTGCAACCTAGTATAAAAGGGGAAATCTATTATTAGACAGAGGGTGAGGAACCCATTACACCAGAGGTTACTGGGGTGAGGAGATAGGTTCTCCGCCATGCCTTCTGGAGGATGTCACATGTTATTTGGCCTTTCTCAGAAATATGGCAGAAATGATTAATATACCAACTGTGGAAATGTGAGCTGCTGTAGGAGGATCTGATTTCCTAAATATACTTGGTTTGGCCTCTGCTAAGAAGGTTAGTGTATCAATCCACAACACTTTCAAGAAAATAAGTAAAATTCTAAAAATATCACAGTTGCCTACATAAACAACAGCAGTTGATAAAAATATAGAGAAAAACTACCAGGTGACCACGAGAAGCTCTAAATATTTATATCTCCACACCAGTCCATCGGGCCCGATACAGAGCAAAACAACTTTTCCATCGCCCCCCAAGCATAGATTCTAGAAAAATAGCCCCCCAAGCATAGATTCTAGAAAAGTAGTCACCCTGGATAAGAGGTCACGTCCCTCGGCTCCATTCCTCGTGAGGGAAACTGCTTTTCTGAGTTATACAACTTTCTGTGACAAGATTTCATAAAATGACAGTACACAACTGATGCAGTTGCTTAAAGTAGGCCTTTATGCAGCCAAAAACCAGTTGCAGATGGTAGTTGAAATAAATGATGCAGCTGCCAAAGTACTGGCAAATGCATCATCTACTAAACAGTGTGTATGCATGGCTCAGAATCAAAGGGTAATCGGTGGATGTGCGGAATAAAACTGCTGACTTCCCTTTGAAGGATGCATCACACTGGAGACCAGACAGAAAGCTAGATGGATAATGCTGATAAAAACATAAACAAGTTTTAACAATTTTGTAGAGAAAAATAAGACTTCCAGAGGGGTACTACAGATCCTGAGGAAGGTGAGGCATGGGAAGGGTTACCGGAATAAACAGCACTACTGTGTGACTCTGAGCAAGTCACTTTACCCCAGTGCTGCTGGGTCACTGCTGACAACAGGCACTTGTGCCTAGTGGGCCTTTGCCAGATACAAAAGAATCAAAAAAAAAAAAAAAAACATCAAAAATTTCAAACCAAATTCCCAAGAAGGATGCATTAGTTGCAGAGGTTCAAATGTTGGTAGCCCTTAACGCAGTTGAGAGAGTACCAGTCAAGGAATTGGGAAAAGTTTTTTTCTCAAGGTACTCCCTCAAGAAAAAAATCAGGAGAGTGATGTTCAGTTCTCAGCTTAGAGTGTCTTAAGAGGAGAAATTCAAAATTATCAGTTTACAGTTGGCAATACCCTCTCTGCAGCAAGGAGTCTGGCTTTGCTCACTAAACATGAATGAAGCATTCTTCTACATTCCGTTCAGAGAAAGACACGAAGTATTTATTTATTTTTTATACTTTATTTTTATTCTTGGAAGTACAGAATGTTATATACAAGTAAGCTTCCATGTCATATCACACAAATTTCAAAGATCACATCAGTAGGCAAGCAAACTTATACAGCAGGTCCCACAAGCCCCGTAACCACAGACTGCCGTTATACACAACTATTTCCCAAGTAATAGAGGAAAAACAAAGTTAACAAAAAGAAAATTGGGTCCAGGCTGCTCCAGCTACCTCCAGTGGTCCCAAGTTGTACCCAGATTGACCAGCAAACCCTCCCCACCCGTTGAGTCCCTCCTCCCCCAATTGCCCTTGCCAACTAGGGTATGAAGGAGGCATCTTTAACCGAAATGTAGGATACCCACAGTCGCCATTTAATCTCAAATTGTGAGGTTCTATCATTACTTAGAAAATGGGCCAATAAAATCCTCCTTTCTAATTGGCCATTTCCCTACCCAGAGCCGTGGTCTATCAGGCAGTAGAGCCTGGTGGAAAAACAAATGCCAATTCGTGGTGCCCCATTACTTAGAGAATCATTGGGCACCTCGAATTTTCAAAGTCAGAAGCTGCTTTTTTTTTTTCAGTCGCTTAGCAAGGGAAGTGTTGTCCCCCCGGTCCTGCTCGATACTTTCCCCTGACACGATACATCAGACACTGTAACTTTGTAATTCAGAGACTGTGCCAGCTGGTACAGCATGACACATTTTCCCACAGCAGTTGATCAATCGTTAAGGGCAAATGCATAATTTATAGGAGCAAAAACCGTGAGCGTGAGCCTGCCAGCATTTCACACAGAAAAATGGCATAACCGCTCCTAGCCCAAGTCTCCGAATCTCCTTATTTGTATATTGTTGCCTTGGCAACTACTTCCAGGTCTGTCTACTAAAATCATAAGCCCTGCCAACTGGCTACAGACAAGTCACCCAACGTACATTTCAACACAATGTTGAAGTATGTCTTTTATCTTTCAGTAGCTCACTTCATCTGCTGACTCCCGTGTTCCCTGCCCGATCGCACCTCACATGGTACCATTCTCACTTCACGGCTAAACGCTTGCTCCCAGTTCTGGCAATAAAAAAACACACAGTTCTCCCAGAATGAAAAAAAAACAAAACAACAAAAATCTTCATTTTAAATCCACCATGATGTCGCAGTCCTCGAGTCCACTCCACCGCGCTGCTCGGAGCCATCACGCCTGTCCATGACAGCGCTAGATTTGTATTGCTCTGTTTGCCTCCCTCATTCCCCTGCTGACAAAAAAAAAAAGACTTCAAAATATATTTTTTGTTTGTAAAATGGATACCTCTTCAATCCAGATTATTCAGTCACAGCATTCCAAAGAGATGGTGTGTGTGTCTTGTGTATGTGTGTGTATTTGTGTGTGTGTGTGGGGTGGGTTGGGGAGCAGGTAATGGAGCAATCCCAGCAAATAAAAAAAATTCAGCCACAGGCAGGTGTGGGGAAGGGGTGGACAACTGAAACAGCTGTGACATACAAGTGTGAGTCTGTGTGCTGAGGGAAGGAAACCCTCACCAGGAAGCTTATACAATGTGTGTAGACTGCAGTGCCCTGGGCTGGCCGGCGCAATGATGGCCCTTCCACGCTCATGACGCGGGTTGAGGCAGGCCGGGAGCTGGAAGGGCGGCTGAGGAAAGCTGAGCGTCCATGGACTGCTCACCTTCTCCGGGAGGCTCGGTGCATGACTGACCCCAGGCAGAGGCCTGGGGTACAGCAAGTGCCTGGCCAATCCAGGAGGTTGGGCATGCCAGGCGTCGCGGAGCTCCGCCTTGGCGTCTGGGCGCGTGCCTGCCTTGAGAGAAAAAACAAGGAAAAACACCTCCATCCTCCAGGTAAGCGGACGCCAGCACAGACCTCAGTAGTCCCTGCCTGTCCATGGCGGCCCGGCAGTAGCGTTAGCTCGGGGTGCTTGGGCCCCCACCTCGTTCCTGCCTGGGGAATCCAAGGCTACATGGGGGTCCAACAGGGCTCCATGTACGAAGAAACCGAGGCAGATGCCAGGCGCCCGGGTTAGCTTTTCGGAGTGTAGGAGGCAGGGAAAGGTAAAATAGCAAGTACAAAAAAAAAAGACTGCAGTGCCCTCTACTGCCCCAGTGGAGGGACTATTTTACAGAAAAAGAAATACTTTTCAGTAATTTGTACAAATGATTTTTTATTATTTTCACATTTTGTATTTCTCATATAAAAATGCTGCATGTAGTCCATTTTCTAAGCACAGTAATACTCTCCAGGGTGGGCAGAATTGGGCAATACCGGACCTTCCAGGAGCTATAAGGCCCTCTGCCTGCGGTGTTGGGCCTCATTATGCCCCTGGGCGGTCCGGTATTGCCCAGTACCACTCACCCTGTTGGGTATTATTGCTTAAATCTTGCAATAAGATGTTCAAACACCATGAAGTCTTGCTATATTATGACATATAGCAGTTAGCCAAAGCACTTGAACTGCCCCGGAGAGGAAGGAGTTAACTCCAGGCTGACTGGAGTTCCAAGCGCGAGCGCCTTGCTGAAAGCTCTATCTGGCTAGTTTCAAATTGAAACTGTCAGATTCTTTACTCCGCTTCACTGAACAGTCGCTCCGGAGATCTCTCCTTCAGCTCGGTTCATTTCTCGGTTCAAACGAGTGTTTCTCAGTTCATTTTAACCGCAAAAGTAATTATTTTACCGCATTTCGGTTCAAAGCTCTATCTGGTAAACCGTAAGTACAGGATTTTAAAGTCTGTGTGGAAATTCATTATCGGTTCGGTTTTGAACGATCGGTTTTACAAAATACTAATTTTAAACAATAATTTGGGCTTTTAGAGTGCGGTTCCGGTTCTTATCGGTTCTAAAAATACCTAACTTTTAAATTGGGTTTTCAAATACCGTGACACGGTTAGGAACCGATAAGGGTGTCTTGCCTGGCACTGCTATAAAAAGGGCAAGTTTTTGGATAGGCTGGCATTATGTCTGAGAAACCCAAAAGAAAAACCGGGCCCACTGGGTTTCAACACTGTGATGTTTGTGGGGAAGCCTTTGCCAAGGCTGACCTACACACCACATGTGTTTATTGTCTGGGGGCTGACCACCTCCTGTCAGAATGCCAGGTGTGTAAGAATTTCCCTGCAGCCACCCTGGAGAAAAGATTGGGCCGGCTCAGGGAACGAGAGGCCAAAAAGTCCGCTGACCCGGATGGCCAGGCTGGTCCAGCACCCACTGGACCAGAGGGAGTGCCCTCTGACCAGGGCGAGACTTCCTCGGGCAAAAGGAAGGCTGGTTCTGAGGAACCGGTCCCAGTAAAAAAATCTAAGAAATCAGCAGGTCTGGAGTGCAAGATTGCCTCTCCAGCTGCTGCAGAGATAGCTAAAGCCATACAGATTGTTAAGTCACTGTCTCAGGGACCGGCCGAACCACCAACAGCTGGCAAAAAGTTGGTTCGTTCAGTTCCAGTGGTTCAAGAGTATGATGTTGAGGAATTTTGTGAACCACAGGAGGGGGAGGAAGATTTTGATCATTATGTATGTGGCTGGGAGGGTCTGGACATGCCCATTGAACCGGACATTTCTCCAGACAGACCATTAGAATCTCCCCCTATGCTGTCTGAGTCCCCTTCTCATTTTATGTTTTACAAAAAGGTTGCAGAAACCCTCCAGCTTCCCTTGGAAGAGGCTGTGGATGAGCAAGAGGAGCCTGATTATGTTGAGATGATGGATATCCCAGAGTCTAGGAGGTTGTCTATTCTTTTGCATAAGTCATTTAGGAAGCAAACAACAAAAATTTAAAAAATCCTCATTCTGTCCCTCCTGTAGATAAAAAAATGGACAGAAGGTATACTTTATCAGGCCCTGATACAGACTTCCTCACTGAGCAGTGTAGTCATGTAGGTGTGGTACAAGCTGCAGCCTGTGACAAGGCTAATATTCCCCTGGCCTCACATCCTCCTGATAAGGATTCCAGGAAGATTGATGCCATGGCGAAAAAACAGTATATGGCAGCTTCTTTGGGACTCAGGCAGGCAAATTATATGGCTTATGTGGCTAGATATCAGAAATCTAGATGGGATACAGTGTTGCAGTTAGCCAAGCAGGCCCAGGGCCAGCTGGCTAGTTAATTGAAACAGGTGGCTGCTGATGGCATTGAAGCCTCTAAAGTTCAATTTCATACTGCTGTAGATGTTAATGATGTTTCCTCTAGGGTCATGGCCACTTCTGTAGCTTTCCGTAGGTTGGCATGGCTCAGGTGCACTAATCTGTCACAGGATACTCAGTCAAAGGCTATGGATTTTCGGTGTGGTGGGAAATTCTCTGTTTGGAGACAAGCGGAAAATTATATGAAAAGATGGATGAATACAGAACTACCTACAAAAGTGCTCAGGCCAAGGAGAGCGGCATGCCACTCCACAGAGGCACACTCCCAGAGGTAGGGGCAGGCCTTTCCACAGGCCTTTTTATCAATCCCAAGCCTCCTCTGCTTTTGCACAGAGGGTTTTTTTCAGAGGCAGAGGTAGACAGGGCGCAGGTAAACCGTCCCCTACCCCTCAGCCTAAGGCTACTGCCAAGCAGGCACCCTGATGGGATGCCCAGGGCCGATTCTCCTGTACCAGTTGGAGGCAGGTTGGCTTATTTCAGCCAGAACTGGGTGTCCCTAACTCGGACAAATGGGTTCTGGAGTGTAGTAAGCCAGGGTCTGGTTCTCAGCTTCAAACAGTTTCCAAAGATGAGAACCAGACATTTTCCACCAAAGCCCTTTAGAGGCCCTTGCTTTGGAAGCAGAGGTCTCTTCCTCCTAGACTGCAAAGCAGTGGAAAGGGTTCCTCCTTGTCCCCAGGGCAAGGGCTGTACTCAGATACTTCCTTACCCCAAAAGACAGGAGAATGGCGGCCCATTCTAGACTTAAGGTACCTGAACAAGCATCTTTTGAAACCAAAGTTCAAAATGTTAACTCTGGCAATGATTTTGCCTCCCTCAAGCCAGGGGACTGGCTAGCCTCCCTGGACCTCAAGGATGCCTATTTTCATGTCCTGATCAGGCCTTCTCACCGAAAATACCTCAGGTTCGAACTGCCCTCAGGTCACTACCAGTTCAGAGCAATGCCCTTGGTCTTACCTCTGCTCCAAGGGTATTCACAAAATGTCTAGCTGTGGTAGTGGCTCACTTAAGAAGGCAAGGGGTTGCTGTGTTTCCCTACCTGGATGACTGGCTCATTGTGGGTCAGTCCCCAGATCAGGTAAAATCCCACTTGCAAGTCACCCAGCGGCTTTTCACTTCCTTGGGATTCCTGCTGAATTTATCAAAGTCAGTTCTAGAACCAGTTCAGGTACTAACTTTCATAGGTGCGGAATTGGACACAAAGTTGGCCAGGGCATTTCTCCCTCGGAAAGGGTAGAGAAGCTGATTGCCCTGGCATCCTCTTTCACCCTGCGGTCTCTCGACCAGCAAGGCACTCTGCAACTTCTAGGGCACATGGCTGCCTCCACAGCTGTAGTGCAAGGAGCAAGATTCCAGATGAGAGACGCTCAG
This sequence comes from Neoceratodus forsteri, assembly GCA_016271365.2. NCBI lineage: Eukaryota > Metazoa > Chordata > Ceratodontiformes > Ceratodontidae > Neoceratodus > Neoceratodus forsteri. The sequence continues at coordinate 730,590,031 of CM028132.1, forward strand.
TTTCATTTGAGGGCCTATTGGTCCCAAAGGAGGGACCCTACCAAATTGGTCCCAGTGACCCAAACTCTGCTTCTAGCTCTTCAGTGGTGGCAGGATCAGAGCAATCTAAGACTAGGGGTCCCCTTCATTCCATTTCTCATTCCTCACCCTCACCACGGATGCCTCCTTGCTGGGGTGGGGGCGCACGGCGACCTTTCCACTCAGGGAGTGTGGTCCCCAGGAATCTCTGCTCCACATCAACCTGTTGGAACTCAGAGCTGTCTTTTTAGCTCTTCAGGTTTTCTCAGCATCTGTCCAGAACAAAGTAGTTCAGGTCAGGACAGACAATACCACAACAATGTGGTACATCAACAAGCAGGGGCACTCGGGTCATCAGCCTTGTGCACGAGCAATGAAGTTGTGGTCTCTGGCTTACTCCTGAACACCTCCCACAGTAGCAGTTCACCTTCCAGGGAAGGACAATGTCTAGCGGATGCCCTTAGCAGGATTTCTCAGGGTCATCACGAATGGTCTTTGAATCCCTAGTGCTGGGGCAGTTTTGCCAGATGGGGCACTCCTCAGATAGATCTTTTGCAGCCCCAGACAACCACCAACTTCCTCTGTTCTGTTGCAGGCCTCCAGTAATGGGCTCAGTCCCCTGGACGCCTTTTTGTTGGATTGGAGGGAAGTTCCTGTATGCCTTTCCCCCTTCCCCTTCTCTTCAGGGTGTTAGTAAAAATCAGATCCTAGCCCTGCAAAGTGATTCTGATTGCACCAGACTGGGCCAGGCAACCCTGGTACCCACTGCTTCTGTCCCTGTCAGTCCACCCTCCCCTGGACCTTCCCAGGGTCCACAACCTGCTGACTTGTGCCCAGGGGAGAGTTTGGTATCCGGACCTCTCATCCCTCCACCTCAAGGCTTGGCTCTTGAGGAGTTAGAATTTGCTGAATTACACCTTTCTCGAGGTGTCCTTGATATTTTAAAGGCCTCTAGGAAGCCTTCCACTAGGGCCACTTATAATTCCAAATGGAAGAGGTTCTCCATCTGGTGTTCTGGGAAGCAAATTGTCCCAGAATCTGCTGATTTGCCCATTTTGCTGGACTACTTGGTCCATCTTAATTCCTTAGGCCTCAGGCCAGCTACCTTAAAGGTTCATCTGGCAGCTGTCTCTGCTTTTATATCAGCAGGAAAGCCTGCCTCCCTTTCTTCTCACCCTGTGTTTTCCAAGTTTTTTAAGGGGTTACTTCACACTAACCCTCCTTTTCGGGACCCAGCCCCTGCCTGGGACCTTAATGTTTGCATTGCTCAGTTAATGCAACCCCCCTTTGAACCTCTGTCTTCAGCAGACCTTAAGTTCCTAACTTGGAAAACTGTTTTCCTAGTGGCCATCACTTCTGCCAGATGCATAAGTGAGTTACAAGCCCTGTCAGTGGAAAAGATTTTATTTCTTTTCACAGAGATAAGGTAGTCCTCAGGACTAACAGAAAGTTTTTACCTAAAGTGGTTTCAGATTTCCATCTTAACCAATCCATCTCCCTTCCAGTATTTTTCACTGAGCATTCTTCCTCGGGTGAGAGGAGATTGCACAGTTTGGACGTTAAAGAGCTTTAAGCTACTATTTGGAGCGCACCAAGAGTCACAGGTTCAATCCCTCCAACTCTTCCTTACCTATGGCGAGGTTGGCAAAGGAAACCTGCCACTAAGAGGACAGTTGCCAGGTGGATTGTCTCTTGTATCCAATTTTGCTACCAAAACTAGGGTAGAGAACCCCTCAGGACTGAGGCCCATTCCACCAGGGTACAGCTGCATCTCTAGCGGCTGCTAGAGATATTCCATTCTGGAAATCTGTCAAGCTGCTACCTGGAAACAGTTCACACCTTTACAAGCATTACTCCCTGGATGTCCAGTCCAGGAGAGATGTAGTTTGGCACAGCCAGCTTCAGAGCCTATTTCCTAAGTAGGTTCTGGCCCTCCTCCATGGAGGTACTGCTGTGTAATCTGCTATATGTCATAATATAGCAAGACTTCATGGTGTTTGAAGAAAAAATTACTCACCTTAGTAATTGCTTTTCTTCTCATGGAGTCTTGCTATATTATGACCACCCCCCCAACCTGCCCCTCTCAGAACTTCTACTTGGGTAAGGGGTTGGCAAATTGGTGCAAGCACTGTGTCATGCCATTATAGCTCTTTTTTCCTTTTTTCCCTTTTCTTTAGGATTAGGAAAACTAGGTATTTCTGTTTTACTTGTAGGTTTGGCCCCCCTCCTGGACTTGAGTCTTTTGGGGGCCTAATAGTGCTTGTCAGGGTGATGTTGTTGTTGTTGTTTCTGTTATTGTTATTTCTACTAGTAGGTAGCCATTTGGCTAGTGTAGAGTTTTTTCCACACAGACTTTTGCTTAGTGTTGGCTCCGTAAAGATCTGACAGTTTCAATTTGAAACTAGCCAGATAGAGCTTTCAGCAAGGCGCTCACGCTTGGAACTCCAGTCAGCCTGGAGTTAACTCCTTCCTCTCCGGGGCAGTTCAAGTGCTGTGGCTAACTACTATATGTCATAATATAGCAAGACTCCATGAGAAGAAAAGCAATTACTAAGGTGAGAAATTTTTTCTTCTGTTACATAAACATTATTTACAGTCTTATACCAGTGAGCAAGTGTAGCTGCAGAGGGTTGTCTCCAAAGGAGAGTAATCACCTTCTTAGCTACAAGAATATATATATATATATATATATATATATATAAACAATAGGGAGCCCCTGGAGATTCATAAGTCTTTAGGTGGCATGGAAAGAAGGAACAATTTTGGAGTTAATGCTGCCTCGGCCCCCACCAGTGCACACAAACTGTCCATGACCTGCTGCCAAAATGCAGATAATACTGGACATGTCCAGAATACATGCAGATGCGTAGCTGAGGTCTCACTGCATTGCCTCCAGCAGTGTCCGTATTGCGCCAGGAGAAATGTCGTCACTCTAGAGGGGATGTTAAAAAAATTATTACTGGTCTTCCACGCAAATTCCCTCCAATAAGGGACGGAGGAAATCTTAATCGAGGGAAGAGTATTTGTCCCAGGTTTCCAATGGAATAGTCAATGAAAGCTCCTGATTCCAGGCCTCCAGTATTCCCTTAGTCGAATCACCCAATTGTTCTCTTAGGGCTTTATACAGGAAGCCAATTAGATTTTGCCAATGTGTACCTCTTAGAGAGGTTATGCACATTTTCAATAATAAGGGAGGGGTTCTGGCAAACAACTCCCCAGGGATCCGTTATGCAGGAGAAAAGTGTGAACCTGCAAATATTGAAAATATTCTCTATTTGTTAACTGATATGTAACCTGTAAGTGGGAAAAGGAGATGACACCTTGTAAGTCGAGAAATTGAAATATATAGGATAAACCTCTAAGATGCCACCTCTGAAATGTGAGATCTATTCAAACAACATGAAGTCTTGCTATATTATGACATATGCAGTTTGTCCCAGCCTTAGAACTGCTCCAGAGGTGAAAGAGTTAACTTCCATGCCAGGCATGGAATCTTGAGCGCGAGCTCGGTTGAAAAAACTCTGTCTGTTGATCTTCAAACTGAAACTGTCAGATTCTTTACTCCGTCTCACTGAACAGTCGCTCTGGAGATTCCTCCTACTGCTTGGTTCATTTCTCGGTTAAAAAAGTGTTATTTCTCGGTTTTCTAAACCGCAAGTATATATTTTAACCGCAACCGGTCGGTTCAAGCTCTGTCTGTGGTATCGTAAGTAATAGACAGGTTTTACTTTTCTCTGTGTGGAACTTGCAAACGTGTTATCGGTTCGGTTTGAACCGATCAGGTTGTTGTTAAAATTCATTAAATTTCATTTAGAGTGCAGTTCCCGGTTCTTATCGGTTCTAAAAAATGGATTTCATTACGGTTTTTTCCACGACCCGTGACACGGTTGGGAACCGATAAGGGTGTCTTGCTTGGCGATTTGCCGGAAAAGGGCAAGTTTTTGGTTAGGCTGGCATTATGTCTGAGAAACCCAAAAGAAAAACCGGGCCCAATGGGTTTCAGCACTGTAGTGTCTGTGGGGAAGCCTTTGCCAAGGCTGACCCACACACCACATGTGTTTATTGTCTGGGGTTTGACCACCTCAATGCAGACTGCCAGATTTGCAAGAATTTCACTGCAGCTACCCTGGATAAGAGAGTTGGTAGGCTCAGGGAACGAGAGGCCAAAAAGTCCGCTGACCCGGATGGCCAGCCCGGTTCGGTGCCAACCGAACCGGAGGGCGTGCCCTCTGACCAGGGCGATACTTCCTCGGCCAAATGAAGAGCTGACTCAGAGGAGCCAGTTCCAGCAAAGAGAACTAGAAAGTCAGCAGGTGTGGGAGCCAAAATTTTCTTCTCCAACCGCTGCAGAGATAGCTGTGTTTATCCAAATTGTCCAGTCGCTGGTTCCGCCCAAAACCGACACCAGCAGGTAAACGGTCGGTTCACATGGTTCCACCGGTTCAAGAATATGATATAGAAGAATTTTATGAACCGGAGGAGGGGAGGAGGATTATGAAGAGAGTGAATGTGATTTTGAAAGTCTGGATGTGCCCATTGAACCGACATCTCCCCAGACAGACCTTCAGGAGTGTCCCCCAGGCTTTCTGGAGTCCCTCTCATTTTCTGTTTTATAAAAGTTGTTGAAACCCTCAGCTCCCTTTGGAAGAAGCTGTGGATGAACAGGAGGAGCCTGACTATGTGGAAATGATGGATATCCAGAGTCTAGGAGATTGTCTATTCCTTTACATAAATCTTTTAGGAAACAGACAATAAAGATTGTAAAAGCTCCTAATTCTTTACCTCCTGCGGATAAAAAGATGGACAGGAGGTATACATTGTCAGGCTGTGATACAGAGTTCCTTTCACAACAATGCAGCCATGTTGGGGTAGTGCAGGCTACAGCCTGTGATAAGGCAAATATTCCCTTGGCTTCACACCCCCCTGACAAGGACTCCAGGAGGATTGATGCCATGGCAAAGAAACAATACATGGCAGCATCCTTGGGACTCAGACAGGCAAATTATATGGCCTATGTTGCAAGATACCAGAAATCCAGATGGGATACTGTTGTGGCTTTAGCGAAACAGGTCCCTGGCCAGCTGCCAAGGAGCTGGAACAGGTGGCTGCTGATGGTATTGAGGCATCCAGGTGCAATTCCATGCTGCAGTGGACTCTGATGATGTATCTTCAAGAGTCATGGCTACATCTGTGGCTTTTAGAGAATGGCTTGGCTCAGGTGTACTAGCCTGTCACAGGATACCCAGGCTAAGGCCATGGATTTTCCTGTTGTGGGTAATTTCTGTTTGGGGAGCAGACAGAGAATTACATGAAGAAAATGGATGAGTATAGGACCACTTATAGGAGTGCACAGGCCAAGGAGAGCAAGCCACTCCTCAGAGGCAGCTTTCAGGGGCAGGGCAGGCCTTTTCACAGGCCTTTTTACCAAGCCCAGGCCTCCTCTTCAGCTTTGCCAGAGGGGGTTCTTCAGATGGAGAGGCAGACGGGGTACGAGCAGGCCTGCTCCCACCCCTCAGCCTAAAGCTCCTGCCAAACAGGCACCCTGATGGGATGTCCAGGGCCGATTCTCCATTACCTGTAGGGGGCAGGCTGGCTTAGTTCATCCAGGACTGGGAGTCTTTAACATCAGACAAGTGGGTCCTGGAAGTAGTAAGTCAGGGACTGGTTCTCAGCTTCAAAAAATTTCCAAAGATGAGAACCAGATCCTTTCCACCTGCAAATCCATCAGAGGCTCTTGCTTTGGAAACAGAAGTCTCAACCCTGTTGGTTCTCAGAGCTGTAGAAAGGGTTCCTCCCCTACACCAGGGCAAAGGTCTGTACTCCAGGTACTTCCTTACCCCAAAAAAGACAGGAGAATGGCGGCCCATCCTGGATCTAAGATACCTAAACAAGCACCTTTTAAAACCAAAATTCAAAATGGTGACTCTGGGAATTATTTTACCCTCCCTAAGGACAGGGGACTGGCTAGTGTCCCTGGACCTCAAGGATGCCTACTTCCATGTTCTCATCAGAAGCTCCCACCGAAAGTACCTCAGATTCGAACTGCCCTCAGGCCATTACCAGTTCAGAGCAATGCCCTTCGGCCTTACCTCTGCCCCAAGGGTATTCACCAAATGCCTGGCAGTAGCAGTTGCTCACTTAAGAAGGCAAAAGATTGCCATCTTTCCTTACCTGGACGACTGGCTCATAGTGGGTCAGTCTCCAGACCAAGTCAGATCACACCTTCAGGTTACCCAGCAGCTGCTTACATCTCTAGGTTTTCTCCTCAATCTTCCAAAGTCAGTTCTAGAGCCTGTTCAGTTACTCACCTTCATAGGCGCAGAACTGGACACAAAGCAGGCCAGAGCTTTCCTTCCTCTAGAAAGAGTAAAGACCCTGGTGGCTCTGGCCTCCTCCTTCACTCTGCAGGTCTCTCGACCAGCAAGGCACTTTCTACAGCTCCTGGGCCACGTGGCTGCTTCCACAGCAGTAGTGCAAGGAGCAAGATTTCAGATGAGGGACATCCAGTTCCATTTGAGAGCCTTCTGGTCTCAAAGGAGAGATCCTCTAACCAAATTGGTCCCAGTAACTCGAACCCTGATCCAGGCCCTGCAGTGGTGGCAGGATCAGAGCAATTTGAGGCAGGGGGTTCCTTTCATCCCTCAATCTCACTCCTTGACCCTTACTACAGATGCGTCCCTCTTGGGATGGGGAGCTCACTTGGGCGACCTCACCACCCAGGGATTGTGGTCCCCTCAGGAATCTGTGCTCCACATCAGTCTGTTGGAACTCAGAGCTGTTTTTCTTGCACTTCAGGTTTTTTCTGCATCTGTTCAGAACAAAGTGGTACAGGTCAGAACAGACAACACCACTACAATGTGGTACATCAACAAGCAAGGGGGCACTTGGTCTTCGGCCTTGTGCACCGAGGTGATGAAGTTGTGGTCTCTGGCTTATGCCCTGAACACCTCTCTCATGGCAGTTCACCTCCCAGGCAAAGACAATGATCTGGCAGATGCTCTCAGCAGGATTTCCCAGGGCCATCACGAATGGTCACTGGATCCCCTAGTACTGGGGTTAGTATTTGCCAGGTGGGGCACCCCTCAGATAGATCTTTTTGCAGCCCCAGACAATCACCAACTTCCGCTTTTTTGTTGCAGGCCCCCAGTGTTGGGCTCAGTCCCTCTGGAAGCCTTCCTTCTCGATTGGGAAGGGAAGTTACTCTATGCCTTTCCCCCCTTCCCTCTCTTGTTCAAGGTGCTAGTCAAAATCAGATCTCAGCCTTGCAAGATGATTCTGATTGCTCCAGATTGGGCCAGACAGCCTTGGTATCCACTCCTTCTGTCCTTAGCAGTCCACTTTCCCCTGTGCCTTCCCAGGAATCACAATCTGTTAACCTGTGCCCAGGGGAGAGTTTGGTATCCGAATCTCAAATCCCTCAACCTCAAGGCCTGGCTCTTGAGGAGTTAGATTGCTGACCTACACCTTTCTCAAGGTGTACCGATATCTTGAAAGCTTCTAGGAAGCCTTCCACCAGGGGCTACTTATAATTCTAAATGGAAAAGGTTTTCCATATGGTGCTCTGCAAAGCATGTTTCCCAGAATCTGCTGATTTGCCCACAGTCCTGGACTATATAGTCCATCTAAATACTTTGGGGCTGAGGCCAGCTACCCTGAAAGTGCATTTGGCAGCTGTCTCTGCTTTTATTTCAGCAGGAAAGCCCTCTTCTCTTTCTGCTCACCCTGTATTCTCCAAGTTTTTCAGGGGATTGCTTCATACCAACCCTCCATTCAGGGACCCTGCTCCTGCCTGGGATCTTAATGTTTGCATTGCTCAGCTAATGCAACCCCCCTTGAGCCTTTGTCTTCAGCAGAGCTTAAGTACTTGACTTGGAAAACTGTGTTTCTAGTAGCCATCACTTCTGCCAGGCGCATAAGTGAATTGCAAGCTTTGTCAGTGGAGCCTGATTTTATCTCCTTTCACAGAGATAAGGTAGTCCTCGGGACTAACAGAAAGTTCTTGCGTAAGGTGGTTTCAGATTTCCACCTTAATCAATCTATATCTCTTCCAGTGTACTTCACTGACCATTCCTCCTCTGGCGAGAGGAGGCTGCACAGTTTAGATGTAAAGAGAGCCCTTAGTTACTACATAGAGCTGCACTCAAGGGTCACAGGTTTGACTCCTCCAACTGTTCCTCACTTATGGTGAGGTGGGTAAAGGGAAACCTGCCACTAAAAGATCCATTGCCAAGTGGATTGTCTCTTGTATCCAATTTTGCTATCAAAAACGGGGTAAGGTTCCCCCTTCAGGCCTGAGGGCTCACTCTACCAGAGGTACAGCTGCGTCCCTAGCTGCTGCCAGGGACATACCTATCTTAGAGATATGTCAAGCATCTACCTGGAAAACAGTACACACTTTCACCAAGCATTACTCTCTGGACATCCAGGCTAGGAGTGATGCTCGGTTTGGCACAGCCGTGCTTCAGAGCCTATTTCCTAAGTAGGTTCTGTCCCTCCTCCATGGAGGTACTGCTGTGTAGTCTGCATATGTCATAATATAGCAAGACTTCATGTTGTTTGAAGAAAAAATTACTCACCTTAGTAATGTTGTTTCCTCTAATGGAGTCTTGCTATATTATGACCTCCCCCCCTGCCTGCCCCTCTCAGAACCTCTGCTCTTGGGATGTGGGTGGGCAATGCAGTGTTGGCATTTAATGATGCCCACCTTGTGTTTTCACCCTTTTTTGGGGGTGTTTGGGTGTTGTATTTTATTTTATTTTATTTTTTGGATCCCCTGACTTGAGTCTTTGTTTTGGGACCAGAAAAATGTGTTAATATTTTAGTAGCCAGTTGGCTAGGGTAGGTTTACAGCTTCCACACAGAACCTTAGTGAGTTTTGCTCGTAAAGATCCGACAGTTTCAGTTTGAAGATCAACAGAGTTTTTTCAACCGAGCTCGCGCTCAAGATTCCGTGCCTGGCATGGAAGTTAACTCTTTCACCTCCGGAGCAGTTCTAAGGCTGAGACAAACTGCATATGTCATAATATAGCAAGACTCCATTAGAAGAAACAACATTACTAAGGTGAGTAATTTTTTCTTCTGGATGGCAAGAATCTGTTTCAGCTGCTAGTAATCACATGAAGTAAAAAATAGAGGTGAGCGTGGAGAGAGAGAGAGAGTGGAGTTTGTACCATGTACATGAAGTGTGTTCTGCCCCTAAAGTAAAATCCAACAGTGTTGGGAGGGAAGTAAGAGGGGCAAATACTATCTGACCTGCATCATGTAGATCATTCAAAGTGCATTCTATCGGTTTCCAGGGGGCCTTGTAGGCTGGATTCAGCCAACACATTACTATATTGGTTGATGCTGCTTGAAAGTAGTACTGGAGGTTGGGTAAATTCAGGCCTCCTTGTGCTAAAGGCAGTTGGAGAATAGACCATCATAGGTGGGGATGATGACCGGCCCATACAAATCGCGATAGAATTTTGTTACAGGATGCAAAGTAATGTGGTTGAGGAGAAAGAGGGATGGTCTGAAATAGATAAAGCAGTCTAGGCAACATGTTCATTCTGACGGTTTCTATCCTAGAGTAAAAGGGTAACTGTAATTGTGACCACTTACAGAGGTCCTGTTCACGTAACTTGAGTTAAGGGTTCGTGATTAACCAACACCAAATTTTGTAGGGATTGTGGGAGATGGATACCTAAATATTTCAATTTTGTGGTTCTCCATCGTAGGGGGAGACGTTTCATCGTTGGGGAAGGTGAATACTTCAGAGGGAGAACCTCCGTTTTAGAGGTATTAATTACATATCTGGAAACATTAATGAAGTGTAGTAATAGCTTCTATACCGCAGGAAGAGAGTGTTAAGGTTCCAGAAGGGTTAAAAGGCATCGTCCATGTATAGGGACAACTTATACTCCTCCCCCCCGAGGGACCCCCTCCACCTCCCGAGACTCCCGTATCACTATTGCCAAAGGCTCGATGTAAAGTGCAAATAAAAGGAGGGAGAGGGGGCAGCCCTGCCTAGTCCCTCGAGCCAGCTTCCACTGAAAGTGTTATAGGTATGGATCAGTACCAGCTCAAGACAGTGTATTGTAGACTAACCTCAGCATCAAGGATGTTAACAAAGTGCATAGCTGTAGTGGCAGTAGCACTCCGAAGAAATGGTATTACAGTCTGCCCATACTTAAACTGGTTAGTGTGTGAGAGAACCAGGGAACAAGCTGGTCATTATTGACAGAGGTATTGCTGATGATGGAAAGATTGGTTTAATTCTGAATCTGGAGAAAACCATACTGGAACCCACTCAGAATCGGCACTTCATTGGAGTAGCACTGGAGATGGTTCAGGCCAGAGCCTTCATCCCATGGGAAGAAGTACATATTCTAATTCAATTTGCAGCCTCTTTTCAAAAAGGACAAAGGGGACTGCACAGGATTTCCTCAGGCTTTTAAGGTTCATGTCAGCCACTACGTCAGTGGTTCCCTGGGCAAAAAAACACATGAGGGCAATCCAGTGGTACCTAAAAGAGTACTGGTCACAATGCGGACAACCGTTGTCCACATTGATCACAGTATAAGAGAGATTCATTGTCTCTCTCTCTCTAGTGGTGGCAACAGTACAGCACTTAAGAAAATTAACATTTTTCCAGTAAGCACTGCACACCATGGTGCTAACTGATGGTGCATCACTCCTGGGATGGGAGAGGCACAGTTTACATAATACAGTAGAGGGGTTCTGCGTACCAGCAGAGCGCCAGGAGCATATAAACCTGTTGGACTAGGTGTTCCTGTCCATGAAATGCTTTTCAGACATGGTCATATGTCAGATCCTACAGACCAGGACAGACAACGCAACAACAATTAACTTTACCACTGGCCGAAATGAACCAGAGTTTCTATTCAATATATTTCTTAGTCCCAAAAAAGACTGTTATCTATGATGTCTTGGACCTCAAGGATCAGAACAAATACAATGCATACAAAACGTTTGGCATGGTCTTTCTTCAGTCCCTCCCCTTGTGGCTCTCACAGGAGGATTGGATTTGTGCTCTGGACATACAGGGTGCATATCTGCACATCAGGATTTGGGACAGCTATCCACAGTACCTGCATTTCCCTTTGGAGGGCCAGTATTACCAGTTTTATGTCTTGCCCTTTGGCTCACCTTCAGCGCCACTGGTCTTTACCAAGTACTTCACTGTGGTGGCCAGGACCTTACACCATGAAATCTTATATGTATTCCTTTACCTAGATGACTGTCTCCTAAAGGCACCATCCAGGGAAGCGGCTCTAGAGACTTTGTATTGGGCTCGCCAGTTTTTCGACCAGCTGGGTATCATGGTCAACAGACGCAGATCAGTTCTGACCTTTTGCCAGTGCCTTCTTTTTCTTGGTACTGTCTTGGACATTACTCCAAAGCAGGCATTCCATCCAGATTCCTTTGCAGAAACTTTTATAGGACAGGGAACACTGATCGCATCCAGCTTTCTGATCCCTGTGACATCCGTGCTTCTGTTCCCTGGACCTCATGGCAGCTGTCATTGTGACTGTTTGAAACAGTGATGGAGACCACACCAGAGATAGCAGATTGGTGCAAGCATCAGCGGCAGCTAGCCTTTAACAACGGGCATGCCCAAGCTAATAAGGGAATGTTTGTTACTGAGGTTCATAGCAGTGATTTTTGGAAGGTTTACACTTTATTGTGCACTTTAGTAGGACCTTGACAATAAAAGCAATATACCATACAGTAGTACTTTTCTTTGCAAATTTTCTGCGATTTCTGTTTTTTTCAGCGCCGAGAAGAGTGCAAGCATTTGTGCATTGAGTATATCCATTGTGGCTGTTCCCATGGCCTGCTTCCACAAGAAATTCCCCAGTGGTTTCTTCTAGCACTGAGAGTATATAGGTGATGTTATGCATTATACGGCATGTCAGCTTTGAATTGTTGCCTCGGTGATAGAATTTAAGAATGTTTACGTTCAAACTCTGCAGTGCAGTCTCACTCCACCTGGAGTCAGATTTATTTTTCTGCCGACAAGATCAGTCACCCTGGAGTCCCATTCCTGGCCTTGTGGCTAAGTTCTCTTAGTTTGGGCTACTGTTTTATTATTTCTGAAAAGTTTATCTGATACTCTGCTTTAGTTCAACTTAGTTTTAAGAGTGTCTTTGCGTGTGTGTGTGTGTTTGTTTTCCTTCGTTCCTGAACTGAGAAAACTGCTGTTTACATCAGGTCACGATATGGGTTTCCAATAGTTAATCTGTTACAAGTGAAGTATTTTTGGGATAAATTGGCTTTAATCTTCCAAGAATCATTCTTCTCTATGGAGCCCCCACCCTTTGGTCTAAAACAGGAAGGGCCGTATCCTCGGGGAACTAGCACTTTTAGGGCTGGCGGCATCAGTGCCTAGCACTGATGCATGACATCCTCTGCATGCCTACAATGTATACAGCAGTGCCAATCCCAACCGCCTCAGTTTCTTTTTCCTGCCATTGTAGTGCAGTGCTTTCATTTTCCTTGTCGTGGACCAGAACACCAGTTTTGCCTACAAATATAATTCTCGTCTCATTTGTTGTATTACTACTCAGTAGTTTGAAACTATCTTTGTTGCTTTTAAAAAGTTTTACAGTTTAATTTAGCATAAATTTGTAAAGTTTTTCTCACAGCTCTACTCAGTTTGACACTTGAAAAACATATTGACAGGTAGAGCACTTGGAACAGGCCAGCTGCTCCGGCAACTAGGTTCTGTCCAGCCACCACTCCTCTCTGGGCAGGTGTTCTGGTACTGGGCAATCTCATGAGCGAGAGGGAAAGCAGTCCTCCCAGAACCAAAAAAGAAACCGCCCCAACCCCGCTCAACATTGGTATAAGGTTTCAGGACTGTTTGATCACTTCCTCATCTTCGAACAGAAAACATAAAGAAAAGCAAAGGCATAGATCCAGGACACGTTCTCACCACTCTTCCCCAAGGCATTCATGTCCAGTGAGTACAGAACTTCCAGTTTCTGTGTTGTCTCCTTCGACGACACTAGACTTTCTTGGGCCCGTGGAGCCATCTTCTTGGTTTTCAGTACTCCCTCTGCCTCCTGGAGAGCCATTGGATGAGCAGTTTGGTTGATGGACAGCTCTTACGGAGCAGTGGGTTCTCTTCATGCGTTCTCTTCACCTTGGCGGTGTCAGTGCCAACTCCGATGCTGGCCCCACCTTCGGTGCTGGTGCTGTTGCCGCGATCAGTGCTGACTTCAGTTCTGTTGCCTTCTTCAGTGCCAGTATGGTCCCCTTTGGGGGTGCCGCATTTAAGGCCAGGTGGCGGGGAACCCTTTGCTTCCACTGCCTCCCTCTCCTCCACAGGGTGAGCAAGAGAACAACCCATCTGCCACCATCCGTTGAATCCGAAGAACATGAAGATTATCCCTTGGACCCAGAGGCGTCGGCACCAGTCCATCTGGTCAGAGCCCCCTAGAGAATCTCTCTTTTCAGTCACTACTCAAGAATCTCTATATAACTCTGAACTTTGAAACAATGGCAGTAGATCAGGCCAAGGAGATCAAAATGGAATATCTAAATATACCCTCCATGCCTGAATCATTAATGTCTCCTATCCAGCCTGCTCTGGAGACCCTCACGGAGGCAGCCTGGAGCAGACTGACATCTGCTCCAGCAGTCCCCCTGACTCCCAGATAGGACGTATTTCGCACCCTGGGTAAAGTCAGTGTACTACACATAGCCTGCAATGGATACTGTTTTTATTATGGCTAACAATAATAAGTCAGTTGCGCCTAAAGAGTTTACTTCGCAGCCTCCTGACAAGGAGTCATGTTAGATTGACATTATTGGAAAATGGGTGTTAGCTTCAACTACTCTAGGTCTTAGAGTCGCAAGCTAACAATCCCATATGTCAAAGTACAGATACTCCCTGTGCAACAGACTCTGAGGTCTCTCTGAAAGCCAGCCTCAGTCATCCTCAGAAGCAGGACCACGTGTTGGTTATTAGTCAAGGGCTTGCATCTAATTGCATTCCTCAGATGTGGCAGCACATGCAGCTGCCACAGGGATGTGTGTATTTGGAAGCATTTATGGCTGCGTACAGCAGGATTCACCTGCAATGTCCCAACAGAAAACCATGAATTTTCCATATAATGGAATGTATCTCATTGGTCAGCATGTTGAGGAGGTGCTTTAGAAGTCTAATAAGAAGAAAAAGACCTTTAAGAATGTGAAGAACATGCACACCACACCTCAGGGAAGTGGGGGATGTGGCTTCTTTGGCCAACAGCAGCTATTTCATGGCAAGCCTGCTCAGCGTGGCTTCCATCAGCAGTTTAAGTCGAAGATCTTCCAACAGCAGCAACAAAGGCAGAAGCAGCAGCAGAAGGTGCATGTGGGAAAGCTCCCTGTGCCACACTCTGATGGGACATCACCCGAGCTGTCTGGGATGGATCCCTCATCTTTGGTGGGATGGCGACTATTCCTGTCCTGTCAGCAGTGAGAGTCCATTAGCACAGACAAGTGGGTCTTGTGAATTATTCAAGACGGTTACATTCTGGAGCTGGTTGAGCACCCTCCAGATTAACCTCTAGGGAAACCGTGTCAGCTGACAGGGCAAATGGCAGACTTTGTTTCCCTAGCAGTAATGGGGCTCTTGCAAAAACGGGGCAGTAAAGAGTGTGCAGGAGTCTGAGCAAAACAAGGGCTTCTACGCAGTCTGTTATCTTTCCCAAAAATGCAGGCAGCACGCACCCAGTTCTGAACCTCAGGCACCTAAATGGGTGAATGAGGTACAAGAAATTCAGGATGGTATCCTTGGGATCCCTTCTTCCTTACTTGGAATCCCAAGATAGGTTGGTGTCCCTGGATATGCGGGATGTTCATCCGCGTAATTCTGTCAGCCCCAGCCACCACAAATACCTCAGTTTTTATATGGGCCTTAAACACTGCCAGTTTGGAGTCCTGCCATTTGAGCTTGCCTTGACACCGCATGTCTTTACCCAGTGCATTATGGTACTAGATGTGCGTCTCAGAAAGGGATTTCAAGTTTTTCCTTTCCTAAAAACCCATCCAGATAACAGATGACAATATCAGTATCAGTTGCATGTCAGTTCCTGATGTCCATGGCAGTGCTGCTGAACCTGCACAAATCCCAATTGATTTCTTCCAGAGCAATCCTAGATACAACTCAAGTACAGTATGATCCTTTCTCCTACAGAATACGACAAACTTAATAATCCACATGACCTTCTATGTCAGAGAACGCTTTCAAGTGACGGCACATTCCATACAAAGAATGTTGGGTCTAATGGCAACCAGAGTGTTCACAGTACCCTTGCAAGGCTACAATGAGAGTTTCTCAGTGGATGCTCAGCACACAGTGGTTGCAGGCATCTCATCCTCCAAACCAACCTATACAGTTGACAAAACTCTTGGTTCACTTGCCTCTTGTGGTGATTTTCAAATTAGAGCGTCGCAGGAGCTGCAGGTGACCTTCACCATGTATGCCTCTTAATTATTGTCAGAATTTCTACACCCAAAGGAAATGGTTAGACTTAGCGTGTCATCTCCACATAAATGTGCTGGAGGTAAGGGGGGGGGGGGGTTCTTTATGTCCTTCAAGCCTATCCGACTGTGTATGCTAAAGGTAGTTCATCTCCAAATAGCCTGCAAGTATGCCATGTTCCAGTTCGACAAGCAAGGCAGGACCCACTCCTGCACTCTATGCAGGGAGGTGTTGTGGGTTTGGGTGTTGGTGTTGTATTTCAAGAACAAAACCTTGTATCAAGTGACCCACCTGCCAGGGGTGCAGAATACCCTAGCAGGCAATCTCAGTTTAACACTAGCAGGTCCTCATGAGTCATCCCTAGCTATGACATAGTTTAGTCTCTGTTTGCCGAATGAGGGTGCCAGAGTTGGACCTTTTTGCCATCCCCCATGGCTTCTGGGGAGATAGTAGTGAGTAGGTTTCAAGTTTCTCAGTGGATTTCACAGGTTCTTCTAGCAGCATGCAAACGTTCTGTCAGAAGGGCTTACAGCGGAAAATGGAAGTGTTTTTCAGTTTGGTGCTCCAAGTCCTTTCAGATGCCCTCCAGAGAGAGTCATGCACTACCTCCTGGACCTTTCTAAGTCTGGTCTGCAGTACTGCACCATTAAAGGTCACCTATCAGTCGTCTTGGCATACTGTGACCTAATGAGAACCCTCACCCTAGCTCAGCTTCCTCTCTTCAGAAGATTTCTGAAAGGTATCCTGCATACAAGAACTTGTTACTAATTTGGATCTCAATCTAGGATTAGACATGCTCTTTAAGTAACCATTTGAATCTGCAGCTACCAGTGACATGAAATACCTTACCTCGCAAACGTTCTTCCTAGTGGCCATTACTTCTGCATGCAGTGTCTTTGAAATAAAGGCCTTAGTCATGGATCTTCCATATACAGTTTTCCATAAGGGTAATGTGGAACTCCATACACATCCTACATTTCTGCCAAATGTGGTGTCAGAGTTCCAGCTCAACCAGTCTTTAGTGCTTCCAACTTTCTTCCCCAAACCGGGATCTCTGGCAGAAGTTGTACTGCATTATCTCAATATCCAAAGAATCCTACATTTCTGCTGTGATAGAACTAAGGACTATAGAGCGGCTGCTCAACAGTTTGTCTCTTTCAACCCCAATTGAAAGGGACTCCCTGTATCCATTTAGTGCCTGTCTAATTGGATTGTCAGCTACATGCCACACTTTTGTACTGTGGCAGGACAGCCCTTGCAAGTTGCTGTCAGAGCACATTCCACACCAACAGTGGCTGCTGCAGTGGCTTTGCTCTGTTTGGTCCTTATTTTAGATAGTTGTAACACCGTTGCATGGAGTACTGTTGCGGAAAACAAAAAAGGGCACTCCTCACTCCCAAAGGTGCTACTGTACGAGAAGTAACCGAGAGAGAGAGAGAAAAACAGTGTACACACCATATACTGTGGACTGTTAATTTATTGGTGCAAAAAAGACAGGTAATGCCAACCCGCTATCCCCTACCTTTTGCCCTAAAGAAGCCTCATACAGAGCCGATGCGTAAGGGTAGCGGGTGGGTATTACCCGTCTCTTTTGCACCAGTAAATGAAATGAATAGTGTGCAGTATCTGGTGTGTGCAGTTTTTTTTTTCTTGCCTCACATGGAGTTCCACCCATACTGTCACTAAGCACTATGCTTCAAATGTTTCAAGTTTATGTATATTTAAACAGGATAAGGCACTAAGTAAAGCCTGTTTTCAGGGCCGTCCTGTATGTGTGTACAGTATACATAAATAACGTTGCATACAAAACAAGTTAAAACATAAATGAAACATTGAGATTAACATTAATAACTATTACACAGGAAAGAGTGCCATTCCAAAAGTGCTGTCTTAAAACTGTAGTATGTAGGCATGTTACATAGCTTAGGGGAGAGAGAGAGTTCCAGGTAGTTGTAGCAATATAATCAAAACACATTTGTCCATATCTAGTTCTTGTTCTAGGAATTTTTATACTTCTGCTGTAATTTCACGTGGATACAGGTATAATATTTTCCAAAAGCTATGCTGGAGCTAATCCCTTTGCACATTTAAATGGAAAACTGCTTAAGAGTCTTTCCTTCCTAATTTCCAAAGACATTCACTCTAGCTGTAGTGGTGATACATTGCGTATGGACCAGTTAATCCTAATAAAAATCTGGCTAGGTGGTACTGTAGTCTGTCTGATTTCTGTAAATTGCTTTTATTTGCTGAATGATAAAGAAAACTACCATAATCAATTATGGGAAGTATGACTGAATTCACTAACTTTTCTCTAGTCTCTTGGGTCATGCAGTTTTGTGTCTATAGAGGGCCCCTAAATTTTGGGAGACTCTAGTACAAATTTTGTCTATGTGACCACCAAAATTTAATTCTGGGTCAACCCACATGGCCAGGTATTTATAGGAAGTAACCTGTAGTTGACCTCCTGATTGAGGTAATCACTGTGTTGGGCGACAGAGTGCTGCCCCTTCACGCACTGGCTTTAAATAACAGTACATTTATTTTCTCTATATTTAACGCAATTTTTTTTTCAACCAACCAACCAGTATTCTGATTTATGAAATTCTTGTTGAAGAATTTTTTCAGTACCGTGACAGTCTCTGGCAGGGTACTGAAACAGTTCTTCAACAAGAATGTTCACTCCAGACAGCATGCAGGTTTCTAATTGGCTATAATGCAAGGCCCGCTCTCTTCTTGAAGCCTAGGTCTCCAGTTTTCCCTAGTCTCACCTTTGAGCTTAAGATAGCTAGTTGACAAGGTTCCATGTCATCAGTAGAGCAATCTGCTTTCAACAAGTGTCGAGTACAAAGAACATAGCATTGATTCAGATCAACAACCTCAAAGTAAGCAAGTTTACAATGCAGTGTATTGGTAAAAAACATTCATGTACTGTACAACTGAGGCAACACACAGTTTGCTTTGTCAGTAAGAAGATGAGATAAATGGGAAGAGGTGGCAGGTGTAGAGGGAACAGGCAGCTCATAGTAGCATTATCATAGTATAAAGAAGGAGAGGGTCAAAGCATCATTATATCTAATTCATGGAATATCACTCGCCTACCCTCCATCCTGCAGACTTATTTCAGTATGATTCATATTGTCTTCCCCCTCCTCCAATAGGTATGGGATATGAAGGCACTTGTTATTGTTGTGGTGGTTGTCCATTCTTACAGGGACCAATTGACTATCTTATGCCCCTAGTTGTTTATTTAAGCAATAAACCACGACAGGGTGTGGGTTATTCTGGGATTTATCCATGCCTGGTGTGGTTTGGTCATGAAGCTGCAGGCCAAATGAGTAAACCACCCAGCATAATCCACACCCTGGAGGGGTTTATTGCAATTATACAATGTCCCCTTTATTTATTTTATTTTTTTCACTAAATAAAGAAAAACAGTTTTTTTCCTTACATTTTCAATAATTTTGTTGAATTTATTGCTGCATAAGAAAAAAATAGTCCTGGGTTGTTAGGGCTTCCGTTTTGTGCACATGCGCAGTAGTGTTTTGCCATTCCCTGCTGTGATGCTTTTCCTGGGGCCGTGAAACCTTTGACACTGTGCCGCATGTCAGCAGTTCACTGTGTCCTGGCTCAGTTTTTGTTGTAGGAGCCAGGACAGCCTTCTGAACTTGGTGCAAGGTCCGCTTTTAACTACAGAGCACTGGCTCTGTTTTCTGCGCATTGTGAGCTTACCTGGCAGCGTTGGGCTAGGGAAACAAAGTAGCCTAACAGCAGGCCCTTCCCCCCTTCACATTCTTTTTACAATGCTGGACAGACTGGGGAGGCAGTGGTCACCACAAGGGAGGCAGGAGGGGAGTGACTGTTACTGGTCAGAGCTGTTACTGGAATGGAGGCTAGAGGGAGTAAGCAGTCAAGGGAGCCAGCAGTTTCCAGTTGAGAGGCGGGAAAGAGCAACCATCACAAGAAGTCAATAGCACTGACTGTTAAGGTATTCTGCTTTTCTACTTGAATTTTTTTTGGGGTTGCCACTTGTTTCGGGAGGCCACTGTACTTTTTTGTAGGCAGAGTTTTCGACTTTGTTGTAGAGTGCTTAAGTGGGGAATTGTGTCACCATTTAGCAGGGAGTCAATATGGCATTTTTTCATCTTTGATGTTTGAGGGCTCAGATTGCTTTAAAAAATGTGGGAATTGCAGATGTGGCTGACTGGCACCTTTTGCGTGGGTTATGCTAATATTTACCGCAACGAAAAGGTGCCAGTCAGTCTCTCCGATTCTCGAACCCATTGTATAATCAATACTGGTTGTCAGATAGATAGTTCTTTCTCTCCTCGGTAAAGAAAGGTACTGAAGCGGTCGGTGCTGGTGCTGCTGTGTACCTTGCAGGTGCTCAGATGAGGCAGTGCGTTGGATGCTAGGGGCTGATACCTTCAGCCCCAAAAGTTCCCATGGGAGTCTTAGCATCTCTGGTTCTGAGGCTAAATAGTGGACCTCTGTGGCGAAGATTGATTGTTGGAAGATTAAAGCCAATGTAAACAAAAAAAACAACAACTTTATGTTTAACAATGGGAGGGACATTAAGGAAATGTGACAGTTTTTCCAAACAGTGCAGAGTTTTAGAGCCCCTATTGCTAACCCACTCCTCAATAAAAATCACTACATCATTTTAGGGAGGAGGAGGAGGAACTAGTATCCACAGTTATCCCCCCCCCCAACCAAATTAATTAAGATTATTCCTCATACAGGGTATGCTGAATTTAGCATCTACTGAAGCACATGTGGATATAGAGAAAACCAGAGTTCTGAGCATTCTGGGACTAACCTCAACAAAAAGAGTGTCTGCATGCACAGAAGTTTCAAAATGTCACCAATTCTTGCTATGCCTTCAGCTTCTGCATTTATAGACAAGTGAGTTTATTGGGTAACCAAGATGGGTTTAGGCCTTGTTTGTACCCACCCTGATCATGAGGAAGTAATACAAACAGCTGTTTGTGGAAATGCACAAATCAATTTATGTTATTTAATTAATTAAATTATCTATGTGTTTATTTACAATTTGATGACTGGGAAAGGCACACTGAGCCAGGGGCTCATTTCCAGGTGTGACCGGTAGGGAAATGGGAGAGGGATTGGGCATACAGACGAGATTCAAACTTCAAAATACAAAAACACCAGAAGAGCAGAAAAATGCAATAACAAGTACATCATTTTAAATAGCAAACAATACAGAGCAGCAGTTTAAAGGGAATACCAGGACTGTAAGGCTTTACACTGAAACAGATTTAGAGTTAGTCATGTGGAATGAGGTTGGGTGAGGTTTTGCACATTCCAGAAGGCAGACAGGGTGGGAGAGAAAGGGAAGCACTAAGAGTAGGAGACTCGGGTTGGGGAGGGCAACAGGTGAGAGAGGAAGACGAGGAGTTGGGGGGGCTGGGGCAGGATGGGTAGGAGAGAGCCTGATTTGGCAGCGGCATCACCTGTAGTATAAGGATTCCAGGATTCTGGGAAGATGGACCTTATAGCAAACAGTGTACCTACCTCAACTCTTACCATTGAGGAAGGCATTTTACCTTAGATGTTCTGCATGTTACCAGCAGGCCCTGTACAATACAGTTCTGCTTTTCTGTAAGAGTTTACCTGCCCAGAAAAAAAACATTTTGCCCTTACTGTGAAAACTGGTTTGCATGCTACTAAATAACAGTTTCAAATGGCTATTGATGTGAATGACACTGCTTCTAGACCTGTCAGCCTTCCCCAGCTGAGGCACACTGCAGCAGGGCAGCTGCTTCAACCTGGCCTTTGTCCCAAGACTGCTCCCTAACCTGGGCCACCTATTCAGCAGGGACAGCATGCTGGCACTGAACCATCAGAGTGACCAGTTTCTAAAACCCTTTTAAGGGCTGGGAGGTAAATAAAACACTGGCACCTGAATAAGTTTATGGACATGCATTTTAAAACTTGGATGCCACAGTGGCAAGGCAAATTTCATTTTTTTGGTGCCCAATCCCAGAGGCTCTGGGCACCTACCTTACAAAGTATATTACGCAAACAGTAAATCAAGAAATGAAATACAAGATAAAAACATGCAACAAATAAAATATTTAAAACATTATAGTATAGTAACTTCCAGCAATAATAAGAATGGCTAGGCTAGCCATTACCTCCTCAGTCTTGTTGCTGGTGGACTATGGCCTCACAATCTATGCTACCGCCGACCCTACGGCGCTTCATCAAATACAAGTAGTCATCAGTAAGGCCTGCCGACTCCTCTCTGGTGCTGACAGAAATACACATACCTGCACCCTATGCGCACTCACCAATATCCTCTCCCTTGAGGAAAGACTATTATACCAGGCCTGTCTCTTCACCAAAAAAAATCCACCTGGGTTTAACCCCAGTAGGTGTCATGACTTCGCTTCAGGCAGCCACCATCTCAGCGTCCACATGGGCCGCCCCAAAAACTATCTGGAAGGTGCCTAGGTTTAGGACCACCCTGGCCCAGTGATCCTTCCTCCTTAGAGCTCCATCCTGGTACAATGCCCTCCCACTGGCCATCACATCAATCACCAATCTAGGTCCCTTTAAAGCTGCCTTAACGGCTCATATCCTCGCCTCACATCAATGCCTGTGTAACCGGTAACCTCTGGATCCTGCACCACGCCGCTAGGCCACACACCCGCCCTTGGCCTGGCAGTGGAGAGCCCTCACTATTTCTAGACTACAGGCTCCTCACCTCCCTCAGTTGCCATATAGTTGCACTGGACTATGAATGCATTGTATAATGTATAAGACAAGGCCTCCTGAGGCGGCTTACTACCAACTCATATCATGCATTGCTTTAGCTACCAATTGTATAGAAACATAGAATTTGACGGCAGATAAGGATGGCTTGGCCCACCTAGTCTGCCCATTTCCCTACCTAATGCATAGGCTGCAGATCCTAGTTAACCAACAGCCCACTTCCTCCTACCACTCATTAGGTAAATATGTCGATAGCTCTGCCCTGTTTTAGTTACCAAATGTATAGGCATTAACCAGTGCTCATTGTACTTATACTCTGTATGATTGCTCACCCACATTTATTCTATATATGTACTGTATGAATGTCTATGTTTTATTCTGACATGGAGCCTTTGGAAACGAGTCTATGACTCAAAGGGTTGTAATTCCTGTTTCCTAACTAAAATAAAATAAATTAGAATAAATTATAATCTAAAAAGCAGATCAGAGTCCCACTCAGACTAGTTGGTATACATTAATCACATGGCTATTTCAGGGAAGGCCTGCGAGAACAAGTAGGTCTTCAGCCCCTTCTTGAAGGTCTCAACTGTCCGGGCTCCTCTGGCACTCACTGGAAACGAGTTCCATAGGGTAGGACTGGCGACACTGAAAGCGCGGTCGCCGGAGGTTTTAAGCCTAACCCTAGGAATGTCGAGGAGCCCTCTAGTTGAGGACCAGAGGGAGTGGGTCGAGGTTGCAGGCGAAAGGAGCTCAGTTAGATAGTTAGTGTCCAGTCCCTATAGGGCCTTATAGGTGAGCAAGCCCACCTTGAAGATGACCCTCCACCAAACCGGCAGCCAGTGCAGAGCTCACAGTACAGGGATCACATGACTAGACCTGGGCAGGCCAGTCAGCAACCTTGCCGCTGCGTTCTACACCAGCTGCAGCTGGCGTAGTGTCCCCCCAGTGACCCCAAGGTACAGAAAGTTACAGTAATCAAGCCTCGAAGTAACAGGTGCATGCATTAGTGTTGGTAGGTCTTTCGGGCGGAATTAGGTGCTTAATCCTGGCAATATTCCTCCGGTGGTAAAAACCACCCTTAACAACAGAAGACACCTGGACCTTCAAGATCAATCTGCTGTCTAGGATCACGCCAAGATTTCGCACTCTAGTAGAGGCCAGCAATGGGGCTGTTCCCGGGAACAAACCTGAGTCTGCTCCAGCTATACCTCCATCACACCCTCGACCTGGGGCAGCTGTATGTTTTTTTTTTTTTTTTGAATTTCATACCCTGATGTTATGTTGACTCTCGTTGGAGCTAGCATTGCCTGGAAAATTACCTGCCTGGAGGAACGTGCTAGATCTTTTCTTTCTCCCTCTTGTTAGATCTTTTGGTTCTCTCTCTCTCTCTCTTGATCTCTCTCTCTCTCGATCTGACCTTGTCTGGGTGAGTGCCATTGTGGGGGAAGGTGTTAGATCTGTTGTCTCTACCTAGACATCTACCATCCTGGAAGAAGGCATTGGGTCTTTTGCCTTTCCCTGGTGTTAGAGCTTTTGTCTCTGTCTCTGACCTTGTCTGGTGGGAATACCACCATGGGGAAAGATGTGAGACTTTGTATGGCAGCCTGTAGAGATAACCAACTTCAGGATTTTCTCTACATCAGAGATAACAGGCCACAGAAGGGGGGCTTGGTAATAAAGGGGAGAACATGGATAAGGAGAATGCTTTAAAAAAATCTATAACCAAACTGCATTTTGTGTCAGAATACGGTGTGCTGCAAATTGCAATTCAGACTTGTTGGATTTTTGTTCATAGTTATCGCATCCTTTTTTTGCACCACCACTTCATAGGCAGACAGCTGTTTCAAATCCTGGCTCACCACTATGGATGAAACATTTACAGGTAAGAGTAAGGAGAGTTGTTTATCTGTGATAAATTAGGCTATGGAAATAGTTAAGACACTTAGATCAGTGGCAGCATAAAATATCACTCTTCGTCATTAGTGAGCAGTAAGTTACAGAATTTTTTTTAAATGAAAGTAATGTGGAAATGTAAAACTGGGGTATATTTTTTGTGACTACTGCCTCTTTTCCCCAAGTCCTCCGAGCCTTAACTTTTCTATAAGGCAGCAGGATGCTACTTTAGTCACAGCACTCTTTTTCTCCTGCTGAAGAAGCAAATTATGCCTCTCAGTGGAAAGAAAATTGATTCTGACCCTGGAAGTTTATACCTTATTCCTTTTCTTTAGTTAAAACAACTTTTCATAAAGGGCTTGGGACAGAAACAATTGGAGACTAATTAAGATCATCAGAATTTTGTGAGCCTCAGAGGTCAGAAAGTGGCAGCAGTAAAAAAGAAACAATGCACCACCATGGTAAGGTTTCTTCTGGGTTTTTTTTCTGTTCCACCCAACATCTTGGCATCTGATACTGGAGTAAGAACAGAGATATGCATTTTTCAGTCTCCATACTCTTACCTTAAAGTTGGTTTGGAAGTATTTTTCCAGAAGAAAATTCCAAATATGCACTGGCAACAAGAATGTGGGTTAGGGTTGCCACATACCCGGTGTTTTTCCAGACTATCCAGTTTTTGCAGTTGGTCTCCAGTTCTCCGGTATACTCTGGGGCATCCGGTTTTTCGGGGCTGCCAACCCACTAAGAGCAAAACAGACATTTTGAGTCCTGGAGCGCATCGATCTCCACCAGAAACCCATGCCACTTCATAAGCCTGGACGCCACTGTTGACCACGCTAAACACTCCTTGGCTCCCCGACCATGACTTCCGCCCACAAGCAAGCTTTGGACACCAGCCTGAAAATCCGGCCAGTCAGTAAATCAGGATTGCCCTGCAATCCAATCAGAGAGTCAGGTTGAGTAAAGAGCTATGATTGGTCCTTTTTTAATTAATGACCAGTTAAATCCCATCCCAGTAGTGCCACCAGGAGGAAGGAAACTGACAGAGAAAGACCTCACCCAGACAGAACCCCCTCCGCGAAGCCCAACCTGAAAACCAGGAGCTTGGTCAAATTGTTCACAGACTGATCAGCAAATTGTCCTGACTCCAAGGTAGCCACAACAAAAGCACCTCTCACGCTACCGGCCTGTGCCTGGTTAAATCGTCGAAGAGATGCAAAAACACCGACACCGAGCTAAGGAGTTATTTCAACCGTCTTAAATGTTAGCTTACAAAAAGATACAAATAGAATAACACAGTGGTGGACAGCGCCATAACCAGTTTCGCCCAAGAGGCTTTTTCATGGGACACCACTGTAAGTTATTTTAGTTGTGTGTTTTTTTGTAAGCTGCTTTTACATTTAAGTGGAGTAAAGGTTGAAGTAACTCCTTAGCTTGGTGCTGGTGTTTTTTGCTTCTCTGACTCCAGGGTAACACTGATTGGATGGCAAGCTGCAAGCAGGCACGCACAGCAGCAAGTGTAGCCAGTTTGTTTTGGTTTTTTTATTGATTTAGTTTTTTGTTTACTGGGTAGGTGCGCTAGCCATAGAGATGACTATTTTCAGGCACAATTCGAGAGGTTACAGGGTATAAAGCAGTACAGAGATACAACAAAAGGTACTTACAGCAAGGTATAAACAATGGTGTTACACAGCAGGTTATGCAGCACAAATAAGATGCAAGGTTTTAAGAGTAGGGTACAGAACATGTATTACAGTTATAGCATTTTAGTTACAAAGTACAAGGAATAAATCAGAGATATATGGGTAAAACACAAAAGGAAAAAAATAGGAATACAACAGATATGACCCTGGAGGAAGACAATTGTATAAACAGACAAGGAAGATATGGGAAACAAAACTGGTAAGTGCAAAGGGGGTTTGATGCAGGGGATAGGAAAACTGAGGTTATTTATGTTTGGAGTAGGGCAGACTTCAGAGATATATCAGCCAAGGCAAGTACTGGGTGTGGCTGGGGCAGGTGAGGGAGGAGTATACGTCACAGGGGTGGGTAGGCAAATATGTACTGATCCAAAAGAATATTAATATTTAATCAACAAGGGGTGTGGGACCATTAAATTATTTATGAAATCTCTTTCTTTGAATAATTTCCTTCTTGATAATTAGTAAGCAGGCAAGGCAAGTTAGGCTGCAGAAATCTAAACAGTCGGCAGCCCATGTGACAGGCAGGTGGGAAGGGGGTGTCATCTTAGGCAAATGGGTGGGGCTAGGGCCGGGGCTAAATTGGTCCAGTTTTTGACAACTGTAAAGGTGACAACCCTAGACTGGACATTGAAATGCTTTCCACTTGGACAATGAAAAATCCCCCTTACATACTGTACAACCAGAGAGAGAGACGTAGGGAATACATGATGGCTTGCAGTGTAATAGCACATTTTATGTTCCATTGTAAACATTGTATCTGGCTCTTTGTTCTCTATGTTCTGTTTCCAGACTCTAAGTGGAAATAACATGTTCCAAGTAAAATAATGTGTTCTAAATGAAAATAATTTTTATTCCAATACAACTTGATGTATTTACCCAGTTTATTCACCACTAGTGTGGTGTATGTAAGCAATAAGATATGAAAGGGTGTGGGTTTCTTTTGCAGAACCACATCCCCAGTGCTTTGTGAGGCACGAGGCGCTTGTGCTGAGTACCTTCATCCACGTTATTGCACTTATAAAATGGATAACTTATCGAAAAAATAAAAAACATTCATTGTTTATAAAATGCGTATAATAAGAAATGACTGAAGAATGAAGAAAAAAATATTTTAAAAAAAGTCTTTGTTGAGCCTGTCTGGGGCTGTGTGCTCTTTTCAGTTTTGCCACTGTTGATATTTTTATTTGGCTGTGTGTTTGACAGCTGAGGTGAGGTGCAAGGTTTGTGACCCCTTCCCCTTCTCTCTCTAGGTGTCCCTACTTGTGTTTGCAAGGTTTTGTGGATCTACCCCAGCCCTACGTCGGTTGATTAGTGGAGTAACTATCGCATTGAGAAGCCTGCAAGCATTAGTGGCTTGTGAGTGGTGGTAATTATTTTTATTTTATTTTTTAATGAGCAATGGCAATTACACCTCATTAATTGCACTAGCCAGAATGTCTGCCAGACAGCAAGGGAGCAAGAGCAGTAACCGGTACCCTGAGACAGGAAGCCAAGTGGGAACAGGCTCAGTGAAGGTAGGCAGACCACATGGCATTATAGAATGGGACAAGGAATTTGCACCAGAGGTTAGTGGCCAACTAGGCCTTGGTAAAAAATAGAAGAAAGACCTGGGAAGAGAAGTTTACTGCCTTAATAAATTATTAGATGTGCCTGAGGTGGAGGTGGATGTTTGGTGTTTAGAAATTGGTGTGGTTTATTACTTTTTCACCTAAAGGCAAAAGGGAGTGGGGTCAGTATGTTTATGGCTGCCAGAAATTTATTGAAGAAAATTTCTGGGAGACTTTGATATCTGCGAGCACTGCATCCTGGTTGCCAGAAAGTCCAAAGCCGTTAAGTTTCTTTACGTGAACAACATGTCTTTGGAATCTTCTCGGCTAATCAGGATGCAGGAACATCCCTACCTATTTTATACATAGAGGCTATTGCATAGGGCATCCAAGAATAAGCTTTTGATTCACTCTGGAATGTTGACAGTAATGCTGCCTAACAAGAAGTGGCAGAACAAAGCAGAGCCACAAGTGCTAGGGCAGCAACATTAACAACATGTCGTGAGTCAATAAAAAAGGTTAATTCCAGGCCACCGTATGCAATCTTTTATTTATGCTATTGGTTGTGACTCAAATTAGTATAGCAGGAGAACCAACATGATTGACAACTACAGGAAAAAATACGACGAACTTCAGAGAGAACAACATGTTATTTACCTAGTAGGTAAAATGACAAGACTGAATAACACTTTTAATTCTTCCCCTATTATTCATCCCTCCCATGGTATATATTTGTTTATTTGTTTATTTCAGAGATCAGATATACCTTTGAGTCATAGACTCTTTTACAAAGGTTCCACGTCACATGTAATAGATACAGATACACAATACAGAATGCAGATATACAATACAATAAATGTTACAGAGTAAAGACATTTTTATAACAAGAAATAAATTAGCTAAACCTTCAGAATAGAACAGTTTGAGACAGTTAGAAAGTAATGGGAACTTAACATCCCTGAGAAGGCGGAATTATGAGATGTACGAAGAGGCCATCCAGAGGCCATTGTCAAGAAGTAGAGGGATGGGGGGCACTGGTTCACGTACAGTCTCAGATAGTTGTGGAGCCAAGGTGGGCCCTAAGGTGCATTTTGAAGTGACCAACTCTTTGATCAAGACGCAAGGAGGAGGGTAGGTTATTAATCCACAATGGTGCCCTGTAGCAAAAGGATCTTTGGAATTGGGTTGTGCGACAGGAAGGGATGGAGAGACGATGGAGTCTGAGCTACGGGTGTGCTGAGCTTTGAGTCCATGGTGATTAAAGGGGTGAGTGCTGCAGGAGAGGCCAAGGAGATTTTTAGCAAAGACACAGGTGGAAATTTGATTCTGTTGTCAGGTTAAGCCAATTGGTGTCCTGATATAGCACACAGGTATGGGTAAGCCTGTCACACCTAATATCAGATGGCAGGCCTTGTTTAGGACAAGTCTAAGACTATCAAGGGCTGAGGAGCTTGCCTCACCGGAAAGTCAGAAGGCCATAGTTGAGCAGGAAAGTATCGACGAGGAGGAGATAGCAAGCTTAAGGGCCTCTGGGTTAGCACGTTTAAGCGTGTGCAAAAGCCCTAGTCTAATATTTATGGCCTTAGATAATTGATGAATATGCTCATGATAGGTAAGGCCAGTGTCCAAAGTGATGCCTAGGTACTTAAAGGAATGCACAAATTCCAGGGGGGTCTGAGACGCAGATAGTATTTGAGGAAAACGTCCTATCCTGGGGTTCTGCTGATGCACGAAAAGCATACCTTTGGTTTTTTTATAGTTAATAGTAAGGTGTTGAGAGACAAACCAGCTTTCGACAGCCTTGAAGGAGGACTGGAGGGAATGGTGGAGTTGAGAGGGGTCTGGGTTGGAGGAGAAGATGACGGCATCATCAGCATATAGTAATAGGTTGGAGGGGCAGGATGCGGGGAGGGAGTTAAGGAAGAGGCTGAAGAGGAGGGGACCCAAAATGGACCCTTGAGGGACTCCTGAGAGGACAGGCGATTTGGAGGATAGGGTATTGCCAATTTTAACTTGAAGAGACCTATTGGTAAGATAGTCTGCAAACCAGCCCACTACTTCCTGTGGAGAGACCTAGGTTAAGTAAGGATGTTTGTAGTAGTGAGGTGGTGGACGGTATCAAAGGCCTTAGTGAGGTCAATGAAGATCGCACCTGTGATGTGGCCTTTATCCAATGCAGTATGGATGTGTGATGTCAGTTCAAGCAAGGCAGTGGCCGTGCTGTGACCTTTGCTGAAACCGTGTTGTTGATTGCAGAGAAGGTCATATTTGTTGAGGTGGTCAGAGAGCTGATCCGAAACAATTTTCTCTAATGCCTTGGAGAAGGTGGGAAGTATGGAGATTTGGCGGTAATTGTCTGTAGCGGTGCGATCACCCCCTTTAAATGTGGGTGTGATGGAGGCAGATTTCCAAGTGGCAGGTAATTTACCTAGTGAGAGGGAAAGGTTTAGAATGTAGGTGAGGGGAGTTAGGACTTCCTTCAGGGAGAGTCTAAGAATTCTGAGATCAAGGGAGTCAGCATTGGAGGAGGCGTGGCTAAGGGCAGCAGTAAGGTATGGTTCCGCAGACTTGGGAGAGATGCTGCGAAAGTAGAAGGGGGGGCACGGGTGCGGGAAGGGTGTGCTAGGAGCTGGTGGGTCATAGAAGCTAGGGGGAGAACATGGCTAAGGTTGGAGAAGGTATCACTGAAAACTGCAGCAATAGTTGTGGGGTCGGAGGTCAGGGACCCATTTGACATGACCTGAGAGGGGACCAGGTTGGGGACCTTACCTCATATTTCCTTGATGTTGTTCCAGAACTTACGTCCAGAACCCCAGGACAAAGTTAAGGTGGATTTATAGTACTCTGCTTTTGCCTTGCGAATAACCCAGGTGCAATTGTTCCGAGCCATTCTATAATTCTGTCTGTCATGGGAGAGGCTCTATGGAGAGATGCCATAATGAGTCTCTAGTACGCATTAACGACTTGAGCCTTCGGTGAACCAAGGAACATGATTGCCTTTCACCATTCTTTTCGTGAGCGGTGCATAGCGGTCACATATATTATTAAAGGACCGTGTAAATATGTCCAAGGCCCTGTCTAGGTTCACGGTGTTCATGATGAAGGACCAGTCCACGTCTCTGAGGTGCGCTTTTAATTGTGCCAATTTACCAGGACCAAGTTTGCGTTGCACAATTATTTTGGGACGTGATCTTGGAATTTTACAGGTCCATGAGCAGAGCACTGGAGAGTGGTCGCTGAGGGCATCTGGAAGGATGGTAACGTTGGTGATCTTGCCCGGGCGATTGGAGAAAATGAGGTCCAGTAGGGAGGAGGATCCAGTACGTGGATCAAGACGAGTGGGGGAAGTGACCAGTTGAGAAAGGTCTTGGGCTGTGGCAGGATCAATGTAAAGGATGGCATCATTACTTAGCCAATTGATATTAAAATCGCCAAGTATTAGTAGTTCTGACTGTGATGGTAGTATGTCCAGATACGACAGTAGTGCTAGGAAAGCTGATTTTTGGTCCCTTGGGGGAATGTATGCTGTTGTTATGTATAAAGGGTTATGGTCTCTTCCCAGAGTCAGTTTGACAGTGAGGGCCTGTGTGCCAGCCCCCAGCTGAGGGGCATGGAGTAGGTGACCTTGTAAGGTATCCTTAGTGTAGAGGGCACAGCCACCCCCCCCATCTTACCATATCGATCTGCACGGTAAAGGGTAAACCCAGGCAGTGATATGGAGGAGTCCGGAATCCGAGGGTTGAGCCAGGTTTCAGACAATGCTATGACATCAGGTTGGTGCATTAGTACCCAACCCTGGAAGGAGTCCCACTTTTTTAGGATGCTGCAAATATTGAGAGATGCAATGCGCATCTGACCCTGAGTACGTTGGGGAGGCAACATGACCCTTGGTGGTCCAGGATTAGGATGGATATTCCCAGACAATAGGAGGAGGAGAAGCAGGAATCTATAGGAGGGGGAACCTGGAACACTTCCTCTTTATAAAGAGGGATATCTGGGTATGAGGTTTAGTGGTGGGGACGGTAGGGATGGGCAGTGCATGTGCATTCAGGTAGGCCTGAAGGAGGTAAGGAAAGTTAAGGGTGGCCAACAGTGTTACATGTTCAGGTCACTGGGACAGTATAGCACCTGGGGGAGTGGCCAGGGTGGACTGGCTAGAGAGGCAACCGAGGTGAGTAAGGGGAGAGAAATCTATTTGCCAAGCCCATATAACAGGGTCATGGGGGGGGGGCCGGTGGTTACCCAGCATGTCACTAGCTGCCAAGCGTTCAGACTGTGGGCAGATGTAGAGGAGTGGGGTAAGGGTGTAACAGGATAAGACAGAGAGGGGGACTGGGCAGTGGGGAGCAAATGGCAAAGCAGCAGGATAATAGGAAGCATCCTGACACTAAGAGATTGGAAGCTGTGGGGTGGCAGTGAAACAGGAGATAAGTCAGTAGAGCAGCCTCTAGTGGTTAAATAATATAAGCTGCTAATGGAGAACTTGGCTGATTGGTTAAAGCAGCCTATAAAAGGGAGTGCTCACCAAAGGTGGTGGGGAGCTGACGACCTGCGTCAACGGGGCTGAAATTCAGCAGAAAAGCTGAGACCTCGTAGTGAGCAGCAGCACGGAGGAATCACTGCACTTTCCCGTACCTTATTGTATTGCTGTATTCGGGGGTGGGGGGAGGGTGCCGTTGTCTCTGCCCTCACGACCTCAGATCGTCATCTGTGGAAAAAGAAGGACAGGTAAGGATATTTATAAGGACGTTCTTGGGGAACAAAGGGGGAGGGGGTACAGCAAGAGAGCAATTCAATGATAAAAATGGCACCAAGTGGTTCAAGCAAGCAGGCCACGATTAAGTAGACTATTAAAAGTAGAATTTTAAGGCAACAGTCTCTGTATTAACTTTTACATTAAAGTGCACTGGTAACTGCTGCTAAAATGCTTGCAATGTTTCCGACTAACTGGCAATGATGAAATAAAGTAGATTTTAAGGCAACAGTCTCTGCGTTAATTTTACATTAAAATGCAATGGTAACAAAACGAGCAGGTCTTAAGGCACCACTCCGCATGGTAGAATAAACCGGCAATACTGGTAAAATGAGCCCTATGAAAGACTATCTCCACATATGCACCGACAGTAAAATGGCGCCAGTTTCAAATTCAGCAGAAAAGCTGAGACCTCGTAGTGAGCAGCAGCACGGAGGAATCACTGCACTTTCCCGTACCTTATTGTATTGCTGTATGTGGGGGGGGGAGGGTGCCGTTGTCTCTGGCCCTCACGACCTCAAATCGTCATCTTATTGTATTGCTGTATTCGGGGGTGGGGGAGGGCACCGTTGTCTCTAGCCCTCATGACCTCAAATCGTCGTCTTATTGTATTGCTGTATTCGGGGGTGGGGGGGCGCCGTTGTCTCGCCCTCCGACCTCAAATCGTCGTCACTTATTGTATTGCTGTATTGGGGTGGGGGAGGGCGCCGCAGCGTCCAGAGAGGCGTGTTGACGCACGTCCCTCTCATGTAGATATGCAGTCAGAGTTGCATCTGGATATCCATGAAAATAATAATTTTTGAATGATGACGTTTTGTATATTATAAAAGTTAGTGACCTGAAATTTGTCAGGAAAGTAAATTGTAACATGGACCATAATTTCTGCAGATCTGCTAAAAATCAGTTCATCATGTAGTAAAAATAGAAATTTCAGGTGATTTTTCTGTAATGTGATTTCTCTAAACCTGTAAAGTCTTTTGTAGGTCCATTTTTGCTGATCAGCTTCATAGCCTTTGCTATAAAACAGCAAAATAAAAATGTCCAACATATTTTTATTTTCCCTTCCACTACACACTTACCCTGTCCAACTCTACTCCCACAGTAGGACGCTTCCTGGGGCCAGAATCAACATTCAGTTGTGGCCCGGTGGCGCTGAGGGTTGAGGCGCTGGAAGCCACACCTCGCGCTACGCCGGCGACCTGGGTTCGGGAACGAGCTCAGGTTGGCAGGGGGAGGGAGGATTGAGCGTCCCAACGGATGCTCTCCTCCCTCTGGGGTGGGATACCAGGGGTGCAATAAGCACCCGACGCCCTGAGAGAGTGCCGGTGGAAACACGGGCTCTCAAGGGGTTGGCGGCTCCATCTTATGGAGTCGGGGGCGTCTGTAGGTGCTTAGAGGGAGGCCAACGACGCTCTCCTCTCTGGACGCTATGCGTCCTTGTGCCAATGTCTCAGGGCCTGGGACTGGGGAAACCACAGAAAAACAGAAAATACCCCTCGGTAGTCCTAGTTGACGATTGCTCCAGGCCATCCAAGACCACCGATTCTGGACAGACCCTGTTGTGCAGGAGGAAGTAAGAGGTGAGGCACTCTAGGGGCAGATCCGGAGTAGGGTGCGGAGATGGTGATGAGCGGCCCAAAGGAGTGAGCACCGAGGGTAGACAGGAGGAGATAAACAGAAAGTATAAAAAAAAACAAAAAACATTCAATTGTTTCTAGTCTTTTTGGGGGAGGGGGGGTGAAGCATCATGGTGTTTTGGAAATTTTGGTTGCATCTACCAGGGGTGTTAGCACAGCAGTACAGGCTTATAGTTAAACTATCCTGTCTGCTGCTGACATTCTGGTGCTTATCCGCAACCACTCAGTGATTTCACAGCACAGCTGTTCATAACATAGGGGAACCACCACCCACCTGTGAATGGGCCACACCTCAGTGTGAGGCAGGGCCTGGTTAACATCTTTGCAAATAGTAAAAAGTTTTTGACTTATAGGCTGTTTAGTTATGTATATTATATCTGGTTGATCTTGCCGTGTCACCCACTGGCATTTTGAAACAAGCGTATGCACATCCTGCAATCCCCTGCAGCTGTTCCGAGGTGGACGTCTGACCCGGTGAGCAGCCGCAGGAACTTATATAGCTCTTCTGTAGAGATAATGCTGTTAATAGCTCTGTTTTGTAATCTACAGGTCCTGGTACTATACCAAGGCCAGATATAGACTGGCAGTCAACGCTGGTATCACAATTGGCAAGGTACCTAAAGGGAAGTAATTTCTAAGAGATGTACCAGTCTGGTTTTCAGGCTCGACACAACACTGAGACCATAATGGTATGGTTGGGATAATCTCCTAGCTAAGGATCATGGAGAGCTAGCTTTAGAATGTCTTTATCAAGGTTATCTCCTCCATTACACCACACCCTTGGAACTGTAAGCCGTCAGCATCAGGACCACACGGAAACTTTTTGCCAGCCAGGGGCCACCCACAGTGACGCACAGCGTTGAGGCGTATATAACGTGGGCGTCCCCATCACTCCTCAGTTCTTTCTTTCGCTGTTGATCATCTTCATTGAACCTGCTGAAGGAAATTACATTGACAAAGCCATTGCTGCTTTTGTTATTTTCTGTAACAGCTTACTGTCGTCATCTCTGTATGTTACCGAAATTTAAAGGCCCTTTATTTAGACAGTGTTTTTGTGGTTTCAAAATCTACAAGAAAAGATGCACTCTATTTGTGTGTGCTGTTTGGGCCTTTCTCACAGTATGAGGACTGTGAGATTTGCCAGGGTTTCAACCAGGCTACAAGGTGATGCCATCAGAAGGCTCTAGAAAACTTTTTGCCCAAAAAGCCTAAAAAGCTATGGAGAAGGAAAAAGGGTCAAAGTCTCCTTCTCCCTCATTACCATCCAAGAAATCATTTTTGAAACCGAAAGACAGGGACAAGGAATGGATGTAGTCTTAGACCTCCTCCTTATCCGGTCATAGGCGCAGACATAAAGACAGAGGCAAGTCTGCTTCGCCGGCATGGTCCCTGGTTTTTTTTTTTTTTTGTTAATTCCTTTTGTTCACTCCAAGCACCAGAACTCTCTCAGGCTACACAGCGTTCTGCTGCTTCTACCGCCCACCATGATCCCACCCCCTCAAGGGCATTACTTTCTCCTCAGCTAACTCTCTCTGGACAGGGTCTGCAAGGAGATCAAAGGGACGGGGGCAGAGATCCAGTGTTGGGCATGTGACGCCAGGCGCTGCGAGCTGTCACCTGTCTGGGCTGGTGGGTATTTTTCATAAGTTACGTCCCAGACGTGGGACGTGCAGTGCCACCTAGCCCGTGACGTGGATGCTCCCACCCACATCCAGAAGGCAGATGCCCGACGTCTTCCCCTGCTTGCGAGCCCCTGTGCGTCACTGTGCAGACAGCCTCCACCGGTGGCTACTGCTATGCCGAGCTACCCCTGGATCCCTCCCCGAGAGAGCAGTCCTCCAGACGCTCAATCCTCTCTCTCCCCTGCCAACCCCCTGTGGTCCAGGCTCATTCCCGAACCCAGGTCGCTGGCGTGGCACGAGATGTGGCATCCAGCGCCTCAACCCTCAGCGCCACTGGGCCGGCTTGGCATGGTCCCTGTTGACATTAAAATTAAGGATGTCCTCACAATCTCCAACAGCAGTATTGACGAAAGTACCCTCAACCGTTGCTGAGACACTAAGCTAGGGTTCTGGCTCAGGCACTGCCATACCTACTGTGAATTGTATGTTGCCATCATTGTCTGGTTCCGGCCCTTCGACTCAGGTAGTCATGGACCCTTTTCAGAGTGCCGTCGACTCCCAAGCTGTGCTGGCATTGTTCTCTCATATGATTTGACGCATTCTGCCAGGGTTGCCATTGCAGGCATTGTTACCGATGACTGGGCCTTCTGGTTAGAGGCCTCCATTGACGGATTTTACAGGCATGCCAAAGATTCCTGCATCTCAGCCTCTGCCAGTGTTGCAGGCTTGTTTTGTGGCTCCCGTTGTCGTTCGTGATGATGACAATGGAATGAAATATAATCCTGCCCTCATAGACCCAAAGGTGAATTTAGAGGAGGAATATGAGGGGAGGAGCAGTTTGTAGAGAGAATCCTGCACTCTAGCTCTACCCTCTTGTCCTGCAGTGAGGATTCAGTGCTCTATATCCTAAGATCTCTGTCTGAGGACAATTCCAGGGCTAAGAACCACAACTTCAAGTGCAAGGCCAGTGCCACGGTGGGGGCTGCCTACCCCTAAACACAGACACTCACCAAAAATACTGTGACACTCAGAAGTCCTTAAAAAAGCAATCTAGACTCTGTGAGCTACAAAAATGCAAATTTTATTAAAGTACAAAATGCAGTGCTGCAAAGCTTGTTTATCTCACACAGAAATAACAGGTGCAGCAGGAGCCGCTTGCCACATCGCCCCAGTGCTTCGATTTCCACAAGTCTTCCTTGGGGGGCATGGCTTACTAGGAGTGTAGCTTTCATTTTATACACCATCTCATGCATATTCATTATTTAGTGCAAATGTTGACATGTACAGCTGTTAAAATCACATGGCCAAACATACATAAGTTCATTCAAAAGATACAATGCAAAAACAGCAAAAAAAACAAAACAGCTGCCCAATACAAATTATTTGTTTGATGTAACTGTTTACAAGTTTGTAGTGTACTATAAATTGCTAATGCATGTATATGAACTAAACCCTAAATTAAATCCAGAATAGGCAAAAAGATAGAAACAGTATGGTACATCACCGCAGTCACCCATCACCAGTTTCTTTATGTGTAATCCCTTGTGTTGCTCTGGGGATCGACCTCAAGTGCCGCAGTATTTTTGGTGAGTCTCCTTCTGAGATCCCCTCTTTTCAGGCCATGATGCAGCAAGTGCAGTCTGCCATGGGTTTTGGTGTGGAAGAGGAAGATTCCACCAAGAGGAATCATATGTCGTTTTTGGATGTGCCTTGTTCTCTCTCTATTATTTTTCCACCTGTGTATCCTGCTCTAGAGGATGCTACTTTTGCTGCATGGTATATGCCTAACTTGCTAACTGCAGTTCATAGAAAGGCTGGTAAGTAGTATCCTGACCCATCTGATAAGCCATATCATGCTAACCAGCCTGAAAATGTCTCTGTAGTCATCATGGCTGCTTATGATAGGTCTGCAGCTCCTAGACACATACGTACTTTGCCTCCTGGTAAGGTGTCTGGGTGGCTGGATGTAATGGACAAATATACTTGTGCCTCTGCATCCCTGGGCCTTAGGATTGCAAACTACCAGGCCCATATGATCAAATATCAGAACAGCCTGTGGAAAGCTTCTCCTACTGCTGGCTAGGCTTTATGTGATGGCTTTGCCAAGAATGATTTGCTTAAACCATTATCTGCTGGAGTTGAGGTTTGGCAAACATTTGCTGTCCTCAGCTTATAATGTTTCTGATGTTTGTGTTAGGGCTGCTGCCTTTGTCATTTGCATTAAATGTAACTCCTGGCTCGGAGTGGCTGCCTTTGCCACAGATATGCAACAGGCAGTTTTGAATGCTCCTTTTAAATAATAATAATAATTTTTATTTATATAGCGCAATTCAAAATATCAAAGGGCTTTACATAAAAACATATTAAGCAAATCGCGAAAATAAATCAAACTTCCAATTAAAAATACTCATCAGTACATCACTTCATATAAATACATCCAGATTGATTTAAAATTCTCAAACACATCAGCTATTAAAAGCTAGTCTGAATAAATACGTTTTTAAGTCAGTCTTAAAGCTCTCCATGGTCCTGCACTCTAATCTGATGAGGTAGAGAGTTCCACAGGAATGGCGCCATGAGCATAAAAACCCTAGCGCCAGACACCTTCAGCCGCACCCTCGTCAGTTGAGTGGAGAGGCCGGCCGGGGCTGTAGGGAACCAGAAGCTCTTTCAGATAGAGCGGTCCCTGTCCGTGTAGGGCTTTGTAGATCAGAAGCTCGACCTTGAAGGTGGTCCACCACTGTATAGGCAGCCAGTGCAGACTCTGCATCACAGGAGTAATTATGACTGGAACTTTGTGCTGCAGCGCTCTGCACCAGCTGCAAGCGGTGGACAGCAACCCCTGGAAGCCCTAGGTAAAGGGAGTTGCAGTAGTCAAGGTGCGAGGTCACAAAGGCATAGATCAACGTGGGCAAATCATCAGATGGAACAAGATGCTTAATTCATGTGGTGTTCCTAAGACGGTAAAATGAAGACTTGATGACTGCCGACACTTGCTCATGCAGTGTCAGTCCATCGTAAAGAACCACCCCCAGATTTCGCACCTGTTCAGAGGTAGGCAGTTGCACCCCATCGAGCCAAAGCCCAGAGGGTAATCCCACCACCGGCCTCTCTATCTGGCACCCCAGATCCACCACCAACACCTCAGTCTTCCCAGAATTCAATTTCAACCAGCTGGACTTCATCCAGTCATGGATCTCTGCTAGACAGCTCTTAAACATCGAGATCGCACTATCCTGGTCAGGTGTGAAAGACAGATAGAGCTGTGTGTCATCAGCATAGTAATGAAAACTCAGCCCATATTGTCTTTCAATGTCTCCGAGGGGCAGCAAATACACTGCGAACAACATGGGGATAGCACCGAGCCCTGAGGGACCCCACATGGCAGAGAGAATGGCTCTGAGGAGAAAATCCCTGACACCACCCTCTGAGAACTACCGGCTAGGAAGGAATGAACCCATCTGAGAACTGGACCAGCCAGGCCACAGATGACCCTCAGGCATTCGAGCAGAACCCCATAGTCCACAGTATCAAACGCTGAAGAAAGATCCAGAAGCACCAAGGTGGAGCAGCGCTTCTAGTCTCTCGCCATCAGGAGATCATTGAGCACCTGAACCAGAGCGGTCTCGGTACTGTGTCTCTTCCCAAAACCTGACTGGAGAGGGTCGAAGACATCCTGGATGGTCAAGTGGTTCTCCAGTTGCAGCGCAGCCACCTTCTCATTCACCTTCCCAACAAAGGGAAGGTTAGAGATGGGTCTGTAGTTTGCACAGCTGTTTGGGTCTAGAGAAGCTTTCTTAAGAAGCGGTGTCACCACCGCTTCTATCGGGGAGCTAGGGAACTCTCCCAGTTCTAAAGAGCATCAAATGGTATCTGCAAGGACAGGGCTGATGGACTCAATACACCCTAATAATAGGCGTGTAGGGCCCAGATCCAAACTACAGCATGTAGGCCGCAAAGTCTGGACAATCCGCACAATGTCTCCTATCTCCAGCCGGTAGAAAGATATCCAGGAATACCGAGGGGTAGTGACCATACACCGACCACCACCAATAACCCCCATATAGGGTGCTGAACAGATCTCGGCTCTGATGTCAGCCACCTTATCTGCAAAAAATCGAGCAAACTCATCACAGTTTTCTTGTGAAAAAGCTCCTTGAACCTGTAGACAGGTTGGGTTGCACAACCTCTCCATGGTTGGAAAAAGCTGAGCCAGTCGATTTTGAGCAGCAGCTATCTCACTGGACAGGAATTCTGCCTTCCTACCTGAGATTGCTGATTGATAGCTTTGATAATGATCTGTCAGTCTAAGGTGGTCAGCCTCAAGGGTCGTTCTCCCCCAGTGACACTCCGACCTTCATCCAACATGTCTCAACTCCCTCGTGGTCCCATCAAACCAGGGGGACCGAGGGCAGAGAGAGAGTGGATGAACATGGACTGGGGCGATGGCATCCAGAGCCTCAGTAATAGCCTTATTATAGGCCAGAACCAAATTCTCTGGATCCTTGCCTGCCCTCGGAACTCCCGATGGGTCTAATACCACCAAAAGACTTTCAGGGGGTACACCCCTCAAAGGGCAGTATCTGACCATCTCAAACAGGGGCAGGCCTATAAGAGGGGGGCTGGAAATTGAATCTTACTGTGTAGTGATTGGACCACATGACTGGCTCCACCACCGAGTCGACGGACTTGATCCCCAGGAGGAAGACCCGATCAAGTGAGTGACCGTGATTATGAGTAGCAGAGGCAACTACCTGTGTGAACCTCAACGAAGACATAAGTTGGAGGAAGTCTTGACCAAACTGCGAGAGTTCATCATCATCCCAGGCATTGAAGTCACCCAGGACCATCAGACTGGGTGACTCCAATGCCGCGTCGACTATGAAGTCTGCTACTTCCTGCAGGAACAATTTCTCACCCACGGGTGGACAGTAGATGAGAATGATCCTGCAGCCCACACCTGCTACTACGGTAGACTCGGATGATCTGGTCACCTCTGCTGGTACCCCAGTAAGACCCAATTCCGATCTAAAACAGATACCCCACCCCCCACCCCTGCGGTCCAATCTCGAGTGGTGTACCACGGAAAACCCAGCTGGAACTGCCACTTCCAAAATGGGACCCGCATTGTCATCATACCAGGTTTCGTGATGCAAGCCAGGTCTGCTGTCCCAACAAGATCAGCAATAATTGCTGTCTTGTTTCTAATAGACCTGGCATTGCATAACACCACTAGAGTCAGACGGGAGTCCAGGGCTGACAGAGTTATCTGCCCAGAAGTACAGGAGCCCTTGGGTATGGTAACCAGACATGGCAGACCACGGTCTAGAGATCATTTTGCCACAGGGCGTCTCCTGGACCATACAACCCTGATATGGTTGTCCCGCTCACCCCCCTTCCGAAGTCCAGGACCCCCGGCCCACCTCTGCCCCCTACCAACAATACTTAAAGCCCTGCACCAGTTATAAATCTCTGCAGGTAAGTTTGGGGGGGGTGGAGGTCCTGGAATTCGGCCGGGGGGGGGGGTAGTGCCTGACCGGTAGAGCAACAGACCAGCCCATGTTATGTCGCAGTAACCCGTACTGTTCCCACCTATACAAATATAAATCCAGTACAATTATCCTATAAAAAGAAAAAGAAAACTTTATGAATGTGACACCCTGGAGTTCTCTCACAACTCCAGCTGATTTGTCCAGAAAAGTCACTTCCACTGCCCCTCACAGAGGAGGAGGAAGAAAGTTGTGAACCAGAGTCCTCTCACTACTCCAGATCAGTATTCAATGTAGTCAAGATTACTGACACTACCTCTCATGCAGTGGGGTGGAGGAAACCGGCAAAGAAACCCAAAAAGCCAGAGATGAAGTATATTTAGCATACATTTGCAAAAGGGGAAGAACCACCGCAAAACAGTCTGCCTCTTTCTATCCAGGGACCTTCACTAATACTAGGCCGTATGCCTAATACACAGTCAAGTCACATTCAGCTCCATAAGCTTCATAGAGGCTCCAAACTGTTTGCTTATTATGTAGAAGAAGCCCTCCATGGCTTTCAGACTTCTAAGATGACTCTAAGGTCTATTAAGTCCCTCTAACCCACTCCTTCTAGGAGACATGAAACTAGACCTGTTATCCAGGGTAATCATGCTTACCGTCAACAAGGCCATGGCAGAGATGGTGGTCCCCCTCTGCCCCCCACCCCCCAAAGAACCGAAAGGAGTCCATTCCAGTGGCCCTGCCGCCCCTGCTTCTGCCTGACTCTTTCCCCCTTCCCCCAGCTGTTGCCTCCAGGGGTGAGAGTGGTGCGCAAGATCTCCATGCATTTAAAACACTGGCAGGAGAGCACCACAGACGAGTGTGT
This sequence comes from Neoceratodus forsteri, assembly GCA_016271365.2. Classification (NCBI taxonomy): domain Eukaryota; kingdom Metazoa; phylum Chordata; order Ceratodontiformes; family Ceratodontidae; genus Neoceratodus; species Neoceratodus forsteri. The sequence continues at coordinate 730,631,771 of CM028132.1, forward strand.
TCTGGAAGTAATTGCAAGGGAACATGCTCTGGATCTGATAGAAATCCATCCAGATCATCCTCCACCTCCTTCCTTTTATCCTCCGTGCCACTTGCCCCTTCTAAAGGAGGAGAATCAGACCTGTTTCAGAAACATGCCGTAGAACCAGTTCCTTCTCAAGACCAGAACAAAGGATTCTGTTCCAGATACTTCCTTATCCTGTTATGGACATGGATCTACATCCTGTATTAAATCTCAGAGATTTCAAACTATACATTGAATACAAAAAGTTTTGAATGGCATCTCTGTAGTTCTTCGTTCTTCTTCTGCAAACAGGGGACTGGCTCCGTTCTTTGAACATAAAGGAGACGTACCTTCATATAAAAATCAGGAAGTCCCACAGACCGTACCTTCACTTTATACTGGAGGGCAGGCACTATCACTTCAGAGTGTTGCCTTGTCCTGTGCACCATGTGTCTTTACACAGTGCTTGTCAGTGCTTGCAGCAGCCCTTCACATGGAAGGCCTTTATGTTTTCCCTTATCTGGACAACTATTGTAATAGCTTGGCAGAAGACACCAAGAGAAAGGACTGCTGTGTGACTGAACTTCTCTACTGGGACTAAAATAGAAGAACTTTTGTATTTGGACCTTTAATTTAGGGTAAAAAAACTAACATACAAAACAAAAAAAAAGTGTGTGTTTGGGTTAACTGAACTGAATGGGTAACTGAAAAGTCATCTAGGTGTAAATCTCAGGTGACTGAAAGGACTTAACTGCTGTGAGGTTTAAATTACTTGTAGAAAGATCTGGTAAGTAGGGGGAGTGGCTTAGCTAGAAGGAAGCTACATTTAAAGACTGCCTTGGAAAGATTCTGCTAATAGCTTGGCAGAAGACACCAAGAGAAAGGACTGCTGTGTGACTGAACTTCTCTACTGGGACTAAAATAGAAGAACTTTTGTATTTGGACCTTTAATTTAGGGTAAAAAAACTAACATACAAAACAAAAAAAAAAGTGTGTGTTTGGGTTAACTGAACTGAATGGGTAACTGACAAGTCATCTAGGTGTAACTCTCAGGTGACTGAAAGGACTTAACTGCCGTGAGATTTAAATTACTTGTAGAAAGATCTGGTAAGTAGGGGGAGTGGCTTAGCTAGAAGGAAGCTACATTTAAAGACTGCCTTGGAAAGATTCTGCTAATAGCTTGGCAGAAGACACCAAGAGAAAGGACTGCTGTGTGACTGAACTTCTCTGCTGGGACTATATTGCCCCCAAAGGTAGTTCTATTTTTATAGGCACAGGATTTGACTGACAGCAGGAACTTCCTGTTTAAGGGCAGGAAGTGAGTGATCACAGAACCACCAAGGACCCACCATCCTAGAAGGGCAAGAGTAGCTCCGCCCCTCTAGCTGCTGGAGGTCTGCCTCTGAACAAGTAAGTGGTCTACTGAGAAATATAGGATATTCTTGTCTCAGAACAGGACAATCGGGAGCTTAAAGGCACACAGACAGAAAGTAAGGAGAGAGAGAAAAAACAGGCGAAAGAGTAAGGATTGCAAACAGTTAAGGGGTCAGAAATAAGACATGATTGGGTGGTGCAGTGCAGTGGCTGTGGAGCAGCAGTCTTCAGGGAGATATTCTGGAGGATGCGTGTTGTCCCATCTGCAGGCACCTCTGGCTGAGGGAGGAGGTTGCTCATCTCCAGGCTGAGTTGGCCAGGATTTGTGGGACCTCCTCTTCCATCCAGGGACCACCAGTGCCACTGCCGTTGCCTCAGAGGTTGCCAAGAAAGAGGAGCAGTTGGACCACAGTGGGCTCAGGGAGGTGAAGGTGGTGGAACAGAGGCACATCCCTCCAGTTGTACCTCTCCACAATTCCTATGCCATTCTGGCAAAGTGTGGTTCCTCTATGGAGGCACCACAGTGGAGACCAAGGAGGATGCTGGGAACCTCCACAAAGGAGACCCACAGGAGGGTGGCAGGGGACCCTGCAGGAAGGAAACAACTCCTGGTGGGGGACTCCATTGTTAGGAAGGTAGAACTGGGCAAGGAAGAGGAGAGGAAGTAAGGTGCCTGCCTGGCGCCATGGCTTGGAGAGACAGGAGCGAATCCTCAGGATTGCCGAGCAGCTGCACAGGGGAGGGAGCTGGATGTCATTGTCCACCTAGGGACAAAATGACCTGGCTAAGAAAGGGATTAAAGAAGTGCAGGAAGAGTTTGTGGAATTGGGGAGGGGCCTTAGTCAAGTATGCACGACGGTAACCTTCTCGGAGGTGCTACCCATCTATGGCATAGGAGAGGCTAGGGTGTTCCATTCATGGGATTCAATCAGTGGTTGAAAACTGGTGTGGAACTCAGGGATTTGGCTTCATTGGGGACTGGGGTCCACCTGGAGTGATGCAAGCCTATACTGGCATGATGGGCTGCATCTGTCCGGGAGGAACCAGGATCCTAGGTGATAGGTTTAAATGCTTCATTGGCAAGCTTTAAACCAGCCAAGGGGAGGCACTGAAAGGAGCAGGAAAATCCTAGCCCCCAAACAATCACGGTAGTAAGTGTGGCAAACACCAACATGGAGGTGTCGATGAGGGAGAGGGCAGGGGTAAATGGAGAAAGTGACAAAAGCAAGAAGGACAGAGACGGGCAAAATGGGGTAAGGCCATCAGGAAATGGAGGGTAATGAGTACCAATGCCCGTAGTCTGGGCAACAAGCTCCCTGAGCTGGTGGCCTTAATGGAAGAGGGATGCCTGGATATCGTAGCAGTCACAGAAACATGGTACAGAGAACCATGATTGGGATGTTAACATACCAGGGTACATAACCTACAGGAGAGACAGGCAAGGGAGAAGAGGGGGAGGAGTAGCTCTCTATGTAAAGGAAGGATAAAAGCAACTGAACAAAAGAGTAAACAGGAGGAGAGGAGGCACTGTGGGTCACCTTGAGACTGGAAAGGGCACCACAATCCGCACAGGGGTTGACAGACCCCATGTCAGGGGAAGGAATGGACAAGGATATGATGGAAGGCATTCTTAGAATGGCAGAAAAAGGGAGATACTGTTGATGGAGACCTGATATGCCAGATGTTAAATGGAGCACATTTGCTGCAGCCACATCCAAGAGCAGGGCCATTCTTGATGCCCTACAGGTGGCAGGCATTAGACAGCTAGTTTCGAACCCACTGTGAGGGAGCAATCTTAGACCTCATACTCTCAAACGGGGCAGTGAGAGGATCTCAGATCTAGAAGTAGGTTGCCATCTGGGACAAGTGACCATCAAACAGTGTGGTTCACGTTAAACTCAGCTACAGAGTCAAGCCAACAAAAGTGAGGGTACTGGACTTTAGGAGGGCTGACTTTGGCAAGATGGGAGAGTGCCTCAGAAAAGCACTAGCAAACAGGCTAGAAGGAGGTGTGGAGCAACAATGGGAATTATCAAAACTGCCATCACAGAGGCAACAAGCCTTTGTGTGAAGCAAATAAACAAATCAAACGAAAGAAAAGCCACTATGGTTCTCAAGAGAGGTGGCTGTGAAAGTCAGGAAGAAAAGATAGCATTCCGGAAGTATAAGGAAACACAGAAGGAGCAGGACAGAGAGCTGTACCAGTTAAGGCAGAAAGAAGCAGGGAGGGAAGTCAGAATAGCAAAGGCCCAAACTGAGGAAAAGATAGCCAACTCAGTTAAGAAGGGGATAAAACCTTTTATAGGTACATCAGCGGCGTAGAAAGACAAAGGAGGGATAGTGAGGCTGAATAGAATGAACAGTGGGTGGGCAGAGGGGACAGTGAAAAGCAGGAATACTGAACTAATATTTCTGCTCAGTATTCACAAAAGAGGAGGGGAGGTGCCTAATCCAATTAACAGAAGCACTCTTGATAGGGGTCGATCCCAGTCCTTTCACAGAAGAAAGGGTTCTGCAAGAACTCCTAAAACTGAAGGTGGACAAAGCAATGGGTCCTGATGGAATTCACCCCAGAATTCTAAAAGAATTAAGGAAGGAACTAGTGAAACCACTGGCTACTCTTTTTAATAAATCATGGGAGGATGGTGTGGTACCCGAGGACTGGAGGAAGGCAGATGTGATTCCCCTTCACAAAAGTGGGACCAAGACAGAGGCAGGAAACTACAGACCTGTCAGTCTGACCTCTGTGGTAGGGAAAGTGATGGAGTCACTTCTGAAGGAAAGAATAGTTGAGTACCTAGAGGTCAGTGGAGCACAGGATCCAAGGCAGCGTGGGTTCACAGCAGGAAGGTCATGTCAGACGAATCTAATAGATTTCTTTGACTGGGTGACCAAAGTAGTAGACCAGGGAGGGGCTGTGGACATGGCCTACCTAGACTTTAGCAAGGCATTTGACACAGTCCCACACAAAAGATTGATAGTCAAATTAACCAGCCTGGGAGTGGGTCCCAGGGTGGTAGCCTAGTAAAACATTGGCTGGACAACAGGACACAGAAGGTATTTGTAAATGGAGTCCACTCTGAAGAAAGGGCGGTTACCAGTGGGTACCGCAGGGTTCAATATGGGTCCAGTCCTTTTAATGTCTTCATCAGTGACATTGCAGAGGGACTGAAGGAAAAGTATGCCTTTTGCAGATGACACAAAGATCTGCAACAGGGTTGATACACAAGGAGGCGTGAAAAGGATGAAAAGGGACTTGGCAAGGTTGGAGGAATGGTCAGACTATGGCAGCTAGGATTCAATGCAAAAAGTGCAAAATAATGCACCTGGGAAACAAGAACCAGGGAAGAATACACAATGGGTGGGAGGTAGTAACAACAACAAAACAGGAAAGGGACCGGGGGTAATCATATCAGATGACCTTAAGGTTAGCAAGCAATGTGAGAAGGCAGTAGGGAGGACCGGGGTATACTGGGATGTATAGGAGAGGCATCAGCAGCAGAAAACAGGAAGTTGTTATCCCTCTGTACAGACAGTTGGTGAGACCCCATCTGGAATACTGTGTCCAGTTCTGGAGACCCCATCTCCGCAAGGACATAGACAGGATAGAGGCAGTCCAGAGGAGGGCAACTAAAATGGTGCAGGGTCTGCAAGAGAAGCCATATGAGGAGAGACTAAAGGAGCTTAATATGTATACCCTTGAGGAAAGAAGGGAGAGGGGGGACATGATAGAAACTTTCAAGTACCTCAAGGGAATCAACAAAGTCCAAGAGGGTAGCATCTTTCAGAAAAAGAGACTTGCAAGAACAAGAGGACACAATTTAAAGATGGAAGGAGAGGCGGTTCAGGGCAATGTGAGGAAGTATTATTTCACAGAGAGGTAGTGGATGCATGGAACAGCCTTCCTGAGGAAGTTGTGGGGTCTAAAACTGGGGGAGAATTCAAGAATGCATGGGACAGACATAAGGCAATTCTTGTGGGGGGCAGGAAGATATAGGCTGTTTGTTAACTAGGATCTGCGGCCTATCCTGTAGGTAGGGAAATGGGCAGACTAGATGGGCCTAGCGGTCCTTATCTGCCGTCAAAGTCTATGTTACTACTGAAGGCTAGCTCCAGGGAACTTCTGATTCAAACCCTGTCCAGAGCACGCCAGTTGTTTGATGACTTGGGGGGGGGGGGTCACAGTAAATGTGCTGAAGTCTATGTTAACTGTGTGCCAAACACTGCAGTACATTGGAGTGGTCTTGAACACGGACAACGGATGTGCCTTTCTGCCCCAGGACAGGACAGAAACTGATTGCTCAGGCAAACCTGGTGCACAGGAGCCGCTATGTCTCTGCAATAACAATGTTATGTCTCCTGGGCCTCATGAACTTGAATTTTGTACTTGAGAAATTGACGTTGACTGCTTTTGAGCCTGCAGCAAGTTGGCGCTTACATTTTCTGTCTTGGAAAATGTTTTTAATTGTTGGAGGATTTCTGAGCTTCAGGTTGTAACGTGTTAGCCTCCTTATTCGATTTTCCATAAAGACTGAGTATCTTTGCATAATAAACCTAAGTTTCTACTGAAAGTGGTATCAGAATTTACACTGAACCAACAGATGCACCTTCCTGTTTGTTTTATTATCATGAGCATGCCAACCAGTGTGAGGCACTGCTCCATACTTTAGATGTACATAGAACACTGAGATACTGTGTTACTCACAACAAGGACTGCAGAAAGTCCTCTCAGCTTTTTGTTTCATTCATCCCTGGGAAAGAGAGCTCTCCTCTGACTAACCAATGCCTGTCAAAATGGCTGACACATTGTATTACATTTTGTTATAGGAGGTATGGTAAGGAACTTCTGGTACTGTCCGTGGTCATTCCACAAGGGGTATGGCCATTTCAGTTGCTTATTTCAAAAATGTCCCCGTTGCTGACTTCGGTGCTGCGGTCACATGCACCCCTTTTCACACTTTCTCTAAACATTACAGTCTAGATATCAACTCCTGTAGACGTGCTGATTTGAGACTTGCTGTACTGCCGAGCTTTCTGTCGTAAGCACATATGAGACTGTGCCATCCTCCCAGGTTACCGTTTGCTGCTTGGGTGTCATTCCATGGAGGTGACCTAGTGGAGGAGACATATTCGATGAAGATGATAGAACTGTTATGTAAGAACTTACCGTAACAGTAGATCTTTGAGAGAATCTCCTCCATTAGGCCATGGCACCCTCCCTCCTTCCCCCTTTGTCTTCTGAAGAGAGAGAGAGAGACTAAATTTATATAGTGCCCCTTTCCAGAGACTGAGAGACTGAGCGCTGAACAAAATTTAATATCAGATGCTGTGCCTAAAGCCTTACTCCATGCATCCTTTTCCAGTCCCATGCATCTCCTTGTTTGCCTGGTACCAGTCTAATTTACTGGTTCCTCATGGTTGGAGGCTCTCCGGTGGGGAACTGAGGAGTGATGGAGCTGCCCACGTTATATACGCATTGACACTTCACGTCATTGTGGGTGGCCCCCAGCTAGCAGAAAGTTTCAGTGCAGTCCGGACGCTGATGGCTTACAGTTCCAAAAGTGTGGCCTATAGGAGGAGATTCTGCTGGAGATCTACCATTACGGTAAACTCTCACATAACTGTTCTTTCAGTTTGTCTTCAGCATTTGATATTTGATTCATTGGAAACTGATGATGTCTTGTGGCTTGGCCACAACCATCCTTGGCTGGTTCAAGTCCTTCCTTGTGGAGCTATGACAGATGGTTGTATTGCGTGTTTTAATTGTGTGTGTGTTGCAGGGATCCATTTGTTTCCATTGTTATCCACAGTATTATACATGCTGCCTCTGTGATCCAAAAGTTTGATGTTTCACTGCTCTTCAGATGACAGTCAACTTTTGTCTGTGCTGGAGAAGTGTTTTTACTGAGATCAGATTTTGGATGGACATTAGCCAGCCTGGATTGAATATAAACAGGACCAGGTTGCTGCTGGTGGGCCTGAGTCGCTTGGTATCACCTTTAAAGGAGTAGCTACATACATTTAACTAGGTACAGCTTAACAAGCTTGTACACTTATTTAAATGAACATTAACTTTTCAGAGTAATCAACTGTTACTTTTTGTATCTAAGGACGTTTTCCTTTTGCTAATTAGAAGAATTTCTGTCTAACAGCAGTAGGTGTGCTGTGTGAAGCAGACCTCTACCTGGTATCTGACATGTCCAGTTCTAGTCCCCTTGCCTCATCAGCATTGTGACCTTGGTGACTGATATCATAAACACCCATAATGAGCCACTTGCCTACTGCATGATTGCCCTCTTCTGATGTCACAGTGAATGAGATCACAGTGTTGATGAGGTATGGAGGAGAATGGAACTTCATATGTCAGCCCTTATAGAAGCATATATAAATATGGAAAGTTGTTGACAAAAAAATGACCCAAGGCCATCCAGTCTGTCCTTATACCTACTTTGGGACCCAGGCACCAGCCAGCAACTCTGAATTAGGTTTCCCTGAACCACCCAACAGTCTCTTGTATCTATCACACACCACCTTTGAACCTGGCTACAGTGCCTTTGTTTACCACCTAGCTGGGCAAGCCAGTCCATCCCTCCACAACCCTCTCTATAAAGAAAAACTTCTTCCTCTTATTTTTGAACTTACCCCTGCCAATTTTAAATGTGCCCCCTCGTGTCTGTGGTCCCTTTCACTGTAAACAGCTCAGTAGTGTCCACCCTATTTACCGTGTAGAAAATTATATATTCAAACCCCAGGAATCCCTAATTATGCTTAACTAATGCATCTATCCTGCCAACTTCAGCTGCCCCAGAGCATGGAATTTATGTAAATGATGGAACTTCAGTGAAGAATTTGGAACGCAGTTCAGATCTCTGCCTCTCTGAGCTGCTGCATTCCACAGCTTACCATTAGATTAATTTCTCTGCCTGTACAAGCAAGTAGCCCCGAAGAGCTCTTCTCAGCAACTTTGCTTTCAGATTTTTGTTTTCATAGATACAAGTCTGTTTTATTTATTCCTTTAATTCCCTAAGGATTTGGTAGATGCTGTCAGGACTACGCTAGATGCCACCAAATATCAGTTCCATATGGCAATAGACGCCAGTGATTCTGCCTCCAGGTTTATGGCCCTTGCTGTCCGAGGAGATTTGCCTGACTGCGAACCACTATATTTGTCTCAGGACACCTAGGCTAAGACCATGGATTTCCCTTGTGAAAACAATTCTCTTTTTGGTGACGAGACAGAGGCTTACATGAAGAAGGTGGAAGAATACAAGACTACCTGTAAGAGCAATACTGCAAGAGAGAGGTCCTCCACTTCCTACAGGTTCCAGGGAAGGGGAGGTAGAGATGTAGGGGGTACCACCCCCAAGCTTTTGTTCCAATCCCCTATGACTACTCTCATGCAAGAGGGTATTGCAGTGGCAGAAAAACTTCCAGGCAGACTAATCCAGAGCCTGTTTCAAGGGCTCAGCCAAAATAGAACCCCTGACGTGTCCGCCCAGGTCGCCAGCCCATTGCCAGTGGGAGGAAGGCTGTCTCATTTCTTCCAGGAATTGGGAAAATGTCACCACAGACAAGGGGCCTTGGAAATGGTGAGCCAGGGCTTACTCTGCAGTTCAGAATATTTCCAAACTGCAAGCTCGCTGAAGTATCAACCCCCACCCCAGCAGAAAGCAGCCTGCTGGAGTTTGAGGTCAAAAAGCTGCTGCAGGCAAATGCATCAGAGAGAGTCCCACCCTTTGCAGTGGGGAAAAGGCCTCTACTCAAAATACTTCCTCACTCAGAAGAAAATTGGAGAGTGGTGACCCATTTTGGACCTCAGGTTTCTGAACAATCACCTGAAGAAACCCAAATTCAAGGTGATCACTCTGTCCATAGTGATCCCCTCTCTGCAGCAGGGTGATTGGCTCAGTTCTGTGAATCTGAAGGGTGCCTACTTTCACATACCAATCAGGCCCAGTTACAGAAAATACTTAAAGTTCAGGCTACCATCCAGTCATTACCAGTTCACAACCTTCCCCTTCTCTGTCTCATCCACCCCCAGGGTGTTTACAAAGTGCCTAGCAGTAGTGGTGGTACATCTCAGATGGCAGGGAGTGATGGTCTTTCCTTATTTGGATGACTGGCTAGTCACAGGGAAGTCACATCAGCAGGTCAGGGACTCCCTCCACTTAACCCAGATCACCTTGGAGTCACTGGGATTTCTCATAAATCCCCAAAAGTCCCAAACTGAATCAGTGCAGCTGTTGGAGTTCATAGGAGCAGAACTAAATGCCCTCTAGGACAAGGCTTTCCTTCCACAGGACAGAGAGGAAAATCTTCCGAATCTGGCAAATTCCTTTGTCCTGGGCCACCCCAGGCCAGCAAGGCATTTCTTAGAGCTCCTCGGTCATATGGCATCCACCACAATCATCGTACCAGGCGCCAGATTCCAAATAAGAGAAATCCAGTACCATATGAGAGCCCACTGGTCTCAGAGAAGACATCTTCTCTTGAATCTGGTACCAGTTACAAGGACCCTATTACAAGCTCTCGAATGGTAGAAGAACAGGGACAACCACAGAGAGGGAGTTCCCTTCCAGCAGCAGTCCCACACAGTGATCCTGACAACAGATGCCTCCCTTCTAGGCTGGGGAGCACATGTAAGCGACCAGACAGTAAGTGGAGTATGGTGCTCTCAGGAGTCCAGACAGCATAATATCAACACTCTGGAGCTAAGAGCAGTTTTTCCTTTCCCTGCAATCATTCGCACCCAAATAAAGGGTCAGTCGGTGCAAGTCAGGACAGACAACACCACTACCGTGTACTGCATAACAAACAGGGGCACCAGATCCTCAAGGCTGTGCACAGAAGCCATGAAGATTTGGAGTCTGGCTTACACCATAGAGGTGCTGTTGTCAGCAATCCACCTTCCAGGAAAGGACAACGTCCTGGCAGACTCCCTCAGCAGAATCAGCCAGGGTCATCACAAATGGGTTTGAAACAAGCAGGTGCTGACTACAATCTTCAGAAGGTGGGGCACACCAGAAGTAGATTTCTTCACCTCCAAAGAGAATCACCAACTCCCTCTGTTTTGTTGCAGGCCTCCAGCAGTGGGCTCACTGCCCGTGGATGCCCTGACCCTGGACTGGTCAAGGAGGTTCATGTATGCCTTCCTGCCATTTCCTTTACTCCTGAGAGTTCTTCTGAAACTGAGGAACCAGCCTGCGACTATAATACTAGTGGTCCCAGACTGGGCCAGACAGCCTTGGTACTCCCTGCCCCGGTCCCTGTCCACCAAACAGCCCATTCGTCTACCTCTGAGACACAATCTGTTGACCATGTCTTAGGGCAGGATAACCTTCTTGAGCCTAGAATCACTTCACCTCAAGGCTTGGTTCTTTTTTCTATAAACTTTATTTCTAGGAGCGTGGATATGTTGTTCATCCACACTGTCTGGCATTGTTCCTTCCCCTTTAAATCTTGCTGGAAGTCTTCAAGCTGGCTCCTCCCACCCACCCGGGTGGTAAATACCTCGGCTCCGCCCCATGACACAAGATCTAGCCCGCTGGAAGCCAGGTTGTGCGCCTAAAGCCAGGGAGGTAGGGTGGGTGCGTGTGGATGAACAACATATACCACTCCTAGAACTACTGTTACAGGTGAGTAACCTGTTCTTTTCAAGATAGCGCATATTACATGTACACAGATATCATAGATCTACAAAGTCAAGCAGATTTACAGTATCATGGTTAATTCCATCAGAGGACATTGAAAATGACCTCTACTTATAACTAAAAGTCTAGGTTTCATCTTTTGTTCCTATTGGGGAGTTCATCAATGGATCAAGGAGGAAGCATCAGGATACTGAGTGAGCGTAAGAGCCTCGGTCTTAGCAGGAACTTTTGCCAGGAAATTTAGTCCAGAAATTTTGTTGAGGGGCAGCCAGTTAAGTGGTATGTGTCTAGGGTGAGAAGTCGGTTAACCAAACAGCCCAGAAGTACAACACACTGGGGAGAATTAAAAGATCCCAGCCTAGGTCAAAATACAGGAAGCCAATCAGCTTGTATGGTGTTGTCTACCAGGCCCCAAAGCTCCTCATATCTGTCCAACTGCCCTCTGACACTGTACTGAGTTTTTTCCAATCTCAAACTTTCCATCAAATCCTTAATCCATGCAGCCACCGAAGGGGCTTCTGATAGCCTCCAGTACATAGCCGGAAGTCGGAGGCTCATCACTGATCCCAAGCACCAGAGTCTGGAATGGGGTCTGGGAGATCAGCCCCCCACCCCAAAGGCAACCCCAACAGAACCTCCACTGGGTCTAGCTTTAGTGGCCTGCTCACTATGTGAGATAGTATTTCAGGGGTGCCCTCCCAAAACACTCTGACCTTATAACATTCCCAAATCATGTGGAAGAATGATCCTTCGTGCATTTTACACTTTGGACATAAGTTTGAAAATTCTGAGTCTATTTTATGGGCCAACAATGGTGTAAATAGGACCTCATCAGCACACTGTATTGTACAGACCTAAGTCGATTGTTGACAGAACATTCTAACACATTCTTAAAAATAAAATTCCAGTCTCCCCTAGTCAGGGAATCTGGGTACAGGTCGACTTCCCATTTACGCTTCAGGGCTTCCAGGGGATCCTGGAGAGCACCAACCAGTATTTTATAATAACCTCTTAGGATTTAAAGGAAAGGTCAGAGGATCGGCCCATCAATAGCTCCTTGAAAGGGGAGTGCCTCACTGCCCCCCCCCCCCAAAAATATTCACCCAGTTTAGTTTCAATTCTCCTTTTTAGTCTCAAGTAGGGAAAGAAGTGTATGGCTCCTAAACTGAATCGTCATACCAAGTCAGGGAAGGGTAAAAACCTGTCCATCCTCCACAATATGTTGTAAAAGAAAGAGGCCCCTAATTCTCAGGCCCTCCAATTCCTAAGAAAGGTTCCCCAGTCTCCCCCCAAAGGCTGACAAGGGAGTGTCCGGTGGCACTCTGGGGCCATGTTGTAAGATATCATGTGCCATTGTCCATGCCTTGCTCAGTGCTCTGGTACAAGGGTTTCTGGAGCTAACCGAGGGAGTGCCTCCCAAAGCTTCCACCAAGGGGCTGTGGTACATAGGAGTTGGGGTGGGGTCTTCCAGCTCCACCCACACTGGATGTACAGACTGCTCCTGCAATATGTCATGCACATGAGCTAATTGAGCAACCAAGTAATATAATCTGACATTCGGTAAACCCAAACCACTCTGTTTAACAGGTCTCCATAGGATTGCCTTCTTTATTTTTGGCCTTCTCCCCTGCCAGAGCAACTGGGTAATAGCTCCTTCCAAGGCTTTTATGTACTTATTAGGGATATTTATAGGGACCATTTGAAAAAAGTAATGGAATTGTGAGAGAATGCTCATTTAACGAGAGTGACTCTCCCCAAAAGGGTCAGGGGTAAGGCTCTCCAGTTGAAGCAGTCCGCTCTAACCTTCTGGACAACCTGGCACATGTTAACTTCTGCCATTAGGGAGATTCTAGAGGGCAAATAAATGCCCAAGTATTTAATTTTGGTGGAGGGACTAATGATACACTGTGAAATCTGGATTGGGTGTTTCTCCCTTCCCAGGGGCATCCTTTCACATTTACACCAATTTATTTTATGTCCAGACAAGGGGTCAAGGATGTTGAAGATTTGAGTTAAGGCTGGCAGTGCTGTGCCTTGGTCTTTGAGAAACAGAAGAATATCGTTGGCAAAGAGGGAAATTACATGGTTTGTCCCCTTTGCCTCGAGACCTAAAATGTCTGAATGGGACCTAATAGTTTCTGCTAGGGCTTCAATAGTGAGGACACAGCTCCGGTCCTGCCCAGGAGGTCGTGAGGGCTGTTGAAGCTGGGCCCCCCCCCCCCAATCCACTCACGGACCAGCAAGAAGCTCCGGTCCTGCCCAGGAGGTCGTGAGGGCTGTTGAAGCTGCCTTCCCCCGATCCACTCACGGACCACCAAGAAGCTCCGGTCCTGCCCAGGAGGTCGTGAGGGCTGTTGAAGCTGCCTTCCCCCAATCTGCTCACGGACCAGCAAGAAGGTACAGCACTACGCCCGACAGTTAGAGCCGCTCTCTCAGTTAAAGGATTTTGGTGCCAATTTTTAAATTCAAACCAGAGCTGTTTGCAGACTTTAAATTGTCGTACTGCTGGAGGTAGAATTGTGTAGCTATATTTCCCTCTGTGCTACCTCTGTTTTCCCTTTAAATTAGCTGCTAATTTAAGGTCAGGAATGTTGTCTGAATTCTGTAGCTGTTTGCCAGGTTTACAGAGTTAATTACTTTTACCCTAAGACCAGCTCCTTACCTCAGGATTTACTGCTGATTTACAATTACTTTAATACTACCTCTGAAATTAATTCTCCCTTTTGCTTAGGCACCTTTAGAACCTGAGATTTTAATTCTGCCTTTTGCTTGGCACCTTTAGAACCTCGGATATTAATCTCCCTTTTGCTTAGGCACCTTTAGAACATATTGACTGGATGTGAGAGCACAAATTCACTGTAGTACTGGCGTACTTCATTACTTTAACTTTTTGTTATAGCTTAGTACAGCAGTATCACTATGCCACTTCTAATTTGTCACATAATTCCTGCACAGTCCCTAACTATTTCTGTTATCCCCGGTGCTGGCTTGTCTGATAAACAAGTTCCAGTTCCAAGGTCCCACGTCGCACTGATGGCTGTTCTCAAATTAATGTAATCCAGTCCTTCCCCCTGATAAGCCACCCTCCCTGCCCCTGCAATTTAAAGCGCTCACCTTCTGCTTCTCTTTCCACAGCTCCGGTCCTGCCCAGGAGGTCGTGAGGGCCGTTGAAGCTGCCCTCCCCCACCTGCCCACAGACCAGCAAGAAGGTACGGCACTACGCCCAATGGTTAGAGACGCTTACTCAGTTAAAGGATTGTGGCCCCGCCGTCCACGCCACCACCCTTGGTGGTCCACTTAATATATAGGCTAGGTCACATGAGCGTAGAACCTATCAACCGACTTTCCCACTAGCAAGCTATCTTTTCCTACCGCTAGTGGCCGCTATTCTCTCGGTGGCCCATTCTCTCCCGTGACACTGATATGACAATGTCTGTTCCCAGTATCGCTCTCGGGTTATTGGTGTTTCTGTGCATTCTATGTACAGCCAAACCGCCCTCTGCACAGTGGCCCCATAAGTCTGAACGAATCGCCCAACACTACCCCCATGTGGTCGCTACTCACCCTGCCCACGCACTGCCTAACACTCTTTCTCCTCTTTATATGCCCTGACCATCCATGGCCCCCCTAGCTCCCCCCCCCGACCTTGCCTTCCCTCAGTCTTGACCCTGTTACGTCATGCTATTCCTCTCCTACGTGACCTCCCAACTCCAGTCCACAATCCCCTTTCCCCCAGACCTGACAGAAGGGGGAAAAGACCCTGCAAAGCACTCCAGCTGGCAGCATTAAGGGCATTTTTGCTACTACTCCTACTCTCTGGGAACATCCACTCCAACCCAGGCCCTGCACCCACCCCCTTTGCAAAGCACACAGTAGCAGGTAAACTTTGTATTGCACCTATTAACATCTGCAGCCTCTTCAAAAAATTCGACAATAGCAGCAACCTGACATTATCTCTGTAGTTGAAACCTGGCTAAATAAAAATATACCTGACTCAACAGTCTCCCTTACAGGGTACACAATATATTGAGCTGATAGGCTGGGGGCGGGGGGCTGTGCCATCCACCTCCGGGACTTTCTATAGGGGCACATCCTGCCTTCCCTTGACCTGGCACCCAGATCCTATCATTAAAAGTAATTATCAACACTGCTAGGGCACTACTATACATCTCATCTATTTACTTCCCTCCCTGGAACCAAAAAACTGTATTTGAATCTGTCCTTGCCTATCTTTCTCAACTACATGACAAGGCTAAAATCATCGCCCTGGGCGATTTTAACGTAAACTGGTCCTCGGACATCCCCCCCCCCCTAAAAGATGCTGCATCTGCCATTGACCGCATACAGATAGTTCCCACTTCCACCCGCCACAACCCTAAAATGAGTACTTTGACCCTCCTTGACATTGTACTAACCAACTGTCCCAACAAATTAAAAAAAGTGAGTTTTTAACCTAACGCCTTCAATGATCACTCTCCTATTCTGTGTCACTGGTCCTTCGTGACCAGAAATCCACCGCCTAAAATTGTCTTCCAGAGACTGCTCAAACCTGGTAAATTAAGGGTCCTCAAACAGCACCTAGCTAATTGGGATTGGTCTCCCATATCCTCTGCCTTGGACATAGACGCTACCCTGGAGTTCTTCATCCAGTCCTTTAACTCGGCCTGTGACCTTTTTGCACCCCTTAGCAGATGTGTCATTAAGGCACAAATACCCCCTGGATCACTCAATCCCTCCTTGACCAAATGCATGACAGGGATACTCTGTGGCACACTGCACTGGAATCCCGAAAGCCTGCTGACAGGCAGCGATACCAGGCGGCCAGGAGTAAGTGCACCTGGAATGTCCGCAAGGCTAAAGCTGAATACTACCAGTCAGTTCCCACCTCCTCCTGGGGCATGGGACGCAAGTTCGGGGATAACCTGAAAGAGCTTAATGGCAAAACTGTTACAGCCCCACCCTCGCAAATGTGTGTAAATGGATGCATCACAACCGACCCTGAACTCATTGTAAATACACTGACCTCATCTTTTTCTGATCTTAGCAGTGTCCTCCCACCCAACTTCTTTGCCCCATCCTCCCCTCCTCCTCTGACCCCCCCCCCCAAGCACCTCCCTTTCACTTCAAAGCTATCTCACAGTGGGAGGCTATTCCCTACGTGCAAAAAGCGCTAAACAAGTCCAAATTTAGCAGTGATTCCCTGGACCTAAAACTGCTAAGGTTAACATTCAGTGAGGTACTTTATCCCCTTACAGCGCTCCTCCACCTTTCCCTCTCCCTGGGCCAATTCCCTACAAAATGGAAGACTGCTCTATCACACTTATCCATAAGAGTGGGGATCGTACCATCCCCAGAAACTACCGCCTCATATCAATACTCCCGTCGCTCTCCAAAGCCCTTGATAAAATTGTAGCCACCCAACTCTCCAAACACCTTACTAAGTACAACCTGCTGTGTAGTGAGCAACACGGCTTTCGAAAAAGCCACAGCACCACCACTGCCTTGTTAGAATTTACGAATACCCTTCATGCCTCTCTAGATGCAGGGCACATCACAGGTGCAGTATTTATAGACCTGTCAAAAGCTTTTGACACTGTCCACCACTCTCTGCTGCTGGCCTGTCTCACCCAACTGGGCCTCTCGCAGGACACTATAGGCTGGTTCGCTGATTGCCTCTCTGGCAGGTCCCAGCAAGTACGGATAACATATACTCTGTCCCACCACACCCCCCCCCCCAGTCATCTCAGGGGTCCCCAGGGATCAGTCCTAGGTTCCCTATTATTTAGTCTATTTCTCAATACCCTACCCAGTGCCTGTTCTGGTAAACTTCTCCTATATGCGGATGATGCAGTACTCTTCAGCTGTCACCCTGACCCAGTCTCGCTCCAACAGGCACTCCAGAAACCTTTCAGCGACGCTGAATCCTGGTTCTCTAACCAGAGACTGGTAGGGGAGGCAGTATAGCGCAGTGGTTTAAGGCTCTGAGCTGCAGATCTGGTGACATCCAGCAGACCAGGCCTGGGTTTGAATCCCACAGCTTCCACTTGCATACTGTGTGACCCTGAGCATGTCACTTAACTTCCCTGTGCTCCCAGGTCGCTCCTGTAAAAAAGCTTTCAGCTTAGTGTGCTACTTCTGGTTAAACAACTAAAAAAAAAAAAAAAAAAAAGACTTGTTCTAAACTATAAAAAAAAAACAAAATCGATGCTGTTTACCCATGCCAAAAAAATAAGTACAGTGGCCACCCCCTGCCCATACATAACTCACATCATGAAATGCTTGAGCAGGTCAGCTGGTTCTAATACCTCGGGGTCACTTTTGACTCAGGGCTCACCTACCATGACCACATCCGCCAAATGAGTACGGCAGGCAGTATACACATTGGCCTACTTCACCGTTATAAGCACTGTCTGCCCTCAGATGCCCTGCAACTAGCAATCTCCTCCTCAGTTTTATCCCTGTTTGACTATGGGATACTGATATATGGTGTGGCTGATAACACTGCTCTCCATATAGTCAGGCTGTCCCTGAATAAGGCTTGCCGACTGACCACTGGTTGTGAGCGGCTGACCCACACCTGCACACTCTACACCCTGACCAACTGGCTCAACTTAGAGGGAAGATTGAAGTACCAATCCTGCCTTCTGGCCAAAAAAATATCTGCCGGCCTTACCCCTTCTGGGCTCACACCGTTTATCCAGCCTAATTTAACCACCACACATACTTGGGGATCTGATAAATCCCCTTATCATGTCCCTCACTGTAAGACAACACTGGGTCAAAGAACATTTCGCTATAGGGCGCCTCTCGTGATGAATTCACTTCCAAAAACCTTACTGATGGAGCCTAAACTAAACCACTTCAAATCCGGTCTTCGAAATTATATCTGGCAGGAAGCTGCCTGTGACTGTTACTGATTCTCCCCTGTTACTCAGTTAAATCCACGGACAAAGGTCTTCTGCACTTATGCTTGACCTGCACCGTAAAAGTTGTATAAGTATAGGCAGTTTTTCTCTTCACTGTGTCATATGCCCTGCCAGTGTTCTACTGTAGCATAGACTCTGCTGCTTTGATCTCTTGTACATAGTATTGTATTGTGTTGTATTGTAACCCATTGTATACCTGCTAATTGTTTAATTTCCTCATGTACCATGTTAGCCATCGGTTTAGTCGTCGTCACCACTGTCTGTATCTCTGTACTCCTCTGACATGGAGCCTTTGTAAAGGAGTATCTGACTCAGAGTTTAATTCCGATATGTTCACTAAATAAAAATAAATAAATAAATAAATAAAAATAAAACATACAGGAGGGGGGATAAGGGGCAACGCTGCCTAGTACCTCTAGAAAGAGGAAAAGGGGCAGAAAGCGTATTCATCAAAAGTTGGGCTTGCGGGTTTCTGTAAAGGGATTGAATCCAACTTCTCTGTTTCCCACCAAAGCCATATTTCTCCAGGACAGCATACATATAGGGCCATTCCACCCGATCAAAAGCCTTTTCGGCATCAAGGGCTAACAACCCCCCAGTGCCTCCCCTTCTGCTCGACCAATTACACATGACATTAACTGTTCTCCTAATATTTTGTTTGGCTTGTCTACCCTTAACAAACCCCCCCAGGTCAGAGTGTATCAATTTAGGGAGGATACCCTCCGACCTGTTGGCTATTAATTTCGCAGTAATCTTGTAGTCGGAGTTCAGGAGAGAGATAGGTCTATATGAGGCACATTTAATGGAGTCTTTGCCAGGTTTGGGAATAACAGCGATGGTAGCTAGGTAAAGTGAGGGTGGCAGAGAGCCGCTCTCCAAGGCCTCGGCAACCATCTAGAGCATAAAGGGACCCAAAGCCCCCCATGTTACTTTATAAAACTCCGCCGGGATTCCATTAGGTCCTGGCACCTTCCCTTTCTTGACCTTCCACACCATCTTTCTGAGTTCTTCCAGCTGAAGCGGGGAGTCTAGCTCTTGTCTGTCCCTCTCACTGATAGTTGGAAACTGTAGTTTCCATAGGAAGTCCCTCGTATCTGCTCCTACAGGGAATTCTGAAGCGTAGAGATCTGAATAAAATGCTTTAAAGATATCATTTATTCCCTGCTGGTCATAGGTATTTTCCCCCATTGAATTCTCCATTCTAAGAATAGTTCTCTCTGCTTTTTCCCTTTCACCAGTCCTGCCAACCACTTCCCGGCCTTATCCCCATCAAAATAATTGGTTGACTTAGTGAAGAGGAGATTCCTTTCTATGCTCCTATATGTGAGCTGGTGAATTCTGCCCTTTAGTGTCTTTAATTCAAGGAATTTCTGAGGGCACATTACTCCCATCAACTCCCCCTTTATCTTTTTAATTTTAGATTCTAATAGGTCTTCCTCCATAGTGAGTTGTTTTTTAATATAAGACGAGTAGGAACTGGCTTCACCTCTTATGAAGGCTTTCAGGGTGTCCCAGGTATTGGCAATGCTAGTATCTGCTGGGTTATTTTGTGCCAACAATTCTTTAATACTGTCATTTATTTGAGCCATAAATCCTTTATCTAGTAAAAGAGCTGGGTCCATACGCCACCTGGACACCAGGGGAGCGGCTTCCGAGGGAAGGACTGTCGCCATCAAGGGGGCATTATCTGAGGTAATTATGGGGCCATATTTTACCTCCTTTATCTCACCAATCAGGCTGGGGGGCACAAATATATAATCAAGTCGAGTGTACACCATATGAGCGTGGGAGAAAAATGAGTACTCGTTGCCTTGGGGATGACCATGTCTCCAGGCCTCTACCATAACCTATCCCTCCATCATGCCCCTGAGCACCGAAATACTCCGGGGGGAGGTCTAGTCCTGCTATCAGAGTGGTCCAGTTGAGGATCCCAGTATGTATTGAAATCTCCCCCAGGATCAAATTATCTGGGTAGGGGGCCAAGGTGACCGACAAGTGCATAAAATAAAAAGTCTGGTGAGTCAAAGTTTGGACCGTAAACTGAATCTAGAGTGTACCTAATGCCCCCGCAGTCTATCTCTGCAATCACAAAGCGGCCTTGAGGGTCAGAATGAGTTGAGATAACTCTATGTGGAAGACCTGGCTGAATCCAAATCATGACACCCCTAGCTTTAGAGGTAAATGGGGCAGAAATAAAAGACCCCCTCCCCCAGGAGGCGGCCAACCTGGCCACTTCCTCCCCTGTGGAGTGTATTTCCTGCAGGAATATTATGTCTCCCTTTAATTTCTTAATTTGAGTCCAGACCTGCTTCCTCTTCACCACCGACCTGAGTCCGTTGACGTTCCAAGAAACCAAAGTCAAACACTCCATCTAAATTTTTTGTTAGTATTAAGTATCAACTTCTCCTATATAAACACAGAGGACCTAGTATTAAATGATGAGTAAACTCTATAAAAGTTTTTTTTAGAATAACACCCCATGAACAAATAGAATCAATTTCCCTCAAACCCTTTCCTTCCCCCTTTCCCCTCAACAGTAAATTGTACAGAACAAAAGTTTTAAGCATGTAGAACTACCCCCGGAAAAATCTGCCCTTCCAGAGAGAATAAGATAGTGAAATATGTAATATCACCATGAGAACTATGCCCCCTTCCTACCATCCCTCCCTTTATTTTCCCCAAATCCCAAAGAGAATGAAAGAACAAGGCATCACTCTGCAAACTCCCCCAACATAAGTGAAAAGAACAGTATTAAGTATAAAACATACCTCCATACCCTCCCCCCTTCTCTGGAAAAACTGAACATCTCTACCCTCTACTTCACGTGGATCGAGCGGTCGATCCCCTATTTAAACATGTGGATGGAGATAAAAATAGTATATATCCTCCATCCTCCCAGGATAACTTGCCCCATCAGAGAGGGGGGGGGAAGCCCAGAGGACCCCCCAAGCGAAGAGAATGCAAGAAGAAAAGCCCTAGCCCCACTGGGAAACCAGCCTGATGGCACCCATCAAACATGGCAGCACATGCTATTAATAGCCCCCCAGGAGCGATTCATTCCCTGTACTGGATAAAACGCAGGGAAGCACGCTCCCAACATAAATGCGTAAGTCAGATTAATCATTTATGCTCAGCCGTCCACGTACTTGATAAGGGGGCCCAAAGTCGAAGCTGCCTCCGGATAGACTGCCCAGACCCCCACCCCACCCCGATAAACAATCCCCTTAAGTAGCCAAGCATGTAAAATAAAGTTAAACAACAGTAACCAAGAAAGGAAAACATTTCAGGCAACATGCCCATAAGTCACTAGCATCAGAATTAAAATGCCTAAGTAAAAGAGCTGGCATAAAAACCCTTGGCCTTATCAGTAGTCCCTGGTCCACGCCTCCAAGTCTCTTATTATTTCAGGAGCCCCAGATGGGCCTCGCCCTTAGTGTGTTACGAGTGGTTTACCATCCGCTGTCTAGGCCCCTGAAGGGACAGAGTCTGTGGCCACAAAGTCTCCTTCGGGCATAGCGGGAAGAGCGGGAAGGGGAGCCTCCCACACACCAGCCCTAATAGGCCACCTCATGGGTGTTACAGTCGTGGACATAATGCTCCTCCCTCTCAGCCACCCAAACAAAGAAGGCCACATATGAAAACAGTACCTCCGGGTCTTAAAAGAAAATTCTCGCGAGCACAGGGATAGTTACTTGTTAATCTGGCCCCTCTTATGCTTCTCCAGATTCTGCACAAATTCCATTGCCACCTTAGGGCTGGTAAATGAACTTTGGTTGCTGCTCTGAGGATGTACCACCAGGCGTACTGGGTATACCAGGGAAAATTGGCATTCAAACAACATGAAGTCTTGCTATATTATGACAATTGCAGTATGACCGCAGGTTAGAACTGCTCCGGAGGTGAAATAGTTAACTTTCCATGCAAACATGGAATCTTGAGCGCGAGCTCGGTTAAGGAAGCTCTGTCTGCTTTCTTTCAAACCCAAACCGTCAGATCTTTTCGACCAAACTCACTAAGGCTCTGTGTGGAAGCTGTAAACCTACAGTAGCCAACTGGCTACTAAACATAAGAACACATTTTTTTGGTCCCAAAACAAAGACTCAAGTCAGGAGACCCAAAAAATGAAAAACACAACACCCAGTCACCCAAAAAAAAAGGTGAAAACAACAAGGTGGGCATCTACTAAGTGCCACCAATGGACTGCCCACCCACAGCCCAAAACAAGGTTCTGAGAAGGGCAGGCAGGAAGGGAGGTCATAATATAGCAAGACTCCATTAGAAGAAACAACAGTACTAAGGTGAGTAATTTTTTCTTCAAACAACATGAAGTCTTGCTATATTATGACAATTGCAGACTACACAGCAGTACCCCCATGGAGGAGGGACAGAACCTACTTAGGGAATAGGCTCTGAAGGACAGCTGTGCCAAACCGAGCATCACTCCAAGCCTGGATGTCCAAGGAATAATGCTTGGTAAAAGTGTGAACTGTTTTCCAGGTAGCTGCTTGACATATCTCTAAAATAGGGATGTCTCTGGCGGCAGCCAGAGAAGCAGCTGTACCTCTGGTAGAGTGAGCCCTCAGGCCTGAGGGGGGAACCTTACCCAGCTGATCCTGCCACCACTGTAGGGCTTTGATCAGGGTTCGAGTTACTGGGATCAACTTGGTAAGAGAATCCTTTCTTTGGGACCAAAAGGCCCTTAAATGGAACTGAATGTCCCTCATCTGAAATCTTGCTCCTTGCACTACTGCTGTGGAAGCAGCCATGTGTCCCAGGAGCTGCAGAAAATGCCTTGCTGGTCGAGAGACCTGCAGGGTGAATGAGGAGGCCAGGGAGACTAGGGTGTTTGCCCTGTCTAAGAGGGGAGGAAGGCCCTGGCTTCCTGGGTGTTCAGTTCTGAGCCTATGAAGGTTAGGAGCTGGACAGGCTCCAGCACCGACTTTGGGAGATTCAGAAGGAAACCTAGGGAAGTAAGCAGTTGCTGAGTTATCTGAAGATGTAGGTTGACCTGATCTGGGGATTGGCCTACTAACAGCCAATCATCCAGGTAAGGAAAGATGGCAATCTTTTGCCTTCTTAGGCAAGCTACTGCTACTGCCAGGCATTTGGTGAATACCCTTGGAGCCGAGGTGAGACCAAAGGGCATTGCTCTGAACTGGTAATGGCCTGAGGGGCAGCTCGAACCTGAGGTACTTTCGATGGGAGCTTCTGATGAGAATATGGAAGTAGGCATCCTTGAGGTCCAGGGACGCTAGCCAGTCCCCTGACCTTAGGGAGGGTAAAATGATCCCTAGAGTCACCATTTTGAACTTTGGTTTTAAAAGGTGCTTGTTTAGGTATCTGAGATCCAGGATGGGCCGCCATTCTCCTGTCTTTTTTGGGGTAAGGAAGTACCTGGAGTACAAACCTTTGCCCTGGTGTAGGGGTGGAACCCTTTCCACGGCTCTGAGAGCGAGGAGGGTAGAGACCTCTGACTCTAAAGCGAGTGCCTCTGATGGAGATGCAGGAGGAAAAGATCTGGCTCTCATCTTCGGAAATTTTTTGAAGCTGAGAACCAGTCCCTGGCTTACTACTTCCAGGATCCACTTGTCTGATGTGAGAGACTTCCAGTTCTGGACAAAGTAAGCCAGCCTGCCCCCTACAGGTAGAGGAGAAGAGGCCCTGGCTACCCCATCCGGGTGTCTGCTTGGCAGGGGCTTTGGGCTGAGGGTTAGAAGCAGGCCTGCTTGAACTCTATCTGCCCTTCCCTCTAAAGAATCCCCTTTGGGCATAGGAGGAAGAGGAGGAGGCCTGAGCCTGGTAAAAAGGCCTATGAAAAGGCCTGCCCCTGCCCTTGGGAAGCTGCTTCTGAGGAGTGGCCTGCCTTTCCTTGGCCTGCGCACTCCTATAGGTGGTCCTGTATTCATCCATTTTCTTCATGTAATTCTCTGTTTGCTCCCCAGAGAATTGCCAACCACAGGAAAATCCATAGCTTTAGACTGGGTATCCTGTGACAAGGTGGTGCATCTGAGCCAAGCCATTCTGCGAAGTGCCACAGATGTAGCCATGACTCTTGAAGATACATCATTAGAGTCCACCGCAGCATGAAACTGCACCTTTGATGCCTCAATACCATCCATAGCCACCTGTTCCAGCTCCCTGGCAAGCTGGTCAGGGACTTGTTTGGCTAGAGCCAGCACAGTATCCCATCTGGATTTCTGGTATCTGGCAGCGTAAGCCATATAATTTGCTTGTCTGAGTCCCAAGGATGCTGCCATGTACTGTTTCTTTGCCATAGCATCAATCTTCCTGGAGTCCTTTTCAGGAGGGTGTGAAGCTAGGGGAATATTTGCCTTGTCACAGGCTGCAGCCTGCACTACCCCCACATGGCTGCATTGCTGTGTAAGGAATTCTGTGTCAGAACCTGATAAAGTATAAACTGGCGGGGTAGAGAATTCCAGAGAGATGGGGCCGCATGCATAAATGCCCGGACCCCAGAAGATTTTAAACACACTCTTGGAATCTCTAGCAATCCCTCGCCAGCTGAGCGAAGTGATTGCCCAGGGCGGTAGGGAACCAGAAGCTCTTTCAGGTAGTCAGGGCCCTGTCCGTGTAGGGCTTTATAAGTCAGAAGACAGACTTTAAAGGTGATCCGCCATTGTACAGGTAGCCAGTGCAGACCGCGCAGCACCGGAGAAATATGGCAGAGCCGAGAGGTTCCCGTCAGAAGCCATGCTGCCGCATTCTGCACTAGCTGCAAATGGTATATTTCTCCCCCCGGAAAGCCCTAGGCAGAAGGAGTAGCAGTAATCCAAGCATGAGGACACAAAGGTGTGAACCAGTGTAGGAAGGTCACCAGACGGAACAAGGCGCTTAATCCTGGAGCTATTCCTCAGGTGGTAAAAAGAGGTCTTAACGACGGCTGACACCTGCGCATACAGTGTCAACTCTTCATCACAAATTACCCCCAGGTTTCGCACCCATTCAGAGGCCGGGAGTGGAAGACCCCCAAGGAAAAGTCCCGACGGTGAACTTGCCCCTGCTCCTCCCACCCAATCCGGTATCCTGGGTCCACAATCAGCACTTCAGTCTTTCCTGAGTTCAACTTCAACCAGCTCGAATACATCCACTCCTGGACTTCTGTGAGGTAGTTATTAAAGGCTGAGAGAGCTCCATCCTAGTCGGGTGCAAAGGAAAGATGGAGCTGGGTATCATCAGCATAGCAATGAAACCTCAGCCCATAACTCCTTACAGTGTCTCCAAAGGGCAGTATGTACACTGCGAACAAAGTGGGGGACAACACCGATCCCTGAGGGAACCCCACATGACAGAGGGATTGGATCAGAGGAATAAAGCCCGGACACTACCCTCTTCAGTTCTTCCGGTGAGGTAAGATGTAAACCACCTGAGGACTGTACCCAACAGGCCACAGATAAACCTCAGATGACCGAGAAGAACCCCATGGTCCACAGTGTCAAACGCTGAAGAGAGATCTAGGAGAACCAAGATAGAATGGTTCTTCCGATCTCTTGCCACCAGGAGATCATTGAGCACCTGAACCAGCGCTGACTCAGTATTATGCCTCTTTCGAAAACTGGACTGGAGAGGTTCATAGATGTCATGGATGGTTAAATGGTTCTCCAACTGTACGGCTACTACCTTCTCAACCACCTTCCCTAAAAAGGGAAGATTAGAGATTGGTCTGTAGTTCGCATGGCAATTCAGATCCAGGGAAGCTTTTTTCAGCAGGGATATTACCACCACTTCTTTCAGGGAGCTAGGAAACTCACCTGTTTCCAGGGAGCACCAAACTATCCGCGCAAGAACCGGACCAATGATATCAATACAATCCAAAATAGGGGGGGTTGGTCCAGGATCCAAACTACAGCACGTAGAGCGCGAACTCTGGAAAATCCTCATGACATCCATCAACTCTGGGCGATCGAAGGTACTCCAGGAAGGCCGAAGGCCAGTGACCAAGTGCTGATCAGAAACAACGCCCATAGAGTGTGCCGGCTGGAGAGCTGCTCTGATGTCAGCCACCTTAGTCACAAAGAATCAAGCAAGTTCATCGCACTCGATTTTCGAAAACGCTTTCCAAACTTGCAGACAGGCTGGGTTGCACAGTCTGTCCACAGTTCGGAAAAGCTGACTTGGTCAATTCTGGGCATCCGCAATCTCCCCGGACAGGAACTCTGCCTTCTTACAGGTGACTGCAGATTGATAGGCTTGATAATGCTCTGTCAATCTAAGGCGGCCAGCATCAAGTGCAGATCTCTGCCAGCATCTCCCTCAAGGTCCCATCAAACCATGGGGACTGAGGGCAAAGGGAGAGAGGACGAACCTGAACAGGAGCAACAACATCCAGGGCGGCCGAAATGGGCGTATTATAGGCCACCACAAGATCCTTTGGGTCGTTGTTTGCTGCCAGAATAATCAATAGGTCAAGTACTGCCATTAGGTCTTCAGAGCTAACATCTTGTAAAGGGCGATACTTGACCATCTCCACAGGGGTAGGCCTTTGATGGGGGGGTGCTACAATTGAACCCCACAGCGTAGTGATCTGACCATCCGACTGGTTCCACCTCCAGGTCTGATGCTTCGATCCCCAGGAGGAAGACTTAAGTCAAGTGAGTGACCATGTTTATGGGTAGCAGTGGTAACTATCTGCGTAAGGCCCAGAGATGTCATAAGCTGGAGGAAGTGTTGTTCACATTGCGAGAGTTCATCATCGACCCAGGCATTAAAGTCGCCCAAGAACATCACCAGCCTGGGAGACTCAAGTGCCATGTACACGACAAAGTCCGCAACTTCCTGAAGGAACCGTTTTCCATCCCCGGGTGGACGGTGAATGAGAACAATCCTACAACCTATGCCTGCTACCATAGTACATTCAAATGACTCAGTCTCCTCAACTGGTACACTCGTGAGCCCCAATTCAGTCTTAAAACAGACCGCACCCCCCCCCTGGTGATCCAGTCTCAAGCGGTAAATCACCAAGTAACCAGCTGGAATTGCGACCTCTAATATAGGGCCAGAGTTCTCATCCAGCCAGGTCTCAGTGATGCAAGCCAGATCCACCGAATTTACAAGAGCTGCAGTAATTGCAGTCTTGTTTTTGATGGATCTGGCATTGCGTAACACTGCTAGAGTTGGATGAACTTCCGGAGCCGCCCGGACCACATGCCCACCAAAATTGGTGGTGCCCTTGGGTATGGAAACCAGACAAGATGGACCAGGTCAGGGTTCCATTTCGCCCCAGGGCGTCGTCTGGACCCTACCACCCTGATGCGATCTCCCCACCCATTCAACCCCCGCCGTTCGCATCCCTCCTCCCCCGACGCACAATACCCAGCACTCTACAGCGCTCATAGATTGAAAAATGCAATGTGGGGGAGACAAAGGGGCAAAGGGTGGAGGATGAATAGTGCACGACCGTGGGGGCAGGCCTCTAATACATTCCAGCGACCAATTTAAGTGACCTTAAAACCAAAAAACATAAAACTAAATTTGAAAATAACCAAAACAAACTCCCACCCTCACAAATTACAATAAATATACTAAGCAAGATATAAAATCACAATTTGACTCCGTATCCCAGTCCAGAGCTGTCTGTCCAATCTCCAATAAATCACCTACTTCCAGATGAGACTAATAAGGTCCCAAACTCTTACAATTCCAGAACAAGGCAAGTCAAAATCTAATGACCAGAATAAGGACTTCAACTATATAACCCAATAATGCATTCAGACGCCCACCCCATATAGTAAAACAAAACAGATCCTCAAATTACACAATAAAGTATAAAATAAAATATCTTAAAATCAGAAAAATAATGAGGGACCAGCTGAAAGATACTTAATAAATTAATGAAAGTTATAACAGTAACTGAAGTCCGGAAAATAAGTCACCCAGTAGTGAAAATCTTCGGCTCCCTCACGGCCCTCTCACAGCCCGAGGGGCCAAATGAAGTCAGGGACTCTCACTCCCTAAACAGAAGAATGTGTTCCAAATGTTTTTTTCTAGCCCCCGTACACTCTTACTGCAGAAGGAGGCTAGACAAGGTACTCTCACTGCCTTCACGAATAATAATAATGGCAGATTTATAGTATTTTCCGCCCGAAGCACTCTCTCTGTCAGGGAGGCAGAACAAGTCACAAGGCACTCTAACTGCCCTCCAAACCAATAGTACAACAGACAAAAATGGGATTAAGGGGGAACGGCTGCAAAATTCAGGTTGAAAGTCCTCTTCTCAAGAGTCCAAAGCATGCAGGGGCAGGGCCCGAAAAATCCCAAACGGGGACCAGAAACTGCTGATGCCCGCAGCGAGCAATGCAGATTTCCCCCGGGGCAGACCCACCAGTATGCTCCTCGAAGAGCTCAAGGGATACCGACTTGGTCCGCCGGCTACCTGGCTAGACCAGGGCCCAGCCCTCTGTGCCGCTGCGCGCCTAGCAGCCGGACCCCTGCATGGTCAGGACCACCGACTCACTGCATCACACCACTCCTTCCGAGCTTCACCTGCACGGGTCGCAAGTCACTCCAAAAAGACTTCCACCAGCAAACCTAAAACCGGCAATATTCCTTCCTATAAATGGCATCCAAATAGATCCCAGGCAAGTCACCTCCTTATGAATCCCCACTCCAAAATTTCGTTCAAATCATCTCCAAAGCACAATACCAAGTCCAGTTGAACCAAATAAAATCCAAACAACAGACCTGACACCAAGATGAATAGTAGCGGTAGCAGGCCAACAGAAAACGACTTCAGTGTACACTGCAAGGACGCTCCAGTCGCCCCAATATCGCTCCACATACACTCTTGCTGACCAGCTTTAACTCGAAGCTTTAAACTTAATAAAAATTTATTAAAACTTAATAAAAACTTAGCCGGAGGCAGAGAGAAACAAAATATGTAGGGAAAATAACGAAACGAAATGGACTAGCTGCTTATGCAACCGATTGCACACCCAGCCCGGCAGCCATATTTAAACTGGGGTTGTGTCTGTTAACTCTGGTTTGTGTAGGGTATTAGTATGGTAAGCAATATTTTTCTTTTTGTCATGTCTCTTCTCTCCTTGGTTTCCTGGAGATATATATATCCAATCTCTGTAGCCTTTCATCATATGTGCTATCCTGCAGATCATTGATTATCTTCATCAGCTTCATCTGGACTGATTCTAAAAATGAGAGTGTATTTGTGATTTCATACAATTTGCATCATCTCCCCACTGAGGTGTTGCCATGGAGATCACATTTTAGAATGCTGAAGTTCAGACTGTGTAGTCTGGTCACACTCTGCTTTAACCCCCACCCCGGAAAAAAAGATGATGTATTTCTCCATTAAATAGAGCAGATGCCCCAGAGTACTGTTCTGGTAATTGTGCTGAAGTCTTCTTAGTTTTGACTACTGTTTTATTATTTTGTAATGTTTCTGAGTTTATTCAGTACTCTGTGTTAGTTTATCTTTTATTCAGTTGTAGCCTTTTACTCATTCCCTGAAGGGAAGAGCCACCACGGTTGTCAGCTGTTCCCAGTTGCGGGTTTCTGCTTCAAATCAAACAAAAATAAATACATTTTGTTTAAATTGTGCTTCATTTTTTTAAAAGATTGTATTTTTTTTTCTTCAGGACTCCTAAAACAAATTTTCTTGTTTGCTTCCTGTCAAATTGATATGACAGGGAAACATAGCAAGAAAATAGGAACTACAGGATTTAAACACAGTATATATCCTATAAGCATTGATTGGCAAAAGCAGATGGCCACAATCTTTACTTTGATTATTTGGGCCCAGATAACAGTTTTGAACATTGTGAGCTCCGCAAAGTTTTCTGCTCTAAAACATGAAAGAGAAGGCAGCTCAGTCTTTGTTGCACTAGCTTCTACAGCAACGTCACAAGAGCGTTCACCTGTAGAACAGGCTATGACTGTAAATACAGAACAAAAAGTGCCACTGAAGATAGAAGGTACGCTTCAGAGATCTTTTTTCCTCCACGGCAGTCTCTGGCATCTAAGGAGACTGAAGAAGCTGCAAAACACTCTTCTGGTAAAGAGCAGCCCAAAAAAAAACAGAAAAAGTTGTGAAGCCATCTTTCAGTAAAGAGCAAAGGGGTCCCAGTCAGGACAGTCTAATGGTAACCAGAGAAAACAAGAGACTTTTGAACACAGGTCAAGTATTACAGCTAGAAAAACAAAGTCTAAAGAAAAGCATCTTGCAGCCCTTCTTCCTAAAAGCAACTAGATAGAGAATTCTAACCCCAGGAACTGGACCCATCAGTTTATATTCACTATATGCACATTCCCTTGGAATGAGCAGCCCTGGAGCTTTGGAACCTTATGCTAATTATTGAACTTAAGAATGAAGGTCAGACTTTGCTGTGTGGTCACCCTTCACACTGCTTTTTAGGTTAGATTTATTTGTCTGCTGAAGAGAGCAGTTGCCCTGAAGTCATCTCCTCACTTCTGGCTGGTTTACTGTTTTATCGTTAAAAGTATTTTAATTTGTTGTTGACTCTGAATTAGAGACTGTTATTTGTTTTAAATTGTGTATTATTGGTTGTTTCTCCGGTTCCTGATTGGTTCCCAGGAACCAGAGAAGGCCGTTTCTCGGTGTGGTTCCTGCTTTGGGGAACTGTGATATTCTACTTTTTATTTAATTTGAAAAGCTCTTTTGGTGTAACCACTTTTACAGTTTTAGTTAAAATAATGCTCGGTTCCGATTTCTGGGAACCAGATGTTTTTCTTACAACATTTGCATGTTAACACTTCAGTGGTGATATTTACATTGTGGCTGGGAACCAAACAGCATTTTGTACAGCATAGCCCTCTCAACATATTCTTGGCTTGTTGTCATTGTGATATTTTACATTTGGGAACCAGTAACATTTTTCTTAGGGTCTCCAGTGTTTGACATGACTGACAGACTGAAAAAGAAAAATGGAGCTACAGGCTTTAATAATTGTACAATTCCTGCCAAAGACAGACTGCCACAAGCTCTGTTTTAAGGTGCCTGGGTCTGGAACACAATTTCTTAAATTGTGATCTCTAAAAAAAGTTTTACAGTAAAACACAAGAGGGTTATAAAGTTAGAAGACCTTATGGCTTCTCAATCTGCCTCTGCATCACCAAAAGGCTCAGGTGAGGGTCCAGCCCTTCAGAGTAAGCAACAGTCCCTGTCAAAGGGGACAGAAAAGAAAAATAAAGCTGCTAAAGATGGTACGGAAATAAGGGTGTCTGAAAGGGAGAACCCTGAGTCCAGCAAAGATGAAAAAGAAGCCTCTAAGCAGACACTGGAAACAGTGTCTGCTAAGAAAAAGGTCTTACATTCTTTCATTTGAGAGCATGGTCCTGAGGAACTTAAAATGTGCTAACCTCAACCTCTGAAACCAGGTCCTGGAGGTTTTGAAAGTTACTAGAAAGCCAGCAAGCAGGAAAATGGATGTTTCAAATTGGAAATTGTCTGTATTTGGTGCAACTCTTACCACGTCACCACAGAAAAACTGAATATATTGGTGGCTTTGGATTACATGATACACTTAAAGGCCCCAGGACTAAAACCATTCACCATTGAAGTATATTTGGCAGCTATTTCTACTTTCAGATCTGTTGGTAGGGAAACATTTATTGCAGCTCACCCAGTGTTCAAGAGAACAGTCTTAAATATGGTACTTTTGCTGCTGATTACTCCTCTGTTTGGGCCTAAGTTTTAATCAGAGCCCAAGTGTTTAAGTGGCAGTTACTTTAGCAACGATGGCCAAAGAGCCACAAGCACTGGATTATATGGCTCGTCATCGGGCTGTGGTGGTGCTTACAACAAATGTGAAATTGTGGCCAAAAGAGGTTTCCATGTTTAACATAAATCAGTCTGTGACACTGCATGACGGTTTTTCCCCAAAGCCACACTCCAGTACAGGAGAGGTAAAACTGCACAGCCTGGCTGCCATGAGAGCTTTTAAGTTTCTGCATGCAAAGAAGAGAACAGTCCAGAACTTAAAACAGTCAGCTGTTTTATCACTTATGGCTAGGTTGGAACAGGGACGCCTGCTGTGAAAAAGACAATCTCACATTGGATTGTCACTTGTATTGACTTCTGCAGTGGTGAGGCTGGCCAAGCAAACAAGTGGGATAAGGGCAAATTTCACTACAGTTTTGCCACAGTGGCAGGAATTTTTTGCATCTTGGGAGCACACGGAAAGTTTTGTGACTTGCTCCTGATCACACAGTATGCATGTGTGGTGGCTGTGGGATTCAAACCCAGTTCTCCAGGTTTGCAGTTCAGTGCTCTTAACCCACTACACTATACTGCCTCCCAAATACGGGAGATACTATTGCTTGAGGTGTGCAAGACAACCACATGATCTACAGCAAACATCTTCACGTCTCACTACTGTATGAACATCCAGGCTAGAAGGGATGTCAGCTTTGGTACTTATGCGTTTTTGAACCTTTTCTTAAATTTCCTACTTCCTCCTAAGTACTACCTGGAGTCAGCCAATTGTATGACATCAGAAATACACTCTTGTCAATAGAATAAAAAAATTACTCACTGTAGTACTTACGTGAGTGAAGAGAGCAGCACCATCACGATCCAGGCACTCTCAGGCAGATTTGGATCCAAGTTGGGAAGTAATGCTGCACTTTGAACCCTATCTCAATTAGACAGAAACTTTATAAAGTTTTTTTTTTTTTAAGTAACTTAAGCATTTAGAAACATGCGTGGTTTGAACTGGATTCAACCTAATGCACCTTGTCCCACACTGGTTTTTCCCTGCAGACAACTAATGGAGCATATTGGGTTGCTGGTGTTATGGTAATCAGTGTTGTATCTTATTTTCTCTCCAGGCCTGTGGCGCAGGTTTGCACTTAAGCCTTTCTCACCTGATCAACCATCAGAGGCAGTGATACAGTCAGGGTGAGGACCTCAGTATGGAGGTGTGTGTCCCCACACCTCTTGAGCTGCTCAACCAAGCCCCCTGGGAAATATCTCCTCGTCCCCCCATCCCTCTTACTGGAGCTGCTGCTGTGCCCACACCCTGGCATTGGCCTTTGTAGCACTCCCTGAGCTCCACTGAGCCTGTGGATTGGCAGCAAGCCTGACACTTGAACCTGGGTCTCTCACATTGCTGTATGCTGCCTGTTAAGCCACAAAACACCAAGGTTTGGGCACTCACCACCACATATCACGCTGAACACCAAAAAAAAAAGATTTAAAAGGATTTTATTCCATCAGTACAGTGCCTAACGAGTTTCTGGTCTGTTACTCGACCCTTTAAACCACCAGTCTGTCAGCAGTTGCCTTGATGAGTAGCTGAACATTTTGGGAAGACATCTTAAAAAATAAGATTTAGACACAACATGGTATTTATAATTATTTAAAATGTTTTGCCAGGAAAAGTACAATGAGCTGGGACTTTTGTTTCCATATGTAATGGTGGGGGTGGGGGGGGGGCAGGGTATGGACACAAAATGCAGCAAGGCAATACTTGTATAAAATACAAAACGAAATGAATATACACAAGAAACAAAAAGTAACTGCATTGTGGCTGTAGAATGGCAATGAGGAAAAGATAGAGTGGGTATGATATAGATCTTCAGATTCCTGAGGGGAATAAACAAGGTGAACTACAGGAAACTATTTTGCAGGAGTACAGAGTCAAGAACCCAAAGTCACGAGTGAAAACCGGCTGGGGAGAAGATTTAAGAGGGATATGAGGAAGTTCTGCTTTATGGAAAAGGTGGTGGTACTGTGGAACAGTCTTCTGGCAGAGGTGGTGGGTTCCAAAACCACAAATGGTTTCAGGCATGGCTGAGACAGAGTGAAGGGTTTGATGCCTGTTCAGGTAAGTAGCAGTAGGGAGGGAACGGGGGTGGACTAGAAGGGATAAAACCCTGTATGGACAGTAGGTCCCAGGGCAGACAGGAAACTCTAGGCAGACTAGAAGGATCTTTGATCTTTTTCTGCCATCATTGTCTGTTACTGTGTTTGTCCTGGAGGGTGTATTTTGAGTCATACAAGTCCTCCCTACCCCTTCTAGGTCCTTTTTCTTTTTTTATTGGACTGTTTTTTTCTGCGCCTTCACAGACCCGACAGGGGCTATGACCCCTCCCTCAGAAAGGTATGTACCTCCAGCCCCACTGATCGCTCCTGCTCTGTCGTCACCCCTTCCCCCCCGGCAGCAGCCACACAGAAGCGAGCAGGGCCATCACGGGTCCTGCCAGGTCCCCGTTTTTCCTCCATGTTTCTCCCGCACCCTACGCCCATGCAATGGGCAGGGCGGCTGCTTCCACCTCCGTGGAGGCAGCCAGTCACCCTGGGTGTGGGCCAACCCCTTTGCGGTTGCACTGACACCCAGCCACTGCTGGGTGTCAGTCAACTGCACACAGTGCCAACTCTTCCTCCCTGAGGAAGGAGAGCAGTCCTCCGGATGCTCAATCTTTTCCTCCCCCGGCCGACCCCCAAACAACCCAAGTCCGTTCCTGAACCCGGGTTGCTGACGTGGTATCCAGCACCACCGGTGTATGTATGTGTGTGTGTATATATAATATAGCTTTTTGGCAACCAGAGTCAGGCCACCTATGCCTGTTTCAGGCCCTTGTTCCAGCACACCCAATCCCAACTGCCACTTCCCCACCTTCCCTCTGGCAGGGATCTACATGGGAAGGACATGTGGATGCCAGTGCCATCATTCACAGCCATCGGTGCACATTAGTTGTTCTAGTTTTCTCCCTGGTCTCCCCCTCCCCGGTGCCCTGGCACAGGATGTGTGTCCCTGTGCATGTCACCTCGGACACACATGGTGACGTCCTGAAGGAGACGAGCTCTATCACCTCAGCCAGACAGATGAGTGAGCTCCAGGTGCTTCCTGTGGAGTCTCCATATCTGGTTTTCACAAGGGCAAGGTGGTCCTTCACCCCACAAAAAGGTCCTGCCAAAGTTGGTCTTAGTTTCACCTTAACCAGGTGCTCATTCACCCCACCTTGTTTCCAAAACCGCATACTTTAGAGGCCAAGTTTACATTCTACTTATTGTTCATACACAGGGTGTTTCTGTATTGCAGGGAGTGCATGGCAGGGGTTTGCAGTGAAGCTTGCCAGCTGTTCCTTGCATACACAGAAGCTGCTCTGAGCAAACCAGCTAAGCAGACAGTTGACCAATGGATAACCTCCTGCAGTGATCTGTGTTACAGGTTGGGTGGGGTGGAGCCTCCCAAGGGCTCACTCCACCAGACATTCTGTTGCCTCTGTTGCTGCTGCCTGGTACCTCTCAGTGGAGATCTGCAGTGGTACTATCTGATCCAGTGCTTACTTGCTAATATTGCATTACAGCATTGTCAGTGATCACGATGCTGCACTTTGAACCTCAGTTCTTCAGTCTTTTTTTTTTCCTAATTGGTATAGCACCTAGCCCCCTTATCCCAGAGGACTCCTAGGAGTCTGCCTAAGTGTGGATAGTAAACTAACTATGTTTAATTTACATCCATTCGACCCACACAACCTCCTGGGGCAAGAGTTGAAAGACGTTACTATGGGTGGTGGGAGGAGCCTAGCTTGAGGATGTCCTGTGACTAAGCTACACCCAGTGGGAACTACCTAAATGTGGATGTGAACCAAATATTAGTAGAAGTATAGTTACAGGTGAGGAACCTCTGTTTATAACACATCAGTCTGGGCTAACATATACTGACAAATTCTGGAGGACTAATACTGGAGTTCATACACATTTTGTGGAAGGCCAGCAGTTCTGGGAAAGAATAGCACAACTTATTGCTAAAACTGAATGTACCAACACTCTTGCAGCTGCAGCATTTTGTATTTTAGGGAGGCACCAGTTGAGCTCTCAGAGGGAAGGGAGCAATTTTTATTTGTTTGCAGCCACTTAGGTTGTTACACAAAACTGGCAAAAAGAAGATTGCCCTGCTGCAAATTAATGGCTCGCAGATTGTAAAAACACAAGGAAAATTGAAATAATTACAAGCAGCCTCCATTCATAAACAGATGTGTATATATCTGATTTCCATTTCTTGAATTACTAGAACTACATTAGGGAACAGATGTCTTAACTATCTTAATGGAAATAGCAGTTTTTTAGGTACAGAAGGCATTACTGGTAGGCATGCCCTTAACCCAAATGAAAGATGCCAGATATTATGTTGAAAGGGTACTGTGCATGTCTGTATACAAAGGTAATTAACAAATTAGCTCGTCCAGTTGTTAATTGGTTTGCGTTGTTCGCTTGTTATTTTGTTTATAAAGGAAATGTGGACTAATTTCAGTAAACTTTAAGCTTAATGAGGGACCCAGGACAACAGGCAACAGTTAGTAAAGAGAACAGTTAGTAAGGGCTAACAAGTAGCCAGGGATGCAAATATGGAGGTTGGGCGGACAGCAGAGACAACATGCCAGACATTGTGGGGCAGCAATCCAGTCAACCTCAGATAATAAAATGGGTAAAAAAAAAATCTAGTGATCTGATTGGTCAGTAACTTTCCAGACCCACACGGTAATTGACCAATCACCACATGGGTCTGGACAGTGTCTTCAAGTTTTGGAACTACACAGCTTTGGAATGGCAATTGGGGGGAAAAAAATCAACAACATGATTGACTTGCCTGCCAGTCAGTTTGATCTCTATGATAAGGCAAACCTAGCTGTTTGGTGTGAGAACCAATTTACCAATGATAAAGATTTATTTACTCTTACTGTAAAGGTTTATTTAGTCTTGTGTTTTTTATTATTTTGGTGCTATTTTATAAATGTAATCACACACTTCAGGGTTTGCAGTTATTGCGTAACTACTGCACACCCTCCCCCCCACCACCACCACCCTGTGATTGATGGTCACATAGCTAACTCCTCATGCCTCAAACCCATGGAGTGAGGGGGACGTGCAGTAATTATCCAATAACTGTGCAACATTGTGTATTATTGCCTGTTTAGCCCACAGCATGGATAAACACGTATACTCACTAGCTATGTGTCAAGTGTCTTGAGCCTGGCTTACAGACATCCATCAGAGCTGGGCTCTCCTGGGAGGGCTTAGCAGTCCTCAGGATGCTTTGAAAGAATGCATGAGCTGTAGCAGGCAGTGTTAAGATCTTCGTTTTACTCTTGCATGTAACAACAAGCACAGCTGGCTAAAGCACAGACTACTATATCCCATGGTTGTGGAGGCCACTCGTGACCTGATCAAGAGGACTGTTTTCTTTTCCAAACCGAACGACAGTAATCTAGGTAGAAGGAGATGCACTTACCTCCCCCAAGAATGCCCGTCAGGTCCCTGGTAGACTTTAATATTATTTCCTTATCTTGAAAGTACTAAAGCTTAAATATCGGAGACATTGGCTGATCCAGAGCACATGGAGCTTTTCCCATTCTGATCTGATGCGCTTTCAATGTCAAAGTCCATATTGCATTAGTAATTGAAGC
The DNA here is from genome assembly GCA_016271365.2 of Neoceratodus forsteri. Classification (NCBI taxonomy): domain Eukaryota; kingdom Metazoa; phylum Chordata; order Ceratodontiformes; family Ceratodontidae; genus Neoceratodus; species Neoceratodus forsteri. The sequence continues at coordinate 730,669,128 of CM028132.1, forward strand.
CAGGTGGGAATTTGGCGATGGGGAAACAATAATGGATTGCTCCTCTGTGCACTGCTCCCTTGGCCAGCCCCATGATTGCAAGGTTCTTTTGACAGCCCCTGCCCTTCATGTCCTCCACAATCCACTGTAGCCACTGGATCTGCTGCTGCACCACCTGGATGTACTGATCCTGACCCCAGATAGCGTGCTTGACCTCTGTAAGATAGGATTGAGCTTGCATGACTCTCATGATCAAGGTGATTGCTTCCAGGATCTCAGTCACCTTGTTATTGTTCTCAACATTAAGAGAGATGGATTCCAGATGTGCCACCTGATGATCAGCTGCTTGAGGGGGCACCGGGGAGACTTATTAGTTGGTCATCTTGGTGCTGGAGGCCTTGGAATTGGGGAGAGCCGCTGATAGTTTTTACCTTAAAATAAGGGGTTTTAAGCCCAAGGGCTTCCAAAATCTGTCAAGTCAGTAAACATATTAAAGAGCTCACAAATGTCAAAGACATGGTAAATATTCCCCCAAGAAAGTGAAAAGGATGGAGTGAGGCAGATTCAGCACAAGACGGTCAGGAAAGTGAACTTTAGGCAGCCATTTTGTACCAGATACCCACTTGACCCCCAGCCCTGGAAATCTGTTGCAGGGTCTTTACTAAAAGGCCAGCTCTCCTAAACAAATGGGAATATTTTTCAGTGTAAGAGAAAGGCTCTGTCTTTATTCTCTTGTAATGCTTGTAGTTCAACAAGCATACTAGTTTGGGGGCTTCCATCAGAATGAGCTTAATCTCGGATTAAGTACTAGACCCCTTCTCTCAGCTACTGCCCCTAGTCTACTAGCCTGTGGAGCTATACATGAGTCTCTAGACCCACATAAATCATCCTTACTGCAAGCCAACTTCTGCTTGTTCTGTGTTTTCTGTTTGGTCTTTTTCTCAATATAGTAAATGATCTGACAGTTGTGATGTTCCAGGTAGAAGGCATATGGTAATTGCAACTATTGCAGCAGCCACCAGATGTATTCTAGGGGTAGCATTAGGTTTTAAACAACATATGGTCTGCTTAGACTTCAGTGTTTGAAGAAGAAAGTATAAGCTAAGACCCTCATTTTAGTACCCTTTACACAGGATTTTATTTTAAAATTCATTGGTGGCTAGTATTAGAAATTATCTAAATAGATAAAGAAAATCTAACATTGTTCATTTAAGAGTTGTGACTCCTCAGAAAGGGCAGTTATTGTCCATTTTCTCTTTTAACCAATTATGGAGAAAGGGTTGGAAAAATTGTCTATAATCGGTCGATAAACTGCTGAAATACATATTACGGGCTGTCCAATTTCAGTGAGGATGTAGGCTAGGATTCTCTACCGACACAGCTTTATTGAAATGCAACAATTTAGTAGCCATGGACATGGCAAATGTAGAACTACTCAGGAGCTGTTTTTTTAGGGTTTTTATTCACTGATTGTACCAACACAGCCCTGTTGAAATGCAACAGTTTAATAGCCATGGGCATGGAAAATGGGAAGTACTCAGGAGCAATATTTTGTAGGTTTTCTCCACTTATTTTGAGTTTATGGACCACGATTTGTTACAGTAGGATTTTATTTGGTGTTCCTTATCAGCTTGATGGCAGTATGTAAGTTCGGGGACTATTTCCCCAGACACGCTGCCGGTTTCTACTGGGGTTCCACAGAAATCCATTATGGTAACATTACTCATTTCAGTATATTTTCCACCTAATTTCAACCAAAGCTGGTGTACAGATGTACGTGAGTGATGTGTAAGAGTAGCTCAGTTGGTAGCACATCCACGTCTGGGTCAGAAGCTCATGGGTTCTAGTCCTGTGTTAGGATTTGGGCCCATATCCCAAATCCTGGCACTCCAGTACATTACTAGGTGTGCTTTACTGTCTGCGTGTGCTCTCCTTTGAATGGGACATTAAACCAAGATCCCTTTTGCCCATCTTTAGTGTTGTCCTAGTGGAAGTAAAGGAACCTATTGCACTTCTAATAATAGTAGAGGATTGCCCCGTCTCCTGGCCAGCATTCTACTTTGCATAAAACCGGTTCAGACACTTAATTGTCCATGGCTGTCTGTGGATATTGATGAGCAGAACAGCTGCTACTAGCTGCAGCTATAGGTTTACAGTTACTTCTCCATCCGTCTCTCTCAAATCTTGTAAAGCACTTTGAGATATACAAACATACGAAATTGCCAGCAGAAACAGGCCTTATTGGTCTGTCTAGTCTGCTCGAGTGTGCAGTCTAGTTCCCTGGAGCTGCCCCACCCCACCTCCACTCCTCCTGAGTCATCCATCCCTGCCCCATTCCCCCACCCACCCACACTTCTCAGTATAATACAATATGTATGAAAAACACCATGTATGTCAAATTATTCTTCTGTGTATAAAATTGTTTCCAACAATGGGCTTGTAAGAAATGGAAAGAAACTAGTGTCTGTTAATGCTGTATACGAGAATTGCAAGTAAAATTATTAGTGCTTAACACACTGTTCCCAACATTGTAGAGGTTTTGCAATTGGATTTTGATTTGGTTTACCAATATCCGTCTGTTAAATTGGTATTAATACCAAAATAATATGGTTTTAATATATTTTTTTTAAGTTTTCAGAATATACAAATATACCTTTGAAATAGTTATTGGTTCCAAGTATATAAATGTTCTTCAGAAATCACGTACCAAATATAGTGACTCTTCTCATCCATCATTATAACTATGGGAGGTCTCACAAGTATGAGAAAAGATAAATACTAAGATAATCCTGAAATTGACCATTTCAGCAGTGACCACGATCTATAGTCCTGATTCCTGATATGTGCAGAAATTTCATTATTGTGCTAGCCTCATGACAAAGCTATATACAGGGAGGATTGATCTAGGCATGCCTGTACCATGGTTCAGCTCCGCACCCATAAGTTCAAGTTTAGTTCAAGTTTATTGCAGGAAAACTCCATTGAGCAAGCTCATTCACAAGGAGGTCCTGTGACATAAACACTTAAAGTACAAACACAGATAGGTAATAACAGTATATACATGAAATGCACGTTACATGATACAGGCTGGATATACATACAAGGGTACCACAGAGGGTGACCGCAGGTGGTAAACATTGATATGAGACAGGGAAGCGACTTACAGGTTGCATACTGATGAATGAAACATGATGACTGGTGTGTGCAATACATATACAGTATTTTGGCAGCTAGAACAAACAACAGTCTACAACTGATATGGGGGGGAGGAGTGATTTGATAGAGTAGCAGTGGAGCGTAAGCAAAGATAAAGCCAGGAGTAGAAGGGGAAGGGAAAGCAGTTAATATGACAAATCAATTATACCTTACCAGTGGATAAATATGGCACACATGGGGAAGGAAGAGACTTAATGACAGTTACAGGTATCTTTTATTTTGGCTGAACTTAGCGATTTGTTGAAGTTTATTGAAACTGCGCTAGTTAGTTTCAATACGTTTGTAATTAGGTTCCAAATGGAGGAAGGGCATATGCAATATACGTTTACCAAAGGAAGTCCGTGTCCTTGGTATGTCAAGCATAATAAAGTCAGATTTTCTTAACAGTATGCACTATGTGAGATACTAATAAGGGAAGAGATAGCTTGGCAATTTCTGCAGGAGCAGTTTAAGAGTCCATAGCCCAGCATGGAGCAGGCATCTAGTAGTAAGGGGTGTCCAACCAACAGCTGCATATAAGTCACAGTGGTGCGAACGGTAAGGGGAGTTGGTAATGAACCGTAACGCACGGTGATAAAGGATGTCCAGTTTACTTAGATTTGCAAGAGTGGTGGAGGAATAGATTACATCGCCATAGTCGAGTAGGGGGAGAAAAGTGGCCTGTACAAGCTTGTTTCGAGTTTCAAGGGGGAAAAGGAGCCTATTTCTGTAGAAGAAACCTAACCTTGCTTTTAACCTTCTAGAGACATCTTCGACGTGGTCACTGAAAGATAATTTATTGTCGATCCAGATACCTAGATATTTAAATTTGGTTACAACTTCCAGAGGCTCGTTTAGCGTGGTGACAATGAAGTCTTGGGCAAGGGTATTGGGGGCCTGTGACAGCACTGCGAGAGAATATCATTGCTTTAGTCTTCTTAGCATTGAGCAGAAGCTTTGCCTTTATTAGGTTATGCTCAAGTTGTGCGAATTCCGCTTGAAGCACTCCCTTGACTTCAGATAACAATGAGCCAGAAGTATACAACACAGTATCATCTGCAAAAAAGTGCAGATTGAACGTAGATACGTTAGCATCTAAGTCATTAATGTACAGAGAAAACAAGATAGGGCCTAAGATGGATCCTTGGGGGACTCCTCTTGCAACTGGCAAGGCAGCAGAAAAAAAGCCTTCCGCCTTTACTTTTTGGAATCTTCCCGTTAGGTAGCTAGAGAACCACTGGGTGGTATGGTATGTCACCCAACTTTGCAAGGCAATTGACTAATAGTTTGTGATCAACAGTATCAAAAGCTTTGTTGAGGTCCAAAAGACTGCACCAGTTACCTTCTTAGCATCTATAGCAGAGATCCAATCATTGGTTACTTTTGCTAGTGCAGTGATTGTGCTATGATTAGCCCGAAGCCAGATTGAGCTGGGTTAATGAGAGAAGGTTTCAAGTGAGATTTTAACTGAATATGGATCAGTTTTTCGAGAACTTGAGAAAGGATAGGCAATATGGAGATAGGCCTATAGTTGTTTACATGCATGGGTCACCAGATTTAAATAGAGGGAGGATATGTGCTGATTTCAGCAGGGCGGCACAATGTCAGATGTAATGGAAAGATTGAAGATGTGGAGAATTGGGGCAGTGAGATGGCGTAGCCTGACCTTAGGAAAAAGGTTCCAAGCCACCGTCCCTGCGCTTTTTTTGGTGTCTAAGTTAAGAAGAGAATCTTCTACTTCTTTATAAGTTATCTCGCGCAGTTGGAAGGGGCTGGGTGCAGGACTAGATGTGGCGGGAGGGGTATGCTGGCTCACCGCAGCACCAGCATAAGGTGACGAGTCAAAAGCTAATCCAGCTGTGGCAAAGTGGGAGTTAAGTTCCTCCAGGATTAGGGACTTGTTTTCCACAATCTTGCCACTTGCAACTATCTTTATTGGGACAGAGGGGGCCATGGGCGTCCTTCTATAGCTTTGATAGTCTTCCATATTTTATGAGAGTTACCTTTAGCTTGTTTGAGAGTAGAAATATAATAGTTAGCTTTAGCAGAGCGAAGTTTTTCACACAGTTATTCTTGGCTGTTCTAAAGGCCTGCCAATCCGAGATTCTTTGAATGTCTAGCTTTAGCCCAGAGCTTATCTCGAGCTATAAGGGCTGCCTTGAGATCCGAGGTGAACCAGGGGTTGAATTGTTCTGTACCCTTACTTTGATGAAAGGGGCATGCTTATTTATTATTGTAGTGAGTTTGTCATTAAGGATGCAATCTGCCTTGTTGACATCTTTGGCTAGGTAAAGATCTTGCCATCTGATCATGCTCAGGTCAGATAGGAAGTTTTCTGCACTGAATTTGCGAAAGGATCTTTTTGTTATAAAGATGGGTTGCGGCCGGGCCTTAATTTGAGATCTTATGCAAGCAACAATTCCGTGATCGCTCATGTCGTTGTGAAACACTGCCAAATGAGATATTTTGTGTGGATGGGTGGTTAGTACCACATCTAGAATGGAACTGTTGGCAGTATTTAGAGTGTTGTTCCTAGTAGGTTCACTGACTAATTGCCCAAGACCTAGCTCGTCACAAAGGGATTTGAGGCCGTGTGATTTAGGTGACAGCCAGTCCATATTTAGATCTCCTAGAAATATTGTTTCAGTTTTTGCATTTACGAACATGGATTTCAAAAGATTAAGGACTCCATCACCACCAGACGGGGGTCTATAGCCACCTAGGATAGTGATACATTCCGAGGAGGGGAGATGAAGGCTTAGCGAAACTAACTCAAATTCCTTGGCTAGAGATTTGCAACTAATATTGGTGACCAAGTATTTAGATTTGGCGTAGATAACCACACCCCCGCCTCTAGACTCTCTATCTGCTCTAAATAAATTGTAGCCCTACAGTGATATTTGTTGATCAGTGTTCGTCTTTTTTAACCACGACTCAGTAATTATGACAAGGTCTGGGTTAATGTGTGCAACCCAGGCTTGCAGCTGTACAAGTTTTTAGGCAGGCTTAAAATGTTGACCATCATCATTTTGAGACCTGTGGCCTTAGCAGAATCGTAGGCGAGTAAGTTGTAAGGGGGGCCAGGGTTGAGCTCCACATTTCCTGAGCAGAGAAGAAGCAGAAGTATAACTTTCTTTAAGGAGCTTATAAGAATGGAGACTGCTTTTTTATTTCATATCGTGCTGCGCAAGAGGTGGCACCACTGTAATGACAGTTGATCGTGATCAGTATAAGTGCTTGGGTAGACATAGGTGAGGACAGTAGCAAGGGGGTGTAGGCTAACTGGGGGGAATAGGCTAAAAGGGGAGAGAAGAATGACATAGTGTCTGCACGGTAGACTGTTATAACATTAGGTATTGATAAGGTACATTGGAGAACTGATTTGCATTGAGGTACTTCAAATTGCACTGTATTGCTGAAAACTCTGCACCTTAGGAGCAATAAAAACACAATAAGGAGAGCCATGGTCCCAGATTGAGTGGTCTCGTGATTTGTATTAGTGCAATATTTTCTAGGCAAGTAATTTGCCCACCTAGGTACTCATAAAACATAGATGAGAAAATACAGCAGAAAGGGGAACAAGGAGAGCAGGAGCAGCTTAGTTAGTGGCCATCCACCCTTCAGACTCAAGTCCCTTGTAGCAGCACCGGGAAAGAAGTAGAATGATAATGCAGGCCATATTGGCCACAAATGAATACAGTGATTTATGTAGAAGACCAAGAATCCCTCTAGTGGCAGGTCTGTATAACCTGCTAATGGAAACTAGCCAAAAAAAAAAAGGTAGTTAGACTTATCGGCACCAAGGCAGAGTGCTTGGATGGGGGGTGCTGCAGGAAGAGCAGTCAGACAGAAGAGGTGTAAGCACTTTAAAACAGTAGTAGAAATTACAATCCAGCTAATACAGTTGAAAAACTCTTAATAACACAATTGAAATGTGCTTAGTTCTATCGAAAATCTAACAAAGTGCCAGGTGTCTATAGCAGGGGAAAACTCCTGGCCAATCAGAATGGGTTTGCTGGAAGCACCCGTGTTCCGATTGGCTGCGCTGTCCCGTACCTTCCAAGGAGCTGCAGGCAGGTGTCCTGGTCTTGGTGGGGTGGCTGGCTGGGTGCTGGCCGGGCCGTGGGTGACCAAAGCAGCCCTGTTCAGAGCAAGCAGCTTCCGGGCGAGCTGCAGGCGGTGTCCTGGTCTTGGTCGTGGTGGCTGGCTGGGTGCCGGCCGACCGTGGGTGAGCTGAAGCAGCCCTGTTCAGGGGCAAAGCAGCTTCAAGGAGCTGCAGGCGGGTGTCCTGGCTTGGTGCGGTGGCTGGCTGGGTGCGGCCGACGTGGTGAGCTGAAGCAGCCCTGTTCAGGGGCAAGCAGCTTCAAGGAGCTGCAGGCGGGTGTCCTGGTCTTGGTCGGTGGCTGGCTGGGTGCCGGCCGACCGTGGGTGAGCTGAAGCAGCCCTGTTCAGGGGCAAGCAGCTTCCAAGGAGCTGCAGGCGGGTGTCCTGGTCTTGGTCGGTGGCTGGCTGGGTGCCGGCCGACCGTGGGTGAGCTGAAGCAGCCCTGTTCAGGGGCAAGCAGCTTCCAAGGAGCTGCAGGCGGGTGTCCTGGTCTTGGTCGGTGGCTGGCTGGGTGCCGGCCAACCGTGGGTGAGCTGAAGCAGCCCTGTTCAGGGGCAAGTGGCAGTCACTTTAGTGCCCTTCATTCCCCTCAAACACCAAAGACTTCCACATTGAGCATGAATGAATTAAAGGGACACTGTCAGCTTTTGCAGCCGTTTCAGTGACCTCGTAATTCTGTGCCTGTAATAAGAACTTAACTCACAGTTTGCTCTGATTGCATGCAGAATCCATAACATGCCTTTTTTATTTGAAATTTCTTTCAAAGTCGGTCGTCCTGACAGAAACCCCTCGGTCCGCTCCCTCCTGCATGCCCCTGACATTGAGAAGCCCGAGAATGACGTGGACTCATGCACGCATGCATGGAGACCCGGATTCACTTTTCAGATATCAAGTAGTTAAAAAGTACCCCACGTTTTTTTAAAATAAGTAGATTGCTGAAGTCAGTGCAGGCAATAGCATCTACCCTGGATGTTCTTTTATAACCCTCCCAAATCGACCACCACCTCCATGCACGAGTCCACGTCATTCTCGGGCTTCTCAATGTCGGGTATGCGCAGGAGGGAGCGGACCATTAATTGGATTAAGAGGTCATCCCTACCTGCATCCATACCTTCAGTATGAGAGTTTTAAATTTTAGAACCCACCAAGGCCTTCAACCAACGATGTTTTACATTTTACAGCGCAGCATTATCTGTCTGCTATATAACTCATCTTACTGAACAGTTGACATTAAAGCACTCTGTTCAGAGTCGGTCTTCCCCTTCAGAAGATGCTCTTGTTCCTGACAAAGTCTCGGTTAATGAAGTCCAACCTTGTACCTTCCTCTGAGGGGTCAGTATACAAGTAGGTTTTGCCTGCATAATTAATGCGGAGCCTGGTAGGGAATCGCATTGCATGTATTATTCCTAGTGTCCTCACTCCCGCCCTCACTGCCTTAGATTTCTTTCAGTGTTGCTTTTTGGCAAAATGGAAAAAAGAGAAGTTTGGATCTGTTGTTCATCTTAAAGAGGACAGGAAATTATTTCTCATTGGCAGCTGTTTATAATGATTTTGCTGCGAGGCTATCTCTTGCAGCAGGCCATCACTGGTAGGACTTAAGCCATCAGGCATCAGTAAGTACCACATGGAAACCTTTCTAGCTAACAGCCTTCCAGAGGGGGCCGCCCACCTCCAACGCCAGCCCCTGACATCAGCCAATCCTATATAAGGTGGACAGCCTCCACACCCTCCTCAGTGCTTTCCTGCCATTGACCAACACACATTGGACCTCTGCCACCACCACAGCTGCAGTCAACCACCATTTTCCCACGTTTAACCGCACTTTATTTTTCTTTTCTTCTTCAGTTTAACATTGAAATTTCGGTGTTCTTGCGGGATGGTTTATGTCTTCACAACCTTCCTCATCTTCCGACCACTCCTCGAAGTGTGCCTGCAGCAAACAGATCCCGGACAATGACAGCCATTCTGCCTACATCTTGTGCCTTGGCCCAGACCACAATGTCCAGACTTGCGAGGCCTGCCAGAAGTTCAACCCAGCCACTTGCAGACGTCGCCAGAAAATCCTGGAGAACCACCTCCTTAAGGAGAAGGTTGCTTCAATGGAACCAGGAGCTGCAGGCCAGGAGCTCTTCCACTTCCCAGTCCTCTGGCTCTTCTTCATCGAAATCCTGAGACATATCTTCCAGGAAGTATAAGCATAGGGAAAAGGACTGGGACTGAGCCTGGTCTGCCTCCCGTTCATGGTCCCTACACAAGAATTCTTTGGCCACTCTCTTGGGGAGTCAAATTCCTGGGCCCTGCATGCCCTAACTCTTACAGGGCTACTGGTGGCCACGCCGCCCACTCTGGTTTCCTTCGTGGGCGGCAGCTTTTTGAGACAGGGTACTCTTGTATCCTGCTCCCCCAGCCCCTGCTGTTCCAGCCCTTGTCCTTCGCGGGGTCTCAGTCAGGTGGCTTGGCTGAAGCCTCTTCAGCCGGCATGGGTGCTGCTAGCGCCAGCCTCCTGGCTGCTGTCCCTCCCCCAGCACCCACACTGCCGATGCCGGTCTCCTCTTCGGGGACCACCACTCGTTCCTCTTTTCCTTCACAGGGGCAGATGCTGCAGGATTCTGGCACCTCTCAGAACCTGGTTTCTTCTCAGCCATCGCCCGGGGGGGGGGGTCATCTTCCACTCTAGCACCCGTCTCCCCACAACTAGGACCCGTGGACACCCCTCCAGCGTTGCTTAGGCCTGCACCCACTGGGCCTGTGCCCATCCTTCCTTTACCACAGCCTGTGGGTCCTACATCGGCCCCGTGCACACAGCTGGCACCTGAAGACCTGTCGCCCATTCTCCCATCACACACTCCAGTGGGTCCACCTACCGTCCTGCTGTAACCCACGCCCGCAGGACCTACGCCTGGGTACCCAATGCCAGTTCCTGCTGGTCCTACACCTGCGTACCCTTATCTGTCACTGGCAGGACCTACGGCGGGCTACGCATAACCGACCTCTGCGGGACTGTCACCGGTCCTTACTTATCCGACACCAGTGGGATCGACACCAGCCTCTTTGGATCATCACAGCCTAATTTCTATCCTCTGGTTCTTTATGCAGATGCAGATCGTGACTCTGAGGGCTCAGGCCCTAGCCACCCTTCAGGGGCCTCCCTTGGGACCCACCTCCCTGGTCCCTGTTTGCCAGGCCCTAGTGCCCCTCGCATACCCAGGGACAGGCCCAGTGCTGGATCAGTCGGACGCTTGGATGACCGTCTGCCCCAGGAGATTAGGGATGACGATGCTGACCAAAGCGCAGCAGTGAGTCCTCCTCCCTGGGGCCAGATTCCTCAGAAGGGGAAGAGGCACCCAGCAGTGGCCCCAAGTCCCCCCCCACCCCGACGACCTCACATTTATGGCCATCATGAGGCACATTCAGATAGGCCACCATGGGGTGTGAGACAGAGGAACAGGACCTGGTGTGGCATCGACTTGCCATATACTTATGCCAGCTGGATGCCCCTCTTCTGGTGGTCCCCCGATGTTCGACTGCTATGAGGACATCACCCAGGTGGCTTGGAACTACCCCAATATGGTCCAGGCAGCACCAAAAAAGGCTAACAGACTTTATCATGCCCTGCCTGGCAAGCCATTTTTTGGCAAACAGCCCAAGGCCGATTTGGTCATTGTTAATGCGACACACAACTGCACCAAAAGACTGAAGCACATAAGCTCCCTTGCCCCAGACAGGGAGTCCCGCCAGCTGGACCAGATGGGCAAGTGAGCCTTTGCATCTGCCACTCTGGCCATCCAGACCATCAAGTTATTTGGCCCATATGGTTCAGTACCAGAACCTGTTCTGGGACCAGGTTAGAGAGGCTGTCTTAGACATGCTGGATGACCCGTCCAAGCAGCAGACATTCCAGGCCCTCAAAATGGGCTCGGACATCAGTACCCACATCCTCAGGGCTGCCTGTTATGCAGTAGTTGTTTCGGGCTGGGCTGCAGCTGTAGGCATCTGTATGAGATGCTGTTCATGGCATAGGATCTCTGGCTTTGCACAGGATGTCCAGTCCAACATTATGGATGCACCCTTCAGGGGGTTCAGACTTTCTGTGGGAGATGTCCAGGATATTATCTCCGAACTGCAGACTTATGGATTTGCTCTCAAATCTGTCCATTCTGTGTACCATACACAGCGGAAGTTGGGACAGTGTGCTCCTTTTCATTGCTCCTCCTGCAGACAAGCCTGTCCCCCTCCCAAAACACAGGGCAAGCGCAAAGCGGGGGCAGCTTTCCCAACATCCTCCTCAGCCGCCACCCGGAGCGCCTGAGGTGCAGCAACTGCCCGAGCAGCAGCTGCTCCCACCTCCTGACTCCTTGCCAGTCCCCCCCCCCCCAGTAGTTCTACGAGAGGTGGTTGTCAGGGTTGCTTCTTCCTGCACCTGTACTGGTGGAGGGAGATCACAACGGACAACTGGATGCTACAGCTCATCGAGCACTGCCACGCTCTCAAGTTCATAGAGTGGGCTCCAGAAAACCCTCCGGGCAATTCCTTGCATCATCCCAACCACGTCCCTCTTATCTGGGAGGAAATCCAGGCCTTGCTTTGAAAAAAGGCCATAGAGCCAGTCCCACAGAGTCAGCAGGGAAGGGGGTTCTACTCCCACTTCTTCCTGGTCCCCAAGGGGTTCGGCTACCTTCATCCCATCCTGGGCCCAAGTCAGCTGAACCTGTTTATAGAGTTCAGAAGATTCAGGATGGCCACCCTTCAGGGTTTGCTGTCTCTGCTACATCAGAGGGGGATTGGCTTTGCTCCCTTGACATGCAGGATGCCTACCTGCATATCAAAGTCTTCGCCTCCTACCAGTGCTTCCTCTGCTTCTACTTCCAGGGAGCACACTACCAGTTCAGAAATCTGCTCTTTGGATTGTCCTCAGTCCCCAGGGTCTTCACCAAATGCCTTGCCATGGTGTCAGCTGCCTTGAGACTGCAGGGGTATAGAACTCTCTATCTGGATGATTGGCTGTTAGCGGCCCTGTGCAGGGACCATCTCCTTCAAACTCTTCCTCATACGTGCAACCTTTTCCAGGCCTTGCGCATTACTATCAGCCTGCCAAAGTCTTTCTTGACCCCTTGCCAGCGTCTCCTGTACATAGGAGCAGTGCTATACACCACCAAGGGGAAGGCCTTCTAACCCCCAGACAGAGCAGATCATCTGATGGACCAGGCCCATTTTCTTTACTCCAGCTGTCGTGTTCTGGTGAGGGTTTGTCTGAGGTTTCTAGGCCTCATGGCCGCGGCCGTTGCCACAGTTCCCATGGCAGACTGCATATGAGAATCTTTCAGTGGATGCTGTGGGTCCAGTGGGACCAATGCATGGATGCCATGACCAACCTGTGCTAGTGTCTGACCCAGTCAAGAAGGTGCTTTTGTGGTGGCTGGAGCCCAGCCACCTGTTTCAGGGAGTCCCCTTTTCTGTACCTCCCCCTCAGCAGATCCTTACAACGGATGCCTCAGGCCTTGGTTGGGGAGCCCATATGGGGACCCACCAAACTCGAGGGAAATGGTCTGAGATAGAAAGAGATCTCCACATAAATGTCCTGGAAATGCGAGTAGTTATGTACACCCTGCAGGCCTTTCAGACTCGGCTCTCCCCAGGTCCGCTCTTGGTCCACAAGGAAAAAGTGCATAATTTATTACATAAGCAAGTGGGGGGGGGGACTCATTCCTATCCTCTGTGCAGAGAAGCGATGAGAGTCTGGTATTGGACCATCGAACACGACCTGGAACTCTCAGCTGTCCGTGTTCCCAGCAGCCAAAACGTCCTGGCGGACAGCCTAAATCACTCGTGTTCCAGAGCCCACGAATGGGAACTTCTGACCTCAGTGGTAGAACACCTATGCAGTAGATGGGGTCAGCCTGAGCTGGATCTTTTTGCATCCCCACACAATGCAAAGCTGCCAGTTTTCTACTCACTAGATCCAGGGCCTGGAATTTTCTGGCGAGACACATTGCCCCTGTCCTGAACAGAGAGGTTTCTGTATGCCTTCCTTCCCTTCCCATTCCTTCAGCGAGTTCCACTCAAACTGCAGATGGAGGGGGCTACAGTGATCCTCATTGCCCCCTTCTGGCCTCATCAGTTCTGGTTCCTCTTGTTGCAACAACTGGCAGTGGAACCTCCGCTGTCCTTGCCCCTGTGCACAGGCTTGCTATCCCAGGAATGGGGCACCCTGGTCCATCTGGATCTCAAGTCTCTCCATCTCCATGCATGGCTCCTGAGGACATAGACATCACCAGATTTAGGGTCTTCCCCAGAGTAGCGGATGATCTTACTTCGAGAGGGTTCCTGCAGTAGGTCTTCACATATAGGACTGCACCCCCTGGCATCAGGTTCCAGCGGCAAACTTGTAGCTAGGAATCATCAGTGGGGACTGCCCCCGACGTCCGGTGACGTGACATCAGCCCGATTTATCAATCAGTCAAACAATCAAAATCTTTATTTAACCAGGCGATCACCATTGAGCAAGGCTCATTTTCGAGGTGGACCTGGGTGTAACAAGTACAGAATAAAAGATAATACACAATAGTTACAATCAGGGTATGAAATTCGTGAAAAAAAGTACATGCCCACTTGGGCATGTAAGAAGAAAATGTACATGCCCAACAAACTATTTACATGCCGCCCCTTAGTTTACATAATTTTAGACGTCATCTTCACTGGACCAAGCACTTTAGTTTTCAGCACCACCACTAGGGCTGGCAGAAGCAGCATGCAGTGACAGTGTTCGGGGAGCCATAAGCTTTCGTAGTGGGCCTTCTTTTGCCATTTTTCCACCACAGTGATATGGCACCTTCAGGGTTATAGTCACTAAGCTGGGGTCCATTCAGAGATATAGACATTAGGTCGTGTAGGGTGTCTGGGCGTAATCCAACCCTCCAGTCATTTTTTATTCTTCCCATCAGAGAGAAGCCTCGTTCTGCAGCAGCAGTGTGCACAGGAATCAGGAGAATGATTCTGACAACGGCCAGCACATTTCGAAATTGTTGATCCTGCACATCCGCAAGAATCACTTTCTGCCACAATTTCAGAGACTTACAACTTTCAACAGACAGCAAGTGGAGTACATGCTTTTTTTAAGTCTAGCCACTCCAGCAGTACCAAGGTAACATCAACTCCATGAGACTCTAGGACCACTTTATAGTGATCAACAATTGTTTGAATTGCTTGATCTCCATATGTTTCAAGTGCCTCTGTGGATGTTGGCCAGGACTGAAAATTTAAAGCTCTTGCAGCTAGTAGCACTTTATTGGTCGTGAAGGACTGAAAGCGAGATTCAATGTGCTGTGACGTTTTCTGAAGAATTTTTTTTATCTCTGAAATTGTGGCTTCTACAATGTCTGAAGGAGAACCTGATCTGTGCCTCTAGTTTCATTAGTTAAGTCAACACTGTTGTACTGAGTTAGGTTCTCATTTACAGATGTAAGTGTTATGGTGAAGAGTTTCTTGATTTGAGAGACCATTTAGTTTTTGAATTGTGCTTTCTACTCTGCTGTGAACTTTTCAACAGTGGCATCCTCTTGCTGAAAGCACAGACTAAGAGCAGATAAGTAACCAAAACACTTTCAGAAAGTTCATGTATATAACACATTTTAAAGTCTTAAGCACTTTAAGTATTCCTAGTGCTTTTGGCCATGATCCTGCTTGTTTGTCAGTGACACATGTTGAGGTGAGGCACTAATGCAGCCCAATTCCTTTCAAGGGCAGAAATGGCCCATTCTCTGTGTGCAAGCCACCTAGTGCCACCAGTGTTAACTGGTTTGACCACATTAATATTTAAAAGGGATCCTGTTTCCTGTAGGCCTTTCCAACTTTTTGGTGATCTGTGGTAAAATGAGTAAATGTTCAGCAGAAGTTGTTCTAATGACTTGTAAAATGGGCAGTCTCTGAACGAATCCTTTACAGCAAGCTCTAAACGATGTGCACAGCAATGTATGTCAATGAGGTGTGGGCACTGGCAATCTTGTTTTATATTCGACTAAGGACACCTGAAGTGCTCCCAACATTACAGCAGCACCATCAGATGCCGGACTTATCAGCTTATGTTTCCAACCACCATCCCTTAAACCACCTTCACCCTCTAAAGCATTAATCACAGTATTTAAAATGCTTTCTGAATTAGGGACACTGACTGGTTTCAGTGCAAGAAATCTTGTTACAGGTAGGCCATTTTCAAAAACACGTACATAAATGCCCTCCTCCTCAGTCACACTTTTATCTGTGCAGGAATCAACAAGAAAAGAAAAGAAGTCATTGTCTTGTAGTAGACTAGCAGTAGTGCTTTGAATATCTTGGGCAATATAGTGAATGAAGACACGGCATTGCTTGTCACTGCTGTAACTGTGACTCATAGCATCATCCCCATGATTTCTTCTTTGTAAATCTATCAACCCAGGAAAATCCCTGAAAGGCCTTTCGGTCCTAGCAATGTAATATGCAGTACAGAACAATTTACAAATTTGATCCATTTCTTTTGTTCCATAAATATGCAGTTTCTCTATTGGTCTTTCTCCAACTTTTGTTTTATTTGCAATGTATGCCCTCTCAGCATTTTTGTGTGCTATGGACACTTCATGTGCCGAGATAATATGTACTCTAAAAGTACTGCATCCAGTTCTGAAATTATTTTTGCTTTGGCTTTTATCATAACTCTGACACCATGTACACAACATGGCACATTTATCGGTGTCATATGTAAGCCACTTCCTGCCCTTTTTCCAGGATTCCTGAAATTTTCTAACTTTCAGGGCCTTAACTAACTTTCAGTACAAGCAGTAGCACTTGAGGAAACTTCAGTGGTCATAACAGTTTCATTGTCTGGGCAAGGAGATGGTGGTGTTATAGCTGTGCCTGTAGTAGTAGTACTAGTACTTGGTGTTAGTGAATCCGAGTCAGCTCCGCAGTCTCATCAAAACGCTTTCTCTTAAATCCAAATTTAAAAAGACTCATGGTGTCTGCCTGGCTGTTCGGAGTTGAACTTGTGAATACTGATTTTAAGAATTTGTTATTTATGTTACACAGTATTAATAAATGCAACAAGGAAAAAAGTGTTTTTTTTTATAATAAACTTAAGAAAACCTGACTGTGTTGTCTGATTATTTTTATAACAGTATACAGATTTTAGACAGTCCACAGACAGTGTAGCCTGTAAAAAGCTAGAGATTTTAGACAGTCCGTACCACAATGAGATATTTTTTAATAACAGTATTTAGATTTGAGATAGTCAGCTCCACATAAAGTAGCTTTATTAGCTAGTAGAGTAATAGTAGACCCCCCTGAGTTTTAGGTGTTCCAAGTTCAAAAGCTTTTAGAACTTTATTAAACAATTACTTTTAATTAAATGTTCTCAGTCCACACAGTAGCTAAATAGATTTTTTTTATAACTGGTCCCTGGATTTACATTTAGTTTAGTCCACACTCAGCAATTTTATTTTTTATAACACACTGATCCTGGTTGTTTCAGTATTTAGTCCAGATTTTAGTTAGTCCCTCCACACACACAGTAGCTAGCTAGTAGAAAATATGGAACAGTAGATTTACATTTAAGTTAGTGCAGAAGTTTGTAAATGAATGCAGCTTTCTTTATAGACTGGGTGAGCTGACTGAGCAACACTGAGCTCCTTTAGTTCAAAGAGACTGCAGGCAGTGCTAGTCTGACTCTCTGTACTGTCTCTATAACAAATCAAAAGGCCAACCCAGTACAGATTACTTTTTAATTACTTGGCTGGATATATAGTGCATGTGCAGTTAGACTAGTCTCTGCAGTGCTTCACCACAAGCCTGCATTCAGTGACCCCTCCCCCCTGATATTACAGACTGCTGCTGCCACTGGTTTTTATTAGAAATTGTAGAGCAGTTGAGCAGACTGATTAATTTAGATAGATTTGTTTGCTTTGCTTTTATTTTCTGTTTACTGCCTGGTTTTTTTATCCTGCTGAATTGTCTCCTCTCCTTTGTACCTCTCCCTAACTTAAAATTCCTTCCATTCCCTTCTTTCTGCAGTTTAATCCCCACAACAGATTTCCTTTCTTTTCTGCAGATTTTCTTTAGTCCTGACTGCAGAGTGACCCCGTTAGTCTCCACACAGACACACTCCTCTCCTCCCCAGCTGCTCCAATTTACAAGTTACAATCCCGACTCCCTCCTTTGCAGTCCCGCTTTTCTGGGAGAGTGGTTAAAGAGAAATGTAGCTCTTAAAAGAGCTTTGGTTATTATTTTGCTGATCGCGATCGTTCAGGTTGGCAGGCAGCCTGTCTCCATGAATGCAGTCTCTGGAATGGCGCTATACTTCGGTCCTTACGTCCACGCTGTTTGGAGGGGCGAGTACTCCACATAAGCGCACCTACTGGTGCATATGCTGCTAGCCCACCTCCAACAGTGACTGAGGGACACATGAAGAATTGACTGGCTGATCTGTGTGCCAGTCAACTGTAATGGGGGCACATCAACCTGCTCTAAACTCGTTCCTCCATGTGTGTTGCAGACAAGCAGTCAGCTGACATCCAGGCGAGCAGACTCGTGATTCGGCTCTACAGATGTCCAGCTCTGCGTCTACTCTACTAGCTCCCTACCCTAGGAAAAAGAAAAAAAAAAAACGGCAAGGTCTGGGGAGACAAAAAAAAAACGGAACTCTGCGGGGAGAAAAAAAAAACAGAACTCTGCTGAAATACTTTAGGTGCCCAAACGGGCAGGCACTAAACAGCTTTAGGTGTCCTGAAGCAAAAGTGCCTGCCCTGGAGCACCTAAAGTATAGGAATTTCGCACCCTGGTTACAATACAGTGGCATAAACCGCATGGACATAAACAGCAATAAGATTATGTGATACAAGTTGAGTGCAACATATATAGAGTCAAGCAGAAAGTACATCAGTATTGTGACACAAGGAAAACAAGGTGATACACAACAATTACAATACACTAGCAAGACTGCAGGGGCGAGAGCAGGAGTCGAGATAAATAATTGTACAGCCAGACAAGCTGTGCAAACAACCATTGTTGCAGATGGCTTCCGCAACTGTGATGCATATGCATGGGTCATAAGGGGAAGGTGAGCTGACTGCAGCCACAAGGTCAACATAGAGGGCTGACGAGGGAGGGGCAGCGGGGTAGGAAGAGGGAAGGGGCGGCGATTAAAGAGTAGGGTGCACAGTGCAGATTGTGATATGTGGTCTTCTAGTAGGAAGAATAACGGAGGGCAGAGTGTGAGCGAAGCAAGTACAGTACCAGAACAGGTCGGGGGAGGTAAGTGGAGGAGAGAAACAAGGAAGATGAAAAGGTGGCGAGAGAGAGAGGGGGCCGGGCAGAGGCTGGACCAGTAACTAGGGAAGGCTGCAGTGAGGTGGATAGTGGGCTCCAGAAAATGGGAATCAGTGTTCAGGAATGGCAGACACAGGGTGGTCCCATGCACGCCCTCCAGTTCTTTCCCGCCGTTGCCTCAGTTCGTTCAGCAGACGTGTTAGAACAGCGATCACCAGCTGCTTTATATTCAGTGTTTAAGTCATTTTCCTCATCACTTTTCGCATTTTTGAAAGTGTATGTCAGCTCATCAAAAAGAAAGCGCGCAAGTCACGGCTTAAATCGCATGGGGACAACCACTCGTTGCCTCCTTTGCCTGGGGCCTAAGCACAACTCGGCCAAGTGTGTTATCTGCCAGGAATTCAACCAGGCCACCTGGACCTGACACAAGCAGACACTCAAGGCCCACCTTCTCACCTGTCGGCTAGTTTCTTTGGAAAAGGAGCTCCAGGAGCTTAGGGAGAGGTCGTCGTTGCCGACCCCAAGAAAGAAAAAGAAGGACAAGGAGATGTGCCAGGAGAGGAGCCCGTTGCCACAAAGAAGGCCTTCCACCTCCAAGACCGTGAGTACCACTCTTCCGGGCCCTCCATCCGCTTCTGCGGGCTGGGCACCTTCTTCCGCTCCTGCCGAGGTGAGCGGGCAAACAGGGGTAGCCTCTCTTGAGGTCTCTGTTAGTTCTCCTTCACATAACACTGCCGCTAAGTTGCCCTGCCACCAGGCGCCCAGCCCAGACCGATCAGCCTGACCGAGGTACCTCTGCCGCAGCCAGTCCAGTCATGACTGATAAGTCAGACGACGGACCTCCCGTCGACGGCACAGCCTACCTACTCGCCTATCGGGCTCCCTTGAGGACCCCGATGACGGCACGAGTGTGCTTGCAGGAGACCCTTCATCCCTGCTGGTTTCTTACCCAAGGGATTCGCCTCCTGGTCCTGACCTGTCTCTTCCCTCAGGATCGTTACCCGACCTGTCGTTGGGGTCTCTCCCAAAGCTCCCCCCCTTCGCCAGGAGTCACTCCGACTCTGGACCTCCCTCCTCCAAGGGGTCCGTCGCCGAAAGGGGTTCTGTTAGGCATGGAGCCCCCACCTTCGCGACCCTCGGGCACCACACCTGATACCCGGCCACTTCTCAGTGGCCCTTCAGCACCCCCACTGGCTGGTCTTGTGGGACCCTCTGGCGGTTTTCTGGGGCCTGACCCCACATTCCGCCACCGGGCAGCCCTCCGATGGATCCTTCGTATCCAACACCGGGCAATGTGCTGCCGATGCTGCAAAACCCGACGCCGGGATATCAGACACCCAGATACCCACCTTTAGGCTATCCTCTGTGGCTGCCCGGGTAACAATACCCTTACTGGCACCACCTGACTTACCAGGGGTATCCAGGGTACCAGCCTCCTCCACCACCGCTACCTGATCGAGAGTAAGTTCCAGCATGGTGGCAGGATGCCAGGACCCAGCTCATCACTGAAATCAGATAGTCCCAACTGTTGGGGACTATTCCTCTACCCAGTGCCTCCTCCGGTCCCTCTGGGTCGAGCTGGGGGTTCACTTCCTGTGAGCAGCACTGGGCAGGACCCTTCCCTTCCCAGTGGTTCCGAGCACTCTGATTCGGACATAGACTCGGACATCGACCATTCTGATCCTCAGTCACTGGTCAAAAGTTCCTCCAAAAGAATCACCAAAATCCCCTCTATAGGACCCTTCATTCGGGGATTTGTTGAGAACTATCCAGACAGTGGGATGCTGGCCTTGTAAGGAGATAGATCCTCAGCACAAAAGACTGGCTGAGCACCTGGATCTAGCGACTACAGATCCTCTACCCATCCCCCCTTGGGTGGGCCATCACGAGGACCTGGTCACTACCGTTTGGCAACAGCCCTCCTCCATCCTGGCTGTTTCCAGAAAAGCCAATAGAACTTACTTCCCCCTGGAAGGCCTTTCCCATTTGACTTCGCACCCGAAAGCCGACTCCATGGTCATCACGGCCACACATGACTGGTTAGCTCAACCCAAGCACCTGAGTTCGACCCCACCAGACAAGGACACACGGCAACTGGACCAATCTGGTAGAAAGATCTACTCATCCACTTCTTGTGCCATCCGGTCACTAAATTATATGTCCCATATGGTGGCCTTCCAGAAGGCATCCCTTGCTGAGTTGGAGAAGGACCTTTAGGATATCCCTGATGAAAAACTCAGGGCCAAGTTATTGGACAAAGTTCGTATGAACAAGTCTTCTTGCCGTCATGTACTCCGAGCCATGTATGATTCCGTGGACTCAGTGGCTCAGTCTGCGGCCACGAGGATCTGCCTTCGTCGCCTGTCATGGCTCCATACTGAAGGTCTGGCACAGGACGTCAAGTCATCCCTTTCGGACGCACCCTTCATGGGTTCCGTCCTCTTTGGCGGCAATGTGAAGGATATTATAACAGGGCTGCGAGAGACTGGATGATCTCTTCGAGACGTTCGCTCAGTGTACTGGACGGATCAAAAGAAGCAGCCATTTTGTTGCCAGAGACGATGCAATAAGACCCAGGATAAGCGTCAAGGCAAAAGACGCGCCACTGGCTCTAGAGCTCAGACCCCTCAGGCAAAGTTTGCCAAACCAGCCTCAGGGACCAAAGCTCCCTTCGGCATCCTGACTCACTCCCCCTCCTTCCGCTACCTTCATTCCCCTCTGAGGAACCAGTAGGAGGGAGGTTCGGCCTCCACCTGGAAGGGTGGAAGTCCATTACCACAGATGTATGGGTTCTTCAGCTCATAGAACGAGGTCACTCTGTCGAGTTCCTGAAGGTTCCACCTCCACACCCTCCGGGAAGGTCCTCTTACCCGCCGGGTCAGATCCCCATCGTCCACCAGGAAATCCAGACCTTGCTGCAAAAAGTGGCCACAGAACCCGTCCCTCCAGACCAACTAGGAAGGAGATTCTACTCTCATTTCTTCCTGGTACCAAAGAAGATGAGGGATCTGTGACCTATCCTAGATCTCAGCACACTCAACCTCTTCATGGAATACAAGAGGTTCCACATGCTGACCCTTCAGGGACTCCTACCCCTTCTCCAGTCAAACACATGGCTGTGCTCCCTGGATATGCATGATGCTTACCTACATATCCCCATCCTCTCAGCCCACCGCCACTTCCTCCGGTTCTACTTTCAGGAGAGCCATTTCCAATTCAGGGCACTTCCTTTTGGCCTGTCCTCAGCACCTTGGATTTTTATCAAGTGCCTGGCCGTAGTAGCGGTGTTTCTCCACCGCAAGGGCATGTACATGTTCCCGTACCTAGACGACTGGCTCTTTTCAGCCCCCCTCCCCGGACAGTGTGAAGGAGTCTCTCTCTTTCACTCTGGACTTGTTTCTCAAACTGGGCATGTCGGTCAACCTCCCCAAGTCCCAGCTAGCACCCTCTCAGTGCCTCCAATTTATTGGGGTGGTACTGAACACAAGGCCTTCTTGTCATCGGATCGAGCCGAGACCTTAGCTTCCCAGGCCATTGTGGTAGCAAAGGCTCAGTGGACCCCAGCACACTCAGTGCTCCATCTCTTGGGGCTTATGGCAGCGGCCATTTCTACTGTCCCCTTGGCCAGACTGCACATGAGGGTCACCCAGTGGTCACTTGGAGTCCAGTGGGACCAATGGTTGGATGACATAAACCGACTGGTCATGATCTCCAACAGCCTGCAGAAGGATCTTCTTTGGATGCAGGATCTCTCCAGTCTGTTAATGGGAGCTCCTTTCCACTATCGGGCCCTTACCCAGACCCTCACATCGGATGCCCCCAACATGGGTTGGGGAGCCCATCTGGGGGACCACAAAACCCAAGGTTCGTGGTCTCCCCTGGAGCAGCAGCTCCATGTCAACATCCTGGAGACCAGAGCAGTACTCTATGCTCTCCAGGCCTTCCAGTCATTACTCCTCCTGGGAACACTTTTGGTCCAGACAGACAACATGGCGACTGTCTGGTATCTCAACAAACAGGGAGGAACCCGGTCATACCCTCTTTGCAGGGAAGCAATGAGAGTATGACACTGGGCCATCCAGCACGGTCTATTTCTGACAGCAGTCCATGTCCCAGGCGTGCACAACGTTCTGGCGGACAGTCTCAGCCAATCAGTAGCCAGGACTCACGAGTGGGAATTAAAGCAGGAAGAAGTCGAAGACCTTTTTCTTCAATGGGGCCGGCCAGACCTAGCTCTGTTCACCTCTCCATTCAATGCAAAACTACCCAGCTTTTGCTCACTCGCTCGTTCCCGGGCATGGTGCTTTTTGGTGAGACGCACTGTGTCTCTGTCTTGTACAGGGTGGTTTCTATACATGTATCCTCACTTTCCTCTTATTCAGAAGGTTCTGTTGAAACTTCAGGCAGAAGGAGCTCATTTAATTCTGATCGCTCCTCTGTGTCCTCGGCAGATTTGGTTCCCGCTGTTGCAACAACCGGCTCTAGAACCACCGGTCCTTCTGCCAATATCTCACGACCTTGTGTCTCAGGAGCAGGGCATCCTGGTACATCTGAGTCTTTAGTCTCTCCACCTCCGTGCGTGGCACCTGTGGACATAGCGGTTTCCCGCTATGGAGTTTCCTCCCAGGTCGCTCAGGTCCTGGTAAAAGCCAGAAAACCCTCTACCAGATCTACCTATGCCATGAAGTGGAAGAGATTTTCTATCTCGGCTACAGCTAAATACTTTCTTGCTCGGGCTCCCAGGTGTTAGAGTTCCTTATACATCTTTCTGAGTTGGGCCTTAGTTACTCGTCCATTAAGGTCCATCTTTCTGCGGTGTCGGCCTACCACCTCCCGGTGGAGGGCAAAACCCTAGCACAGATAGAGGTTTCAAAAACTGTCTTGAAGGGCATCCTTCACATTAAACCTCCAGTCTGGAACCCCTGTCCTCCCTGGGATCTTAATTTTATGCTGGAGAAACTTACTTAACCCCCTTCTGAACTGGCAGCAAGTTGCGATATGGGCTTCCTGTCATGGAAGACTTTATTTTTAGTTGCTGTTACTTTAGCTCGAAGAGTTTCAGAGCTTCAGACCGCTGTGTGCAGAGAGCCTTATTTGATTTTTCACAAGGACCGGATGGTCCTGAGGACTAATCCTTCCTTTCTTCCGAAAGTGGTTTCGGAAACAACTCTCAACCAGAGTGTCGAACTGCCGGTCTATTATTCTCAGCATTCTAACAGGAGGGAATATCTGTTGCACACCTTGGATGTGCACCGGATCCTGAGGTACTATACCTCTCGGACTAAGGAGATTCATAAATCGAACCAACTCTTTGTGGCCATTGCGCCCCAGTGCCAGGGCAAGGTCATCTCGAAGCAGACTATCTCTAGGTGGCTGGCTAACTATATTCACTACGCTTACCAGAAACATGGAAAGACCCTTCCGGGGGCAGTTAAAGGCCACTCCACTAGAAGCATGGCCACTTCTACCGCTTTTTTTCAGGAATGTGTTGACTGCAGAGGTCTGTGCAGCATCCACTTGGTCTTCTGTCCACACCTTCACTAAACACTACAGTCTGGACATTGCCCCTAGGCGTAGAACTGGTTTCGGCCTTGCTATTTTGCAAGGTCTTTTGTCCTAAGGCAGAACTTAAGTTGGCGGACATCTTCCTCCTCCCGGAATCTCGTCTCCGACTCCTTCTCTTTAGACTGCCTGGTATTCAGTCCTATATGTGAAGACCTACTGCAGGAACCCTCTCGAAGTAAGATATAGCAGTTATGTAAGAACTTACCGTAACAGTAGATCTTCGAGAGAGGTTCCTGCAGTAGGTCTAGTTTCCCACCCGCCTTCCCCCAGCTCCTGGAATTATTTCCTTTTCTTCCTGCCTAGCCCACAGGTCTAGATAGGGCACAAGATCCCAGGAGTTGCTACTCCTTCCTTTCTGCTTTCCTCTCTCTAGGTCTCCGGTGGAAAAGAACTGGAGGTCGGGCACGGGACCACCCCTTTTATAGTCGGGCAGACGTCGGGGGCAGTCCCCGCTGATGATTGCTAGCTACAAGTTTGCTGTTGGAACCTGATGCCAGGGGGCGCAGTCCTGTTTGTGAAGACCTACTGCAAGAACCTCTCTCTCAGATCTACTGTTCCAGTAAGTTCTTACGTAACTGCTATTTCTAGGGACGTGGATATGTTGTTCATCCACACTTATTGGCAGGTTCCTTGCCGCTTTAAATCTTGCCGGAAGGTCTTCAAGCTGGCTCCTCCCACCCACCCGGGTGGTAAAACTCTCGGCTCCGCCCCATGACAGATCTTCCTTACAGCTGGGAAGCTCAGGTTCCCTCCTTAACGCTCTGCGATTAAGACTGGTTCCTAATTCTTCAAAGTTCAAATCAAAAGTTTTTGCTAAAAGACTTCGGTCTCTCCTCGTGGCTGCGATGGACAAATCGACTCGGTTTCCGGAGGTGCCCTGCGGGCAGAAGATGTCTGGAGCGGATCCGCACTCCACGTGCGTCTACTGCCTGGGCCTTGAGCACGACCAGCGAGCCTACGACTGTGCTCTTCTTTTTCGACCTCGTCGCCGAAGCCGTGCTGCCCGATTACAACTGGGGCACCCCAAGAAAAATTCCACGGTGAAATCTAAAGGCCCGGTTGGCGGTGTCATGGCCCGGCGGGCTCGGATCAGCTCGGCAGATGAGTCGCCCTCGAAGGAGGCAGCATAGGCCGCTTCTACCTCGGCTCGACATTTGTCGCTCTCTGTCTCGAGTGCCTCGTACTCGGCTTCTTTTAAGGAGCTTTGTCTGACCATCTCGACGCGAAGGTGAGGGTCCAACTTCTTCGGACCTTTTCAGGTCCAAAAGAGCAAAAATAGTCTCTCCGTCGACGCTCTTGGGAGCGGAAAGATCCCCCCATGTCGAGCAGTCGACTTGGTTGACCTCAGCTTGACCACTGGCCTCACGGTGTCCCGTCAGGCCAGTTGACCGAGATTCCACATACGATGCGGTTGAGATTTTTCTCGACCTGTTAGGCAGGTTGTCGGCTGGAGAAGCTGAGAATCCCTCTCCAGTTCCCGGTGGGAGTTGAGGATCCCGCTGGCTCGTCTGTGCCTCGGTTCCGAGGCTGGTGGGATCGTCCGAGCCGAGGGAGTGCGATTTCGACACTTCTCCTCTCCTTCCTCGGCCTAGTCGAGACTCGGTCTCGACATCCTCGCGTCCAACTAACTCGCCGCCATAGGCGGTCTCGTCTCGGCACGCTGGAAGCGGCGCCACCGCTCTTCCTCGGAGCAGGAGGCTTCAGGCGCAAGTTGCGCTGGAAGTACGAGGAACTCATGTGGCACAGCTCTTTTGACCGGGAATAAGCCACCCAGTCGTCTTCCCCGGCCATTAAGTGGCTGTCACTGGAGCGGCCGAAACAACCCCTCGTTGTAGCCGAGGAGCCTGTTCCCAGGCCGGTTGTTCGGCCAGTTCCAGCTGCCCCAACGATTCTGGTGGAACCTCCGCCTCCACAGCCATTAGTTGGGGCTCCGACCAAAAATTCTCGGTCGGCCTTGGGTTTGCCCCATAGGCTGTCTGTCACCCTCACTCCCGATAAACCTCGGCAGGTGGAGGGTGGCTCAGGCCCGAGGCAGCTCTTTGAGGACTCTTCTGAGTCCGATGATGGTTCCTCCTCTTCTCCAAGTGCATGGACTTGGAGTCCTCGGGAGGGCAGTCAGTGGACAATAGCCCTTCGTCCTTCTTAGGGTTGCTTGACTCATCTCGAGTCCACGGGATGAAGCTCGAACCCGTTCCTAAGCGAGCCAGTACCCTCACGGAGATTCTGGACGAGGATTCTCCTACATAGGCCTTTCCAGTGGCAAGCCATAGTGGGTCCGGCCTTGGAACTCTGGCAGCGTCCTGCTTCCTGCCCTGCGCCTTCGGCCAGGATGGCCAGGAAGTATGCGGTCCCTACCGGTTCTCTGTCCGGTTTTTCGGAACACCCCTTGGCCGAGGGGTTGGTTACCGACAGCATTTTCCGGCGTGCCGGGAACACCAGGGATGTGGAAAAACCTCCCAAGGAATCCAAGAAATTGGATTATGCCGGGCAAAAAGTCTATGCTGCGTCCTCTCTCGGCCTTCGTCAGGCCAGTTCGGCCGTCCTCATGGCACATTTTTCTCACGCCCTGTTGGGCTCCCTGGATGAGGTTGTCCTCATCTTCCCGCAGATCTGCAGACTACGGTCAGGCAGGTGCGGGACCAGGGCAGGGCAGTGGCCAAACAGCAGCTCCAGACTGCATTAGACATTGGGGACTCATGTGCCAGGTCTGTGGCGGCCGCAGTGGCCATGCATCGTCAGGCTTGGCTGAGGATATCCACCTTTACCTCGGATACCCAGCACAAGTTGGCGGATGTTCCTTTTTTGGGGACTGACCTCTTCGGCCCTGGGGTGGAAGGTCACCTGCAGAGGATCGAGGAAGTCCAATGCTACCTGGACTCCGGTCTCTTCCTCAGAAGGACAAGGCACTTGGCCACAGCCTAAGCCCTTTCGTCCTTCTGCGCCCGCGGCGCGCCCGGCCCAGCAACGTCAGGGCCAGCAGGCTCGAGCTTGGCATCCCAAACCCAAGCCGTCGGCTTCCTCCAACAGGAAACAGGGAGGTAAAGGCCCAGAAGGTCCCTCGGCAGGTCCCTCCTCCAAACCTGCCCAGTGACAGGCTGAGGGGTGTCGTCCCCATCCCTGTCACCTCACCCCTGGTTCCCCCCGTGGGGGGACGGCTCAGACACTTCCTTTCTGCCTGGTCCGCTGTTACCACGGACAGGTGGGTACTGGAGGTGGTGGGAAAAGGCCTACCTCTAGAATTCGAGCAGGCCCCGCCCTTCAGAGCTGTCACACCTCGGGGGGCCTCGGGGTCTGCAGCCTCACTGGTGGCTCTTCGAGCCGACATCGCTCTCCTCCTCCAAAAGGAGGTGATCACGGAGGTAGAGGACCCCCCTTTAGACCCGGGGTTCGTGTCCAGGTATTTCCTGGTTCCGAAACGGACGGGGGGCTGGCACCCCATTCTCGACCTACACGACCTGAACAAGTTCCTAAGGTCTCGGACCTTCAGAATGGCCACTCTGGTGCAGATAATACCACCTCTGGAACACGGCGTGTGGTTCTGCTCTCTGGACCTACAGGACGCGTTCTTTCACGTCCCTATCCGTCCGTCACATCGGAGATTCCTCTGCTTTCGAGCGGAGGGATCCCTCTTCGAGTTCCGAGCCATGCCCTTCGGCTTATCTCCAGCTCCCAGGGTCTTCACCAAATGCATGGCAGTGGGGACAGCATTCCTGCGGCACCGAGGGTCGGGTGTACCTTACCTGGACGATTGGCTGATAGCAGCCCCTCCAGACGGGAGGTGGAGCGGTCAGAGATCTGGCCCTCAGGTTTGCTCTCAAGTCGGCCTTCTCATCACCAGGCCAAGTCGGAACTCGAGGCAAGCAGGTGATCCTGTTCATCGGGCAGAGCTCGACTCTCTTGAGCCAGAGCACGGCTCCGGCGGACAGGGCTGAGGTTCTTACCTCCTTTGCCCAATCATTTCTGGTTGGGCAATCGGCTCCCTGCCCTGGACTTCCTCGCCTCCTGGGTCTCATGGCAGCCTGTATCAGCGTGGTCCGTTGGCACGCTGCTGCCCCGCCCGCCCCTTCAGTGGGGACTGGCCAGCCAGTGGTCTAGCAGCTGCAATCCTTTGGACCAGCTAGTGATAGTGACCCAGGAGATGTGGGCAGCTCTCCAGTGGTGGACCGTTCCATCCCATCTGCAGGAGGGCATCCGTTTGTCCGCCCGAGCCGGCGGTCTCTATCGACCGATGCCTCTTTGATGGGTTGGGGTGCCCATCTGGGGAACACGAGTGCACGGCCCTGGTCCCTGCGGGAGTCCCGATGCCACATCAACCTGCTGGAGCTCCGAGCGTCCTAGCTCTCACCGCCTTTGCTCCGTTTCTCCAGGCTCAAGTGGTTCGAGTCCAGACGGACAATACCACGACGTGTACTACCTGAACCGCCAGGGGGGACGCGCCCATGCTTCTATGCAAGGAAGCTCTCCGCGATTTGGTCACTGCAGCGCAGCCTGGAGGCGGATCTCCCAGCCATTCATGTGCAGGAGCCTCCAACACCCTGGCCGATGCCCTGAGCCGGATAGGGGCTGCATCTCACGAGTGGTCTCTCCTGCCAGAGGTAGTACAAGATCTGTTCTCCCACTGGGGCACACCTCAGGTGGACCTGTTTGCCTCCAGGGAGAATGCGAAGCTGAGGCTGTTTCATGCCCGCCCCCCTCAGCAGGGCTCGCTGCAGGGGGATGCCTTCTCGAGGCTGTGGACCCCGGGCCTCTTTCGCCTTTCCCCCATTTCCCTTGATTCACAAGGTGCATCTCAAGGCAAGGAGGGACAAGGCGCAGGTGATTCTGATAGCCCCAGACTGGCCCCGCCAGTTCTGGTACCCAGATCTCCTCAGCCTCAGCTCCAGGCTCCCGAGGCAGCTTCCAGCTCGCCCGGACCTGCTCTCAGTCAGTCAGGGGAAGGTGTTCCATCCGGACCTTCAATCCCTGCACCTGACGGCCTGGTTCCTGAGCGGCTAGAGTTCCAGGCCTTGGGTCTTTCCGACGAGGTCCTCAGTGTTGTTGAGGCGTCCCGTAAGGAGTCGACCAGGAAATGCTATGCCTTCAAATGGAAGAGGTTTTCCATTTGGTGTCAGGGTAAGGGCTTGGACCCTTCCTCCTGTTCCTTGGCAAGCATTTTGGACTATTTATGGTCCCTTTCTAATTGAGGCTTAGGTCGGCGACCTAAAGGTGCACCTGGCAGCCATCTCTCTGCTTACCCGGGCGCGGAGGCAGTCGGTGAAGCGCAGGAGAAGGTGGTCTGGCGCTTTTTCAAAGGCCTTGATCACATTTCCCCTCCGGTGCGAGAACCTCCACCTCCGTGGGATTTACTGCTGGTACTGGCAAAGCTCATGGGCAAGCCATTCGAACCAATGCACAGGTGTGAACTCTCTCACCTGTCGTGGAAGACCGCCTTCTTGGTGGCTATCTGCATTGAGTCTCCTTACCTGGTCTTTCACAGGGACAAGGTTGTCCTGCGCCCCCACCCGAAATTTCTTCCGAAGGTGGTGTCGGAGTTTCACCTTAACCAGGTGTTGACTCTGCCGGTGTTCTACCCCAATCACACCTCGGAGGCCGAATACAGGCTCCATACTTTGGACCCTAGAAGGGCGCTCGCTTATTATAAAGAGCGCACGGCTGAAATTCGGGGAGAGGTTCGCCAGCTGTTTGTCACCTACGCTGAAGCCACACCTGGCTGACCTGCAGCCAAGCGGACGATAGGCAGGTGGGTCACCTCCTGCATAGATCTCTGCTATAAGTTGGCGGGCATGGAGCCTCCCAGAGGGATAAGAGCTCATTCTACCCGTCATACTGCTGCATCGGTGGCTGCTTCCAGGGACGTCCCTATCCAGGAAATCTGCAGGGCTGCTACCTGGAAGTCAGCACACACCTTTATTACCCATTACCACATCGACCTTGAGTCACGCCGGGATGCTGGTTTTGGGGCCTCGGTTCTCCAGTCTTTATTTCCTAAGTAGGGGTGTGCTTTGCCTCCCTCCTCCCGGAGAACTGCTAGGAGTCTGCCAATAAGTGTGGATGAACAACATATCCATGTCCCTAGAAATACAGGTTACTCACCTGTAACAGGAGTTCTAGGAATGGTATATGTTGTTCATCCACACGACCCAATTCGACTCCCTGCTCGGACAAAGACAACCTGAGCTTCCAGCTGGCCAGATCTAAGGCCATGGGGCGGAGCTGAGAGTTTTACCACCCGGGTGGGTGGGAGGAGCCAGCTTGAAGACCTTCCGGCAAGATTTAAAGCGGCAAGGAACCTGCCAATAAGTGTGGATGAACAACATATACCATTCCTAGAACTCCTGTTACAGGTGAGTAACCTGTATTTTTGGTGGTGGTCAGGAAGCCTTCCACCAGGGCCACTTACTCTATGAAATGGAAACTCTTTGTTCTTTGGGCTGCATCGTACCATTTAGATCTCTTCCCGTGTCCAGTGGATCAGGTTTTAGAGTACCTTCTGTCCCTCTCAGACTCTGTTTGTGGTACTCTTCAATTAAGGTACATCTCTCTACCATCTCTGCATATCATGTACCTGTGGATGGTCGGTCAGTAGCCGAACTTGATGCCTCCTGCACATTCTTGTGGGGCATCTTACATTTAAAGCCTCAGTCAGGAATCCTGTCCTACCTTGAGGACTTAATTTTGTGTTGGAAAAGCCCTTCGCTGCCTCCTTTGAACTGGCCGCATTTTGCGAGCTACACTCTCTGTCATGGAAAGTGTTATTTTTAGTTGCTGTTGTTCAGCCTGGGTAAAACACTGGCTGGGCAACAGGACACAGAGGGTGATAGTAAATGGAGTCCACAGTGAAGAAAGGGGGGTTACTAGTGGGGTACCACAGGGTTCAGTACTGGGGCTGGTCCTTTTTAATGTCTTTATAAGTGACATTTTTATTTATTTATTGAATATAATCGGAATTACAATCCTTTGAGTCACAGACTCTTTTGCAAAGGCTCCACGTCGGTTACAGGGGGTGGAGGGAGAACAAAATACAGGGGAAACATACATAAACAAGCAGTTTTCACAAACAGTACTGGCAGTGCAGTCCAGGCTTTAACTTAGTTTACCAGAGACAGTGGTAGGCAGCTTTCTGGATATCACTTATAGAGACGTATAGGATGCTGATTCATGGGGCCTAGAGAGACCCTGTGTCACTTATTTGCATTGCAGAGGGACTGGAAGGAAAAGTATGTCTCTTAGCAGATGGCACAAAGATTTGCAACAGGGTTGATAAGAATGGTGGGGTGGAAAGGATGAAAAAGGACTTGGCAAGGTTGGAGGAATGGTCAAATGTATGGCAGCTTAGATTCAACACAAACAAGTGCAAAGTAATGCATCTGGGAAACAAAAACCCAGGGAAGAGTACACAGTGGGGGATGTGATACTGACAACAACAGAAATGGAAAGGGACCTGGGGGTAGTCGTATCAGATGACCTAAAGGTGGGCCAGCAATGTGAGAAGACAGTAAGGAGGGCTGGGGGGATACTGGGATGCATAGGGAGAGGCATCACCAGTAGAAAACAGGAAGTTGTTGGCCCTCTGTACAGCCAGTTGGTAAGACCACATTTGGAGTACTGTATACAGTTCTGGAGACCCCATCTCCACAAAGACATAGACAGGATGGAGGTTGTCCAGCGGAGGGCAACCAAAATGGTGCAAGGTCTGCACCAGAAGACATATGAAGAAAGACTAAAGGAGCTTAAGATGTATAGCCTCGAGGAAGGGGAGATAAGATAGAAACTTTCAAATACCTCAAGAGAATCAACAGAGTCCAAGAAGGTAGCATCTTAAAAGAGATGTGCAAGAACAAGGGGCACAGTGTGAGGATGGGGGGTGGCTCAGAGGTAATGTGAGGAAGTATTTCTTCACAGAGAGGGGAGAGGTTGTAGATGCATGGAACAGCCTTCTTGAGGAGGTTGTAGAGTCAAAAACAGTGGGGGAATTCAAGAATGCATGGGACAGACATAAGGCAATTCTAGTGGGGGTAGGAGGAAGTAGGCTGTTTGTTAAGTAGGATCTGCAGCTTATCCTCTAGGGAGGGAAATATGCAGACTAGGTGGGCCAAGTGGTCCTTATCTGCCATCAGATTCTATATAACTTCTGCTCAAAGCATTTCCGAACTTCAGGCTCTCATGTGTAAGGAGCCTTATTTGGTTTTTCTCAAAGACAGGGTGTCTTTGCATACTAATCCTAAGTTTCTTCCTAAGATAGTGTCAGAATTTACTTTGAATCAATCCATCCATCTTCCTGTTTATTATCCATAGTATTCCAATCAAGGGGAGGCATTTTTCCATACCTTGGATATGCATAGAATCCTGAGATACTATACGCACCAGACTAAGGACTTCCAGAAGTCCAATCAGTTATTTGTTTAGTTCCCCCCGGGAAAGAGGGCGCCCTGGTCTCCAAACAGTGTTTGTCTAAATGGTAAGCCAGTTGCATTGCCTGTTGTTACCAGAAGTATGGTAAGGAACTTTCTAGAGGGGTTAAGGGTCATTCCACAAGAGGCATGGCCGCATCAGTGGCCTACTTCCTGTAATGTGTCAGCTGCTGATATCTACACTGCTGCCACCTGGAGTACTGTCCACACCTTTACCAAGCACTACAGTCTGGACATAACCTCTCAGCATAGGGTCAACTTCAGCCTAGCTGTCCTCCAAGACCTCCTTTCTTAGGTTGCTATTTCTTTTGCCTACCACCTGGACCGTCTGTCTTTTCTGCCAGAACTGCTTGGGACTCTGTCCTACCGGTGATGGCCTGCTGCAAGAGATACCCTCGAAGTAAGATAGTACAGTTCTGTAAGAATTTACCGTAATAGTAGATCATCAAGATCTTTTGCAGCAGGTTCTGCATTCCCTCCCCCCTTCTCCTGTCCCCCCCCCCCTTCAGTAGGGGCGAGCCTTCTGCTTTAACTTTTTCTATGCTTTTGGGATACCTCGGAGTCTTCCTTGGTTCTCACCTTCTGGCACACTGCTTATGGTCTCTGGTGGGAGAACTGAGAAATGTGTGGGGCTGCCTGCCTTATATAGGATTGGCTGACACCAGGCCTTGACATTGGTGGTGGGTGGCCCCCTCTGGTAGACTGCTAGCTAGAAAGGTTTCCATGTTGTCCTGGTGCCTGACAGCTTAGTCCTACCGGTGATGGCCTGCTGCAAGAGATCCTCTTGAAGTTCTACTGTTGCAGTAGGTTTTTTACATAACTGTACTTTCATACTTTTAGAAATTATATTCATACCATCAAATGATCAATATTTAACTGTACCTGAATAGAAAGTAATGTGAAAAACTGTATTTTGCATTGTTTTGTTTTTATGGGCAGCATTCTGGTTCAGTTCTCTTCATGGACCCGGTGATCTTATCTGTGTCAGTCTTCACCATTCAAGACAAGTGGATATAGCCCTCCAGAGCTAGGACCACCGCAGAAGACTTTTTTTTTTTGCTAGGAGTGGAGTCGACGCAGGGGCAGCACTACCCTCGAGGCCAACTTACTACGTGGTGCTCGCAGGTTGGCTGTTAACTGTCATCGACTCCGCCCCAACCTCAGTTCTTCTTCTCCCGCTGTCAAGAAAGGACCTCGTAAGGAGCTTCAGGTAAGTTTGTGTAGCATGTTTCGGCCTAGTATTTGTGCACTTAGTTATCTCTGTTCTGTTTCGCCCTTCTCGTCGCCACTGCTGGTTACCGGTAAAACCGTTCCTTTCTTTTTCCTTATCAGCAATGTCTAGTACTGTTTTTGATTTGTTTACTGACTGATCATGTCTTGTCCCAGTGACAAAAAGCCGTCAAAGGCAGGGTGGCCTCCTATTCATCAGTGTTCCTGCAGCCGCCAATATTCCGTTTCGGACCAGCATGACTGCTGCCTCTCCTGCCTTGGCGCAGACCATGATATTGACAACTGTGACGCCTTTTTCTTGATGGACCGCCGTGTTCTCGAGTTGCACGCGTTGAAAATCGGATGTGCACCACCGACTTTCAAGGGACAGGTTTGCAGTCGACGGGCCAAGGCCAGGTCTGTTGACCCTTCCTCTGGGTCCCCTCTGGGTCCTATATGGCCCTTGGAGGAGGGGGCCTCCGTCTCATCTAGCCTTGCCTCAGCAGAGGCATCTTCTACGGTGCAGGATGCCCAGTCTGGCCCTCTCGAGGGTCCGGCAGAAGGCACCACCTTGGCAGTCGCCTCTTTGGAGGCGCGGGCTCCCCCAGTGTCTCGTCCTGAGGCCTGCGGGCTCAGGCCAGCACCATCCTCGACGCCGTCTGTCAGCGCTGGTCTTGGTTCTGGTGCTGCTTGCGACACCGAGCCGTCTCTCTGTGCCGCTTTCGCTCCTGGTGCCATTCACGGTACCTGGGATGGTAGCGGTGCTGTGGGAGGTGTTGATGCCATTCTTGGGTCCGTTCTGGTTTTGTTGCCCCCCACAGCACCAAGGCTGGGGCCAGCGCCGCTTTTGACTCTGGTGTCGTTCGTGGCACTGGGGGTGGTTGCGGCACCATAGCCAGTGCCGCTTCCGTCTTTGGCGCCGTGCACAGTGCTGAGGGTGAGGCTGGCATGGTGGCGCGCCTGGCTTTGGTGCCACTCGCGGTGCCGGGACTTGTGGTGGAGCCGCTCGCGGTCCAGGAACTGGTAGGAATCGGGGAGTGCTCTGGCATCGGGCCTCTTTGTCCACTTCTTCAGAGGAGGACTCGGGGGTCTGATCTGGATTGTCTCTCTGATTCCTTGGAATCCTCCGACCCCTCTGTGTGCACCACTTCGGCCACCACTTGGCCTCCCTCTGTGGGTCAGACAGTTCCGGCTGATTCTGGGGCCAGTGGCACTGACCAGCCAGCAGTGGTCCAGATGACCACTGCTGCGCAGCCAGGAGTCGGCAGGTTGTCTGCCCCTTCAGCTGGGTCACCCCCTTCCTTGGTGTGCCTGGACAGTCCAGGTTTGGGACAGCCCGGGGCACTCTAGGATGGGGAGGGCGCTACTCCCTGGTTGTTCGCTTCGGTGACCACTCAAGACGTCATCACTGTGACACCCTGCCCCAGCTCCAGTGGCCCACGCTGGCCGCCCGGTTACAACAACCATTGCTCGCCCAGGCCTACAAGTTACTCAAACCCCCTGCTCCGCCAAGCATAGCAGGAATCATAGCTATTAAACACAACCCTAGGAACAGAAGGACTTCAGAACGAACACTGCTTGAAGTCCCCAGAGTTCAGACCAACGCTGGCGGCAGATCCTTCTCTTGACAAGCCCCTAGCCTATGGAACAAGCTCCCTCTCCTGGTCCAGGATGCCTCCACACCTATGAATTTCTGTACCAGGCTCAAGGCCCACATGCTGGACACAAGCGCATGCCACTGCCATGGCTCTCGAGGCACCTCCTCTCATTTCTATATCAAACCCCCCTAAAGGTGGGACTACCCTGGACCTCCTAGTAGTCTTAGGATACCTAGGGACCAAAGCTACTTCATGCAATTAGCTATGCCAAATACTGTTAAGGCAGAACTGTGTCGTGACGAAAACCATGTTAGAAAACCACTGTCTGTAACTACCTTATACTTCCAAAACCACTGTCTGTAACTACCTTATGCTTCCACAACTTATGTAATCAAATGTTGTCTCCTCTGTATTATACCCTGTATTGTACTGTTATATATCCTGTATTGTACTGTTATCCCGGGTCACCCCTGAAAAAGGGACCTTCACCAAAATGTAATAAATAAAATAAATAAATGTGCATCACTGTGCATTTTTTAGCGTTGAATTTTAGCTGCCATGTTTCCGACCACCCTTCCAGCATCTTAGATCCTCCACTCCCTCTGGGGTGTCCACCCTGTTGCAGATCTTTGTATCATCTGCAAAAAGGCAGACCTTCCCCTGCAGCCCCTTCGCTATGTTGTTGATGTAAACAGGATGAGCCCCAGCACCAACCCCTGAGATACCCTGCTCATCACACCTCTACCTCCCTGGAATGCACCCCATTTACCACCACCCTCTGGCTTCTACCCATCAGCCAGTTCTCCACCCACCTTGTTCTTTTTTGTCCCACCCCCAAACTCTCCAGTTTATTAACCAGTCTTCTGTGTCAAATAGTGTTGAAGGCTTTCCCGAAGTCCAGATAGGCCACATCCACTGCCCCCCACCCCCATCAGCCACCCTCGTCACCCAATCGAAGAACTCGAATCAGTTTTGTCTAACATGACCTACCCCGTGTGAAGCCATGCTGATTGATGTTCTGTAGCCCACTATCCTCCAGGTAGCTAACTACCCTTTCTTTCCATATCACCTCCATAATCTTATCCACCACCGATGTGAGGCTGACTGGGCGATAATTGCCTGCCTCCTCCCTGCTGCCACTTTTGTGAAGTAGCACCACGTTTGCCCTCTTCTAGTCCTCTGGCACCCACCTTGTATCTAGGGACAAGTTGAACAACCTCGCTAGTAGTGCTGCCAGCTCCTTCCTTAACTGCCGGAGCACCCTAGGATGCAGGGTGTCTGGACCCATAGCCATGTCTACCCTCAACTTATCTAATTCCTCCCTGACCCTGTCCTCACTGATTGGGCTAGGATCCACCTCTACGCCTACCCTTCCTTCTCCCCTCTATCGTGAAGACCGAACCAAAGTACCTATTTAGCACCTCTGCCTTGTCGAAGTACCCTTCCACTGTTACTTCCCCTCTCCCTTTACCCTTACTATCCCCTGCCTTGCCTACCTCTTCTCCCCTATATACCAAAAAATCACCCCTTTTGGCCTGCCAAGTAATTTTCTCCTCAGTTTCTGCTTTCGCCTTTCTAATCCTCTTCTCTGCCACCCTCAACTTCTCCCTGTTCTCCTTCCCCTGTGTCCTCCTATATTCTCTGAACACCCTTTTTTTCTCCCCTATTGCCCACTCACTTCTCTGTTGAACCAAAACAGCTTCCTTCATCTTCTGCTGTTCCTCACCATCCTTATACAGCTCTTTGTGGCTTTTAGTACCCCTTCCCGATCTCGTTCCATAGTTCCTCACCCCCCAAAAAAAATCTTCTCCTTCCACACCATTTCATTCCAGAATATCTCCCTCATTCTTGGAAAATGTGCCTGCCTGAAGTCCAGGACCTTTGTGATAGTTCAACTCGCGTCATACCCTGCTGTAACCCTGAAGTCCACTGTTTTATGATCACTTGCTCCTAGGCTGACCCCCACCCCACCCCCTCCACACTATCACCATTAGTGAGGTCCACGTCAAGTATGTTTTCCATCCTGGTGGGCTCCCTGACCAGCTGCTGCAGGAGGGCCCCTGGAGGGACTCTATGATCTCTCTGTTGCTGGATGACCCAGCTGAAGGGATATCCCAGTCTATATCTGGGAGGTTAAGGTCGCCCACCAGCAGGATCTCCCCCTTAATTGCTATCCTTTGAGCCGCCCGCATCTTCTGCATGTCCACTTCTTCACTCTGCATGGGAGTCTGTAGACCATTCGTAGCCTTATTGATGCCCCAGCCCACTTCTCTATTGTGACCTACAAGATTTCTGCTTTCCCTTGCTCCTCCTGCCCTTCTGTAGCCTTAATGTCCTCCTTGATGGACAGCGCAATTCTCCCCGACCCCTTCCTGCCAGTCCTATTCTTTCTGAATAACCTGTACCCCCGGACCCCTACTTCCCAGGTCTGGTGCTTGAACCACCAGGCCTCCATTATGGCAACAATATCCAGGTCCATCCCCACCATCATTGCTTCTGAGTCCACCATCTTGTTCACCAGGCTTCTTGCATATGCGCAAAGCCCTCTCCACCATATACCTCCCCTCTCTCTACTATCCCTCCCATGACTGTTCTATACCCTGCTCCCTTTTGTAGGGGAGTGCTTGCTAGGTCGTTCTCACTTCCTGTTGAGCCCTCACGTAGCCTAGCCCTGCACTCCTGCCATACCAGTTTAAACCTCCCCCTAGGACCTTATCAGTGTACCCTTGTTGTCCCCCCTCAGTACTCTTGCCCCCCTCTCACTCAGATGCAGCCTATCCTTCCAGTATAGGTCCTCGTCCTCCCATGTGTCCCCCCACTCTCCTATACAGATGAACCCTTCCTTTCTGCACCATTCCCTGATTCTTCTCTGCCTAGCAGTGCTGGCACAGGGGACTGCCAAGACCTCTGAAAATGCCAAGGATTTAGTCTCTGCCAGGCATCCCTGTGCCAGCGATCTGAACCTCCTTTGGACCTCCTCTACTTCATTGCTTGCCAGATCATTCGTTCCTGAATGAATGATAAGGTGTGGTTTCCACACCAGTCGAGCCCGCACCCTGATTTTTTACATTCCCTGCCTCCATCCCTGGTTCACAAAAGGCTGACCTCTGCCTGTATGTAGAACCCCTTCTGATCCAATGTAGCCCCTTAATGATGGGAGTCCCCAGATACCATATCATTCTCCTCTGCTACAACTATTGGATCTGGTTTTGTTCCTGGCATGCCCCCCATCCTGGCCCTTTTCCTCCTTACTACATCCTCCTGCCCTGAGCTGCCCACTTGATCCCCTGGGTCCCCCCCCGCTTCCCCTCCTGTACCTCCTCTGGTGAACGGTTCATGCCTTTTCTCTTTCAATCCCCACCTCTGGTCCCCGAACTGTACCTTCCTCGCCTTACCTGTGTCCCTTGCTTGCCTCCTGCCTTCCCCTCTGCCACCTTCTCTCCCTTCTCCTCCCCTTCCTTGCCTCCTCACTCCCTCTGAATCTTCTGCTTCCCTTCCTTACTCATCTCCCCCCACCTCCCCTCACTGTTTTTTTCCATCCCTCCCCTTTACACCCCCTCTCCACCTTTCTACCCATGCTTCTTTCCCTCCCTTCCTCTCTGCCCATCCCCTTTCTCTGGCCCATACTTGCTATTTACCCCGATTCTTTCAGAACTCCCCCATCTATCCTATCTGCCAAAGGTGTGAACCTATTGGACACCATAATCCCCAGCAATGTTTCATTACCCCCTGCTGCTGAGGTATGTGCCCATCCACAAGCCTTTGGAGTCCTCCTCCCCTTACTCCTCACTTCTTGCCAGCCATTACTACCTCTACCGCCTGGTCTCGGTCCCTTTTCCCCCTGACCCCCCTGTCATGCCTACTCGCTCCATGTCCCCATCTGGCTCTCCTCCTCATTCCATTTCAGTAGCCCCCGCATCCCCTGCTGCCATTGTAGTCCCCCCATGCTGTCCAACTGCCTTCTCATTCCCCCCTTAGATTGCTTAATTCCACTTCTCTTTGCCCTAGTCTGACACAAATCTGACAACACCCCGACCTCCACAGTGTTTCCATGAACACCGCTGCACCACATCCGTTTCACCTCACTATTCTGCCTGCTCTCCTGACTTCCACTGGAGCTTCTCTCCCCATCCAAAAATACCCATGCCCCTGTCCTCTGTACCGTCCTTCGTAATTCATTTTTACCTTAAACAGTATCTACAGATATAGAAGTTAAGGTGCAGTTTGTTCCTAAAAAGCTCAACAAATTTCTCTGCCTGCCCCTCTATATATTGCCTACCTTGCAGAACTTTAAAGAAAGCAATTTCTCCTCCAACTGCTCCAGCCCCACTGCAATTTCCTCTATATGCCCTATTTTAAATAGTACCCACAAATTCAGTAGTTTATATGCAGTTTCTTCCTAAATGTCCCAACATTCGCAGTACTTTACAAATCGCAATTTACCCTCCAAATACCCCAATCCCAGTGCCTACAAATACAGTAACTTACATGTAGTTTCTTACCAATGACCCAACATTAGCAGTACTTTATAAAAAATGTTCCCTACATGCCCCAATCCCAATGCAATTTCCTCTGGATGCCCTACTAAAAAAATAGTACCTATAATTACAGTATCCTAGATGCAATTTCTTGTTAAATGTCCCTCCAGCCGAAGAAGTCCCAAAGTTCACCTTGTTGCCACTCCCTTTGTTTTACTCCACCTCCTGCTCCCTCCTGATAGGTGAAGCCTCTACTGAGAGGGACAAAATTAGACCATTTATTCCTGGAGGCGGGCCGGGTGGATGGGAGAAAATTCTTAAATTCTTCTTCGTCTCTGCTTTTATAGCAGAGACCCAGTGGCCCAGTTCAAATTTCGCACGTTTTGCCTATGCATCTCCTGATTGGCTCGCCTGAGCCCAGGTAAAGGAAAGTCCTCGTGGCCATGACCACTCCAAATCTCAGCGGCTACGGCTGCACTGGCTCTCCTTGTCTACACCCACCGAAGAACTCCACATCTGCCAGGAACTCCGCAGCTACAGCCGCCAACAAAATCAGTGGATACAGCCGCTCACAATCTCCTCCAAATGATTTAAGCCCAAAGCCAGCTCTTCATCTCTGCTTTTGTAGCAGAGACCCAGCGGCCCAGTTCAAATGTCACGCCTCTTGCTTAGGCGCCTCCCCATTGGCTCCCCTGATCCCAGACAAAGGAAAGTCCTCGTGGCTACGGCGCCCTGAATCTCCTCTAAGGCCGCACTGGCTCTCCGTGGTTATGGCTCCACAGGATCTCAGCAGCTACGACGACCAGGAATTCCACGGCTATGGCTGCCAACGAAATCAGTGGCTACAGCCGCTCATAACCTGCTCCAAAAGATTTAAGCAAAACCTTTGATACCATCCCACATAATAGACTGGTCAACAAGCTAGGAAGATTGGGGATGGGACACAAGATGGTAAACTGGACTGAAAATTGGTTAAAGGACCGAAAACAGAGGGTAGTGGAAAACAGAACACAATCAGAGGAACAGGAGGTGACCAGTGGGGTACCTCAAGGGTCAGTTCTGGGGCCAGTCCTCTTCAGTGTCTTCATCAGTGACATTGCAGATGGGCTGGAGGGAAAGGTTTGCCTATTTCCAGATGACACCAAGATCTGTAACAGGGTAGATACCCCGGAGGAGATGGAAAGGATGAGAAAAAACTTGGAACAGTTGGAGAGATGGTCAGATGCGTGGCAACTAAGGTTTAATGCAAAAAAAAATGCCAAATAATGCACGTGGGGAGCGGGAACCCTGGAGCAAGGTACAGGTTGGGCGGAGAGCTGTTGGCAGTTACTAAGGAAGAGAGGGACTTGGGGGTCATAATCACAGATGACCTGAAGGCCACAAAGCAAATGGCCGAGGCAGTGGGGAAGGCCACTGTGATGTTGGGGTGTATTGGAAGGGGAATCACAAGCTGAAGG
Organism: Neoceratodus forsteri; assembly: GCA_016271365.2. NCBI lineage: Eukaryota > Metazoa > Chordata > Ceratodontiformes > Ceratodontidae > Neoceratodus > Neoceratodus forsteri. The sequence goes on from CM028132.1 coordinate 730,710,416, forward strand.
AGGGAGGTAATAGTTCCACTGTACAGGACCCTGGTGAGGCCTCACCTTGAGTACCACACCTTCGTAAGGACATTGCCATAACAGAGACGGTGCAGAAGAAGAGCAACCAAAATGGTGAGGGTCTACATCACAAGCCTTACAAGGAAAGAGTCCGAGACCGCCATTTGTACACACTGGAGCACAGGAGGGAGAGAGGTGACATGATAGAAATGTTCAGATGCCTCAAGTGCATGAATAAGGTGGAAGGGGACAACGTATTCCAGTTCAAAAGTAGTGCCAGAACAAGAGGGCATGATATGAGACTGATGGGTGGCTGCATAAGGGATAATGTCAGTAAGTTCTTTTTTACGGAGAGGGTGGTGGATGCATGGAATAGCCTGCCCCAGGAGAGAGTGGCCACTGGTACGGTGGCAGGCTTCAAACATGCATGGAACAGGAATAAAGGAATATTAGTGACAGGAAGAACAAGCTAAAGCCGGTGACCAGATAGGGTCACTGGCTGCTTCGTCAGGTAGCATAAATGGGCAGACTGGATGGGCCTGGTGGCCGTCATCTGCCGACAACATCTATGTATCTGCTCAAAAGCCGGGATCTTGGTTGGTGATGGCCAAGCACCTGTTTGAGGTTGCCTTGAACGTAGTCATTGTATCTGTCCAAGCAGTAGCCACAGCAGTTTGCATGTCCTGCCACATCTGGTTGCAGATTTCACCATTCACTTTGGAATTCGGGAGACTGTTCTTTCCTTTGCAGGGACAAATCCTATTGGGCCTGGGATTGAGGACCATGTCGTGTGTATCGAGAAGTCCAGTGTGACCCTGGAATCCATATCAGTCACTAAACCAAAGCAGCAGCCGAGACTTAGGCCACATGGTCCTGGCTCCTTTTGTGGCCCTAACTGGGGCTCACAAAGACCACAGCCACAGAAGCATCAGAGGCAGCAGTTTCAGCAGCACCTTTGGCCCAGTCAAGCCCTTGAGTAAATCTGGAGGTCACGGCCAGCATATGGGTGGAGGGGTTAATGCCTCCAAATACACATCCCATTGAAATTATTCTGGTGTGTTGGGCAGGCATTGCGGTCTGATGGAGTGGGCATTCTAGTGGGTCGTGCCAGATGTTCAAACAACATGAAGTCTTGCTATATTATGACATATGCAGTATAACCCCAGGTTAGAACTGCTCCGGAGGTGAAAGAGTTAACTTTCCATGCAGGGCATGGAATCTTGAGCGCGAGCTCGGTTGAACACTCTGTCTGTTGTAGCTCAAACTTAAACTGTCAGATTCTTTACACCGCATCACTGAACAGTCGCTCCGGAGATTCCTCCTGCTGCTCGGTTCGTTTGTCGGTTTTAAAGTGTAATTCTCGGTTTATTTTACCAAATTTAACCGCAATCGTCGGTTCAAGCTCTGTCTGTGGTATTGTAAGTAATAGATAGGCTTTTGTTTATTTTCTTCTGTGGAACTTGTAAGCGTCTTTTCGGTTCGGTTTGAACCGATCAGATTGGGTTTAAAATTACTTTCTAGTCCTTTAGAGTGCGGTTCCCGGTTCTTATCAGTTCTAAAAGCAGTTTTATTTACGTTTTCCACGACCCGTGACACGGTGTTGGGAACACGATAAGAGAGTCTTGCTTGGCGGATTGCCATTAACGGGCAAGTTTTGGTTAGGCTGGCACTATGTCTGAGAAACCCAAAAGAAAAACCGGACCCACTGGGTTTCAGCACTGTGGCCTCTGTGGGGAAGCCTTTGCTAAGGCTGACCCACACCACTTGTGTATATTGTCTGGGGTTTGACCACCTCAATGCAGACTGCCAGATTTGTAAGAATTTTCCTGCTGCCACCGTGGAAAAGAGAGTTGGTAGGCTCAGGGAAAGGGAGGCCAAAAAGTCCGCTGACCCGGATGGCCAGCCCGGTTCGGTTCCAACCGAACCTGAGGGAGTGCCCTCTGACCAGGGCGATACTTCCTCGGGCAAACGAAGAGCTAGCTCTGAGGAGCCGGTTCCAACTAAAAGGACTAGCAAGTCAGCTAGTTTGGGGCCAAAAGTTCTTTCTCCAACCGCTGAGGAAATAGCCAAAGCTATTCAAATTGTCCAGTCTCTTTCCCGGTTCCGTCCAACCAACACCATTAGGGAAGCTGCGTTGGACGGTTCCTCCGGTTCAAGATTATGATTTTGAGGATTTTTATGAACTGGAGGAAGGGAGGAGGGTATGAGGAGAGTGAGTGTGATTTTGAAAGTCTGGATGTGCCCATTGAACGGACATCTCTCCAGACAGACCTTCAGGGTTTCCTCCCAGGCTATCTGAGTCCCTTCTCATTTTTTTTTACAAGAAAGTTGCTGAGACTCTGCAACTCCCTGTTGAGGAAGCTGTTGATGATCAAGAAGAGCCTGATTTTGTGGAAATGATGGATATTCCAGAGTCTAGGAGACTGTCTATTCCCTTGCACAAATCTTTTAGGAAACAGACACTAAAAATTCTGAAAACTCCTCATTCTATCCTCCCTGTGGATAAAAGGATGGACAAGAGGTATGCTTTATCAGGCTCTGATATGGAGTTCCTCTTCCAGCAATGCAGCCATGTGGGGGTAGTGCAGGCTGCAGCCTGTGACAAGGCCAATATTCCTCTAGCCTCTCACCCTCCTGAAAAGGATTCTAGGAGGATGGATGCCATGGCAAAGAAACAGTACATGGCAGCATCTTTGGGACTCAGACAGGCAAATTATATGGCTTATGCAGCTAGGTACCAGAAATCCAGATGGGATACTGTCCTGGCCCTAGCAAAACAGGCCCCTGACCAGCTTGCCAGGAGCTGGAGCAGGTGGCTGCCGATGGTATTGAGGCATCCAAGGTGCAATTTCATGCTGCAGTAGACTCTAATGATGTTTCATCAAGAGTCATGGCTACATCTGTGTCTCTTCTGCAGAATGGCCTGGCTCAGATGTACTGCCCTGTCACAGGATACTCAGTCTAAGGCTATGGATTTTCCTGTTGTGGGCAATTCTCTGTTTGGGGAGCAGACAGAGAATTATATGAAGAAAATGGATGAGTATAGGACCACCTATAGGAGTACACAGGCCAAAGAAAGGCAAGCCACTCTTCATAGGCAGCATGTCAGGGGCAGGCCTTTTCATAGGCCTTTTTACCAAGCCCAGGCCTCCTCTTCTGCTTATGCCCAGAGGGGGTTCTTTAGAGGAAGGGGCAGAAGGGGTTCTAGTAAGCCTGCTTCTACCCCTCAACCCAAAGCCCCTGCAAAACAGGCTCCCTGATGGGTGGCCAGGGCCAATTCTCCACTACCGGTAGGGGGCAGGCTGGCTTACTTTGTCCAGGACTGGAAGTCTTTAACAACAGACAGGTGGGTCCTGGAAGTAGTAAGAAAGGGACTGGTTCTCAGCTTCAAAAAATTTCCGAAGATGAGAACCAGGTCTTTTCCACCTGCAAACCCATCAGAGGCACTTGCCCTGGAAACAGAAGTTTCTTCCCTCCTGGCACTCAGAGCCAGGGAAAGGGTTCCAACCATACTCCAGGGCAAAGGGTTGTACTCCAGGTACTTCCTTACCCCAAAAAAGATAGAAGAATGGTGGCCCATCCTGGATCTCAGGTATCTAAACAAGCACCTTTTAAAACCAAAGTTCAAAATGGTGACTCTGGGGATTATTTTACCTTCTCTAAGGCCAGGGGACTGGCTAGCCTCCCTGGACCTCAAGGATGCCTACTTCCATGTTCTCATCAGAAGCTCCCATCGAAAGTACCTCAGATTCGAACTGCCCTCAGGCCATTACCAGTTCAGAGCAATGCCCTTCGGCCTCACCTCGGCCCCGAGGGTGTTCACAAAATGCCTGGCAGTAGCAGTTGCTCATTTAAGAAGGCAAAAGATTGCCATCTTTCCTTATCTGGACGTCTGGCTCATTGTAGGCCAGTCTCCAGAACAGGTCAAACTACACTTACAAGTAACCCAGCAACTTCTCACATCTCTAGGTTTCCTTCTCAATCTTCCAAAGTCAGTTCTGGAGCCTGTCCAGCTTCTCTCCTTCATAGGTGCAGAACTGAACACAAAAGAAGCCAGAGCCTTCCTCCCTCTGGAAAGAGCAAGGACCTTGGTCTCTCTGGCCTCTTCTTTCACCCTGCAGGTCTCTCGACCAGCAAGGCATTTTCTACAGCTCCTGGGGCACATGACTGCTTCTACAGCAGTGGTGCAGGGAGCAAGATTTCAGATGAGGAACATCCAGTTCCATTTGAGAGCCTTTTGGTCCGCAAAGGACAGATCCTCTAACCAGATTGATTCCAGTGACTCAAACCCTGATCCAGGCCCTTCAGTGGTGGCAGGATCAGAACAATCTGAGACAGGGTGTCCTCTTCACTCCCCAGTCTCATTCCTTGACCCTTACTACAGATGCATCCCTCTTGGGGTGGGGAGCTCACATGGGCGACCTTTCCACCCAAGGGCTGTGGTCCCCTCAGGAATCTCTGCTCCACATCAATTTGCTGGAACTCAGAGCAGTTTTTCTAGCACTCCAGGTTTTTTTCCACATCTGTTCAGAACAAGGTTGTTCAGATCAGAACAGACAATACCACTACAATGTGGTACATCGACATGCAAGGGGGCGCTCGGTCTACGGCCTTGTGCACCAAAGCAATGAAGTTGTGGTCTCTGGCTTATTCTCTGAACGCCTCCCTTATGGCAGTTCACCTCCCAGGAAAGGACAATGTCCTAGCGGATGCTCTCAGCAGGATTTCCCAGGGCCATCACGAATGGGCACTGGACCCCCTAGTACTGGAGGTAGTATTTGCCAGATGGAGCACCCCTCAAATAGATCTCTTGCAGCCCCTGACAATCACCAACTTCCTCTTTTTTGCTGCAGGCCTCCAGTGTTGGGCTCAGTCCCTCTGGATGCCTTCCTCCTCAGTTGGGAAGGGAAGTTTCTCTATGCTTTTCTCCCTTTCCCCCTTCTTTTCAAGGTGCTAGTCAGAATCAGATCTCAATCCTGCAAGATGATCCTGATTGCTCCAGATTGGACCAGGCAGCCCCGGTACCCACTCCTCATGTCCTTAGCAGTCCACCTGCCCCTGTGTCTTCCCAGGAATCACAACCTGTTAACCTGTGCCCAGGGGAGAGTTTGGTATCTGAACCTCAAATCTCTCAATCTCAAGGCATGGCTCTTGAAGAGTTGGGGTTTGCTGACCTACACCTTTCCCAAGGTGTATTGGATATATTGAAGGCCTCTAGGAAGCCTTCCACCAGGGCTACTTATAATTCAAAATGGAAGAGATTTTCCATATGTTGTGCTGGTAAGCATATTTCCCCAGAATCTGCTGGCGTGCCCACGATCCTGGATTATTTGGTGCATTTGAATTCCTTGGGGCTGAGACCAGCTACCCTAAAAGTGCACTTGGCAGCTGTGTCTGTCTTCTTATCAGCAGGTAAGCCCTCTTCTTTTTCAGCTCACCCTGTGTTCTCCAAGTTTTTTAAAGGGTTGCTTCACACCAACCCTCCGTTCAGGGACCCTGCCCCTGCTTGGGATCTTAATATTTGTATTGTTCAGCTTATGCAACCCCCTTTTGAGCCATTGCCTTCAGCAGAGCTTAAGTACTTGACTTGGAAAACTGTGTTTCTGGTAGCCATCACCTCTGCCAGGCGCATAAGTGAGCTACAAGCATTGTCAGTGGAGCCTGATTTTATCTCCTTTCATAGAGATAAGATGGTCCTCAGGACTAACAGGAAGTTTTTGCCTAAGGTAGTTTCAGACTTCCACCTTAATCAATCCATGTCTCTTCCTGTGTACTTCACTGACCATTCCTCCTCTGGTGAGAGGAGATTGCACAGTTTAGATGTCAAAAGAGCCCTTAGTTACTATATAGAACGTACCAAGGGTCACAGGTTTGAATTCCTCCAATTGTTCCTCACTTATGGTGAGGTTGGTAAAGGGAAACCTGCCACTAAAAGATCCATTGCCAGGTGGATTGTCTCTTGTATCCAATTCTGCTATGAAAAACTGGGTAAGGTTCCTCCCTCAGGCCTGAGGGCTCACTCTACCAGAGGTACAGCTGCGTCTCTGACTGCTGCCAGGGACATCCCTATTCTAGAGATATGTCAAGCGGCTACCTGGAAAACAGTTCACACTTTTACTAAGCATTACTCCCTGGATATCCAGGCTAGGAGTGATGCTCGATTTGGCACAGCTGTGCTTCAGAGCCTATTTCCCAAGTAGGTTCTGTCCCTCCTCCATGGAGGTACTGCTGTGTAGTCTGCATATGTCATAATATAGCAAGACTTCATGTTGTCTGAAGAAAAATACTCACCTTAGTAATGTTGTTTCTTCTAATGGAGTCTTGCTATATTATGACCTCCCCCCAGCCTGCCCCTCTCAGAACCTCTATTTTTGGGATGTGGGTGGGCAGTGCAAGGTTGGCACTTCATAGATGCCCACTTTATTCTCACCCTTTCTTAGGGTGCTTAGGTGTTATGCTTATTTTTTCTTTCTTGAATCCCCTGACTTGAGTCTTTGTTTTGGGATCAAGAATAAAAATGTGTTTTTGTAGTTAGTAGCCAGTGGGCTAGTGTAGGTTTACGGCTTCCACACAGAACCTTAGTGAGTTTTTGCTCGTAAAGATCTGACAGTTTAAGTTTGAGCTACAACAGACAGTGTGTTCAACCGAGCTCGCGATCAAGATTCCATGCCCTGCATGGAAAGTTAACTCTTTCACCTCCGGAGCAGTTCTTACCTGGGGTTATACTGCATATGTCATAATATAACAAGACTCCATTAGAAGAAACAATATTACTAAGATGAGTAATTTTTTCTTTTGGTGGGTCAGGGCATTTTCCTTGTCATAGGGCATTACAGCAGGGTGTGGTGGTTATTCTGGTAGTTCAGAGAATTCTGTGTGGCTGTAGCAGAATGCAGTATAAAAACTGGAACCATGCCCACTCTGAGCAACTAGTGCTTTTAAATTTTACAAATCATATACATGCTTTGATTAAAAAACATATAACAGACCATCCACTTCCCCCAGCTGCCACTGATCACTGAAGTCAACCCCTTCAGCAGAGGCACCCAAAAAATTTGAGAAAACAGCAAAGCCAGGTCTTGTCATCCCTCTGCCAGCCGCCTCAGGTCAGGCACAGCTGAATCCAGAGGGGAACTACTACGCTTCACCCAGTGACTCCAGTTTGCTCTTGAGAACATCCCCCACAGCTCCAGTTTGCTGTCAAGATGCCCTCCCCCGCAGCTCATGACCCAGTAAGTTAAGGCAGGGTAGTCAAACTTTTATTGCCTGGTGACTGACTCCCGTCTGTCTTGAGAGACAGCTCTGTAGTACGCATTAGAAACCTCCAAGCTTCAGACTGTGTTCTCTTGAGTCAAGGAACTCTGACTGATCCCCTCCCTGGTTTGTGCACTTTTATCTCGACTGAAGGTGACGGATGACCCCGACACTTCGATATTTGCTCTCAAGTTACACCCCCCCCCACTCCCTCCTTCCCTGCTGCAATGGATCATCACATCTGGCTCCCAGTCCCTACTAAAAGGATGACAGAAGGTGAAAAATGAAGAAAGAACGTCAAGGAAAAAACAACTGATAGCTCACCTGCAGGCTGTGATGCGTGGGAGACCAGACCAGACAAGTCACTGTACAGATCACGTGGGCGGTGACAGGTGGGGAAGGAGCCAGGAGGAGCTGCATTTGAACAGCACCATGCAGCATCTCTCACCTCTTCCTGTTTTCCCACAGTAATGCACAGAGTCGCGCAGCGGAGTAGCACTGCAGACTTTCTCGTAGTTGCGCATGATAAATCACAGTTAACACTGCCTCTGATTCAGGATATCTCGCTGCTCTCCTAGCATGCTGGAAATTATAGCCTGTAATATGTTATCAAAGACAAAATAACCCAAGGCAGTCGCAACAACCATGCAGCTCAACAAAAAGAAGCCATCTCCAGCCTGAATTGCCCATAATGCCCTTCTCAGTCCAGTTTACAAGCCAGAGGCCAGAAAATAAGCAAACACTACCATGCAGTTCAAGAAAGGAAGCTACCCTGGACTGCTCCTGAAATGCCATTGGGTCAGTAGACTCACTCTTAGAACAGCACTCTGTCTTACTTTTCAGCATGCACTTAACATACAAGCAATAATTTTATTTAAGGTAACATAGTCATTTAAAGGCAGAAGGGACTCTAGGTTAGAGCTGTTGTGGACTTAAATTCTGTTAGCATATTTACATTTTCACTCCTTGAAATCGTTAGAAAAATTCCACAGATTACATTATGCATTTGGCAGTGTTGCAGAATGTTTTCACTCAATTTTAGAAACAGTTGAGAACTCTGATGAAAGCCTGTGGCTAGCATTGTTAAAAGACACGCTCTTTACTTATTTCAGTATATAAAAAATGATAGATCTGATTCAAAATTGAGAAATAGGGCATCTCACAAGACAGGAGAGAGGGCAAACTGAAATATAGTAAAAGTGTGCAAGTATACAGTTTCCACCATAACATGCACTGCTGCTTTAATGGAACATGTTTATCTGAGATAGGGCAAGTGATGTGCAACATGTCGTTTGCAGCGTGGCCCTGTTTCTACCTTATTCTGCAGCTTGGAGCATTCAAGGACAGAGAGATCAAGTAGTATAACCTTTACACCATGAACCAGTTGTTATATAGTGGGATTTGACACAGATGTTCCAGGTTCATAGTTACTACTTTCCAGCAGAAACATACCACACGGTCTGTCAAGTCTGCTCGAGTGTGCAACTAGCACCCCACTTTCTGCAGCTGCCCCTTCCTAATTACCCACCCCCACACACTCAGATGAATGCCGACTGACCCTGAACCAGATTAAACTGTTGGTGGTATTTTTAGTGAATGGGGGGAAATTTGGCCAGGGCACCAGGGAAATTTCCCTACTCTTTTCAGTAAGTGCCATGGGATCTCTAACATCCGCCTGAACTGCCACCAGAACAGGCAGATGGGACCTCAATTTAATGTCTCATGCGAAAGACAGCACCTCAGAAGTGCAGCACCCCTTCATGCTGCACTACAGTGTCAGTATTGAGGTATTAACCCAAGTGCGGGGATTGAACCCACAGCCCTCTGATCTCCCGGCCTCAGAGGTGAGTGTGCTACCTGCTGAGCCACTGACACTGGGCTTTTCTATAGACCATGCTGCATCACTGTTAGACGCAATTTTAGAAGAAGTTGCAAATTAAGGATATAGCTAGCTCAAACCTCCTTCATTTCCGTGTCTTATAAATGTCTTTATTTTGCAGGAGTGCTACTTTTGTGTGGCAAATGTAAGAAACAGATTCCAGTGTATTCCCTCCCCAAGATGTTCAACAGAGCCTGCCATTCATTTACAGTTTTTCTAATTTCTTACATTCTTTCTTCATTCCACAAAAGAAATAATTCAGCCGAGATGTGAATCATAGCTCAGGTACCTACTCTGATCATTTTTAATACCAAACACAATAATAGGAGCTGTGGTGTCAGTGCTTTCTCTGTCTATAGAGGCTCTCTCTAGGGTTGAGCTCGCTATATCCTGATTTGCCAAATGATCAGGAGAGATGTGCCCCTTGCCTATCAAGCATGTTCCCCACTGGCCATCAGTAAGCTCTTATTAGCTTGTTAGATATTAAAATAAGAATAGGTACCTGACCTATTAAGTCTTGAACCTGTAACGCTGTAGTAGATAGGGCTGTTTCAGTCTCTGTTACAAACTTTTTTTTTTTATTTAGTTGTTTAACCAGGTATAGCACACTAAGCTGAAAGCTTTTTTACAGGAGCGACCTGGGAACAAAGGGTCACACAGTATGCAAGTGGAATCTGTGGGATTCAAACCCAGGTCTGGTCTGCTGGATGTCACCAGATTTGCAGCTCAGAGCCTTAGACCACTACGCTATACTGCCTCCTAAAACTTCTTTGTGTAAAGTCAAGTCTTAATAATTGAAGATACAAATGTTTATTGATTATAGCCCAGCCCTTTTTGTATCTAGAATAACTTTGTAATGGAGTCATATAATATTTGATTTTTTATCATCTTTAAATGGAATTTGATGTTCATTATATACGAACATACGAAGAAGCCAGCAGAAGAAGGATATTTGGTCTGTCAAGTCTGCTCGTATTGCAGGGTCCACAGCTTGAGCTACTGTCCATGCCTTCCCTCCCCATGCCTCCCATCATCCCTATCCATGATCCTTACCTTCCCCTTGTGCCTATCCCTGCCTTGCTTAATGCTGCTCACTGCCTTCAACGAGATGACCTCTTCCGGTAGTGCATTCCAAGTGACCACCCACCCTCTCTGTGAAGAAGTGCTTCGTGACTTCTCTCCTAAACCTCTCACCCTCTAGCTTAAGACTGTGCCCCGTCATGTTATGGTTGCCACTCAGCTTAAAGAAACTCTCCTTATCAACCTTATTTATCCATTTCAAGTTCTTAAAGGTCCCAATCATATAATAAACAAAAGGGGCCGCCATGCCCAAGATAGCTGCTGTGAAGTCATTGTGCATGTGCAAGTATCGCACAAGCGCACTTCTGTCATGGCAGTCATCTTGGGCAAGCTCAAGTACAGCGTCATCCATGGCAAGAGCTCCTAGTGCTTTTCACTTGGACTCGAGCTCTGAAGCAGCCATGTTGGCACTGACCAGAATTTTATTTATTTTTTTTACTCTGATCAAAGTATATTTGAGAAGTCAGAGTCCTCAAATAAACTTTAAAATGGCCTGATACAGCCAGTTGACTAGTTTTAAAAAATCATTGCTTTACTATATGTTGCACGCCTCTGTATTTCCTCCATATAGCTTTATGTTGGTGCAAATACAGAGGTAATATACACAAAAGGTATTGAATTGTAGTGGAGGAACATAAAGCAGTGTGTTTTACATACTTCAGACTGTACCTTTGGTCAGAACTTTCAGAGTCACAGGACTCAGTTACAGTTTGCATTTAAACTAAATTGCTTAAGAAGTTTAAATAATTTCTTAACTGACAGAATTGTGTGGTGACTTTGGTGAATGTCTGAATTGCGTAAGTTTCATAAAGGTCAGTTTCAGTTTTTTCTTTAACTGCTGCTGTGTATTTAAAAAGAGGTTTTTAGGTTAAACACCGTATCTCTGCACCCACACATTTCCTCTCTGCTTTGTTCTGTAATCAGAAACATTCATCCAGACAATACCTCAGCACATTGTTGCTGATATTAGAAAGTTATATTGAGGAGAATGCCCTCAGTCAAAAAGAAAAATGCAATTATTTTGTATTCTGAATCTCACAACTGCCGCTTTGAGAGAATAATATCTTATGATTTGCTCAGCAGAAGATCATTGAGTTGATTTAGCTGTGATTTTACTTAACAAAGCTAGAACCGAATTCCCACTGTGGAGTCAGAAGAAAGGTAGAGAGGCATCAATGATACATTCAGACTGTGATTTTTCTGAACAGGTCCGTCGATGCACCCCTCAGAGCTAATGGCGGAGATGAGAAACAGTGGGTTTGCACTAAAACAAAGTGTGCTGGGGAGAAACATAACTGCAAATGATCCATCACGGGTAATAACTATAATAATAGCTTTATCAGCAAAGTGAGAATGTTTATGAGAGAGATCAAATTTACATATGATTGCTTTGAAATTCTTATTTGTATAATGTGTTAGATTGCAAACTAAATACAGTACATGCATAGAAAAATAAAATGTAGAAAGATGCACTCCTAAATATAGTGGTTTATATATTGTCAGTGTACTAGATGTAATAAAATACTAAACTCAAGATGTGCCAACTCTTATTTTAGATGATGCCATACTGAACCATCAAACTGAAATTTGCTGTCTCAAAGATTCAGTATTTTTGTATACTGTGTGTGTGTGTGTGTGTGTGTATATACATATTAGACTGTTGAAATAATTAAATTATAGTAGTTTATCACTGTCTTGGCTTTCTTGTAAATAAATAATATTGATTTTGTCTTTTTTTATATTTTGACTGTCCATTTTAAAATGTATTTTTTAAACTAAGTATAGGAGATATGTATTTTCTTTATTTTCCTCTTCTGTTCTAAGGAGTACATAGCAAGTGAAGAAGATGATGATCCCGAAGTAGAATTTTTAAAGTCTCTTACTACAAAGCAAAAACAGAAACTTCTGAGGTATGAGATTCATATATAGAGCATAAATATAACTCAGAAATTACATCTGCACTGGAATAAAACATTGTAAAGAGTTCCTTTTGAAGCAGAAGCAGTAAAACAACAGAACTATACAATAAGCCTGAGTGGAGTTTACCGTTATCATAAAATACTGTACCAGCCTATATCCAGCATGCTTTTCATCGACCAGCAGTGTACTGATATCTGACAATAACATCATGGTTTAACTTGGCTTATTACATTTATAAAGCATCCTGTAGTTATTCATTGTGGGATTTTTTTTTTGTTTCTAGGAAAAATGTGTTTACAGTAACTTCCAGATTCAGATTAGACTTCTAACGTGGCAGATGTGGTACTACAATTATTCACACAACTTGGAGCAGAATCAAAAGGGTCTGCTTAAGGCAGCAGTGAAAATGTAACCTTTTTTTTATTTTTTTAGCATGCCCCTTGTCTCCTGACTTGTATGGCACACTTTTTTCCCTACATTGAATCTGCCTTAGCACTTCTATTCACATTTGAAATAATAAAAGGAGTGCTGCTTTTAATATGGCTCAGACCAGGTTTTCATCCGTATATTCAGCTGTTTAACACCCCTGTTGTCCTATAAGGTCAGGGAGCAGTGTCTACTGTATGCTAGTTCATTATAGTCACAAAAAAGTGATCTTAAACAATGGATGTTAAAAACAACAGAGAATAGGGATGAAAACGTGGTCCAAGCCATATGAAAAGGAGCCCTCCTTTTAATATTTCATCTGTAAAACAAAAGTGGTAAAGCAGACTCAACATGGGGGGGAAGGGTATCATACAAGTCAAAAGATAAGGGGTCAGCTGAAATGAAATAAAGTATAAGTCCGAATTGTCACCGCTGTCATGCACTGCTGCTTTAAAGCTTCCTTTCTTGCCATTTTATTATCATCATTTTGCCTTATTCTGACAGTTACACCATCATTTGTTCTAAATGCCAGAGAAGAACATACAAACACTGTGCGTTGTTCCCACTAGCAGTCATTATTCCTTTTATCTTTTTTTTTTGGTCATTGAGGTACAAATATTACAGCAGTTAAGACATTAAGTTCAGATACAGAAAACCATTATTATTACAGCTGTCCTGCCCAAACAGCCCCAGACTATAGACTAGTGGACCTTTCCACCCCCTGTGGTACAGCTCGGAGGAGGGGAACACTTCCATTAATATTGATTTTATACAGTAATATATAGGTTGATGTTGGGCACAAGAACTTATTGAAATAGCAGTAAGACTCTGAGATGCAGCGTAATAGGCGGCGGCTATTGGAGGGGGGCACAGGCCAAGGTCAGAACACTTCAGACTTTAACAGTTTGAATCTCTACTTAAGAAAGATTCCTTGTATCCTTAACTTTTTTGGGGGGGACATAAAGAGAAAAAAAATTAAATTTTACTAAACAGTTGCATCATAAATGAAATAGATTCTCACTGACACTCTGAGGTAGTTTCTAAATCTTAGGGCTGAGGTAATTCTCCTTCAGGATACTTTACTGTGAGAAGAGAAGAAAACGTCAGTCTCTCTCATCCTGGCACTGCCAGCAGATGAAAAATCAGTTCAAATGATAGATTGGCCATCTAAAGGTTGTACATAGTTATTTGAAGCTTTGTAATTTGATTGTCAGGATAGATCAAAACTGACATTAAATACTGTAGGTGCTCAATATGAAATAAAATATTAAAAAGCAATATACTGTGCAAACTGGCTTATATTTTAGTATGCGTGTTTCCAATTAAAGTTTTTGGACATTCTGTGAATTTTGAATAGCTGTGTTTAGAAATACATCATGACAGTCTTACAAAGTGTATCTTTCAGTTTTCATCAGACAGTAATTCAGGCATCAGGTCAATATGAAATACAAAATATTACAGTATTAATGTTATTGGTGTACTTTATAATTAACTAAAAGCATCATTATGTTCAAAAACAGGAAACTGAATCGTCTTGAAAAGAAAAAAGATAAGAAGAAAAAACAGAAACAGAAGAAAAGAAAAGGTAAACACAGTAAGCATAAGGAGAGCAGCTCCTCTTCTAGTGAGACCTCTGCCAGCGACAGCGATAGTGAGTCTGACACCAATCATAAAGAAACACAAAGGGAGAAGACAGCTTCCAAGGGAAAGAGGAAGGAGCGCAAGTCTTTAGAGCAGAGCAGCAGCAGCAGCAGTGATTCTGAACAGAAGAAAAAACAGAAAAAGAAGAAAAGAAAAGGTAAACACAGTAAGCATAAGGAGAGCAGCTCCTCTTCTAGTGAAACCTCTGCCAGTGATAGTGAGTCTGATACCAGTCATAAAGAAACACAAAGGGAGAAGACAGCTTCCAAGGGAAAGAGGAAGGAGCGCAAGTCTTCAGAGCAGAGCAGCAGCAGTGATTCTGACGAGAAGACAAAGAAGAAGCAGAAACTTTCTAAAGAGCTCTCCAGCAGGCACCACAATGAGTATAAACCTAAAGAAAAATATGAACTTTCAAAGCAAGTTAGGAATTCTAGTGATAACCGCAGAAGGACCCACAATGGTGAGAGAAAAAAGTCTAAAAGCAGAAGCCGTAGCAGAGACAGGCAAAAGCCTGAAAGAAAGACCTGCAATGCCACTAACAGAAGCAATAGCAGAGATGTGCACCATGAAAGGAAGAGAGAGAGAAGCCTTAGTAGAAGTCCCAATAGAAATCGACAAAGTGGAAGAGGTGAAGAGAGAACAAATAGCCCCTGTAAACAGCTTCCCAGATACGAGAAGAAAGAAAGCAGGAACAGAAGTCGTCATGAGAGAGAATAAAGAAAATCTGGAGAGGGAAAGACAAAGCCACAGTAGAGTAGCACACAAGTATAGGAGGAAAGAACAATGAAGTAGGAGCTGAGAGAAAACTCACAGCAAGAATTCCAGAACATATTTTTTAAGTGAACTGTAAAGGTGGTTACTGCAAAGCTGTAAAATTCAGTGAGAATATAAATGTTAGCATTTTTTAAATCCTTTCTGTGTGAATGTTGCAGTCCTTTTAACCTTACATGGTAACAGTGAGAATTTATCCATAGCTTCATGCATTGTATCATTCTGACCCAAGGACCTGAAACTGTCCACTCTGATTCAGACTGCAGCCAAGTGCTCACATCCACTTCTCGAGCATGGTTCCCTCCAACCATCAGATCTTAGTTTTCTGCTGAAGAGATAGGTCGTACTTGAATCTGCTCTGTGTTTCAGTGCATTTTCTGTTTGGTTACTGCTCTTCGGTCTGGCACTGCTTATGGTTCCAGTTTGATTCCAGCACCTCTTCCACGCCAAGTGAAAGAGTATTTTATAGTTTTTTACTTTTTTTTTTTTTTCCAAGTTTTCTCTAAAAGGTTCCTTCAGCTAGTCATTTCCTCCCTGCAGGTGATCTTTTCTGGTTGGTTTAAAAAGTGCACTAAGGACCACAAACCAGTGCTGTTGGCTGATGGCCACAGACACACCAAGAAACTTAGAAACTACTCCAAGGTGTCAAAGAAATCCAAGAAAACCAGGGCTTAAAAACATTGAAGACTTTCCTTCGGGTAAGTCGAACTCCCTTGGTTCCAGAGGAGCCAATCAGGCTCTAATTATTTGACCCCTCAACTGCACTGGTCCTCCAAGGACCAGACCCCCTTAGATGAATCGGGTGAAAAGCACCACAGGTTGCAGCCCAGGCACTAGGATGCCTCCAGTTTCAGTTCCAAAACCATGCACTGCTTTGACTCTGAATCCTGGTCTTCATCGGTGACAGATAATGATCAATATTCACACACTGTGTCTGAGGCGTGGGCCTGATCACTCTGCACCCAGTAGCCAAGACAGCTTGATTCCAGTAATGCAGGACCTCCCACACTCTTTATTTCCCAAGAACCGTTATGCAGAACAGTCCATTTTAGGACCCTACCTTCTTGGGCTGCCTTTAATCTGTCTTGCTTTTACCCTGGGTTGGGGCATTTTTCCTGACTTGGAGAAAATTAAACCTCTGACTGCCTGTTCCAGCCCTGGTTTCTCTTCCTGTTCTGGTGCTTTCCTGATTCTTCTCAATTTGATTCTAGTTCCCAGGCCTTCCTTGGGGTAAATATAACACTTCCATACTTCTAATGTGGCTGGCCATGGGAGGGCAGCAGTATCCAACCCTCACTGCAGTCCTTTTTACCCAGTGACAGAATTTGCCAGCAGGCCCTCTTCCAAGATCCGTCCATGTACCCTCCACTTCTGCTGGGCCTTCTGGTCAGCCCCTGAATGTGCTGTCCTCCAGTTCTCAAATGGACCCTGCAGACCAAGACTCTGGAACTGAACTGATGTTTCTGGGGCAGATAATGGGATTTAGCTTACATTTCACCCCCTGAAGATATTTCGTCCTGTTAAACCTTTGATAGACATATGGCAAAAAAAAAAAAAAAGTTGCTAGCCATGATTCTCAGTGAGAAGGAGAATTTTAATTTCTAGACCTAGGAAAAATTTCTGTTGGGAGACTCCATTTGCACAGCACCCTACCTTCTAGTCCCTGGCAAGGAGGATCAAGAAGGAACTGATGCAGACATCCTCCATGGAAAAACAAGTGGAATCGAGGTGTACTGTCCCTAATCAGGCCATGATTTTCTCTAGGCACAGCTTGCTGCTGAGGACCTAGTCCCTGACAAAGATGGCTGTAGAGTTGATGGCCTGGGTCAAAGATTTTATTGTAGTACTTTCCTTATTTTTAGAAAGGCTATGTTCGTGAGTTATGCAGCCAGTTACCAGTGTAACCTTTGGCCTGCTTTCTGCCGTCTATGGATAAATTGTCCTAGGACCTCCAGGAGAATTACCTACAAATGGTGCGACAGAATGTACCGACAGAAAAGGACCTGTAGACCTATCTAGTCTGCCTTATTTTCCCTGTCTAACATTACATCCTTGACTCTTATTTGGTCACAGGTGTCCCTCCCTCCTTCCTCCCTTACCTCTGTTTAGTATACCCACGTGCCTATCCTACGCATGTTTGAAGCTCGCAGCTGTCTTTGCCACTACCACCTGTTTTGGCAGGCTGCTCCAGGCATCCACCACCCTTTCTGTGAAAAAGTACTTCCTCACATCCTCTTAAACTCCCCCACCTTAAGCTTTACAGCATGCTCCTGTGTTCTGGTGCTCCTCCTCCTGTGAAAGAAAGTCCCTTCCTGCACCCAGTTCACCCCCATGAGGTACTTATAGGACTCAATAATTTCCCCTCTCGCTGTCTTCTCCTCCAGGGAGTGCATGTTGAGGTCCTACAGCCTCTCCTTACATGGTTTCTTGTGCACCCCCCCCCCCCACACACACACACACACAATTTTAGTAGCCCCGTTCTGGACCACTTCCACCCTGTTGATGCCCTTGCAGAGGTGCAACTTCCAGAAGTGAACACAGTATTCCAGGTGGGGTCTCACAAATGAACAATACAGAGGCAACGCCACCTCCCTTCTCCTTCTAGAAGTCCCTCTCTTTGTTCACCCCAACATCAGACTTACCTTGCCTACTGCCCTGCCACCTTGCGATCATCAGATATGATCACCTCAGGGTCCCTGTTTTGCTTGGTAACTGTAAGTACCTTCCCCCATCTTGTACACAACTACTGGGTTTCCCCACCCTAGGTGCATGATTGCACTTTTTGGCATTGAAACCCAGCTGCCGCTTCCTAGACCACTCTAAGTATAATATGGATGCATCCAAGGAGATGTTCCAAGTTGCAGTGGACGTTAATGACACTGTGGCTGATGGCATGATAACTGGAATTGTCACCCAGAGACAGCCCTGGCTGAAGTGCACAGACTTATCACAAGAACTGCAGCAGAGGGTATGTGATATTACATTTTACGGCCCAACAGTTTTTGAGCCTGATGTGCAGACTTTCGTCTAGAAAGCCAAGGAATTTAGAGTGAATGTTAAGTCCCTTTAGAAACTCTGGCAAACAACCCACTTCCAGACTTGGAAAGGCAGTCAGTTCTTTCATTCCCACACCCACCCCTTTGGCTCTGGACAGCATCAGGCAGGATCCTTCCTTGGGAACCATAGTAAGATAAGGGACATGGCAAGGCCCCTTCTGCTTCGAATACCCCAGGGCAGATTGATGACAGCAGAACTAACTCCTTGCTCGCTACCTTCCAGGTCCCCTCAGACCTTCAAGTGAGAGGCAGGATCTCCCACTGCAACCTAAACTGACTTGATATCACCACAGAAAGGTGGGCACTGGAGATCATCAGGAAAAGTGTGACTCTGGAAGTTTTGCTTTTTCCTGTACTTTATGGTCCCCAAAACATTAAGGGGTGGTAGCCCATTGTATATATTCGAGGCCTGAACAGATTTTGATAGACACAAAATTGAAGCTGGTTTCTTCAAGAGAGATAATTCTGTTCCTACAAGAAGGTGATTGGTTCTGTTTCTGTACATGAAGGATTACACTCTTAATATTCCAATCATATCTTTTCCCCCAGCCAGAAAATGCTCTGTTTCAGATTGGGTGACAGAACATCTCAGTACAAAGTCTTCCCATTTGAACTCTCCTCTGCTCCCAGGGTTTTCACAGAGTGCCTCTTAGTGGTTGCAGGTTACATCTGCAGGCAAGGTGTGGCAATGTATCTGAAAAATCAGGATCCCAGTGGCAGCTAGGAAAGCTTGAGACCTCATAGTGGGTACATTGCAGAAACCAGGATTCCCCATGAATCTAAAAAGGTCTGTGTTGACCCCAGTTCAGAACACCTGCTTCACTGGGGTGGAACGACATGCAATTGTAGCCTGGGTACTCCCATCCTTATATAAGGCTTTTGACCTGATGTCCTTTGCCAGGTCCTTCCAGGTGGTCAGTAGCGCACAGCCATGGAGTTCTCACAACTCCTGGACCTGATAGTTCAACTGCATTTTTAGTTCCTTGGGCACAGCTGCAAATGAAAACTATTCAGTGGTACATGAAGAAACAGTGGTCACAGAGGAGAGATCACAGACCCCAAGGTAGCAGTAACTCCACAGTTGGAGGAAGGCCCTACCTTGGGCGCAGTTGGACCAGAACATCAGAGCAGGGAACCCATTTAAAACCCCTCATCATACTAGCCACTTAGTCCAGAAATGAATTCTCCCTGCACATAAATGTCCTGGAGCTACAGGTGATTCACCTGCTCCTTCAGGCAATTAGTTCACTGGTGGCAGATCTGACAGTTTAGGTAAACATGAAGAGTACCACTACAGTGTTTTACCTGAACAAAAAAGGAGGTGCCTGGTCATATAGGCTATATCAGGAAACCCTGAGCTTGTGTAAACTAGCTTTCATCACCCTCGCTCACCACCTTGCAGTTCACCTAGCAGATGTGTTGAGCTGCCTGGCAGACAATCTCAGCTGCATAGAGACCATCACCCACAAGTGATCCTTGAACCAGGAGGTCCTGAACAGCATCTCTGAGGCGTGGAGAACTCCCCAGAGAGATTTGTTCACCTCCTGGTAAAATCAAATGCATCTCTGTTCTGTGCAAGTTCACCAGAAGGAAACACTATAGAAGCAGAAACTCTCTCCCTTAACTGGGAAGGAAGGTTCTTGGGTGCTTTCCCTCCCATCCATCAGATTCAGAGGATCATCCTCAAGGTTTGCCAAGAACTACGTTGTATGATTCTGACAGCTCTGGATTGTGCCACGCAAGTCTGGTACTTGGACCTTCTTCATCTGACTGTCCACAGGCCCATCTCCGTTCACTCAGGCAGGACCTTTTAACTAGGTCTAAGAGAGGAGTAGCCCCTCCAGACATTGCCATTGCACCTTAAGGCATAGCTCCTGAAGGGATAGAATTTCAGGACTTGGATTTGTCATAGGAAGTCCTCGGTATACTTGCGGTGTCAAAAAAAAACTACTACCAGAAAAGCATACAGGGGTTCAATATGCTTGAAGTTGCCCCTGTCATTTGCCAGGTTGGCAGTGTACTAGACTGCCTGCTATCACTGGTGGATTCAGGCTTGAAAACAGCTTTCTTGAAGGTGTGCTTGTCTACCATTTGGTGTACAGGTCCTGAAAAGGGGTTACTTCAATGGCGTCCGCACTTACTTTTGAAAGATTCCTGAAGGAGCTAAATCATCTCGCTAAATAGTCTCTTGTATTAGCCATTGTTAAATGATTGTCGCACACACCGGTCTGGGCTGTTTGGATTTGTTGTACTGTTAGTGTGCTCATTTTTTTTTTTTTTAAATCTACTGGCAGGTGCTCTTTCCCTTCATTGGCAAGATATGACAGTTGGAGGAAACCATGCTAGAGAAGTGCAGGTGGGCATGCAATTTGGGGTAGAGTCAGATTTGACTGTTCCAGGTTTTTGTTTCCCAAAAATATAAATCCTGCAGCAGTTCAGTAATTTGTATTCATTTTCTGTGTTTGCCATTGAAGTTTAATTCCATGTCAGATAAAAAGTACAGAAAAATGGTTTGGTTTCATGGCTTGTATTTTTTTTCACATAAAAGACTGAAAAATAATTTTGGACCTAAGAAATAAATGATGTTTTACAAAACGAATTTTGTTCCCATAATATTTGATACACAGCTTGATTTTGCCATACTTGGTTGTATCTCAGATTTGATTTTATGTATTTCCAGGATCATATGCATTATGCACAAAACATGAATATTTACGCCAAAACTAATTGCCAGATAATGTAGGTGCCCACTGGCTAATTTAAAGTAAATGTGTAAGATTTAGGATAGGGCTTCATAGCCCACTACCCTGGGGTGACAATAGTCCCTCTGTGTTAAAATGATAAATTGTAATGCACTCCTGTAAGAGAGGGAATGGATTGTAACTCTGCCCAAACTGCTAGCCAGCTGATCCCTTCCACTTCCCAGTCCACCTGCTCCACCCCAGTGCTTCAGCGCTTTAAGTCTTACCAGGGAGAGCGCAGGGGGCACACCCCATTGAAGTCTATGGGGCTCATTTTCAGAATGGTTTTACAGAACTTTAAGCAACCTGTTGATAAAAATGAAAGCCACCGCTCAACTAATAGGGACCCAATTAGTTGAGCGGTGACTTTCATTTTTATCAAAAGGTTGCTTAAAGTTTGTAAAAACGTTCTGAGAATGAGCCCCATAGACCTCGGTGGGGCACGCCCAGCGCTCTCCCTGATAGGACGTCACAAAACATCAGAGCACATGGGCAGAGCAGGTGGACCAGGAAGTGGAAGGGATCAGCTGGCTGGCAGTTTGGCCAGAGTTACGATCCATTCCCTCCCTTACAGGAGTGCATTGAAATTTATAATTTTAACACAGAGGGACTGTCTCCGCACCATGATAGTGGACTATGAAGGCCAAACCAATAGTACAAAATGTTAAACCTTTACTTTAAATCATGCAACAGTTGTACCATATGATCTTACTTGCTGTATTCCTGTGCCATTCTACATGGCCTGGGTCGTGCCTGTAAACAGTCTGTTGGACAAGTGTGCCTACCTAGTTAAATAAATAACCTGTAATGCGAGTGCAAGAATCCTGTTATAAGAACATCTTGGTACCTGAATAAAGGAGATTCTACAGCAGCTATGTTCTCGTGCCAGAACATCATTACACCACATGTAATCACTGCCCTTTTATCCATAGCATGGCACAGATAATGAAAGTTAAATATATAATTGAGTTTTATATATTAAACGCAAACATATTTTTGCAAAATAATCACTGTTTGCATCAGTGAGGGGAGCTTTTGTAGGGATGCTGTCTGAAAAGGTATGTGTTCATTGTATCAGTTTGTCATATAATTTTGTACTGTAGGGTTTTTTTTTTGTTGTTGTTTTGTTATAGCTGTATTGATAAGTTTGAATGGATCTGTGAGGAGAAATGAATAAAGTTAGTTGCCAGAGTTGGCCGCCACATTTTACATAGAAATAGCATTGTAAACCTGGCAAGGGTAAGCATATCGAAAAAGGGAAAAAAAGTCTCATGGTGCACAGCACAGGAGGTATCTAGATAAGTACATTTGACAGATATGCTAATATTTTTCTTAATTGTAGCTGAAACTAGCTTTTTTGGAAAAACATTTTTCATTGCACTGCTGCTTTAAGACTGTTTTTGGGGTTATTTGTTTTGTAATACTATTTTTTTTTAGTTATTTAGCTATTTTATCAATAGCTCTGCATAGTTAGGTCATTTTTGGATATTTTCTTTAACCTTTCTCTGGTTCCCCATCATTTCCCAGGAACCGGAGAAGGCTGTTTTTTCTGCCCGGTTCCCACTTTAAGGACCTGTTTTAAAACTACTTTGTTTTCCTTAATTTACTAAAAAAATGAATAAATAAAATTTAACCACTTTATGGTTTCTACTGTTTATTCTCGGTTCTCCTTTATTTGGGAATCAATCCGACCTTTTCCAGTTTAGCCTAACTAAATCATCTGTTAAGCTGCTTTCAATTGCAGTTTGATTTTTAAGGTGAACCGAACTGCATTTCATATGTTTTAAACCTCTTTTACATATACAGGATTTTCAAACAGCATGAAGTCTTGCTGTATTCTGACAATTGCAGTTAGCTCCAGCCTTTGAACTGCCCTGGAGAGTATAGGGTTAAATTTCTATGCAGGGCATAGAACGTTGAGCTCGAGCTCGGTTGAAGATTCTGTCTGCAATACTTTGGATCCAAACCGTCAGATTCTTTACTCCGCTTCACTGAACAGTTGCTCCGGAGATTTCTCCTACTGCTCAGTTCAAAGACTTGGTTAAAGTCTTGGTTTTCTGAATTATTTTACCGCGATTCGGTTCATTCTGTCTGCAGTACAGTAAGTACTTAGTGTTTTTGGATTGTGGAAATTGTAACAGTCCTGATCGGTTTGGCTGAACCGATCCCTTAGGTCTTTTGATTTAGTCATTTAGTGTGTGGTTACCGGTTCTTATCGTTTAAAAAAAAAAAGTGTTTTTAGCATTTTTTTTCAAAAACACCCGTAACACGGTTAGAAACCGATAAGAGAGTCTTGCCTGGTGGTTGCCAAAAAAAGGGTAAGTTTGGTTAGGTTGGTCATGCCTGAGAAACCCAAGAAAAAAAACGGGCCCACTGGGTTTCAACACTGCAGTGAGTGTGGGGAGGTCTTTGCTAAGGCCGATCCCCACACCATCTGTGTTTACAGTCTGGGGTTTGACCACCTCAATTCAGACTGCCAAATATGCAAAAATTTTGCCAAGTCTACCCTGGATAAGAGATTAGGTAGACTTAGGGAGAAGGAGGCTGAGAAATCCGCTAACCCGGAAGGCCAGCCTGGTTCAGTTACCACCGAACCAGAAGGAGTGCCCTCTGACCAGGGCGATACTTCTTCAGGCAAGAGGAGAGCTGATCCTGAGGGGTCAGTTCCTGCAAAAAGGAAAAGAAAGGGAAAATCTGCCGGTTCGGATCCAGAACTCCATGTTCCGACCACAAAAGAAATTGCCCGAGCGATTCGGATTGTGGAATTGCTTTGTCCGGTTCCGACCGATCAGGCCCCGGTTGGTAGGGGTTCGGTTCGGTCGGTTCCTCTGGTTCAGGATTATGCCCCTGAAGATTTTTATCAACCGGATTTTGAGGAGGGGGACTGTGAACAATGTGAGGATTATGATGATGAGTGCTTAGAAAGTCTGGATGTGCCTATAGAACCGGACATCTCCCCAGACAGACCTTCTGGTGTTTCCCCTCCTAGGCTCTCCGAGTCCCCTCCTCACTTTCTGTTTTACAGGAGAGTGGCAGAAACCCTCCAGCTTCCTATGGAGGAGGCTGTGCAGGACCAAGAAGAGCCTGACTGCGTTGAAATGATGGGATATCCCAGAGTCTTAAGAGACTGTCTATTCCCCTTCATAAGTCATTTGGGAAGCAGACTCAAAACATTTTAAAGTCTCCTAACTCTATACCTCTTGTGGACAGAAGGATGGACAAGAGGTATACTCTGTCAGGCTCGGATACGGAGTTTCTTTACCAGCAATGCAGCCATGTTGGGGTAGTGTAGGCTGCAGCCTGTGACAGGGCAAGCATTCCCTTGGTTTCACGCCCCCCAGATAAAGACTCCAGGAAGTTGGATGCCATGGCAAAGAAACAGTACATGGCATCCTCTTTGGGACTCAGACAGGCTAATTATATGACCTGTACAGCCAGGTACCAGAAGTCCAGATGGGACACTGTACTGGCACTGGCTAAGCAGGCTTCCCCCCAGCTGGCCAAGGAGCTGGAGGAAGTGGCTGCTGATAGGATCGAGGCATCCAAAGTTCAGTTTCATGCTGCTGTGGACTCCAGTGATGTGTCATCAAGAGTCATGGCTATATCTGTGGCTCTTCATAAAATGGCTTATCTCAGATGTACTAGCTTTTCACAGGACACCCAGGCTAAGGCCCTGGATTTCCCTGTGGTGGGTAATGCTTTGTTTGGGGAGCAGACAGAGAATTACATGAAGAAAATGGATGAATACAGAACCACTTACAGGAGCGCACAGGCCAAGGAAAGGCAGGCAACTCCTCAAAGGCAGCAAGCCAGAGGCAGGGCAGGGCTTTTCACAGGCCTCTTCTTCCTTTTCCCAGAGGGGGTTCTTTAGAGGGAGAGGCAGAAGGGGGACGAGCAGGGCTACATCCACCCCTCAGTCTAAGGCTTCTGCCAAGCAGACACCCTGAGGTGTCAGCCCGGGTCGACTCCCTCATACCAGTAGGAGGCAGGCTGGCTTACCTCGTCCAGGACTGGAAGTCTGTTACTTCAGACAAGTGGGTCCTGGAAGTGGTAAGCCAGGGACTGGTCCTCAGCTTCAGAAGATTTCCAAAGCTGAATCCCAGATCTTTTCCACCTGCAAGCACCTCCGAATCCCTTGCCTTGCAAGCAGAGGTTTCATCTCTTTGGCTCCAAGGGCCATAGAGAGGGTGCCTTACCTACACAGGGGCAAAGGTCTGTACTCCAGGTACTTCCTTACCCCAAAAAAGACAGGGGAGTGGCGACCCATCCTGGATTTAAGATATCTGAACAAGCATCTGTTAAAACCAAAATTCAAAATGGTGACTCTGGGAATAATTCTTCCCTCTCTAAGGCCAGGGGACTGGCTAGCCTCCCTGGACCTCAGTGATGCCTATTTTCACATTCCCATCAGGTGCTCCCACAGAAAGTACCTCAGGTTCAAATTGTCTTCAGGCCATTATCAGTTCAGAGCAATGCCCTTTGGCCTAACATCAGCTCCAAGGGTGTTCACAAAGTGCCTGGCAGTAGTGGTGGCCTTTTTAAGAAGGAAGAAGATTTCAGTGTTTCCATATCTGGACGACTGGCTCATTGTGGGACAGTCCCCAGACCATGTCAAGTCAGACCTCCAAGTGACCCGGCAAGTGCTCACTTCCTTGGGGTTTCTTCTCAACCTTTCCGAGTCAGTTCTCGAGCCTGTACAGCTTCTCACTTTTATAGGAGCAGAGCTGGATACAGTCAAGGCAAGAGCTTTTCTTCCCATGCAGAGGGTTACAGCCATTTCAGAGCTGGCCTCCTCTTTCCGCCTTCTGGTCTCTCAACCAGCAAGGCATTTCCTTCAGCTTCTGGGTCACATGGCAGCTTCTACAGTAGTGGTGAAAGGAGCCAGGTTTCAAATGAGGGACATTCAGTTCCATCTAAGGTCCTTTTGATCCCAAAAGAAGGATCCTCTTACCAAACTAGTTCCAGTGACTCAGACCCTGATCCAGGCACTTCAGTGGTGGCAGGATCAGGACAGTCTCAGGCAAGGGGTTCCTTTCGTCAATCAGCCCCACTCTGTGGTCCTTACCACAGATGCTTCTCTGTTGGGGTGGGGAGCCCATCTCGGAGCTCTCACAGCCCAGGGACAGTGGTCCCATCAAGAGTCCCTCCTGCATATCAGTCTTTTGGAGCTCATGGCAATGTTCCTGGCTCTGCAAGACTTCTCTCAGTCAGTGCAGAACAGGGTGGTACAGGTCAGGACAGACAACACCACCACCATCTGGTACATTAACAAGCAGGGAGGCACTCAGTCCATGGCCTTGTGCACGGAAGCCATGAAACTATGTCTCTGGCTTACTCTCTGCAGACATCTTTAGTTGCAGTCCATCTTCCAGGAAAGGACAATGTGCTAGCAGATGCACTGAGCAGAATCTCCCAGGGCCATCACGAATGGTCTCTGGATCCCCTGGTGCTAGAAGTGATTTTTTCCAGGTGGGGCACTCCAGAGATAGATCTCTTTGCAGCCCCGGACAATCACCAACTTCCTCTGTTTTGTTGCAGACCTCCAGTACTGGGCTCAGTCCCTCTGGATGCTCTGGTTCTGAACTGGGAAGGGGAAATTCCTCTATGCCTTCCCTCATTTTCCTCTGTTGTTCAAAGTTCTGGTCAAAATGAGGTCACAATCCTGCAAACTAATTCTGATTGCTCCAGACTGGGCCAGGCAGCCACGGTATCCCCTGCTGCTGTCCCTAGCAGTCTATCTTCCCCTGTCTCTTCCCAGGAAGTGCGATCTGTTAACCTCATCTCAGGGAAGGATTTGGTATCCCAGTCTTCAGTCCCTCAATCTCAAGGCATGGCTCTTGAAGAGTTAGGATATGCAGATTTGCATCTGTCCCAAGGGGTTCTGGACTTTCTCAAAGTCTCTCGAAAGCCTACCACCAGAAAAAACTTACAACTCCAAATGGAAAAGATTCAGCATTTGGTGTTCCAAGAAGCCTATATCCCCAGACATTGCTGAATTGTCTACAGTTCTGGATTATATGGTTCATCTTAATGGTCTAGGCCTCAGACCAGATACTCTCAAAGTACATTTGTCAGCTGTTTCTGCTTTTCTGTCAGTGGGAAAGCCTTCCTCTCTGTCATCTCATCCTGTATTCTGTAAATTTTTCAAAGGATTGCTTCATACCAATCCTCCTTTTAGGGATCCTGCTCCTGCTTGGGATTTGAATGTTTGCATTGCTCAGCTTATGCAGTCTCCTTTTGAGCCTTTGTCCTCAGCGCAAGTACTTGACTTGGAAAACTGTGTTTTTGGTTGCTGTTACCTCTGCCAGACGTATCAGTGAATTGCAAGCTCAGTCAGTTGAACCTGACTTCATCTCATTCCATAGGGACAAGGTGGTCCTTAGAACCAATAGGAGGTTCCTACTCAGTGGTTTCTGATTTCCACTTAAACTAATCCATGTCTCTTCCTGTGTTCTTCACTGATCATGCTTCCTCAGGAGAGCGAAGGTTACACAAGTTAGATGTTAAAAGAGCCCTTAGTTACTACATAGAACGTATAAAGGGTCACAGGTTTGACTCCCTCCAGTTGTTCCTCACTTATGGGGAAGTAGGTAAGGGCAAACCTGCCACCAAGAGAACTGTTGCCATGTGGATTGTCTCCTGTATCCAATTCTGTTATGAGAAGCTGGGAAAAATTCCTCCTCAGGCCTGAGGGCTCATTCCACTAGAGGTACAGCTGCATCTCTGGCTGCAGCCAGGGATATTCCCTTGTTAGAAATTTGCCAAGCAGCCACTTGGAAAACAGTTCATACCTTCACCAAGCATTACTCCCTGGATATCCAGGCTAGGAGTGATGCTAGATTTGGCACAGCAGTGCTTCAGAGCCTATTCCCAAAGTACGTTCTGGCTCTCCTCCTTGAAGGTACTGCTTGGTAGTCTGCAATTGTCAGAATACAGCAAGACTTCATGTTGTTTAAAGAAAAAATTACTCACTTTAGTAATTATGTTTCTTCTAATGGAGTATTGCTGTATTCTGACCTTCTTCCCTGCCTCCCCTCTCAGAACCTGTTTTTGGGAAGTGGGTGGGCAGGTGCAGTGTTGCACCCCAGGGGTGTCTTCAACACACTTCCTGTTGGGTGCTTTAGTTTGGTTATTAAGAATTTGTTATGCTTTATTACCTAGTTTTTGTTTGGTTTTTGGGTTTCCTGACTTAAGTCTTGCTTTGGGAACCTAGACCGTTAGTTGCCAGTTGGCTAGTAGAAATTTTACAATTTCCACATTCTGATAGGTCAATGAATTTTTAGCTCGTAAGAATCTGACGGTTTGGACTCAAAGTACTGCAGACAGAGTCTTCAACCGAGCTCGAGCTCAGCGTTCTATGCCCTGCATAGAAATTTAACCCTATACTCTCCGGGGCAGTTCAAAGGCTGGAACTAACTGCAATTGTCAGAATACAGCAAGACTCCATTAGAAGAAACATAATTACTAAGGTGAGTAATTTTTTCTTCTTCTCGTTCAGTTTTACTTTGATTTACACTTCCCTAGTTTGTCAGTGTTTGGCATGACTGACAGACCCAAAAAGAAGATGGGACCTACAGTCTTTAGATTCTGGCAAAGGCAGACTGTCACGAGTTGTACCTAAAGTGCCTGGGTCCAGATTACGTTTTTAGTTTGTATGAAGTTTGTCCCAAATGGGCTAAAATTAAAAAAAAATTATTTAAAGTCATTCTAGGGATGCAGATATGGTGTACTATCCACACTTCTGGCAGATTCCTTTCCCTTTAAAACTCTGGCTGGAAGGTCTTCAAGCTGGCTTAACTCCCTGTGCACCACCCCATGATGTCAGATGTTCCTTTCCGCTGCGCGTTGAGTGGGCCCTTTGCTTTCACCTACATTTTCAAGTTGGTTTTCAAATTTGTTCAAAACTCCTTACTGTTGGTATGGATGACTCAAAGTCATCGCCAGTTTTAAAAAATGCAACTGTGGGCAGAAGAGGTCCCGAACAGACCCGCACACCTTGTATGTCTACTGCCTCGGCCACGAACATGATCTCCAGGCTTGCGCCCTTTGTCGCACTTTGAACCTGAATACTGTGGAGGACTGGCACGCTTGTCTTTTTGGGTGCCTAGATGAACGGGACCCTCCCGTTCACTCGAAAGATGCCTGTCGGGCGGGTCTCCACGGCTGAGGGGTCCGCAGAACAACTTGCGGCCTTCGAGGAGGCAGCGGCCGAGGCCACGGAACATGCCTTTTCAGCTTCAGCTTTTGTGATGTGCTTCTTTGGCACCACTTTTACGGGGGCATTTCGGGATTTGTGCCAGTCCCTCCCCGCTCCTGGGCAGGGTCTCTCTAAGGGCACAAAATCCTCTAAATCTTCAAAAAAAAGACTAAAAAACAGTCTCGTCTACACACATGAGCACTGTCGGGCCTCGGTTTTCCGCGCATCCTTGGAGGTTTCGACTACGGCCAATACTTTGGTCCAGATCACTAGGTCCAGGTCACTGGCTCCATGGTCTCCCCGTTGGGCCTGTTGGCCGAGACGCATGTCAACCAACCAGTCGAGATTTTTCTCCAGCCAGTTGATGCGTTGTCACAGGAAAAGGGGGATACCTCCCTCTCTAGGACTCTGGTCCTACCCATAACCTCCCAGGGAAAGTCAGACCAACTTCCTCATCCGGTCCCAACCCCTCAGGATCCCATTCCCTCAGAGGAGTCTTTGCTTTCCCTGGCTCCCTCTCTTGCTCAACGTCGGGTTCCCTAGCAGTTGAGGTCGAGATCTTGTAGCCTGGAGTCAAGCAGCCTTCGCCAACATTGCTGCTGTCGGCACTCGGGCAAGTGGCATCGCCACTATTCTTCCTCTTCTTCCTCCTCAAGTGAAGAGAGGTTCCGACACAAGATGCGCCGGCGCTATGAAAAACTTATGTGGCAGCAGGTCTTGCTGTCCGGGGTTAAGCTGATTCCAGCCCCCACCCAGGGCCCCAGCCTGCTCCAGCTGAGCCTGTTCCGGCCTCCCCACCCATTAGGGTGGAGCCGCCTCCTGAGCAGCCAAAGGATGGTCCCCCTCCTAAGGATGCTCGTACCACTCCCGGGCTTCCTCGTCAGCTGTCTGTCACTGTTACTCTCAATAGACCCCGCAGAGTCAGTGGGGATTTGGGAGGTCGATCCCTTTTCGGCGAATTCTCAGAGTCGGAAGACTCCTTGCATTCTCATCTGTTGGATGGGGAATCGGGGGAGGATTTGTCTACGGAGCACGGTCTCACTTCTTTTGGAGGCTTGCTCTGTCTAATTTCGGAATCTACCAGGATTCAGATGGAACCCATCCAAAAACGGGCCAAGTATCCCTTGACCGAAATTCTCGACCGAGGTGACTCATCAGGGGTCGCCTTCCCAGTCACCGAGGCCATTCTTGGCTCTGCTCTGGAGCTTTGGCAGCACCTTGCCTCCTGCACTGCGCTGTCGGCTTGTATGGCCTGAAAATATGTGGTCCCTATTGGGTTTTACCAAACATCCCTCGGCTGAGGGTTTGGTGAATGACTCAGTTTTTAGGCAAACCGGCAATGTCGGGGACATGGATAAACCTTCTGACAAAGAATCCAAGCAGTTAGATCACATGGCCGAAAAGGTCTGCACGGACTCTTCTCTCGACCTTCGGCAGGCAAGTTCAGCCCTTTTGATGGCCAATTTCGTTCATGCCTTACTGGGCACTCTTGATGAGGGCTTCCCAAGCTCCCAGCTGACTTACAGACCACAGTCAAGCGAGTCTGGGACCAGGGCCAAACAGCAGCTCCACAGATGGACATAGGCGATTCCTGCACCTGGTCTGTGGTCGCCACAGGGCTTGGCTGCGGATTTCTACCTTCATGGCAGACATCCAACACAAGTTGGCGGATGTTCCCTTCCTAGGCACCAATTTGTTCGGGCCGGGGGTGGAAGGACATCTCACTAGGATTGAGAAGTCCAGCACCACCCTGGACCCTGTTACCTCCACCCAGAGGGATCCCAAGGACTCCAAGCTTCAGAGGAAGAAGCCCTCTTTGCCCCTCTGACCAAGCCATCCCAGCTGGGCAGCAGGCTCAAGCTTGGCGCCCTCAACCAAAGTCGATTGCTTCGGTCATCTGCAAACCAGGTGGTCTAGTACACACTGCTTCCTCAGCTGGTCCCACTCCACTTCCAAGCCTACTCATTGACAGGTTGGGGGATGCCTCCCCATGCCTGTATTGTCTCCCCATGTCCTCCAGTGGGGGGGCCGGCTGTGCCACTTCCTTTCCACCTGGTCCGCTGTCACCACAGACAGGTGGGTCGTAAAAGTGGTCGGTCAAGGTCTGTCTCCGGAGTTTGAGGCTTACCTTCTGTGCCAAGCTCACACCCCATGGGAGGACATGGTGTCCACTGACAGCGCCCAGCTCCTCCAGAAGGAGGTAGTGGCTCAGGTCCCAGACCCTACATTATGCCCAGGGTTTGTTTCCAGATACTTTCTGGTTCTAAAGCGGACAGGGGGCTGGCGCCCCATCTTAGATCTGCACAACCTGAACAAATTCCTTCAGTCGCGCACCTTCAGGATGGTCACTCTGTCTCAGATGATTCCATCCCTGGAGCAGAACATATGGTTCTGCTCCCTAGATCTTCACGATGCGTTCTTCCACGTTTTCATACGTCCGTCCCATGTAAGTTCATTCAGTTCCAAGCAGAGGGGAATCTCTGCAAGTTCCAGGCAGTGCTCTTCGGCCTCTCCTTGGCTCCCATGGTCTTCACCAAGTGCATCGCTGTGGTGGCAGCCTACCTGAGATATCGAGGGGTCCTGGAATATCCCTGTCTGGACGACTGGCTGATAGTGGGTCCCTCCAGGGAGGAGGTGGGCCGGCCCAGGGACCTGGCCCTCCAGATCTGCTTGTCCCTTGGGTTTCTGATGAATAAGGCCAAGTCGGAGTTCATACATTCGTTAGTGATACAGTTCATCAGGGCAGAGCTCGACTCTTGTAGCGCCAGAGCTCGACTCCCAGTGGACCAGGCAGAGGTTCTCTCCTCCTTTGCCCAATCATTTTGGGTTGTGCAGTTGGGCCCTGCTCAGGGATTTCATGTGCCTCCTGGGATTCATGACAGCATGCACCAGCGTGATCCACTGGGCTCGGTGGAGAATGCACACTCTGCAGTGGGAGCTCGCCCATCAGTGGTCTCAGTGCAAGGGTCACTTCAACCAGCTGGTCACTGTAACCCAGCAGATGTGGGACGCCCTCCAGTGGTGGTTAGTCCCAGAACATCTGCAGGAAGGAATCCCCTTTGTCCACCTGGAGCTGGTGGTCACCATCATGACCAATGCATCTCTGATAGGCTGGGGTGCTTACCTGGGGAAGCACAGAGTCCACAGACTCTGGACCCCCAAGCAGTCCCAATGCCATATTAACCTGCTGGAGCTTCAGGTAGTTCGGCTGGCGCTGACAGCCTTTGCTCCATACATTAGGGGTTGGGTCATTCTGGTCCAGACAGACAACACCACAACCATGTGCTACCTCAACAAGCAGGGTGGGACTCACTCCCTTCCTCTGTGCAGGGAGGCTCTCCTTATCTGGACTTTTGTGCTCCTGGCCATCCATTGGCCGGTATGTCCTGTCAGCTGGCGGACACCCTCAGCTGGGCGGGCGAGGCATCTCATGAGTGGTCTCTCCTTCAGGAGGTATTGCACAGTTTGTTCTCCTGGTGGGACACTCCTCTGGTGGATCTGTTTGCTTCCAGGGAGAACACAAATTTGAGGTTGTATTGTGCCTGGCCCCCCTCAGCAGGGAATGCTGCAGGGGGATGCCTTCTTGAGGCCCTGGACCCCGGGCCTCCTGTATGCCTTCCCTCCTTTTCTGATGCTCCACAACGTACTGCTCAAAGCCAGGAGGGACAGGGCATGGATGATCTCACTGGCTCCAGACAGGCCTCGCCAGTTCTGATACCCCAATCTCCTCAGCATCAGTTGCAGGCCCCTGTGGCATCTTCCTCTTTGCCCGGACCTGCTCTCATGCAGTCAGGGGAAGGTATTCCATCCAGACCTTCAATCCCTGAACCTGACAGCTTGGTTCCTGAGGCTTTCATGAAAAAGGTGGATGAGTATAAAACCACATACAAGTGGGTAGAGGATACTACCTTCCTGTTTATGCCCCTATGTATACCCTCCACAAGCAGCCTGTTATAGGTGCAGAGGTAGAAGGAGAATTAGGTGTGCTGCTGCAGCACCAGTACCCGAAACTTGGGCAACAGAGCCCCTGACAAGCCTGACCAGATTGCTCAACCACTGCCAGTGTGGGGGGGGGGGATTTTTCAGTATTTCTATCCTAGAAGTAGTGAGCCAGGGTTTGACTTTGTAGTTCAGAGGCTTTCCAAAACCACAGGACCAAAAAGATGTTTCAATCTCACACCCCTGCAAAAGACAAAACAAAAATTCTGGAGCTGGGGGTGAAAACATTGCTACATACACATGTGTGTCAGGGTTGAATAAAGCCCTGCCCCATTTGTTATGCAGAAAGAGTTTAAATGCAAGGGTCTGTTCTAGCCTCTCCATTTTCTGTCTCTTGTCTGGTTGCACAACCAAATTTTCATGAGACCTAGGAACTGATCACTGTGACGGTTTCACAATTGTCCACCTCTCGCTATCTCTCTGCCTTTCCTTGCTGTTTCTGTATTTTCTTCCCCCTTGCATATCTTCGGGTAAAAGGTATATAAGTGAATCTTTATGTGGAAATGTCACCGATACTGGGATCCCTTTGTTTAAAACTATATGTAGTTATACTGTTGAAATGACTGCAAAAAGCTATTTGGAATTTAAGGGATTAACCTGAGATGCAGTTTGCAAAATCTCTGCAGAGCTGTAATCAAAAGGTCAGTTCTGGGTCATTGTGTTTTTTTTGTTTTTTTTTCCGCTGCATGTGCAAGAACATTGGAAACTGACAAGAACATTCTGTGGAAAAACACTATCTCCTTAACAAGCTCCCTACAAAGACTGGTTATAAAAAGAGCAGCAGTGTTTTACAAGAGAGAGAGACTGAGATTGGAAATTGAGAAGAAACACTCATATGGAGGATTTTGTTTTCTCTGTTTGTACTGCCTTTGTAAATAGTTATTCCGAACAATTTTATTTTTTATTTTACTGTTATTGAAAAAAAAAGTAAAACGATATCTGTGAATTTTGAAACTGCTCCTGGTTTTCCTATGCTTCCTGACCTGTGCCTTGATTAAAACATTTATTTATTTATTAAGATATTGGATAACACCTTTGAGCCAGGGCTCATTTACAAAGGTTCCACATCAGGAAACAGGACAAGCATAGGGCCAAAAACAATATGGATGAAGTTATAAAACAAAATAAGGTGTACAGCAAGGAGCAGCCAGTGGCTTTGTCAAGTATTGCAGTGTGGATATTTACAGCAGGACAGTACACCATACATTGTACAATGTATGCATGGGGAAAATGTTTGTGTGGCAAGGGCAGTTACAAAACAAAATTAGGTATACAGTAAGGAGCAGCCAGCGGCTTTTTCAAGTATTGCAGTGTGAAGATTTACAGCAAGACAGTACACCAAGCATTGTACAGTGTATGCACGGGGAAAATGCTTGAGTGGTAAGGACATAAACAAGATAACAGGTGCACAGAGCGTCATCAGTAAAGTAGAGGTGGGAGGTAGCAACTCGGAGAGCAATTGTCACGGATAGGTGAGAGTAGGGAGGTGGGTGTGGAAAGGGAGGGGGGCTAGGTGAAGATATGAGTAGAAGGAAAGGTAGAGGGGAAAAGGAGGTTGAAGGGGGAAGGGGAAAATTGAGGGGTGGTGGTATACGGAAAATATGCGTGGAATGGGAGCAGAGAGTTAGATGTGGGGGAGGTGAGGCCATATGTATAGAGCTCAGGGAGGGGAGGATGGAAAATGGGGCTGTGTTAAACAGGGAGCACACAAACAAACAATGTATTGAGGCAAGCGGTGTAGTGCGCACTTTTAGATGAAATGGAATTGCGCATCATCTGCCATGTTTGGTAATCCTGGACTTTTACAAAAGTAAAATAAAGTTAAAATGAGTAAAAAAAAAAAAATTTCTGTGCAGAAAGCCTAATCGCGGTAAAGCTTTGGGGGTTGGGGTGCTACAGATAATGACTTGTTTTTCTTTAAGGGGCTACCACTGGCAAGTTACAGCACTTCCCTTTGGCCTCACCTTTGCTCCATGGGTATTCACAAAGTGTCTAGCTGTGGTGGCAGCAAATTTGAGAAGAGACGGATGGTGTTTTTTTCCTTACCTGATCGATGGGCTGATCTCAGGAAAAACAGCCAGTTCCTCCATCATGCTAACTCAGAGTGCTTTGGAGGCTGTGGGCTTCCTCATAAACGTTCAAAGTCCCAAACAGAACCAGTTCAAGTTCTGGACTATATCAGTGCAGAGCTAGATACCTGAAAGCTTTTCTTTCTCTAGCAAGGGTAGCACATCTGATTTCAACTGCACAATCCTTCCCAGCAGGCCAGCCAAGGTCTAGAAGGTTTTTTGTTCTAGTGTTACTGGGTCACCTGGCCTCCTCCACAGCAATGGTACCAGGTGTCCGATTCCAGATGAGGGATATCCAGTATCGCCTAGGGGACCTTTGATCTCCGAGGTGTGACATCTTATCCATATTGGTGCCTCTGTCACAAGAGCCTTGTAAGGGGCACTGGACTGGTGGAAGAGGGAATGCAACCTCATAGAGAGGACTTCCTTCCTCCAGCAGTTCCTGACAGTCATTCCCACAGCAGATGCCTCCCTCGTAGGTTGGGGTATCCACCTAGAGGATCTGAGTGGCACATGAAGTGCACAGGAGGCACTCGATCACATATATCACCTGGAACGCAGCACAGTGTTACAGGCAAAGCAGATATTTTCCTCTCAGATCAGTGGTCTGTCTGTCTGTCCAGATTGGAACAGACATCACCACAACCAGGTACTTCATCAGCAAACAGGGAGGAGCAAGATCTTCCAAGTTGTGCTTGGAATCAGTGAAAATCTATAACCTGGAACATGCCCTGGGGGTGCAGCTGTCAACAGTATACCTACCAGAGAGGCAACGTACAGTACTAGCACGTTAAGCCGGATCAGTCAGGGAAATCACAAATGGGCCCTGAACCAGCAGGCGCTAGCATCAGCGTCCAGAAGGTGGGGTACACCGACCATGTCTCAGGGCAGGATAGTCTTCTCAGTCCTCATGCCTCTGCACCATAAGGCATGATTCTTGAGGCGCTGGAGTTCTCTGACTTTAACCTTTCAGAAAAGGTTTTTTGGAAGTCCTCAGGGTTTCCAAGAATCCAGCAACACGGAAAACCTTTGCTTTCAAGTGGAAAAGGGTCAGTTTTGTCAGGGCTGTCCATGGTCTCAGAGCTGTGGTTGATCCTGAAGAGACCTGCTGGAGGAATTTTGGAACCCAGTCCCTTTCTCCTGAATTACAGTCAGACTGCTTTGTTTTATTTATATGTTGAAAGTGAGAGTGTCGTACAGTATTTCCCAGACTCGAGTACTTGAGGACTGGGGGTTGCTCTGGTTTTATTAGAAAGGATTCCTGAGACTATTTCATCTGTCTACTATGGGAGGTGTGAGCTCCTGAGAGGGTTGTCCAATCCTGTTGGTGGTGAGAGGACATTTGGGACTTGGACAATTGGAATTCTTTCCTAGTTGGTTTTAAATGTACTATAAGTTCATTTTGTCTGCCTGTACCAACTGTGTCTACTTGATATTTTTATTTTGATATATGTGTTTTGTTAATTTTAATTTTAGAGTTTTAGATTTTAGGTATCTGGTATTAGATGAGTTTCTGTGTTTTTTATTATTTGGGAGAGTGAATTTAAAGACATTTATTGTTTTTAGAAAGATTTTGTATGATTAGTTTATTTTGTATTATTTTAGGGTTTGGTTTTGTAATTCACAGTTGGATAGTTGTGGAGTGTTATCTGGATTACCAAAATGTGTTGGGAGTCCTGCCCCTACGGTCATGCGCTATTCATCCTCCGCTCTTCACGCCCCCCCACCCCAGTATACAACATACCTGCGTTGTAGGGCACTGGGTATTGTGCGGAGATATGGGAAGAGGGCGTGGGGCTGTGAACAGCGGAGGATGAATGAAGGGGGCCACCGCATTGGGGTGGTGAGATCCAGGAGACGTCCTGAGGCGAAATGGAACCCAGAACGTGGTTTGCCATGTCAGGTTTCCATACCCAAGGGCACTGTAAATGGTGGTAGGCAGATGGTCCAGGCGGCCCGAGAAGTCCATCCAACTCAGGCAGTTATGTAATGCTAGGTCCATTTAAAACAAGACCGCAATTATTGCAAATCTTGTTAAATCGGTGGACCTGACTTGCATCACCGAGACCTGGCTGGATGAGAATTCTCACCCCATTTTGGAGGCTGCAGTTCCGGCTGGGTACTCTGTGATACACCGCCCGAGACTGGATTGTAAGGGGGGGGGGGGCTGATAGTGGTCTGTTTCAAGACTGAACTTAACCCCACGAATGTACCAGTTGGGGAGACTGAGTCATTCGAGTGTACCGTAGTAGCAGGTGTAGGCTGTAGGATTGCTCTCATCTACTGTCCATCAGGAGATGAGAAACATTTCCTTCAGGAAGTCGCAGACTTCATCATTGACATGGCGTTTGAGTCACCCAGGCTGATGGTCCTAGGCGACTTCAACGCCTGGGTCAATGACGAACTCTCGCAATCTGGTCAGCACTTCCTTCAGTTGATGACATCTCTGGGCCTTACACAGGTACTTACCACTGCTACTCATAGTCACGGTCACTCTCTTGACTTGGTCTTCCTTCTGGGGATTGAGGCCTCCAACTTGGGGGTGGAACCTGTTGGATGGTCTGATCACTACACCGTGGGGTTTAGTTTTAGCGCTCCCCCCCCATGTAGGCCTACCCCTATGGAGATGACTCGGTAGCGTCCTTTGCAAGATATAAATTCTCAAGGCCTGATGGCGGTGCTGGATCTCTCGCCCCTCTCAGAGGCAAACAGTGACCCAGAGGCCCTCGTGATGGCTTATAATTAGGCCATTACAGAAGCACTGCATGTCATTGCTCCTGTCTGTGTTCGTCCTCTCTCCCTTCGCCCTCGATCCCCATGGTTTGATGGGACTTTGAGGGAGATGCGGCGACTAGGACGAAGGTTAGAGCATTGTAGGCAGAAATCCGCCCTTGATGCCGACCACCTTAGATTGATGGACCATTATCATGTCTATCAATCTGCAGTCACCTGTAAGAAGGCAGAGTTCCTGTCCGGGGAGCTTGCGGCTGCTCAAAATCGATCAGCTCAGCTATTCCGACCTGTAGCCAGACTGTGCAACCCAGCCTGTCTACAAGTCCGGAAAGCTTTTTCACAAGAAGAGTGCGATGAACTTGCTCGATTTTTTGCAAATAAGGTGGCCGACATTAGGTCGGCGCTCTATCCAGCTCACTCTATGGGTGTTGCCGTGGATCAACGTGGGGTCACTCATTTTCGGCCTTTTTGGAGTACCTTTGTCCGACCGGCTTTCATGGATGTCATGCGATGTGATTGAGAAAGTAGTGGCCACTCAGCTGGAGGACCATTTGACCATCCATGACATCTATGAACCTCTCCAGTCCGGTTTTCGAAAGAGGCATAGTACTAAGACAGCGCTGGTTCGGGTGCTCAATGATCTCCTGATGGCTAGAGATAGGAGGAGCCGTTCCATTCTGTTCCTCCTAGATCTCTCATCAGCGTTTGACACTGTGGACCATGGGGTCCTGCTTGATCGTCTGAGGTTCATCTGCGGTCTGTCAGGTACAGTCCTCGGATGGTTTACATCGTTCCTCACGGGAAGAGCTCAGAGAGTGGTATCCGGGGCTTATTCCTCAGACCCAGTTTCTCTAGCATGTGGGGTCCCTCAGGGCTCAGTGCTGTCCCCCATGTTGTTCACAGTGTATTTGTTGCCCCTCGGAGACATTGTAAGAAGGTATGGGCTGAGATTTCACTGCTATGCCGATGATACCCAGCTCTACCTTTCTTTTGCACTTTCATAGCTGCCTCACTGAAATCTAGGAGTGGGTGGATGCCAGTTGGCTGAAGTTGAACTCTGAAGAGACTGAGGTATTTGTGTGGACCCGGGTCGCCGGACAGGGGGGCTGGGTGGGGGCTCGCCGTGTGGACTTTTTCTCGGGTGTGTGCCACTCCTGACCTCTGAACTGGTGTGGAACCTGGGGGTAATTTTTGGCGAAGGGCTGACCCTGCATTCGCAGGTGTCGGCTATCATCAAATCCTCATTTAACCATCTGTGGAATATCTCCAGGATTGAGCACCTTGTTCCATCCAGCAACCTTCCTACTCTGATCCATGCCTTTGTGATTTCGCGCTTGGACTATTGCAACTCCCTGTACCTAGGGCTACCAGGGGTGGAAATCCATCGCCTGCAGCTGGTGCAGAACGCAGCAGCCCTGCTTTTGACAGGATCATCATGATCCTGTCATATTTTGCCGGTGCTGCGTGGGCTGCACTGGCTGCCAGTTCAGTGGCAGATCACCTTTAAAGTCAGTCTTCTGACTTTTAAAGCCCTACACGGACCAAACCCGGACTATCTGAAAGAGCTTTTGGTTCCTCACTGCCCTGGGCGATTGCTCCGCTCAGCCAATGATGGGTTGCTAGAGATTCTAAGGATGTACTTGAAATCTTCTGGGGTGAGGGCATTTATGTATGTCACCCCTACCCTTTGGAATTCTCTACCCCGTCGGTTATGGGAGTGCACGACCGTGGAGGGGTTTAAGCAAGCACTAAAAACATATCGGTGGAACCAAGCATTTGGTGATTAATTAAAGATGCTATCAATTTGATTTTATTGTTTGTTACTGAGATGTTTGTTAGTTGACGTTGTGATTTTAATTAATGTTAAGGTGCCTTGGTTTTTGAAAGGTGTCATACAAATAAAGATTATTATTATTATGTGGCATGCACCTAAGCAGCTTTGTTCTTTACAAGTAAATCTGCCCACAATCTTGGACTACCCAGTCCACCTTCAGTCCCTGGGCTGCAGGCCCTCAGCCCTTAAGGTGCATCTGGCAGCAGTGTCAGCTTATGCTTCAACAGGTAAAGAGAAAACATCCCTTCACATCCCATTTTCAGAAAGGTATTTAAAGGGCTTCTGCAACTGCATCCCCCTGTCCGGGACCTACTCCCACCATGGGATTTGAGCCTGTGCATTGCTTGAGTTCACGGACCCTCCTTTCAAGCCCATGGCTACTGCTGCTTTAAAGTATATCACTTGGAAAACAGTCTTCCTTGTGGCTATGACATCTGCCAGAAGTGTGTGTGAGCTGCAGGCTCTCTGCACAGACCCAAATTACATCATCTTTCACAGGGATAAGGTAGTCCTAAGGACAAACAGAAAATTCCTCCCTAAGCTGGTGATGGAATTTCACCTGAGCCAGTCCATTACCCTTTCAGTGTTCCTTACAGCAACATCCAGTACTGGGGAGCAGACTCCACAGTCTGGATGCTAAGAGGACACTCCATTACTATCTGGACCGCACTAAGTAAGTGAGGTGCTCCCATTCACAGCTATTTGTTACATATGGTGAACTGGGCCAAGGTAAGCCAGCTCCCAACTGAACAGTTGCTTGCTGGATAGTCTCCTGCATCTAATTCTGCTGTACCAAAGCTGGCAAGCTACCATAAGGCCACATTCTGCGAGTGGCATGTCTGCCTCTGTGGCAGCTGCAAGGGATGTTCCCTTGCTAGAAATTTGTAAAGCAGTTACCTGGAAAACAATCCACACCTTCACAAGACTGTTGTCTGGATGTACAGTTTAGAAGGGATGCCAAATTTGGCACTGTCTTGCATAACCTTTTCCCTAAACAGGCTCTGTAACCAACCTCCCAAGGTGCTGTTTTTGTAGTCTGCAGTAATAAGCATAGTGAGAGGATTCCTGGGATGTGAAGAGAATTACCATAGTGTAATGCTGTTTCATCCAAGGATCCCTCACTGTGTTTTAAACCCACCCTACCCTCCTTCCAGAACCTGGAAAGGTTCTCCAAGAATCGGTTATTTTTAGTCTTCAGTCTGCTTGAGCATTACTGGTGCATTGCTTACAATCAGTTTTTAGGTGTTTCTGTTGCAGTTCTTGATGTATCATGTTTTGTCCCAGCAGGGACTGACATTTTTTTTTTTGGGGGGGGGTTCTACTTTGTATAGGTTTAGCTAGTTTAGTGCTCACTGCTTAACCTAGCTGTAGAAATATATCTGCCATTAAAATGTTAGGGTGGGCATGGGCACACAGCAGTTTGAATTTCATTCCAAGATCCTCTAATTAGCATAAAATTCCAAGATCTTACTTCAAGGGGGCTCTTGCAGCAGGCAACACCATTAGGACTAAGGTGCTAGGACCACACAGAAAACCTAGCTAGCAGTCATTAGTGGAGGACCACCCCCAACGTCGGCACCCCAACGTCTGCCAATGGTATGAAAGGTGCAGTCCCCCCAACACATCCCCAGTTCTTTTCCCACCATTGACCAATACAAGTCAGACCATCATGTACACCTGCTTCTGTCAACCACCACTTTTTCAAGTTTTGCCCACGATTTCTTATTTTCTTACCAGCATTCTTCCTTTTTGTGATATTTCATTGTTCTTGCATGTTTTCTTCTCCATCAGCATCTTCAGACCAGCAGACGAAGTGTGCTTGCAGCAAGCAACTTCCCTCCAAGGATGGCCACTCTTAATGCGTGCTCTGCTTAGGCCCTGACCACATCACCGAGGCCTGCCAGAATTGCCAAGACTTCGACCAGGCCACACGAAGATGCCAATTGAAGACCCTCTAGAATTTTCTTCTGCAGCAGAAATTAACCACTATGGAGAAGGAGCTCCAAGGGAAAAGTACCTCCTCTTCCCTGGGTTCCGGAGCGTCCACTTCTTCCCTTTCCCAGAAGGAGAAGAAATCTTGTGGGAAGCACAAGCACCAGGACAAGCATAAGGAATGGCCCCGGTCATCTTGCTTTCAGTCACCACATAAAGCAGCGGGCGATTCTGCATCTTCCTCCCATGGTAGGTTGGCCCCTCCTCCACCGGCAGCCCTTTCTTCTTCAGGGCTCTCTGTCTCAACCTCCTGCCCTCCTTACCATTTTGGGTGGTGTTCTTTGGGGTTTCGGACTCTGTCCCCAGCCCCTGAAGCTCAGGCTCTTCGTTCCAGCGGGTCCTCAGCCAGGCGGCTTGACTGGTCCTACCCCGGTCTTGGCGTTGGCCACTACAGTCTCGACTTCTGGGATTGACACGCCACCAAGCGATGCCTGGAGCATGCACTCACCTCCCCCACGAAAGCAACTCCTCTGCCTCTGTTAGGGGTTAGCTCCCCTGCGCACGCCTCTCCTTCGAGATTGTGCCAGCTGTTTCATCTTACTCATATCGGCCCTCACCTGTTCAGCTGACGTCGGCCCGGCAACGCCCCAGCTGTCATCCCCTACCCCTCAGCCGATGCCTGAGGATCTGATGCCTAGTCTTCCAACTTCTTCTAGACTGATGCCGGACAGACATACACCTCAAGGACCCGATGCCAGGGCACCTGGTGCCTCAGGGACCAACGCTGGATAAGTCTTCCCTGGCACTGACTCCCCAAAATCCTCCTGTGGATTACAACGCATTGTTTTCAATGTGGTTAGAGTTTATGAAGAGTAAGGACTCCCCAAGGGGACCCACCACTCCACTTCCTAGGGACCCTCCTACAACCCCAGACCGGACGAGCCCTAGCCTTCCCCAGGCTCTAGACCATCCCAGATTCTGACCCGTCAGGAAGGGGATTCACAATCTTCCTCCTCTGATGAATCAGAGGATTCTAGGTTACCGTTGGGAGCCAAGGGATACTCCCAGATCACCTTCTGATGATCCCACCTTCATGGATGTCATGAAGCACATTCAGTCCCTGATGGGTTGGGACATGGAGGTGCTAGACCCCGGGTGTCAGTGTCTCTCTACCTTCCTGCATAGGAAGGAAACCCTTCCTATGGTGGTTCCTCCTCTTATCAACTCATTCGAGGATATCAGTAGGGCTGCCTGGAATCACCCTTCCTCTACTCTGGCCTTATCCAAGAAGGCAGACCACCTTTACCATGTTCCCAGAGACAAGCCTTTCTACGGGGAGCATCCAGAAGCGAATTTGGTGGTTATGAATGATGCTTATGACCATACTAAGCAGCCCAGGCACCTTAGTACCCACCCTTCGGATAAGGAGTTTCGCCAGGTGGATCAGTTTGACAGAAAAGTCTACGCTTCTACCACCCTGACTGTGCAGACCCAAATTTCTAGCACACATGATTCAATATCAAAACGCCCTGTGGGACAAAGCTCTGGAGTTGGTACAGACTCTTCCTGAAGGCCCTAAGTCCCAGTTGGTCCAGATCCTAAAGTCAGGCTCAGACATAGGTACTCATTTCCTCAGAGCTTCCTATGATTCAGCGGATGCCGCAGGCCGGGTGGCAGCCACTGATGTGTGCATTCACTGCCATTCCTGGCTCAGGGTGTCAGGCTTTGCCTCGGATGTGCAGGCCAAAATTCTGGATGCCCCTTTCCAGGGTCCTAGCCTATTGGAGGAGGATGCCCAAAGCATTATCTCTCTCCTGCAGGAATCGGGAAAGGCGCTGAGGTTGGTACAATCCATGTATCGTTTTCAGCCTAAGCCCAACCAATGCCAGTCCTTTCGTCAACCCAACAGACAGCAGTCCAAGGGCCAACAGTTTAGAGGTGTCTTCAAACACAAGGCTACTTGTCAGCCAGTCAGAGCCTCAGTCCCTAGGGCCCCCAGAGCCCTGCCCCCGCTGCTTTGCCCATCCCAAGTTCCTCAGCCGGACTCCCTGCCCAACCTCCCTCCCTCCCCTGGTAGACATATTGGGGGAGGTGGTGGGGGGTCACTTTTCCCTATACTTAGAAAGATGGCGTAACGTAACCTCAGACCAATGGGTCCGCCAGCTGGTGGACAAAAGGACACACCCTGGAATTTCTGGAAATCCCCCCAGACAACCCTCCCTTGTGCTCCCATTATCCTCAGGTGCACATTGTCCTCGTCCAGGAAGAGATTCGGGTGCTTCTGCACAAACAGTCCGTAGAACCTGTCCCACCCACCCAACGAGGGAAGGGATCCTACTTGCACGTCTTCCTGGTCCCAAAGAAGACCAGCTACCTGAGATCAATTCTCAATCTCAGCCACCTGAACCTGTTTATAGAATACAAGTTCTTCAGGATGGTCACCCTCCATGGCCTGCTTTCCTTTCTTCACCAACAGGACTGGCTTTGTTCGCTAGATATGCAGGATGCTTATCTCCATATCCTGGTCTTTCAGCCCCACAGAAGGTTTCTCTGCTTTTGCTTCCAGGGAAACTATTACCAGTTCAGGTTCCTGCCATTCGGCCTTTCCTTGGCTCCCCAAGTCTTTCCCAAGTGCCTGGCCGTGGTGGCTGTGACCCTCAGGAGGCAGGGCCATTAGGTCTTCCCGTATCTGGACAACTGGCTGCCAACAGCCCCCTCCAGAGACCAACTGATCCGGACCATGGAGGCCACCTTCCACTTCCTCCAGAACATGGGCATCACCCTGAACCTGCCCTAGTCCTCCCTTTAGCCAAGCCAATGCTTGCAGTACATTGGAGCAAGCCTAGATTCAGCTCAGGGCAAGGCTTATCTCCCGCAGGACAAGGCAGAACGCTTACAAGTGCAGGCTTGTCTGGTTTCTGCATCTCACCAAGTACCAGTCAGGTCCTTTCTGGGGCACATGACAGCGGCCATAGGCACTGTACCTTTAACCCATCTGCACATGAGAGTGCCTTAGTGGACTCTTTGGGTTCAGTGGGACCAACACATGAACGATTTGGAGCAACTAGTCTTGGTCTCCAACTCTGCGGCAAACCTTGGACTGGTGGTTGAACACTTCCAACCTATTCAAAGGGATTCACTTCTGAGCAGAATCGCCATGGCAGAGTCTTACGATGGATGCATCGAACCTGGGCTGGGGCACCCATCTTGCAGGTCCTCAGACCCAAGGGTCTCAGCATGAGCAGCATCTCTACATCAGTGTCTTGAAGATGAGGGCAGTCCTTTATGCCTTGCAGGCCTTTTGAGTGCATCTGCTCTCTGGCTCTCTTCTGATTCAGACAGACATGTCGGTTGTCTATTACA
The DNA here is from genome assembly GCA_016271365.2 of Neoceratodus forsteri. Taxonomy (NCBI): domain Eukaryota; kingdom Metazoa; phylum Chordata; order Ceratodontiformes; family Ceratodontidae; genus Neoceratodus; species Neoceratodus forsteri. The sequence continues at coordinate 730,755,311 of CM028132.1, forward strand.
TAAACAAGTGGGGACTCACTCTTACCCCCTTTGCAGAGAGGCCATGATTGTATGGTACTGGGCCATCGAACACGACCTGGAACTGACAGCAGTACATGTTCCAGGCATCCAAAATGTCCTGGTTGACAGCTTAAGTCGGTCCAGATCGAAGGCATGTGAATAGGAGCTCCTGCCCTCAGTGGTTGAGGATCTCTTCGACAGGTGGGATCACTCAGTGCTAGATCTTTTTGCATCCCCACTCAATGCAAAACTGCCAAATTTCTGCTCACTCGATCCAGAGCCTGGTGCTTTCTGGTGAGATGTGTTGTCCCTCTCTTGGACAGGGATGTTCCTGTATGCTTTCCCTCCCTTTCCGCTCCTGCAGAGGTTTCTTCTCAAGCTGCAGTCAGAGGGAGCGGAGATGATCCTTATAGCTCCCTACTGGCCACGCCAGATATGGTTTGCACTGTTGCAGCAACTACCTGTAGAGCGTCCACTTCCCTTGCCTCCTTGCTCCGACCTCCTCTATCAGGGACAGGGCACGCTCATTCACCCGGACCTCAAGTCTGTGCATCTTCATGCATGGCTCCTGCAGCCTTGGCCATTACCCACTTTCGAGTTCCTCCCAGGTGGTGGATGTTTTAGTGGCTGCTAGGAGGCCTTCCACTAGAGCCACTTGCACCATGAAGTGGAAACGGTTCTCCATTTGGGCCGCCATCTGGCACTTGGACCCCTTCACCTGTCTGGTGAACCTCGTCCTGGAGTACCTTCTGTCCCTTTTGGACTGAGGTCTGGGTTACTCCTCACTTAAGGTGCATCTTTCTGCCCTCTCTGTGTACTATGCATCTATTGAGGGCAAAGCTATTGCCCAGTTGGATCTCTTCCACACTTTTTTGCGGAGCAACCTTCACGTGAAGCCTCCCATTAGGGACCCAGCCACGCCATGGGATTTATTTGTTTTAGAGAAACTTACTCTGCCTCCCTTCGTGCCAGCCGCAAGCTGTGAGCTCTGCTTTCTGTCGTGGAAAGTGTTGTTTTTGGTTGCCATTACTTCTGCTTGGAAGATTTCTGGGCCCCAGGCTCTGATGTGTGAAGAGCCTTATTTAGTTTTCCACAAAGACAGTGTGTTCAAACAACATGAAGTCTTGCTATATTATGACTAATGCAGTTTGTCCCACCATTAGAACTGCTCCGGAGGTGAAAGAGTTAACTTCCATGCAGAGCATGGAACTTAGAGCGCGAGCTCGGTTAGAAAAGCTCTGTCTAGGACATTTCAAACCGAAACTGTCAGATTCTTTACTCCGCCTCACTGAACAGTCGCTCCGGAGATTCCTCCTGCTGCTTGGTTCATTTTCTCGGTTTAAAGAGTTTTTTCTCGGTTAAATTCAACTGCGATTGTCATTATTTTAACCGCAAACCGATCGGTTCAAGCTCTGTCTATGGTATTGTAAGTAATAGATAGGTTTTCTGTGTGGAACTTGTAAATGTTTATCGGTTTGGTTTGAACCGATCAGATTGTTTTAAACTTCATTCTGAAGCATTTTAAGGCTTGTTAGAGTGCGGTTCCTGGTTCTTATCGGTTCTAAAAAAACCGGATTTCATTACGGTTTTTTCCACGACCCATGACATGGTTGGGAACCGATAAGGGTGTCTTGCCTGGCACTGCCGAAAAAAAAGGGCAAGTTTTTGGTTAGGCTGGCATTTTGTCTGAGAAACCCAAAAGAAAACCGGGCCCACTGGGTTTCAACACTGTAGTGTTCAGGAGAAGCCTTGCCAAGGCTGACCCACACACCACATGTGTTTATTGTCTGGGGTTTGACCACCTCAATGCAGACTGCCAGATTTGTAAGAACTTCCCTGCAGCTACCCTAGATAAGAGAGTTGGTAGGCTCAGGGAACCAGAGGCCAAAAGTCCGCTGACCCGATGGACAGACCGTTCGGTGCCAGCCGAACCGAGGGAGTGCCCTCTGACCAGGGCCAGACTTCCTCGGGCAAACGTAAAGCTGACTCGGAGGAGCCAGTTCCAGCAAAGAGAACTAGAAAGTCAGCAGGTGTGGAGTCAAAAATCCCTTCTCCAACTGCTGCAGAGATAGCCAGGGCAATATAAATTGTCCAGTCACTTTCCCCGGTTCCATCCGAAATGCCACTATCTGGCAAAAGTTCGGTTCGGTCGGTTCCACCGGTTCAAGAATATGATATAGAGGAGTTTTATGAACCAGAGGAGGGGGAGGATGATTATGAACAGTGTGAATGTGACTTTGAAAGTCTGGATGTGCCCATTGAACCGGACATCTCCCCAGACAGACCTTTAGGAGAATCTCCCCCTAGGCTTGCTGAGTCCCCTTCTCATTTTCTGTTTTATAAAAAGTTGTTGAAACCCAGCTTCCTTTAGAGGAGGCTGTGGATGAGCAAGAGGAGCCTGACTTGTAGAGATGAGGATATCCCAGAGTTCAGGAAATTGTCTGTTCCTTTACATAAATCTTTTAGGAAACAAACAATAAAAATTTTAAAAGCTCCTAATTCTGTGCCTCCTGTGGATAAAAGATGGACAGGAGGTACACTCTGTCAGGTCCTGATACAGAATTTCTTTCACAGCAATGCAGCCATGTTGGGGTAGTTCAGGCTGCAGCCTGTGATAAAGCTAATATTCCCCTGGCTTCACATCATCCTGACAAGGACTCCAGGAAGATTGATGCCATGGCTAAAAAACAATACATGGCAGCATCCTTGGGACTCAGACAAGCAAACTATATAGCTTATGTTGCGAGATACCAAAAATCTAGATGGGATACTGTCATGGCTTTAGCCAAACAGGCCCCTGGCCAGCTTGCCAAGGAGCTGGAGCAGGTGGCTGCTGATGGTATTGAGGCATCTAAGGTGCAATTCCATGCTGCAGTGGATTCTAATGATGTATCCTCTAGAGTCATGGCTACATCTGTGGCTTTTCATAGATTGGCTTGGCTCAGGTGTACTACTTTGTCACAGGATACCCAGTCTAAGGCTATGGATTTTCCTGTGGTGGAGATTCTTTGGTTTGGGAGCAGACAGAGAATTATATGAAGAAAATGGATGAATATAGAACCACTTATAGGAGTGCATAAGCCAAGGACGCAAGCCACTCCTCAGAGGCAGCCCCCAGGGGTAGAGGCAGGCCTTTTCACAGGCCTTTTACCAGACCAGGCCTCCTCTTCAGCTTATGTTCAGAGGGGTTCTTCAGAGGGAGAGGCAGGCGGGGTACAAGCAGGCCTGCTCCCACCCCTCAGCCTAAAGCCCCTGCCAAACAGGCACCCTGATGGGATGCCCAGGGCAGTTCTCCATTACCTGTAGGGGCAGGCTGGCTTACTCGTCCAGGACTGGGAGTCTTTAACATCAGACAAGTGGGTCCTGGAAGTAGTAAACCAGGGTCTGGTTCTCAGTTTCAAAAATTTCCAAAGATGAGAATCGGATCTTTCCACCTGCAAACCTTCTAGAGACTCTTGCCTTGGAAACAGAAGTCTCAACCCTCCTGGCTCTCAGAGCTGTAGAAAGGGTTTCTCCCCTACACCAGGGCAAGGGTTTGTACTCCAGGTACTTCCTTACCCCAAAAAAGACAGGAGAGTGGCGGCCCATCCTGGACCTAAGATATCTGAACAAGCACCTTTTAAAACCAAAATTCAAAATGGTGACTCTAGGAATGATTTTACCCTCCCTAAGGCCAGGGTACTGGCTAGCTTCCCTGGACCTCAAGGATGCCTACTTCCATGTTCTTATCAGAAGCTCCCACCGAAAGTACCTCAGATTCGAACTGCCCTCAGGCCATTATCAGTTCAGAGCAATGCCCTTCGGCCTTACCTCTGCCCCAAGGGTATTCACAAAATGTCTGGCAGTAGCAGTTGCTCATTTAAGAAGGCAAAAGATTGCCATCTTTCCCTACCTGGACGACTGGCTCATTGTGGGTCAGTCTCCAGATCAGGTCAAATCACACCTGCAAGTTACCCAGCAGCTGCTACCTCTGGGCTTTCTTCTCAATCTTCCAAAGTCAGTTCTGGAACCTGTCCAGGTACTCACCTTTATAGGTGCAGAACTGGACACAAAGCAGGCCAGAGCCTTCCTTCCCCTAGAAAGGGTAAGGACCCTGGTGGCCCTGGCCTCGTCCTTCACTCTGCAGGTCTCTCGACCAGCAAGGCATTTCCTGCAGCTCCTAGGACACATGGTTGCTTCCACAGCTGTAGTGCAAGGAGCAAGATTTCAGATGAGGGACATTCAGTTCCATTTGAGAGCCTTCTGGTCTCAAAGAAGAGATTCCCTATCCAAGTTAATCCCAGTGACTCGAACCCTGATCCAGGCCCTTCAGTGGTGGCAGGATCAGAGCAATCTGAGACAAAGGGTGCCCTTCATCCCTCTATCTCACTCCTTGACCCTTACTACAGATGCGTCCCTCTTGGGATGGGGAGCTCACATGGGCGACCTCTCCACCCAGGGGTTGTGGTCCCCTCAGGAATCTCTGCTCCACATCAATCTGTTGGAACTCAGAGCTGTTTTTCTAGCACTTCAGGTTTTTTCTGCATCTGTTCAGAACAAGGTGGTACAGGTCAGAACAGACAACACCACTACAATGTGGTACATCAACAAACAAAGGGGCACTCGGTCTTGACCTTGTGCACCGGCGATGAAGTTGTGGTCTCTGTCTTATTCCTGAACACTTCCCTCATAGCAGTTCACCTCCAGGCAAGGACAATGTCCTGGCAGATGCTCTCAGCAGGATTTCCCAGGGCCATCACGAATGATCACTGGATCCCTAGTACTGGGGATAGTTTTTGCCAGATGGGGCACCCCTCAGATAGATCTTTTTGCAGCCCCAGACAACCATCAACTTCCACTTTTTTGTTGCAGGCCCCCAGTGTTGGGCTCAGTCCCCCTGGATGCCTTTCTCTTCGATTGGGAAGGGACGTTTCTCTATGCCTTCCCCCCCCCTTCCCTCTCCTGTTCAAGGTGCTAGTCAAAATCAGATCTCAGCCCTGCAAGATGATTCTGATTGCTCCAGACTGGGCCAGGCAGCCCTGGTACCCACTCCTTCTGTCCTTAGCAGTCCATCTTCCCCTGTGTCTCCCCAGGAACCACAATCTGTTAACCTGTGCCCAGGGGAGAGTCTGGTATCTGAATCTCAAATCCCTCAACCTCAAGGCCTGGCTCTTGAGGAGTTAGAGTTTGTTGATCTACAACTTTCTCAGGGTGTTCTCGAAATCTTGAAAGCTTCTAGGAAGCCTTCCACCAGGGCTACCTATAACTCCAAGTGGAAAAGGTTTTCCATGTGGTGTCCTGGGAAGCATATTTCCCCGGAATCTGCTGATTTGCCCACTGTTTTGGACTATATGGTCCATCTTAATTCTTTGGGACTGAGACCAGCTACCCTGAAAGTGCATTTGGCAGCTGTCTCTGCTTTTATTTCAGCAGAGAAGCCCTCTTCTCTTTCTGCTCACCCTGTATTTTCCAAGTTTTTTGGGATTGCTTCATACCAATCCACCATTCAGGGACCCTGCCCCTGCCTGGGATCTTAATGTTTGCATTGCTCAGCTGATGCAACCCCCCTCTGAACCTCTGTCTTCGGCAGAGCTTAAGTACTTAACTTGGAAAACTGTATTTCTAATAGCCATCACTTCTGCCAGACGCATAAGTGAGTTACAGGCTTTATCAGTGGAGACTGACTTTATTCCTTTCACAGGGATAAAGTAGTCCTCAGGACTAACAGGAAGTTTTTGCCTAAGGTGGTTTCAGATTTCCTCCTTAACCAATCTATTTCACTTCCAGTGTTCTTCACTGACCATTCCTCCTCTGGTGAGAGGAGGCTGCACAGCTTAGATGTTAAGAGGGCCCTAAGTTACTACATAGAGCGTACCAAGGGTCACAGGTTTGACTCCCTCCAACTATTTCTCACTTATGGTGAGGTTGGGAAAGGGAAACCTGCCACTAAGAGATCCATTGCCAGGTGGATTGTCTCTTGTATCCAATTTTGCTATCAAAAACTGGGTAAGGTTCCCCCTTCAGGCCTGAGGGCTCACTCTACCAGAGGTATAGCTGCGTCTCTAGCTGCTGCCAGAGACATCCCTATCTTAGAGATATGTCAAGCAGCTACTTGGAAAACAGTACACACTTTCACCAAGCATTACTCCCTGGATATCCAGGCCAGGAGGGATGCTCGGTTTGGCACAGCCATGCTTCAGAGCCTATTCCCTAAGTAGGTTCTGTCCCTCCTCCATGAAGGTACTGCTGTGTAGTCTGCATTAGTCATAATATAGCAAGACTTCATGTTGTTTGAAGAAAAATTACTCACCTTAGTAATGTTGTTTCTTCCAATGGAGTCTTGCTATATTATAGATCCCCCAGCCTGCCCCTCTCAGAACTTCTACTTTGGGTATGGGGTGGGCATTCTACTATTGGCACTTATTGATGCCCCTTTATGTTTTCCACCCCTTCTTGTTGGGGTGTTTGGATGTTGTGTTTTATTTTATCTTATCTTTCCTGGTCCCCTGACTTGAGTCTTGGTGTTGGGACCAGGAAAATGTGCTAATATTTTAGTAGCCAGTTGGCTAGTGTAGGTTACAGCTTCCACACAGAGCCTTAGTGAGTTTTGCTCATAAAGATCTGACAGTTTCGGTTTGAAATGTCCTAGACAGAGCTTTTCTAACCGAGCTCGCACTCTAAGTTCCATGCTCTGCATGGAAGTTAACTCTTTCACCTCCGGAGCAGTTCTAATGGTGTGACAAACTGCATTAGTCATAATATAGCAAGACTCCATTAGAAGAAACAACATTACTAAGGTGAGTAATTTTTTCTTTTTGTAGACCAATCCTAAGTTTTTGCTTAAGGTGGTGTCTGAGTTCACGTTAAATCAGTCCATCCACCTGCCTGTTTCTTTTTCAGAGTATGCTCATCAAGGGGAGGCCTTGCTTCATACTCTGGATGTTCATCGGGTGCTTAGGTTTTACCTGGACCGCACCTGTTATGTTAGACAGACTGACTAGTTGTTTGTTTCATTTGCCCCCAGAAGACAGGGGGCTCCTGTTTCTAAACAGTGTTTATCTAAATGGTTGGCTAATTGCATTGTTTATTGGTACCTCAAATATGACAAGCCTTTGCCAGGTCCTGTGAAAGGCCATTCGGTCAGAAGCTTGGCTGCCTCAGCTGCTTCTTTTAGAACGTGACCGCTGTTGACATTTGCGCAGCTGCTTAGAGTTCTGTCAATACCTTTGTCAAGGATTACAATCTGGACATTGCCTCTAGGCATTGAGCTGGTTTTGCAGTCCTCCAGGGCATACTGTCTTAGAGTGCCCTAGGGCTGATGCTCTCCTCCTCCCAGTTGACCAGGTCAGTTCCTTCACTGCTTGGGAGTCGGTCCTAACAGTGTTGCCTGCTACAAGAGCCCCCTCGAAGTAACATAGTGCAGTTATGTAAGATCTTACTGTAACAGTTCTTACTTCGAGAGGGTTCCTTTAGTAGGTCATCACATATAGGACTGGTGCCACCTGGCGTCGGGCCGCATGACATGCTTTTCTAGCAATACCTGACGGGGGACCGCCTACCCTACGTCACGTGACTGACGTCAGCGTGACTGTATATAGTGGGCAGTCCCCATGCCCATCCTCCAGTTCTTTCCCACCATCACCTCATGTCAGTCGCATTGCAGACTTCCAGTTAGCGATTGTCGTGAAAGTTCATCGCGTCGGTTTATCCCTCGCTGCCTTTTTTCTCAAAATTTCGTGTTCTTCCTTATGTCTTCACTCAAGAAGAAGTGCTCGTCCTGTGGCACGCAGATCCCGCGCAAAGACGGTCACTCCAAGTGCATTCTCTGTCTAGGCCTGGAGCATCCAGTCTCCTCCTGCCCCGAGTGTCATTCCTTTAACCAGGTCACAAAATAGAGGAGACAGCAGGCTTTGGAGGCCCATGTACTAAAAGCCCGCCTGGCTTCCTTAGAGAAGAAAATGGATCATCTCTGGGATTCATCTGAAAAATCTTCTCCTTCAAAAAAGCACAAGGAGAAATCTAGGGAGCGGGCTCGCTTCGCGGATAATGTCAGGCCCTCGGCGAGCAAGGCCCAGCTGCCGCCCAGAAAACCGGATGGTAAGTCAGACAAAACTTCAGTGGATAAGTAGGCCATCAGCTCCTCCAGCGAACGTGCCACCTTGGCCGATAAGTCGGCCCCTGGCTCCTCCGGGAACCGCGTGGCTGCCGGTAAGTCGGCTCCCCGGGCTGGGGGTAGTTGCCCTGCTCCGGTCGGTAAGTCGGCCGTGGGCTCCTCCCCTGACCGCCCGACCCCGCCTGCTAAGTTGGCCGTCCCTGACGATCGCTCTGGCTCAGTTCCCCCCATCTGGGCCTCACGGCGCCTCTCCTGATGTCTGGCGGGACCAGAGGGAGAAAGCCCCTCTCCCTCCTCCTTCACCCGTGCTCTCCAATTCACCGGCGGGCACATCCGGTGATACCAGCTGAGAACCATTTGACCCTGTCGAGCCTTTGGGGTCCTCTCCGCATTCCCCTTCTGGGGTCAAGGAAAAGGAGGCTCCTCCTCGGCCTACAGGCCTTTCTGTGGAGGCCCCTCCTCCGCCTTCTGGCACTTCCTCCGACGCTGGCTATCCTGATGACAGTCACGCTGCCTGGTCTGGCTGACCAGCCTTTGCCTTTGGCCCCGACACTAGGGCCCCTTCGGTTCCGACGCCAGATCCCCTTCCGGTGCCGGATCGGGTGGTGCCAGTTCTGACGTTGGTTCCCCTGATGCAGGCTGTCCCGACGCCGGACCCTCAACCTGTTTACACCACGGTGGGTCCGACGTGGGTTCCCCCGACGCCTGATCTGATGACAGGGATTTATACCCGACCCCGAACTGTCCCGCATTACCCTTTGGGGTGTCCTGGGGACCACTACATGGGGGGGATCTCATTCTGGACTGGAGTCCTCTTGGGCAGTTCTACCCCGGATTTAATCCATACTCCCATTATACGGGATTCCAGGGCTATTATCCCCCCCTCCTCTGGTTACCCCAGATTTCAAGACCTTAATACAGTCTTGGTGGCAGGGGGCTAGGTCGGAGTTGGTTTAGGACCTGGAGACTAGGCTCCCACAGCTGCGGTCTCCTAGGTCCCCTTCCCCGAGCAGTTTGTCAATAGCAACTGTCCACATCTTGGGGAAGACTCAACAGGACATTTCCCTTCTGGGTACCAGACGCCGTCCTGTCGAGGAGGGAGACGATGATGATGACAGTTCAGATGGGAGGGAGGATTCCTCGGAGGAGGACCCTGAGGACACAAGAGGCTAGGTCTTGCCAAAGTCTCCTTCCTGAAGACCCTGCCTTCTCAGACCTCTTAAGGGCCACGAAAGACTATTTCGACTGGGAGTCGGAGGAACAGGAGCCCATGAGACACAGGCTCACAGAACACCTAGACTTGGAGTCTCTGTCTCCCATCCCCATTCCTCCATGGATGGCCCCTCACCAAGACCTCACCACTACCGTCTGGCAGATGCCTCATTCTATCCTGGCTGTCACCAAGAGGGCAGACAGGCTCTACCAGGCACCGAAGGATGCTGCTTTCTTAAAGGCCCATTCCTAAAGCTGACTCTGTGGTCATCTTGGTGACTCATGGTCACTCTTCAGCACCCAAGCACGTGAGCACTACTTCTCTGGACAAAGAGTCAAAGCTGATGGACCAGTTAGGAAAAAATATATATTCCTCAGCCACGTGCGCCCTCCGGTCCCTCAATTACATGGCCCACATGGTGTCCCATCAGAAAGCGACCTTGGCCAGGCTGGAAGCGCGAGTCCAGTCCATGGCTCCCTCATCTTTAAAGGAGGACCTTGCCAAGGATCTCCACCTCTCCAAGGTTTCTTGTAGGCACGCTTTACGCGCCACTTACGACTCTGTTGACTCAGTGGCCCGTACCTCGGCAACTGCTGTTGCCCTCAGACGGCATTCCTGGCTTCGTCTTTCTGGCCTCGCCAATGAGGTCCAGTCGGCGATTCAGGACACCCCTTTCAGGGGCTCGGTCCTTTTTGGTGGGGACACCAAGAATATTATCACAGACCTATAGGACAAGGGAGTTGCACTTAGGTCTGTCAGGTCAATATACTGATCAGGCTCTCAACAACAGCAGCCGTTTCGCAAAAGGACCTGGAGGCAAAGAACGCTCAGGTGCACTGCCAAGAGGAGCAAAAGGCCACGGGTACAGCCACCCCTCCTGCCTCCAAAAATCAGAGACATTCAGAAGGTCCTCCCCCTGAACGTCCTGCCACTTCTTGACTCCCCGGCCCCACTGTCTCCTCAGTCTTGCGGCGAGGAGCAGGTGGGGAGGAGGTTCACCCACCACACGCAGGAGTGAAGGGCGATCACCTCTGACGAATGGGTCCTGCAACTAGTGTCCATAGGACACACCATAGAATTCCTGGAGATTCCTCCAGAAACTCTACCCACAAAGTCTTCTTATTCTCGGGACCAGGCTCTTGTAATCCGTGAGTAGGTGAATTCGCTCTTGCTCAAAGAAGCAATCGAGCGCGTCCCCTTTGGAGAAAGGGATTTTATTCCAATTTTTTCCTCGTTCCAAAAAAGACTGGGGACTTCAGACTCATACTCGACCTAAGTCAGCAAATCGGTTTGTTGAGTACGAAAAATTTAGAATGCTGACGCTCCAGAGCCTCCTCCCTCTCCTCATGGAGAACCACTGGCTCTATGCCCTGGATATGCAGGATGCTTACCTGCACATTCCTATTTTCCTCAGCCACCGCTGATTCCTGCGTTTTCGTTTCCAAGGGGAACACTTCCAATTCTGGGCGCTCCCCTTTGGCCTGTCTTCGGCACCACAGGCTTTTACCAAGTGCCTGGCGGTGGTCGCGGCATTCCTACACTGCAAGGGCATTGTGGTCTTCCCTTACCTGGGCGACTGGTTGATTTCAGCCCCGTCTAGGGACTCTTTGTTGGAAGCTCTGTCCTTTACCCTGGACCTTTTCAGCAGACTAGGGATCACGGTCAGTGTTCCCAAGTCATCCCTTATCCCTGCCCAGAGATTTCAGTTTATTGGGGCAGTCCTGGATACGGTCCAGTGCAGAGCCTTCCTTCCTCCCGACAGGATGAAGACCCTCATCTGTCAGGCCTCCAAAGTGGCTTCCCTCAGGACCATCCCTGCCCAGGAAGTCTTTCACCTTCTGGGCCTGATGGCGGCCTCCATAACTACCATTCCCCTTGCAAGGCTCCACATGAGGATTACTCAGTGGTCCTAGCAGGTGCTGTGGGATCAGCTCCTGGACAACCTGGACCATCCGGTTCTGGCCTCCTTAGCAGTTCAGAAAGACAATGGTGGAAGGATTCTTGCAATCTTTCTCTGGGGCTTCCCTTTCGGAACCCTGCGCCAGTAGCCACCCTCACCATGGATGCCTCGAATATGAGGTGGGAAGCTCATCTTTGGGAACACCAAGCACAGCGACTATGGTCTGGCTTGGAAACTTCTCTCCACATCAATGTTCTGGAGTTGATGGCGGTCCTGTACATGTTACAGACCTTTCAGACCCTCCTTCCAAAGGGATCACTGCTAATCCAAATGGACAATATGTCGGTAGTTTGGTATATCAACATATAAGGAGGAACCCGGTCGTACCCCCTTTGCAGGGAGGCGATGCGGGTGTGGAACTGGGCAGTCCAGCACCACTTGGTCCTAGTGGTCGTGCACGTTCCAGGTGTTCTAAACATCCTGGCTAACAGTCTCAGCAGGGCTCAGACCCTAGCTCATGAGTGGGAACTACATCAGGAAGTGGCGGAATTCATCTTCCAAAATTGGGGGCGTCTAGAAATCGACCTCTTCGCCTCCCAATACAATGCAAAAGCGATTCAAGTTTTGCTCACTCATTCCAAAGCAAGGTGCTTTTTGGAGCGACGCGTTGTCTCTATCTTGGACAGGGACATTTTAGTACGCTTTCCCTCCATTTCCCATTCATTCTGCAGAGTGTTCTCCTCAAAGCTCCAGGCAGAGATGATCTTCTTCGCTCCTCTCTGGCCGAGACAGATCTGGTTTCCGCGGCTACAACAGCTTTCCCTGGAACCACCGGTTCCACTTCCAGTGACTCACGACCTCCTGACCCAGGATCAAGGTCGACTGGTACACCCGGGGCTCAAGACCCTGCATCTCCATGCCTGGCTCCTGCAGACATAGCGATATCCGGTTTTGGGGATTCCTTCAGGGTTGCTCAAGTCCGAATCTAGGCCAGGAAACCATCTACCCGTTCCACTTATGCCATGAAGTTGAAGCAGTTTTCCATTTGGATGACCACTAAGGGTTGGAACCCCTTCCCTTGCTCGGCCCCACAAGTCATGGAATACCTCCTTCACTTGTCAGACTCCGGTCTGTCCTGCTCTTCCTTAAAGGTCCATATCTCAGCGTACCATGAGCTAGTGGATGGTAAACCCGTGGCTCAGTTGGAAGTCTCCAAAATCTTTCTGAAAGGGATTCTCCATCTGAAACCCCCATCCACAGCCCAACTCCGCCTTGGGACTTGAACTTCATACTGGAAAAGCTCACCCTTCCTCCTTTCGAGCAGGCTATGAGCTGTGATTTGCACTTCCTTTCCTGGAAGGTGCTTTTTCTTGTGGCTATCACGTCAGCCCGAAGGATTTCGGAGCTTCATGCTCTAGTCTGCAAGGAGCCATACTTGATTTTCCATAGGGACTGGGTGGTCCTCGGAACTAATCTGAGGTTTCTTCCCAAGGTGGTGTCAGAAGCCACGCTGAATCAGTCAGTAGAGCTTCCGATGTATTATCCATCCCCCTTTTAACAGAGGTGAGGCACTCCTTCATAAGATGGATGTCCATCGGATTCTATAGTGTTACACCCATCAGACCAAAGAATTTCACTCTTGCGACCAGTTGTCTCCTTTGCCCCGAGATCGAAGGGCAAACCAGTTTCTAAGCAGGGTCTTTCCAAATGGTAAGGCAGCTACATTCCATACTGTTACCAGAAGTACGATAAACCTCTGCTGGGTACCATCAGAGGTCTTTCTACTAGGGGCATGGCTGTCTCTGCAGTCTTCCTACGGAATGTTTCCGCGGCTGATATTTGTGTTGCTACTAGTTGGAGTTCTGTCCATACCTTTACCAAACATTATAGTCTGGACATTGCTTCTAGGTGGAGGGCTGGCTTTGGCCTCGCCGTCTTGCAGGGCCTTCTGTCCTAGACTGGGTCCTTTCTGGACTTCAGTTCTTTCCATTGGAGTTAGTTTTCCTCCTCCCTAGTTTCTCTCAGTCTCTCCTTGGAAGGACTGCTTGGGACTCTGTCATATATGTGATGACCTACTGAAGTAACCCTCTCGAAGTAAGATAGTACAGTTATGTAGGAACTTACCATAATGGTAGATCTTCGAGAGAGGTTCCTTCAGTGGGTCATATTTTTCCCTCCCTCCTTCCCCACGTTTTATGTTTTACAGGGACTCCAAATCCTGTTCGCTCCTGCTGTCAGTCTTCTTCCTGGCTCCGGCGGGAGAACTGGAGGGTGGGCATGGGGACCAGCCACTATATACAGTCACGCTGACATCAGTCACATGACATTGGGTGGGCGGTCCCCCATCAGGTATTGCTAGAAAAGTCTGCCATGCGGCCCGACACCAGGTGGCACCGGTCCTATATGTGATGGCCTACTGAAGGAACCTCTCTCGAAGATCTACTGTTACGGAAAGTTCCTACATAACTGTACTATCTTTGAGAGGAGCTCTTACAGCAGGCACTGATCTCCCTCCCACTTTCCCCTGGTTTGCTGCTTCTTTATATTGGTTATTTTGCTTTCATTGGTTATGAGGAACCTCCTTGATTCTCCAATCCCTGTGCATCTCTGGGTCTCCAGTGGGAGAACTGAGGATGGGTTGGGGGACTGGCCATTTTATACCATTGGTGGATGTCGGCGTGCCGACACTGGGGGAGGTCCCTTGCTAATGACTGCTAGCTAGACGCTCTCTATGTAGTCCTAGTGCATGGTGGCTTAGTCCTAATGGTGTTGCCTACTGCAAAAGCTCCTCTCATAGATCTGCTGTTATGGTAGGTTCTTACATAACTGTACCTTCCAGGGCAGCTCAGACCTGTAGGCTGAATGCAGTAGTAAGCATAGTGAGGGACCCTTGGAAGAAACAACATTACTAAGGTACATCATTTTTTTCTTCCTTTCTTCCTGATACAGGAGGGCCCTGGGTAACGACTGAAGCAGTCATTCCTGCTGTGCAAGACAGGACATAGGACAGAAGGAGATGTCATTTGGAATATGCAACCTCCTGAAGTCCAGATCAGACTGGTTTCCAAGAGGACCCAACCTTTGAGACACAAAGAACAGGCCTGGAAGAGATGTCATAGGATGGGGGAGGGGTGCCAAGGGTGGGTGGAGACTAGTTTTAAAAAAAACTTGTTAAACCTGAGTTTTGTGAGAGACTGGGTAGTTAGGTTCCGACTTTGAGCAGTTACTATCTAAGGTTTGAGCTTCCTGATTCACTAAGGCATCCTGTGTGATTAACTATTCTGCTTTGCTAAACAGGAAGAGAGGAGTGAGGTTTTTCCGTATGTTACCTGATGTTGAAAAATTTTCTCTTTATCTCTGTAAAATTACTGCTCCTGTAGTCTTAGTATAGTTTTCTGTATTACATGTGTAAATATCCTGAAGTATTAAATATTTATTTCTAGGAACGTAGATATGGTACATTTATCCACACTAATAACGCTCTTCCTTTCAAGGGTTAACTTGCCGGATGTCTTTAAGTTAACCTTCTCCCACCCCACCAGGTGGTATACTCCTCGGCTGCGCCCCGTGATGTCAGATCTTCCTTTCCGCTGGAAGTGTCAGGTCTGCTTCACAGCTCTGTGCACACTGTAGGCCTTTATTAAGTGCACCATTGGCAGATGTTGCTGTTTTCCTCAAAACTAGTGAGAATATTCTCAGTTCTGCTTCAGTTGTTCAACGTCTGCAGTGGGATGCGAGGAATCCAAAACGGGTCCAGGCTTCAGTCATTGTATCCAGAGCAACCAGAAGATGTAACAGACAGATTCACATACCTTGTGCATCTACTGCCTACGGGGCACAGGACGACATCGCCGCCTGTGGCCTTTGCTCCCTTCGTCCCTTGAAGACCATTATACCTGTCTTATCGGTTGACTGGCCAAACGGGACCTCCAGTGAGGTCTGTGGATGCCCGTAAGGCGATTTCTGTGGCTGTGGAATCTGCATCCCAGCTTGCATTAATGGAAAAGGAGGCAAAAAAAGCTGTGACAGGGGCCTCTTCAGTCTCAGCACTGCTCCTGGTCAGGACTGTATCGGGGTGTGATTCTTCAGAACTTTTTGAGACACCATCAGTCATGGGACAGGAAAGAGCATGCTTCATCCGCTCCTGTGATTCCCTCACGTGGTCTATGGCTGTTGAGTGCCAGGCTGCTAGCTCGAAGATATCCCCATCGAGTTTGTTGGCCTCGACAAAGGCAGACCAGAAGGTTGATATTTTTCTCAACTCGGTCGACTTGTTGGAAGGGATCAAACAAGACTCACTCTCTTGGACCCTGATCCTTTTGTCCCTCATTCAGGAGGGCCAGAAGCAGTCAGTGAACCCGGATGTCTCCTCCAAGGAACTGCCTCCCTCCGGTGTCGCACAGCAGGAGCCAGTCCAAGTAGTCTACATGGCCCCTCTGCCTGCCTTTTCTCACCATTGATGGCCATGTTGTCGGTTGAGGTACAGGTCGTGGTCAAGATCATTGTTGAGGGATTCCTCATACTCCTATTCTCAAATATCTTGGAGCCACTGCCACAGGTACTCTTCGTCCTCTTCATCCTCTTCATCGTCCGATGAAGAGAGACTTCATCACAGGATGAGGCAGCGCTGTGAGGACAAGCTGTGGCAGCAGTGGGCCTTGCTTGGGCAGGGTAGGGCTCTCCCCTGGTCCAGTCCATTATGGTCCCACCAAGACAAATGTCGCCAACACCTGTCTTCCCCCAATCCTGATGGAACTGCTGCCATGACAGCCATTGCAGGGAGACCCTACCATAGACTCCCATCTGGCTGCCAGTTTGCCAGGCCGGTTATTCATGGAGATCACTCAGATGAATCCCGAGTGGTGCACGGTGAAAAACGTCTGAGTCCGTGTTCAAAGTATCCTTGCATGACTCCAGTGGGTCCTCCATACAGTCCTTGAGGACCCATGGGAGAAACCATGATTAAGCCAAGGAAATGACTACTGACCATGGGCTGGTGTCTTTTGGAGCTCTTCTCAGATTGATATCAGAGTCCATGGAGGTCCCTCTCGAACCAATTCAGAAAAGAGCTAAGTATCCCTTCACTGAAATTTTGGACAGGGATGATTGCCTGGGGGTCGCCTTCCTGATGGCAGAGGTCATCCTGGGACCTGCTCTTGAGCTTTGGCAGCATCCTGTACGGCACCCTCAGCCAGTATGGTCTGCAAGTATGCATTCCCTATTGGCACCTTGTCCATTTTCTTGGACCACCACTCAGCTGAGGGATTGGTGGCCGACTCTGTTTTCTGAAAAACTAGCAATATTAAGGATGTGGACAACTCCCCTGATAAGGAGTCCAAAAAGCTTGAACACAAGCAAGAAAGATGTATGCTGTGTCCTCCCTGAGTCTCCTTCAGGCAAGCTATTCCCTGATGATGGCCAACTTCAGTCACTCCCTCTGAGTCCTCCCTTGCCAACTTGCTGCCTTATGGATGGCGCTGAAGATAGTCAGAGACCAGGGTCAAGTGCTGTCTAAACACCAGCTCCAGGCAGTCTTGGAGATCAGTGTCTCTTGCACCCATTCCATGGCAGCGGCCATTGCCATGCACTGCAGGGCCTGCTGTGGATCTCGAGATTCACGGCGGATACCCAGCACAAACTGGCCAATATTTTCTTCTTGGGCATCAACATTTGTGGCTCAGGGGTGGAGGGGCATCTCACAAGGATTGAGAAGTCCAGTACCACCTTAGATTCTGTGACTGCCTTGCAGATGGACAAGAAAGAGCAGAAGCCGAAAAAGAAGCCCTTTCAGTTTCGGCCCTTTCAGTCACAGCAGCCAAAGCAGCAGGAACCCCAGCAGGGGCAATCTCAAGCTTGGTACCGCAAGACCAAGTTTGCTGGTCAGGGCACCAAAAAGGGCAGGGAGTAAGGGTAGTGGTGCCTCTCCAGCAGCAGGTGCTGGTGCCCCCCTCCAAAGCTGCCCAATGATAGGTCAGGGGTGTCCACCTTCTGCCTGTCCACTCTCTGCTTCAGCTTTTTATGGGGGGTCAGCTTTGCCATTCCTGGCCCAGCTGGTCTGCCATTACTTTGAACAAATGAGTGTTAGAAGTGGTGGGCAGATCTCCTGCCGTACTGACCCTATGCACCACAGAAGTCCATGGTGTTGCAGGACACACTGTCCATCCTCAGGGAGGACATTTCACAGCTTCTCAAGAAAGGAGCCATAGCCCATGTCCCAGACTCCATGGTAGGTCAGGTTTTCCCATCCAGGTACTTCCTGGTTCCAAATTTTACAGGGAGCTGGCACCCCATACTGGATCTTCATGATCTGATCCAGTTTCTGAGGAAGTGCAAGTTCAGGATAGTCACTCTGAACCAGATAACCCCAGCTCTGGTGCAGGAAGCATAGGCTTTGACGGCAGATAAGGACCGCTTGGCCCACCTAGTGTGCCCATTTCCCCACCTATTGTATAAGCTGCAGATCCTAGTTAACCAACAGCCTACTTCCTCCAACCCCTCACTAGAATTGCCCTGTGTCTGTCCCATGCATTCTTGAATTCCCCCAGTTTTTGACCCCACAACCCCTCAGAAAGACCGTTCCATGTGTCCACCACCCTCTCCATGAAAAAATACTTCTAGGGACATGGATATGTTGTTCATCCACACTTATTGGCAGGTTCCTTGCCGCTTTAAATCTTGCCGGAAGGTCTTCAAGCTGGCTCCTCCCACCCACCCAGGTGGTAAAACTCTCGGCTCCGCCCCATGACGCCAGATCTTCCTTACCACTTGGAAGCTCAGGTTCCTTCCTTAACGCTCTGCGATTAAGACTGGTTCCTAATTCTTCGAAAGTTCAAAATCAAAAGTTTTTGCTAAAAAGACTTCGGTCTTCTTCTCCTCGCGGCTGCGATGGACAAATCGACTCCCGGTTTCCGGAGGTGCCCTTGCGGGCAGAAGATGTCTAGGGCGGATCCGCACTCACGATGCGTCTACTGCCTGGGCCTTGAGCGCGACCACGCAGGCCTGCGACTTGTGCTCTTCTTTCGACCCTCGTCCTTGAAGACCATGCTGCCCGGATTACAACTGGGCGCAGGAAAGAAATTCCACGGTGAAATCTAAGAGAGGCCGGTTGGTGGTATCATGGCCAGTATTCAGATGAGATCAGCTCGAGCAGATGATCGCCCTCGAAGAGAGCGGCGGGCGCTTCTACCTCGGCTGCAGCTTTTGTCCGCTCTCTCTTGGTGCCTCGTACTCTGCTTCTTTTAAGGAGCTTTGTCTGACCCTCTCGGACGAAGGTGAGGGTCCAACTTCTTCGGGACCTTTTCAGGTCCAAAAGAAAAAAGTAAGTCTCTCCGTCGGCGCTCTTGGGACGGAAGATCCCCCTGTCGACAGTCGACTTGATCCGACCCTCAGCTTCGACCACTGGCTTCACGGTGTCCCGTCAGGTCAGTTGG
The DNA here is from genome assembly GCA_016271365.2 of Neoceratodus forsteri. NCBI lineage: Eukaryota > Metazoa > Chordata > Ceratodontiformes > Ceratodontidae > Neoceratodus > Neoceratodus forsteri. The sequence goes on from CM028132.1 coordinate 730,773,946, forward strand.
CCGAGACTCGACAGCAGTCGAGATTTTCTAGACCCGTTAGACGAATTGTCGGCTGGAGAAGCTGAGAATCCCCTCTCCAGTTCCCCGGTGAGAGTTGAGGATCCGTCGGCTCGTCTGTGCCTCCGGTTCCGGAGCCTTCGGTGGGATCGTCCGAGCAGAGAGGAGTGCCGGTTCCCGACACTTCTCCTCGCCTTCCTCGGCCTAGTTGAGACTCTCGGTCTCGGTCTCGGACATCCTCGGCGGTCCGACCGATCCTGCCCGCCATAAGGCAGTCTCCAGTCTCGGCACCGCGGCAAGCGCGCCACGCTCTTCCTCTTCCTCGGACGAGGGGAGGCTTCGGCGCAAGTTGCGTCGGAGGTACGAGGAACTCATGTGGCAACAGCTCCTTTTGACCGGGAATAAGCCGACTCAGTCGTCTTCCGGCCATTAAGTAGCTGTCACTGGGCGGCGAAACAACCCCTCGTTATGGCCGAGGGCCTGTTCCCAGGCGGGTTGTTGCCAATTCCAGCCCCACCCGATTCTGGTGGAACCTCCGCCTCCACAGCCATTAGTTGGGCTCCGACCAAAATTCTCGGTCGGCCTTGGGTTTGCCCATAGGCTGTCTGTCACCCTCACTCCCGATAAACCTCGGCAGGTGGAGGTGGCTCAGGCCCGAGCAGCTCTTTAAGGACTCTTCCGAGTCGATGATGGTTCCTCCCTCTTCTCAAGCGCATGGACTTGGAGTCCTCGGAGCGCAGTCAGTGGACGATAGCCTTCCGTCCTTCTTAGGGTTAGCTCGACTCATCTTGGAGTCCACCGGATGAAGCTCGAACCCGTTTCTAAGCGAGCCAGGTATCCCCTCACAGAGATTCTGGACTGAGGGATTCTCCTAGGAGGCCTTCCTGGTGGCGAAGCCGCAGTGGAGTCGGCCTTGGAACTTTGGCAGCGTCCTGCTTCCTGCCCTGCGCCTTGGCCAGGATGGCCAGGAAGTATCACGGTCCCTACGGTTCCCTGTCCGTTTTTGGAACACCCCTCGGCCGAGGGGTTGGTTACCGACAGCGTTTTCGGCGTGCGAGGCGCCAGGGATATGAACAAACCTCCGACAAGGAATCCAAGAAATTGGATTATGCCGGGCGAAAGTCTCGCTCGTCTCTCTCGGCCTTCGTCAGGCCAGTTCGGCGTCCTCATGGCACATTTTTCTCACGCCCTGTTGGGCTCCCTGGATGAGGTTGTCCCTCATCTTCCCGCGATCTGCAGACTACCATCAGGCAGGTGCAGAACCAGGGCAGGGCAGTGGCTAAACAGCAGCTCCAGACTGCGTTAGACCGAGGGACTCATGTGCCAGGTCTGTGGCGCACGCAGTGTCAGCCATCGTCGGAGCTTGGCTGAGGATATCCACCTTTACTTCGGATACCCAGCACAAGTTGGCGGATGTTCCCTTTTGGGGACTGACCTCTTGACCCTGGGGTGGAAGGTCACCTGCAGAGGATCGGAGGTCAATGCTACCTTGGACTCGGTCTCTTCCGCTCAGAAGGACAAGGCCTTAAAGCCACAGCCCTAAGCCCTTTTCGTCCTTCTGTGCCACCAGCCTGGCCCAGCAGCGTCAGGGGCCAGCAGGCTCGACAACCAGTATCCCAAGCCCAAGCCGTCGACTCCCTCCAACAGGAAGCAGGAGGTAAAGGCCAGGAGGTCCCTCAGCCGGTCCCTCCTCCAAGCCTGCCCAGTGTGGGCTGAGGTGGTCGCCCCCATCCCTGTCACCTCACCCCTGGATCCCCCCATGGGGGAACGGCTCAGACACTTCCTTTCCACCTGGTCCGCTGTTACCACAGACAGGCGGGTACTGGAGGTGGTGGGAAAAGGCCTACCTCTGGAATTTGAGCAGGCCCCACCCTTCAGAGCCGTCGCACCTCGGGGGGCCTCGGGGTCCGCAGCCTCACTGGCGGCTCGCCGAGCCGACATCGCTCTCCTCCTCCAAAAGGAGGTGATCACGGAGGTGGAGGACCCCCCTTCAGACCCGGGGTTCGTGTCCAGGTATTTCCTGGTTCCGAAACGGACAGGGGGCTGGCGCCCCATTCTCGACCTACACGACCTGAACAAGTTCCTAAGGTCTCGAACCTTCAGGATGGTCACTCTGGCGCAGATAATACCATCTCTGGAACACGGCATGTGGTTCTGCTCTCTGGACCTACGGGGCGTTCTTTCACGTCCCTATCCGTCCGTCACCGGAGATTCCTCCGCTTTCGAGCGGAGGGATCCCTCTTTGAGTTCCGAGCCATGCCCTTCGGCTTATCTCCAGCTCCCAGGGTCTTCACCAAATGCATGGCAGTGCTGACAGCATTCCTGCGGCGTTGAGGGTTCCGGGTGTACCCTTACCTGGATGATTGGCTGATAGCAGCCTCCTCCAGACGGGAGGTGGAGTGGTCCAGAGATCTGGCCCTCCAGGTTTGCTCTCGAGTTGGCCTTCTCATCAATGAGGCCAAGTCGGAACTCGAGCCGAAGCAGGTGATCCTGTTCATCGGGGCAGAGCTCGACTCTCTTCGAGCCAGAGCACGGCTCCCGGCAGACAGGGCCAAGGTTCTTACCTCCTTTGCCCAATCATTTCTGGTTGGGCAATTGCGCCCTGCCCGGGACTTCCTGTGCCTTCTGGGTCTCATGGCGGCCTGTACCAGCATGGTCCATTGGGCCTGCTGGCACATGCGCCCCCTTCAGTGGGGACTGGCCAGCCAGTGGTCAGAACGCTGCGATCCTTTGGACCAGCTAGTGATAGTGACCCAGGAGATGTGGAACGCTCTCCAGTGGTGGACCGTTCCATTCCATCTGCAGGAGGGCATCCCGTTTGTCCGCCCTGAGCCGACGGTCTCTCTATCGACCGATGCCTCTCTGATGGGTTGGGGTGCCCATCTGGTTGAACACCGAGTGCACGGCCTCTGGTCCCCGCGGGAGTCCCGATGCCACATCAACCTGCTGGAGCTCCGAGAGGTCCGCCTAGCTCTCACCGCCTTTGCTCCGTTTCTCCGGGGTCAAGTGGTCCGAGCCCAGACGGACAATACCACGACCATGTACTACCTGGAACCCGCCAGGCTGGGGCGCTCCATGCTTCTATGCAAGGAAGCTCTCCGCATTTGGTCACTCGCTGCGCAGCCTGGAGGCGGATCTCCTAGCCATTCATGTGGCGGGAGCCTCCAACACCCTGGCCGATGCCCTGAGCCGGATGGGGCTGCATCTCACAGTGGTCTCTCCTGCTGGAGGTAGTACAAGATCTGTTCTCCCACTGGGGCACACCTCAGATGGACCTGTTTGCCTCCAGGAGAGCAGCAAGCTGAGCTGTTTCATGCCGCCCCCTCAGCAGGGGCTTGCTGCAGGGGATGCCTTCCGAGGCTGTGGACCCCGGGCCTCTTCTACGCCTTTCCCCATTTCCTTGATTCTAAGGTGCTTCTCAAAGCAAGGAGGGACAAGGCGCAGGTGATCCTGATAGCCCCAGACTGGCCCCGCCAGTTCTGGTACCCAGATCTCCTCAGCCTCAGCTCCAGGCTCCTGAGGCAGCTTCCAGCTCCCGGACCTGCTCTCAGTCAATCAGGGGAAGGTGTTCCATCCGGACCTTCAATCCCTGCACCTGATGGCCTGGTTCCTGAGCGGCTAGAGTTCCAGGCCTTGGGTCTTTCCGACGAGGTCCTCAATGTTGTTGAGGCGTCCTGTAAGAGTCGACCAGAAAATGCTCGCCTTCAAATGGAAGAGATTCTCCATTTGGTGTCAGAGTCAAGGCTTGGACCCTTCCTCCTGTTCTGTAGCAAGTATTTTGGACTATTTATGGTCCCTTTCTAGTCAAGGGCTTAGGTCGAGACCCTAAAAGGTGCACCTGGCAGCCATCTCTGCTTACGGCGCGGGCAGAAGCAGTCGATGCGCAGGAAAAGGTGGTCAGGCGCTTTTCAAGGCCTTGATCACATTTCCCCTCGGTCGAGAACCTCCACCTCCGTGGGATCTACTGCTGGTACTGGCAAAGCTCATGGGCAAGCCATTCGAACCAATGCACAGGTGAACTCTCTCACCTGTCGTGGAAGACCGCCTTCTTGGTGGCTATCACGTCAGCCAGAAGGATGGGAGAGCTCCAGGCGCTTTGCATCAAGTCTCCTTACCTGGTCTTCCACAGGGACAAGGTTGTCCTGCGCCCCAACCCGAAATTCCTTCCGAAGGTGGTGTCGGAGTTTCACCTTAACCAGGTGCTGACTCTGCTGGTGTTCTACCCCAATCACACCTCGGAGGCCGAATATAGGCTCCATACTCTGGACCCTAGAGGCGCTCACTTATTATAAGGGCCTTGCAGCTGAAAGTCGGGGAGAGGTTAAGCCAGCTGTTTGTCACCTCGCTGAAGCCGCACCTGGCAGACCTGCAGCCAAGCGGACGATAGGCAGGTGGGTCACCTCCTGCATAGATCGCTGCTATAAGTTGGCGGGCATGGAGCCTCCCAGAGGGATAAGAGCTCATTCTACCCGTCATACTGCTGCATCGGTGGCTGCTTCCAGGGACGTCCCTATCCAGGAAATCTGCAGGGCTGCTACCTGGAAGTCAGCACACACCTTTATTACCCATTACCACATCGACCTTGAGTCACACCGGGATGCTGGTTTTGGGGCCTCGGTTCTCCAGTCCTTATTTCCCAAGTAAGTATTGGGGGTGTGCGCCTTGCCTCCCTCCTCCCGGAGAACTGCTAGGAGTCTGCCAATAAGTGTGGATGAACAACATATCCATGTCCCTAGAAATACAGGTTACTCACCTGTAACAGGAGTTCTAGGAATGGTATATGTTGTTCATCCCCGACCCCTCGACCTCCGGCCTCGGCCGCACAACCTGAGCTTCCAGCGGCCAGATCTGGCGTCATGGGCAGAGCCGAGTTTTACCACCCGGTGGGTGGGAGGACCAGCTTGAAGACCTTCCGCAAGATTTAAAGCGGCAGGAACCTGCCAATAAGTGTGGATGAACAACATACACATTCCTAGAACTCCTGTTACAGGAGAGTAACCTGTATTTCCTCATGTTGCCCCTGAGCCGTCCCTCCTCTATCTTCAGATTGTGCCCCCTTATTCTTGCACATCTCTTTTTCTGAAAGATGCTACTCTCTTGGACTTTGTTGATTCCCTTGAAGTACTTGAAAATTTCTATCATATCCCCCCTCTCCCTCCTTTCCTTGAGGGTATACATATTAAGCTCCTTTAGTCTCTCTTCATATGGCTTGTGATGCAGACCCTGCACCATTTTAGTTGCCCTCCTCTGCACTGCCTCCATCCTATGTCCTTGCAGAGAATAAGATGGCAAATACATTCACTCACCTAAAATCGAACCTCTGACCCTTTATTTGTAAAGCAAGCACACATCCATTCTGCCACTTGAGGAGCTTTTATGTGGTTCTGCTCCCTGGACCTCCAGGATGCATTCTTCCATATTCCAGTCCATCCGTTCTGCTGGTGATACCTCCAGTTCTGCAGAGAAGGGGTTCTGTACAAGTTCCAGGGCATTGCTTACCGCCTCTCATTGGCTCCCAGGGTCTTCATCAAGTGCATGGCAGTAGTGGCTGCATTCCTGAGGCGCTGAGGGGTCACAGTCTACCTCTTCCTGCATGACTGACTGATTGATAGCCATGTCATCCAAGGAGGCTGTGGAACAGTCCAGGGACCTGGCCCTCCAGACCTACAGAGACTTGGGCCTTCTGGTCAACCTGGCCAAATCCAAACTCAATCCCTCACAGGTGATCCACTTCATTGGGGCAGAGTTAGACTCCCTTCGGGCCAAGGCCCAACTCCCTCTGGACAGGACATCAGATCTTACCTACTTTGCCCGATCATTTCAGGTTGGATGCTCATACCCTGCCTGGGACTTCCTGCAGCTGTTGGGTACATGGCATCCTGCGTCAGCATGGTCAGATGGGCCCACTGGGGCATGTGTCACCTGCAGGGGGAGCTGAGCCACCAGTAGTCTCAGCTTCTAGGTCACCTGGACCAGCCGGTCACAGTGACCAAGCCAATGTGGGATGCCATCCACCGGTGGTTGATCCCGCACATCTGGAGGAAAAAGTCCTGTTTGTCCTACTGGAGTTGACAGTCACCCTGACAATTGATGCATCTCTGGTGGGATGGAGAGTGCACCTACAGGATTCATTTCAGATATTTATCTGTGTGGAACTCTGACCCACTGGATATGAAAAGTAAGGGTCAAATGAAAAAAATAATGGGTCATATTGTTCAGCCGAACCCAGATTCATAAAACAGCAGTTTAAAACCTCTATAACCGTGAGCAGGTTGTCCCCAAGGGAGAAGAAAAAGTGGGTCAAAATTAAAAATTGTGTGTCAGTTGTCCCAATCCCCCACTCAAAAATGAACCTGCACCTGGAGAACCACAGAACCCACAGTTTCTGGACCCCCAGGGAGTCTCATCATCACATCAGCCTGTCTGAGCTCCATGCAATGTGCTTTGTTCTGATGGAATTCACTCCATTTGTCTGGGGTCAGGTTGTGCAAGTCCAGACAGACAATACCACAACCATGAATTACATGAACAAGCAGGGTGTCACACCTTCCTTCATCTGTCGGGAGGCTCTCTGCACCTGGACCTTTGTGCGCAGCTTGGATGCGGATCTCCTGATGATCCATATAACAGGAGCCTCCAGCCAGCTAGTGGACACCCTCAGCTGGGTGGGAGAGGTGTTAAAATGAGTAGTCTCTGCATCAGGAGGTAGTGAACCACCTGTTCTCCCTCTGGGAAACTCTTCTGGTCGATCTCTGCCTCCTGGGAGAATGCAAAGTGAGGCTATTCCCCAACCCCCATGGTGCCGGACACTGACGGGGAATTCCTTAGCGAGGCTGTGGACCCCAGGCCTCCTCTACACCTTCCCTCCATTTCCCGATCCACAAAGTGTTGGTCAAGATATGGAGGGACAAGGTGTGGATGATCTCAGTAGCTCTGGACTGGCCCCACCAGTTTTGGTACCCAAATCTCCTTAGCCTCAGCAGCAGGACTCTGTGGCAGTTACTTCTGTGCCCAGATCTGCTCTGTTGTCACAAGGGAAGATCCTGCATCTGGATCTTTAATCCCTATACCTCATAGCCTGCTGAGTGGCTAGAGTTCCAGAAGTTGGGTCTTTCAGATGTGCTCTGCATTATGGAGTCTTCCCAGAAAGAGTCAACCCACCAGTGCTATGCTTTTAAATGAAAAAGATTTTCCATTTAGTGTCAGGGCAGGGGGCTTGACCCCCTGGCCTGTCCTTTGACTAGCATTTTGGACTACTTGTCCCCTTCTCCATCAGGACTGAGGTCGACAACCCTCAAGGTGCACCTGGCAGCCATGTCTGTATACCAGGTATGGGCTGGTATGCAGATGGTGGTGCAGGAGTAGGTTGGGTGCTTCTTCAAAGGCCTTGACCGCCTGTCCTCGCCGGTGCATCAACCTTCACCACCATAGGACTTTTTGCTGGTGTTGGCAGTACTCATGGGCATGCCATTTGAGCTGATGCACAGATGTGAGATATCACACCTGTCATGGAAAACTGCCTTTGTGGTGGCTGTCACCTCCGCCAGAAGGATCAGTGAGCTCCAGCTGCTCTCGGTGGAGTCTTTGTACTAGGTGTTCCACAAGGACAAGTTAGTCCTCCGACTCCACCCGAAATTTCTCCCGAAGGTTGTTTCAGAATCCCACCTTAATGAGGTGATGAATCTCCCAGTGTACTTCACCACTCCCACCTCAGAGACTGAGCATGGTCTCTGCTCATTGGACCTGAGGCGAGCATTTATGTACTATAAGGGCATGGCTAGAGTTTGGGAGTTCAGGGAGAGGTTCGCCAGGTCTTCGTAACATATGCTGAAGCCGCACCTGACAGACTGGCAGCTAAGTGGAGGACTGGCAGGTGGATAGTTTCCTGCATTGACCTCTGCTATAGGTTGGCTGGTAGTGAGCCTCCTGTAGGGCTTAGTGCTCATTTCACTAGACATACCACTGCCTTGGTGGCTGCTTCCAGGGACATCCCTTTCCAGGATATCTGCAGGGCTACTGCCTGGAAGTCAGCACACACCTTCATCTCCCATTACAGCATCAACCCTGAGTCATGCCGGGATGCTGCTTTTGGGACCTCAGTTCTGCAGTTTCTGATTGCCACATAGGGGTGTGTGCCTTGCCCCTGATGGCCACATAGGGGTGTGCGTCTTGCCCCCTTCTCCTGGAGAACTGCTAGGAGTCTGCCAGAAGTGTAGATAAGTGCTCCATATTCATGTCCCTAGAAATGAGGTTTACTCACCTGTAACCATAGTTCTAGGAGTGGTATGTGATGCACATCCACACAACCCACCTGACCTCCCCTGGCAAGTGGCACAAGGATCCCTGTTTCCAGTGTGAAAGATCTGATGTCACTGGGTGGAGCTGAGGAGTATACCACCCGGGTGGGTTGGAGGAGCTTATCTTAAAGGCATCTGGCAAGTTAACCCTTGAAAGGAAGACTGCCAGAAGTGTGGATATGCACCATATGCCACTCCTTGAACTATGGTTACAGGTGAGTAACCCTCATTTTTTATATGATGTTTCTGTGACTGGGTCCTTTAAGGTACAGATAACTGGGTTATAATTGATAAAAACTGGTGGTCTGTCTTTGAAGAGAAGACTACGGTTACCATATTAAACGCAAAGTGATTCTCAGCTGTGCAGTGGGGTGGTTCACTTGCCCCTTTGGTGGAGCACTGTACTATGTGAGTAGTGGCTCCGGTGTGATTCTGACCTAGATACCCTGAGTGGTGGCAGCATATCAAGGTGACCCTTCAGGTGTCAGAAGGGTTAACCGAGCTGATAGCAGTCGCATTCTGAGTCGGGGAAAGACCAGTCTGTCACAAACTGGAGACAGTGAGTGGGGTCTAAAACAGTTTTTTCAGTATAAAGGTTATCTGTCCAGTCATAGAACAGGTTATACAAAAGGGGACTGTATGTTGTGCTAGTTTTATTTTAAGCAAGAGTAGATAGAAGACACTATGTTTGGGCTACTTGAGAAATGCACACTGCCAAACCTGCAGGAGGTGTGCAGGAGGAGAGGACTGAGCTATGAGGAAGGCCAAACATGTGGAACTCCTAGACAGCCGCAAAAAAAGTGAACAAGAAAGCAGTGCCAAAGTCATGAGATGCAGGCTAGGGAGAATGCAGGTGAGCCAGAGACTGTGACTAGGGCAGCTCCGCAAGTAGACTGGGTACAAATGTTGGAGCTGGAGCTGGAGTTCACCCGGGTTAAGGTGAATGCAGAAATTGAGAGACAAAAGGTAGATGCTGAGCTACAGAGGAGAAAGCTGGGAGAATGAAGAGCAAGAGAAGTAGCACCAGCACAAGATCCAGCTGAGAGAACATGAGTGAGAGGAGCGAGAAAGGCAGTGCCAGCAGGAGCGAGAGGCAGCGCAGCACAAGATCCAAGTGAAGGAGTGTGAAATGAGACGGGTAGAGATTGTGCACCACAGGATAGCACCACAGACTGAGTAGTGGTATGAAGACTTGACCTAGGAAGCCAAAATTCTGAAGTGTTTCCCAGATAGGAGGATGATGATGATCTCAATTTGTTTTTATGATCTTTTGAGGGAATCTGGGGGCAGTTTGAACTGGGAAGGGCAAATTAGGCGACACACCTATTGCCACTACTTACAGATAAGGCATCAGAAGCTTTTGCCAGAATGGACAATGAGGACTGCATGGACTACGATAAAGCGAAAAATGTGTTGCTAAATCTTTTTAACTCCCAAGACTTGTAATCAAAAATTTAGAGAATTAAGAAAGACACTGGGAGACAGGCATGCTGAAATGAATGTGCAGCTAAGTAATCTGTTAGAACGCTGGGTAGAGAGTGCATAAGCTTGATCTGTAGAGGATATGAAAGATGCATTTCTTCTGGAACAGTTCTTAAAACTGTACCTGAGAAACTGAGAATATGGTTGTTGGATAGAACTCCGAGCTCCACAAGGGAGGCAACTGGGAGATATGATCAGTTCATATACAGCCAACCATCCTCTCATCACAAAAATAATGGAGGGACATCAGGTGGTCTTAAGGGAACTCCAGGGGGCAACCTAAAGGAAGCCTATGCCTGAACAGAAAGTGAAGTCACCTGGTTTCAAAAGCAAGGAGACACGATCCGGGGTCGGGAGCGTTCACGGGGTATCAGCGGTCAGCCGGGGAGAGGAGGATCAAGTGTCCAGAGAACAGCTCTCATTCTTTGGGAAGGGGGAGTCACTGGCCCTGGCTTTTGCCTGATCACTAGCGGTGGCTGGGACTACAGGCAGCAATGACTGCAATGTCGGGGACGAGGAGTGGCAGCCGTCGACTTCCTTCGTATGGGAGCATGCATAGGCATGTCTGGACAGCACTGCACATCCACTCTTCTGATTGGAGGAAAATCAGAAAATGGATGTTAGTGGGGCAGGGTGACACCAACCCGTTGCAGGCTTCTCACCCAGGCCACAGGGTGCTCTCAAGGAAACTGAATTCATTCTGTCGGCAAGCGGGAGCCAACAACCCCCACCACAGGGGGCAAGTCATGGGGGAATCATGATGGAGGTAAGTCCCTGGGTTGCCGGGTGACAGGGCTGGGGGGTTCAGTGGAAGGAGCAGCCTGCCGCCAGCAGGGGCAGAAAATGAGAAGTGGAAAAAAAAAGCAAGGAGACAGGTGAGCGCAGGTGCTGTATCTGCCAAGAACCTGGGGGCCTTTGTCAAATCATTGCCCGAAAAATAGGGCCAGAGGTGCAAGGGCAACTGGAGAGTGTAGCTGGGGAAGCTCCTAGCAGTCAATAGTCTGTACACAGAGTGCAGGGCCCTCTAACTCCACTGCACACATGCACCCTGTGTTTGTAAATGAGATGTGACCAAGGGATTAAGGGACACTGGGGCCTCCATTTCTGTAATGAAGCAGGATTTGATTCAGGAGGAGTGGATCCTGCCTAGCCAGTTTTCTAGGATTAGAGGAGTGACGGGTCCTGTGGTCTCGGTGCCAATGGTCTGAATCCTTCTAAGCTGGTAAGATGGCCAGGGCATACGGGAAGTGGGTGTTGTACCAGACCTGCCATGGATGTAATCATGGGCAATGACTTCGATAGTAGGGCCAGTGTTGTGTGTGTCACTACGTGTAACAAGGCGAGGGAACTGGCTCCTGAAGACACGGGCAGTGCACAAGGAAGCAACCCCTACCTAATTAACAAGTAGCTGAAGAACTAGCTGGGAGAAGTAGTTCTGAGTCACAGCTACAGACTGAGATCATCCTAACCATGGGTGGCTGTCCCATAGCAGGGTGTGTTTTGGGGAAGGTCAAGCGTGCAGAGCTAGGGAGAGCCCAGCCAGTTGACCCATCCCTGCAAAAATTAAGGGAGTTAGACACCAGTGTGGAAAGTGACTGGAAATGAGAAGTGTACTGGAAGAATGGGCCTCTGTACTATGAGTGAGTTCCTAGGGGAGAACCAGAGGAAGGGGTACTCCAGCAGATAGTGCTTCCCAGGGAACATAGGAAGCAGCTGCTGGCCTTAGCCCATGACATACCCTTTTCTGGACACTTGTGGGCCAGTCATAAAAAAATGTGGCTTTTTCTACTGTCCCAGTATTTTTAAAGATGTGGCAAACTACTGCTGGACTTGTCCACAGTGCCAGGAGGTGGCAAAGGTTGGGGACAAGACCAAGGTGGCTTTGATTCCCCTGCCTATTATGGAAGAGCCATTTGGGCAAACTGCCATAAATGTGGGGCCACTAAGCATCCCAAGTCACACGGGCAAGCAGTACATCTTGGTGGTTACAGATTACATCACAAGGTACCCAGAGACAGTGCCCTTGTCCTCAATCAAGGCTGAGAAAGTGGATGATGAACTACTGGGGATATTTAGCAGGGTGGATTTTCACCAAGAGACTGTCGGACCAGGACACCAACATCACGTCTGATCTCATGGTTAGTCTTTGGAAGAAGTGTGGGTAAGACAGCACAAGGCCTTGCTGTACCACCCCAAGACTAAGAGTCTAGCCAAGCAATTTAATGTCTCTCAAGACCATGTTAAGGGCATTCATCAACCAGCATGCAAGAGAGTGGGAGAAGTATCTACCCCATCTCTTATTCCCATATAGGGAAGTCCCCCAGCAGTCTACATGGCTCTCACCCTTCAAGCTCTTGTTTGGCCTTAGGGTAGGGGATCCCCTTGATTTGGTAAGGAATGAATGGAAGGGTGAGCTTGCTCCCCATGGGGAATCTGTTGTGAAGTATATCCTGAATTTCAAGTCATGGCTGAAAGAGCTTGTGGGATTTGCCTAGGAACACCTAGCCACTGCACAACAGAGGAAGAAGACATGGTATGACTGTAGGGCCAGAGCTCGGGAGTACAAAGTCAGGCAGCAGGTGATGGTGCTCATCCCCATCTGGCAGAATAAATTGCAGACAGCTTAGGAGGGGCATTACTAAGTGGTGAGGAGGGTGAATGATGTTGGTTACATGATGAAGCTACCAGACAGTGAGTTTACCACATAAACATCATGAAGCCCTACCATCCATGACCAGAGTGAGATGGCCTGGCTGTGTGCATTATCCTGAAGAAGAGGCAGAAGCAGAACCGCTGGTGTGGTGCCTTTACCTTCTTGGAGCTGCTGACACCAGCCTTAGCTGCTGAAATATTTGGGGTGCTGCACACATTCAGTGAAATGTTCATGGGGAAGCCAAGGTATACCATGCTGACAGAGCACCATGTGGATACGGGTCTCAAAGCCCCACTGAGACAGCCACTCTACAGAATCCCAGATGAAGTAAGAAATGCCATTGGGGGGGGGAGATCAAGGAGATGCTGGCTTTCCGAGTCAGTCCAGGAGTCCATGGGCCTCGCTAGTGATACCGATCCCTTTAAAGGATGGGGCCACAAGGTTCTACATCAACTACTAAAACTTCAGCAGCTGCATAGAGTCAGGTGCATACCCCATGCCCAGGATAGATAAGGTCCTCGAGAGGTTAGGGAGAGCCCTTTACCTTTCTACCACAGATCTGCCAAAAGGCAATTGGCAGGTACCCCTGACCCCCAAAACCTGAGAGAAGCCAGCCTTTGTCATCCTGTTTAGATTATTCAAGTTCAGAGTAATGTCATTTGGGATGAAGAATGTGCCAGCCACCTTTCAATGGCTCATGGACTGCATTCTGAATGGAGCAGGAGACTTCAGTCTGCCATGCGTGGATGGCATCGCTATGTATAGCCAGACTTGGAAGGATCACATCAGAAGCATGACCAAGGTGTTCTGCTGACTGCAGGCCATTGGGCTGAAAGTCAAGGTAGAGAATTGCCAGCTAGGAATGGCAGAAGTGTCATACCTTGGGCACAGGTTCAGGAGTGGGTACATCCGTCCTGGGCCAGTGACAATTGAGGCTATATAGGTATGGCCTATGCCCACAACCAAGAGAAAAGTATAGGCCTTCCTAGGGACAGCAAGGTACTACTTTAAGTTTGTGTCAGATTTCAGCAGCCTAATCTCACAAGAAAGAAAATGCTGAAAAAGGATCAGTGGAGAAAAACCTGCAGTACTGCATTCTGCCACCTGAAGGAGGCATTCTGTTGAGCATCTGTACATGCCAGTCTGGATTATTCTGTTTGTTGTGCATGTAGATGCATCTGATCGTGGGCAAGACACAATTCTGAGTCACGTTACACACTCTGGCGAGGAACATCCAGTCATGTACCTGAGCAGGAAGCAGCTGCCTAGAGAGGATGAACACTCAAAGGAAACGCTGAGCGCAGGGTTGGTGGTGCTTCAAAACTGAAAAGACACTGGTGAAAAAGTTGAGCACACACCAGCCATAATAAAAGGTGTCCAGCTCCAAGAATATAAAACCATAGACTTTGTCGGCAGATAAGGACCCACTTGGCCCACCCAGTCTGCCCTTTTCCCTACCTATTGGATAGGCTGCAGGTCCTAGTTAGCCAACAGCCTACTTCTTCCTACCCCCCCACTAGAATTGCCTTATGTCTTTTCCACACATTCTTGAATTCTCTCTCTGTTTTTGACCCCACGACCTCAGGAAGGCCGTTCCATGCATCCACCCTCTCCATGAAAAAATACTTCCTCACATTGCCCCTGAGCCATCCTTCCTCTATCTTCAAATTGTGCCTCCTTGTTCTTGCACATCTCTTTTTCTGAAAGATGCTACCCTCTTGGACTTTGTTGATTCCCTTGAGGTACTTGAAAGTTTCTATCATGTCCCCCCTCTCCCTCCTTTCCTCAGTGGTATACATATTAAGCTCTTTTAGTCTCTTTTCATATGGCTTGTGGTGCAGACCCTGCACTATTTTGGTTGCCCTCCTCTGGACTGCCTATGTCCTTGTGGAGATGGGATCTCCATAACTGCATGCAGTACTCCATATGGGGTCTCACCAACTGTCTGTACAGAGGGATAACAACTTCTTGTTTTCTACTGGTGATGCCTCTCCCTGTACATCCCAGTATCCCCCCAGCCCTCCTTACTGCTTTCTCACATTGCTTGCTTACCTTATGGTCAGCTGATATGACTACCCCCAGGTCCCTTTCCATTTTTGTTGTTGTTAGTACCCACCCCCCCAAATTGTGTACTCTTCCCCTGGATTTTTGTTTTCCAGGTGTATTACTTTGCATTTCTTTGCATTGAAATTAAGCTGCCATACTTTTGACAATTCCTCCAACCTTGCCAAGTCCCTTCTCATCCTTTTCCACCCCCTACCCCCGTGTATCAACCTGTTGCAAATCTTTGTGTTATCTGCCAAGAGGCATACTTTTCCTTCCAGTCCATCTGGAATGTCACTTTTAACAACATTAAAAAGGACCAGTCCCAGTACTGAACCCTGTGGTACCCCACTAGTAACCCCCCTTTCTTCAGAGTGGACTCCATTTACTATTATCTTCTGCGTCCAGTTATCCAGTTAATTTTTTTACCCAGGTTACCACCATAGGACCCACTCTCAGGTTGGCTAACTTGTTTATTAATCTTTTGTATGGGACTGTGTCAAATGCCTTGCTAAGTCTAGGTAGGCCATGTCCACAGTCCCCCCCCCCCCAGTCTACTGCTTTGGTCACCCAGTCAAAAAATCCATTAGATTCATCTGACATGACCTTCCCACTGTGAATCCGTGCTGCCTTGGGTCCTGTGCCCTGCTGGCCTCTAGGTACTCAACAATTCTTTCTTTTCGAAGTGATTCTATCATTTTCCCTACCACTGAGGTCAAACTAACAGGTCTGTAGTTTCCTGCCTTTGCTTTGCTCCCACTTTTGTGAAGGGGAATCACATCCTCCCTCCTCTAGTCCTCAGTCCACACCATCCTCCCATGATTTGTTAAAATGGGTAGTCAGTGGTGTCACTAGTTCTCCCCTTAGTTCTTTTAGAATTCTGGGGTGAATCTCGTCGATCCCGTTGCTTTGTCCACCTTCAGTTTCAGGAGTTCTTTCAGAACTCTTTCTTCTATGAATGGACTGGTATCGACCCCCTATCAAAGTGCTTCTATTGATTGGATTAGGTACCTCCCCTCCTCTTCTTTTGTGAATACTGAGCAGAAGTATTCATTCAGTATCCCTGCTTTTTCACTGTCACCCTCTGCCCACCCACCCACCTCCCTCCCTTTATTAAGCCCTCACTCCTCCTGTGGTCTTTCTTCACTCTCTAATATACCTATAAAAGGTTGTATCCCCCTTCTTAACTGAGTTGGCTATCTTTTCCTTGGTTTGGGCCTTTGCTATTCTGACTGCCTTCCCCGCTTCCTTCTGCTTTAATTGGTACAGTTCTCTGTCCTGCACCTTCTGTGTTTCCTTATACTTCCTGAATGCTATCTTTTTCTCCCTAACCTTCCCCGCCACTTCTTTTGAGAATCAGTGTTTTTTTTCCTTCATTTTGATTTATTTGCATCACACAAAGACTTGTTGCCTCTGTGATGGCAGTTTTGATGCTTCCCCATTGTTCCTCCACCCCTCTGTCTTGCCTGTTTGTTAGTGCTTTTCTGAGGCACTCTCCCATTTTTGCCAAAGTCAGCCTTCCTAAAGCCTATGGCTGTGTTTATCATGAACCACACTGTTTGGTGGTCACTTGTTCCCAGATGCCTATCCACTTCTGAATCTGAGATCCTCTCTCTGTCCCCATTTGAGAGTACCAGGTCTAAGACTGTTCCCTCCCAAGTGGGTTCCAACACTAGCTGTCTGAGGCATGCCCCCTGTAGGGCATCAAGAATGACCCTGCTCTTGGATGTGGCTGCAGCAAAGGTGCTCCAGTTAACATCTGGCATATTCACATCCCCCATCAACAATATCTCCCCTTTTTTTGCCATCCTTAGGATGCCTTCTATCATTTCCTTGTCCATTTTCTCCCCCTGAGATGGGGTCTGTACGCAACCTCCATGTGGATTGTGGTGCAATTTCCTGTCTCCAGGGTGACCCACAGTGCCTCCTCTCCTCCCTGTTTATCATTTAGTTTGATTGCTTTGATCCCTTCCCTTATTTAGAGAGCTACTCCTCCTCCTCTTCTACCCTCCCCCTGTCCTTCCTGTAGATTGTGTACCCTGGTATGTTGACATCCCAGTCATGGTTCTCTGTTTTGTGTGTACCAATATCATATAAAAGGCTTAGTTGCCATTTATTAATACATACAGGACAGCTTTATTCTCCAGATCCTTTATCAAAGACCTTTGATAAAGGATCTGGAGGATCTGAAGCACGTCAGGCAGGCAAGTATGGGACCTGTCCTGTATGTATTAATAAGTGGCAGCTGAGCCTTTATATGACATCCTTGGGAGCTGGAAGTTTTTTATTACGGGTGGTGTGTGCTCAACTTCAGTGTTTTCACCAGTGCATAGAGAGGATGCCTATGCCACAGTCAAGAAGGGGTGTCTAGGTATTGTCTGGGCTTTGCAGAAGCTGCAACCTTATCTGTATGTGAGGTAGTTCACCCTGGCCACTGACCATAAACCCTAAAGACGTAATACATGTTCAACAGCTCCCCTCCCCATAGTTGGGACCAGGACCACAGACCCTCACCATTAGACTTACCTTGGGGCACTCCGGCAATCCGCTATACATCACGGTGGTCTACAGTCCACCTAGGGACCAAAAAGTAGCCTTCTGCTCGGTAATGTTATATCTGGATACCCTGCCATCTCACAACGAAATGATGGTACTAGGTGATTTTAACGTAAATTGGCTAAGTAAGGACACCTCCCCACTCCATGATGTTGCCATAGCCCAAGACCTCTCCCAAGTGGTTACTTCCCCTACCCGTCTTGACCTGGGCACTGGGTCCTCCTCCTTGCTTCACCCTGTCTTCACCAACCGTCCACACAAAATCACAAGTGTCTCTGTCCTCCCAAATGCCCTTAGTGACCACTCACCAGTTCTCTTCTCCTGGTCCTGCAAAACCCCTAGACCACCTCCTAAACTAATAACCCAATGCAAACTAGGCCCTGGTAAACTGGCTGCTCTTAAAGCGTACCTCAGGGCCTTGGACTGGTCTTTCATTACTAACATCCCTGACCCGGCTATAGCTCTTGACCTCTTCATCCTGTCCTTCAAGTAACATATGTGACAAATTTGCACCATTCACTAAAAGAATGGTTAAAGGCAATAGTGTGCCTTGGTTCTCTGATTGACTCTTAGCCTTGTTGTGGGCAAGAGACTCTCTGTGGGAATGTTCCATGGACTCTGGCCTCCCACTTGACAGACAGAAGTACCGAGAGGCTCGAAACAAGTGCACTTGGGCTGTTCGCAAAGCCAAAACAGTGTATTACAAATCCTCTGTAACTTCCTCCTGAGGCTCTGGACGCAACTTCTGGAACAACATTAAGGAAATCTGTGGTAAGAACCCCAAACCCATTCCGACGCAGGTCAGGGTTGTCGGCTCGTTGACCACTGACCCGTCCCATATCACTACCGCCTTCAACAATGCATTAACTAACCTGAGTAGTGTGCTCCCCCAAAATTTCTTTGATTCTCCGACAGCTAATGCCCCTACCTCCACTCCTGTAGCTCCCCCCTTTTACCTGTGTGGTATCACTACTCAGACTGCAGAGCCATATCTCAAAGCAGCCCTTAGCCACTCCTCACACAGCTCTGACTCTCTGGACTCGAAGATCCTTCCTCTTACCCTTAATGAGGTTCTCCGCCCCCTGACCCACATCTTAAACTGCTCCCTTTGCCTGGGCAAATTCCCCTCCAAGTGGAAAGCTGATTCAATCACACCAATATTTAAAGGCGGGGATCGTTGCAACACAAATAATTACCGGCCTATCTCCATACTCCCTCCCCTCTCCAAGGCATTGGAGTGGATTGCATCTGATCAACTCACGGAGCACACTAACAAATACAACCTCCTCTGCAAGCAGCAGCAACAGCAGCATGGTTTTCTCAAAGAACACAGCACCACCTCTACCCTTCCCGAATTTACCACACATATACACTCTTCACTGGATAAGAGACACATAACTGGTGCTGTCTTCATTGATCTCACTAAGGCGTTCGACACCGTCAGTCACTCCCTTCTGGCCACTTTGGCCAACTTGTGTCTATCTCGAGAAGCCGTGGGGTGGTTCACTGACTACCTCTCGAATCGATATCAACAGGTCAAAATTGGAAGCGCAGTCTCTAACATTCTACCTGTCCTCGCTGGTGTCCCCAAGGGGTCCATTCTGGGACCGCTACTTTTTAGCCTTTTCCTCAATGCCCTCCCTGACAATATATTATTATACGCGGAAGATGCTGTCATTTTCTCCTCCAGCCCTGACCCACTGTCTCTTCACCGCTCCCTCCAGTCCTCCTTCAGCCACGCTGAAAGCTGGTTCTCGGTGCATCGCCTTATTCTTAACTATAAAAAAAACAAAGTTATGTTTTTCTCACACCAGCAGAACACCAGAAAGGTGCCCTGCCCACAAGTTCTATCCTCAAATCTGACCACTTTGGAGCAGGTGGACTCCTTTAAATACCTGGGCATCACCTTGGACCCAAGTCGTAACTTCCATGAGCACATCCACCACCTATCCAAGGCCATAAACCTCAGGCTGGGGCTTCTACACCACTTCAAGCACTGCCTTACCCCTGATGCCCTCAGGTTCACTATCTTCTCCTCGGTCCTCTCGCTGCTTGACTATGGCCTACTGATATATGGTGCAGCATGCACCTCTTCCCTAGACAGACTCCGTATCTCTCTAAACAAAGCCTGTCGCCTCGTATTAGGTTGTGACCATCTTACACATACCTGCTCACTTTATAGTGCTACCAACTGGTTTAATCTCGACAACAGGATTAAGTTCCATACCTGTCTGCTGGCTAAAAAAAATACCCTAGGCCTCTCCTCCTCTGGACTCGCCCCTCTAATCCATCCTATCACAAAGGTCAAGTTTACCCATAGCTCAGCTCACCATCTTTTCTCGGTTCCCTCTAGTCGCACCTCACAATTCCAAAGATCTTTCAGCTACAGGACCCCCATGTGGATGAACAGCCTTTCCTCCACCCTGTCAAATGAACAGAGAATTGGACATTTTAAAACCATCCTTAGGGCTCCATCTCCTGTCTTCACAACACTGTGACTGCAGCTGAACCCTGGCCCTCTACCTCCTCCTTGTTCTATGAAAATGGCCCTTGCCTGCCTCTTCTCCAAAAGTATGCAACTTGAATTGCTCTTGTGATACAATGTGTAACTGTGTAAATTACTCCATTAAGTTACCCTAGTATTTTTGAATGTTAGACTAGCTGATTCCCTGTAAACAAACTGTATCTTTACCTGTGATCACTATAATGTCTGTCTGTTTATAACTTATGTGATGTGGAACCTTTGTAAATGAGTCTGTGACTCAAAGGTACTCTCCGGTTCTGTAATAAGAAACATAGAAACATAGAAGTTGACGGCAGATAAGGACCGCAAGGCCCATCCAGTCTGCCCATTTCTTTTTCTACCTTATAAATGTGCCATCGACCTTTGCTCTGTCAATGGCCTATCTATTCATACTCATTTGTATTGCTCCCTTATGCCTATCCCATGCCTGTTTGAAGCCCTGCACTGTATTCATAGCCACCACTTCTTGAGGTAGGCCATTCCATGCATCTACCACCCTTTCTGTGAAAAATAATTTCCTCACATTCCCCCCTAATCGTCCCCCCTCTAATCTCATGCTGTGTCCTCTTGTCCTGCTATTTTTCTTATATTTAAACATGTTAGACTCTTTCACCTTGTTAATGCCCTTAAGGTGTTTGAATGCCTCGATCATATCACCTCTCTCCCTCCTTTGCTCAAGGGTATACATATTGAGCTCTGTTAATCTGTCCTCTGATGCAGTCCCCGCATCATTTTGGTTGCCCTTCTCTGGACTGCCTCAATTTGGTTAATGTCCTTGTGAAGGTGTGGCCTCCGATACTGCACGCAGTACTCCAGATGGGGCCTAACCAGTGTCTTGTAAAGAGGGATCATTACCTCCCTCTTACGACTTGTGATACCCTACTAATACACCCTAACACCCCCCCTAGCCTTACCTACTGCTTTAGAGGTCTGCTTGGATGATTTCAGGTCATCAGTGATGATGATGCCCAAGTCTCTTTCTTCCTTTGTGACTGCTAGCAACTCCCCTCCCAGCCTATAGGTGACTTCAGGGTTTCTCTTCCCTATGTGCATAATCTTGCACTTCTTTGCATTAAATCCCAGTTGCCACTCTTCTGACCATTTTGCTAGTTTATCCAGATCTCTTCTCATTCTGCCCACCCCATCTGGATCATCTACTGTGTTGCAGATCTTGGTGTCATCTGCAAACAGACAAGCCTTACCCTCTAGTCCATCTGCAAGGTTACTAATGAAGATGTTGAAGAGGACTGGCCCCAGGACTGATCCCTGAGGTACCCCACTTGTGACTTGCATCTCTTCTGACTGTATACCATTTACCACCACTCTCTGTTTTCTGCCCATCAACCAGTTTGCCACCCAGTTGACCAACTTCTGACCCACCCCAAGTCTACCCAGCTTATTTATCAATCTTCTATGTGGAACAGTGTCAAATGCTATGCTGAAGTCAAGGTAGGCGACATCAACTGCTCCCCCTTAGTCCACCACTCTGGTTACCCAGTCAAAGAAATCTATGAGATTAGTTTGACAGGACCTTCCTTTTGTAAACCCATGCTGTCTTGGATCCTGTGCCCCTATGGATTCCAGGTGTTGCACTATCCTTTCCTTAAGGAGTGCCTCCATAATCTTGCTCACTACTGAGGTAAGACTGACTGGTCTGTAGTTCTCTGCCTTCTCCCTGCTACCACTCTTGTGGAGCGGGATCACATGAGCCCTTCTCCAGTCTTCTGGGACCTCTCCTGTGCTCAGAGACTCATTAAACAGTTCTGCTAATGGCTCTGCTAGTTCCACCTTTAGCTCCTTAAGTACCCTGGGATGTATGCCATCAGGTCCCAATGCCTTGTCCACCCTGAGTTTAGCAAGCTCTTGTAGGACCCTTTCAAACAACATGAAGTCTTGCTATATTATGACATATGCAGTGAGTCCCAACCTTCGAACTGCTCCGGAGGTGAAAGAGTTAACTTTCCATGCCAGGCATGGAACCTTGAGCATGAGCTCGGTTGAAAACTCTGTCTGTTGTTCTTCAAACAAACTCAAACTGTCAGATTCTTTACTCCGCCTCACTGAACAGTCGCTCTGGAGATTTCTCCTTCTGCTCGGTTCATTTTGTCGGTTAAAGAATTAATTTTTGGTTTTTTTAACTGAATTTAAACCGCAACCGGTCGGTTCAAGCTCTGTCTGTGGTATTGTAAGTACTAGATACATTTTACATTTACTTTCTGTGTGGAACTTGTAAACGGTATTATCGGTTCGGTTTGAACCGATCAGGTTGTTGAAAATACATTAATCTGCCTTTTAGAGTGCGGTTCCCGTTTCTTATCGGTTCTAAAAAGAAACGGATTTCATTACGTTTTTTCCACGACCTGTGACACGGTTGGGAACCGATAAGAGAGTCTTGTAGCGGATTACCATAAGCGGGCAAGTTTGGTTAGGCTGGCACTATGTCTGAAACCCAAAAGAAAACGGGCCCACTGGGTTTCAACACTGCAGTGTTGTGGGAAGCCTTTGCCAAGGCTGACCCCACACCACCTGTGTTTATTGTCTGGGGTTTGACCACCTCAATGCAGACTGCCAGATTTGCAAAAATTTTCCTGCAGCTACCCTGGATAAGAGAGTTGGTAGGCTCAGGGAAAGGGAGGCCAAGAAGTCCGCTGACCCAGATGACCAGCCCGGTTCGGTTGTAACAAAACCGGAGGGAGTGCCCTCTGACCAGGGCGAGACTTCCTCGGGTAAAAGGAGAGCCGACTCGGAGGAGTCGGTTCCAGCAAAAAGGACTAGAAAATCAGCAGGTGTGGAGCCAAAATTTCCCTCTCCAACCACTGAAGAAATAGCCAAAGCGATTAAAATTGTCCAGTCGCTTTCCCCGGTTCCGACCGAACCGGCACCATCAGGTAAACGTAAGGTTTGGTCGGTTCCACTGATTCAAGAATATGATTTAGAGGAATTTTATGAACTGGAGGAGAGGGAAGAGGAGTATGAGGAGAGTGAATGTGGATTTGAAAGTCTGGATGTGCCCATTGAACTGGACATCTCCCCAGACAGACCTTCAGGAGTGTCTCCCCCTAGGCTTTCTGAGTCCCCCTCTCATTTTATGTTTTATAAAAAAGTGGCTGAAACCCTCCAGCTTCCTATGGAGGAAGCTGTGGATGATCAAGAGGAGCCTGACTATGTAGAAATGATGGATATCCCAGAGTCTAGGAGACTGTCTATTCCTTTGCATAAATCTTTTAGGAAACAGACAGTAAAAATTCTAAATACTCCTCACACTATACCTCCTGTAGATAAAAGAATGGACAAGAAGTACACATTGTCAAGCTCTAATACGGAGTTCCTTACACAACAATGCAGCCATATTGGGGTAGTGCAGGCTGCAGCCTGTGACAAGGCTAATATTCCCTTGGCTTCACACCCTCTGACAACGACTCCAGGAGGATTGATGCCATGGCAAAGAAACAGTACATGACATCATCCTTGGGACTCAGACAGGCAAATTATATGGCTTATGTTGCTAGATACCAGAAACCAGATGGGATACTGTTATGGCTCTAGCAAAACACGTCCTGGCCAGCTTGCCAAGGAGCTGGAGCAGGTGGCTGCTGATGTATTGAGGCATCTAAGGTGCAATTCCATGCTGCAGTGGACTCTAATGATGTGTCATCAAGAGTCATGGCTACATCTGTGGCACTCGCAGAATGGCTTGGCTCAGATGTACTAGCCTGTCTGGGATACCCAGACTAAGGCCATGGATTTTCCTGTTGTGGGTAATTCTCTGTTTGGGGAGCAGACAGAGAATTACATGAAGAAAATGGATGATTATAGGACCACCTATAGGAGTGCACAGGCCAAGGAAAGGCAGGCCACTCCTCAAAGGCAGCCTTCCAGGGGCAGGGGCAGGCCTTTTCATAGGCCTTTTTACCAATCCCGGCCTCCTCTTCAGCTTCACGCCCAGAGGAGATTCTTTAGAGGAGAGACAGGCGGGTACAAGCAGACCTGCTTCCACCCCTCAGCCTAAAGCCCCTGCCAAGCAGGCACCCTGATGGGGTGGCCAGGGCTGATTATCCACTACCTGTAGGGGCAGGCTGGCTTACTTTGTCCAGGACTGGATGTCTTTAACATCAGACAAGTGGGTCCTGGAAGTAGTAAGCCAGGGACTGGTTCTCAGCTTCAAAAATTTCCAAGATGAGAACCAGATCCTTTCCACCTGCAAATCCATCAGAGGCACTTGCCCTAGAGACAGAAGTTTCTACCCTCCTGGCTCTCAGAGCTGTGGAAAGGGTTCCACCCCTACACCAGGGCAAAGGATTGTACTCCAGGTACTTTCTTACCCCAAAAAAGACAGGAGAATGGCGGCCCATCCTGGACCTCAGATACCTAAACAAGCACCTTTTAAAACCAAAATTCAAAATGGTGACTCTGGGAATTATTTTACCCTCTCTAAGGCCAGGGGACTGGCTAGCGTCCCTGAACCTCAAGGATGCCTACTTCCATGTTCTTATCAGAAGCTCCCATCAAAAGTACCTCAGATTCAAACTGCCCTCAGGCCATTACCAGTTCAGAGCAATGCCCTTTGGCCTCACCTCTGCCCCGAGGGTATTCACAAAATGCCTGGCAGTAGCAGTTGCCACTTATAAGAAGGCAAAACATTGCCATCTTTCCTTACCTGGACGACTGGCTCATAGTAGGCCAGTCTCCAGACCAAGTCAAATTACATCTTCAGGTAACTCAGCAACTGCTCACATCTCTGGGTTTCCTTCTCAATCTTCCAAAATCAGTTCTGGAGCCTGTCCAGCTTCTCACCTTCATAGGTGCAGAACTGAACACGAAAGAGGCCAGAGCCTTCCTTCCTCTGGAAAGAGCAAGGACCCTGGTCTCTCTGGCCTCCTCTTTCACCCTGCAGGTCTCTCGACCAGCAAGGCATTTTCTGCAGCTCCTGGGGCACATGGCTGCTTCTACAGCAGTAGTGCAGGGAGCAAGATTTCAGATGAGGGACATCCAGTTCCATTTGAGAGCTTTTGGTCTCAAAGGAGAGACCTCTATCCAAATTGATCCCAGTGACTCAAACCCTGATCCAAGCCCTTCAGTGGTGGCAGGACCAGAGCAATCTGAGACAGGGGGTCCCCTTCGCCCCTCAGTCTCACTCCTTAATCCTTACTACAGATGCATCCCTCTTGGGGTGGGGAGCTCACATGGGCAACCTCACTACCCAGGGATTGTGGTCCCCTCAGGAATCTCTGCTCCACATCAATCTGTTGGAAATCAGAGCAGTTTTTCTAGCACTTCAAGTTTTTTCCAAATCTGTTCAGAACAAAGTTATTCAGGTCAGAATAGACAATACCACCACAATGTGGTACATCAACAAGCAAGGGGGCACTCGGTCTATGGCTTTGTGCACCGAAGCAATGAAGTTGTGGTCTCTGGCTTACTCTCTAAACACCTCCCTTATTGCAGTTCACCTCCCAGGCAAGGACAATGTCCTGGCAGATGCTCTCAGCAGGATTTCCCAGGGCCATCACGAATGGTCACTGGATCCCCTAGTACTGGAGGTAGTGTTTGCCAGATGGGGCACCCCGCAGATAGATCTTTTTGCAGCCCCAGACAATCACCAACTTCCCCTTTTTTGCTGCAGGCCCCCAGTGTTGGGCTCAGTCCCTCTGGATGCCTTCCTTCTCAGTTGGGAAGGGAAGTTTCTCTATGCTTTTCCCCCTTCCCTCTTCTGTTCAAGGTGCTAGTCAAAATCAGATCTCAACCCTGCAAGATGATCCTGATTGCTCCAGATTGGACCAGACAGCCCTGGTACCAACTCCTTATGTCCTTAGCAGTCCACCTTCCCCTGTGTCTTCCCAGGAATCACAACCTGTTAACCTGTGCTCAGGGGAGAGTTTGGTACCCGAACCTCAAATCTCTCAATCTCAAGGCCTGGCTCTTGAAGAGTTAGAGTTTGCTGACCTACACCTCTCCTAAGGTGTATTGGATATCTTGAAGGCTTCTAGGAAGCCTTCCACCAGGGCTACTTATAATTCAAAATGGAAGAGATTTTCCATATGGTGCTCTGACAAGCATATCTCCCCAGAATCCGCTGACTTACCCACAGTCCTGGATTATATGGTGCATTTGAATACTTTGGCTCTGAGACCAGCTACCCTAAAGTGCACCTGGCAGCCGTGTCTGCTTTCTTATCAGCAGGTAAACCTCTTCTCTTTCAGCTCATCCTGTATTCTCCAAGTTTTCAAGGGTTGCTTCACACAAGCCCCCATTCAGGGACCCTGCCCCTGCAAGGATCTTAATATTTGCATTGCCCAGCTTATGCAACCCCTTTGAGCCCTTGTCTTCAGCAGAGCTTAAGTACTTGACTTGGAAAACTGTGTTTTTGGTAGCCATCACTTCTGCCAGGCGCATAAGTGAATTACAAGCATTGTCAGTGGAGCCTAATTTTATCTCCTTTCATAGAGATAAGGTGGTCCTCAGGACTAACAGGAAGTTTTTGCCTAAGGTGGTTTCAGACTTCCACCTTAATCAATCTATGTCTCTCCCTGTGTACTTCACTGACCATTCCTCCTCTGGCGAGAGGAGACTGCACAGTTTAGATGTCAAAAGGGCCCTTAGTTACTACATAGAACGTACCAAGGGTCACAGGTTTGAATCCCTCCAACTGTTCCTCACTTATGGTGAGGTTGGTAAAGGGAAACCTGCCACTAAAAGATCCATTGCCAAGTGGATTGTCTCTTGTATCCAATTTTGCTATGAAAAACTGGGTAGGTTTCTCCCTCAGGCCTGAGGGCTCACTCTACCAGAGGTACAGCTGCGTCTCTGGCTGCTGCCAGGGACATCCCTATCCTAGAGATCGTCAAGCAGCTACCTGGAAAACAGTTCCACTTTTACCAACATTACTCCCTGGACATCCAGGCTGGGAGTGATGCTTCGGTTTCTAGCACAACTGTGCTTCAGAGCCTATTTCCTAAGTAGGTTCTGTCCCTTCTCCATGGAGGTACTGCTGTGTAGTCTGCATATGTCATAATATAGCAAGACGTCATGTTGTTTGAAGAAAAATTACTCACCTTAGTAATGTTGTTTCTTCTAATGGAGTCTTGCTATATTATGACCCCCATCTGCTCCTCTCAGGAACCTCTGCTTTTGGGATGTGGGTGGGCAGTGCAGTGTTGGCATAGTAGATGCCCACCTTGTTTTTCACCCCTCCTTTTTGGGGTGATTGGGTGTGTGTTTTCATTTTTGGATCCCTGACTTGAGTCTTTGTTTTGGGACCAAAAAATATGTTCTTATATTTAGTAGCCAGTTGGCTAGTGTAGGTTTACAGCTTCCACACAGAACCTTAGTGAGTTTTGCTCGTAAAGATCCGACAGTTTGAGTTTGAAGAACAACAGACAGAGTTTTCAACCGAGCTCGTGCTCAAGGTTCCATGCCTGGCATGGAAAGTTAACTCTTTCACCTCCGGAGCAGTTCGAAGGTTGGGACTCACTGCATATGTCATAATGTAGCAAGACTCCATTAGAAGAAGCAACTTTACTAAGGTGAGTAATTTTTTCTTCTTTTGTGAAGGGAGTAGTGCTCACCTCCCTCCCCCCTGTGTCCATGGTGCTGAGCCGTGGGCCCTGCCCTACCTTCTCTTCAGTAAATACTGAGCAAAAGTATCTATTTAGAATAGATGCTTTTACATGGTCCTCTTCCTCACATGCTCCCTTTTCTCCATTAAGCTTAGCAATACCCCCTCTGGACTTTCTCCTTTCACTAATGTATCTATAGAAAGTCTTGTCACCTTCTTTTACTGTTTGTGCTAGTGTTCCTCAGTTTGGGACTTTGCCTGCCTTACTGCCTTCCTGCTTCCTTAGGGCAGTTTAGTATGCTCCCTATCTTCATCCCACTGTGTTCCCTTATATTTCCTGAAGGCCAGCCTTTTGGCTCTGACCTTTCTGCTACTGTATTTGAGAACCAAAGTGGTTTCCTTCTTCTTTTGCACTTCCTTTTCTGTCTAACACAATGGGATGTTGCTTCAAGTATTGCATCCTTAATGCTTGCCCACTTTGCCTGTACCCCCTCACCTGTGTTTCTTTTTGCCAGGGCTAGCTTAATTCTGTTGGCCATCTTATCAAAGTCAGCTCCTCTGAAGTCCCATATTTTTGCCTTGGAATGGGATGATTTAGATGTAGTAGCCAAACTGAACCATACCATGTGATGGTCACTGGCCCCAGGTGACCTTCTACCTGGAGATCTGTGATCCCTTCCTGTTAGTCAGTACTAGATCTAGAATAGCCCTGTCTCTTGTGGGTTGTTGTACCAGTTGTTTGAGGCCCTCCCCCTGCAGGGAATCCACTATGTGTCTAGTTCTGGCAGATGTTCCTGCTGGTATTGACCAATCTGTATCCGGCATGTTGAAGTCTCCCATTATCAGAACCTCCCCTTTAGCTGTCATGTTTTGTATATCTTCTAACAGTAATGTGTCTATGTCCTGCCCCTGGTCTGGGGGCCTGTAGACAACCCCAGTTCTTATGGCTGTCCCATTTCCTGTTTCCAGGGTGACCCACAGTTCTTCTGGCTCCTTATGTGTATAAGAAAAAAAAAAATAAATAAAATAAGTAAACATGACTTCACAGAATCAGAGGACAACATTTCAAATTGCTAAGGTGGAAACTGGTGTTGCAGTCCTATAATACGGACATTAAGCAGTGCAGTGAGTCACAGCATGGCAGTGAGCATAAGTTGTTTAAATAGTGCCCCATCATAAGTAGGAGAGGTGATGCAAAAATCTAATGTGAGGTTCACACGAAGAGTGATCTGAGGGCATAGCAGTGGGAGCCAGCCAGCTCACATGAAAAACAAACATCATTTTGTGGTGCTAAAGATTTTTTTTATTTCCCCGGAGTTAACAACTGCCATATAATTTTGTACTGTAGTTTTTGTTAATTTCCTTCCGGCTGTGTTGATGAGTTTGAATGGATATGTGAGGGAAAATGAGATTGTTAGTTGCCAAAGGTATGCCAGATGACTCTGGAGAGTGATTACCGTTACCTTGTCCTGTACTACAGGAACCCCTGGCCAGTCACTGGGACAGCTCTAAAGCCAAAACAGCCGTTTCCTGCTTCAGTGCCCAAACAGCCCTATCATGTTATGGGAATGCCCTTGCTAGTGACTGAAGCCTTTGAATGTCATGTTACTACAATGTTAAGCTCTGTTGTTAATCCCATGTACTGTAAACCTTGATTCGTATTTTTTGTTCTTGTTATGCAATTTTTGTACTGTGTATTTTGAACTGTTTTGCCTGTCCTCTAGGACCACTTTGTAAACGAGTCTTTCTCAGCTGTGTATTTCCTGATAAAATACAATTGAATTGAGTTGAAGCAGTCACTTCTGCTATGTGAGACAGAAGATAGGACAAAGGTGGCCTTTAGAATACACAGTTTCCTGAAGCCCAGATTAAACCTGTTTCCCGAGAGGATCCAGCCCTCAAGACACAAAGAAGTGGCCTAGAATTGATGTCATAGGACATGTGTGCCAAAAGTGGGTGGAGACAGTTTTTTGTGAACCTTTCATAAACCCGAGTTTTGTGAAAAACGGTGTAGTTAGATGATAACTGTTGAAAGTCATAACCTAAGGTTCAAGTCTGCCCTGATTCACCCTGGTATCCTGTGTAGTAAGCTATTCTACTTTGCTAAACAGAGAGAAGAGTAAGATTGTTTTTTCTGTGTGTTACCTACTGTTAAAAACATTTTCTTTTTATCTCTGTAGACTTACTGTTCCCCATACTCTTAGTGTAGTGTCCTGTATTATATGTGTAAATATGTTAAAGTACTAAATATTTTATATACTCAATGTTTCTGTGACCGATTCCTTTGTGGTACAGATAACTGGGTTATAACTAACAAAAAAATGGTGATCTGTCTTCCAGGAGAAGGCTACGGTTACCATATTAAAAGTAAAGTGATTCTCAGCTGTGCAGTAGGTGTGTGTCACTTGCCCTTTTAGTGGAGCACTGTAGTGTATGAGCAGTGGCTCTGGTGGGATTGGGACCTAGAGATACCCTGAGTGAGGCTGCAGCTAAGTGGTGGTGGCATATCAAGGTAACCCTTTCGGGTTTCTGAAGGGTTGAGAAAGCTAAGTGTTGCAGGCTGAGTCTTGGAGGAACCTGTCTGTTACAGTCTTATAAGAATGCTTCTTCCGTCATAAGAGCATGGTAAAATGATTTAGGTATCTTTTTTTGTATCCAAGAAAAATGTGTAGTTATCTAACATAGGGGAATAAGTAGAAAGATGGATAAACATTCATATAAATAGTAAATTCTTAGAACAGACTGCCTTGTAAGAAAAACTCACTTCATTAATGTACAGTAGAATAGAAGAAAAAAAAAAGAATACTAGTTGGGCAACTATGCACAACCAGCCTGTGCTGCCACTGAGAGGTTCAGATTCCAATTGACCTCGAAAACAAAGCTTGAGAGGTCAATAGGAATCTGAACCTCTCAGTGACTGCACAGGCTGGGTGGGCATTGATTTGCCCCACCAGCATTTTTTTCATAGCATGTAGAGCAAGAAAAATACTGGTTTAAATAAACTCCAAGACAAAGATTTAAGTAAAAGGTTTTTTTCACTGCTTAGGCATCCCCTACAGGCATAGAAACAATATGAGTCAGGATGCGCACATAGGAAAGGGGAAATTGTTTAACCAGGAAAGGCACACTAAGCCGAAGCTTGTTTCCAGGTGTGACATGGGAGCACAAGGAAGTTGTGACTTGCTCAGGACGGCAGTAATCTGATCCGTACTGTCAATTGTGGACTATGGCCTAGTTATTTATAGCACTGCCATAGAATCATCCCTCAAAAGATTTAGCACTGTCTTCAGCAAGGCCTGTTGCCTAGTCATGGGCACGCATCACTGGACATATACGTGCTACCTATACACCAGAACGAATTGGTTGAACGTTAGGGACAGAATCCAATACCACACCTGCTTATATGCAAAGAAAATCAGTATGGGCCTAACTCCACCAAAATCCCAGTGCCTTCTCTCTCCCCACACTCACGCAGCACCAGGAGTACCATCAGGTTGAATTTCCAAGTCCCTTTCTGCCGCACCACCCTAGCCCAACACTCCTTCAGCTACTGGGCTCTTACTTGACTTGATGATCGCCCTTTCAATACGGTTGTGGTACCCAAGCTTGGTACAGTACTTTCAAGCATCTTCTCAAACAGCACCTGGTCTTTTGTGGCAGCTGCAACTGCTCTACCTAGCTAATGTTATCTGTGTAGCCCTAATCTTATCTGTGTCAATCTTCACCATTCATCACTATTTGGGTATAGCTCACTGGAGCTAGGACCCCGTGGGAGACTTTTTTTTTTCTATGGGAGGAGTCGATGGGCTGGCGCCGCCCTCAAGACCAGTGTTCTATGTGGCGCTTGAGGGTTGGCAGTTAGCCATTGTCGACTCCGCCCCAGCCCCAGTTCTTTCTCTCCCACCATCAAGTAAGGATCCTGCGTGTGAGACCAAAGAAATTTTGCGGCCTAAGTTCGTCGTGTTGTATTGCCTCGGTTCTGACTGTCTGACGATGCTTCTTCGACTCCGGTAAGATCTTTCCTTTTTGTTTAAAGCGGCGTCGAGTACTGTGTTTTATTTAATTTTTCGTCCATCATGTCTTGTCCAGGAGGCAAGGAGGAGTCGAAAGCAGGGTGGTGCCCCTGTGGCTGCCTTTACTCCGTTACGGACCAACATGACTGTTGCCTCTCCTGCCTCAGCCTCGGACATGATATGGATAACTGCAATATCTGCTTCTCCATGGACCGCCATGTCATTGAGATTTGCGCGTGGAAAGTCAGACGTGCACCGCCGACTTTCGGAGGATGGATTCGCAGTCATCAGACCAAGGTCAGGACTCTTGGCCCTTCCTCTGGGTCTCCTCCCGGTCCTATGCGGCCCGCAGAGGAAGTAACCCCTGCCTTGGCTAGCCTTACCATGGCAGGGGTTTCTTCCACAGTACAGGAGACCCAGGCTGACCCTCTTGGGGGTCAGTCGGGAGGCACCGTCCTGGCAGTCGCTACTTCGGTAGCGAAGGCTCCCTCTATGTCGCGCTCTGGGTCCCTCAGGACTGGACCAGCACTGTCCTCATCACCGTCCTCCGGTGTCGCTTTTGGTCCCGGTGCCTTCGGCTTGGAAAGCGATGCCGTGGTTGACGTCAGGCATGTCCTCAGTGCCGCCGTCGCCCCTTATTGTTCTGGCAGTGTCGTGGTTGGTTTGGAGTCTTCTGGGCCTGGTTCTAGTCTTGGCACTGATGGCGATGCTGGGATTGGAGCCAGCGCCATCTCTGCCCCCCCGTGTCGCCCGCAGTGCCGGGGACAGTGTTGGTGCCGCAGTCGGCATTGATCCTGCCTTCGGCGCTGCTCGCAGTGCCGGAGTTGTGAGTGGCGCTGGGCTCGGCATGGAGTCTGCCTTCGGCGTTGCTTGCGGCACCGGGGTGGATGTCGGCACCGGGCGCAACACCGCTTTGGATTTGACTGCACGGGGGACCAGTGGCCGTGCTCGAGTCGCACCTGACTCCGGCGCCGTTCGCAGTGCCGGGGACAGTGTCAGCACCAGGCGTGGAACTGTACTGTCCTATGCTGCTGTTGGGGGTTTTGAGTCTCAGGGTGCCCAACCTCAGGGCCCGGGAACTGGAGGGGGCCCGTGGGGTGGTCTGGCATCGGACCTCGGAGTCTACCTCCTCGGAGGTGGATTCTGGGTCTGATCTGGACTGGCTTCTGGATTCCTCTGGATCTTCGGATCCTTCTGTCTCCAGCACCTTGGCCCCCACTCTCCCCCTTCCTGTAGTTCAACTTTCACCAGTAGACCTCAGGGTCAGGGGGTCTGACCAGCCAGCGGTGGTCCCTGTGGCTACTGCTGAGCAGCCTGAGGTCACTGGAAAGGCTGTTGCTTCAGTTGAGGTTCCCCGCTCCTTGATGTGTTTGGACAGTCCAAGTTTGGGGCAGCCCAGGGTGCATCAGGAGGGGGAGGGTACAGTTCCCTGGGTGGACTCCTCGGAGTCTACTCGGGGATGCCAGTTGCCTAGGTTAGTGACAAAGAGGATGAGGTCCCTCTCTGACTGTGAAGGGCTGAGAGGTAGAGGTGAGGCGCAACAAGCTCTTTCTGGGTCCAGGCCGGGTCCTGGAAGGAGCCGCAGTGCAGACCCTTGCCTTTCCCTGACAGAAACCGGGAGGGGGACTTCTACTTCTGAGGTCAGGGGCTGTCCTTCTGGACTCACACGGTCCCAGTCACCTCATGGGGAGAGTTCTTCCTTGGGGCACAGCTCTTGACTGTTCCGACCCGGTTGAACGGCTG
Organism: Neoceratodus forsteri; assembly: GCA_016271365.2. Lineage (NCBI taxonomy): Eukaryota > Metazoa > Chordata > Ceratodontiformes > Ceratodontidae > Neoceratodus > Neoceratodus forsteri. Next base: position 730,806,809 of record CM028132.1, read on the forward strand.
TTAGCTGCAGCGGCTTTGGGTTCCCCCTCCATGCGAAGTGTTTCCTTTTGGCCTCCCTGTCCCAACAGAGACCGTTCTCCTGTTGCCAGGAGCCTGCCCTCCGAACCTCTGTCTCCACCCCCGGTAGTCCCAGGTATTCCAGGCCCTCGGAGTCCTCTTACTTGGGAGCAATTCAGAGGATCGGCTGCATTCTTTCCCACCTACCTCCATGCCCTGGACCAGCAGGTTTTTCACCATGCCCCCATGCAGCTGACCCCTGAACTGGGGAGCTCATCTTCCTCCTCTTCTCTCTCTACTGAGGGAGAGGAACCATCGGTCCACATATCCCCTGCATCTGATCTGTCCTATCAGCGCTTCCTTGTGAAGATGTTGGATGAGTTCCACCTGACTCCCATACCTGTAAGCAATCCCGAGCATGTGACATGCACCTTTTTGCGTGAATTCAGTGCGGCCCACTTGGTGGCTCCCGCCTGGCCAATTCCTTTTCAGGAAGCGTCGCATCGGCTCTGGTCATTCCTCTCCACCGTTCCAGCCCAAGGGACTTGGGCTGCGGTATTGACCCCTGGGGTCCCAGGTTCTCTGCCTCACCTCCTTGGGGTTGACTCCTGATATCCTTCAGGGCCTCGCACCTCTACCGTGACCGCCTTCCAGATTCAGACTTCTATGGACTTCGATTTCTGGGGAGACGCAGCATTTTACTCATCACGGATCTCCCTCTTCAAGTTGCTGCACATCAGCCCACTTTGCAGCCTATGATCGTCTCTTGTGGTCCAAGCTAGGACAGCTCCTGGCTTTGATGTTGATTCAGAGGAACCAGGCAACATCTCCTCTCTGCGTGGGACTTGAGCTAGCAGGGCACTGGGCAAGGGGGCATCTGTGATGCCAATGATGCATCCTAGAATGGTAGGACAGCGATCTGCCTTTGGTGGACAGCATGGTCGCTTATCCCAGTTGTCACCCCTGGCCTGGCATAGGGGTGATTTACTCCGCCTCACCGGAGAACCCACCTCTTCTCCCACCCCAGTGAGATGGGCGACTTTGGGGTGCCTTCCCCACGGAGGATCCCCATCTCACCCAGACTCAGTCTCAGGCCTCCCCAGGCCTGTAGAGGGTTCCTCCTCTCAGTGTCTCACCCACTGGAGGTTATGACCTGGTCCCTTAGGTGTTCTGGGTACCCCCTTTCGGGGGCCTGTGTTCATCTAAATAGTGATGAATGGTGAAGATTGACACAGATAAGATATGAAAATTACGTACCTACCGTAATTATTGATCTTTCTGTGTATCTTCACCATTCATCACTAAATCCCACCCTCCTTCCCCCAGGGCCTCAGTCTCTGGACTAATCCCCTAACTCCCGTGTGTCTTTTCCCTCCCTTTCCTCTTCCTGATATGTAGACGGGAGGCGGTTGTGAGAACACACGGGGGTATGCCTCTGATTTTCTGAGTTTGGAGGAACCCATCCATCCTTTTTCCCCTCCAGAGGAGTTGCTAGGAGTGTGAAGAGGGTCATGTCCCCCCTCTATATATTTAAGAGTTTTTCTTTAGTGACCCCAATTTGAGTACATCTTGTATTTTTGAACCCCAGTTGGTTTAAAAAAAACATTTAATTGGGTGAGGGGGAGGTTGTGACAGTCTCAGCCTGCACTATTTCCATGTGGTCTTCCTGACCACTGCAGGTGTTTTTGTCTTGCAGCCTTTCATAGTCCTAAAAAAATATGGGTGCACCTGTTCTGAGGTTATGTTGCTTGTCCTTCCCTCCTCCCTCACTTCTTTTCCTTTACTTCTATCTTTCTCTCCCTCCAGAGATTGAGGCCTCTCTCTCCCAATCTTTCTAAGTTTTCTCCCTGTCACCTCAGTCATCTATCTTCCTTTTAGTTCATTCTTCTTTCCTTTAATCTATCCTTTGCTCTTTCCTTATCCCACCTCCTTCCATACACCTCTGGCATGTTAGGATTGGCGGAGTTTACACTGCAATCACCAACCCCATACCGAATGTTGTCCTGAGCTGTGCTAGCCTGGCCGACTCCTCCCAGGTGTCTCCATGGGTTCTCCCCAGTGGCTATTCAAATAGTGATGAATGTTAAGATACAGAAAGATCAATAATTACGGTAGGTATGTAATTTCATTTTTGTTTCCCGCTTCCCGCTTTCTCCTTCACCCACCCTACCCACCTCCTCCCTTGTATCAGGCTGTTACCCTTTCATTTTCACCTGCAAGCCTAAGTCTCCAACTGACTGTCCCCCTCGACTAAGCCAACCTCTGGCTGCTTCTACCATTAGAGCCAACCCCTGGCTGCCCTCACCACCAGCAGTCCTGCTAATCTGGCCCATGACTGCAACAATGACTCCAATTTTGAATCTTATTTAATCTGTATCCACCTAGTTTTACTATCAACTTTCCTACTGCTACTCGACTAGCGTCACTCTGGTAACTGTATGATTTTCTTGTTGCCCTTACATTGTGTATTGTTAGAATTGATGCTGTGTATTACCTGTGTTAAAGAGTCTCTGACTCTATGTTCTCTCTGTATTTACTGTAATGCTGTAATTGACGTGGAACCTGTGTAAAAGAGTCTCTGACTTATAGGTATTCAATCTGAGAATTAAATAAATAAAAATTAATTTTAACAGTGAAACTCTTGTTCTGTTCATGGATGTTCTGACATGTTCTGACACAGTGAAACCATCTTTTTTTAACTCCTGGCTCAAGCAGAATACAGGAAACATAAAAACTTTTTGCCAATTACCGTAAAAGGTAAACTGTTTTTGTTCTTCTCTATAAATTTTTGCTATCAACTGCAGTCCTATGAAAACACTGTCATGGCCATCTTGTCAGTTCAGTTGAGATTCGACTTTGATGACTGTTCAGCTGTTTTCAACTGTAGTGATGCACCAGCTGGGCTCGTGGACATTGACAGCTCATGGAACACTGTTGCACCCCAGAAGGGTACAGCTGTGTTTCATGACCCTTAAATTGTATTACAATGACATTCTAAGGATGGAAATCCTTATAGAACAGGAGTAGATGGAGGTGGGGTGTCACCTGAGAGCTAAATAAATGCTGATAGTGGTTTAATGTAGCAGATATATCCCAAATTCATGATCTGTCTGTTGTTTGTATGAGTGCTGGTGCAAAATGGTAGTTTGCACCAATTTTGTACGGACACCTTGACAGACTTTATGATTTTCAGCTCCACATGCTTAATGAAACATAGAAACATAGAAGTTGACAGCAGATAAGGACCGCAAGGCCCATCCAGTCTGCCCATTTCTTTTTCTACCTTATAAATGTGCCATAGGTCTTTGCTCTCTCAGTGGCCTATCTATTCATACTCATCTGTATTGCTCCCTTATGCCTATCCCATGCCTGTTTGAAGCCCTGCACTGTATTCATAGCCACCACTTCCTGAGGTAGACCGTTCCATGCATCCACCACCCTTTCTGTGAAAAATAATTTCCTCACATTCCCCCTTAATCGGCCTCCCTCTAATCTCATGCTGTGTCCTCTTGTCCTGCTATTTTTCTTATATTTAAACATGTTAGACTCTTTCACCTTGTTAAAGCCTTTAAGGTGTTTGAATGTTTCACTCATATCACCTCTCTCCCTCCTTTGCTCAAGGGCATACATATTGAGTTCCGTTAATCTGTCCTCATATGTCTTCTGATGCAGTCCCTGCACCATTTTGGTTGCCCTTCTCTGGACTGCCTCAATTTGGTTACTGTTCTTGTGAAGGTGTGGCCTCCAGTACTGCACGCAATACTCCAGATGGGGCCTAACCAGTGTCTTGTAAAGAGGGATTATTACCTCCCTGTTACGACTTGTGATACCCCTACTAATACACGTAACATCTCCCTAGCCTTACCTACTGCTTTAGAGGTCTGCTTGGATGATTTCAGGTCATCGGTGATGATGATGCCCACGTCTCTTTCTTCCTTTGTGACTGCTAGCAACTCCCCTCCCAGCCTATAGGTGGCTTCAGGGTTTCTCTTCCCTATGTGCATGATCTTGCACTTCTTTGCATTAAATCCCAGTTGCCACTCTTCTGACCATTTTGCTAGTTTATCCAGATCTCTTCTCATTCTGCCCACCCCATCTGGATCATCTACTGTGTTGCAGATCTTGGTGTCATCTACAAACAGACAAGCCTTACCCTCTAGTCCATCTGCAATGTCACTAATGAAGATATTGAAGAGGACTGGCCCAGGACTGATCCTAAGTACCCCACTTGTGACTTGCATCTCTTCTGACTGTATACCATTTACCACCAATCTCTGTTTCTGACCGTCAACCAGTTTGCCACCCAGTTGACCAACTTCTGACCCATCCCAAGCCTACCCAGCTTATTTATCAATCTTCTATGTGGAACAGTGTCGGCTTTGCTGAAGTCAAGGTAAGGCGACATCAACTGCTCCCCTTGGTCCACCACTCTGGTTACCCAGTTAAAGAAATCTATGAGATTAGTCTGACAGGACCTTCCTTTTGTAAACCCATGCTGGCTTGGATCCTGTGCTCCTATGGATTCCAGGTGTTGCACTACCCTTTCCTTAAGGAGTGTCTCCATAATCTTGCCCACTACTGAGGTAAGACTGACTGGTCTGTAGTTCCCTGCCTCCTCCCTGCTACCACTCTTGTGGAGCTGGATCACATGAGCCCTTCTCCAGTCTTAATGCAGATTTTTGGGCCATTACTTTGAGAATAAGTGAAATATACATTCAAGTGTGGTCTCAATGAATAGGCAGGAGTTAGAGCTTTAAAATGCATACCCATATGTTACCTCAAAAGATTAATGTTAAAAGTTATAGGGTTAAATAACAACCACCCCCCCCTTAATTTCATGTAAAATTTCAAAATATTCTTATATTTAATTTTGTCAGACAGGATTTATTGTGCTTTATAATATAATGTTATGTTGTCCAAAAGAGTAAGGATTCTGCTTTGAATTGCATATGTGGTTCTGAAGTCTTAACATAATATAACAGGATAAATTGATAAAAGTGAAAACACCATTAATGGATGAGATTTCAGCAAGTTTATACCTTGTCAAATTTTGCGATTTTCAGCTACGCATACTTAATGCAGATTCTTGGGCCATTATTTCGAGACTAATTTAAATATGTATTCAAGTGTGATCTCAATGAATAAGTGGGAGTTAGAGCTTTAAAATGCATACCCATAAGTTGCCCCAAAGGTTAATTTTGAAAGATTTATTTTAAAGAAGGAAATTTATACAAAAAGAAAAAAAACACTTTTGTTTATGCAAAACATTTTTATTTCAAAAAGTGTAACATTTAAAATGTAACTGTTAGTAAAGTAGTGGAACTTAGTCTTGTCCATGTAGGAAAAATCTTCGTCATTGTCAGATACGCCAATGTCGCCTTGGTAATCACATACATCTTGAATCCTCATCTGAGTCCTCATCATTTGCATTGCAGAGCAGAGACATAACATCATCTGGAAATGGTGAGTCCATCCACTTTACATTGAGATCATCAGTCCAACCATGCAAAGCTGCATTTGGAGCATTGATAACTGCAACAGAAGAAACCCTCCACAATTGGCAGACGTAGTTGGCTCATAGAATATGTGACTTCAGAGTTTCCTGCCGGTGTTGTAGCAGAGACAGATCAGGTATTCTATTGTTTCTGTTATATTTCTCCCAGATCTCCTGCCTCGCTATATTTACACTAGCAACTTGCTTCCTTCCTTACAGTTTACAGACATACTTCTCCAACAGAGCTACAACACCCTTATTCACTTGCCAATCACTCCCAAGTTTCTGAAAGGCATCCAGGAATTTGGGGTACTTTTGAAGGACATTCCAGAAAATCTTCTTACCCTTTTTGAAGAATGCAGAGACATAATTATTGCCTGTGAATGCATGGAAACAGACTAAGGCTTTCTTTGTTGCAGTGGTCATTTCACACTTGCTATTGTTGAAGATTTTCCTACTGTTACCATGGCCATTGTCCAGATATATACTTTGCTTGCATTCTAAAAATAGTGACAGTAAAATTACTGGTATATCAGTATCCCCAGATGGTAAACGGATGATGACAGGTGTTGGCCTAAGCCACACCTGTAATCCTATACTTAGTGCAGCACATGGTATACATGTAGACCTGTCTGACCTGCAGTCCCTCATGTGGACTAATATGATGTAATGATTTAACACCTTACGTACTATATTATGTTTCATTAGGATTTACTATAAAATGTACTAGATATTTTTTGCCTATATTTAGTTCTGATTATGCTAAGAAGTAGCCATATTGTAAGAGAAACCATTTCAGCCAGGAGCGATTACTGTTTGAACTGTACCAAGAAAACTACTGATTGTTTACACATTTGTGGCCTTACAGCACCACCTGCTGGAAGGAGATATGTTTGTAATCATTAGTATATTTTTGCCATACTTACAAATGCTTATGATACATCTGTGGTCTTACAGCACTACCTACTGCCAAAGTGCACATTGCTCAAATCAGCATATTATTATGATGAATCAGCATATTTGTGACTGCTGTTTTTCTAATGCAACAGTTATAATGCTCCAGATGTGTTACATACAGTGTGTTACAGACCTAAATGCCAAGGTTATGTGCCAATCGGCCCACCATTTTGGACAATCAGAGTTTAGTATAACGTTCTATGTACGCTCATAAGCCTGTTGTCAGAGTAACAGGATTGATGTTATCACACTGAACTTCTTTGGCACTTTGGTATTGGGACCTTTGATAATATGCTTCTCACTAAATCCTTGCGGAAATCTCTCAGCCTCTTTGATTGGCTGCTCTCTGTATGTATCTGTAACAACATCCACTCTTGCAAATCCCTTTGGAAGACTATTCAGGAGTTCCATTACCTGATCACCGAAGGTTTCAGGGGTTCCTGTCATAATCCACACTGTTGCCATTAGATCAACTATGTATGTTGTGACACTTTTCCTGGGGGGATGCTCCGAAGTGTCTAACACTGGACAGTATTTTTTTTTATCACAGCTGCTATTTTTGCTCCCTGCTACAGCGGCTTCCGTCTGAGGCATCCAGCCACTGGCTCTGCCTGCTCAGAGAGATGGGCGGCTCATACTGCACCCAGAAGGGTCCAGGACGGCCGTCTTGCCATCCCACTGGTGGGCCACCTATGCCCTGCCAGTCAGGACAGCCCCAAACCCTCCCTGACGGGACTCCACACCAGTCCTCCGGACATCACAGAGCGTGGCCATCAAGCTGCATTGTCATACTTAGCTATTTTTTTTTTCCTCCTGTTAAACCCCACAGGAGTGTGGATGTGCAATGACATCCGCCGCACTCCCCTCTACATACACCGATGCTAGCAGTACCCCCAGGCATCCCCAGAGGTCACCGCAGTCCGGTGGTTCCTCCCCATCCCATCCAGGACTAGGAGAGCAGTCTGCGGACACTCAATCCTAGTCCTCCCCTGCCAACCCCCGATGACCCGAGTTCATTACCAAACCCTGGTCACCGGCGTGATGCAAGGTGTGGCATCCAGCACCCTAACCCTCAGTGCCACTGGGACAGCACTGGACAGTATTCTGCTAGCACTTCAAGTAACTTGCTCTTTGATGTTGTCTGCCTAGTTCCACCTGAATTGGCTAGACTCAGTGGGACTGGGTCCAGGCAATATGTTAATAACTTGTTTATATCTACAGGGAAGTTGTGCTTGTATAAAAGGGCCAAAAGTTTTCCCAATATATCTCTTTCAAATTTAAGTTCTGTAACATTTTTATTTTAGTAGATATTTGTGTTTTTTTGTTTGCATCATTGAAGGTTTTCACTGGGGCTTTTGAAATTGGATCAAAATATTTCTTTTTACCACTTTCCAGTCTATCTTTGACAAACTGATCATACATTTCTTTACCTCGTTCAATGGTACTGGTGAGGTTCTCTTCAATATCACATGGAACAGGTGCTCCTGAGGACAAATTGTGCAATCTTTCAGCATATAAAGTAGCACTGAGTGGGTTGATAAACTCTTGATCGAGAAGAATAAATATGGCTTTGATGCATTGTTCTGACTTGATGATTTCAGATGGCCTGCATGCTTTTTGTGGATTACTGGCTGAACTGTGAAGGTCAGTCATCTCCAAAAGTGCCTGTCTGAATTTTGCTAGATGTGGCCAATTTAACACCCATTTATCATAGGCCATTTGATTTGCAGCAAAGTGTTTGATTCCAACTGGAATTCTGGCACTTTGATTGTATGCCTGCTCACCAGCTTGGTCAACTGATTCCCTAGAAGCTTTGCGATGGTTCCTTTGAACTGAGAGCCCTTGCTTTTCAATTAATGTCCTTGATCCTGGACAAGAAGCTTCAAGAGTTTCAAGTGTGTGCACATAGTAAGCCCTATATCAAGCATAATTTTGCTTGTTGAAGGTGAAGAACAGGGGCAGTGAATATTTCCAACACAGCAGTCTTAAGATAAAAGTTGTTTTCTTTTATTGCTGTGTGGAGCAAATGCTGTCAATCCACTATATCAAGATATATCATCCAGAGCTGTGGGGTTTTCCTCAGCTCACCATGATGAATATGCTGCCTGAAGGCCTCATACTTCATCTGGAAAGTGAGTTTTATCTTCCTAAAGCAGTTTATGGGTGACTATATGTTGAAGTGATGATCTGATCAAGTCAAGCAATACTGCAGGGGTGGTATTCAATTCTGTTGAATACTCTAGAAATCTGACCTGAAGAAATTGCTCTAAGGCATCTGCAAAATTCTCATATACAGTAGAGAACTCTGTGAAGTTCTAACCCTTATTAAATAAGATCCGGAACATGGTGGAGTTCTGATTAGTTCTGATTATTTAAAAATATTTGAAAAAAAAATGTGATAAAATGCATAAATGTGGTCAAAGTCCATCATATTTAACACAGAGGCCGAAAGAAAATAATGCATTATTTGTATAAAAATTAGAGTAAAACTGCTAAATAAAAACAATAATTAATTACTACTAGCTGCTTCATGGCTGGCCTGTACTGGTGGCATATCCTGCTCTGGCTGTGATGTGAGTGTGCTGGGGAGGGAGGGGGAGAGAGAGGGGGGAGGAAGAGGAGAGAGAAATACAGTATATGCAAGTACTATTGTACCACAAAGCAATGCAGGCAGCTAACATATGTTTCTATTAATGCTGTTGTGTGGGTATTATTTTGATGGATGTTCCAGTCAGAGCAAACCCAGCAAAAGAAATGAATGATCAAAATGAGCAGCAGTAAGAGCCCACCCACCCTACCCATGTGAATGATGCAATTGTATCGCATGCCCAGTGCACTGCCATATGGTACACAACCTGGTCCAACAGGTGGTAATGTCTCGACTACTTCTACTGATCAACACGCAATACATTTATTAAACAAGAAGTGAAAGACGTAAACTGATCACCACCCAGGCAGCCAGTCAGTCACATTACATTGGTCAAATGCAGTACAGTCATAAAATAAAGGTTTCTACTGCCACCTGAAGACCTGATGACACACAGTAACATCCTTCCTGGTTCCACAGTTGCTGCCAACAAGTGCCAAGTAATTTAAGTGTGTAAAAATTAACATATAACAATCTCAGCCCACTTACTGTAAGTGAGATGTAGTGTTGTTACAACTAGGCCAGCATACCCCCCCCCACACACACACACAGACAATAAAGAAATGAATTTACATTTTTCTCTGTGAAGCAATCGCAGTCAAATATTGGGGACATGAGAAATATATTATACAAAGAAGAGCAATAAATTTCAGTGTACAGACTTCCTCTAAGCCATGGATTGTATGAAAATTAAAACAGTAATACTACAGCACAGTCAGGTCGATGGTAAAATAATATTTTTTAATCAGTTACTGAAGACAAAAAAGTGATAAGTAGTAGTGAGGACAAAAAGTGACTGGTAGTAGTAGACAGCAATACCCTGCCTTTCAGAGCAGAGTGGTACCTACTACCACCAAGTAAGTTTGTGACATGAACTGCAGTTGCTTGCTGTATTTGGACTCTGAACCCAATGGTGTTATTACTTTACATGTATCTGTGCTCATTGTGATCATTCAAGTAATTCTGGCCTGGCCTAGTCCATCCTCCAGAGTCCTGTCCTGACTTGTTGCAATTAATTGCTGCCTCATGTAGTAAACTCTATTCACGAGTTTCACCACAGGCATAAAATAAATTCTTAAAAATGTTTTGTGGCTAGATTCTGCTCGATCAGACTATATGTTTCATTCAGGTATATTTTAAATTAAAGTGAGGAATGTTGACTTTCAGAAATGTAAAATGCTCAGTGTCAAACAGGATCGTGTGTCAGTAATGACATTACCAGCTGAACTAAACAATCATTCTAAACACGCTAGTTGGAGGGCAATTCATGTACTTCACTGCAATGTTTACTGAAGCAGGCCACATACTTTGGATTTCCAGCGTTTCAAAGAATCGGAATTCCAGTTGATATTGGGCTCTGCTGGGTACATTTCAACAATGGTCTGTGCTGAGATTGTGTCAGCAGAAGTAGATGAAGAAGATGTTACAATTACATCTTGTAAGTGATTCCAGACTATAAGTTGGATTTTTTTAAAGTCTTTTTCTTCCCCTTTTTTGTAGAATTTGAGAAATAATTAAGATGGCTGCTTCCTGCCCCCCACTCCCATTAGCCATCACTTTGATGTTAGAAGGTTAGTTCCACCTGCTTTGTTTGTTTGTGGGAAAACATATAAATATTTTGATACGTTTATAACCAACCATGTTACAAATTAGTAAAGAGGATATTTTCATTTACAGAATAGCTCCACAGTCTGAGGAAGGAATTATTTATTCCGAAACGTTACTGATATTTTAAGGAGCCTACTGGTATCTGAAAGAGTTTTTCGAGAAATACTTGAATGTGAAGCTTGGAAACGGACTTTTGAAATTTGATGAAAATCATCCAAGATTAAGTGTTTTTGTAATACAGACAATATAATATGTCAAAAGGATAATAAAATTGATGTCTGATAGAAAATTATTCTGGTTTGGTTGTGGTTGAGACAGGTTTCTTTTTAGATTTTCACTTAAATTTCCACATATTTGTCTCCCCTATTCTAAGTTATATACACAAAAAAATTTAGAGAGCAAAAGACGGAACCTTGGGGCACTTTGTGTTTTGGTCTGGAGTAATATAGATGCCTGCATCACCTATTTTGTATTTCAAACTGTACTGTCTGACAGCTTTCTTTTGTTACAGCAGCCTTTGGAACATGAGAAAGGTGGAATTCCATTGAGTAGAAATGTCTTGGATCAGTCTGTGCAAAGGTAAATTGTGCTGCTGTTGTATTTTTTTCAAGCAAGTAACGGGCTTTGCTTGAGTGACTGAAGTGAGTGTATGTTCTTTTAGCAGTGCTAACAAGAGCCTTAATGTCCCTGTCCTCGTCAAGAAAACTGTGAACTATTAAATTTCAACAATGTGCAAAGCAACGGATGTGAACGAAGCCCCCCTCCTCCAAGGCCTCCTGATGTTAGCTCCATTATCTGCAACTATAAAGCCAACTGACAGTCCCTGTGAAGTGAGCCATTGCTGTATTGCTTTTTGGAGCTCTTCATTGATGTTGTATGAGGTATGTTCAGATGGAAAATAAAACATTCTTAGAACAGAATGCTGTGTTTCACTGTCTCAAGAATTATCAAAACATGCCCAATGTGCAGTAACAGACATGAAGGGTTCAGGCTGACAGCTTGTCCAGATAGCTGCTGTGAGATCCACCACCCTCCCAACAACACTGCACAAAACTCATCTTAATTTTTTACATACAGCATCACAGAGTTCTGAATTCCCTGTTGAAAAGTTTTTTCTTGATGGTATACTGTATCGTGGTTCGAGGCACTCATGCAGCCACCTGAATTCTACATGTTCAGCCACGTTATATGGTAGCAAATGAACAGCTATTTCTGAATCTTTATTGGTTATTGTAACAGCAACAGGGTGGGTCAAGGCATATTTGGCTTTACGTTCATAGTTTCTGAGATGGTAAGCTATCTCCTTGAAGGAGGGGGCTTTTGAACACATGGTCACATTCAGTAACAGTAGGAGTCCTTTGAGTGGGAGGAAGTGGTGGATGTGTCTGTAGTGCTGCATGGGCTACCACTGTTTTCATCTATCAGAGTTACCCCTGAGTGCAGTGAGCTATCACTGTCACTTTTTCTTCGAGTGTCACGACTGGAGTTCTCAGTAATGTTATGACATCTGTCTAGGTGCCTTTTCAGTGCTGAAGTTCCCAATGCTCCTTTCTTTTTTCCCCTGATTGGCTGTTTACAAATAGCGCATGTTGCCACCAACTCATTAGAAGCACTAATGGAGAAGTATGACCAAACAAAAGATAATATCTTTTTAGTTTTTTTCCCCAGGAAGGCACTGCACCTCAGTCACCTTTTCAGGGTTTTATTTCCCCCCAGCTTTTTCTTGGGCCTATTTCTCTTGTAGATTATTCCCACTGCACTCCTCCTCAACTAAAACATTTCTCTTTCTTTCTCATCTGCAATTTCCATCCCTTCCAGTTAACCTTGTGCTGCCTAATCATTCTCTACATCATCATCTTTATTACCTTTCTCAGGTTCAACCTCAGAAGAATCGGATGACGTCTGTGAGGGATTGGCAGTAGCATAGTATGCAATTGTTCCATACCTTAGGGTGCCTCTATGGGTGGTATCCATCAACCTTTTGGTTTTAACTACATAACTGTTTTTTTTCCTTGGGACTGATCTGACAGATGCACCTGTTTTGTATTCAAGCATTCACTTGGAAGACAAAACTTCAGACGTAAATAAAGCACTTTTGGGGGTTTGATTTTGTTTTCTCTTTGCAGGCTAACTGCTGTCCTTTGCAGTGCTACTGCCTACATGAGAATGCGCATCATCACTTTGATCCTTTTTTACTTATTTCTAATTCTAACCTGTAAAAAAAAGATCCCTCTACCTAATGTACTCTGATGACTCCCACCCACACCCACACCTACAAGCCAGGGCCAAATTTACTGTAGTGTACACAAAGCACACCAACAGCAGTCCACCATCACTTCCTTCCAAGCTTAGCTGACTAAGCGACTCCTACTGTTACAGTTCAGTGACCATCTGTATTCAGCAACTGTTAACAGTGTGCCTCAGAATTTAAATTTGTGATGCAGACACATCTGGCACATGCACAGTCACACACTGGGGTTGGTTAATGATTATATCATATACGATAAAAATAAGGATAAGGAGGAGGAATAATGGATGGGATGGGTGATGATGATACTTGTATGATGTGCACTTTACTTGTGTTGTGTCTATTTAGTTACAATAAATTAATGAATGAAAGCACCTTGTGGCATTTGCTTTCTTATTCTCTTAGTTAAACAAAAAAAGTAAGCAAAATAGATTGCTACAAGTCACAAATTCACAATGTCCCCTGGGCCCCCCACAGCCAGCAACATAGGTGCAACTTGTCTGTTTTTTATCAGAAAAGTATATATATATATATTTTTTTTTATATATGTGAATCAACGTTAACGTGATTCATGATGGCCCACAGCAGACAGCGCCCAGTCTCTCTGACACCCAACAGTACCAGTCTGTCACTTTGCCTTCCACAGGGCCACCCCAGCCAACAGCAGTGTGTCTGCCCTGCAACAGGGTCAGCCTTTGGCTCAGTCAGACTAAATTTTTTTTATGGCCCCCATCAAGTCTCGCTCTCTTTCTCTCTGAGTCATGATGTGAGTCACTCAGACGTTGAAGTGAATGGAACACCAAAAAAAAAGAGTTATTTTATTTGTGATAATCTGTGCCCCCCCCCCCACATAAGTCTCTCTCCTGATGGAACTACAAGAATACAGAAAATATATTTATTTTATTTAGTTTTGTTTACGGGTAAGTGCCATTAGCCATGGCATAACTATTTTCAGGCACGACCCGGGAAAATTACAATAAGAAGAGATGAACAATAGAATACAATTGATTTAGGGTAGAGACAAAATACAGACAGAGCAAAATGAGGTTATACAAATAGGTAAAAATCAACATTGAGGCAAGGTTTTACAATCACTGATTGGTAAGCAGGGTGCAACAATAGAATACAATTGATTTGGGGGTAGAGACGTAGTGCAAACAGGCTGAACAAGGTTTTACAGATACATGGTAGGTAAGCAAGCTTAACACAAGGTTTAGAGTCACTTGATTGGGGAAAATAAAGGTTCGGTAGTTACAATACATTGTGAGAGACAGTGAGAAAAATAGCATTCTGCCTACAGTTTATTAGTAAGGGTAGCTGCTGTACAGACAGGCTGAGATAGATAAGTGCCCTGGGTAGTCAACAGACTAGAGGGTAAGGATAGTTGGTAATTGGTTTAGGTGGTTTGGGATATGGGTGAGAGTGGGCTGAAATTCAGGGTGGCTTGAAGCAGGAACAGGACGTCTGACTGAAGAGGAAGGAGCGATACCTGCGTTTGAACTGGGCATGACCTGGGGCTAAACGGACGTCAGGAGGCAGGGAGTTCCAGAGTTTGGGCGCCAAATGAGAGAAAGCAAGAGCTCCTTTGTTTGATTTATATTTGGGTATTTGCAGCAGAGACTTATCGACTGATCATAATCCATGGGAGGAGGTCAGTGGAGTGAGTAGGGATGCCAGTGAGATTGGGGAACCTGCTCTAATGATATTGTCTGCCAGGGAGCCAAGTGCAAGGATTCTAGCTGAAGCAGGGGGGAGCCAGTTCAGATCAGCATAGAGATTACAATGGTGTTTAGACCATGGAGAGGCTGCTGCATAGCGGCATATGCTGTTGTAGGTTGTGTCCCATTCTCGGAGGAGAGTTTTGGGTGCTTTGAGATATGTGGTTACCCTGTAGGATAGAGATGGGAGCAGGATCCCGTGGGCAACTGTGAGTCTGACTATGTGAAAACAGAGCTAGTTTTATATGCTGCTCCTAGCTTGGCGTTAACCGATTTGCAGGTGGATGTTATATGTTGTCCAAAATTGAGATTCTCATTGAGGAGTACACCTAGGTACTTGAAGGAGTGTACTGGTGCAAGGACAGTGCCATCCAGACCAAAGACAGCCAGTTTGTCACTGTTTTTGTTTAGTTTGATCGTAGAGCCGAACAGCATGGTATGCGTTTTGTCAGCATTCAAGATTAGCTTGTGGTGGGGGAGCCAGGGTTGGGTGGACATAAACGCAGTAGTGAGGGTCTGGTTTATATTTTGTATATTCTTGTCACTGCAGTAGAGGACAAGGTCATCCACATAGAGGATAGCCGAGCAGCCGGGGGTATTCGGGGAGATGTTGTTAATAAAAATTGAGAAGAGAAGCGGTCCTAATATAGCTCCTTGGGGAACACCTATATTGATAGCCCTGGAACTAGATAGCACAGAGTTGAACCTGACAAGCTTATACTTTATTTGTGATTTCTGTAACTGTAAAATGTCTTGTTGGCTCCCAGTAGCTGTCTCTTTCTCCTCTGAATGGAATAATTCAAAGATTTATTTTGCTAGCCCAGCCTGCCCTGTACATAGTCTGCCACACTGTCACAAAGATGATGCACTGTATTTCTTTATTTGTGATGTCTGCGACTGTATTATTTGTCCCCCCCCCCCCAAGTAGTCTCTCTGTCTCTTCTCTTTCTCCTCTGGATGGAACAAATAAAGTCAAAGATTTATTGCCAGCCTGCACACTGCCTGCTACACAGCCACACTGAGGCCAAGATGAACTTTGTGTCATACAGACAAGGCACACTGATGAGTTCTGGTAGGATGAAACATGTGTCTGTGTCTTCTGTAGGCACCCTTTGCAGACTGTGTGAGAGGCCTTTCAGCACCAAACATTCCTGCTTAAATTTGAACCAGCATAAAATGTTGTGGTGATTTACATATACAACCCATGATGCTTTGTATTTGGGGGGTATGTGTGATTTTGTATTTCTTTGAAACTTGGCTTCCCAGCTAATGCCCTTTGGGGTAAACCTTACCTCAGTGTTTGCGCACTAAGATTCCTCATTTTTTAGTTTGTTTTTTATTTTTATTGGGCTCACCACAACCCAAACCAGACAGACCAACTTAGGGTAGCTGGTTCATTCTACTGGGGCGTCATACAGATGAGGCACACTGATGATTCCTGGTAGGACAAAACATGTGTCTGTGTCTTCTGTTGGCACCCATTGCAGACTGTGTGAGAGGCCTTTCGACATCATACATTCTTGCTTAAAGTTGAACCAACATAAAATTCTGTGGTGATTTGCAAATACAACCCATGATGCTTTGCATTATGGGGGTATGTGTGATTTCATATTTCTTTGAAACTTGGCTTCCCAGCCAATGCCCTTTGGGGTAACCCTTACCTCAGTGCTTGCACACTAAGGTTCCTCGTTTTTATTTGTGATTTATGTGACTGTAAAATTTCTCATCCCCCAGTAGCTGTTTCTTTCTCCTCTGAATGGATCAAGTCAAAGATTTATTTTGCCAGCCTGCTTTGTACACAGCCTGCCACACTGACACCAAGAGATGTACTGTATTATTTATTTGTGATGTCTGGGACTGTATTATTTGTATCCCCCCCCCCCCAGTAGTCTTTCTCTGTCTCTGTTCTTTCTCCTCTGGATGGAACAAATAAAGTCAAAGATGTATTGCCAGCCTGCCCTACCTTCACAGTCACACTACTACACAGCCACACTGAGGCCAAGATGAACATTATCTGTGATTTCTGTGACTGTAAAATTTCTCTTTGGCCTCCACTAGCTGTCTCTTTCTCCTCTGGATGGAATGAGTCAAATATTTATTTTACCAGCCTGCCCTGCATGTGACACAGCCAGACAGACAGCTTTGCCCCCCCCCCCATTAGTCTCTCTCTCTCTCTCTCTCTCTCTCTGCCTCTTCTCTTTCCCTCCAGTTCAGGCTCCCAAAAAAATACTCAGATTCCTTAGTCTCCTCTCCCCTCCCCTCTGATTCTTCTCCCTCTCAACCCAGTGACCTTTTCTCTCCTCTCGTCCGGCTCAACACAACACAGTGCACTGCACAAAATAGCCTGCTGTATCTCCGCTCTGGTCTCCTCTCTCCTTTTCTGTCCTGAGCATCTGGGCTGGGTTGCACACTCACCACTTATATTTTTTATTTTTATTTAGTTTTTGTTGACTGGGTAAGTGCACTAGACAAATCCTGCCTATTTTCAGGCATGATCTGGGGGAGGGGGATACAGATGAATGCCAACTGACCTTGAACCAGATTAAGCTGTTGGTGGTATTTTTAGTGAATGAAGGAAATTTGGCAAGGACACCGGGGAAATTCCCCTACTATTTTTGATAAGTGCCATGGGATCTTTAACATTCACCTGAACTACCACCAATCCAGGCAGATGGGACCTTTATTTAACGTCTCATCTGAAAGACGGCACCTCAGAAGTACAGCACCCCTCTCATGCTGCACTATAGTGTCAATACTCGGATATTAACCCAAGTGCCAGACGTGGGAACTGAACCCACAGCCCTCTGATCTTCTGGTCTCAGAGGTGAGTGTGCTACCTACTGAGCCACTGACACTATATATACCGTGCGTGCATCATGTGACTGTCCTCTGCCAGAATCACATGACTGTTGCCTGATTGGATGCCACTGGCCACCTCTATGTGATCCGAGCATGCTGATGGCATCCCCATGGCAATAGGCAACAGTCTAGGGGGAAAACATGGTCTGCAGCTTTCCACAGACCCGGAACCGAACTTCTGTGGCGAAGTCTGTATTCATCCAAGACCATGGATTCAGGGTTCGATCTGGGGGTCCGAATTTCAGGCTGAACAGTCCGCCCAGACGTAATGTACAGTCCGTGCCTGATTGTAATGCTTCCCATGTAAAACTCCCCTTATGCTGCCAGAGGCACAAAGACCAGCCTGAAATACTATATCCTCAAAACTGATGCCACCAACTAACTGTCCTATAATGCCAAAGTTTTTCCAGGTATAGGTGGAAATCTCCCAAATGAATTATGACATTGTGGAACTGATCAGGGAAATTCCACACATCATGATATGCCTTTGCTGCTGCTCCAACATGAAGTGTCAGATGAACATAGGGCATATTTACCTACTGAGCTATTTCTTGCGTTTGTGTGAAGTATTGATCTATAGTGGCATAATCAGTGACGGGTTTGTGGATGAGAGGAAAATATGTGATAACCGTCTTGTTGGTGAACTTGAATGATTGTTACAAACTAGCATCAACCAACCAGTAAACTTTGGAACAAGCTGATCCTCCTTGTGTGCTTCCCTAATGAGTTTCCATAACATTAGCTTTGCCTTCCTAATATTTACCACTGATATTGTCACGGTAGACTTGGGCACATTCCCAAATGTGGTTGGCTCCTTCTTTGAATTCACCTGTCGATGTTCTAATTCCTTTTTGTTAGATACAATTGTCCTTCTTTTTGAGTGAGGAATTTCAATAGAATCTTCTAGGAGAATGGAGCCTTCAGATTCTTCTTGATATGCAGCACCATGTGTATTGTGTATTTCTCCATGTACAGTTACTGTTTCAGTTTCCTGATCAAAGTTGTCCATCCATAAAACTATTAAGACAACAGTAGATTCTTACTTTGGCTGAAGTGGCAGTAACAGACCTTGCTCTTGAAAATGCTGAGAAAGTTCCACTAAACCAGTTTCAGTTTCACACACTTGATCATAACTGCAACTATTTCTTAAATGAAACAGGATGTTCACGGGCATTTTCTGTTCGGTCATATTGTGCAGCACAACTCCAACAGCATGTTTTATAGTGAGAAACTTGTCGCGTGTGACACCATGAATTAGGTCTTCTGAGTAGGACTTGACAACTGGGAGACTTGTTCACTCTCTGTATGTTTGGGGGATTTCAGTACATGCAAGAAAAATGATTGAACTGTCTCTGGGGGTTGACATTCTTTACTCAGGAGAACATCCACTGTTGGTGGCCATGGTAGTGAAGGTGCTGTCTCTACAAATCTTAAGATATGTTCACTCAACAATGAAGTGGCATGCCTGATGACTCGATTTTCATCTGTTCTCAAAAGCTCTGTGACTGATGCACCACCAGTTAATGATTAGACAATAATTACAACTACTGGTTTTTGAGGATCAACTGTTAAAGTGAATCCCCATATTTCTTTTTCAGCTGGTTTCTAAGTTTATAACGGTATTGTCGATCTCCTACTCTGATGCCCAAGATTTCATTCAATATCTTCAATGAAACAGCTTGGTGTCTTTGAAGCATATTGTCTTCAATTACACGATAAATGGCTTCAAACCCAGTTCCATCTGACTGCTCATTGTCATCTTCATCATGACTTCTATTCTGATCATCTGGGGTCCTGCCCCTTGTGATTACTGTATAATTTAGGTAGCACTTGTTATGTTTACAAAACTCCCTTGCAATGAGGTTCTCTGTCTCAATTTTTGTGAGCATATCTTGGTCATCACATAGCTCTGCAGCCTTTTTCATTGTGGCTTCAGCTGTTTTTGTAACAATAGCAGTTGGATATTGCTTCTTCCCTTCACTTTGATTATATATTTGTTACAGATTCCACATGTATCAGGAAATAACACTCTAGATGATGAGGCACAAGGAACACCACCCCTGAGATGATGATGTGAGCTATGTTTCCCAGCATCTGCGTGTTCTCCAGATTTTCTGATACTGTTGGCTTTTGTGAACTTTTGATAGCATTGTCGATGATAGCCATGCTTGGCAGGGTCATAGTTAGGCATTGGAATTGATGCACACTGCTCAACATGACAATTTTCACCACCTAACTGGGTGCAGATATCTTTGCTTTCTATAAGTGTGCAGTAACTTTTGTCACTCAGAGGAGTTACTTCAGAGTCTCTTGTTGTCAGGGCAGGTTAATGCACTACACACTGCAGGGTCCTAGGATTTTCCTCTCCACATTTCTGCTTGACAGAAAAGTTTAGAGACATCCTCAAAGAAACACAGAAACATAGAATTTGATGGCAGATAAGGACTACTTGGCCCACCTGGTCTGCCCATTTCCCTACCTAATGGATAAGCTGCAGATCCTAGTTAACCAACAGCCTACTTCCTCCTACCCCCACTAGAATTGCTTTATGTCTGTCCCATGCATTCTTGAATTCCCCCACTGTTTTTGACTCCATGACCTCCTCAGGAAGGCTGTTCCATCCATCTACAACCCTCTCTGTGAAGAAATACTTCCTCACATTACCTCTGAGCCGTCCCCCCTCTATCTTCAAATTGTGCCCCCTTGTTCTTGCACATCTCTTTTTCTGAAAGATGCTACCCTCTTGGACTTTGTTGATTCCCTTGAGGTATTTGAAAGTTTCTATCATGTCCCTCCTTTCTTCAAGGCTATACATTTTAAGCTCCTTTAGTCTTTCTTCATATGTCTTCTGGTGCAGACCCTGCACCATTTTGGTTGCCTTCCTCTGGACAGCCTCCACTCTGTCTATGTCTTTGTGGAGATGGGGTCTTCAGAACTGTACACAGTACTCCAGATGTGATCTTACCAACTGTTTGTACAGAGGGCCAACAACTTCATGTTTTCTACTGGTGATGCCTCTCCCTATGCATCCCAGTATCCCTCCAGCCATCCTTACCGCCTTCTCACATTGCTGGCCCACCTTCAGGTTGTCTGATATGACTACCCCCAGGTCCCTTTCCATTTTTGTTGTTGTCAGTATCTCACCCCCCCTTGTGTACGCTTCCCCTGGGTTTTTGTTTCCCAGGTGCATTACTTTGCATTTCTTTGCATTGAATCTAAGCTGCCATACATTTGACCATTCCTCCAACCTTGCCAAGTCCCTATCTCCTGTTGCCCAGCCAGTGTTTTACCCAGGATACTACCCTGGGACTCACTCCCAGGCTAGCTAATTTGTTTATTAATCTTTTGTGTGGGACTGTGTCAAATACCTTGCTAAAGTCTAGGTAGGTCATGTCCACAGCCCCTCCCTGGTCTACTACTACTACTACTACTACAAAGAGTCTGAAATAAAAGAAATGTGATATATACACACACACGCACACATATGCCACATATATATAAACACTGAAGATATGGTGTGAAGAACTCAAAAAGTATAAACTTGCTAAAATTTCATCTATTAATGGTGTCTTCACTTTTATCAATTTATCCTCTTATATTACCTTAAAACTTCACAACCACATATGCATTTCAAAGCAGAATCCTTACCCTTTTAGGCAACATAAAATTATATTATAGAGCACAATAAATTTTGTCTGACAAGATTAAATATAAGACTATTTTGAAAGTTCATAAGAAATTAAGGGGTGGTGGTTGGTATTTAACTCTATAACTTTTAACATTAACCCTTTGAGATAATGTACAGGTATACATTTTAAAGCTCTAACCCTCGCCTAGTCATTGATACCACACTTGCATGTATATTTCACTTACTCTCAAAATAATGGCCCAAGAATCTGCATTAAGTATGTGGAGCTGAAAATCCGCACAATTTGTCAAGGTGCCAGTACAAAATTGATGCATACTACCATTTTTCCCCAATGTTCATGCGATCAACAGACAGAACATGAATTTGGGGTATAGCTGCTACATTAAACAACAATCGGCATTTATTTAGCTCTCGGGTGACACCCCACCTCCATCTACACCTGGTCTATTGGGGAAAAAATTAGGCTTGGTCCTTTGTGGAACCCTGTCCTTGTGAAAAAAGGATAAACAGAAGATCTGCAACCAGAGTCTGCAGCTGCAAGATGCATCTAGCAGGGACCACAGCTACTAAAAACAGTGTCTTCCACAAGAGGAAACTCAGTTACTCAATTTTATAGACAGAAGGAGGGCCAAGGCCCATCGAGACTGCCTCCCACCTTGTGAACTTATATTCCCTTGAAGCCGTTCAAGTGCTTGTCAAAAGTTATTTTGAACTCATCAAAATCTGTTAAATCCATTATATATTGGGATAGACTGTTCCAGAACCTTGGAGCCCTCATTGCAAAATAACTGTCTTGTTTATTTGTGTAGGCTCTGCCAATGTGAAGTTGCTTGCCATGGGATCTAAGATTCACTTGGTGATTAGCATAATGGATGCCACATTGTTCAGCAAGGTCACTGAGGATTCTAAACAATAACAGAATATCTCCTCTTAATCTTCTCTTCTCAAGACTGAACAAGTTCAGTGCTATTAATTTTTCTGGGTAGGTCTCGTCTTTCAGTCTTGATATAAGTTTAGTGATTTTTCTCTGAGTACTTTCAAGGAGATTGATATCCTTCCTATAGTAAAGAGACCAGAAAGGAGACTCATAGTTCAGATGGGGCCTAACATAAATTCTAAACAGTGCAATTATGCACTGTTCACTCATTGAAAGAAATGATATTTTGATCATGTTTATTATCCTATTTGCAGTCAAGGTTATCCTTTTACAATGATCTACTGGGGTGAATGCCTCATTAATTGTTATTCACAGGTCTCGTTCATTTTGTACCAACTTTAATGGTGCTTCGTTTAACTTATATATTTTCATAGGGTTGTTTTTACCCAGGTGCAATACACTTGTCACTGTTGAATTCCATTTTGTTGAATTTAGCCCATTGTTCCATACTTTTAAGGTCTGCAACTAAGGACTGATTCCTGCAATACTGTCTATACAAGCACATAATTTAGTGTCATCAGCAAATTTACACACACTATTTCTAGATTTGTATGCATGTCCTCTATAAAGATATCAAAAAGTGTAGGTCCCAGCACAGAACCCTAGGGAACCCCACTATTCACTGGACAGACCTCGGACAACATGCCACACACTGTAGGCTGTTGCGTTCTTCCTGATAACTAGGAATCGACCCATTTGATCATGTAATAGTTAAAGCTCTTTTTCTTCAACTTACTGACCAATTCAAAATGAAGCATGGTGTTGAATGCATTCCTAAAATCCAAATAAATGAAACCCATCAAGATACCCATGTCAAGGTAGCTGCTAACTTTCTCACAGAACACCATAAGGTTTGTGTTACAGGACCTTCTCCGTGTTAAGCTATGCTGGGTAGTATCCATTATGCCCATACATAACATTTCATTTTCCAGGTGGGATTTCAATAATTTCAGTGAAACCACTGTGGGGCAGTGTGGCCCACCCAGTACCTAAAAAATAAAGAAGACTCCGGGAGAGCTCAGGCTCCAACAAACCTCAGGTAAAACTATGATGCAAAAAATTGGAGAAACTCAGACCCACTCACCAGATATAAAATTAATATATTATATTTATTTTGATATCACTTTTTATATAGATCAACATTTTGTAGTTATCGCACTACTTCTTAAGGATCTATACATTCATAAAATTAAAAAATCATTTTTGACTATTCTTTAGTGGTACTGACAAAGCTCTCCAAGCTGACATCAAATTTGTTTCAGAGCATAGATGTATATAAGTTTTCTGTAGTTTTATATGACATTCTTATAACTTATAGAGAAAAGGGAAATCATACACATATATACAGACATCTTTACAATATTTTACTAGTAAGTGCATCATTACTAAAAAATTAAAAAATACATTTTCATTTTTTAATATCCCACCTTTAGTATTGTGGTATTTCTTCACACATACTTTTCTTACAAATTTCATTCCACACTGTTCTAAAAGACATGGATATAGTGCTATTAAATTCCCGTTTTTTTTTTTTTTCAAATTTAGCTTTTAGCAGTATAGTCAATTTGTTATGTATACCTCTTTAAGAGAAATGGAGAGCTGGGGGAGGAGTTTGTGTGTTGTCTACTTTATATTCTTTCTTTTGGTCTTGATTTTCTAATATTAAAAAACAGGAACAAACATAATTTAAATGTTTTCGTTTTTCTCTTTCTCCATTTCTTTTGTAAAAGTTTACAGGATGTTGTTACCTTTAAATGTATTTTGTTCTTTGATTAGCTGGCTACTTTTGTCTGGAAAGCATACTTGCTTCTTTCAAGCCTAAAATGTAATTGCCCAACAAACACAATAACATATTCAGGTTCGATATTTCTACTTGTATATAGCACAATAATAATTACTGGGTTGTGTTTTTTCCATTGAAAAAAACATATATTAAATACCATAATACCTGAGTAGGTATAACGGCATTGAGTGGATATAATAAATCCTCTGAAATGTTACATCCAGCTATCCAGACTACTCTAGGCTCCATACATAAGTGATTGCACTTTCTCTGTGGAAAAAAAAAACACAACGCAGTAATTATATAAAACAAAATATGGGGTGCAGTATGTTTAACTGGAATTTAACACACACCCTTGGGGTTTATATGCCATCCAACAACTCTAGTGTGTTAAATTCTTGTAACACACTGCACCCCATACTTTATCCTATATTTAATCACCTAAGCTTCTGTTTCTTTCAAATTGTATTATACAGGTACCCTTTATATTCAGAACTACAGAGCACACATTAACTGTTTGCTTTGCCTTTGTTTTTTCCATACTTTTCATTCCCTGCTTCTCATACTTGCTTCAAAATGGCAAACATTACATTAGCTCTCTTTTGTATTTTACTCACATTTTGTAAAAACACAAAGTATACATTCTCTTGTTTATACTTTAAAAGCCATACCAGAAACTAAGTTTATCTGTGCAGTCAGCTGCTCACTTTAGTTCTCTTTACTTTTAGAAATCAGTGTCTCAACTTACCCTAGCACAGGTTCTTAGCTCATTTGTTTTTTTGCCACTGCCGTTACTCATGGCATTGCACACTTTATATCTGGTCTGGTTGCTACGGTGACATTGTTATGTCTCTTGTTGTGCATAGTGCATGTGCACTGACTTAAAATTCACACTTTGTTTCTTTCCTCGAAATGGTCAAATGGTTAATTTTCTTCTCTTGTTGTTTTATTGTAATCTTTAGTATACATGTACAGTAGCTAGAAGAATTCACTTCTAAAAATACTTTTTCTTTTCTCTTTGTTTTTACTTTGGGTTGTATACATAAGGTTGCTTAGCCTTTCTCGAATGTTGGTGGTATTGGCCTAAGTTTAATCATTTTTTTTCTAACAATTCATTTGTTCCAAATGTTGTAGCATTTATAAATATTCTGTTTGACTGGATAGGAGAGTCAATGGACCAAATCAGGACCTTAAGGCCATGCTTGGGGTATGCATAGCCCCACGTCCCGACCCACCTAACCAAAAAATTGACTATCAAGGTGGTCACCAACAGTAAAGCGCCATTGATGGCACAGAAGCTGGTGGTCAGTCCTAAAAATTGGGCAGCTCATAGCTAAACCCATAGGAAAGATAATTTTTTTAAGTTTTTACTCTACAAATTCTGACCATACAATTTCTTCATTGATCCTGTGCCTTTTGTCAAGTGTACCAAATATATCAATCCAAAATACCTTTCTGCACAGTACGCATTGCTGCAGGTTACCACCACTTAAGGGGGTCTCAACCTTTTCAAGTGCCATGACTCTTAATGATGCAACATTATGTTTGCTGTCATTAAAATGTCGTGCTACCACAGATTCTGTATCCCCTCTCTGGATATCACTCCTATGTTTGTTTAAATGTAACTTTAAACATCTTGAGGTCTGACCTATATAATGAAGGTCACAAGGACATATCAGTAAATACACGACTTGTTCTGTTTGACAAGTTATACATTTTTTTATCTCAATGTGTTCATCTCTATATGGGTTGTATACAGTCTTTGTTTTTCTAGTGCTATTACAATTCTGGCATTTACCACATGGGTAGTTTCCCACTATCTTGGTTATGCCTTCAAAGATTTCATATTTATTTGCTGGTGTTTGATATGTAGCATGACATAGTCTGTCCTTAAGGGACCTCACCTTTTTTGCTATTATTAAAGGTTTTTCTCCACTTTCATTTTATTTTAAGATCTCCCAATGCTTAAGGATACTTGATTTTATAGCCCCAAAATGATTTGAATATTCTATAGGTACCGTGATTCTATTTTCTGTGGTATCTATTCTTGGTTCTGATCTTAATAGATCTGTCCTGTTTTTGGCATCACACTTTCGTCTAGCACTAGCCAATGTATCTGCTTTGTAGCCTCTCACTTCAAAGTGTTCTCTCAGTTCCTCAGCAGCTATCAAATAGTCCTCCTCTGTGGAATTATTCCTTTTTATTCTTATCTGTCCATATGGTGTATTTTCAATCACACCTGGTTTATGAAAACTCTGGGCATGCAAAAGTACATTTCTATCATTTGGTTTTCTATAAACTTTTGTTTCCAACCTATTGTTTCTTTTCACCACTCTAAGGTCTAAAAAGTTCACTGCTTCTTTGTTAAATGTCATTACAAATTGTAAATATTCTGTTTGTGAATTTAAATAAACTAAGAAATCTTTTAGCTGTTGTTCTGTGCCTTCCCAAATGCACAGACAGTCATCTATATGTCTTTTCCATGTCGCAATATTGTTTTTGTATCTATTGCTGTCATTGAAAATAACTGTATTTTCAAATCAATACACAAAGATGTTGGCTTAACTTGGGGCCATCAAAGAGCCCATTGCTGTTCCCTTGCACTGCCAGTAGTGTTTATTTTCAAATCTAAAACATTTTTTTTTAATACTAGCCCTGCCAGCCTTAATAGATATTCATTAGGTGGATTTTCTGTTTTCCCTCTTTCCTGGAGTTTTTCTTTCAGGGCATCCGAACCTGCCTGGTGGGGGATGCTAGTATAGAGGTCTTTGACATGTAGTGTGACTAATATTGTACTTTCTGTTATAATTGTTCTTCATTAATATTATTCAGTAGTTCAATTGTCTCTTTGCTGTCTTTAAGGTATGCTTTGGTTGTTATAATCAGTGGCTGTAAATAGTAGTCAATATACACTGAGAGAGATTCTAAGATGGACCCTATCCCTGCTATAATTGATTTCCCTTGTGGATTAACTATTTTTTTGTGAATCTTGAGGAGAGTGTAGAAGACTGGCATAATTGGGCGCTGTCTAAATAATGCCTTAAATTCCCAGTCTGTTATAAATCTTCTGTCTACTCCTTCTTCCAGGATGTTTTTAACTAAGATTTGACTATTTGTGTAGGATTGTTTTCACATATTTTGTAGAATTCTTGGCCCCTTAAATGTCTCAAACACTCATATATGTAATTTTCACTGTCTGTTATTAAAATGCTGCCTCCTTTGTCTGTTTTTTTATAACTATTGCATTATTATTCTCTAAGTTCCTCAGTGTCCCATATTCCATCGCAGTTAAGTTGAGATTTTTTCTCCTATCTGTTCTATTCTTTTCTAGTCCATCTATGTCTCTATCGACTAGTTCCATGAAGGTAACTATATTGGCTGGGACTGGTCCTGGTGGCACACATTTTGATTTATAATTGAGATTAAGGGCCAGGGTTCTTCTCTTTTCTTTTTCCCTTGGGACTGTAATGTTTTCAGTGGTATTAAAAAAGTATTTAAGTCTTATTTTTCTGTAAAATTTCTGTAGATCCATTTTTTTTATACTTATTTTTTTCCACTCCTACTGTCCCATCCAACCACCACTCTTTCCATCCTACATGGAGTGATGACCTCCCAACCTCTACCAACCAGCAGGGTCTGCCCCTAGAGTGCCAGGATTACCCACCGGGCAGGGTGAGGAGAGAACCCCCTTTACCTCCTTTCCCCTGTGGCGAGCTGCACATTGGGGTCTGCCCCTGGTCGGTGGGTGGTGAGACCAGTTCTGGAGGACTTCATCTAGGTGACTGGAGGGCATTTTCCTCCAAGTTGTGTTCGTCCCCCCTTAACCTCACCCCCTGAGATGCCAGTGCAGAGAGTCTGCGTGCTGATGCACACCCCTCTCAAGTGCCTAATGATGTTCCCACTCCCCGGCTCTGGTAGACAAAGCTGCTGAGCCCCTCGAGAGTCAGTGCTTCCACCGACCCTCTTGGGACGTCGGGCACTCCACAGCACCTGTGGCATCCAACCCCGAGGGAGGAGAGCATCCGTTGGGATGCTTCATCCTCCCTCCCCCAGCCGACCCCCACTGACCTGAGTCCATTCCTAAACCCGGGTTGCCGGTGTAGCGCGAGGTGTGGCGTCCAGTGCCTCAACCCTCAGCACCACTGGACCAACTATAGATCCATTTTTAAATGGAAAAAGTTATGCTTTTCGTGTTGGCAAAAAGTCAGTCCCAAATTTAACATTTTCTCTTCTGTTTCATTGAGCACCTTTTTTGATAGATTGAACTCTATACTTGACCTCTCGTATGTCCTCTCTGTGCTACTCTGACCCCTATCATGTCTGTTTCTTTTCTTTGTTCTAGTTTGTGTTCTATGTCTGATTCTGGTCCCCTTTTTATCTGTTTGTTCTCTGATATCTCCTTGTGTGTAGTCACCTCTTTGGCTGTTTATTGTTGGTGGCCACCTTGATAGCCAGTTTTGTGGTTAGGTACGTTGGGACGTGGGGCTATGCATACCCCAAGCATGGCCTTAAGGTCCCGATTTAGTCCACTGCCTCTCCTATTCAGTCAAACACAGTATTTATAAATGCTACAACATTTGGAACAAATGAATTGTTAGAAAAAAATGATTACATTTGGGTCAATACAACCAGCATTCGAGAAAGGCTTATCAAGCTTATGTATACAACCCAATATAAAAACAAAGAGAGAAGAAAAAAGTCTTTTTACAAGTGAATTCTTCTAGCTACTGTGCATGTATACTAAAGATTACAATAAAACATCAAAGAGAAGAAAGTTATCCATTCGGACCATTTCAAGGAAAGTCAGTGCACTTGCACTATGCACAACAAGAGATGTAACAATGTCACCATAGCAACCAGATCAAATATGAAGTGTGCAATGCCATGAGTAATGGCAGTGGCAAAAAACAAATGAGCTAAGAACCTGTGCTAAGGTAAGCTGAGAAGTAGAGAAAGAAAGAATATAAAGTGGACAACACAGGACCTCTCCCCCGCTCTCATTTTCTCTTAAAGCGGTATACATAACAAATTGACTGTACTGCTAAAAGCTAAATTTGAAGAAAAAACTGCAACTAGAATTTAACAGCAATATCTCTATGTCTTTTAGAACAGTGTGGAATGAAATTTGTAAGAAAAGTATGTATGAAGAAATACCACAATACTAAAGGTGGGATTAAAAAATTAAAAATATTTTTTTAGTAATGATGCACTTACTAGTAAAATATTGTAAAGATGTCTGTATGTATGGGTATGATTTTCCCTTTTCTCTATAAGTTATAAGAATGTCATATAAAGCTATAGAAAACTTATATACATCTATGCACTGAATCAAATTTGATGTCAGCTTGGAGACCTTCGTCAGTATCACTAGTGAGTGGACAAAAATAATATTTTAATTTTATGAATTTATAGATCCTGAAGAAGTAGTGTGATAACTATGAAACATTGATCTATATAAAAAGTGGTATCAAAATAAATATAACATATTAATTTCATATCTGGTGAGTGGGTCTGAGTTTCTCCAATTGTTTGCATCATAATTTCAATAATGTCCCCATTATTTTGCAAGGAATACTAGCCAAACTAATTGGTCTATAATTTTCAGCATGGGATCTATCAGCCTTTTTATGAGTGGTGTAACAATAGTGTTCCTCCAGTCTGAGGGAACTATTCCATGCTCAAGGGGACTTGTTAATCAAAAGGGTCAACGGTAAACATACGGAACTAGTAAGTTCCTTGACAAACCTCTGATGAATACTGTCAGGCCCAGGAGATGAATTTGGTTTATTGGTTTGTAATGATGAAATCACTTCATTCTCAGAGAAACCAATAAATACTGTGGATGGAGGGGGAACTGATACTTCAGTTTGTTTCTTTACATTAAACACCAAACAAAAATATTTGTCTAGAGTATTGGCCATATCTAAGGGATTACTAATAACTTCATCATTTTTAATTAAACCCCAATTGTTTCCTTTCAAGTTTTACTACTATTAATGTATGAAAAGAAGGACTTTTGATTGTCTCTCATATGTGCAATTCTAAACTCTAAATTAATTCTAGCATTTGTTATCATTTTTTTGTTAACTTTTGTTCAGTCATATATTTAGATTTAGTTAGTTCTGTTGGATTTCTCTTATAATTTTTAAATGCCTGAGCCTTTTTTTGAAGTTGCCTCTTTAACTGGTCTGAAAGCCACTTTGGGACCTTTCCGTTGTTATTACAGATCTTTCTAGTTGGAACATATTAGTCTTCCAGTTCTTTGATCTTGGATTTAAAAGTATCCCAGTTGTCCTCTACTGATTTATCCATCACAATGTTCACGCAGTCAGTCTTATCTATATGTTCCCTGGTTTTACTGTAATTTGCTCTAGTATAACAGCATACAGTATGTGGACATTTTTCCTTGCACTGGTAGTTCTGGTGATCAGATTAAAAGTTATAATGCTAAGATCACTATTCCTGAGGGGCCAGTGTGATACTACATTCTCAATCTCTGAAGGCAAGTTTGTTATAAAGTAAATTGAAAATAGTGTTTCCTCTTGTGGGCTCCATAACCATTTGCTCAAGGCCTAATGATAGTAAGGTATTTATATATTTGGTTTCAAACACAGTACTGCCAATTACTTGCTTCCAATAAATGCCAGATGGGTTATAATCATCCAGTAATATAGCATCAAACAATGTTGACACTGATTCTATATGTCCAAGTAGAATGTCATTGTACGCCTGGGAACTTGCTGGGGGTCTTGCTGCGATATAATGTTGTGCTGGATGAATAAAACTTCTAATTCAGATTTCTTTGTAAAATTTAGACTCCTGGCATTTATAAAGAGAAAATTGTATTTGTTAACTGGTTTACTTGATGTTACTTGAATTAATTTGCATGAGCTTCTTTACTGAGCCCCCCATCAGTTTAAATTTTCCGAGATATGTTTCTCAAATTGTTTACCTAGTATAATACTTCCCCTCCTATTTAAATGAAGACCATCCCAACTCTATATTCTGTAATTATTTGAAAAAGTTTCCCAATGTGTTAGACACTTGTATCCCCTGTTCAGAGACCATTGACTCGTTGATGTTTTTTTTATTTTATCTTGCTTTCTTTGACTGGTTCTTGGGACTGGTAGCAGCTCAGAGAAGCAGCTCTTTCAACCAAGCTGTTCCAGAGTGCTAGCTACTGTAGGTTAATAAAATCATTTTTTATTTCCTCTGTATCTGACTGCCCCACATCATTTGTTCCCACATGT
Organism: Neoceratodus forsteri; assembly: GCA_016271365.2. Taxonomy (NCBI): domain Eukaryota; kingdom Metazoa; phylum Chordata; order Ceratodontiformes; family Ceratodontidae; genus Neoceratodus; species Neoceratodus forsteri. Next base: position 730,837,956 of record CM028132.1, read on the forward strand.
ATAACTACTAATGGATCATTTCTTGCACCATTCAGGATCTCACAGGCCATATTTGTAATATCTTTACTTTTAGGCACCTAAAAACTGCTGTTAGTGCTATGCATCTCATCGGGATTGCATATGCATTTATCTGAAAATTTTAGGATTCGATCTCCTAAAACATACACTTGCCTGGGAACAGACTCCTCTAATTGGGTTATATTATTGTTTATGGCTCCTTTTTATGTTCATCATGCGCACAGGTGCAAGCAAATGTATTACAGTGTACTGCTTTTTGATGAGCGTGACACTGTTCGTTCCAATGCAGAGCAATGTTTTAGGGGCAACTCTGTGTCATACCAATCATCAGCAAGGCTTACTATGACAGAAATTTGGCTTGCTGGGTGGAGATGACACGAACTTGAAAAGGAATAGCCAATCCAATCAGGGGTCAGATATTCCCTTTGATCTCCACCACACAGCAAGTCAAGCTGATCTGTCAAAATCAGCTTGGAATGCATGGAATGTCTGCCAGATGTAAGATTAAATGGCACCACTCCTGCACATGCATGGTTACATCTCCTTGTTTTGTTTTCTGTCTTCCACCCACCCAACCTCCCTCTCAGCACCCATCCCCCACAAACAAAACAGTGACACTGTTGGTGCCTAATCCCCCAGTGTCATGATCAAGAATCATCTGTCCATTTATTTTTAACCCTGTGAGAAGAAAACCTTCCATTGATGTCTTTTGCGGCCATTACTGTCCCCTCATCCAACCCTCCCACTCAGCACACACACACTCAAAGTCCTTACTTACCCACTGGTAGTCCAATGCCATCATCTTCTCTGGACCACAGCACATCTTCACTCTTCAAAGCCAGATCACAAACTGAAGAAACAGGTATGCAGTTCAATGTATTTCAATGGGGGTTTGAACTTAGTGACATAACTTGGCTATTTTTGCATATTTTTGGGCAGAATTTTCAACATGCCTTTTTTGGGACCCCACTTCATGAACAGTTGCACTGACAATAGGCAAATCTGTCCCAAAAGATGATTTCTCGGTCCCTGTGTGAAATCACCTTTCGGGTAGGAGTTGAACATTTTCTCAGCCCTTGTTCATGAGGTGGGGTCATAACAAGGCTATGTTAAAAATTTGGTGTAAAAATATTAAAAAAACAACAAATTTATGAGCCTATGTTACATTTTTTGAATGCAGACTAATAACCTGGTATTTTTCAAAATTTTTACCCCACATTTACAATATAGCCATTTCTTTACAGCACCTCATGAATGTGACAGCTGTCATTTCTCAAATCCTGCCCATCGTGTTTTTGCATCCTTTCTTTGTTTTTCAACCTCTATTTTTTGTCTTCTACTCCCCTGAACTCTCTCAGGCTGCCCTAGTTCACTGGACCGCTCTACCACCCACCGTGGTCCTCTCTTCCTTATATATATTACTGCCTCTCATTGGACCCACACCAGACAAGCCTGCTGACTCTGAGCCCCTTGGGGCAGGGCTGCCAGCCACTCTCAGTGCTCTGGCTATAATCCACATCACCTGGCTGGGATGATGAGAGGCCAAAGGGGTGGAGAGAGGATCCGGTATTGGGCATGTGGCAGCCAGCCCTGTAGGGAGCCATTGCCTATCAGAGGAGAGGGGCTTTTCTTGTTATGACCTCCCTTCCTCCCTCCCCTCACCTCACAGCCTGAGTGTGCAATGATACCAGGAATCTCTGTCGTGGCTCTGCATCCCACTACTTTGGCCCTGAGCATTGCAGTGTCTCCGGTCTCCACTGGTGGCTGCTCTGATGCCGGACTATCCTGGATCCCTTTACTGAGAGAGGAGAGCAGTCCTCTGGATGCTCAATCCTCTATTTCCCCTGCCAACCCCTGGTGGCCCGTGCTTGTTCCCAAACCTGGGTCGCCGGCGTGGCGCAAGGTGTAGTGTATAGCACTGCAACCCTCAGCGGTGCTGGGCTGGCATGTTTTTGCATCCTGAAAGATGATTTCACAGTCCCTGCATGAAATCATCTTTCAGACAGGAGCTGAAATTGTTCTCTGCACATCTTCATGAGGTGGGGTCATAAGAAGGCAATGCTGACAATTTGGGATAAAATGTTAAAACATAACAACGTTATGAGCCTGCATTCAAATTTACAAATGCAGGCTGCTAACTTTGGTAATACATAACCCACACAGTGCACCACAACCCCTCTACTACCCCAGGGCTTCTATACCAGTGACAAACATCTGGTATTGTTCAATATTGGAGTTGTACAGTACTCCCTCATCTATTTGCCTGTCCACCAGATCCTCTGTCTGATTTATATTAATGTGGGTGGGTTCTATTCCTAAATTGTTGTCCCATGATACCTCTTCTGTTCATTGACTAGTGACATGTACTTCCACTTGAGTTGCATCATTCTGGGTGGGTTCCGCTCTAGTGTTGGAATTATATAGCACTTCATCATCAAACTGATTAAATAATGGTAATACAAAATTCATGGCCTTCCTTCCCTTGTTTAATTTACTTTTCCCTTCTGCTAATATCCATTCATGTTCATCACACTCACACACACACACACGTCTTTTTCTATTTTTATTTATTTATTTATTTATTTTTATTTAGTTTTTGTTGACCGGGTAAGTGCACTAGACAAGTCCTGCCTATTTTCAGGCACAACCTGGGAGGTGGATTTTGTTCATTCTGCTCTAAGATTGGCACATTATTTATGTTATTATGGTCCTGTCCTGACCCATTTTGTGCTCTCATATTTAATAAAGCATTCCTGAACAATTTACTTAATTCTAATTCCAATTCAAGTATTCTAAGATTTAATTTTGTGTTATCTCTACACTGATCACAGATGAATGCTTCAAAACATGTGCCAGGAGTCAGTCTGAATTTGTTACAAACGTCACAGGCAATAGCAATTTCCCCAGTACTAAGTTTTATATGTCCATTTTTGGGTCTATTGTTATCAGTGGTGTAAGTTTAAATGAGGAACTAATTAGCCCCTATTTCAACTTTTGGCCCACCTGGGTGGAATTTGTCACAGGAGAACTAAACTAGATAAACATGATGATAAAGCACTCACTTAATATCGACTTTTGAGTAAATTTGATAACCTTAAATAAAAGTCACAGCTAATGAAACGTATAAATCCTTAACTAATCAGAAGGGTTATTGTGCTAAACTTTTTTTTGCCTTTAAATAACTGCCTGTATGCAGAATGGAAATGTCAGTCCCTGTCACATGAGACTACTGACTCGCTAAGTGCTCACTTCTTTTTTGAAGACTTCCTATGTGCATTTGCCTACCTTTTGGGCGCAGATTTTTGCAGGCTTCCCCAGCTGACATGGCAGCCACAGCTGTTTGCCTCTGCTGTGTCACCTCAGATGGGATCACCAATGTCAGCGCTCTCTGACACTTGCACAGTCGTCCTAACTAAATAGTAGGGGTGACTGGAGACAGTGCTTGGCTGTATTCTGGTTCGCCCACTACTCAAAAGTCCCCTTTTCAGTTACCAAACAAGTTTTTGTGTCGTTAAAACAGCACTAAAGATGCAGCGACTGACTATTAAAATAAATGCACCCTTGTGTTTGTTGAAAGCAACTGCCCCTACCAATTTGGACCTCACTTCACTGGCCAGGGACTTCCTGGTTACCGTTGCCTGCTCAAGCTTCTCTCCTTGGTCAGCAACTAAAAAGATATAGAGGAATTCTCCTCCTGATAAAAATGTCAGCTGAATATAAATACAAGCACTCTGATCGGGTAATAGTAGGGATGGCTCTCACCCCTCATGGAAATGAAGTCCTGGTTAACGTATGCTCCTCCATTTGTAGTGGGGGAACCGGAAGAAGCACTTGGCTGGGTTCCAGTTCACCTGCTACTCAAAAGTCCCCTTTTCAGTTACCAAGCAAGTTTTTGTGCCATTAAAACAGCACTAAAGATGCAGGGACTGACTATTTAAATACTGTGTATGCACCCTTGTGTTTGTGAAAAGCAACGGCCCCAACCAATTCAGACTGCTCTCCACTGGCTAGGTACTTTCCTGGTGACTCACAAATAGCTGCAGGCTCAAAGGGAGGTACTTTAAGGGTCTTTAAGACCAAATTGAAGTCCCACACCAGAACTGGATCTCGGACCAGAGGGCGTAAAAGGAAGATGCCACTTAAGAATCTTCTAGAAACTTTCAATTGTGCTACTGTCTTATCCTCTGAAAGGGCACAAAAGGCTGACAGAGCAACCTTGTGGATCTTTATAGCAGAATATCCAAGACCAGACTACTTCAGGGACAGTAGGTAGTCCAGAATTTAAGGAACTGGACATGTAAAAGGGTTCAGTGCATGTCTAGTACACCAAACAGTAAAATGTTTCCATTTTTGTGAATAAGTGTACGAGGTAGATGGCTTTGTAGCTGCTAAGAGCACATCCATCACTGCTGGGGAAACCCCATAGCAGGAGAGCTCTACATCTTCAGGAGCCAGGTGTAGCGGTGCAGGAACCAAAGATCCAGATGCACCAGAGCACCCTACCCCCGTGTCAGCAGGACCACTCTCAAAGGGAGTGGGACTAGGGGTTCTAATACCAATTGTTGGAGAAGCAGAAACCAAATTTGCTTGGGCCAATGAGGAGCTACCAGAATCAAACTGGCATGCTCAGCCTGCAGTGTGACCAGAACCCTATGTATTAGAGGGAACAGGGCAAAAGCATATAGAAACCTCCCTTTCCAAGAGAGGGGCAATGCTTCTCACCAAAAGAACTGCAGGATCTGGAGCAAGGATAGGAGGCAGTATAGCGCAGTGGTTTAAGGCTCTGAGCTGCAAACCTGGAGACCTGGGTTTGAATCCCACAGCCCCCACTTGCATACTGTGTGACTCTGAGTGAGTCACTTAACTTCCTTGTGCTCCCAGGTCGCACCTGTAAACAAGCGTTCAGCTTAGTGGGCCTCTCCTGGTTAAAAAAAAAGCAAGCAAAACACAGCAGTTTTGAATTGTATGGGGACACAAATAGGTCTATGTCTGGACGGCCCCATTTTTTAAATAAGGCCATCCACTGTGCAGTCAGAGAGTTCCCATTCATGGAAGAGTGCACTGGATTGACTGAGGTGATCCACAAGCACCTTCAGGGTCCCTGGGAGGTACAACGCTCGCAGAAATATGTCATGTTCTGTCACCCAGTACCAAATTCTCTTCACTTCTCTGTAGAGAGCATATAAATGAACTTTGCTGTGTCAATTGATGTAGTACATAACCAATATTGCCTGTGCGAATCAACAGCTGATTCCCTTGAAGGAGGACAGCAAAGGCCTGTAGGTCATATAGAACAGCCATCATCTCCAGAGTGTTGCTGTGAAGCACTGTATCCATAAGGCCTCATTGGCCCTGTGTCTGGAAAGGGCCCAAACAAGCCTCCCATACTGACCCTGAGGCATCTGTTGTCATTACCAACAGTGGAAATGGCCATAGGAATAGCAAACCTTTCTCCAGGCTGGAGCTGTCCAGTCACCATAGGGAGAACGACGAAAAGGAGTAACCTGTATTAGGCGCTCCTACTTGTCTGAATACTGAGCCCATTGTGCCCTGAGAAACAATTGTGGGATTCTCACGTGCAGGTGGGCCAGCAGAACTGACAGGATGGCAGCAGCCATCAGACCAATTAGTTTTATGAAACAACGGGCAGATACATAATCACTGGATATCACCAGCTTAGTCTGTGCCACTAGTGCCATGGTACAGTTCAAGGGCAGACACACCCAAGCCAAACCTGCATCCAGAATGGCTCCAATGTACTGGAGGTGTTGGCAGGTAGTAAGGATCTACTTCAGTTCATTGATCAATATACCCAATTGTTTGGACAGCTGTCTGGTCTGAATTAGTGTGTACACTACTGCTTCCTTGGATGGGGCCTTTTTATTTTCCAAATAGGTTTTTACTGCTCCTGTGGCAGCCCGGGTGGCATCTCAGCCCGTCCCAAAAACCGCAGCCATTCTGAGTCTTCTCTGGTCTCCAGGGGCTTATATCCCATGTGGATTGCCTCCCACAGTGGGCTGGGAAGGGAGGGCCATCCTCCCCCACCCAGAACAAAAATCCAGATGTCCCCTAGAGCCAGTGAGACTGAGCAGGCCATCGGCATGTATGAGGAGGGCTTCATTAAGCCCAACCTCCATTTTTCCTCCTCATTTTCTCCCAGGCTGCGCAGACATGCAGTGAGCACAGTGTGCATGCTCTGCCTCTGCGGAGACACCTGGTGCTTGGAATGCACACCCCTCCCACTTACAGCTCAATTGCACGTGCTGCCATTAGACTTCCCCTAGATGGCAGACAAGCAGTGAGACACGGACCCCCCCCAAGGGAGGAAAGCCATCCTTTGGACGCTCAATCTTCCCACTCCCTGCTCACCCTCAAACTTCCCAAGTCTGTTCCTGAACTCGGGACACCGGCGTGGGATGAGGTAAAGCGATCATGGTGCCTCAGCCCTTGGCATCACCGAGCCAGCCAGATTGGGCCTTTAATAGCCAATCGTCTGTGTATGTGAAGACATAGAGACCCTCTCTCCAGAGGGCCGCATGACCATAGCAATACTTTGGTAAAGACACATGGCACAGAGCATAAGCCAATGGACAGACATAAAATTGTCAGTAGGAGCCCTGAAGCATGAATCACATATACTTTCTGTAAGACTTTCTGATTTTGATGTCAAAGTAAGCACTCTTCATGTCCCTCGCTACCATCCAGTCTCCTCATAACAGTAGGGGTAACAGTGACTGGAGGGAAACTATTGTGAACTTTTTGTGTTCTACTTATACATTCAGCTGCCCTTACATCTAGGACAGACCTTAAATTCCCTCTCCATTTTGGAACCAGAAAGTACTGGGAGTAAAAGCTTGGTTCATTTCTGCAACCAGGACCACTTTGTCAACCATTTTGTGGAGAAGGGATTGAATCTTCTCCTCCAGGATAATGGCAGAATGTGCTGGAGGATCCTGGTTTGGTAATGGTGGGTTAACTGGAGGAATGTTAAGGAGTTCTAGGGCATGTCCTTGCTGAACAACCCCTAGAATCAAGGCATCTGTCGTGATTGTCCTCCATTTTTCTAGAAAAAAGGAGATTCGACCTCCAACTAAGACTTCTTGGGACAGTGACACCATAGGCAAGGGAGGGAAGTCAGAAGGCACCATGGGCAGCAGTGGCTCTGGTGATGGTCTGACCTTTGGTGAGGTGGGAATGGGCACCAGGGGCAGGTTAGTGGCCTGCAAGGTAGAGAGCTGAGGCCTCTATGATCTGTTAACCTCTGCCTGGACAGGCATAGAGCCTTGGAAAAGAACCATAACCCCTTCCCCTGTTTGGTTTGGGGTTCAAAGTACGCAGGACTCTATGAGTCATTCTTGAAGTCTGCAGATCCCCCAAACTATTTTCTACATCATTGCCTAATAACATTTCCCTGTGAAAGGAGCATTCATTATTGATTGCTGCATGTCAGAGGAAAAACCAGCCACCCTAAACCAGAAGTGGCACCAAATGAAGATACCTGAGACAGTAGCCCTTGCGGAAGCACTATATGTTGATTTTAGCAGATGGTTCTATGTGTCTTGGCCATTAGCAATTGTTTGCTGAGCCAATATCTTGTCTTGGCCCCTCAAGCAGTTCCTTTTATGCATTATATCCTGCTTCCTTGACTCCTTGTCCAGGGCAGGTAGCTCAAGTACTTGGGCACTTCAGATTGATCATGGGCAGCCATTATAACCACATAATTTGTTTCAGGCTGTGATGAATAATATGGCTTAGTAGTAGGGGCAGGATATTGTTTATCTGCCTTTCTATGGACAGCAGGCAGTAGTGAAGGCCTATGCCAGGCTGCCAATGTAGCATACGCAGGGGCTAAATACACTGGAGGGATAATGACTGTAGGAGAGGCAGAGACTTCCAAGAACCTATAAAGATTTCTCAGTTTAAAATTCCAGTTTGACCTGCACCTTTTTAAGGAAGGCCTGGAATGATGCATCTTCAGATGGAGATCTGGGTGTATTCAGCACACTTACCTCAGAGCAAGAAAGAGGATAGAGTGAAGCTTGATCCAACCACATTTATTATTTCCTCTTCTTTGTCCGCTGCTTCCTCTTCTTCCTCCATATATTCTGGATTATATTCCGGTTCATTGTTGACATCCACTGGTACAGGCTGTGGGTCGATGACAAGAGAGGAACTGTAGGAGGTGCCGTAGATGGATGACTCATTGACGGTGGTCCATCTGAACCTGGCCGGGAAGCAGGGGCAGAAGACTGAAGCGTTGACAGAACCAGTGATGGAGGACCAGCCGGAGGCACTATAGACAAAATCATCAACGATGGCAACATTACATGCTGAAACAGCTTAGCTATTGTCTAATAGAAAGCCTGAGTGCTGACAGAGCCTGGAGTGTTCATCAATTACTTCAGTATCAACAGGACAGTGCCCGACAGTGGTATAGACTGCGAATTCCCACATGGGGAGGATGAGCCAACACCAAACCCTGACCTTGATGTCTGTAAGACAGTCAAAGGGCAGTGGCACCCATGGCAGTAGCCAGAGCCCTGTCTTTTTCTAGTGACTTATCCTAAGTGGCAAATGGGAGCGATCAGGAGAAGCTTCATTTTCCTTTTGGCACTTTATCAGCATGGCGGTGTTTATCTGCTGACTTCAATGACTTGTCCTTGTATTTTTTCTTTGAAGATTCAGTGCTGACTGTCATCGAGGCATAGGTCAGAAAGCATAGGAAAATCAAGAGCAGTTATAAAATTTGCAAGTTTTAGTATTATCAATAACAGTAAAATAAAAATTGTTCAGCATAACTATTTACAAAGGCAGTACAAACAGAGAAAACAAAGTCCTTTGACTGAGGGTATCTCTAATTCCAAGTTTCAGTTTCTATCTTTCACTCTCCAGCAAAAGTATTGCTGCTCTTTTTTATGAGTCTTTGCCTGGGAACTCGTTAAGAGACATCTGATTTTTTACAAAATGTTCTTGCCAGTTTTTTGCAGAGCAGGATTGCAAATAGAGCAATGTCCCAAGCTGGACCCCTGCTGACAGCTCTGCAAAAGAGTTTGCAAGCAAGCCTGAAAGGAGCTCAAACTGCATCTCTGGTTAACCCTCTAAATTTCAAATAGCCTTTTGCAATAATTTTAATAGTATAACTATATAAATTTTAAACAAAGGGACCCCAGTTTCACATAAAGATTCACATATACTTTTATAGATGCAGAGTTCCTAGATCTCACAAGAAAATTTGATTTCACAACCAGATAGACAAGAGACAGAAAAGGAGATAATACAACAGATCCTTGTGTTTAACTCTTTCCGCATAACAAATGGGATGGGGCCTAATTTAACTCTGTCACACTGGCCACCATCAACCGTGGAAATTGATGGGCCAATGGCAAACTGGGCACAGGAGTGGATGATGACAGCGAAGCCACCTACACCACAGCCTGTTTCTCCATTTCTTGTACTAACAGAAAGCTTTTCTAAAGCTTTCCTTCTACGTCTCCTGGTTGCCTGGTTAACGCCTAGGCAGATTTTGCAGGCCTTAACGTTATAGTCTTTGCCAAGGCAATGGATACAAATGGTGTAGTCGTCGTCTTCGTAAATTTTCATGGAGCCACAATGGCAATAGTAGAACAATGGTTCTTTGTCCATTTGCAGCATAACATATATTTGAAAATAACAAACAGAAATACGTATACAGTGACAGTGAAATACAAAAATTTGATGGCTTTCTTCAGCAGCAGTGGACCGACGAGTGGTTGATGGCAGGAGAAAGAATTAAGGCATGCTGGGGATGCCAACATTATAATGACATTGATGAGGCACATTGACATGGGTGGCCCCAGCCTGCAAAATGTTTCTGGGTAGTCCAGATGCTGATGGCTTATAGTTCTATGATGTGGCTCAATGGAGGGAGATATCCTTGAAGAAGATCTCATATTCTATCAAGGGTCAGCTGTGCTAAATAGAAACATAGAAGATGATGGCAAAAAAGGACTGCAAAGCCCATCCAGTCTGCCCATTTCTTTTTCTACCTTATGAATGTGCCACTGGGCTTTGCTCTGTCAATGGCCTATCTATTCATACTCGTCTGTATTGCTCCCTTATGCCTATCCCATGCCTGTTTGAAGCCCTGCACTGTATTCATATCCACCACTTCCTGAGGTAGGCTGTTCTATGCATCCACCACCCTTTCTGTGAAAAAGAACTTCCTCACATTACCCCTTAATTGGCCTCCCTCTAATCTCATGCTGTGTCCTCTTGTCCTGCTATTTTTCTATATTGAAACATGTTAGACTCTTTCACCTTGTTAATGCCCTTAAGGTGTTTGAATGTTTTGATCATATCACCTCTCTCCCTCCTTTGTTCAAGGGTATACATATTGAGCTCCGTTAATCTGTCCTCATATGTTTTCTGATGCAGTCCCTGCACCATTTTGGTTGACCTTCCCTGGACTGCCTCAGTTTGGTTAATGTCCTTGTGAAGGTGTGGCCTCTAGTACTGCACACAGTACTCCAGATGGGGCCTAACCAGTGTCTTGTAAAGAGGGATTATTACTTCCCTCTTCTGACTTGTGATACCCCTACTAATACACCCCAACATCCGTCTAGCCTCACCTACTGCTTTAATGGTCTGCTTGGATGATTTCAGGTCATTGGTGATGATGACTCCCAAGTCTCTTTCTTCCCTTGTGACTGCCGGCAACTCCCCTCCCAGCCTACAGGTGGCTTCAGGGTTTCTCTTCCCTATGTGCATGATCTTGCACTTCTTTGTCTTAAACCCCAGTTGCCACTCTTCTGACCATTTTGCTAGTTTATCATGATCTGTTCTCATTCTGCCCACCCCATCTGGATCATCTACTCTGTTGCAGATCTTGGTGTCATCTGCAAACAGACAAACCTTGCCCTCCAGTCCATCTGCAATGTCACTGATGAAGATATTGAAGAGGATTGGCCCCAGGACTGATTCCTGAGGTACCCCACTTGTGACTTGCATCTCTTTTCACTGTATACCATTTACCACCACTCTCTTTTTTCTGCCCGTCAACCAGTTTGCCACCCAGTTGACCAATTTCTGACCCACCCCGAGCCTACCCAGCTTATTAATCAATCTTCTATGTGGAACAGTATCAAAAGCTTTGCTGAAGTCAAGGTAGATGACATCAACTGCTCCCCCTTGGTCCACCACTCTGGTTACCCAGTCAAAGAAATCTATGAGATTAGTTTGACAGGACCTTCCTTTTGTAAACTCATGCTGTCTTGGATCCTGTGCTCCTATGGATTCCAGGTGTTGCACTATCCTTTCCTTATGGAGTGCCTCCATAATCATGCCCACTGCTGAGGTATGACTGAATGGTCTGTAGTTCCCTGCCTCCTTCCTGCTACCACTCTTGTGGAGCAGGATCACATGAACCCTTCTCCAGTCTTCTGGGACCTCTCCTGTGCTCAGAGACTCCCTAAACAGTTTTGATAATGAGTCAGCTAGTTCCATCCTTAGCTCTTTTAGTACCCTGGGATGTATGCTATCAGGTCCCATTGCCGTGTCCACCCTGAGCTTATCAAGCTCTTGTAGGACCCTTTCTTTTGTGAAGGGACTAGTGCACACCTCCTTCCCCCCAGTGTCCATGGTGCTGAGCTGTGGGCCCTGCCCTACCTTCTCTTCAGTAAATACTGAGCAGAAGTATCTATCTAGGATAGATGCTTTTACATGGTCCTCCTCCTCACATGCCCCCTTATCCCCTTTTATCTGAGCAATACCCCCTCTGGACTTTCTCCTTTCACTAATGTATCTATAGAAAGTCTTGTCACCTTTTACTGTTTGTGCTAGTGTTTCCTTGGTTTGGGCCTCTGCCTGCCTTACTGCCTCCCCTGCTTCCCTTAGGGAAGTTTGGTATGCCTCCCTATCGTCATTCTGCTGCATTCCCTTATATTTCCTGAAGGCCAGCCTTTTGGCTCTGACCTTTTCTGCTACTGTTTTTGAGAACCAAAGTGGTTTCCTTCTTCTATTGCACTTCCTTTTCTCTCTCTACCACAGTGGGATGTTGCTTCAAGCATTGCATCTTTAATGCATGCCCACTTTGCCTGTACCACCTCACCTGTATTTCTTTTTGCCAGGGCAAGCTTAACTCTGTTGGCCATCTTATCAAAGTCAGCTCCTCTGAAGTCCCATACAGCTGCTGTGGCAAAAATGACCTTTATGATGAATCTTGATCCAGCACAGCCAACCTCAGATAAAAATGACAATCATCAGGGAGGAGCCAAAATCAATTTCCTGCGTAATAACCTCGATCGCAAAAATTGGTAACAGAGGCCCACTCACCCATGTGTATCACACAAGTATTTTTTATTTTCTTAACATAAACTGTGTTCAGATATAGTCTTTATAACAAACATTTTGGAAAAATCCTTCTTCAGTGTACAACTGCATCTGAATTAATAATAATAATAATAATAATATCACTGTAAATAATAATGTCCTTAAAGTGATTTTGCTAAATTCATTATAATCTATGCTTACCTATTTGCACAAGTCAATATAGCCGCACTTGGATAACCACATATATTTTTAGATATTGTCTGTAAATCAAAATCCAAAATACTCAATTATTTACTGAAAAATAAAATGTGCCTGTGATTACTATAAATATCTATTTATTTAGAAATTATTATTAAGACATAAAGCTGCATATCTGCCTGCAATACTGGGTCTGAAATCTCTTATTTTTGCATTCTCAAATTCTGCACTGGACAGCTAAAGAAACAATAAATATCTATGTACTGATATTCCCATTTTCTGTCCAATATTATAAATAGTAGCCTGAAAATAAATTCATTACCTCATTAGGCAACTCTTAATATTCTATGTACAGTACCTTTTCACGGTCAAAACCAATATTATGTTAACAGAAATTGTACAGATATCAAATAAGTCCTATGTATGTATACATTTTTACAAATCTCATATAAACCATCCTTGTACATCCATACTCTTATTTTATTTGTTAAGAAAGGTTTATTTACCTTAATAAAAGATATGCCTTTGCCTTTATATATTTTGTGCCTTGCTGTCTCAGTATATAATCGCTGTGAATAAAAACCAGTTAGTGACTCAGCGAGTGCATCAGTTGTTTTCTCTAACTATAAAGCCTTCAAAATAGAAAGAAGTGTTAAAAGATTGAAGTTTAAAGTTGTACTCACAAAATGTAGATTGCATAGTATGGCATGACCTCCTGCTCTCTCTACCTGGAGGTGTCATGCTCATTCTGCTCATTGTTTAAATACCCTGCAGGTCTGGAATCGGTGTGGTGCAATACGCATCATCATGAGATCAAGAGACAGTCTCATGACCTTGCGATTGCTCCTGCACCCGACCTGCTACACCAAAGAGAGTTCTCTGTCTGGGATGCAGCACCTAGTAGAAACAGTAGGTGTCCTGCCTGCAACATGTATTAAAGTACGTCCTGTTCATATTTCAGAAGACATGGATCTAGTCATTGGCAGATATGTAAATTCCCAAAGATCTACACAACTGTTTTTAACAAAAATGCCATCTTCTTTTGTATATATCTTGTATATGAGCCAATCATATTGGGTAGACAAAACAAATTAGATGTTAACATGGCATGGGGAGGGGGGCGAGGAGGGTTGTTGGGGGGTTAAGGAAGAAAAATATTTTCTAAGATCTCTTGAATGTTTAACAGTTAATATCCAATTAAATACTCTAATTCTCCTCAAATTTTAGGATTGTTATATTCTAGTATGCATATTCAATGACAGCAAAAACATATCACTCTCACAAATCGATCATATGCTCATATTCATATATGATACGAATAAATATTATTCCTATTACTATAATTCATTACTAGTTTGGGAAAGAAATCTCAAACTCCAAATAAATGGATTATGAAATTTTTCTCTGGGTGTTTAAATGAGCTTTGTGGGAGGTCAAAAAGGTCAAAAGATTATTGTTATTTATTTAACAAGAGTTCTATTGCACAATTCAAATCCTATATGTGTGTTTAAGCCTCTATATACTTTTTACATGGTAATAGCATATTGGAAGGCTGAAAAAAGCACCTATATAAAATTTAAGCAACTATAATACACCTTACTACATATTCGTGTGGGGACACAAGAACTGTTAACAGAGTAATATCTGTCTATTATACTGTTACTCAAGTGGATCAAATAAAAATCTTGCCCAGTTACAGAAATCTCATACTGGGAGGTTAGAAGGTCAACTACTATACTTTTTGTTTTGCTACTGTTTTTTTATTTCCTTTTTTCTTCTTTCTTCTTTCCTATCTATTTACTATTCTGTATCTATCTGATACAGGTCTATTGTCAGTTCTCCTAAGAATATTACTTCTACATTATCAGTTGCCAGTCTATGCCATCATTGAGCCCAAATCCAGGATTTGAGGCATCAAATCTGTCTATAAAATATGCCTCCCTGGTAAGGATTTTCATTTTATAATCCCCTTCCCTTCCCTTCCCTTCCCTTCCTTCCCTTCCTTCCCTTCCTTCCCTCTGGTACCACCTTTGATCTCGTGATGATGTGTATTGCACCACACCGATTCCAGACCTGCAGGGTATTTAAACAGTGAGCAGAATGGGTGTGACACCTCCACATAGAGAGAGCAGAAGGTCACTCCACGCTCTGAAATCTACATTCTGTGAGTACAACTTAAAACTTTAATCTTTATAGTAATCACAGGCACATTTTATTTTTCAGTAAATAATTTAATATTTTGGATTTTGATTTACAGACAATATCTAAAAATATATGTGCTTATTCAAGTGTGGCTATATTGACTTGTGCATGTAGGTGAGCATAGATTATAATGAATTTAGTAAAATCACTTAAAGGACATTATTTATAGTGATATTTTTATTATTAATTCAGATGCAGTTGTACACTGAAGAAGGATTTTTCTGAAACGTTTGTTATCAAGACTGTATTTGAACACAGTTTATGTTAAGAAAATAAAAAAATACTTGTTTGATACACATGGGTGAGTGGGCCTCTGTTACCAATTTTTGAGATAAAAATTACCTTTAGCCTGCTACACTGCTGCTACAATGAAGGTCTATTTTTATATGTCCTTTGTATGCTGTCCCTCTGGTCCCCAGGATAGAAGCAATGGATCCTGTAGAAAGCATAGTGGCGAATTCGCTAGCATCTATATCTACCGTATCTATATCTATATCTATATCTATATCTATATCTATATCTATATCTATATCTGTATCTATAGCTATAGCTATATCTATATCATGCAGGAATCTCACTGTTCAACTACTGTAAATTGATTATTTTCCCAAACAACTGACCCAAGTGAGAAAGAAAACAATGTTATTGACCCAATGGGTAAATAACACCATTTATTTTTCATTTGCCTATGTCATCCTGTAACTCAAAATGTCAGTCAACTTGATTGACACCCAGCCATTCCCACAAGAAATATACTAACCACAGTAGCCAATGTAAGTTAGTGGTTTAAAATTGAAAATCCGCTCCCGCTGCCATCTTGCTTTCACGCTTCCTAACGGTTACAAGTTTCTGAACTTCAGAAATTAACTTTAAAAATATATAATGTAGCTTTAAACTACATTGGCATGGTATGGTGGCCTTTCATCTTTATTACTCTACCCCCTCAGTGCCAGGATTTAGTGCCTCGCAGTTCACACTTGCCTTCCCACTTCACAATCCCTTTTTTTTATTTATTTTTTTTATTTTAGCTTTTGTTGACCGGGTAAGTGCACTAGACAAATCCTGCCTATTTTCAGGCATGACCCGGGGGAGGGGGATACAGATGAATGCCTACTGACCTTGAACCAGATTAAGCTGTTGGTGGTATTTTTTTTTTTAGTGAATGAGGGAAATTTGGCTAGGACACTGGGGAAGTTCCCCTACTCTTTTCGATAGGTGCCATGGGATCTTTAACATCCACCTGAACTACCACCAATCCAGGCAGATGGGACCTCGGTTTAACGGCACCTCAGAAGTGCAGCACCCCTCTCATGCTGCACTACAGTGTCAGTACTGGGATATTAACCCAAGTGCCAGATGTGGGAACTGAACCCACAGCCCTCCGATCTCCCGGCCTCAGAGGCGAGTGTGCTACCTACTGAGCCACTGCACCTGCCAGCTCACTTTTAATAACAAATGTGCTGGGTAATAACCACCACACACATGCTCAGTTAGGGATCTGATGCTGAAAAAAAGGTGCTTCTAGGATTTGGGTGGGCACAGTACTTTAGAGATGGGAGGTACAGCCTGCACAGCACTTGGGTTGATGGGGGTTTCAGACTTGATCAATTTTAAAGAGTGAGGAAAAAAATAGGCAAGAACAGTTGCTCTCTGTCCCCCCTGCAGTTCTCTGACCTACTGGCCATCTGTATTACTTTGGAGAGGGACATGTACTTTTGAAGAAGGAATCCTGACTGCACAACTGTTTCCAAGGGGGGCAGCTTGGTCCTCCTTTTACTCAATTTTGTGAACATAGACCATTGTAGACACAGAAGATACAATGTCCTATGTTCAAATATGCCATTCATTTCCATTCATGGAGAAGGCGGGACTTTCATAACTTACTCATGGAAATAAATAGCATATTTGAACATACACACAGACACACACACACACAATGGGGGTAATGAATAACACTGGTGAAAAAAAATGGTTATTTTGAGAGCGGCAGTGGAGATGACATGTTATTTCCACTGTAGGCTTTCTTTCCACTGCAGCCCTAACTAGATCTGTAATATGATGAAGTTGAAAGTCCCTATTTCACATTAAAAAATGGAAAGGATCCATGCCAAGTATGGTTTCTGATGACTGTTAACAGTCTTCAGTACTCAGAAGCCATGATCTGAAAAAGAATGCAAATGTCATGTTTAAATAAGAAACTAAAAACAAATCTTTAACTTGTCCTGAATTCAATTAGTCTGTGAAACTAGCACCACGATGAAGAAAACTCAGCTACCCACTGTATACATAGGACATTCTAAGGGTTGAGCACAAATAACCTTTTTATTCACTCTGGAAAGATGCCAACAATACAGCTTTGCACTCCTGGCTATGCCACTCGTTGAGTTCTTACTGTATGGGTCTCTCAACACTCCCCAGACCTCCTCTATGTCACAAAATCCTGGCTGTCTTCCAGGATTCCTGATTCTCTGTTGCCCATTCTAGATCGTTATCTTATCAAGCAGGACTGGGGTAAACATGGGGGTGGCACTATCCTTTATGTCCACCAGCATCTCTCTTGCACCATCACCCTCAGGGAGGAGCTACCCTCCTCTCTTGAGTTCCTGCTAGCTAAACTTTCCTTCCCTTCTTCATTACTCCATTTTTTACGGTATAGTCTATGCTTCACTGAAAATCTGCCCCTCATCTCTGGTAGATTCACTCTCAACTCTCTCCTTCCAACCCTCTGTTGGTGAGCTCATCCTCATGGATGATTTCAACATTAATTAGCTTTCACCAACTTCCAGGTTGACTACCCATAGGATTGAGTCCCTTAACCTTTCACAGTTCATCACTGAACCCACCTGACAGTCCTCACTCATCTAACCACACCCTCTGGTCTGGGTTCTTGCCTCACACCCCACCGCATGGTTGCAGCAGGTTTACTGCAGGATGTCTTCAGTGACCATTGTATGACATTCTGTGTTAGAAGAGTTCAGCTCCCTCCCTCTTCTTCAAAGTGCATCTGGTCAATGTCCCTCTGGCCATTGAACAAAGAAGCTCTACTGAGCTACCTGGCTGCTGCTGGATGATCCCCCATGATAACCGCCTCAGACGTTGCTTTGACACTTTCCCAATTCCACTCATTATTCACTTCTGTCTTGGATAAGTATGTCCCCATCAGGAAATCCAGGGTAAAATCATCACACCACCCCTGGAATATTTGTGATCTCATTGACTTGTGCAAGTCTTGAGTTCAAGCCTGGGCCATGCACAAATTATCCTGCTCCCTACAGGATCTTCTCTTCTATAAAGTGCTTAGAAACTCTTACACTAAGGGCGTTTGTACAGCCAAGTCCCTCTGTTTCAAGGCCATCCTCCAGAATAACATTAACTCCCCAGCCAAATTCTGGAAAATTATTCATTCCCTTTTTGGCCCCCCCCGGCCTGGTCCGCCCCCTCCAGTCCTCTTGAAAAGTGTCTCACCAGTACCTGACCCTACCTCTGTAGCTGCTCATTTCAATGAGTGTTTCACCACTTGTGCTCTCCCTTCCTCCCACATCCTGGTTCCTTCCCTCCCCCCCACCTCACCTTCATCTGGGTTTCTACTTTCCCTGTAACTCTCCAGGAGACGCTTTTCACCATTTCCTCACTCAGCCCTTCCAGATCTAGCACAGATGACTTGGATCCTAAACTACTCCATCTGTCAGCTTCAGCCATCCCTCCCCCTTCATTCATCTCCTACATCTGTCCACTTCCTTTTGCACTATCCCTCAATCTTGGAAGTTTGCCATGGTTCTCCCCTGCCACAAAGGTGGTGATCCCTCCACTGCTGGCAATTTCCACCCTATCTTCCCTCTTTTGCAAAGCTGCAAAAAGAATGGTTTACTTGGGACTTGTGGATTTCCTCCACTCCTCCAAATTCCTCTCCCCCATCCAGTCTAGTTTTAGGAAGGATCATGCCACTGTCACCTCCCTTCTTAAGGCCACTGATTTCCCTCTCTCTGGGATGGATCAGGAGCATGTCACTTTGGCCATTTTCATCACTCTGGCCAAAGCTTTTGATTTGGTGTTCAACTCTCCCTTCCTGGATATGCAGAGCACTGTTGGCATCTCAGTCTCTGCTGTCAACTGGTTCCGATCATATCTTATGGGCTATCAACAGTTGGCACAGGTAGGAGGCACTCTTTCACCCTCACTCCCTATCAAGGCTGGAGTCCCACAGGGCGCTATCCTGGGTCCAGTCCTATTCTCAATCTTCTTCAATGACCTTCCCTTGGCCTGTGCTGGCAGTATAGCCTAGAGTTTAGATTGATGAGCTATGATGGAGCTTGGTACATCTGGGTTTGATTCTCACAACCTCTACTTGCATACTGTGTGACTCTGTGCAAGTCAATTAACCTCCCCAGTGCTCCTGGGTTGCCCCTGAAAACAGGCATTTGTGCCTATTGGACCTTACCTGGTTAACAAGGAATAAAAATAAAAAATACCTCACATATTCACAAGTATGCAGTTGACACAGTCCTCTACACCTCTGATCCCTCAACTGCCTCTGTGGAAGTCTTGCTTCAGCATGACTTTCACAGTGTCCTGCACTGGTTCCAGGCCAACCAGCTACAGGTCAGCATAAAAAACTGTCTGTGACCTTTGGTACCAACCAGAAATTGGCCCAACAGACCTCCCTCCCAATTTTTTCCACTCTAGATGGCGTCCCACTCAAGGTTGCACCAACCATCAAGTGCCTCAGCGTGTGGTTAGATAGCAGGCTTGACTTCTCAGCCCACATCTATGGCATCCATGTCAAACTCTGCCCCAAACTTGGTGCCCTGTACTGCAACAAGAAATGCCTCTCCATGCTGATATACCATGAGTTAGTTACCAGAATAGGTCTTCTGGTATTTGACTACGCGGATGTGGTCTAAGGTACCACCCTGTTCTCTTCCCTATCCAGAATGAACATCCTCTGCAATGTCTTCTGCAAGGTTTGCTACAAACTCACCTTCTCACCCCAGGAATACTCCAATATTCCTAACTCTTATGCAGTATACCTTTAAGACAAATCAGCCTGGAGATGGAACGTTATGCTAATGATGGAATCATTGGCTCATACCACTTTTCCAAATGCTGCCACCTATCAACTGCCTATATTGTAACCCTCAGATTTTTCTCTCTGTCTGCCAAGACTAGACGCTCGGAGATCCTCTCCTCATCATCTTGCTGTGAAACTTTTAAAAATACATATGAGTATTATTTTTTTTCATTTGTTGCCCTTATCTTTTGTTTGTAGTTAAACCGTTAGCTTTATTTTAGTTCAATTGCTTATTTTTCTCATTTTTTCCCGGTTCAGGATAACCGGTGGGCAACCAAGGTTTTTTAGTCTTAGCAGAGTTTTTTCTGACTAAAACGCCTTTATTTTGAAGTAAATTGTTTTATTAAAACTGTTTTTGTAACTGCTAATATCAATTACTGAACCACTGATCTCGGTTCCTTTCTCCTTCGGTTCCCATTTCTGATCAGTTCCCTGATTGGTTCCTGAACTGACAGCAACTGATAGTTTTCTTTTAAAATAGTTACATTTATTCACGGTTGTGGTTTTTTGATTGTTTTTCTTAAAATGTCTGAAAAACCTAAGAAAAAGACCGGTGAACCCGGTTTCAAAAACTGTAAATTGTGTAGAGAAATGTTTACCAAGGCAGATAAACACACTGCTTGTGTTGCATGCCTTGGCTAGGATCATTTAAAATCTGATTGTGATATTTACAAGTCCTTTCCTGAAAAAACGCATGAAAAACATTTGGAAAGGCTTAAAAAAAATTGCCTTCACCTAAGGGTCCCTCTGGCTTTGACCAGTTGACACCCTCAGTGGCTGTGGGTGAAACCACAGAAACCACAACTTCTACCCTGAAACAGGTGCAAAGGCCATTACAAAAAGGCCTGCTGAACTGACTAGCTCTCCGGTTCTTTTGAAAAAGGCAAAGAAAACTAAGGACACAGAACCCCCTGTTAATCAGTGCCTGGGGACTTCTGGTGTGGCTGTAAATATGCCTACTCCACTGGAGATTGCTCAGGTTTTTAAGGTCTTGCTGGCCTTACAGGGGATGCTGCCTGCTGGACAGCAGTCAACAGTTCAGACCCCTGCTGAACCAACCCAGTCCTCCCTTCATGACATCAGGGAAGATTATGGGGAATATGAAGAGGAGGATGAGGGTGAGCCTGTAGAGCCTGAAGTCTCTCCTGAGCAAGAGTTTGGCTCACCTCCCAGAGCATCAGAGGATTATTCATCCCACTTTACTTTTGTCTGAAAAATGGCGGATGCTCTGGACATCTCTGTCACAAATGAACTTAGCAGGTCAGGCCCTCTTCTCCCACAGTGCCAACCTCCAAGCGCAGTATTGTGAACAGGTAACAGACAGGGTAACCCTCCTCTCTGCTTGTGGGTCCAAATCACCTTTTAGTCTCAAGTTCTGGGGGGATTCAAACTGTGAACCTTATGCTAGCGTACCCAAATGTACAGGCTCAGATAATCTGCTCTTCGGGGGATGCTAGATATCTTTCCCCTAATGGCACCTAACCAGGTATCCAAAATGAACCCTTAAAACTCTATGAAAGACCTTAGGTATATTCTTACCTTTTCTCAGTTTGGTAACACCATTCAAGCTTCTGAACAGTTTTGTCAAATCTTAACCCTCAATACATCACATGCAAAAGAAAGAAAGAACTTGGAATACCCAGGTAGTATTTGGAATAAAAGATTTACTTAAATGGGTAAAAATATGTAAAATGTAAATACAAAACACTATATCACAAAACATGCAATCACTTAAAAGTAAACAAGGAAAAGTACAAACTCCTACCAACATACAGTTAGACTTTTCCTATCTAATGTACACCTCTACAAGTACCTTAGTTAGTTCTGAGATCTTGTTTCTTAGGAGTCCAGAAAGGAATGTCTAAGTTGAAACACAGAATACAGTTAAACTCTGTGTCTCCACCCCTCTTCTGTGTCATCTAGCTCCTCCTTTTAGAATATAAAAAATATACAAACAGGATGTCCCATCAGGAGGTATATCAAATAAGGTGACATCAGCAAAAACTAATTTCCCAAAGTATGAGGGTCTTTAGTCTTGTGTGGTTTCCCATTCCCAAGGACATCAAAGGGGTTTTACAGCTTTTTAACACCATAGTGGGATAACATGTTTTTCCTCTAAGATGTCAAAAATGTTTATGGTTTTCATCCTCTGGCAGACTCATAAAGTCCCATTTTATTTCCACTTCAAAGAAGCAACAGGTCATAAAATGCAATTTATCCTGGAAGTTAATTACATTACTGAGACCTCCTGTTTAGTTATACATCCTGTAGTTTTAGTGAAACCTGGTTGGGGTGGTCACTCATGGAAGCACTGTGACAATCACACACTATATTTTTACATTACAAATATCATAGAGCAATCATAACCAGCTGGCCAAGCATCATAATCCTCCCCACTTGATTGAATTTGGGGGCTTTATCCCCTACATGGGATGAGCTTCCCAAATCAGTTCACTCCTCATAAAGATGCGAAAGGCCATCGCTGTTCTGATTGGTCGCTCCAGCCCTATGTAAGATTGTCATGTCATACCCTTGTAAGGCAAGACTCCATCTTAACAGTCTACCATTAGTTTTTCCCATTTGCATCAGCCAAACCAGGGGGTTGTGGTCAGTTTGTACCAAAATGCTGCCCATATAAGTATGGCTCTAACTTCTTTAGGGCCCACACTATGGCAAAACACTCTTTTTCCACAGTACACTATGCCTGCTCCCTGGGAAGTAACTTTTTACTCAGGTACACTACTGGGTGATCTTTCCCTTGGTTGGATGTCTGACTCAGTACTGCTCCAGTACCCACATCTGAGGTGTCAGTCTGAACTATAAAGGGTCTGCTATAGTCAGGACTTGTCAATACAGGAGCACTGCACAGTGCCTTCTTCAGTCAGGTAAAGACTTTTTTACTGGCTGGTTCCCAGGTAATTTTCTTAGGCATCCTTTTCTTTACCAGGTCAGATAGGGGAGCAGCCAGGGCACTGTAATTGGGTACAAATTTCCCATAGTACCCTGCTGTCCCGAGAAAACTCCTGACCTGCTTCTGCATTTGTGGTCTGGGCCATGCCTTCATCACCTCTATTTTTACTTGGTTAGGACGGAACTGTCCCCGGCCTACAACATGCCCAAAGTATGCCACTTCAGCTATGGCCACCTGTCACTTCTCAGCTTTGACAGTGAGTCCGGCCCTCTGTATCCTGTCCAGCACTTCCCTAAGGTGGGACAGGTATTCCTCCCAGCTGGCACTAAAGATGGCAGTGTCATCCAGGTATGCCATGGCATACTGCTCAGCACCATTTAACACCTGGATCACCATCCTTGGAAAGTGGCCGGGGCGCTCTTCATTCCAAAAGGCATTACTTTAAATTCAAATAAGCCTATCAGAGTGATGAAGGCTGACCTCTCCCTAGCTCTGTCTGTTAACTCTACCTGCCAATACCCCTTGGTCAGGTCAATAGTCATAAGGTAGGTCACCACTCCCAACTTGTCCAGGAGTTCATCCGTCCGGGACATCGGGTGGGTGTCTGACTTTGTGACTGTATTCAGTCCATGATAGTCCACACAGAAATGAGTAGACCTATCTGGCATGGGCACAAGGACTATGGGTGAGGCCCATGGGCTGTGGGATCTCTGGATTAACCCTAAATCCAGAATTTCCTCTACCTCCCTCCTAATGTCCTTTTGGACAGCCTCTGACACCCGATATGTTGTCCGCTGTATGGGCATCTGTGTCCCTGTCTCCACACCGTGCATCGCAAAGGTGGTTAGTCGAGGCTTGGCACTAAACAGTGGAGCAAAGTCTACTAAAACCTCCCTTACTTCCTGGATCTTGTCCAGGGCCAGCTGAGGAGACAATTTAACTGCCTTCACAGAGGACTCCCGCTTGCTTTCTTCCAGCAAGTCCAGAAGGGGGTCTCCTTCATCCGTCCTCTCCCCAGGACTACATACTGTGAACACCATGTCAACCCTTTTAGCGTATGGCTTCATCATGTTAACTTGGTACATTCTTTCTATCTGCCTTCTGTCAGGTAACTCTATGATATAGTTCACATCATTTACCTTCCTAACTACTTTGTATGGTCCTGCCCACTCAGCCTGCAGCATGTCTTTCCAGACCAGAATAAAGACCATGACTTCCTGACCCACCATGTACAAGTGAGCTCTGTCTCTGTGGTCATACCACACATTTTGTTTCTGTTGGGCAGCTGCCAGGTTGCTCTGGGTTGTCCCCATAAGCTCCTTCAGCCTTTCCCTAAACCTAAGGACGTAATCCACTATGGGAGTTCCCTGGGTGGCGTGCTTGCCTTCCCAGTCCTCCCAGACAAGTCTAGAGGCCCATGTACCCGGCATCCATATAACAGTTCAAAGGGGGAAAATCCTGTCAACTCTTGGGGCACCTCCCTGTATGCAAACAACAGGTGGGGAAGGTATTTCTCCCAGTCCCTCCCATGCTGTTCAACAAACGCTTGAGCAGCAGACTTCAGGTACCATTAATCTTTCCACGTTTTCTCCATTGGCTTGTGGGTGATAAGCAGCATTGTGCATCTCTGCACTACCCCACACTTCTCCCACAAGCATTTCATCAGGTCCAACATGAAGGAACCCCTTGATCAGTGATAACCGCCTGTGGAAACCCAACACGGGAGAAAATCCCAAGTAAGGCATCTGCCACTTTGTCTGTCCTCAGTGAGGATAGGGCAACTGCCTTGGGGTAACGGGTGATATGATCCACCACAGTCAGGATGAACATCTTCCCAGAGGAGCTGTGGGTATTTAAAGGCCCCACAATATCCATTCCCACCCTCTGGAATGGCTCCTCCACTATGGGCAATGGAATCAGGGTGGCTTGGGTTTTCTTGCCCGCCCTTCCTATTTCTTGGCACTGGTGACAAGACCTGCAATACTCCTTCACCTGCTGGGTGAAGTTGGGCCAATAGAAATTCCAACAACCGCTGCATAGTGCATGATGACCCCTAGACATCAGACAAGGGAATATCATGTGCAGTCTGACAACGTCACGATACCCTGGGAAAGCCATGCTGCCTGCCTGTCACCCCTCCCTCTGTCTGCACAGCCTGAGTATACATCAGTCCATTTTCCCAATAAACCTTATGTTTACCGTCACCTCCTTGTGCTCCATCAGAGTCTGCCCAAGCCCTTAGCTTCTCTAGACTAGGGTCACTATTCTGAACAGCTGCAAACTCCTTACACATTCCCAAGGCATGGGACAGGTCCCCTTCAGTCTCTAAACTAGGATCTCTAGCACTAGCATCAGGGCACTCAGGATCACTGTCATCCCTAACCCTCTGACAATAGGTCATCCCTCCCTCTTCGGAGTAGCCCTCCGTAGCTGTGTGGTTAACTACTGCTGGGGAAATTCCTACCCCTTTTTCATTATTCTTCATATCAGTAGACACAGGCTGGGGAACCAGCCTCCCAGTGGTGTCCACAATGGCTTCTGTGGGGTCCAGGGAACTACCATTTTCTCTTGCTGCTTGGCTACGGGTAACTGCACATACCATCCCCTGTTTGAGATTGTTGCCAAGGGTGATGTCAACTGCTAACGTTTTGGCTACAGCCACCTGTTGCACAGTTCCCTCTGTTTCACCCCAGTCTAGGAGAACACTAGCAAGGGGCAATGTTTTCTCCTCACCAGTGAAGTCCTGTACAGTGACATATTTATTGGGTATAAGCTGACCAGGCTCTACCAGATCCCCTTTTACCAATGTTAGTGATGTCCCTGTGTCCCTTAACCCTTGTGTCTGTACACACTTCACCATAACTGGGTACATGTGTTCCCTCATGTTCACAGGCATGCTTCCCGGGACACACAAACAACCCACTTCTTTCCTTGCCTCATGTTGCATATTGCTTGCCCTTGTGGGACACTGTCTGGCAATATGCCCAGTTTCCTTACAAACCCAACATTCATTTCTTTTCTCAGAGAAATATTTTCTGAAACCTGGGGCTAACTGGTTTTGGTGGAGGCAGTGAGGGTTTTAGCTGCCCGAAGGTGCACTTCTTCCTTTCTGTGCTGCCATGCCCACCCCATCTCGCTCTCAGAGCAGGTCTGTTCTTGGCATAGCAGTCCCAGAGTTCAGCAGCCTCTTGCACTGTTTTGGGATCTCGGTCCTTCAGCTAGGCTTTCAGCTCTGCCAAGCATGCCAAAAACTGTTCTAACAGAATAGCATTTTCAATTTTATCTACAGAGTTTGCTTCAATTCCTTCCCACCAACGTTTTTAAAACTGACGTTGTTTCGTGGTTAGCTCCTCATAGCTCATGTCAGGGCTTCTCCTGAGCTTACAAAATTTAGCTCTGTATGATTCAGCAGTTAAATCAAACTTTTTTAAAAGTGCAGCTTTAAGTTTGTTGTAATCATAACTGTCCTCATTGTCCATTTGGTCCAATGCATCCCAAGCTTTCCTAGTAAGTAGCTGGGATAGCTGGAAGCTCCAGGACCCTCTAGGAATTTTAGCCTGAATAAACCTTTTTCAAAGGACTTTAAAAAGGCATCCATAGCCTCCCCTTCTTTAAATTCGACTATCAATTTGGAATTCAATTTGTAACCAAGTCCTGTAATTCCAGTTAAACCCAAGCCACTTACCTGCTCTGGTGCAGGTGGTTGGAGTCGTAGCTTCTCCAGTTCATGTCACTTCTGGTGCTCACACTCCTCATGGTCTGCCTCTCGCTGTTCATGGTCCACCTCTCACTGTTCTTGCTCCCTCTTCTCCTTTGCAGCTCGCTGGTGCTCACAGTCAGCCTCTCGCTGTTCACGGTCCTCCTCACGCCATTTCCGGTCAGCCTCTCACTGTTCTCGCGGAACTCCAGCTCCATTCTGTACAATTCAATCTGCAGCCTAATTGCCTCTGGCTCCAGAATGCTGGTGACCTTCCCCTGCTGCTGTGGCCCCTCATTGGCACTGGCCCTGCAGTCATCCTCATCAGATCTGGACACTGCACTGGCTGCTAGCCCTTCCACACTCAAGGTTTGGTCCTTTACAGTCACAGTCTGTGACTCAATGCTCTGGGTATCTGCTGTCATCAGGGCATCCACAAGGTTCTGCTTGGTGGGTCTCACCTTGTACAGGACTCCTCTGTCCTTGCACAAGTGCCTCAAGTAGTCTACAGTGTGCCCGCTGTAGTTGGAAGCCATCTTCTTCCCTAACTATGGCTACTCTAACTTGCACTTTCAAAAAAATAAAACAGGTAGGAACTTGACTGTAAGCAAAATGATATAGTTCTGTTTCATTTTTTTTTAAATAAATCACTGCCTTTTTTGCAAGTGAGCTGTACAGTATTAAGCTGACACACTGAACAATTAAAGCTTGTGTTACCAAATGTATCTGCACCGCTGCCAACCAATCTGTCATAAGCCCTCTCAGCAGGTCAGGCCCTCTGCTCCCACAGTGCCAACCTCCGAGCGCAGTATTGTGAACAGGTAACAGATAGGATAACCTGCCTTTCTGCTTGTGGGTCCGAATCACCTTTTAGTCTCACATTCTGGGGGATTCAAACTGTGAACCTGATGCTAGCATACCCAAATGTACAGGCTCAGATAATCTGCTCTTTGGGGGATGCCAGATATCTTTCACCTAAGTGCACCAAGCCAGGTATCCAAAATGAACCCTTAAAACTCTATAAAAGACCTTAGGTATATTCTTACCTTTTCTCAGTTTGGTAACACCATTCAAGCTTCTGAACAGTTTTGTCAAATCTTAAACCTTAATACATCACATGCAAAAGAAAGAACTTGGAATACCCAGGCAGTATTTGGAATAAAAGATTTACTTTAATGGATAAAAATATGTAAAATGTAAACAGAGAACACTAAATCAGAAAGCATACAATCACTTAAAAAAAACAAGGAAAAGTACAAACTCCTACCAGCATGTAGTTAGACTTTTTCTGTCTAATGTATACCTCTACAAGTACCTTAGTTAGATCTAAGATCTTGTTTCTTAGGAGTCCAAAAAGGAATGTCTAAATTAAAACACAGAATACAGTTAAACTCTGTGTCTCCACCCCCTTCTATGTCATCTAGCTCCTCCTTTTAGAATATAAAAAATATACAAACAGGATGTCCCATCAGGAGGTATATCAAATAAGGCAACATCAGCAAAAACTAATTTCCCAAATTATGAGTGCCTTTAATCTTGTGTGGTTTTCTAGGACATCAAAGGGGTTTTACAGCTTTTTAACACCATAGTGGGATAACCTGTTTTTCCTCTAAGACGTCATAAATGTTTATGGTTTTCATCCTCTGGCAGACTCATAAAGTCCCATTTCTTTTCCATTTCAAAGAAGCAACAGGTCATAAAATGCAATTTATCCTGGAAGTTAATTACATTACAGAGACCTCCTGTTTAGTTATACATCCTGTAGTTTTAGTGAAACCTGGTGGGGGGGGGGGTCACTCATGGAAGCACCGTGACAATCACACACTATATTTTTATATTACAAATATCATAGAACAATCATAACCAGTTGCCCACACATCACAGTCTGTACCACTGAGGTGACAGAAGTTGAGGAGGAAGCAGAATATCTGGAAATGATGGTGTTAACACCCACCAAAAAGTTACTGCTTGCCGTAAATAAATTCTTTAAAAAAGATGTCAAAAAACTCCTTCAGACACCTGGGTTTGTCCCTCCTTTAGATAAAATGTTGGGCAAGAAGTACCAGCTAGATAGGGAAGGGGCTCAAATTTTATTCTCCCACACTGACCACCAGGGGGTGGTACAAGCTGCAGCCTGTGACAAGGCAAATATTCCTCTGGCTTCCCATCCACCAGAGGAGGATTCCATAAAGATAGTCAGTATGGCTAAAAAGGGCTATTTATCAGCTTCTTTAGCCATAAGACGAGCAAATTTCCAGGCTTACGCAGCCCAGAACCAAAAAACCCTCTGGCAATCTATCATGGCTATGGCAGATAAGGCTCCCTACAGCCTTTCAGCAGACCTTGCTGAGACTGCCAGATTTGGCTTAGAAGCTGCCAAACATCAATTTCAGATGGCAGCAGACATTTTCGACACTGCTGCCAGGTGGATGGCCAATACAACTGCCCAGAGTAGGTTTGCCTGGTTAAGAGCCCCAAACCTTACTCAGGACACACAAAATAAGGCCCTGGATTTCCCAGTTGAGGGTAATTCCCTATTTGGAACACACACATCCTATATGAAAAAAGTGGATGAGTACAAGGCCACTTATAGAAGCAACTCGGCCAATGAAAAAGCTTTCCTGTCCACTAGACCTTCTGGAAGGGGAGGTGGGGCAGTCAGTTTAATTCCAGGCCTTTTTATCAGGCTATGGCTGTACCCCAAGTGTGACAGTACCCTCAGCAAGGGTACTTCAGGGGCAGGGGCAGGAGGGGTTCCAGGCATGGTTTCCACTCTTAGCCCCAGGCTAAGCAGGACCCCTGACTTGTTCTCCCAGACTGCCTCCCCACTTCCAGTAGGGGGCAGACTGACTCACTATTTCTAGGCTTAGAAACAGATCACCACAGATAAGTGGGTTCTGGAAGTAGTGAGTCAGGGTTTGTCCCTAAGCTTCAAATTCCTTTCCTCTCTAAAAACCAGAGTGTTCAAACCAGCTTCCAATGCAGAAAGAAAGCTATTGGCAAAGGAAGTTCAAAACCTATTATTGGCAAAAGCAGTGGAACCTGTGCCTCCACAGCAAAAGGGAAAGGGTTTACTCAAGATACTTCCTCACAACAAAGAAAAATGGGGAGTGGTGGCCTAACCTTGACCTAAGGGTGCTAAACAGGCAGTTACTAAAGCCAAGGTTCAAAATGGTAACCGTGTCACTGATTCTGTCAACTCTCCAAAAAGGAGATTGGCTGGCATCTCTGGACCTAAAAAATGCTTATTTCTACATCCCCATAAGGGAGTCTCACAGAAAGTACCTCATGTTCAGACTCCTCTGAGGTCATTACCAGTTTTCAGCCCTGCATTTCGGTCTCACTTCAGCTCCAAGAGTGTTCACAAAGTGCCTGATAGCGGTTGTGGCACACCTGTGAAGGAAAGGTGTTACAGTGTTCCCCTATCAGGACAACTGGTTGGTAGTGGGAGAATCCCCTCAACAGGTAGAGGAACATCTTCAGGTAACCCAAGGACTCTTGGAGGCTCTCTGATTCCTGGTAAATCTCAAAAAGTCAGTCCTTCTCCCCACGCAAGTGCTGCAGTTCATAGAAGCAGAACTAAACACCCAGGAGGGCAGGGCTTACCTACCTCTGGACAGGGTAAAAAGTATGCTGCAGATGGCAGGTTCCTTCAGCTTAAACAAACCAAAAACTGCAAGACAGTTTCTACAGTTACTGGGCCACATGGTAGCCATCACTCACACAGTTCTAGGTTCCAGGTTCCAGATGTGAGACATCCAGTTCCACCTAAGAGCTCATTGGTGTCAAAGAAAGGATTCTCTGTCAAAGCTAGTCCCAGTAACAAAAATGTTACTACTGGCCCTTAAGTAGTGGAAAGAGGAAGCCAACCTCAGAGAAGGGTTCCCTTTCAAAAGGAGCCTCCATCAGTGATTCTCACAACAGATGCATCACTACTAGGGTGGGGTGCCCACTTAGAGATCATGCTGCTCAGGGCACTTGGTCCAGTGCAGAATCTCTCCAACACATAAACCTGCTGGAGCTCAGGGCGCTGTTCCTGACACTCCAAGCCTTCACACCTCTAGTTCAGGGAAAGGTGGTACAGGTCAGAACAGACAGCACCACCACTGTGTACTACATAAACAAGCAGGGAGGAACAAGGTCAGATCCTCTCTGCACAGAAGCTATGAGAACCTGGACTCTGGCCTACTCTCAAGGAGTTTGTCTTCAGGCCATTCATCTGCCAGATAAGGGCAATGCCCTAGCAGATACCCTGAGTCAGATCAACCAGGTCCATCATGAATGGACCTTGAACAGACAAGTGGTGGAAGTGATTTTCAGGAGGTGGGGCACCCCAGAGATAGATCTCTTTGCATCCCATGAGAGTCACCACCTGCCACAGTATTGTTGCAGACCCCCAGCTCAGGGAACAATACCCTTGGATGCGCTGGTTCTGGACTGGTCTGGGAAGTACCTGTATGCATTCCCTCCATTCCCTCTGGTGTACAGAGTACTACTCAAGCTCAGGTCCCCGCCAGCTTCAGTGATCTTGATAGCACCAGACTGGGCCAGGCAGCCATGGTACTTTCTACTGCTCTCCATGTCTGTAGCCAAACCAGTACACCTTCCTCAGAGGGACAACCTGCTGATCTCTGGCCAGGGGAGACTCCTAAACTGGAACCTCAAGTCACTCAGACTCAAAGCATGGCTCTTGAGGACCTAAAGTATGCAAGCTTGCATCTCTCTGAACGTGTCCTGGATATTTTAAGGGGGTACAGGAAACCTTCCACCAAGAAAACCTACACCTCTAAATGGAAAAGGTTTTCCATCTGGTGCTCCACCAGGGATGTGATGCCATCCAAAGCAGGATTTCCTGCTATGTTGGACTACCTTACTTATTTACATTCACTGGGCCTGCAGCCTACCACTTTGAAGGTTCACTTAGCTTCTGTGCCTGCTTACAGTCCAGCTGGGAAGAATGCCTCTATGGCATCAAACCCTATCTTCAAAATGTTCTTTAATGGTTTAGTTCACTTGCGCCCCCTCATAGGAACCCAGTGCCAGCCTGGCATCTAAATGTGTGTATTGCCAAACTCATGGATTCCCCTTTTGAACCCATGTCTTCAGCTCCCTTGAAATATGTCACATAGAAAACAGTTTTCTTAGTGACAATCACTTATGCTTGAAGGATCAGTGAGCTCCAGGCTATCTGCATTGAACAGGACTACATTTCATTCCATAGGGACAAAGTGGTCCTTCGAACTAACAGAAAATTTCTTCCAAAGGTGGTCTCAGACTTTAATTTGAACCAGTCCATCACCTTACCTGTCTTCTTTACTGAGCATTCGAGCTCTGGGGAGCGTAGACTGCACAGTCTTGATGTCAAGAGATCTCTTAGCTACTACATGACAGTTACCAAGGCCCATAGACAGAACAGGAAACAACTGTTCCTGACTTATGGGGATGTGAGAAAAGGAAATCCAGCATCTAAAAGGTCCATTTCTCGCTGGATAGTCCAGTGTATTCAGTTTTGCTATTCAAAAGCTGGGAAGGAGGCCCCAGCAGGGTTGAGAGCCCATTCCACAAGGGGTACAGCTGCTACTATATAAGCTTCAGAGGATGTTCCACTGGTGGACATCTGTAAAGCAGCTATCTGGAGAACAGTGCATACCTTCACTAAGCATTACAGCCTAGACACACAGTCTATAGGTGATGCCAGGTTTGGCACAGCTGTCCTGCAGAGTCTATTCCCAAAGTAGGTTCTGTGCCCACCTCCAAAGGTATTGCTTCTTAGTCTGCCTAAGAGTTAGAAATACTGTAATATTCCAGGGGTGAGAAGAAACAACTACCATAGTAATCTTGTTTCTTCCAGGGGATACTCCAATATTCATAACTCTCTCACGCTGTCTCCCCTGCTAGAACTAGTGGCCTCTGCACTCCATGCTGTACTACCAGGGGTATGTGTGCCACACTCTGGCTTTTATATTTGGAACTGTATTCTCACTGGTTTTACCCTCTTCAGGTGATTCTGACATTAGGGGTGTTTTGCTAAATGTTTTCCCCTCCTGTTAGAGTTTTTTTGGGGGGGGTTATAATTATTGTTATTATAGTGTTAATTATTAAAATCCTATTGGGCCCTGTCTTGTCAGGCATCCACGAAATCTGAGGGTTAGAATGTAGGCAGTTGATAGGTGGCAGCATTTGAAAAAGTGGCACAAGCCAATGATTCCATCATTATCATAATGTTCCATCTCCAGGCAGATCTGGCTTAAAGGCATACTGCCAAAGAGTTATGAACACTGGAGTATCTCCTGGAAGAAACAAGATTACCACGGTAAGTAATTTTTCCTTCTTGCACCTACCACTGCTTCCTTAACTCCTCCTTATCCATCCTCCCTATCCTGTCATGTCACCAGTTCCACTGTGCTTCCTTCATCTCTAAATACTGGTTTGGGTCCCTGCCCTCCTACATATCCTGTCTCCTCTCCCCATCCCCTCCTCCTCCTCCTCCTACTCCGAGCACTCCAGGGACCTGCACACTTTCTCCTTGCCCTACCCACATTACTCAGTTGGAAAATCTGTTTTCTTATACCGTCTCCGCTCCCTCTGGAATCAGCTTCCCTCCTCTATCCATCTCTGTCCCTTCCTTCCCTCTCTCAAACGCCAAATAAAACTTCTCCATCCTCCTCATTGTTCCTGCCAGCCCTCTTCCTGAGTCCTTTCTTATCTCTCCCAACCCCACCTCTCTGCTCTGGTTTCAGCATCCCATTATCCAGGTCCCTTCACTTTTTAAATTTATCATATTTGCACTATTGCTTTCGATTTTGTACATTATTCATATGGCACCTAATTGCAATGCTCTGGCATTGCTGTTTGTACTGCACTTGACCTATGCACTTTATGTCATTGCTATTGTAATTTTATTATCAGCTGATTTGTATTTCTTTGTATGTATATTCTCCCCTCCCCTTTCCCCCAGGTCACACCTGGAAATAAGCCTTGGCTCAGTGTGCCTCGCCCGGTCACCAATTTTTAAATAATAAAAAAAAAATTCCAGGGGGCACTAGAGTGCCATGCTACAGATGCCTGAGCTGGGGTTCAGTGAGTAGTACCCACATGGCATCCAGTGGTGCTCCCATGACACTGTTTTCTAAATGGTGTTACTATAGGCTACAGTAGTTGAAAGCTGGTTTCAAATATTTTTCCTTTTTTTTTCCATATAAAATATGGCTATACAATGCTGATTGTCTATATATTACAATCTGTGGCAACGTTTGTGATTATTACCTACATATTCCTTTAGTTACTTTACTTAAGATGGCAACCAGCATGTGTGGAGGTTATTGCAGCTAGTATAGCTGCTACGCAGTAGATACAAAATGCTGAGGAGTTTTACTCTCTTGATAATTTAGAGTTGTGAAATACTACTTTTCTTTTACAGTAACAACAATTCTATATGTTATATGAGCTAATCATTACGCTTATTGGAACCAGCATAGCGTTCTGACCATTCAACAATCAGTTAATGCTCGAAGTCGAAGTATGTTTAATGTTAAGTGGAAATGTTGGGGATTGAGGGGGGGGAGCTTGGGATGTGAAATCCATTATCTCCTTTATGTTTTTAGCCTGTGTATTGGTTGTGGACATAGTAGCTTTCATGTTACTTAGAATGTTTTCCTTATAGATCCAATGTTATAGTTCCACATAACTTGCGAGGCTCAGCATATGAGTAGCACATCTAGAGATTTCCTCCTGTTTAACCAATTTCAGATTCCCCATATGAGGTATCAGTTCTGTATACTATGAAATCCTGATGCTAAAATAAGTTGTATATCGCCAATTGTGGTGATCCGTTACTGTGATGTATTTATAGACAGTCTTTTGTTGTATGGCATGTTTTATTAAAAACTCAATAAGTAAAAACTTAAAAAAAAAACATTCCAGGGTGAATAAAAGGTAATTTGTGCTCAACCTATGGAATATCTGCTATGAATAAAAGTGTTAATTTTTCCTGTTGTTTAGCTGCAGTGAAAATAACGTTATTTTCAATGCACCTC
This sequence comes from Neoceratodus forsteri, assembly GCA_016271365.2. Lineage (NCBI taxonomy): Eukaryota > Metazoa > Chordata > Ceratodontiformes > Ceratodontidae > Neoceratodus > Neoceratodus forsteri. Next base: position 730,872,392 of record CM028132.1, read on the forward strand.
ATGTAATTTCCACTGCAGACTTGTCACAATGGCAAGACGAAACCCATGATCTAAATAGGACATTCCATAGAGCATCCAAGAATATAGAGGATAATGTATGGTCATTGGTTAACAACCACACAGTAAACACTTTGAGAGGTTGCCATGACATTATTGCAAACCTCAAGAGTGCAGCTCAAGAGGTTTTCAGATGTCACGGCAACATCGAGAAGTGTTTTCAGTGTGGTTGTTAACCAGAGACCATACATTATATTTTATAGTGTATGGGCTACCAAGATTGTGTAATTGCAGATTGAATTACTTTACGGAACATTGACTGTTGTGAACATTCCATTTTGTTATACCACTGATATAACCTACTTAAGGGTTAACAACAGAGTGATGTCGTATCGATGGCATAACAAGGGTTGTAATCTGCTTGATTTCAGTTAATAGTAAGGGCTCCCCATACATTATAAGGTTTTTATTCTTTCTGAAATGTTGCCAAAAATGCAACCTAACACTCGTTGCTAGGCAGCATTATTGGCAACATTCCAGACTGAATAAAAACCTTATTCCTGGATGCCCTGTGAAATACTCCCTACATATGTATCTTATATAGGCATGATAACATTAGTAAAGGTTAGGGCTGAGTAAAGTGCTCCGTGTTAAACCCCTAGCTTTGCAGCTTAATAACTTTGCCGGTGTTTGACTAAACTGTCCCAAATTTGGTGTGCGTTGTCCAAGAGGCAAGCAAGTTCTCAAGACATAAAAAGTTTTGTGATGGTAGCTTATGCAGTTTCTGAGATCTGGATGTTGTTTTTATATTATTTTTTTTCCTATACTTACTGCATGTTTGTTTTGCTCTCAACTACAGCATAGATGGTACAGAATTGTTTCCTGAAATGTTTATGGTAAAGTAGACCTGTGCCAAGGCAGTGCCTTTTGAAAGTTTCATGCAAAAATATTAAACAGTTCCAGAGTTATAAGGATTTTAAGCTTTTCTATATTGCTTTTCTACCATGGAGTTCTAGGGCATCTTCTCAGCCCTGTACCTGCCACTACAGACCAGTGACTACCTTCTCCAGTGCAGTCAGGTACCCCAGAGCTCTCCCACCCTAGCAGGGTGATGGAGTTAGGGCTGTTCTCCCCCAGCATATAATCCAATGCAGATCAATTCTGGGTGCCAGTGCAGATCTGTGGACAGGCAGACAGGACTTCACAAAGCCCCAGATTCCATTTTTTGCTTTTCTTCCCCCCTCCCCCTCTGCAGCCGACATGAGTGTGCATGTGGAGGCACACACAACTCACCAGTAAGCAGACCTCCCATTCCGTGCTGCCCTCTAGCCTGCTTTGCAACCAGACCTCCACCTGGTGGCAGTCAAAGGCCAGCAAACCAAATCCACAATCCCAAAGAGAGGAGAGCAGTCTCTTGGTTGCTCTATCCTCTCTCCCTCCAGCTGACCCCCAATGACCCATGTCTGTTGTCGAACCCGGGTTGCCAGCATGGTTTGAGATGTGGTGTCCTGCACTTCAACCCTCAGTGCCACTGGGCTGGACCATCATGATTTAAAGTTTTTTCTGAGCATGCTCAGTAGGGGTTTGGAATAACCATTTGATACTCATAAAAATGTTGGTGTTGCATATGCTTTGCTTTCACGCCACTTAACGTATTTTGTGTTGTTAAAAAAAAATTTCAGATCATGACAGCCGCCATCATGTTTGTTTGTTTTTTAAACTAAAAACATGGAAAATACATCAAAATTATGTATTGTTAAAAAACAAATACCTGAACCTAGCTAAATGGGGCCTGTTTAACCAGATTCTGTGTTTGTGTTTTTCTAATTAGGCCTAGAAATATGTTTTTTGGGCACCCCAAAATCCTGGGTGCCCAGCTTAGCAAGAGAACCTGTTTTCCAGGTTGTAACTAGAGAATTCCTTTGTCACACACAAAATGGTGTTATAGGGGAATTTGTTTTTTTGGTTTAAAACCAAAAAGATCATTTACATGCTCCCTCCCCCTCCCAGCTCAGCCAGCCCTCCCATGTCCTTTCCATTGGTAATGATTTTCCTATAAGCAGACCGGGGTGCTCGCCCCTGGTACCACTTCATACCACCCCCTCCCCTTCAGACTGCCTACCCCCCAAAACACATAGTTGGTAACACAGGGGTACCCACCCTTGATGCCGCTGAACATTAAATTCCAAGGCTGGGATGCCCGATCCCCGGTGTTGCTCAGGTCTCCCTGTTAGAAAAGAAAACCATCCCTTGTTGATCTATTTTTTTTACACTTTAATCTGAAAAGAAGAAAATGAACCCTCGTTGATCTCTGGCCCCCAGACACTCCCATCCATGCCACCCGATCCCCGACTCATCTCCCACCACCCACGCACACACCCACCCTCACTCACCTAAACAGGATCCCATGACATAGATCACTCTCTGACCAGAAAGGCATTGTCCTTCTGGAACAGTGACAGCAATATGAGAAAATAAGGTATGCCCGGTTAATGTTTTTTAATGTGTTTTGAACTATTTACTCATAACTTTGTCATTTTTAAAATTGTTATACCAAATTTTCAACATGGCCTTTTTAGGACCCAACCTCTTGAACAAGTTAGGTGAAATTTTTTAAATCCTGGAAATCACCTTTTGGGTGGGATTTGAAAATTTTCACCTACTGAGTTCATGAGGTAGGGTCATAAGAAGACTATATGTTGAAAATTTGGTGGAAAAATATAGAAATGTGTCTAAAAGAAAACTAATCAGACAATAGACCTTCCTGTTTACTTTCTATCTCCCACAGATAGTGGGAAGCATTATTTACATATGCTGGACGTCCGTCAGATGTTGTGTTAGTACCTGGCTCATACTAAGCATTGTGGAAAATGTTCTTAATTATTTGTTGCTTTTGCCCCCAGAATGGTAGGCTCCCCAATTTCTAAACAAGGCCTGTCCAAATGGCTGTCCAGTTGTGTTACGTTTTGTTACCAGAAGCATGGTAAGCAGCTTCCTGGTCCTGTTCTTGCTTATTCCACTTGAGGGTGGCTACCTCAGTGGCTTGTTTTCAGAACGTATCTGCTGCTGACATTTGTGCTGCCACTTACATAGAAACATAGAATTTGACGGCAGATAAGGACCGCTTGGCCCACCCAGTCTGCCCATTTCCCTACCTGATGGATAAGCTGCAGATCCTAGTTAACCAGCAGCCTACTTCTTCCTACCCCCACCCCCTAGAATTGCCTTATGACTGTCCCATGCATGCTTGAATTCCACCACTGTTTGTGACTCCACAACCTCCTCTGGAAGGCCGTTCCGTACATCCACCACCCTCTCTGTGAAAAAATACTTCCTTAAATTACCTCTGAGCCGCCCCCCTTCTATCTTCAAATGCTTGGAGTATTGTTCATACATTCACTAAACACTACAGTCTGGACATCGTCTTATGATTCTTTGAGTTTGTCTCTACTGGGGAACTGAGGAATATTGAGAATGCCAAGGGGGTGGAAATGATGAGAAGGGACTTGGCAAGATTGGAGGAATGGTCAAAAATATGGCAGCTTAGATTCAATGCAAAGAAGTGCAAAGTAATGCACCTGGGAAACAAAAACCCAGGGAAGAGTACACAATGGGGGAGGTACCAACAACAACAAAAATGGAAAGGGACCTGGGGTCATATCAGATGACCCAAATGTAAGCAAGCAATGTGAAAAGGCAGTAAGGAGGGCTGGGGGGGATACTGGAATGTATAGGAAGAGGCGTCACCAGTAGAAAACAGGAAGTTGTTATCCCTCTGTACAGACAGTTGGTGAGACCCCATCTGGAGTACTGCATGCAGTTCTGGAAACCCCATCTCCACAAAGACATAGACAGGATGGAGGCAGTCCAGAGGAGGGCAACTAAAATGGTGCAGGGTCTGCACCAGAAGCCATATGAAGAGAGACTAAAGAAGCTTAATATGTATACCCTTGAGGAAGGAGGGAGAGAGGGGATATGACTGAAACTTTCAAGTACCTCAAGTGAATCAACAAAGTCCAAGAGGGTAGCATCTTTTGGAAAAAGAGATGTGAAAGAACAAGGGGACACAATTTGAAGATAGGGGGTGATGGCTCAAGGGCAAAGTGAGGAGGTATTTTTTCATGGAGAGGGTGGTGAATGCATGGAACGGCCTTCCTGAGGAGGCCATGGGGTAAAAAACAGTGGGTGAATTCAAGAATGCATGGGACAGACATGAGACAATTCTGGTGGGGGTGTAAAGAAGTAGGCTGTTGGTTAACTAGGATCTGCAGCTTATCTAGTAGGTAGGGAAATGGGCAGACTGGGTGGACCAAGCAGTCCTTATCTGATGGCAAAGTCTATGTTTCTATAACAGTATATGGGTGCCAATGAGGCCGTCTGACATGGGTGGCCCCAGCCTGCAAAAAGTTTCATAGAAACATAGAAACATAGAATTTGACAGCAGATAAGGACCACTTGGCCCACCTAGTCTGCCCATTTCCCTACCTGATGGATAAGCTGCAGATTCTAGTTAACCAACAGCTTACTTCCTCCTACCCCCCCACTAGAATTGCTTTATTTCTGTCCCATGCATTGAGTTCTCCCACTCTTCTTGACTCCACAGCCTCCTCAGGAAGGCTGTTCCATGCATCCACAACACTCTCCATCAAAAAATACTTTCTGACATTACCTCTGAGCCATCCCCCCTCTATCTTCAAATTGTGCCCCCTTGTTCTTGCACATCTCTTTTTCTGAAAGATGCTACCCTCTTGGACTTTGTTAATTCCCTTGAGGTACTTGAAAGTTTCTATCACGTCCCACTCTCCCTCCTTTCCTTGAGGGTATACATATTAAACTGCTTTAGTCTTTCTTCATATGTCTTCTGGAATAGATCCTGCACCATTTTGGTTGCCCTCCTCTGAACAGTCTCCACTCTGTCTATGTCTTTGCGGAGATGGGGTCTCCAGATCTGCATGCAGTACTCCAGATGGGGTCTCACCAACTGCCTGTACAGAGTGATAACAACTTCCTGTTTTCTACAGTTGATGCCTCTCGCTATGCATCCCAGTATCCCTCCAGCCATCCTTACTGCCTTCTCACATTGCTTGCCCACCTTTAGGTCATTTGGTATAATTACTCCCAGGTCCCTTTCCATTTTTGTTGTTGTTAGTATCTCACCCCCCCCCCCCATTGTGTACTCTTCTCCTGGGTTTTTGTTTCCCAGGTGCATTACCTTTCACTTCTTAGCATTGAATCTGAGCTGCCATACATTTGACCATTCCTCCAGCCTTGTCAAGTCCAAGTTCCTTTTCCAGGTGGTTCTGACACTGATGGCTTACAATTCCGTGATGCGGCTCAAAGGAGGAGATTTTCTCGAACATCTGCTCTTACGGTACATAATTATTCTTTCTGTTAGGCCCTGATACTAGCCTGCAGAGGTGCTGGCTTTTTATGGATTTCTGCTGACTGGAGTTCATGCTGGAGCTGATTGATTACAGTGCAGGAAGGCATCTCTGGCAGGTGGAGTGTGTGCCAGGAGCACAGGCCCATTCCTGGATCTGTCGCCAACTGTCTTCTCACAGACTGTGCTAGTGCCCTTTCACCCATGCTGGATCCCCTCAGACTTGTACATTCATTGGCTGTACAGCTGGGCCCTCGATCCTCATCTTAATACTCTGGCAGAAACTGGCAGACTGGAGATGTAGGTTGATTTGGCTTTGCCCTGTGGGACTAAGGCTGGAGATGTTACCAGTTCAATCTCTTGAGTTACAATGCACACATCTCTTCGTGTCCCTGTAATTTAACCCAGATTCCTGCAGCCTAGTGAGCCTAAGTCATTAGGCAATTGACAGACTATTTCATCATTGCTCATGATGTATAAAGGGCCTGATGTAAATAATCTATGTTACTACTACTGTGACTTCATGCCCAGGTGATGTCATCTGAAGTCACCATGACTGCAGCATCTGCAGTCCCTTCACAATGACTATAGGTCAATTGCTGTTCAGTTGTCTACTAGCCATCAGAGGGACAGATTGTGTCCTCAACAGCTCTGACCCTGGGAAAATCACACAAACCCCAGGTTCATTTACACTATCCTCTTTTTAAAAATATATTATACTTCTGTATAATCCCTCTTCAATTTTCCTCTCTTTAGCAAAATAGCAACAACAAAAATGTTTAACTCTCAGCAGTTTAAATCACTTCCAACCTTTTCTTTCATCAGATTCCTGTTTTGGCAGGAAGCCTCACATTGTGATTCTGATACCATGGCTCAACCCCCTTAATCTCCATTTCCAGTGGGGTGACAAATTGGTAAGATTCTGTCTTACTCTTTTTATTTTATAAATTGTCACCTGCTTGTACCAAATATTCACCTCTTAAATTTCTAGCAACCTCCACTGAGACTCAAACAAATGCGGTGTGGTTACTTTCAGGTATTATTTACACTGGATTAGTTTCCAGCCACACAGATTCTCTAAAATCGTGTTCCACCTTCCCAATAGGCATTCCTGCTCTGAGGTCCACCCTATAATACTGTCTCCCTTTATTCTGGCAGACAGGGTGGAAACATTTGTAGCCCTGCCAGTTCCTAGACTCATTTGAAGGAGAATCACTCACCCTAGGCAACCATTTATTTCCCTTTTTTTCTGCACAGGATAGAAACTATAGCTCCAGGCCCCTTGCCAGCTGGGGTTCATCAGTTTTGAACGAACCCCCCTTTTTTTTGTGTGTGTGTGGGGGGGTGGTATTACTGGCCCTTCAAAATCCCTGCCAACAGAGTGCTGTGGTACACACAATTGACCAGCACCTTTCCACTGTGTCCCCTTGGCATGATCGTCCAATTAGCTTGAGTCTGGACATCAGCATGAACCCATGCAGCCAAGGCCCGACTAGATGCATGCCACAACCCAGCAAGGGTAACATGCCAGCAACCAGGAGTGTGGAGGCAGAATGGTGGCAGCATGAAGTTTGTGGAGCTTGGTCTCACATCTCCCAAGTGGAGGAAGGCACATCAGTATCAGGTAGAGGAGAAAAAATACAGGGCAGGAGGCACTGAGCAGGGATAGAGGGAGGGAGGGGGTACCTAGGGACTGCTGTCTTACTTGGGCACTGCTCACTCTGGACATGGCAGACACAGCTTCCTGAAAAACCCGGTTGTTAAATATAGCTTGTGAATGGATGTGCCATCTATTTTGAGACCTTTACACTGTATTTATAGGGTTTATTTTCTGCTTTATCTCTCTTGCAGTTCTATGGCTGGTAATGAGAGTCTTCTTGGGCTAGGATCTTGAGGATGTCTTTATTTGGATCTTTACTTTGGATGATTTGACCATATTTTGTAATATTGATTGTCTGCTGTGTGCATGAGTGGCCACCCTGGTAGCGTGCCCCAGGAAGTTTAACTAACTTTTTTATCTAACCTAAAGAAATGTGGACTGGTCACTAATAACCCTAGTAGACAATTGACCTGTCACATTCATTTAGGTTAGATAAAACAATGAGGTGAACACAGGCTGGCATTGATCTTTAAATATTGGTTACATATACAGTAGAAATGGAGTTTAGCCTGCTCTTTCAAAATGCAGCAAACTGCAAATCTGAGCACCTAGAATTTAAATTTTTTTCAGAGAAGGACCCCCAGATTACCCACTAAAAATAGGATTCCCCCTGGAAACATCATGGTAATGGGCTTACTCCCAGTCAGTCTCAGCTGCAGACTCTAAGTATCTGAGGCCAGCCAGAGATTAATATTTTTTCCCTGGTGCCTGGGGCAGGGGATACCTAACAGAACTGTGCTTTATCTTCAATATAAGCCCCAAATTGTACCACAGAACATCTAAAACCCTAGAGCTTATGGGAGCCTAGCATCTCTCAGGCCTCCAGCTTTTATGGAAAACTTGTTTACACTCTTCGTGTGCACCATACTGCCTCCTCCTAGTATAACCCCTCAGAAAAATCATGGTAGTGGGCCTGAGCTCCTTTTGCCTTCTCAGCCACCAGGAACAAAACACCACCATGCTCCACCCTAGCCTGTGTTTGGCTTGATATTTGTTTCAAGGTGATTTGTTCCCAGTTAGGTAAATATCCTTCATAATTCCCCAAACTTTTGAATGCTATCCCCAAAAAGGAAACATGTAAATCTGCCCATCCAGATGTTACTTTTTTCTTAACTTTTTTTGCGAAAACTTTGGACATGCCCAGTTATTTCTTTTCTGATAGCTCAGGGCCATTAGTGGCACACCACTGTGTCCAAATCTTTTTTAACCAAACATGGGTAGCCAGTTGATGTCTGTACTTAAAGCTCTGGAGCACAAAGCAGTTCCTTTCCTGTCACCATTTTTGTCAAACCCGCACTTCAGAGATGCAGAGGATCCCTCTTTCCAGCCATGGTGCAAGACTATTTCTTTCTGTTGAGGAATGTTTCAGTTTCCTTCATCATCCTCAGCCCTTTCTCAGCCCACAATTTCCTTAGCCTCCTTAGTGACTTAAAAACCCATCCTGGCTCTGCAATGTTATTACAAAAATTGAACCCACATGCATACTCAGGCAGCCCAAAAAGAAAAAACAAAAGGGGGGAGACTGTGCAGAGGAGGAGGATCAGAAAAAGGCAGCTATCTTGAACAAATACTTTTGTTCAGTCTTCACAGGTGAAGGGGAAGGGGAAGAGTCACATAAAAACAACAGGACTACTGGAGGAAGGGAGGTAAATACCAATCTGTTTACAGAAGAGAGAATCCTGAAGGGACATCCAAATCTTAAAGTGGACAAAGTTCTGGGGCCAGATGAGGTACACCGAAAGATACTGAGGGAGCTAAAGGAGGCACTGGCTGCATCTGTGACAGTCCCCTTTAACAACTCACTGGAAACGGATGTAGTTCCACTTCACAAAAGCAGTAGCAGGGAGGAGGCTGGCAATTGTGGGCCCATCAGCCTGACACAGGTAGTAGAAAAGTTAATGGAGACACTACTAAAGGAAAAGGTTGTGGAGTAGCTTGAATGCAGTGGGTTACATGACCCGAGGTAGCACAGCTTCACCGGAGGATGGGGATCATGTCATACAAATCTGATAGATTTCTTTGACTGGGTGACCAGGAAAATAGATCTGGGGAGGTGGACATTACCTACCTAGATTTCAGTAAGGCTTTAAATACCATTCCATACTGGAGACTGATAAGAAGCTGGGCAGCTTAGGGGTGTGTCCTAAGGTGGTAAACTGGGTAAGAAATTAGTTAAGGGACAGGCAACAGAGGGTAGTGGTAAACAGAATTCACTCTGGAGAAGGGTGCCTCAGGCCTCAGTAATGGCAATGGTCCTGTTTAAAGTTTTAATAAGTGACATTGCAGATAAGCTGGAAGGGAAGGTCCGCCTCTTTGTGGGTGATAGAAAAATCTGCAATAGGGGGAACATTGTTGGTTTTGTAATTTATTAAATCAGAATTACTTTAGAACTCCTAATGAAAGTCTTACAAAAGTTGTAAAAGTGTAACAAAATCCAGTTTATTATACAGGGTTTCCAGATAGAAAGACACAGACATCTAACATGACATTTTCAGTATTTCTCTGAACCATCATATCAATGACAATCCCTACTGGATCATAATGTGGCACGCTTAATAGCGTACAACATTATGGCTACCCCAGTACAGCGTAGGATACTAGCGCTACTGGTGCAATACCACTTATACTGCTGTATGCGGTATTGCACCAGTAGTGCTTTCTCAGGCAGAGGGTAAGACCTCTGCAGGGAGTGGATTCCATCGAGCAGCTGCTGTGGCTCACAGGACTGAGCCACAGCAGTAGGAACCCAAGTGCTGTGTCTGGGACTGGGTTTGAGTCCCAGTCTCGAAACTTTTATTTTTCTACTTGTGCGCTGAGTTGAAACCCCCTGGAGTTGAAAATCTTTAGTGGGAGGGTCGGGGCATCAGCCCTGTAATGGGGGGTGGGAGTGTAGCCCCCCACAGAAAAAAGATTTATGCCTCATGGCAGAAATCACGCTGTATTGGCAGCATGATTTTGCCATGTCTTGCAGCATTATGACCCCGTGCTGTGACACTCATCAGACAAAGAATACCAAAACATTTCATTATTTGCATTGTTAGTATCCTGCTATCTTTGGCTAACTGCTATACTAAGTACAATTAATTCATACTCACATTAATCATAGAATTATAGAATCATGGAAATCTAGTAGCAGAAAAGGACCCTCTGGCCCATTGAATCTGCACCTCCCCCCCTTATTCATTACCTATGTCACTGGACCTCCACTTCCCCCCACTTGCCAACCCCATATACCTGTCCCATGCCCACTTGAATCCCTCCACCATTTTTTCCCCACCACTTCCTCTGGTAGTTCATTCCAGGCCTCCACCACCTTCTCCAGGAAGTAATGCCCTCTCACATTGCTCCTAAATCTTTCTCCCTCCAATCTTAGACTATGCTCTCTAGTTTTAACCCCACCTTCCTCTTAAATAAGCTCCCCTCCCTTACCTTATTGATCCCATTCACGTACTTAAATGTCTCTATAATGTCCCCACTCTCCCTTCTAGTCTCCAATGAGTATAGATCCAATTCCCTCCACCTCTTCTCATATGACTTCCCATGCATACCATGCACCATCTTGGTTGCCATTCTCTGCACCCTCTCAATCCCATTTATGTCCTTGTATAAGTGCGGTCTCCAGAACTGGACCCCGTACTCCAGGTGTGGCCTCACCATGACTTTATAAAGAGGCATCAGTCCATCCCTCCTTCTGCTTGTTATGCCCCTCTCAATACATGCCAACATTTCTATTTGCCTTTCCCACTGCTTTGCTGCATTGATGATCTATCTTAAGATTGCTTAATACTAAGATCCCCAGATCCCTCTCCTGCTCAGTTGGCTTAATTAACCCCGGCCCCCCGAGCGTAAGCTGCGTGCTAACTAAAAATGTAAATCCTACCTGTCTCAGTCATTCATAAACATGCTGAGCTCATAAAATCTAACTAAAGAATCAATCCTATCTGTCAGAGCATTTATAAGCATGCTGTGATCATGTAGCCTAGCTAATGATATGTTAATGAGCTTATGACCTCCAACATTTTCCAGTTTGAGACAACTGAGATTTTATTTCAGGTGTCTCACACTAAGCAAGCAGGGTCATTTGGTATATTTGGGCCTGAATATTGACTTGAAACAGGTAGGATTTAAATTTCTAGCTAGATTCTATGAGCACAGCATATGACATAAATGCTGTGATAGAAACATAGAAACATAGACTTTGACGGCAGATACGGATCACTTGGCCCACTCAGCCCACTCCTTCCTATTGGATAAGCTGCAGATTCTAGTTAACCAACAGCCTACTTCCTGCAACCTCCCATTACAGTTGCCTTATGTCTGTCCCATGCATGTTTGAATTTCCCCACTGTTTTAGACCCAACAACCTCCCCAGGAAGGCAGTTCCATGCATCCACCACTCCCTCCATGAAAAAAAAATGTCATCACATTACCCCTGAGCTGTCCCCCCTCTATCTTTAAATTGCACCCCCTTGTTCTTACACATCTCTTTTTCTGAAAGATGCTACCCTCCTGGACTTTGTTGATGCCCTTGAGGTACTTGAAAGTTTCTAGCATTTCCCCCCATCCCTCCTTGCTAGGAGCCCTGATAGCTAGGGCTTGTTAGTATGAACATATCTGTAGCCCAAACATGTTTTCTATATGCATAGAACTTTTTAATAGACTTTAGGGGTTTAGATGCAGCATGCATTGTAGGCCAGGCATATTTTAGAATACATCACTAAAAGTGTTATCACAGTTAGAAATAAGAGGCAAAATACCACAAATTGCAAAGACCTTGAAGAAGCCATGGTGGAGAAATATTATGAGAAGTAAGGTCTCTGTTTAAGCCTTACTGCCCATCACTTAGACTGTAACATACAGTTCTGCTGATAAAGCTGTCTTGTTTAGATAAGTCCAGGTGTCCTGTCTCTCTCTGATTTTGTACCAGAGGGAGAAAATCAGTATTAGACACATAGGCACTTATGAGTTAATTTTGACCCACATGAAAAACAAGTATTTCTGAATTATGCATAGTCTGTGGAACCTATGGGACAGTCTGTTTGTTCTAACCATATATAAAGAAGGCTAGCTGTTATCAAGATTTGTTCATGCAGTCTGATAGCCAGCAATGGCACATCAGCCTTCCTTCTGTGTGATGCTACTATTTATTTATTTAGTTGCTTTTAGTAACTGGGTAAGTGCACTAGACATAAGAATGCCTATTTTCAGGCACGACCCAGGAGAAAACAGCTTAACATACATAAAGTATACATGTGATGCAGCACATGAAAAGCAGCACAGTTTGAAGGGAATCAAAACTAGGGTATGAAGAGACATTGCTTCAACAAGCCAAGTGAAAAAATGTTACGGTATTAAGCAGTTACAATACACATTGGACAAGTAAACACAAGATCAAAACAATGTGAGAAAACAGGCATTGCAAGAGAGAGCATACATAAAAACAATACAATAAGTGCCAGTTGAGTGGTTAATGAGCAGGGAAGAGGAAGTGAGAGTGATAGGAAGGAGAGAAAGAGAGGGTGGGGATGAGAGAGAGGACATGAAAGAGGGTATTAAGAGAGGCGGGGAACAGGTGTCAGAGAAGTGGATTACCTAGAGAAAAAAGGGCAGGGAGAAGCAATGGTCTAAGGTGGATTAAAGCAATTGCAGGGGTTAGTATCATGCAGATGCTCGCGGTGAAGTTTCTTAAAGCTAGCATGGGTGGTCACTCGATGAATAGTATGAAGTATGGAGTTCCAGTATTTTGGAGCCGTGTATGAGAAAGCATGTGCACCCATATTGGTTCTGCATCTGGGAATGTGAAAAAGGGCTTGATCAGTCGATCATAGCCCATAGGAGAGAGAGGTTGTGAGTCCAGTAGGGAGGCAAGGGATAGGGGGAGGCCTGATCTGGCAACACAGTCAATTAGTGAGCCAAAAGACTGGAGTCAGTGGGTGGAGGGGCACGGCCATTTTAAGTCAGCATTCAGCTGGCAATGGTGTTTGTAACATGGTGATGCAGAGGCATAGTGGCAGATGCTATTATAGGTGGTGTCCCATTTATGGAGGGAGGATTTTGAGGCTGATAGGTAAGTGACTGAGCCATATGCTAGGGCTAGAAGAAGAAAGTCTTGTGCCACAGCTAATCTGGCCGAAGGGGTAAGGGTGTAGCTAGTATGGTAGGCACTTCCTATGTTGGCATTGACAGATTTACAGGTGGTTGTAATGTGCAGACACAGTCTAGAGATTCTTTGAGAGTAACACCTAGATATTTAAAGGATTTGGTGCTAATCAGTGGGGAGCCGTCCACACATGAGATTATGAGGGCATTATGATTCACTTTAAGTCTAGCAGATGAGCCAAACAGCATGGAGTATGTCTTGCTAGAGTTGAGAACAAGTTTGTTCTCAGTGAGCCAAGACTGAATACTTACGAAGTCCGAGGCAAGAGGGTGGCTTAAGTCTGCGACAGTTCTAGCACTGTGGTAGATAACTAGGTCATCAGCATTGAACAGAGATGAGTAGTTAGGTGCAAGGAATGAGATGTCATTAATGAAGATAGAGAAAAGCAAGGGGCCAAGTATAGAGCCCTGGGGCACTCCAACATGAATAGATGAAAGATCCGAAATGACTGAGTTGAAAACTACAGCATGTTTTCCATCGGACAGGTAGCTTTTGAACCAAACCACTGCATCAGAGGAGAAACCCAGGGAGCATAGTTTTGTAAGAAGAAGGGTATGGTTGACCAGGTCGAATGCCTTAGTTAAGCCAGTGAAAACCACACCTGTCAGGAGGCCCAAGTCCATAGAGGCATAGATGTTGTTTGTTAGCTTGAGGAGGGCGGTGGAAGTGCTGTGTCCTTTGTGGAAGCCATGCTGTGAGCCAGAAAGAAGGTTGTATTTCAGAAGATATTCTATGGATTGGGTGGCCACTAGTTTTTCCAAAATTTTGCTAAGCACAGACAGAACTGCTATGGGACGGTAGTTCTTAATTTCTTTAGGATCACCCTTTTTAGGAATTGGGGTGACTTTAGCCACATTCCAGATATTAGGAACTATACCATGGCATAGAGTATGTGAGTATGAATTAATTGTACTTAGTATAGTAGTAAGCCAAAGATAGCAGAATACTTAATAATGCAAATAATGTAATCTATTGGTATTCTATGTCAGATGAGTGCCACTGATATGATGATTCAGGGAAATACTGAAAATGTCATGTTGTATGTCTGTGTCTTTTTATCTGGAAACCCTGTGTAATAAACTGGATTTTGTTACACTTTTACATATTTTGTAAGACTTTCATTAGGAGTTCTAAAGTAATTCTGATATAATAAATTACAAAATCAACATTTTGGTGCCTGAAACAGGTCTTTTAGACAGACACAGATCTGACCCCATCAGACCTCTGTTTTTCCAGGGTTGCAACATGAATTATCACTGGAGCCTTTGTCCTTAGATAGGTCCAAGAGGATAAAAATGGGAAGTTCAGAAAAAACAGTTAGGGATTATAGACTACACTAAAATGCACAGAGGTGGAATTTTGTCTGCTCCAGAGGTCATGTCGCAAGGGGAACCATGGCTTTGTGTTAAAACCAAGTTGAAAACTGATGTTTTAAACAATAAAAAGATTCCAGGGCACAGGCAAAAAGGAATCATAGTAGAGGGACTTTATTGTGTTGTACTGACTCTGCAGGACATAGTCTCTATTCTTAAGAAAAAATGAAAATCCTACCTGTCTCAGTCATGTATAAACATGCTGAGCTCATAAAATCTAACTAAAGAATTAATCCTATCTGTCACAGTATTTATAGACATGCTGTGCTCATGTAGTCTAGCTAATGACATGCTCATGACCTTATGCTCTCCAGCAGATACTCCAGGGGATGGAAGGAAAGCATAGAGACCAGAGAAAACTCAAGGAGTGGTCAGGAGCATGGCAGCTGGGTTTCAATACAAAAAAGTGCAAAATCATACACTTAGGTCATGGAAAATCACAGGCAGAGTACAAAATGGGAGAAGAGGTATTGACAGTCTCCAAACAGGAAAGGGGCCTGGGAGTAATCATATCTGGTGACCTCAAGGTGGTCAGGCAGAGAGCCGGCCCAGTGGCATGGAGGGTTAGGGTGCTGAGCACCTTACCTCTTGCCACACCAGTGACTCATGTTCAGGAATGAGTCTGGGTTGCTGGGGGTCTGCCAGGAGGAGGGCTAGGAGAGGATTGAGCAGCCACCAGGCAGCTCTTCTCTCCTGGATTGGGGAGGTTGGCCATACCGTCTCTTGGCTG
The DNA here is from genome assembly GCA_016271365.2 of Neoceratodus forsteri. Lineage (NCBI taxonomy): Eukaryota > Metazoa > Chordata > Ceratodontiformes > Ceratodontidae > Neoceratodus > Neoceratodus forsteri. The sequence goes on from CM028132.1 coordinate 730,887,692, forward strand.
CCACCAGGTGGAGGCCTAGTGGTAGCTAATAGGAGTGCCAGGAGGCAGATATTCATCAGAGGGAGGTGGAGGGAGTTGCAGTCTTGGGACTCATGTGTGCCTCCACATGTATGCAATCCTTGAGCATGCCATAGCTGGGGAGAGGAGTACAGAAAATCCAGGAGCAAAAATAGAAGGCACTATAAGTAGGGGGGTGTGTGACACCTGCCCACCACAACCACAACCCCTTAGTCACTGGGATGATCTGAATTTCAGGCATTGGGGGGATGGCAGCCCTCCCCCTCCTGACCTTGCCACCAGGAGGGTAATCTGTGGGGGTCCGAGCTGCAAGGTAAGTCCTGGGGAGACTATGGATGGTGGAGGGGAGTGGTGAGGTTGGCTGAAGGGACAACTTCCCCATCATGGCCTGGAAGGATAAAAACCAAAAATAAAAAAAAGTGGCTGAGCAGTGCAACAAGGCAGTTGGTAAGGCCAGTGGGATGTTGGGGTGCATAGAAAGAGGTATCATCAGCAGGAGGGGTGGTGGTGTTGCCACTGTATAGATCACTGGTAAGACCCAACCTAGAATATTGTGTACAGTTCTGGAGACCACATCTCAGGAAGGACATAGACAGTGTGAAGGCCGTCCAGAGGAAGGCAACTAAAATAATGCAGAGTCTGCATCAGAAGCCCTATAAGGAGAAACTAAAGGACCTCAATATGTACACCCTGGAAGAGCAGAAGAAGATCCAACCTGGAACTTTCCAGCTTTTTTCCTGACTGGAGCTCTCACTGTAGCTAGTTGATTACAGTGCAGGCAGGCAGCTCAGGCAGGTGGAATGTGCCAGGAGTGCAGGCCCATTTCTGCATCTGTCACCAGTTCTCTTCACACAGACTCTGCTGGTGCCCTTACAGCCATGCTGGATTCCCTCAGGCAGTACATTTGTTGCTTTTACAGCTGGACACTTGCCCCTCATCTTGATACTCAGGCAGATTCAGGCAGACTTGGAGCATAGGTTGATTTGGCTTTGCCTGTGGGACTAAGGCTGGAGATGTTACTTATTCAACCTCGAGACCAAAATCTTGGATTTTTGGAGGGCGGACTTAAGGAAGATGGGCGAAGAGCTAAGGACCCACTTGGCAGGCATCACAGCAGATATGGAGGTGAATCAAAGGTGGTTCATCATTAAAGAAGGAATACTGGTTGCCACAGAGGATTGCATTAGGCTCAGGGGGAAGAACACAAGGGCTAATATGCCCAGCTGGTTCAGTTTTGGGGTTGTCCAGGCAGTAAGGGAAAAGAAGTTAGCCTATAGAAAATTCAGGAAGACCAACAGAGAGGTGGATAGGGAAAATTACCAAAGGTTGGCTAGTGAGGAAAGTAAGGAAGTCCGGCAATCTAAGGCAAAGAAAGAGCTGCAGACAGCTGAAGGAATTAAGAAGGGGAAGAAGGCATTCTTTCACTATATATTTTATTTATTTATTTCATTTTGTTCATTGGGTAGGCCCACTGGGCTCCATATGGTCCCTTTTTCAGGGTTAACCTGGAATTAGTTAAATAGAAACTTGTTGGATACGGGACATTTAGTATACATGACACTTTTAGGAACATACACAGTAATTCCAGCCTCTTAGAGGAACAGACCTAGACATTTTATAAACACATTCATATAGACAGGAGGTGGCCACCAACATTGACATAGAGTTAATACAAGTTGCTATGGTTACAGGTAACAGACATCAAGCCACGCTGACTGTTTTCATATTGTTCAGCCTATTAAAAGTGCAGAATAGGTTCCTAGGGGTCATCTGCTGGAGATTATCCTTGGCATGTACCTAGCTTGTTTTCCAGTTAGTGCTCTCTAAGCCCTTTTGTAAAGGAGATCAGTGAGCCAGCATTTTGCAGCTGGTCAGGGAGATTGTTCCAGAGGATCAGAGCCACATGGGAAAAGAACTTATTACCTGCTGTTGTCCATACCCTAGGAATCTCTAGAAGCTTCTGTGAAGAGGTGCAGAACAGTCTGCCTAGGCGCTTGGGGACCAGCAGCCCAGCTAGGCCTGTCAGGTGTGGAACATTTATTATTTTGTAGATGTGCACAGGAGAGAGTGTTGAAGCCATTGGGAAAGGGACAGCCAGTTTAGGGAGTCAAGTACCTCACAATGGTGGCACCTCAGGTAGGATTTGGTAGCAAATCAAGCAATTTTATTATACGGTATTTGCATCCTACCCAGTTCTTTTCCAGTAAGTGCCTGTATGACTGGAGCAGTACAGGTAAGTTTAGGTAGGAGGATGCTGTTTGCGATTGCTACCCTGGTTTCAGGGATAAATTGTGAGTTCAGCCTGTATAATAGACCAATATTTTGGTGTATTGCTTTGGTGACATGGTCCACATGGCATTTGAAAGTGAGGCCTTGGTCAGGGACAAGGCCCATGTACCTGAAGGAGCTCACAACTTCTGTGGGCATACCTGATGAGGATACAAGGGGGAGTAGTAGGGTTCTATCCAAGCCTAGTGTTCTAGGACCATACACTATGATTTTCATTTTCTTATCATTCAACAGCAGCCTGTTAGCCAGCAGCCATCTTTCTAGGGTTATAAAGTCCTTCTATAGCTGAGGCCCAAGGGCCTATACGCTTTCCAAGGTTCTGTATAGTATAGCATCATTAGCGTATTTTATTACTGAGCTAATTCCACAGTTGTTACTGGGATCATTTACGAACAGGGAAAATAGGAGGGGCCCCAAGATAGACCCTTGGGGTACTCCCTCCTTAATAGGTTGATGATCTGATATGGATCCCTTCCACTTAACCTGATGGGTGAGATGGGACAGGTAACTCTCAAACCAAGTTAGGGAGTGGCAGTGTAATGCCGTTAAGTTTTAGCTTGTTTAACGAAAGGTTGCGAATTTGCGATCGACCAAATCAAAGGCCTTAGTAAGGTCAATGAATATGGTGCCAGTGGAGTTGCTATTGTCAAGGGCCTTGAGGGCGTCGGTAGTGAATTTAGTAAGCGCAGTGTCAGTTCCGTGATTTCATCTGAACCCATGTTGATTGAGTACCAGCAGTTTTTTTTTTTCAAGTAGTCACGGAGTTGATTATAGATGAGCCACTTCTGTACCTTGGACAGGATGCAAAGGAGCGAGATTGGTCTATAGTTTCCAATAGGTTCCTTGGGATCTCCCTTATGTACTGGGACTACATAGGCCTCTTTCCATTTGGCTGGAATGACTCCTTCTAATAGGGGCCTGTTGATTAGCCAGGTGATGGGCGAGGCTATGGCGGGTGCAGCCTCTTTTATCAATTTGGGGACCAGCCCATCTGGCCCTGCAGTACCGCTGACCTTTATTTTTCTTTAAGAGAGGGAGCACATCTGTCCACTTCACATTTTTTAAATGGAATTCTGGGTGCTGAGGTTCTGGTCCTGGGAGGCATGGGTGGTTAGAGACCTGGGGTGGGAATTTAGCTTTGTACTCATCAAGACCAATAAAAAAGCTGTTGAAGGCATTGAATGCCTCTTGGCTGTCACTAATGGTTTGACCAGTGGAGACAACTGTACCTTGCAGGGGTTTGCTATTGCCTTTCATCAGACAATTGATTTTCTGCCAAAAACACCTCGGGTCAGTTAAGCTGTCCTGTTGGAAGTTTTTAACATATTCTCGTTTTGCAATTTTTGCACATTTTCTACTTTGGTTTATCAGCACCCTGTAGGCAACCAAGTCTGAGGATGTGCCAGATGTCTTGTAAATCTCCCAGGACTTATCCTACTGAGTCATTAGGGTCATATAAGTGAGAAAAGGGACAAGAAGGATAGGATTGTTAGGCTTAAGAAAGGGGAGGAATGGGTGCAGGATAATGGGGGAAAAGCAGAGCTACTAAATGAATACTCCTGTCATCACCAGGGAGAAGGGTGGACCAGTGCCTTCTGGAGGGAGAAGCAGAGTGGGGGAAGGGGAACACAGATGTAGTGATAGAGGGGGATAGAGTGAGGAAGGGGCTGCTAGCATTGAAGGTGGACAAATCACCAGGCCCAGACAGAGTACATCCAATGGTACTAAGGGAACTGGCAGGGCTACTGGCAGGCCTATTTAATAGTTCACTAGAGTCAAGTATGGTACCACAGGACTGGAAAACAGCACATGTGGTGCTCCTCCACAAAAGTGGTCCCAAGGATCACCCAGGGAATTACAGACCAGTCAGTCTGACCTCAATCATGTGCAAGCTCATGGAGACCATACTTAAGGAAAGGTTGGTAGAATATCTACAGGAGCATGGTCTCCAGGATGTGAGGCAGCATGGGTTCACGGGGTTGGAGATCATGTCAAATGAATCTGATTGACTTCTTTGACTGGGTCACTAAGGCAGTAGATGGGCCAAGCAGTAGACATCCTCTATCTGGATTTCAGCAAGGCCTTTGACTCTGTGCTCCACAAAAGGTTGATCAGGAAGTTGGTGGATTTCGGGGTTGGGGATAAGATGTCCAGATGGGTGGAAAACTGGCTGAGGGACAGAACCCAGAGGGTGGTTATGGGGGAAGAGTTATCTGGCACCTGAGAGGTCACCAGTGGGGTCCCGCAGGGCTCGGTGCGGGGGCTGGTGTTGTTCAATGTCTTAATCAGTGACATTGCGGATGGCATTAAGGGCAAAGTGTGCCTATCTGAGGATGACACCAAGCTCTGTGGGACAGTGGACGCAGCTGAAGGGATACAGGATGATCTGAAAAAGCTGAGGAGCTGGTCTGGGATCTGGCAGCTTGGCTTCAATGCCAAGAAATGCAAAGTTATAGACATTGGAGCCAGGAATCCCAGTATGGAGTACTACATGGGTGGAGTCCAGGTATCTGCATCACAGGAGGAGAGGGACCTGGGAGGGATGATCACTAGTGACCTGAAGCTCTCACACAGTGCAAGAAAGCAGCAGCAAGGGCAAACAAGATGCTGGGATACATAGCTAGGGGGATCAGTAGTAGGAGAGAGGAAGTTATAATTACCCTTGTACAGGTCACTGGTGAGGCCACAACTAGAGTATGGAGTTCAGTACTGGTGCCCACCCTTCAAAAAGGACATTACCCTGCTGGAGAAGGTGCAGAGGAGGGCTACAAAGATGATAGCAGGTCAGCGGGGTAAGGCATACCAGGAGAGGTTGAGGGCATTGAACATGCACTCCCTGGAGGAAAGGAGACAGAGAGGGGACATGATTGGGATCTTCAAGTACTTGAAAGGGATAAATAAGGTGGATAAGGAGGGTCTCTTTAAGCTGAGTGACAACCGTAACATGTGGGGTCACAGTCTTAAGCTGGAGGGGGAAGGTTTGGGAGGGAGGTCACGAAGCACTTCTTCACCAAGAGGGTGTTGGACACTTGGAATGCACTGCCAGAAGAGGTGGTCTCATTGAAGACAGTGGTGGGCAGCTTCAAGAGAGGCTGGGATAGGCATAGTGGGAAGGTAAGGATCATGGGTAGGGAGGATGGGAAGAGTGGGGAGGGGGGCAGGGACAGTAGCTCAAGCTGTGGACCCTGTAATACAAGCAGACTAGATAGACCAAATAGTCTTCTTCTGCAGGCTTATTTGTATGTTCATATGCACAGATCTCTTCATGTCCTCCATAATGTGTCTCATATTCCCTGCAGCCTAGTAACCACAAGTTGTTAGGAAACTGACAGACCATTCCATCATGGCATATAATGTGTAAAGGGCCTGATATAAACAGTCTATGCCACTACCACTGTGACTTCTTGCCCAGGTGATGTCATCTGAAGTCAAAATAACTGCAGCATCTGTAGTCATCTCACAATGGCTATAGGGCATCTGCTGTTCAGTTGTCCACTAGCCATCAGAGGGGCAGGTTATGTCCACAACAGCTCTGACCTTAAAGGAAAATCACACAAACTCCAGGTTTGTTACAATACATATGCCATGGTCTGCATGAAAATAAATTATTCACAGTGAATGGCTGGTTATGACCTATACTGACCTCATGGGTGGCAGAGTGAGGTCTATAAAGGTCAAACCCATCTGTTCAAAATAAATAATTTATTTTCATGCAGCCTGTGGTATGTACCATTTATGTAATAGGAGTGGTGATAAATGTACTGTGATAAATCTTGTTATTTGAGCAACTACAGTATATGTATAAATAAGGGATATGTAGGGGTGACCTGTGTGATATGTGATTTATTCACACAAGAGCTGTTTGACCTTGGTCAATCTCATGAGTAGCATAAGCCACGAGTGAGGTAACCAAGGGCAAACAGCATGAGTGTGAATAAATCACATATCACACAAGGCCCCACTCCCGCACATTTCATTTATGCAATAGGGCTGGACTTTGTATGTCTCTTATTTGTTTAATAATATTTCAGTGGCCTACACAGCCAGTATAGTGTTAAGCTTGTGCAACTGTTAGTTTGGTTTTGGCCGTTCGCACTCTCTATTCCAGAGAAATTACCACCCTGTAGGTGTACCAAAGGCAAGTAACCCTTGAAGAGGGTTCCACCTCTAGAGGTGCCACAGGACTATTCCTGTGGCTAAATGTACCTTAGGAAGGATCCCCAGAAAGAAATGTAGCAAAGCATATAAGCAAGCAGGAGCTGTGACATAGTAGTAGAATAATGCATCAGGCAGCTTGACAACGTAATGAGATGTTCAGGCTTGTGTGGCATGATTCGATGTTGCGTTGAAAGTGAGGGAACCTTCTAAAGAGAGGAAATGGCAGGGACACCATCCACCTCCATCCAACAGCGGAACCTACCTAAAGAAACTAGGGAACACTACTATGCTAACTAACAGTTATGACTCGAGGCAGAGAGGAGAGAAAAAGGAGGCAGTATAGCACAGTGGTCTAAGGCTCTGAGCTGCAAATCTGGTGACATCCAGCAGACCAGACCTGGGTTTGAATCCCACAGCTTCCACTTGCATACTGTGTGACCCTGAGCAAGTCACTTAACCTCCTTGTGCTCCCAGGTTGCTCCTATAAAAAAGCCTGCAGCTTAGTGTGCTATACCTGGTTAAAAACAACTAAAAAAAAAACCCTATGAGGAGGAAATCTCTGGGGATCCAAGGCCTAGGTCGTCTTCCCTCCAGGCTTGGGATATTTTATTTCGTGATGGCTCTGCTGCTGCAATTTGGAAACCCGATTAAGGGAGGTGGAAAACATTGCAATTTGGAGGACAGCTCTCACTCAATCCCTCTAGCGGGAATGCAGTGGAAGGTTGCGAGAGTACTTTGCAACATTGGGGGCAACCAAGGTGGAAGGAGGAGAGCAACGACTGCTGAGGCACTCACCTGGCCTACTCACCCTAAACACAAACCAGGTGAACCAGAGGCAGTCGTAGGGCGAATGCGGTGAAGGTGCCTTGCTAAGGAAACCACTAAAGCCAATGGATAACTGTTATAGTGGAACCACTAGAGCCAAAGGAGATTGGAGTAACCACCCTTCACAGCTAGTCTTAAACTCTACACCAGGAGCTGCTGTTATATAGTGAACAGCTAAAGCCAAGCCTGGAGCAAGGACATTCCCAGCTATGGGCCAGGTGAGAAGGACTCCGCCCCCAGTGGGCATGCTCAAGATGTGGACTTAAAATGCAGAGTGAGACTGTCGGCTGCAGGGAAACCCTGCACCAGAATAGTATGGCTGGCATACCCTAGAACTGATAAGGAGCTGAATGAGCATTAAGTTCTGAGACCTTGCAAAGGTTGGATGCAGCAGTGAGCACAGCAGGTATCTCAGAGGCTGAAGCCGAGGGGATGGTGGTAGGCATGAAGCAAAGATTGTGTAAGCATGAGTAGACCTGCATGTAGGTCAGTAACAGTATAGCAATAGTCGGACCAGCATGTAGGTCTACAAAACACAGTAGCAATGAAGCAGCACTGTGAATAGTGGGGCAAGTCAGCCAGGCATTCAAAAAGCCAATAAAGGTGACACATACTCTGAGGATTTGCCGGCGCCGGAGACAGGATTTAGAACATAAGTAATTAGTCACACAGGGCCACGACTCCCCAAACACTTCTAAGTCCCTGCCGTAGGAAAAACAAGAAAGTGATAGAAGGGCCGAGACCCACATGCAGGTATTGAAAGTAATTTACAGCATCAGCAGTAACTTTAGCTGACCTCAGAGTATAACAGGTTGTACAAACATAGAAGCAGCATCTGTATTGAGTACACTGAGTTGTAAACTGTGATAAACATAAAATAAAGGAGGCACAATGCTCTAAAAGCAGCTGTTACCAGGTAGTGCAATGAAACTGCAGCAATGAGGTAGGAGAATGAGTTGAGAGCACATGATTGAGCTACATAGCTAGGGTTCAGAGCGAGTCTGAATCAGGTCAAAACAATTAAGTATGCAACATGGAGAGCAGCTTTAGTTGAGCTGAAACACATATTATGTTTGCAGTTGCATTGCAAGTAATTTGAGAGTTGTGAGTAACTGAAAACAAGTAGTATGAGCTCTGGCGTAGCAGTATGCTAGGAACTTATGAAGCAAAGCCCAAAAAGACAAAATCAAAACACATAAACATGGAAAACGGGGAACAAGGCTCAAAACAAAAACAAAGACACATAAAAGAAAAAAAAAACACAGAAAGCAAGGACAGAAAGAAGCACACAGCTGGAGGTAAGATACAAACCAGAAGCAGAAAAACAAACACCGAAGTCCAGCAGAGACAAACAGAAACAGCAGGTGTGGGGGTAGGCCTCAGCCAGATCAGAGGACAAACAGACAGACAGAGCCTCTGGCCAGCAAAGAAAAAGTGCTTCAGAAGGAGGCTGAGAGGAACTGCTTATGTAGCTCAGGAAGTGGGAGTGGCAGGCTGCTTGTCCGTTGAAATACAGGCCAAACCTTCCAATAATGAAAATAAATAAATTTGTGAAAGTATATGGGTCTATTTGTTTTATAAGTGGTTCTGCACCTTTTTTTTTTTTTTAAGGTTGTTTCCATGGACTCACTGTCTTGACGACCAGTGATGCTACAATGACAATGCTAATTTGTGCAGCAAGTAGTAAGCCTGAAAATTTTCAAACCAGATGGCAGGCGTTTTTAGCGGAGACCAATCCAAGTAGTGGTGATAACAGGGGTGGTGGTGCCATCTCCAAGAGTAGTGGAACCGATTTGTGTTAGTGGAGAGCACACACACCCTGCATTTGTAGCTAAAAAAAAGGCAGTCTTACACATAAAATGCTATTAAGGGTTTTTGCTCTCAGTTACATCTTCATCAATGCATACAGGAGACTTAAGTTTCACCCAACCATTCGGGCTTCATCAGAGATAGTGAATAAATGTACTAGTGGGTCTTTTTATACACATCCCACTTACATGAAAAAATGAAGACCAATCGTTTTACTTATAACCCAAAATATTCAACCAATCACAGCGTCCCAAGTGAATTCAAAAGTGATTAAGTGCCCAACCAAAATCTGTGACATCAAAATGTAATCAAATAAGATGGTGCAACTTCTTTCCTGATTATTCCTTTGTTAGGCTTCACTTTAAATCAAAATGTTTCACACAGTCCAAGATGAACCTACGTAGGAGAGACATCAAAGAAGTGAAGTTAGATGGTAGCATCTGTTTCTACTTTCAAAAGATGTATCCTATGAGTTATAATACAAACACAATGCTCCCTTACTTTTTTTTTGGGGGGGGGGTATGGATTTAGGGTATACATTTAGTCATTTCTTAGTCTATTTTCTTTTTTTCTTAAGAAATGGTTTCAACTCAATTTTTTCATTTAGACCGGGGTATTTCATAGCCCCTAGTCTATATATCCAGGACTATTCTTCCTCATTCAAAACTGCTTCTATGTCACCTCCCCTTACATTTTCAGGAACAGTCTCAAGTCCACAAGCAGTGACTTTATGAGTTCCATTGCTTTTGCACAATTTTACATGGAGAGCCATGGCATATTCAGTATTGCCATTTTTAATTGCCAGGATGTGTTCATTCATCCTATATCTCAGTTTTCTTTTGGTTCTCCAAGTCTGTAAAAAAAGAGAAATGTGGTAGCCATGTTAGTCCAGTCAACAATGTAGAGAAAAAATACAACAAATATTGTTGCAGGTGATGCCTTTTATTGGACTAACAAAATTATTTTTTAAACTAGCTTTCGAGAGGTGAAACTCTCTTCCTCAGGTCAAAAGTGAAAACAGCTGAGCAGTATGACAGGTTAAAGGTTGGATGTGGATTCGAAACCTAGACTAACAGGTTACAGATCAAAGCATTGCAGTCCGTTTGCACCTCTTGCAAACAGGAAAACTAATTTTCCCTGGAGTGTGTCTGTTGGAGAGATCAACTTGTAAGACCAAAAGGCTGCTTAATTTTACTCTGACTCTGGATCATTAATTAACAGGTATACGAGTTTTGGATTGTAAATGTTTTTCCATTGTGACTGACACATGTCTCAGGAGAGGTATGTGTACATAGTTTGCAGTGAGGTGCTTTGCATGGTTTTGTACCTTTGTCACCCAGTTGGAGCTCAGAAGGAAGTTTGCTTTGCACCAGTTTCTGCTTCAGGTTTGGTGGCTGGCAGAATGCAAGCACTGGTGGAGTGGGAAATATATTTTTTAGAGTATCATCATCAGACAGTAGTGGCTGTAGATCTTTAATTATTTTCTGTAGTTTATCCAGTTCTGGGTTATAGGTTACTACCAGTATGTGTACGATCAGATGTTCTCTGTGGCTTGTACCATAGTAGTTCTTCCCTAGGCCTATGGAGTGCAGAATGGATATTCCTGTAAATGGAGCTGGTTTTATGTACCTTCTGTCTGAAAGCTTCTTTTAGTGTAATAAGGTGTCTGTCCCTGTTGTCTTAATTAAAGCAAATGTGGTGGTACTGGATGGCCTGGCTGCGTAAAATGGATGTTTCGGTATGAGAGGGATGGTAGCTCAAGCTGTGCAGGTAACTACATCTGTCTGTAGGTTTTCTGTACACAGATGTTTGCAGTGTTCCATTTTTTAGTGTGACTCTGGTATCCAGGAAATGAACACAGGTAGAGTACTTTATCTGGAATTTAATGAAACGATGGAAGTTATTGAAGCAGTCAAAAAATTGTTTTAAGTTTTCCTCTCCTGCTGTCCATATGATAAAGATATCATCAATATATCTATAGTATTTTAATGGTTTATGATGTTGCATGCTGAGGAATTTTTCTTCTAGATCTGCCATGAACAGACTGGCATACTGTGGTGGCATCCTGGTGCCCATAGCCGTTCCCACATTTTGAAGGTAAATGTCGGTGTTGAAGTTGAAATAATTGTGTGTAAGGATGTATTCCATAAGTTTGGCTATCACATCTGGTGGATATTTGCTCTCTGTGGTGGCTTTTTGCAGGTATTCATAGCATGCAATTATGCCATCTCTGTGAGGGATGTTGCTGAATAAGGATTCAACATCCACTGTGACGAAAACAGTGTCAGGTAGTATACTGTGCAGTTTGTTTAGAAAGTCTGTAGTATCCTGTATGAAGCTGTTTGTGTTTTGCACCAGTGGTTTGAGTATATCTTCTATGAGTCCAGAGATCCCCTCAGTTAATGTGTCAATTCCAGATATAATTGGTCTGCCGGGGTTTCCAGATTTGTGAATTTTTGGTAATGCGTAGAAGGCTCCTAGTGCTGGCCTTCTTGGTATCAGATTTTCCAATTCCTTATGTGTATGTTCTGATTAGTTGTTTCAATTCTTTCATGAATTTCTTTGTGGGGTCTGCGGTTAGCTTCCTGTAGTAGGTGTTGTCCGAAAGTTGTCTGTAGCCTTCCTGCATGTAGTTGGTTGTATCCATGATCGCAACTGCACCCCCCTCACAAGCAGGTTTAATGGTGATGCTTTATTGTTTTGTAGGCTATCAATTGCTTTTCTGTTCAAAGGTGAGAGGTTTTCCTCTGTTTGCTGGAGATTTGTGATTGTACCCTGTGCCTAAAGCTGTCTATATAGTTGTCCAGTTTAGGGTTACGTCCACTTAGTGGAGTAAGGTGGGAGTGCTTCTTTTTGTGGTTATAACTCCTATCAGATGAGCCCTCTTGATCGTGGAAGAATTATCTCAGTCATAGCTTTCTAAAGAATTCCTCTAGGTCTGAGTACAGTTGTATTTCATCAAGTTTTTCTGTTCTTCTAGCAACATAGCATACATGATACGATGCAGAAAATGTGAGGAAGGCTGCTATATTGGTGAAACCAGACAGGAACTCATAACAAGAATGAATCACCACAGATTCACAGTTACCCATAAAAATGAAAATACGCCAGTAGGGGAACATTTTTCTAGACCAGATCACTCCACCAGTGATTTTACTGTCAGAGTGTTAAAAGGGAACTTCAAAAACAGCCAGGATTGGCAAACATTTTAAATAAAAATGATACAATATTTTGACACTAAAGAAAAATGACTTAATAAAGATGTTGTTTTTGAATACACTACCAGTAATTATGCTTAAAGCAGAGCTTCTGAGTTTCTTTTTAAACCCTCAAATCAGTACCCTCTGGCTGTTTTAACAGGTACCTTCTTAAGACAATGGTATGTATTTTCTTTATGCCTTGACTTTTTAGAAATGTTAATTAATGGTCCAGGGTCAGAGTAAAATTAGGCAGCCTTTTGATCTTACAAGTTGATCTCTCCAACAGATATTATCCAGTAAAAATTAGTCTTCCTGTTTGTAAGAGGTGCAAATTGACTGCAATGCTTTGATCTGTAACCTGCTAATCTAGGTTTCTAATCCACATCCAACCTTTATTTCTGTCATACTGCTCAGCTGTTTTCACTTTTGACCTGAGGAAGAGTTTTACCTCATTGAAAGTTAGTCTTAAAAATAATTTTGTTAGTCCAATAAAAGATATCACCTGCAACATATTTGTTGTTTTTTCTCTACACTTTTGGTTCTCTCAATGTAAAATGTGCCACAAGAGCTAGTCAGTTTGTACACAACTGCTGTAGTGTTACAATTTATGTAGTCCCTGATTTTCTCTCTTTTTCCCATTTTTTGGATTAAAAAAAATCCTCAGTTTTCTGAATAAATAAACATGTACTGCAAAAGCCACAGGGGCTATAGCCCATTTTTATGTTGGCTTGCACGCATGCACAAGAAACTTCTTGCGACAGTGCAGATCTTGGGGGCACGGCTGCTCTTGGGCGAATGCAGGGCACGCATCAGTAGGTGCGTCCCTCATTCCCCAATCAGCCTGCATGCCACTGCCACACCATGCATTCATAATGGGGCGAGCACATCAAAGTAAAGGTCCACTGCAATCATCATACGCAGCGATCCTTTGCTTGCCGTGCTCGCCGCCATTATGATCATGGTCGGCGAGCATGCGGCTCCATCGAAGCTTCCCGACATCGGGGTGCCCAATCCCTGTTGGCAACCCCCATGTTTGTGAAATCGGTGGGGGAGCCCACTTCGTCAGCATCCCCCGCAAATGTGGAATGCCAAGGGGGTGGCTAATCCTCGCTCGCGCTTCTCGCTTTGTTCGGCTGACGGGGAGCCCACTCCCATCAGCATCACCCCCAACTGTTGAATGCAGAGGGGTGCCCAATCCCCTCAGCTTGCACTCCCACTTTCTTTGTTTGCCAGCGGGATGCCCCATCCCCGCCTGCATTACCCCGTGTTGTGTGCTGATGAGGGTGCCCAATCCCCATCGGCTACTGACACCTCACAAAACCCACTTAGGTGGCATGCTGGGAGCCCACCCCAGCATGCCAAATGCCCTGTAATACAAAAATGTCCCATGATGGTTTCGCTTTTTTTTCTCCACCTGCAAAACGAAAACCATCCCTCATAGTCTACATGCTCCCCCTCCACCCACCTGCACCCACCCACTGCGCACTCTGCCTCCCCTCACCACCCTCACCCCATACTTACCTCTGGACTCTGGTGCGATGATCTTCCATGGACCGGGAACACGTCTGCACTCTTCAAAGCTGACCGCAGACTGAGGAAATGCCGGTAAGCTGTATAATGCAATGAATAGGGTTTTTTCAACTTTGCTGCATATCTCAGGCATTTCTTGGAATTTTGGCACCAAATTTTCAACATGGGGTTTTTGGGGCCCCTCCTCATGAATTCTGTCACTGTCATGGCGTTAATCAGCCTCGGAAGGTGATTTTGCAGTCACTGCGCGAAATCACCTTTCAGGACCCATTAACGAAATGACAGTGCCAGTGTTCATGAGGTGGCCTCTCAAAAAGCCTATGTTCCAAATTTGGTGGAAAAAATCCAACAAATGCCTGTTTTTCGAGCGTGCATTGCGCGGTTGCTACGCGGGCGTAACCGTGCGTCGCAATATTTAATGCCGTATTTTCAGCATTGGCATTTTTGTGCACCTCCTTGTGAACAGTATAGCTGTCATTTCCCACATCCTGCCCGAAATGTGTTTCTGCGCTTCCGGCACACAGTTGCGCAGTCGCTGTGGGAAATCAGTGTTTGGGCCAGATTATGAAAATGACAGTGATACAGTTCATGAGCAGAGCTCCTAGAATGCCTATGTTGAAAATTTGGAGCTGATACTCCATAAAATGACTGTGTTACGAGCGTGTGTTGGCAGATTGCACGCATGCTCATACCGTCATGCATTTGTGATATTCTCACTCTGGATTTTCACCATTGCCATTTTTTACACACCTCTTGATGAACAGTACAGCTGTCACTTCACATATCCTGCCCAAAATGCGTTTCCGCACTTTTGGCGCAGAATAGTGTGGTCGCTGTGCGAAATCACTTCTTGGAACACTTTGAGGAAATTACAGTGACACTGTACATGAGCAGAGGTGCTAAAATGCCTATGTTGAAAATTTGGTGCCAAACGCCCACAAACTACCAGTGCTGCAAGCATGCCTTGCATATTTCCCATGTACCCTTGCAACTCCGCAACTTTTGTATATTTGTATGCCACATTTTCAGCACTGCCATTTAATTACACCTCCTTATGAACTGTGCAGCTGTCATTTTTTCACATCCTGCCCAGCATGTTTTCTCGCACTGCGCTAACAAACACCCACAGGGACACCCTAATGCCTCTCACTCTCTGTAGGGTGGGGGTAGGTTGGCATCAGTTCAATACTTGACTGCCACTCCTATGCTGCATCTCTCTAACTCAGGGGTTCTCAAATGGTGAGGCCAGCCTCCCAGGGGAGGCCCCAACCTGTTCTAGGGGAGGCTCAAGCAAGTCTGAAAAAGTACTGTATTTAAATTGAGTTTTATATATTTTGTGTGAAGAGATGATGCAAACTGAAAGAGGATAATAGTAGGTGAATTTAATGTATTTATTTATTAATAGGTGACAAGGGAAGGTGAATGAAAGGCTAATTTCAGGTGTACCCGGGAAAGGGTATGGAGTGAATACATTTCAAAAGACAACTATAAAACAGATCAAGAAATACACAATAACCAATAGTGCAAACAAATATGAACAATGAACTAATAATGAGTTGTGGTAATTGATCAATTTGTAGCCTGATGGCAGAACAGCCCAAATACAAGGGTTGAGCAAAGAAGTGCTAACAGCAATAGCAGGAATGAGCAAAGTAATCCCTGAGAAGTTGCTTAGGAGCAGGGAAGGATGGGGAGAGGCAAAGTATGTAGGAAGGTTATTTCATATAGAGAGGAAACGGAGAAAGTAGTCTGACCCATGAAGGTACTGCAACAAGGGGTAACAATGGTTCAAGAATGAAAATAGCAAGAGTATGTAGGTTGGCCCGTGTGTGTGTATGGGGGGGCTGTTACAATAAGCTGAATAATATTTGTTTATTTTTTATTTATTTTTTTTGTTATTCAGATAACACCTTTGAGCACAGGAGCTCTTTTTCAAAGGTTCCATGTCAGTATAAGACAAAGAACTGAATGTGAGCCAAGTACTCAAAGGGCTTTCAATTTATTCATGGTGTACTGCGCAAAGTACAGTATGTTGTTTTTCTTTGGGGAGGCCCAAGATTATTTCAGTTTTTGGGGGGAGGCTCAAAATCTTTTCCATGGATTTGGGGAGGCTCACTGTGACAAAGTCTGAGAACTATTGCTCTAACTCCTGCACTGCCAATGGCAGCAAGACAACATTCGGCATTGACAAATGCTTGTTGTTGTGTGACACGTTCCCTAGGTTTGGCCTGATAACTGCTTGCCAGGGTGTCCTTTAGATTTTTACCTCTTCTGTAGGAAATCCTTAAAGGTTTTTCAAAGAGGATTTTTAAGGGTGTTAAATTGTTAATCCCCTTAAAATCTGTAAATTGTCCTTGAAAATGTTGACCAGGTCCTTGCTTCCCCCACCATAAATTGTAACAAATGTTAGCATCCACCTAGGGTCCCCTTGTCTTTTCTCTGTCTGTAAAAGACTGTCACATGGAGTGTCATCCACTTTCACCTTTGCTTTCTGAATATCCCATTCTGAATATTTCCTTTCCCTTAGTCTTTCTACTAGTTCATCTGCCCTTGTTTGGTAGAATTGGTCATTCCCACAGTTTCTTTTCTTTCTTAAAAACTGCTCCCCTGAAAGGTTCCTTACAATATGTCCCGGATGGCAGCTTCTGGCTAACAGCAAACTGTTTCCATCTGTGGACTTTTTGTAGAGATCAGTAAGCAATGATCCATCAGCTTTCTTCCTGATGGTTAAGTCCAGGTAGTAAATCTCATAGAAACATAGAAACAAAGAATTTGATGGCAGATAAGGACCGCTTGGCCCACCTAGTCTGCCCATTTCCCTACCTAATGGATAAGCTGCAGATCCTAGTTAACCAACAGCCTACTTCCTCCTACCCCCCACTAGAATTGCTTTATGTCTGTCCCAGGCATTCTTGAATTCCCCCACAGTTTCTGACTCAACGACCTCCTCAGGAATGCTGTTCCATGTATCCACAACCCTCTCTGTGAAGAAATACTTCCTCACATTACCTCTGAGCAGCCCCCCATCTTCAAATTGTGCCCTCTTGTTCTCACGCATCTCTTTTTCTGAAAGATGCTACCCTCTTGGACTTTGTTGATTCCCTTGTGGTATTTGAAAGTTTCTATCATATCCCCCCTCCCTCCTTTCCTCGAGACTATACATCTTTAGTTCCTTTAGTCTTTCTTCATATGTCTTCTGATGCAGACCCTGCATCATTTTGGTTGCCCTCCTCTGGACAGCCTCCACCCAGTCTATGTCTTTGCAGAGAAGGGGTCTCCAGAACTGTACACAGTACTCCAGATGTGGTCTTACCAACTGTCTGTACAGAGGGCCAACAACTTCCTGTTTTCTACTGGTGATGCCTCTCTCCCTATGCATCCCAGTATGCCCCCAGCCATCCTTACTGCCTTCTCACACTGCTGGCCCACCTTTAGGTCATCTGATATGATTACCCCAGGTCCCTTTCCATTTTTGTTGTTGTCAGTATCTCACCCCCCATTGTGTACTCTTCCCCGGGTTTTTGTTTCTCAGGTGCATTACTTTGCACTTCTTTTGCATTGAATCTAAGCTGCCATACATTTGACCATTCCTCCAACCTTGTCAAGTCCCTTTTCATCCTTTCCACCCCACCTTGTGTATAAACCCTGTTGCAGATCTTTGTGTCATCAGCAAAGAGGTATACTTTCCCTGGCAGTCTCTCTGCAATGTCACTTATAAAGACATTAAAAAGGACCGGCCCCAGTACTGAACCCTGTGGTACCCCACTAGTAACCCCCCTTTCTTCATTGTGGACTCCATTTACTATTACCCGCTGTGTCCTGTTGTCCAACCAGTGTTTTACCCAGGCTACTACCCTGGGACCCACTCCTAGGCTGGCTAATTTGTTTATTAATCTTTTGTGCGGGACTGTGTCAAATGCCTTGCTAAAGTCTAGGTAGGCCATGTCCACAGCCCCTCCCTGGTCTACTGCTTTGGTCACCCAGTCAAAGAAATCAATTAGATTTGTCTGACATGACCTTCCCACTGTGAATCCATGCTGCCTTGGGTCCTGTGCCCCACTGGCCTCTAGGTAATCAACAATTCTTTCCTTCAGAAGTGATTCCATCATTTTCCCTACCACTGAGGTCAAACTGATAGGTCTGTAGTTTCCTGCCTCTGTCTTGCTCCCACTTTTGTGAAGGGGAATCAAATCCACCCTCCTCCAGTCTTCAGGTACCACACCATCCTCCCATGATTTATTAAAAAGGGTAGTCAGTGGTGTTACTAGTTCTTCCCTTAGTTATTTTAGAATTCTGGGGTGAATCTCATCAGGCCCCATTGCTTTATCCACCTTCAGTTTTAAGAGTTCTTTCAGAACCCTTTCTTCTGTGAAGGAACTAATATCAACCCCCCTCTCCAGAGTGCTTCTATTAACCGGCTTAGGTATTCCCCCTGCTTTTCCATTGTGAATACTGAGCAGAAGTATTCGTTCAGTATCCTTGCTTTTTCACTGTCACTGTCTGCCCAACCACCTTCCTCTTTGTTCAGCCTCAGTATCCCTGCCTTAATCTTTCTTTGCTCCCTAATGTACCTTTAAAAAGTTTTATCCCCCTTCTTAATCAAGTTGGCTATCTTTTCCTCGGTTTGGGCCTTTGCTAGTCTGACTGCCTTACCCACTTCCTTCTGCTTTAACTGGTACAGTTCTCTGTCCTGCTCCTTCTGTGTTTCCTTATACTTCCTGAATGCTATCTTTTTCTCCCTTGCCTTCACTGCCACTTCTTTTGAGAACCATAGTGGTTTTTTCTTTCATTTTGACTTGTTTATTTGCTTCACACAAAGGCTTGTTGCCTCTGTGATGGCAGTTTTGATGTTTCCCCATTGTTGCTCCACCTCACCTTCTTGCCCATTTGCCAGTGCTTTTCTGAGGCACTCTCCCATTTTGACAAAATCAGGCCCTCCTGAAGTCCAGTACCTTCACTTTTGTGTGACTTGACTCTACAGATAAGTTTATCGTGAACCACACTGTTTGGTGGTCACTTGTTCCCAGATGGCTACCCACTTCAAGATCAGAGAGCCTCTCTCTGTCCCCATTTGAGAGTACCAGGTCTAAGATTGCTCTCTCCTGAGTGGGTTCCAAAACTAGCTGTCTGAGACATGTCCCCTGTAGAGCATCAAGAATGGCCCTGCTCTTGGATGTGGCTACAGCAAAGGTGCTCCAGTCAACATCTGGCATATTTAGGTCCCCCATCAGCAATAACTCCACTTTCTCTGCCATCCCAAGGATGTCTTCTATCATTTCCTTGTCCATTTCTTCCCCCTGAGACGGGGGTCTGTACAAAACCCCTGTGCGGATTGTGAAGCCATTGCCTGTTTCCAGGGTGACCCACAGTGCCTCCTCTCTTCCCTGTTTACCCTTTAGTTCTGTTGCTTTGATCCCTTCCCTAACATAGAGAGCTACTCCTCCTCCTCTTCTTCCCTCCCTGTCCCTCCTGTAGATTGTGTACCCTGGTATGTTGACATCCAAGTCATGGTTCTCTGTGTACCATGTTTCTGTGACTGCCTCTTCCATCAAGGCCATCTCTTCCTGGCCTGTACTGACTTTGAACTTCAGGTTTGGATTAGATTTTTCTAAGTAAATAACAAATTCATCTAGATCTTCTCTGTTTCCTCTCCAAATCAGTACACTATCATCAATGAAGCACTTATAAAAGTCCAGTTTGTCATAAAATGGGTTCACATCCTGATTATAAATTACATAATCTTCCTCACCTTGCTAGATATAAATTAGCTAGACTTGGTGCCAGTGTGGCCCCCATGGCTGTACCACTAATATGCTGGTAAATCTTCTCCTGGAACATAAAAATGTTGTTCTTTAAAGCCATTTCAGTCATGTTCACCAGCATGTTTATTTTTGTTTGTTGTATGTTGTATGAGGCTCTCTTCTATTGCTGTCAACCCACCCTCATGGGGTATGTTTATGTAGAGTGAATCTTTGTCTAATGTGACCAACCACCACTCTTTTTCAATTTGCATTTCTTTTATTAGTGTGAGCACACTAGTTGTGTCACTAAGATAACTTCTAGAAAGGGGAATCAATGGACTGAGGAAACTATCCACATTTTTTGAAATGGGTTCAGTCACCCAACCTATTCCTGAGACAATAGGTTGACCTGGGGGGTTGGCGGGGTGTTTGTATCTTCAGCAAGGTGTAGAAGGCTGGCTTTTTGGGTGATTGCACACACAAATAAAATAATTCATTGGTAGTAAGAAGCTCCTCTTGCTATAGGTCTAACAAATAGGTCTCAATGCTTTTCTTGATTTTACCAGTGGGGTCAGAGGTGAACGATTTGTAAAAGTTAGCATCAGATAGCTCTATCTCTATTTCTGCCACATACTGGATAGTGTTCTGGACAACACTACCCCCCTTGTCTGCTGACTTAATAACTATATTCCTGTTATTTAACAGTGATGTAACTGGCCTCACTCTCTTTGTCATGTTACAAAATCATAGTTTTGGTGACTGTTGGTGCACCTCTTCCAATTCCTGTGTGCAGCATTCTAGAAAAGTAGAAACTCTTGGATGTAGAGGGGGCAAAAGGTAGATGGGGGGTTGAATTTGTGCAAACTGTGTGTTATGGGTACAACATCCTATTTGTGTATCTAGTTCCCCCTGTTTTCAGTAGTGTCAAATAAACATTTTTAAATTCAACTTCCTAGCAAACATATTTAAATCAATGTATGCATTAAATTCAGGTACTGTATAGGTAGGAACAAAAGATAAGCCTTTGTTTAGTACCTGCATTTCCATCTCAGACAATTCATAGTCCAAGATGTTAATCACAGTCAGTAGTGACTGATGGGAAGTTGACCTCATGCTCTTCCTCTTGCCCTTCCTCTTGGCCCACCATGTTTTCCTCTGTTTTGTCCATGTTGTCCCTCCTGGAGTTGAAATCTGGTCTTGCGTGTACTCCTCCTGGGCTCCAGTTGGTTCTGTCTCACTGTCTACCTCTGAAGCACTGTTGCCATTGCTGTAATCTGTGAAGATGTGCTCAATCCTTTTTAGGATGGAGCAGGGTGTTAAAATCCCTCCAGTTTCAGCATTGGTCTCTGTATTGTTAATGGCACTACTATCACCCATTGTGACTGGGGCAGATGCAGTCTCTTGTGTGGCTTTTCCCTTTTTTTTCCATGAAAACACTCACTTATTTAGATAGTTGTTTGCATCCCTCATAAACTTTTTCTGTTTCTGTGCTTTAATTCTCAAATCATAGTTTTTTAAGTATTCACTGAATTTTTGCTGGCCGTGGGTGAAATCTGGGTGTTCTCTGAAGGATGATACAATTTTTTTCTTGTGCTTTGGTACCACTTTTCTGTCCTACCATCAGTTCTTCCTCATCTTCAAGCACTAGTTGGATCAGTTGTTGTGAGGCGTCATGCATTACTATTTCCCATTTTTTAACCAAATTCGGTCTGGACTCCCCCGAGGCAGGTCGTTGTAAAATTTGTAGTCCTCTTGGAACCCTCTCCACCTTAAGGTATGCTGTCATCACTTGTTTTTCCCAATACAGCCTTCTATTCCCAGTTGCAAAGTTCTTCTGTTTACTGTGTCTGTCCTTGTGCACAGCTGACTTGTTTTGGGGCTGACTGCTTTCAGAGCACAAATCACCAGGCTGTATTGGGGCTGGGGAGGTTTACCTGTGTTTGACTCAGTTGTTTGATTAGCAGGGTATTTTGTCTGTTAAATTGTTGTGTAGGTCATCTTGCTGACAGGAAAGTCAACACTCATCGTAGTGGTGGGTCAGAGCTTTTAGCTGATTGTTTTGTGAGGGCACAGTTTGGGCTGAAAACCCCCCTTCCCCTCATCGCATCCACCTCTGATACCATTTCCTTTATACCAGGGGTTCTGACATCGTTTCCTCAAGACAGCAAGGTGCATACCCCTGTCATATACTTTCTAGCGCACTGCACTGACAATATAAGCATACATATTATGTAATTTATATATATATATATATATATATATATATATATATATCTATCTATATATATATATATATATATAGATAGATAGATATATATATAACAAAACAATCACTGAAGAAAAAAACATACAGGATAAACAGGAAGTTAGACAGACATGTGAGGAGTAGTGCAATGTACTG
This sequence comes from Neoceratodus forsteri, assembly GCA_016271365.2. Classification (NCBI taxonomy): domain Eukaryota; kingdom Metazoa; phylum Chordata; order Ceratodontiformes; family Ceratodontidae; genus Neoceratodus; species Neoceratodus forsteri. Next base: position 730,909,663 of record CM028132.1, read on the forward strand.
ACTGTGGGGCAGCAGTCTTCTGGGAGTCTTTCTGGAGGCTGAGATGCTGCTCTGATTGCAGGCAACTCTCTGCCCTGAGGGAGGAAGTTGTTCATCTTCAGGCCACACTGGACAGTAGTAAGGGAATCTCCCCCACCCAGGGACCACCAGAGCCACCACCACTACCTCAGAGATTGTGAAGAAAGCACAGCAGATGGACCACAGTGGGCTCAGAGTACTAGCGGCTCCAGCCACAAATGGTTACCAGGGCACAGCTGGGGCACAACAGATGGCAGCCAGGGCACTGATGTATTGTCACTATGGGGGAAGCTCTGCACCATATGGGGCACCAACTGGGGCACAGCATTTTTTTACCAGGGCACATGCCCTGGTGAGCCCTGGTGTAGAGCCGCCACTGGCTCAGAGAGGGTGAGGGTGGTGGAACAGAGGCACACCCAGTCAGTTGTACCACTCCACAATCCATACACCATTCTGATGGAGCATAGTTCCCCTAAGGATGCAACCACAGAAGAGTCTAAGGAGGTTGCAGAAAACCGTCACAAGGGAGCCCCACAGGAAGGAGGCAGAGGACACCACAGGGAAAGGAATCAGCTCCTGGTGGGGGACTCAATCATTAGGGGGATATCACTGGGGGGAGCAGGGAAAACTGAAGTAAGGTGCCTGCCTGGCACCATGGCTTGAAGGGACAGGAAGCGTATCCTTGGAATCATGAGAACAACTGCACGGGAGACTGAGCTGGACGTCATTGTCCACCTAGGGACAAATGACTTGGCTCAACATGAGATTAGAGCAGTGCAGGAGGAGTTTGTGGAGTTGGGAAGGGGTCTAAGGCAAGTAGCACACACAGTATCCTTCTCAGAGGTGCTGCCTCTCTATGGCAAGGGTGAGGTGAGGGTACTTCACACCATGCAATTCAATGGATGGTTGAAAAAATGGTGCAGAGCACAGGGGTTTGGCTTCATTGGGGACTGGGGTTCCACCTGGAGGGATACCAGCTTATACTGGCAGGATGGTCTGCATCTGTCCAGGAAGTGAACAAGTCTTCTGGGTGGTCAGTTTAAATTCTTCATTGGCAAACTTTCAAACTAGTCAAGGGAGGAGGCACTGATAAGCAGCAGGGAATTCTCAACCTCCCCCTACAAAAGAGGGTACTAAATGAGGTAAAGACCAAGGTAGAAAGGTCAGTAGGGAGCAGAACAGGGGTGAATGAAGAAAGCAAAGTCAATGAGGACAGGGGTGGTGCTACAAAAGGTAAAGCCATCAAAAAATGGAGAGCAATGAGTACTAATGCCCATAGCCTGGGTAACAAGCTTTCTGAATTAGTGGCCTTGATAGAGGAGGAGGAACATCTGGATATCATGGCAGTCACAGAAACATGGTACACACAGAACCATGACTGGGATGTAAACATACCAGGATACACTATCTACAGGAGGGACAGGGAGGGTAAAAGAGGAGAAGGAGTTGCTCTCTACATAAGGGAAGGAATCAAAACAACAGAACAAAAAAGTAAACTGGGAGGAGAGGAAGCACTGTGGGTCAATCTGAGACAGGCAATGGTACCACAATCCGCACAGGGATTGTATACAGACTCCCGTCTCAGGGGGAGGACATGGACAAGAAAATGATAGAAAGTATCCTTAGAATGGCAGAAAAAGGGGAGATATTGCTGATGGGGGATCTGAATATGCCAGATGCTAACTGGAGTGCATTTGCAGCAGACACTTCTAAGAGTGGGGTCATTCTAGATGCCCTACAGGGGGCATGCCTTAGATAACTAGTATTGGAACCCACTCGAGAGGGAGCAATCTTAGACCTGGTACTCTCAAATGGAGGTGGCCAGAGGATCACAGATTTAGAAGTGGGTAGCCATCTGGGAACTAGTGACCATCAAATGATAAACACAGCAGTAGAGTCAAGCCATACAAAGCAAATGTACTGGACTTCAGGAGGGCTGACTTTGCCAGAATGGGTGAGTGCCTAAGGAATGCACTAGCAAATGGGCAGGAAGAAGAGGTGGAAGAACAATGGGGAATAATCAAAACTGCCATCACAGAGGCAACAATCCTTTGTGTGAAGCAAATAAACAAAACAAAATGATGTAAGAAATGACTATGGTTCTCAAAAGAGGTAACAGGGAAGGTTAGGGAGAAAAAGAAAGCATTCAGGAAGTACAAGGAATCATAGAAGGAGTAGGACAGAGACTTGTATCAATTAAAGCAAAAGGAAGCAGGGAAGGCAGTCAGAACAACAAAGGTCCAAACCGAGGAAAGGATAACCAACTCAGTTAAGAAGGGGGAAAAAACCTTTTATAGGTACATCAGGAAGTGAAGGAAGACCAAGGGAGGGATAGAGAGGCTTAATAAAGGGGAAGGGGTGGACAAAGGGTGATTGTGAAAAGTCAGAGATACTAAACAAACATGTTTGCTCAGTATTCACAAATGAAGAGGGAGAAGTATGGAAACCAAACAATAGAAACACTCTAGATATGGGGATTGATACCAGCCCATTCACACTAGAAAGGGTTCTGAAAGAATTCTTAAAACTGAAGGTGGACAAAGCAATGGGGCCTGATGGGATTCATCCCAGAATTCTAAAATAACTAAGGGTAGAATTAGTGACACCACTGACTAACCTTTTTAACAAATCATGGGAGGATGGGGTGGTACCTGAGGACTGGAGGAGGGCAGATGTTATTCCACTTCACAAAAGTGGGAGCAGGGCAGAAGCAGTAAACTACAGATCTGTTAGTTTAACCTCAGTGATTGGGAAAATAATGGAATCACTTCTGAAGGAAAGAATTGTTCAGTACCTAGAGGCCAGAGGGGCACAGGACCCAAGGCAGCATGGATTCACAATGGGAAGGTCATGTCAGATGAATCTAAAAGATTTCTTTGACTGGGTGACCAAAGTAATAGATCAAGGAGGGGCTGTAGACATGGCCTACCTAGACTTTAGCAAAGGCATTTGACACAGTCCCACACAAAAGATTAATATACAAGCTGGCCAGCCTGGGAGTGTGTTCCAAGATGGTAGCCTAGGTAAAGAATTGGCTGGAGAATAGGGCACAGAGGGTAATAGTAAATGGAGTCCACTCTGAAAAAAGGGGGGTTACTAGTGGGGTACCGCAGGGTTCAGTACTAGGACCGGTCCTCTTTAATGTCTTTATAAGCAACATTGCAGAGGGATTGGAAGGAAAAGAATGTCTCTTTGCAGATGACACAAAGATCTGCAACAGGGTTGATGCACAAGGTGGGGTGGAAAGGATGAGAAGGGACTTGGCAAGGCTGGAGGAATGGTCAAATGTATGGCAGCTTAGATTCGATGCTAAGAAGTGCAAAGTAATGTACCTGGGAAATAAAAACCCAGGTGAAGAATACACAATGGAGGTGAGATACTTACAACAACAAAAATGGAAAGGGACCTGGGGGTGGTCATATCAGATGACCTAAAGGTGGGCAAGCAATGTGAGAGGGCAGTAAGGAGGGCTGGGGGGGGGGATACTGGGATGCATGGAGAGAGGCATCACCAGTAGAAAACAGGAAGTTGTTATCCCTCTGTACAGACAGCTGGTGAGACCCCATCTGGAGTGCTGCATGCAGTTCTGGAGACCAAATCTCTGTAAAGACATAGACAGGATGGAGGCAGTCCAGAGGAGGACAACTAAAATGGTGCAGGGTCTGCACCAGAAGACATATTAAGAGAGACTTAAGGAGTTTAATATGTATAGCCTTGAGGAAAGGAGAGAGAGAGAGCTAGAGAAGGGAGACATGATAGAAACTTTCAAGTACCTCAAGGGAATCAACAAAGTCCAAGTGGGTAGCATTTTTCAGAAAAAGAGGCGTGCAAGAACAAGGGGGTACAATTTGAAGATTGAGGGGGGATGGCTCAGAGGTAATGTGAGGAAGTATTTTTTCACTGAGAGAGTTATGGATGCATGGAACAGCCTTCCTGAGGAGGTTGTGGAGTCCAAAACAGTGGTGGATTTCAAGAATGCATGGGACAGTCATAAGGCAATTCTGGGGGTGGGGGTAGGAAGAAGTAGGCTGCTGGTTAACTAGGATCTGCAGCTTATCCATTAGGTAGGGAAATGGGCAGACTGGGTGGGCCAAGCGGTCCTTACCTGCTGTCAAATTCTATGTTTCTAAAGAAGCATTCCTGATATTAACATTATCAGTTCCCACACTGGCTTCCATGTTAAGGTGTCCTGTATTGTCAGAAGCCATTTGTAAAAAGGGATTAGTGTCCAGTTCATCAGGGAACAATGAAGAAAAAACTTTGACTCCTTCTAAAGTTTCCTGAGCATTGTCAACCATATTCAGGTCAGCCATGATATATATAGAAAGAGAATAAATAGAGCTTACTATTTAGCAGGTTTTTCAAGTACAACCCATGCTTCACCCAAGATGTAGCAACCAGTCCAACTAGTGGTGATCACAGGGGTGGTGGAGCTATCTCCAAGAGTAGTGAAATTAATTTGCTTTAGTGGAGAGCACACACCCCTGCATTAGTAGCTTAAAAAAAAGCAGTCTTACACATGAAGTGCTATTAAGGCTTTTTACTCTCAGTTACATCTTCATCAATGCATAGAAGAGACTTACCTTTCGCCCGACCATTCGGCCTTCATCAGAGATAGTGAATAAATGCACAAATGGGTCTTTTTATACACATCCCACTTACGTGAAAAAATGAACACCAATCGTTTTACTTATAATACAAATTATTCAACCAGTCACAGTGCCCCAAGTGAATTCAAAAGTGATTAAGTGTCTAGCTAAAATCTGTGACATCAAAGTGTAATCAAGTAAGATAGTGCAACTTCCTTCTAACCCCAGGAATCCACTAATATTATTACCCATGCAGTGCTCCTTTAAATCAGCACTGCCCCGGAGAGAAATAGAATGCTATGCTATCATGGAATGTTTAGCTTGTGCATCTATTTTCAAACTGTCCAGTGTCAGCTGCTTACATTCTACCTCAGATTTCTTCTCTCCGCTGCAAAGTTCAGATGCCCTGGAGATCTCTCTCAATCAAGACAGATTCCTGTAGTGCACTGAACAAAAAAACTGAAGTATTTTTGTTTTATTTTTCATAACTGCCTAGTGTCATTGTTCTTTAGTGTTTTATACCTCATAGTTTAAATTTAAACTTGTTTATCAGTTCCTTGCGGTCCCTTTGAGGGGCAACCAACCTTCTTTTGCATTTAATCTGAACCTTTTTAGAGGGTTCTGGTTACTTTATTCTTTAATTTTATTTTATTTTAACCGCTTTTGAACTGTGGTTTATCGGTTTCCACAGCAGTATCTAGGTTCCGGATCCTATTGGAACTGATAGTTTTTTCACTTTATCAGTTCCTGAACCAACCGCTATTTCTATCGACACCGACCACAAATATTTTCATCTAGTCTATTTTTGGTTGGTTCCTGGTTCCTGTTTTCCATTATGTCAGACAAGCCTAAAAAGAAAACAGGACCCCCTGGGTTCAAAAATTGCTTGAAGTGTGCAGAGGTGTTTGCCAAGGCAGACAAGCATGATCTTTGCTTGATCTGCCTTGGGCAACATAACTTAATTGAAGACTGTGATATTTGTAAGTCTTTCCCTGATAAGTCAGTGGAAAAATGCAGGCAGAGGCTTAAAAGAAAACTAGAGGAGGGATCCATGGCTCTAACCAGTCCACCCCCTCTAAGACTGTGACAGTTCCTTCCAGAGCCTCTAAATCCACCACTCATATGGGTGAGGGCTCTGGCAGGAGAGGCAATCAACCAACTGACTCCCCGATGTCTGCCAAAAAATTAAAGAAAACCAAACACACTGACACCCTGGCTGAAATGCCTCAAGGGGTTCCTCAGATGCCTATTAATGCTTATTCTCCTGCTGATTTGACACAAGCTTTACCCTTACTTCAGGTGCCTCAGGGCCTAATAACCCCTCAGCAGCTTGTAATTACTACTGCTGAAAAAGCAACTTTTGTTGCTCCTTGTCTACTGCTACAGTGGCATATGAGGAGGATGACCAAGATGAAGAGGGAATTGAACCTGAAGTGTCACCGGAACAGGATTTTGGCTTCCCTCTCAGACCCTCAGAGGATTTATCTCCCCATTTTCTTTTGTTAAGAAAATAGTAAAGACCCTGGATCTGCAAACAGCTGAAGAGATCCAGGATGAAGAGGAGACACAATACATGGAGCTGATGGGGCTGACACCCTCAAAAAGGCTCCTTCTGCCTAGTTACAAATTCTTTAAGAAGGATGTTTTAGAAATCCTCAAGTCTCCCAATATAGTCACACCCACTGACAAAAAATGTGACAAGAAAGATCAGCTAGAAAGATCTGGTGCTGAGTTTCTGTTCAGTCACCCAGACCACCAGGCTATTGTACAACAGACTGCTTGTGAGAAAGCCAAAACTCCCTTGTCCTCTCACCTCCCCCCCCCGGAGAAGGATTAGAAAAGGTGCACAGCATGGCAAAAAAGGGGTACCTTTCGGCATCCCTGGCAATATGTCAAGCCAGCTACCAGGCCTATGCAGCCCTCTATCAAAAAGCTCTCTGGCAGTCAGTAGTGGACAATGTTGAGGCTAACCCCTCTTTAATGTGTCAGAGCTGCTGGACACAGCAAAATTGGGCTTGGAGGCTTCCAAATACCGATTTCAAATGGCAGCTGACACCAATGATACAGCTGCAAGATGTATGGCTGGTACCATAGCTCTAAGGAGATTTGCCTGGCTGAGGGGTACCAGCCTCACCCAGGACACCCAAAGTAAGGCAATGGATTTCCCAGTTGAAGGACACTCTCTTTTTGGTGCCCAGACTGAGGCATATATGAAAAAAGTAGATGAATATAAAGCTACTTTTAGGAGCAACTTGACCAGAGACAGACCCTCTACTTCAACTTCATCTTATTCTAGGGGAGGCGGGGCAGGTCCTCTTTTAGAAGGCCTTTCTTTCAGGTACAGGCTGTTTCTCAGCAGCAGTACCAACCACAGCAGACTGGATTTTACAGAGCTAGAGGGAGAAGGGGTTCTCGGAGATGGTCCCAATCTACTCAGCCTCAACAGCAAGCAAAACAGAACCCATGACATTTCCCTTCAGGCTGCCTCTCCACATCCTGTAGGGGCAGACTAACCCACTAATTCCAGGAATGGTTAAAAATAACCACAGACAAATGGGTCCCGGAAATAAAGAGTCAGGGTCTTTCCCTTTGCTTCAAGTCCCTTCCTCCTCCAAGGTTAAAACATTTTACACCATCTCCCTTCTCAGAAAGAAAACTGCTGGAGCAGGAAGTACAGGCCCTACTGCTGGCAAAAGCAATGGAGCCTGTTTCCTACAACCAAAGAAGGCAAGGGTTTTATTCCGGATATTTCCTAACAACAAAAAAGAACAGAGAGTGGTGGCCTATACTAGTCCTCAGATTGCTAAACAAGCACCTGGTAAAGCCCAGGTTCAAAATGGTCACAATGGCCATGATTTTTCCAACTCTGCAAAAATGGGACTGGCTAACCTCCTTGGATTTAAAGGAAGCATATTTCCACATTCCCATAAGGGAGTCACACAGAAAGTATCTCATATTCCGACTCCCCTCAATCCACTACCAGTTCTCAACACTTCCTTTCAGCCTTGTCTCTGTACGAAGGGTCTTTACCAAGCGCATAGCAGTAGTAGTGGCACACCTCAGAAGATTGAGTGTCACAGTTTTTTCTTATCTGGATGACTGGCTAATTGTAGGAAAATCCCACCAACAGGTGTCAGACTATCTTCAGGTAACCCAGCATATGCTTCTGTCCCTGGGGTTCCTTCTCAACACCAAAAAGTCAGTCCTGACCTCTGTGTAGGTTCTGCAGTTCATATATGTAGAACTGAATACAGTAGTGGGAAGAGCTTTTCTCCCTCAGGGGAGGGCAGAAAGCATTCAGCTTTTGGCAGGCTCATTTTCCCTGGGCAGGCCAAAGCCAGCAAAACAGTTTCTTCAACTGTTAGGGCACATGGCTTCAGCAACAAGTACAGTCATAGGTGTCAGGTTTCAGATGAGAGATACTCAGTTCCACCTCAGGGCACACTGGTGCCAAAGGTGGGACCCCATCTCAAAGCCAGTATCAGTCACACAAACAATACTGCAGGCCCTCCAATGGTGGAGGGAACCAGAAAACTTAAGGGATGGGATTCCATTTCTGCAGGAGCCTCCCTCTCTGGTTCTCAGCTAGGATGCTAGGATGGGGTGCTCACTTAGGGGATCACACCATCCACAGTACCTGGGAGTGTGCATACTCACTCCTGCACATAAGCCTGCTGGAGATAAGAGCTGTTTATCTGGCCCTTCAGGCTTTCTCTCATCTCATACAGGGAAAGGTGGTACAAGTCAGAACAAACAATACCATAACAATGTATTACATCAACAAACAAGGAGGGACACTGTCCACTCCTCTGTGTACAGAGGCAATGAAGATATGGGGCCTTGCTTACTCTCTAAATGCCTCTCTCCAATCAAGTCATCTGCTCGGCAAGGACAACACCATGGCAGATGCCTTGAGCAGGATAAACCAGGCCCATCATGAATAGGCATTGAACAAGCAAGTGGTGAATGCTCTATTCACAAGGTGGGGGACCCCAGAAATAGACCTCTTTGCTTCCCACACAAATCACCACTTACCTTTCTATTTTTGCAGGGTCCCAGTGAAGGGAAAAGTTCTCATGGATTCCCTGATTCTGGATTGGACAGGCAGGTACCTCTATGCCGTTCTTCCTTTTCCATTGATACTCAGGGTGCTCATCAAGATCAGGTCCCAGTCAGCTTCAATGATTCTGGTAGCCCCGGACTGGGCAAGACAGCCTTGGTACTCCCTACTGCTCTCAATGTCTGTGAGCAAGTTGATTCACCTCCCTCAGAGGTACAATCTACTGATTTCCTTTCAGGGGAGGGTAGTGTACCCCAATCTCAGGTCTCTCAGGCTGAAGACCTGGCTCTTGAGGACTTAGAATATGCAGATTGCCAATTCTCTGAAGCAGTTTTGGAAGTCTTTAAGGGTTACAGGAAACCTTCCACTAAGAAGACCTATGCCTCAAAATGGGAAAGATTTTCTATTTTGATGCAGTGACAAGGGTATAGTCCCAGCCCAGGCCAGGATCCCAACCCCTCTGGATTACTTGTCTCACCTGCATTCCCTGGGGTTGTAGCACTGAACTCTGAAGGTGCACCTGGCTTCAGTTTCAGCATACCTTTCAGCTAGAAAGGATACCTCCTTGGTATCAAACCCTATATTCAGAAAGTTCTTTAAAGGGCTTTCTCATTTGCTTCCCCCCTCACAGGGAACCAGTGCCAGCATGGGACCTTACTATTTGCATTGCCCAGCTTATGCTTCTGCCCTTTGAGCCTATGGCATCTACAACGCTTACATCTGTTACCTGGAAGGTAGTTTTTCTGGTAGCAATCACTTTTGTGGGAAGGAGAAGTGAGCTACAGGCCCTCTGTGTGGAAAAGGACTATGTTTCTTTCCACAGGGACAAAGTAGTGTTGAGAACTAATAGGAATTTCCTCAACAAGGTGGTTACTGACTTCCATTCGAACCAGTCTATAACATTGCCAGTTTTCTTTACAAAACACTCTAGCTCAGGTGAATGTAGATTGCACAGCTTGGATGTAAAAAGAGCACTGAGTTATTACATGACTTATACCAAAGGTCATAGGCAGGACAGACAACTGTTTCTCACCTATGGGGAAGCAGGTAAAGGTACTCCTGCTTCAAAGAGGATTGTCCCTCAATGGATAGTCCAGTATATTCAGTTTTGTTACTCAAAAGCAGTCAAGGTTCCTCCCCTCTGGTCTTAGGGCCCACTCTACAAGGGACACAGCTGCCACTATTGCAGCTGCCTGAGAGGTACCTCTAATGGAAATATGTAAAGCAGCTACCTGGAGGTCAGTCCACACCTTCACTAAGCATTATGGTCTGGACACCCAGTCCAGAAGTGATGCCAGATTTGGTACAGCAGTCTTGCAGAGTCTTTTTCCTAAATAGATTCTGGCCCACCTCCTTGAGGTACTGCTGCATAGTCTGCAAGAGTAATAATATTAGTGGATTCCTGGGGTTAGAAGAAAAAATTACTCACCTATAGTAATCTTGTTTCTTCCAAAGGGATCCACTAATACTATTACTCCTGCCCTTGCCTCCCCTTAAGAATCAGTAACTAGAAAAATCCTCTCCACAGCTGATAAGATGTATTGTTGAAGTGGCATGCCACCTGCTGGCACCTTCTAGTAATGTCTTTAACTTGTAAGTTATTTTCTAAAGGCATATCTGACTTCAGAAAAAAAGGGACATTTGTTTCTACTAGTTCTTTGGTTAATGTTATTAGTTGCCCCAGTTGGGCATCATTTTTCTATAATAATTGAATTAGTGATCACATGTTGTTATGGCCTCTTTGCAGGCTTCTAAGAAATCTGAGGTAGAATGTAAGCAGTTGACACTGGGAAGTTTGAAAACAGATGCACGAGCTAAACATTCCATGATTAGCATAGCATTCTGTTTCTCTCGGGGCAGTGCTGATTTAAAGAAGCATTGCAAGAGTAATAATATTAGTGGATCCCTTTGGAAGAAACAAGATTACTACATTTTTTTCTTCCTCATTATTCCTTTGTTATGCTTCATTTTAAATCAAAATGTTCCACACAGTCCAAGATGAACCTACATAGGAGAAACATCAAAGAAGTGACGTTAAGAAGTATGGATTTAGGGTATACAATCATTTAGTTATTCCTTAATCTAGTTTCTTTTTTTCTTAAGAAATGGTTTCAACTCAGTTTTTTCATTTAGACCGGGGTATTTCATAGCCCCATGTCTATATATCCAGGACTGTTCTTTTTCATTCAAAATTGCTTCTATGTCACCTCCCCTTACATTTTCAGGAACAGTCTCAAGTCCTCAAGTAGTGACTTTATGAATTCCATTGCTTTTGTACAATTTTACATGGAGAGCCATGGCATATTCAGTATTGCCATTTTTAATTGGCAGGATGTGTTCATTCATCCTATATCTCAGTATTATTTTGGTTCTCCCAATGTAAAATGTGCCACAAGAGCAAATCAGTTTCAATCAATCAATCAATCAATCAATATCTTTGTTTAACCAGGTGGACACCATTAAGCAAGCTCATTTTCAAGGTGGACCTGGGACAAACAATCAGGTGAATACAATTTGGTGTGATCAACATTCACTGTAGTGTTACAATTTATGCAGGCCCTGATTTTCTCTCTTTTCCCAGTTTTTGGATTTAAAAAATCCTCAGTTTTCTGCATAAAATAACATGTACTGCAAAAGCTAAAGTTCTGCTTTTTGAATGGAAGTGTACAGTACACACTGTGAGCCCACTGGTCGACAGTGTTGCCCAATGAGCTTGCAGGAGATACTGTACACTGTCATTCAGTGGGCAGCTATGGAGGTGTGTGGGTGGGTTTTTCTGCCTACCAACATATGGCCACTGCTGGGATGGGGGGAGTGGTGGGATGAGGATCCTGTATGGGTGGGGGGGAGGTACCACTAGACCTCCAGGGTTTACTTATATTGTCATTTACAGGGATCAGACTTGGGATGGGTGGGAGGGTACCACCGGACTACAAGGGATTATTGTACTATTACATGTACAAGGACTGGGACTCAATGATGGAAGGGGGACCACTGGACCACCAGGGCTTATTTCATTATGACATTTACAGGGATTGAGTCTCGGGGAGGGGGCCACTAGACTACTAGGGTACATATGGTATGTGTCTGTACAGTTCGGAGAGTCGGGGCACAAGGAGGGGCAGCCATCCAGGGGCTGGCAGCTGCAGTGTTGCACCATGCATTACAGCAGCCCACCTGTTGGTGGCTACAAGTTAGGTCTGTTTTCTACAGGTATAACTTTGTGCTCATTTATGCGTCACATCTCCGAGATGTGCTGGCAGATACACCACACATCTTGGCTGAATAATGGGATGTGCTGCATATGCATGGGCACACCCCCAAAAATGCACTGCATACATTATACAGTAGATGAGCCTCAGCGCATTTCCAGGGTTTGAATATGGCCCTGGGGTGCACTTCTGGAGGTGTGCCGGTGCAACTCAGTTGTGCCATATGCATCTCCTTTGATTATCCTGGTCACTATGTCAGCACAATTTATACACACAGTAAGTAGGTCATCCAGATCTAAAATGTTCGGCCTCAGTAGCAGTACTAACCATATTCAAATGCTAATAACTTTAAAACAAAAAATGATAAGTTTGGTGCTGAAAGCATGAAACTTCTTCAGCACAAAAATATCTACAAAATGAGTGGTGTTTCATTTATAGATATCTTTTAGTTTTTTTATAATTAGCAAAAACAGCAGAAAATGTATTTATTTTTAATTTTTTCGACAAACAAATGTAAATAACTTTAAAATGAAAAAATGATAGCATGGTACTGTGAGCACAAAGTTTGTTCAGCACAAAAATATCTACAAAATGAATGGCATTTCATTTATAGATACTGTTTAGTTTTTTTTTATGATTAGCAAAAAAATGGCAGAAAATTCTATTTTTATTCACTTTTTTGACTAACAAATTCCCCTTCCCAAAGCAAAAACAAAAGAATTGTGCATCAAATTTTTTCATTATGTACTGACCATAATGTAATGTTGGAGTGTCCGTAGCAACTGCTTAACAACCTACGCTTAACCAATGCTAAGCGAAGCTACACTCGGAAACATTTATAAAAAATAAAATACAAACTAGACTAAACATAAGAAAAAAGCATTAAAAAAATCCTTTCCTATTGCATAAAAAAGGGATATGCAATGGAAAACTCATGGAAGAAATGATTTATCTGCACTCAAGCAGTTTGACCTCGGATACATCACTCATGGCTTATGCCACTTGGGTGGTTACCCAAGGTCAAACTGCTCTTGTGTAGATAAATCATTTATGCCACTCATTTCCATTGCATATCCCTTTTTATGCAATGCCAGGGGCTGATATGATTGCTTGTTACCTGAGTAATCCTGGTCATAAAATAATGTGTTTTTGTTACATTTTTTACCAGCAGGCCTGGACAGAATGTTAGATATACAGGAAGCTGCTGCTCATAATATTATTGAGCTGGAACAAAAATATCCATTGTTCGTAGAGCTGGAGTGGAAATTAATTATTTATTTGAAGTCCGACTTCCTGTCATTGAAAATAAAATTCATATACAGATATCACATAAGTTGAGTGAAGATATCATATTTATCTTCACTCAAGGTCTTTTTCATCCTTATCCTCACTTGTGGGTTTGCCCCCCCCCAAAAAAGGTGACAAATACCTCGAGTGAAGATAAATATATCTTCACTCAACCTATGCGATGTACAATTTATACAATAGCCTTTGTTTCTGTTTATTTTTTACTGGTTAAACTTTGCAGTTCTTTTTCTTAGCAGAGGATGTGTGCTGCTGCTTATTTAAGTTGCAATGTGGTTACTAGGGGGACGCATCAGTAACCATTGAGTTGGAGCAATAGGATTTCAATAGGTTTATTGATGTCCCACTTTTCTGTTGCCTGATTGAATGAAGTGCCAAGGGTAAATGCCTCTGATTGCTTGGTGAGTCTTGGGCATTTCCCTATTGGTCCTGTGTCTGTGCCAGATCCAGTCAACTCTCGGGGGTAGAGGAGGAAGGACCTAAATGAAGCAGCTGATCCAGAAACAGTGTGGAGATGTCTTCAGAGTCTGGGATTAAATTTCAATGGTCAGATTTGATGGAGGAGAGTGTCCGGTGCTTTGGGAAGGCCTTTCTGGGGATCTATCCATGATAGCATGTGAAGAGCAGGATTCAGCTGTCATCTGCAATGGGGAACGAGTGTCTTTTCTTTGGATCCAGCTTCTTCTTCACATCACTGTCATTGGGTCAAGATACCTTTGGATTACTTGATGTCCAATGGTCAAAAGATGGGTGAAGGTAGATTTATTTTGAGGCCCATGTTAAAAAGATTGGTGAAGATGGATTTACTTGGTGGCCCATTTTCAAAAGGGGGGCAAAGATGTATAACTTGGTGGCACTAGTACGGGGGGTGAATACTGGACATATTTTTTATTTTGGGTCTTTATTTTAATTTTTTTTATCATCTACAACAAAACCACACAGCTTTGGAAGGATGCCAACAGGTTTATTTGGAAACTTACAGCTCGAGTATTTAAAAGAACACTTAAATATCTGGGACAGTCAACAAAAAGTAAAAAAAAAACAAAGAGTTCAGAAAAGCATTTTTAGTGCAGGAATTGAATTTTTGTTGCAGGTTTTAGTAAATAATATCTTGAACAGCAAAACAGGTAGCATTTTTAACTTTTTTGCAGGTGTTGTGGGTAGGTTTTTAATCGGTAGAGGACTAAAGTTCAACAGTCCACTTTTTAATAAAATTGTCCATAGGTTACTTAGCTGGTTTGAAAAAATAGTGGCTTTTCACTGCTAGAGTACATTTAATGAAGGGCTGTATATCTGATTGCTGTGGAAATGTTTTTTGTTTTTGCTGAAGGAGGACATTTCAACTTTTTCTCGCAGGTGTAGGTCTTCAACATGGATTATTCTGGACTGTCTTCTAGTTATTATCCTAAATAGATATAAAATAAATAGTTAAGTATAGGTAACTGTTTGCTAGGAAACAAAATGTTTTTACAGGTTTTAACATTTTAATTTTGTCCTTTTGCTAGGATAATTTAGTGCTTATTTTAAATAGATCTGACACTGCACAGACACAAGACATGCAATTTTTTTCTCTATTTTGCCCATTTATGAGGTTAAAAAAATTATTTTAAAAAGACATAAGAAACCAGAGAGACTAGGATTGATTTTATCTTAATTTTGTCTATTTTCAAGATTAAGAAAATTATTATTTTAAAGAGGTCTCTGATACCAGGGAGATGTAGAATAAATTGGTTGTAAAAAAAAAAAAAGTAATATTTCAGTATGTTTTTTTATTATTCAGTATGGTCTATTTATTTTTTATTTATTTATTTATCAAGTCTAGGATTACAAATACCTTTGAGCCATGGCTCTTTTACAAAGGTTCCATGTCAGAGAAATACAAATTATGGGGAACATCAAGACAGGCATTACAACAATGTGGACATTGCAAACAGAGTACAGATTAATACAGTTCAAGGGTAGCATTGTAACAAGGCAGCCAGCGGCATTTGTCAGAGAAAATAGACAACAGATAAGAAGTGCCAGAGTCATAGGGAGAGGGAATGTAGGAAGGGTGGCAAGAGGGTGAAAAGTGCAGCATTGGGTATACCAAGAAGTGAGAGTAGAATCAAATAGTTACCAAGAAACTTTTTTTTGCACTGTTATTAGGTTAACTTTTTAACATATCAGAAATATTTGGGTTTTGGGTGGGCAGAAATTGAGCCTGCATACAATGCAATGAAAATCTAATCTGTAGTGACAGTTCTCTTACATTTTGTATTTGGTACTTAACGGATTTCTGTTCAGAATCAGAGTCAGTGTCAAAGACACAGGAATATTTTTTTCTCTCTTTTGTCACAGAATCTGTCAAAAGATACACAATCATGCTTGGTGCAAGTACAGTACTTTAATGTTGTAGGTGCATGCATGTGTGTTTGGGGGGTAGACTGCATTTTTGTATTCTATTCTTGTTGTGTGTGTATGACTGAGTGTGAATGGGAGTAGTGGTGGAGGCTTAGGGGGTTGCTAGGACATCAGTGACACAATGGTATTGTTTTCCTTTCCTGCTGTTAAAACTGTTAAAAGCTCTCATCCATGAGTTCTCTGCTCACTCCTGCAATTGCTTTTGGTATTGGGTTACTTCTTACCTGTAACTTACCTAATTCTCTGTCTGTCAGCACTTCCCCACTTCCACAGTATCAGTCATTCCCCCATTTTTTTGTTTATTTTCTTAAGTTGATAACTATTCGATTGTTCTTTTGTTCAGTTCCACAATTTATTGTATGGTAACTTAGTTTTGTTAATTTACTCTTGGGCATAATTGTCCTGTTTATTTTTGTTATACTTATTCCATTCAATGTATTTTATATTCTGTATTTTTTATCTGTTATCTTTTCCCCTCTTCACCTTCCCCCAGGACACATCCAGGAATGAGCTGTTACCAGCTCCATACATCTTTCTTGGTAAAACTATAGAAATGAATAAAATAAAATAAATAAATTTAGGATTGTTTTTGCACGAACTGGTAGAGTCTGATTTAAAGCAGAAACAATAATGAAGGGGCTTAGAATGTTGGACTGTTTGAAGGAAGAAACTGCCTTACAGCAGGAAAGGACAGTGCTGTGACAGCTCGTGCAGCATGTATGACATACCCAACTTTGTAAGATAAACAATGTGATGTTCACAACTTGAGAAGAATAATATTATCTTGGCAAGTTGGGTCAAGTTAACACCTTTTTATCTTGCATTTTTATCTGAACACACCTATTGTATAAATAAATATATATATATATATATATATATATATATTCTTTGCAAAAACTTGCATTATTGCATCAGTTAGGGTTCAACTTAACACCACAAAAGTAGGGAAATGTGGTGTTAGGGTTTCTAACCTTAACTCCCCACATCATCAAACAGCAAAAGGGCAAGACCACACAAGCAACTACAGACTGGCATCATCAGGTAAGACAAGCAACATTTACAACTGTTTCCAGATAACATAAATGTAGTAGCACTGATGTGCTGCTACCTTCATGTATTTGTATGTGTGGCATGCACACTGCAAGACATACACACTCACCCGCTGCTGCAGTTAGAAATCTAGGATACTCAAATCACCACAGTTCTTTTGTGTGCAGAAGCACAGGCCCCTGCAGCCACAGATACAAATCCACAATACCCAAATTATAAGAGATCTTTTGTCTGCAGAAGTGCATGCTCCTATGGGGCCAGTTCCTCTGCAGCATAAGGTACTCATGCACACTATAAGACATACGCACACTTGACAGGCCTGAGCGTCTGCAGCCGCAGGTGTAAAACACTGTTTCTGTGTGCTATGCTCCTAATTCTGTCCTTAAAGGGACACTTTCTCTTATTTTCATAAATACACAGTAACATGTGTCCTGTTGGCATTAGAACCCCAACAAAATGCATTCAGGCCACAGGAGCTGCAAAATAATGCAATCTATGGCTTTTTTGGTAGAAAATTAAAACTAATGCTATATATATCTATATGTACTGTATCTATCTATCTATATATATATATATATATATACAGTATATATATTATAGTGGCATGGTAGTGCTACTATAGTTAGGGTTAAGTACCCCATTTAAGGTTAAAGTGTGAAATTGTGCATCTTAATAACTTTTCCACCATATGACAGATTTGTCTGACATTTAGTAGGCATGGAGTGGTACCATGGATCTCTGGATCTGCCAAGTTTCATAATGGTCAGATATACAGTTGCGGAGTTATAAAGTGACATTGTGTAGCACATTTGTGCTTTTTTTGTGCATTGTTTGCTTGCTCCTACAGGTCACACAGTTTGTGTGACCGGTCCAAAAACTTCAGGGAACATGTGGCGAGGGTCACCGACGTACCTTTAGAAGATTTTGTGAAAAAATATTAAACGGTTCAAAGGTTATTCAAAAAACAAGTTTGCCATTATAGTCAATGGGAAAAGTTAACAAAAAGTTCAACAGTGTCGCAAATGCAGTTTTTAGTGCCACACATGACCCCTGTAGTGTTTTGGATCAGCCATTTTTTTCGGTTAGTGGTCACATTAATGCTTGGCATTTAAATTTGGGACCCTCTAGGGACACAGTTCTTTTTGTGTTCACTTAGTCGGACCCTGAGGATGCTAGCCATGTATTTTGGGGGGTTAAACACCCCAGAAATACTGTATGTTTTTGAAATTTTTGTAAACTGTACTGTCGCAAAGTAGTGTCGCACTTGCAACACTTTCTTGATTTTTTTTGCGAAAGTGTCTTGATTTGCGACACTACTTTGCGACACTATGGCCAAAATAACAGGAAATTGTTGCCACCCTGCTGCAAAAGAATGGTTTGATCTTTTGGGCTGAAATTTGGAGGGAAGAAAGCCAACATCATACAGATGTATATTTTGGTGGTGTGGTGACAAAATGTTACAGGGATGCAAAGTTACAATACTCTGAAGTTGACACGTTTTCCCATAGACTAACATTACGGCGTCTGCCATGCCTTCTGGGACCCGTATCTCAGAAACGCTTCGAGATACAAACTTTTTGTCAGAAAAACACTTAGTGCCCTTTAAGGGAGCTAAGTACAATACTTTCCAGGAAAGTAATAGTTTATATGAAATTTTAATTTTTTTTCTATGTCATACAGTTCCTGAGATATAAGCAATTTAGTATTCCAAGTGCTCATTTTCTGCTCCAAGACCCATTATTATGCATATATTCTTTGCAGTCACTGTGTTTCTCTATGCAGCTGTTGGTGAAAAAAAGGGTGTGCGCTTTCGTTACTGTCACAGTTAGCGTTCCCACTTGTGTTTCCGTAACTGTTTGCGTTAGTGTTCCCGTCAACACCACCGTGTCCATTACCCTTTGCGTTTTCATTTACACTTGCATTTGCATCACTGTTAGAATTTGTGTTTCCATTACTGTTTCTGTTTCCGTTTCGTTTTGCATCACCATATGCATTTGCATATGCGTTTCCATTTGCGTTTCCTTTGGCATCATCGTTGCTGTTACTGTTAGCATTTGTGTTTCCTATTGCGGTACTGTGACCGTGCACATTATCATTTGCATTTTCCATTTTCATTACTGTTCCCGTGTACGCTACCGTGTGCGTTACCCTTTGCATTTTCATTTGCGCTTGCATTTGCATTACTGTTAACATTTGCATTTCCATTACTGGTTTTGTTTGCATTTCATTTTGTGTCACATTGTGCATTACCATTTGCATTTGCAAACGTGCTTCCATTTGCCTTTTCTTTGGCATCATCGTTGCTTTTACTGTTAACATTTACATTTCCTATTGCGGTACCGTGACTGTGTGCATTACCATTTGCGTTTCCATGCGCACTTGCGTTTGTGTTTCCATTTGCATTACTGTTCCCATCTACACCACCGTGTGCATTACCCTTTGCATTTTTGTTTGCGCTTTCGTATGTGTAACTGTTAACATCTGCGTTTCCATTACTGTGTTTGTTTGTGTTTCCTTTTGCATCACCGTATGCATTTCTATTTGTGTTTGTGTATGTGCTTCTGTTTGCATTTCTGTTTGTGTTTCCTTTGGTGTCATCGTTGCTGTTACTGTTAGCATTTGCATTTCCTATTGCGGTACTGTGCCCATGTGCATTACAGTTTGTGTTTCCATATGCGGTTGCGTTTGCGTTTCTGTTTTCATTAACGTTTGCACTTGTGTTTGTATTACTATTTGTGTTATCATTTACATTTATAGTGCACATCCTCAAAAAGAAGGGAAATTAATGGCAAAAAAAATCAGTTTAATGCATCAGTTAGGGTTGTTCCACAGTGACAAAAGTGAGGAAATTCGATGTTAGGGTTCCCACCCGCCCTTGCACCCCACCCCCACCAACAGGCATCGGAGTGTGTGTTGGGGTCATCGGTCCTAATCTCACCCTATTCTCATATACTGCACCACCTCAGCTTCTTTGTGTGTGGGATGGGGTGAGAGTAGAATGACGATCCTAATGCACACCCCGATGCCTGTTGGTGGGGTGGGTGGGTGGACAAGGTGGGAACTTAACATTGAATTTCCTCACTTTTGTCACTGTGGAACAACACTAACTGATGCATTAAATGGAGTTTTTTTGCCATGATATATATAGCTAGATAGATAGATAGATGGATAGATAGATAGATAGATAGATAGATAGATAGATATACACACACATACATATATAAATTCTTTGCAAAAAAAAAACTGCATTAATGCACCAGTTATGGTTCAACTTAATGCCACAAAAGTAGGGAAATGTGGTGTTAGGGTTTCCAACCCTACCTTCCCCCAAGCAGGAAAAGGACAAGACCACACAAGCAGCCACAGACAGCCATCATCAGGTAAGACAAACAACATACAACTGTTTACTGATGACCCAAATGCAGTAGCATGCGATATGCTACCTTTGTGGGATTTGTATCTGTGGTATGCACACTGCAAAACATACACACTCAGTTGTGGCTGCACCATGACATCCACAATACAAAAATCACAACACTGCTTCTGTGTGCAGAAGCACAGGCCCCTACAAATACATATACAAATTCACAATACCCAAATTATAAGAGTTCTTTTGTTACAAGAGTTACAAAAGTTTTTTTATTGAAATTCTTTTGTTACAAAAATGAACAAAGTACACAGGACAAAACAAAAAGCATCACATATAGAAGTCCAGTGGTCATCAAGAGATGAGGCTCATCAAGCGAGTGGGGGGAGCCAGAAAACAAAAGAGAAGACGCTCATACCTGAGGAGGAGGAGGAAGCAGCTGCTGCACTAAAGTCCATCAGTAAAGTCCATATGACCAGTGTATAGCCTCCGAGGAGCTTCTAAAGATGCACTATTCTGGAAATTCATCCCCAGATCTCAAGCATACATACAGAATACAATGGACCTTTACAATTTTCAGATTTGTGCCATGGAACAAATTCTGGGTTAATATCCTGCTGGTAAAGAACCCTGCGGCACTATAATTCATCACATTTTTGCTCTTGCCCCTGATTTTATAGGACAGGCTTTCCATAAAATAAATGGCATTAACAATCTTAGTCCAACTGAACAGTATAAGCACTTTATTGTACAATGGGTTCTCAGAATCTAAAAATCTGATTAGCTAACATGCACATCCCAGCCATGATAAATTTTGACATGACCCACGGAAAAGGTGCCAGTCAGCCACACTTCAGAAATCACTCTGATCCCCTGAGATCAAAATATGAAATCCACCATGTTGAATTTGTCATTAAACCCCCCATCTCATCCTCACCATAACCTTTAACTCCATCACTCCCAACATCATCCAACAGCCACACAAGCCTACTGACAAAAAAAAAGAGAAAATCCTAACCATTCTGAACATGGTTTTGCTGTAGGCAAAGTGTAGTGTAGTGAACTTCTCCAACTGACCGCACCTGCCACCACAGCGCAGTCACCAGGACACTTATACATCTCTGTTCAGCTAAAAAAATATTTGAACACTATGATCAATGCTGAACTGGAGAAAGTGTTTCAGAATTAAAAATGAGGGCTAGAAATTATGGAAATCATGGTTGAAAAGTGGAGCTGTGATGTTGGGCACATGCCCATGCATATGAATAGGCACATGCCCAGTATCATGGCTAGTTTTTTTGGCCATGATTTCCATAACTTCTAGCACTCATTTTTAATTCAAAAACACTTTCCCCAGTTCAGCATAGATCAAAATGTTAAAATATTTGTTTAGCTGAATGGGGATGGCAGCTGCTATTACTCCCTGTACTTTGGTGCAGTCTGGAAAACTTTAAAAAAAAAATATCTTCCAAATGGGAACAGAAATCAGTGACTGCTGCCCACCTGCCTAGCAACAAAGAACTATTTTTTGGGGGGGGCAGAGCAATAACAGCAATAAAAATGATTTAAAATACCAACAAACAAAAAAATGTTCTTTCTTTTTTTGTCCACAATAAAAGGGGGCCATTGTATAATCACAATAAACCACTCCAGGGTGTAGGTGATGCTGGGATTTACCCATGCCTGGCAATGTTTGGTCACTCTGCCTGCAGCCTCATGACCGAACCATGACAGACATAGGTAGCACATTTTATCTAATGCTTTCCACTCTACTGAGTAAACGTGGGGGGAGAATAGTCCAAGATTTAAGATCTTTATCTGTTTGCTGTGTTAGAGGTTCATAATTTAACAATTCCAAGTGATCTAGATTTTTTGTTACACAGACCCCAGGTATTTCATAGCCCCCCAGACTACTGAATTTGCAACAGTTGCTTTAGACCCATGAAGGGAGAACATTTATAAATCAAAGTTTATGTTCTAAGGACGTTCAATTTGAATCTTGAAGTTGCTCAGTCATCTAACACTTGCCACACCCTGGGGATAGATGCTTCTTAAGAGATTAATATTAGAATTATATAATCCGCAAAAAGGTTATTGTGTGAATCTGTCACCCAATTTAATCCCCTCCACCCTTCCTGCTATGTGTACAGCCTTGACTAAAGGCTCAATATGGCGTGCAAATAAAAGGGGTGGCAAAAGTTATCTCTGCTTGGTGCCCCTGGACTGAGGTATTGGTGCCAAGAGGCCCCCATTAAGCCAGATGTATGCTTAAGGAGCTGCATATAGGGACTGAAGTGTCTGCATTATATCTACAGAGAACCCAAAGTTTGATAGAATGTTCCATATAAAGCATGAGGACACCCTTTCAAACACCTTTTCAGAGTCCAGTCTGAAAACAGACAAAGGTATGAAATACTGCTGGGCATGATCTATGAGGTGCAAAGTAAGAGGGATACGTTTGGTGCTCCCTAACAAAGCAGCCATATCTTTTAAACAATATGGCATGATCAGGGGTTATGTTAATGTATGCCCTCCTCCTGATGTCTAGGGGTATCCAGGTGGTAACTTGGTGGGAGGCGGTACTGTACAACAAAGCAAACAATCCGAGAAAAATAGAAATATGCTCATTACGTGGTTCTTCTGATGGTTGTGAGATGGCTTCACAGAATGAAGAGCAGGCACACATCTTTGTTTCAGTGGACTAACTGCAGGAGGCAATATTCTTTAACAAATACACATGCACAGTTCAGATCAATTAAATTCCATGTCTACTCCAGAATCAAAAGTGCAAAACTGATTTTATGTAAAACAAGAAACTTGGTAAACCACTCCATGGATCATGGGGGTAACAAATACAGTGGGGCCATTCACAGGCCGAAACCTGACATTTGTCCTGCAAGAATCTCTTTTTTCAACAGATTGATTTACAGCTTGCAGACATTCCCTGGAGCCGAAAAGACTACATTCCTGACAACAGTATTTGATGTGGGCTGAAACAGGTCTCACTTAGGAGCAGTTCCAACTCAGCAGCACTCTCATTTCATATCCCTTCACTTTACTCTGTCTTTAAACAGGCACTTGCTTACTTTTCCATTCTCTGAATCTCAGCAAAACTTAAACAGGTAGCAACTGTGACAGCATGAGACGTTTCTGCTTTCCCAATCCCATTTCTTACTTTGCCTTTCTTTAACTTGCTACACCAGGGGTTACCTTAAAATGCAGGGAGCTAATTTTAAACAGTGAACAAATTCTCTTACTGAGGGGGTCTCACACTTCCTCAACGGTGTTGCTTCCAGATACCCAATCGCTGATGCCATGTGCCAAAGTGTTCTCCCCAAGGAATTTTGAATATTTCTGGACCTACAGAGACCCAGGGCACAATCCGCTCATGCAGTGATTCCAATTTCTGGACTGCCTTATCCCAGGGGACTGCTTGCTATGCCATATGGATCACCCGGATGGCCTCCCACACCGCCGGGGTCCCAACCAACCACTCCCCACGTGGATTTTTTCCTGCCTCCACAGGCTGCACCCTCTGAGAGCCCAAGCACTGTAGCGGCCACCGGCCAGGGGAAGAGGGGTAGAACTGCCACCAGTATGCCTTCAACAGTCCAGGCTGCCACCACTGGATCACACCCCAGGCCCACTCTGCCACTGTAGGCTCACCCACAGAAACATTCCTGGCTCAACAGGGTGCACTTGCCCACAGGTGAGATTTCTACAAAAACAGGGCCCCCATCGGTGCTTATCCTACCATGGTGCCAGAGACCACATGGTGGGCCTCCAATTTTCAGCTTCTCATGGACTCCGGCTCCCAACAGTAATGATAGGACCCAGGCTGATGCTCCACTGCTCCCCTTCTCTAATGGCCAGAGCTGTTGCACTTCTGTATATGTGGGTCTTCGAGAGAGGAGGGCTTGGGTGGCAAGCCGCCCATCCCAGCCCCGCCATGGCCCTCCGGCCGAACTGCAAGCCCAAACCCCTGACTTCTCTCTCATCTTCTCAGTCCCCCAGAAAAAATCTCCCTGCTCTCTAAACTCTCTCCTATTTATCCCCTTAAGAAAGGTGCCCCACCTGCAGGCAGCAAGCAAGCCCAAATCTCAGTCCTACCAGTACCAGAGCTCTTTCTGCCTACCTACACTTAGCTATTAATAATTAACTAGTAAGCTCCCAGAGGGTGCTGACACTGCCTCCCCTCTGAAATCGTTCACCTCCTGGTGAACTCCAACCAGGTTGCACCACCAACCCCCCCAGAGGAGAGATATGGCCACTTTCCCTTCTCCCAAGGGTCAGGGCACTACTGGCAACATCACCGAGATGGTGAAAATTCATACACATTAAAAACCCTAGTTAACCGATACTTTAACATCTTACTGGGGATAACTAGTGACCCACCCACTGTCTCCCACAGTCGCCTGCCAGGTACTGCAGCAGAGGCATCCCTCCCCCCATTAACACTATAATCTTTCTCGCAAACTAATTTACAAATTAATAAGAGGAGTGCTGCTGCCAGAAATGGTTAGAAAGATTTTACAGTTCCCCCAAAGATGCGTCACTTAAACATTTGCCAGAACAGCACAAACAAAATATTTAAACTACACACAATGTACTAATCTACTGCACCAAAATTGCACAGCATTAACCATTTTACTACAGTCAGACCTGGTTAATCCGTGCCTTGTTAATCCATATGTCTGATTATCTGAATGAAAAACACTGCATACAGATTTTTTGTTGGGCTATTGACCTCCTTGTTATCACTGTCTGGTTACTACATAGATTTGTATTACGTAACAAAATTGGCAAACACAAATGTGTATGGATTAACCAGGTCTGACTGTAATTCAAAAGCAGTCATCCAGCCACTCACACTCAGACTTCCATCCATCTGCTCTCCGACTCACACAACCAACAGGCAAACCTCAGGTACACCATCATGTATACCTCTAATTCCTAAACAAAAAACATTGTATCTTGTTTTGTTTTTCCCCAGAACACAGGACATTAATATTAATCAGAGTCAAAAAAGAAAGTGTCATTAAATTAAGAGCCTGAGGAGTCAAACCCCTAAAACATTTTAAAACACAAGAACAGTAACTATAATGGGTTGATCTCACCCAGCCTCCAGTGTTGGGGATCCAAAGAGTGTCAGTCCTGCTCTTCCTGATATACAAGCCAACACCAGGAGAGCCAGCACCAAGGGAAGGGTTGGTGTTCAGTTTAGTTTGGCAAAACAGTCTCTTTATGTCTCTCTTCTCCCCCTGGAAAGGACAGCACTAATTTGAAGGATCACAGGCAAAACACAACTTGGGGTCCGGCTTGAACATTCTTCCCCAAAGGCGTCCTCACAGATATATAATACTTTGTTCTGTGTCCCTCATTATCCTGAACCATCACAAAGGTCTTGAACAAAATCACTCCAGTCCATACCGTGGATAGGTACAACTGCCTTGCTGGCCTGTTGTTCATGTCCACCCAGATCCAGAGCACTCCCATGGCTTTTTAGCTTGGCTTTATCCAGGGTGGCCTGGAACAGCCAGTCCTCTCTCTTCTCCCCGATAACATCCCATATCCACTCACATACATAGGGATAATTTTCTCTGGGGTACTCCTTCTGCAACCTTCAATGAACCCACCACTCAGCCTGCGACCAAGCTGGGATGCTTCATACACTGGTTCATTGGGCAGCACCAGGCAACAACCAACTCCCTGAAGTGTACTTTAAATAGTGGGGGTCAGTGGGACAAAAAGTGTCCATGTCCTTCCTATGCTCAACACAGGCCTGACCTAGCCAGGGAATGTTATCAGAAAACCTCCAACTGGGGAAATGGTATGTCTTAGGAATGTCCAGCTCCCACAAAGGGTCATTGAAAGTATACAACTTGGGCTGAACACCCGGTGGAAGGGGTGCAGTGTTGTCCTAGTTTTTCACTATGCTGGAGTCTCCATCTGATATAATTTCTTTCACCTCCACATCAGGGCGTTGAACAACTGGGGCCTCTGCAGTAATGGGGGGGCCTCTGGATCTCTTTACAGTGCCTGCTGCCAAAGGGTGTGGGCCCACAGCAGGGGACTCTGCTGACTCAGTCCTCCCTGCCACCCCCACAGTCTCTCCCTCTGCCATGGGGAGGGTCAGGCAGCACAGAGGGAAAAGGGCTGGGCAGACAGCTAGTGCCCTTGTCCCCAGTGGCTACTTCATAGGCAGCAGCCCCCACCTCTCCCATTTTACAAAATGTCCCAGAGCCACAAAAGCAACAATGTAGGTACCAGAACTATTCAGCTTCCATCTCCTGAAGCTTCGGCTATGGTGGTGTTTGCAAAAGTTTTTTCAGGCAGTGGCTCACTTTTTCAAAGTCCAAACAAGTGGGCATTTCCTCTCACTGACACACTTGTGGCGCAGTTCACTTGGGGCTCAGAAAAAATGGTGCTCCTTGCTCCATACAGTGTGACCTCAGGTCCCAGTCCAGCCACCTCCAACCAATAGAATTGGATCCTTAAAGTCCTGCATACATTAAGGGTATTGCTAAACAGTCCATGTTGAAAAATAGCACTGCACTTAGGCGTGAAGTTGCACAAGTCCAAAATGGCACCACCACAGTCTGTTTGCATTCCCCTGCAGTTTACCAAAAATTAATCCAGGCACAAAACATGCTCCCCAATGCTCTCTTCAATTCCCGGACAAGCCCCCACATTGTAAGTGCACCCGTTCCGATGTCTAGGGGCATCCAGGTGGTAACTTGGTAGGAGGGGAGTACTGTACAACAATAGCAAACACAGTTGAAGAAAAATAGAAATATTCTCATTAGCTGGTTTTACTGATGGTTGTGAGATGGTTTTGCAGAATGAGGAGCAGGCACACATCTTTGTTTCAGTGGGCTAACTGCAGGAGGCAATATTCATTAATAAGTACACATGCACAGTTCAAATCAATTAAATTCACTGTCCACTCCAAAATTAAAAAGTGCAAAACTGATCTGATGTAAAACAAGAAACTTGGTAAACCACTCAATGGAGCATGGGGGTAACAAATATGGTGGGGCTATTCACAGGCCGAAACCTGATATTTGTCCTGCAACAATTTTTTTTTTCAACAGATAGATTTACAGCTTGCAGACATTTCCTGGAGCCAAAAAGGCTACATTCCTGACAGCATTATTTGATGTGGACCGAAACAGGCTTCACTTAGCATTTCAAATTCAGCAGCCCTTTCATTTCATATCCCTTCACTTTACTCTGTCTTTACACAGGCACTTGCTTACTTTTCCATTCTCTGAATCTCAGCAAAACTTAAAATGAGGTAGCAATTGTGACAGCATGAGACATTTCTACTGTCCCAGTCTCATTTCTTACTTTGCCTTTCTTTAACTTGCTGCACGAGGGGTTACCTTATTTATTTATTTATTTTTTGTTGACTGGGTAAGTGCACTAGACAAATTCTGCCTCTTTTCAGGCAGGACCTGGGGAAGGGGAATACAGATGAATGCTAACTGGCCTTGAACCAGATTAAGCTGTTGGTGGTATTTTTAGTGAATGGGGGAAATTTGGCCAGGGCACTGGGGAAGTTCCCTTACTGCATTGCTGCCAGTAGGGGGAGTCAGAGAATCACCATTATGGCAGCTCAGAGTGATGGAATGATGGAGGTGGATGTTCTGACTGAGAACTCTCTGCCCTTCATTATGAAAGAAACAGAGTTGGCTGTTGCTACGCCCAAGGACATGATGATTTTGCCGGATACTACTGGTTGTGGTCCAGTGATGGAGATCACATCTGAGTCTTCAAATTCAGTCATCGGAGTTATGAAGGTTTCTACAAGCTCAGAACCACGTGATGTTTCTCCTGATCCTGCGAGAGGTGGCCCGCTATTGGAAGGGGCCGGCCTTACTACGGAGCTGGGTACTGAGAATGCTGCAGGCAGTGAGCAGCATTTAGGGGATACAGCTCTTTCTCAAAAGAAGGAATGCACTACATCTCAATACATGCAACAACAATTTGGTTTATCTTCTGACTCCAGGGATTTTTTGGGAAAGGACTGGTCGGCTGATAAAGCATTCAGAAATTCTGGGTGGAAAAGGACTGGTCCTGAACAATGGACTCCCAACCCTGACTGGGGTGACAATTCCTCTGACAAGCCATCCACGAGCATGCATGTCACCAAAGAGAAAATCCTGAGCTCAGGTAATGAACTTCCAAATATTACTCGGGCAATACATGATACAACTGCGCAGAATATGCAGGAACTGTCTGTGGCCTTATTAAGGTGAGGCCCATCCAGAGGGGGAAGGGGAACGTAGAAGGGAACAGGCAGGTTTTGACAGTGAAAAGAACCACACAATAGTAGATGTATCCCTATGTCTGAATTATTCCAAAACAAGCTTGAACAAGCTCCTAGGAGAAATGCAGTAAGACTACTTTATAAGGGAGGGCTTGCTGAACATCCTCATAGATATTACATAGCAAAGCAGCTCTTAAAGGGAGAAAATGGCTAATTCTAATTATCTGAAATATTTAAATTTTAGAAATCAACTGTATAAGCATATGTCTTTTCCCCCAAATGACCATATGAAATTCAAGTCCCAAATATTTGAAATAAAAAAACAAAGCAAATGAAACTCTACCAGTATGATAAGGCGAAATCATTGGAAATGGAAATGAGATTTGGGACAATGAAGCAACCTGCATCAACCTTATAAAGCACGTATGCAACGATTAGCTAAAACTTTAATAGCTGAATTATTTAAAACTGATGGTGCTATAGCTAAAGCAGATTTGGAAATGTTACTCATAGTTCAGCATTATGTAACAGAAATGTTTGGTAAGTTGGCAGAGAACCGGGGTGCCTTAATGAATTACCTTAAAGCACCACTTCCTCAAGTTGAGGAGTCCCTGAAACACTGCTTGACAAGGCTAATTTCCTCCCAGGAAGTAGAAGAAGTGATAAAAAATTGAAAATAGGGACCTCTTCAGGTATTGATGGAATACCCAATGACTTCTATAAAAAATTTCTCTCTTATATGTGTTACTTTTTGCCCTTAGTGTTTAATTGTACAGTATGTTAAACACCAATATGTAGCATACTGACTTTAGTACTTCCTTTATCAGTTACATACATAAAAAGGGGATAAAAAATTGTTTTCTAACTGGAGGCCTATAAGCTGCCTTAATAGTGATGATAACGTTTTATCAAAAATCATAAATAATAGGTTATTACAAGTTGCTGATACCCTAATCCATCTAGCTCAGAACTGTGCAATCCCTAATCGGAAAATACAGCATAACCTTTATTCATTGAGGGAACTTTTTAAGGCTGATAAAATGGGGAACATGTCAGGATATGTGGTGGCCTTAGATCAGGCTAAAACTTCTGATTGGGTTGGACATAGGTACCTTTTTGAATTATTACAGAGGTATGGTGTACCCAATCAATTTGTACAATGGATCACAATGCTATATACTAATGCTAGGATGATTCCAACAGTTAATGGATTATTTGGAACAGATGTTCAGTTTGGTAGAGGTGTCCGGCAGGGATGCCCTTTAAGTTCCCTATTATATACACCTTTGTGTTAGATCCAGTTATTAGACAAATTCAATGGGATTGAAGTATTATTGGTCTTGCTCCTGATCTATTATTAGTGCCAGAAAAGATTATAGCCTATGCTGATGATGTTACTTTATTGGTATGGGATGTTGCTTCAGTTAAAAGTGCGATTGAGGTGTTTAATTGTTGTGGGCAATTCTCAGGAGCACAAATCAATATGAAAAAAAGTTTTATTTTTGCTCTAGATCAAACACAGACAGAGATTATTGATTTTACTGAGATTCCCCTTTCTACTACCCCCCCCAAAAAAATGCGGGCATTTGGTTTCTACGGGGGGCACATAGCTACTTTTAATTGGGAACAGCAGTTGACTATTGGAGAGAGTACAGTCAATGTTTGGAAAACGTGGACATTTGGGAAAAAGAAACGTATAATGGCAATAAAAAGGTTTTTGTTGATGTTTTTTTCTTTATTTAAGTTACCTCTATCCACCTCCAGTTAACTTAGAAATGAGAGTTTTTAGTTCATTTTTTAAAATGGTGTGGGGTAATAGATTGAATCCGGTTAAAAGAGAAGTCACCTATTTACCAGTGTAAAATGGTGGGTTGAATATGGTGAATCCCTTAGTTTTTTACCATTCTATTTTTTTATTTAAATCCTTAACTCCTTTAGTTGTCTGCGGCAGCCAGTTGCTCTGACGTGGCAGATATGGGCAAAATATTCTTGGCAGAAATAGTTCCAGAAATGGGATATTTTACCCCCTAAAATGTTGACTCAGGGCCATATTCCTAGTTATGGGACCCCAACCATAAAAAAAACTACAGCAGTGGAAAATGCCAAAAACAAATGATGGTTTCATTAGACAGAAAATCATTTTACTGTCATGTAGTTTATCATGTGCAGCAAATCTCCCTGATATTCCCTGAATGTGTGCCCACCAAAATAATTTTGCTGCTAACAAATTGATGGATTTTAGACTTCCTGAGCAAGTGTGGGACATTGTGTTGATTTCTACCCAAGGGAAATTAGGTGTCAGTGGAAATCTTAAGTACAAGCCACAGACAGATAGATATTGCCCTCGACTTACTTGTCATAATATAGAGGAAAGTATGACACACTTTTATCTTAAATGTGCTACCAGTAAGCAGTTTTGTAGAGAGGCAGCAATTAAATGGAATATGCCTTTCATTACATTAATCACGTATAATACCTTAAGTTTAGGGGATTATATGGGGGTTTGAAAAAGGTATCATAAAAGTATCTTAAATGGTTTATTTTTGCATATGTTCAATATTTTCTGTGGCAAACTAGATGCCAGTACGTTTTACAACAGCAACAAGTGATAAATGTTACCATATTGATGCAAATAGAAACAAAGATGTTCAAAAGTGAAATATAATGATGTTCGCAGGTTTCTCCAAGATAAAGTCATTCAGTTATGGAAAAATTTTAATTTATGAGATTAAATGATTTTTGTTCCAATACGGATTGTATTTCAACGGTAATGAATTATTTGCTTTTGTGTACATATTGATTTGTATTTACTCTCATATGCAGAGAACTTACTTGTTCTTTTTGTGGATTGTATGTGATGTTCTGTTTTTCTTTTGTTCAATAAACTTCCCCTACTCTTTTCGAGAAGTGCAATGGGATCTTTAACATCCACCTGAACTACCACCAGAACAGGCAGATGGGACCTCAGTTTAACATCTCATCTGCACAACAGCACCTCAGGAGTGCAGCACCCCCCCTCATGCTGCACTACAGTGTCAGTATTGGGATTTAACCAAACTACCTGGTGCAAGGATAGAACCCACAGCCTTTTGATCTCCTGATCTCTAGGGTGAGTGTGCTACCTGCTGAGCCACTGACACTGCAGGGAGCTGATTTTAAAGCAGTGAGCAAATTCTCTTACTGAGGGGGTCTCACACTTCCTCAACGGTGTTGCTTTTAGCATGAAAATAAACCACCAAAGACCTTCCAGATACCCAATAACTGAAGCCACATGCCAAACTGTTCACCCCAAAGAATTCTGAATATTCCTGGACCTACATAGATCCAGAGCACAATTTGCTCATGCAGCGATTCCAATTTTTGGACTGCCTTATCCCAGGGGACTGCTTGCTGTGCTGCATGGATGACTTGGATGGCCTGCCACCCCACTGGGGTCCCAACCAACCACTCCCCACATGGATATTTTCTTGCCTCCACAGGCTGCACCCCCTGAGAGCCCAAACAATGTAGCAGCCACCAGCTGGGGAAAAGGGGCAGAGCTGCCACCACTATGCCCTCAACAGTCCAGGCTGCTACCTCTGGACCACACCCCAGGCCCAATCTTCCAGAGCAGGCTCACCCACAGAAACAGTCCTGGCTCAACAGGGTGTACTTGCCCATGAGTGAGATTTCTACAAAAACAGAACCCCCATCAGTGCTTACCCTACCATGGTGCCAGTGATCACATGGCAGGTCTCCAATCTTCAGCTTCTCATGGGTTCTGGCACCCAACAGCACTGATAGGACCCAGAATGATGCTCCACTGCTCCCCTTCTCTAATGACCCAAATTGTCGCACTTCTCCATATGCGGATCTTTGAAGGAGGAGGAGGGCTGGGGTGGCAAGCAGCCCACCCTGGCCCTGCCATGGCCCTCGGACAAATTGTGGACCCAAACCCCTAACTTCTCTCTCTTCTTCTCAGTACCCCAGAAAAAGTTCTCCTGCTCTCTAAACTCTCTCCTATTTATCCCCTTAAAGATGGGGCCCCACCTGTAGGCAGCAAGCAAGCCCAAATCCCAGACCTACCGGCACCAGAACTCTTCCTGCCTAGCTACCCTTAGTCACTAAAAATTAACTAGTAAGCTTCCAGAGGGTGCTTATGTTAATGTTCTGTTAATCATCCCCTAGGGATGAAATTTTACACGAGGTGCAGCTGAGTGCCAAAGGGTGATTAACTGAACATTAACATAACCCCTGGAGTGCCTTATTGCTATTACAATAATGGTTTAAACAACAACAACAAAATTATAACTTCTGATTTTGTTAATGATTTATTCTTGTTTGTTAAAATTTAAGAAAAAATAGTCCTTCCACAGTGCTGCAGCAACCTCTGCAGCAACCATGGTAGTGGTGCTGGACTATAGGTTGATTAATATAAATTCTGTAGGCATTTAAAAAGTATTTCTGATCACAGGAACAATAAAAATCTGTGTTCTAAACCATTAGCAAGCAAATAGCCCTCCCCCGATGTGGAATGTGCCTGAAATACAGCAAACTCTCTCCTCTATAAATTTATGTCTGTTGACCAATTTGCTGACCAAATTGGCTCCATTTCCTCTTTGGGAAATATGGGTCTCTGTTTGTATACTTTGGACTTAATTGTGGATTTTACCTGAATTACCATGAAAGAGGAAGTTCTGCTGATGGAGGTTCCTCATTAACTATGCTCACACTTTAGATCACATCCAAAATGCAGACCTGAATGTATGCCTGTTAGCTGCTACAGACTAAGGTTTATTTATTTATTTGATTTTTGATAACCGGGTAGGCCCACTGATTCAAACTTGTCCCTTTTTTAGGGGTGACCTGGGAATAGAGACAATTCCATGAGTCAGTACACTATACAATTGGATACAAGAGGCAAAACATAAAGAGTATGAGTACAATCAGAGGCAAGAGATTATATATATATATATATATATATATATATATACACACACACACACACACACAAGGCATGCTGTGAGCAGAAAGTCAGTTTCCTCAGTGGGAGGATGATGATTCCATTCTTGTCTAGAGGGGTCCTACATCAAAATCCTATGATCAGGCAAATGAACCATTGTACTGGAGCAGATTAGCTTGCCCAGTAGTCATTACAACACAATACAAATACATAGTACTGTACAATATATAACATATTTACAAAATAAAAGAGTGTGGAAAGGTGAGAGCAGGGAAGGGGAGGGGTTTAGGAGAAGAGTGGAGAGCCAGAGAGGGTGTGTGAGAGGTGGAGGGAGCACGAGGGTAAGAGAAGAGGTTTAGAAGAAAATTGGACAGCCAGAGAGGGTGAGTGAGAGGGGGAGGGTGCACAGGGGTCAGTGGAGGGGATTAAGTGCAATTGCCACTACAAATTGGAGGAGGAAAGAAGATTTCCTTGAAGCGGCTTTTAAACAGGGGAAGAGACATACATGAAAGTAAATTATGTGGGAGAATATTCCATTTTTGTGGAGCTGAGAAAATAAAGGACCGCTTGCCAATGACTAGACAAACTTTGGAAAGGCAAAACAACAGGAGGTGGGTGTGTTGGAGGGTCCTGGGGAAGGATTTCAGCATGAGCAGACTGAAGAGGATGGGTGGGGAAGGAAGGTGGGTGGGTTTAAAGGTGGTACATAGCACAGGGAAGTTCATTTTGAGCTTGAAGGACAGCCAGCCTAGGGACTTGAGAACATCACAGTGATGGGTCCGAGCTGATGCTGCATCAGGAAAGTGAGCTACCCTGTGGTAGGCATGTTTAAGTTTGGCCAGAGTAGTGGACTTGACTGAGTGAATTATGGGTGCACCATAGAATAAACCAGGGAGGAGGGTAGCCGAGGCATTAATCTTCATAGCGCAAGGAGTAAGGTAGGGGGCAGTACGATGGAGAAGGCAGAGTTTCTGATTGGTAGTTTTGATAATGCTGTTTACATGCGTGTCAATGGATAGATGTTCATCAAGAGTTACACCCAGGTATTTGAATGATCCCATCCCTTCTTGAGGCAGACCAGAGGATGTGTTGATAACCAGAGGAGGCTGGGAGGTTAAGTCAAAGGAGGTATGATGGAACAACATGGATTTAGTTGTCTTTGGGTTGAGTACCAGCAGGTTCTTTTTGAACCAGGCTTAAAGTTGTTGGCAAGTTTTTTTCCAGGTCAGATTGAATAGAGGAAATGTTTATGCTGTGCCGGTATAATATGGCATTATCTGTGTAGAGCTGGATTAATGCCACCCCCCCACCACAGTTTAGAGGCAAGTCATTAATAAAGATTGAGGAAAGTAAAGGCCCAAGAATAGATCTTTGGGGAACCCCGCCCATGATTGGAGGTAGGGAGGAGAGGGCACCAGCCCATTTATCATATTGGAAACAGTTGGATAAATAGTTAGAGATCCAGGAGAGGGAGTTGGAGTTGAGACCTAGAGATTGGAGGGGTTAGGTACAAAGTCCTGGCTGTTTGTTTCCCTTCATGAAAATTACTGACACTGTTTTCCCGAAAAAATTATTCCCGACAGGTACACTGTACCGATTGTTGCTATCCCGAATATTCAAGCATCGGGCTACCTAACATAATTTAACAGCCTGCAATGCTACACTTAATTCTGGCATGTCAGTTTACAGAACACAGAACACAGATCTGCGTAGCATTGTGAGTAGCTGAACTGACATTCTGAGTTAATATAGCAAACTGCTGTTTAGGTGACAGATTAAGCACTATGCTCATTTGTTTCTGGTTACTTTAACTAAATCAATCAAAAATGAAATCTGTTGAGATGCTGCAAATGTGCTGGGTAGCACTTGGTCAAAGCCAAGCTTAACAGACAGGGACAGACCACTGCATTCACTTGGGGGTGCTTAAGTTCGGAAAGTATTACTGACTGTCACTAACCTCACAGCAGATCTGTTTGTATGCTGAACAACATTTGGCTGGGCCATTTATGTGGTATTATTACCATAAGAACATCTGAAATAACAGCTTTTCAATCCTTCCTCAGATAATACCCAAAACATGAAGGACATTTTATGTTATCGCTTCTGGGGTTTATTGGCAAAGCATGCAATGATGATGCCGGCGTGTAAGGTTGTCGGGAGATTAATCAGTCAGTCTAGTGGTCATCAGGCTAAAAAAAGTCAGGCAAATGACCCGGTCGGGAATATGGTGTCGGGAATTAATTTGTTGGGAAGTCAACAGTCGGGAAATGGTACGGATCCTGATTGGAGCTTGGAGATGAGGAGAGAATGGGTAACAAGGTCAAAGTTCTTCATGAGGTCAGTGAAGACTGCCCCATGGCACTACCTTGATCCATGACATGAAAAATGTCAGTGGTGACCCTCAAGAGAGACGTTTCAGTCCTGTGAGATTTCTTGAAGCCATGTTAGTGTATTGTAAGAGCATTAGTCTGTTAAAGGAAAGAATACAGCTGATTATACAGGAGTCTCTCCTGGATTTTTGCAATAGGACACAGAATGGATATAGGTCTATCATTTTCAACAAGGTTAGTTGGGTCATTTTTGTGCATGGGGATAACAGTAGCGGTTTTCCATTTGTCCGGGATGGAGTATGTAAGGAAGGATCAATTAATCACCTGGGCGATTGGATGAGCCAGTGCGGGTGCACCAATCCTAAGAAATCTGGGAGACAGGGTGTCAAAGCCAGGAGAGCTATTAGGGTTGAGACCCAATAGGAGCTTAAGGACTTCCTTATGTGAAGTAAGTTTTATATGAAAGAGCGGGCGGTGAGCTTCATGGTAGGGAGATTGCAGTGTGGGGCAGTTATCCGGGAGATCTACCTTGTAAATATTGAGGTCGATGAAGAATAAATTTATTTCTGCAGTGATCTCAGAGGGCGAGGATAGTTCCGAGCCTTTTGAGATCATGATCTTGTTTTTTTTCCATTCATTTCTCTTAAGGAGGGCTTTGAGTTGTAACCAGAAGCGTTTAGGGTCGGTGAGGTTACTTGCTTGTAGGGATTGTAGGTAGTTCTGCTTAGATTTGGTTACTTTAGCTTTGCAGGCATTCTGCAACTACCGGTAGGAATTCCAATTTGTATGGAGCCCTGACTTTTTGAAGGATCACCATGCCTTGTCTCTGGAGTGCATTAGGAGACGTAGCTCCTGGGAGAGCCAGGAGAAGTGAATTCCTTTGGCCCTTCTTGACTTGAAAGGGGCATGGAGGTCAAGGATGGAGGTGAAAGTGTTGATTAAGTATTCTAAAGCCTGATTTATGTTAGGAAGAGTGGTGATAAGGGTCCAATCAGTGGAAGCAAGGCTATGCAGGAATTCAGAGGTGTTAAAGTATGTTAGGTCTCTGGATTTGATAGTTTTGGGGGATGGTAGGGAAAGTTATTTTTCCAGGTACAGAAAGTTGGGGAGCGATCGCTTAGCGCATTGGGGAGTACTCCTGCAGCCCTGGTGTAGGTCCTGTTGTTAGTTAGCATGCAGTCAAGTAGGGTGTGATTACCTGACTTCATATTAAGTTTACTTGGTTGGTCGATTAGTTGTTCTAACTTAGCGTCAGATATAGCCGACTGGTAGAGGGCATTTTTGGGGCCTAGCCAGTCAAAGTTGAAGTCACCACAGAGTATGGTGTCTCTGTGAGTAAAGGTGTCAAGACTGGTGAAGAGTTTGCCAAAAGAGGTGGACGCAAGTTTAGGGGGCAGGTAGATACACCCAATGGTCAACTGTTTGATTTGGCCGAGGGTGATTGAGAGGAATAGGAGATCGATGTCAGGGTTAGTGTTTATGTTGAGTAGTTCGTTGACTACCAGCCCTACCCTTGTGTATATCAGTACCCCCTTCCTTTCTTGCTGGGTCTATCCTGTTGGTAGGAGGAGTAACCTGGGAGAGCAACTTCATGAGATTGTATTGATGATTTTAGCCAGGACTCCATTAAACAAAGAACATTGGGCTTGTAGTGTTAAGTCCAGCTTTTGAGTTCAGCTATTTTGCGTCTGACACTTTGGATGTTCATGTGGGCTATCTTGAACCCTTTTATCTCAGACTAGTTTGGACAGGGAGATTGGAGGTTAGTCTGAGCCTTCTTGAAAGGTCTAGGGTTTAATTCAGTGTCACCAGAAAGCAGGAGTAAGCATAGCTGGGAACGGATAGTGGCCGGGCGTATAAACAGAGACTTATGTAAGTTCTGGGGCCGATGCACAAGCATAATTGTTTTGGCATGCTGGGTGCAGACAAGATATCTAAGGTGATGGGTGGTCTCATTTGAGGTTTGAGGTAGGTCATGATGGGGAGGTGAGAGAGAGGTTGTGGAGGTGAGCGGTAGAGCAGATGCCCTGGCCTTGTAAGATAAGTTAAGTTGGAGACAGGCAAGGAAGGAGTAGAACAAGAGAAAACTTTTGGTCAGAGGAAGGTGTATACTACTTGATTATAGTGGTAAAAGTTAGAGTGGGTAGGGGAAAGGCTGACAGGGATAATCAGCCTTGTCAGTGAAAAAGAGCTGAGTTAGCAGTGAAGCTGGGAGTGGGAAGTGGGGAACCCAGATTAAGGCCTAACCAGAGGAGGGAGAAATCATTCTGTTAAAGGTCAGTGTCCTGGAGTTGTGTCCTCTGTCTGCAGAGCACAAGAGCTTAAGAATGAGTGTAGCTTTAAACAAATCTTACACCGAGAGAGAAATTATGCTTTAAAGCTCAGTGTCCTGGAGTTCTGTCTACTATCAGCAGGGGGCAGGAGCTTAAGGATGAGTGTAGTTTTAAACGAATCCTACAGCATGAGTGTAGGCACTCTATATTAAGATCTGCAGAGATTAGCAGAGATTAGCAGCTGGACTGTATATTCTGGACTCTCTTGTGACTGCTACTTGAATTGCTGCCTGATGTGCTTGATGGAGAACCTGAAATAACACTGAAGGAGGTTCTGTCATTTTAAAAAATAAATTTAAAAAGTTTGGGAGGCAAACCATGGTTGTTCTGTAAACTGGCTAGCTAGGGGTCCACACTATTCACCACAGGAAATTGGCCATGGTTGTATTTTTATATGTTTGACATGTACGACTACCATGGAGTGCACCTGCTCTACTTGTAACTTCTGAATAAAATATTAAATAAAAAAATAATTAAGGGAGAGATCAGGAGACAAGCCACAGCAGAGGAGCAATCAGATTAACAGGTACTTTACTGCTGCCTTAGTGAGGGTTCGTGCAGCAACCCAGCGGTTTTTAGCACATGCCATACTAAGTGTTGCAAGGACTGGGAGACAGACATCATTGACTGGTGGTATATATAAAAACAATTTCTCACTCAATCAGAAAGTCAAGTAAGAAACCAATCCCTTTCCCCTATTTGCTGTGCATTTTACTTTTGCCTGTCAGATCACAGTGGGGAAAGCTACAACTACTTCATTTAAAATTTGTAAGATACAATTATGCCGAGTGTTGACAAAGGGGGACCTGAGCTCAGAGGGCTACTAAATATGATTCTCCTCTGCATGGACCTGCTTGTCTTCTTAATCTATACTGCAAAAAGGGCACACGAAAAAATGAAAGGGTAAATGACAAACCAAAGGGCAGGTTAACTTGTCTAGCTGGCTGTAATAAATTTCAAATCTAATGATAATTTCAATGCTAGCTGTGGTGCTAATGATGGCTAGAAGTTCTGAGTATAGAATTTCAGAAAGGTTGGACCTTTTCAGTCATATCCCTACTCTTTTGATGCGACGGTACAAGTATACTGTAAAACTGTTTAATTGCATGTTTTGTTAATTTCGCGATGTCTCCCGCCAGCACTGATAGGTGTTAAATTAAGATCGTGGTTTCCCTCCCCTTGGTCCACTTAGTAAGTAACAGTTCATTTAAAAAAAACACTACTAGCCTGGTTCTCTAATCACTGGGTAATGATAAGGTTTGTTTTCTCATCTGTTTCTGATTTGTTAAAATAAGATCGCTGCTTATCCTCAGTCCATTCAGTAAGTAACAGTTCATTTAAAAAAACACTACTAGCAAGGTTCTTTAATCACTGATTAGGTTTGTTTTCTCATCTGTTTCTCATTTTGTCAATTAAGGTGAACACTTAAGAACAGGTTCACTGTGTTTGCCCTGTCTTTGAGCTGTGTAACAGTAGCTGCGTTCGGTTCTGTTTGTTGCAATAATGTCTCTATTCCTGGCTACAGCATCCAAAGCAGTTAAAAAGGGAACTGGCTATACTAAATGAAGTGACACCAGATGATTTAAGTGATAGTGCTGGGGTGTCCCTTAAGGTAGCGGAGAGTGTTGTGCATGAACTTAAAATTGCCACCCCACCTGCAAAACATAGATGCACAGAATACAACACATACACAGCAGAAATTCATTTTGAAGTTGGACGTTATGCCATTGTGCATGGTGTAATGAACGCTGTGCTATTTTATTCTGGCAAGTACAGCAAACCAATTAACGAGAGTACTGTTTGCAAATTTAAAAGGGATTACTATGACAAATTAAAGAATGAGCCTGATCCTTCAAGCATGTCATCCTCCCTTCCCACAAAACCGAGGGGACGACCTACTCTCCTTCTGGAGGAGGTAGAAAATGAACTTAAGTCCATTATCAAAAGTTTACGCTGTGAGGGTGCAGTGATCAATGCTAGAGTAGTTGTGGCTGTGGCAGTTGGGGTAGTGAAAGCTACAAACCCTCAATTGCTGGTTGAGTGTGGGGGTCACTTGAGCTTCACCAGACAGTGGGCATGGCAGCTATTAAATCGACTTGGGTACTGTAAGAGGAAGGGGACCAAAGCGGGAAGGAAAGCCCCTACTGATTTCCCCGTATTAAAAAAATGCCTTTTTAGAGAGGATTTCAAATGCCTCTGTGCAGTAATTGATTGCAGCTGAACTAGTGATAAATATGGATAAAATGGGGGTTAATTTAATACCATGTGCCTCCTGGACAATGGAAGTGAGTGGATCAAGGCAGGTAGAGGTTACTGGCATAAACGATAAACGGCAAGTCACTATGACACTGGCAGTAACACTCACAGGGCATTATCTGCCACCGCAAGTCATTTATGCAGGCAAGACAACTAACTGCCACCAAAATTTTGAGTTTCCGACTGACTGGCACATCACACATAGTGAAAACCATTGGGCCAATGAAGCCACTATGATTCAATTCATAAACTGCATCCTGATACCCTATATCGCCAAGGTTAAAGAGATCAATCAGCTTCCTGACGAACAGCGAGCCATGCTAATTTTAGACCTTTATAGAGCCCACACAACTCGACCAGTGCTGGACAGGTTAGAGGAATGTAAAATTATTCCTATATTTGTCCCGGCGTCCTGCACTGATCAACTACAACCCCTTGATGTAAGCGTGAATAAACTGTACAAAGATGAGCTGAAATGTCTGTTCACTGAATGGTATGTGATGCTCATCACAGACCAGCTTAGCCAAGGAACCCCATCACCCAGCATCTCCGTGGACTTTAGGATGACTACACTGAAAGTAAAACACTCACAGTGGCTCGTGACTGCATTTCAGATGTTGAGGGGGAGAAAGGAAGATGCCATCCATGGATTCGACCAGGCTGGGATATCTCTAGCTCACGAGGAATCCCTAAATATGGCAAGTAAACTACTGTACTTCACTGCTGGATATTGTTATTGTAAGGTAAAAAAAACAAATTCTGATTGTTTTTATTTATTTTACAGCCAATGCTTCTTCTGCCTGCGACAAAATGAACTGATCCAGATCCTGCCATGATGTTGAACTGTGCTGTGCGCATTGGGGGGGGGGCGCTGTTGTCGAAGCTGTGAAGAACAACTGCGTGTTTGGACATTTTAACAGCGCTAACAAAAATAAAGCAGTAAATTAACTAAACGACCATAATTTTTGTTGCCTTATTTTGTTCACGGATTTGTTGATTCCTCGAATATAGCAAGACTTACTTGTCCGTATTAATTACCTGTTCTACAGTATTAATTAAAGATTAATGTAACTTAGGTGGAATCTTTAGAGCCAATTAAATTACTCCATTTCAAGTACCATTATTATATCTATTAACTGGGGAAGCAGGGGTCCAATCTCATCACCCAAATGCCCTAAACAGTTTATAGTCCAAATTTAAAGCTGAGATTGGATGATGTGAGGCAGGTTGCGAGGAGTCTTTCCTTGGGTTCACAATAGTAGAAATCAAGACAAATTGCATGTGGGTGGTGGAACCTTACCCTTCTGGATACTGAAAAAAGTTCTGAGCAACAGAGGGGACAAAATTTCAGCAAACATTTTATAAAATTCAACTGACTAACTATCCGGTTTAGGGCATTTACTGGTTTTAGCATATGAAATAGCTGCCTGAAGTTCCTCCTGCATTATCTGTGCAAGCAGCTTTTCCTGTGGGGAAGATTCAGAAGGGAGAAGATTCAGGAGGAAGAGGAAGAGGCATTTTTTCACCAAGAGAGTGGTAGCCAAGTGGAATGAGTTGCCAGAGGAGGTGGTCTCTCTGAAAATGATGGATAGCTTCAAGAGAGGATGGGACAGAATGAAGGATAAAATTGCTGGGGGAAGGGGGAGGGGGAACTGATAGGAGGAAGGGGGATTTGGGGAAGAAGGGTCAGGTCCCACTGTAGACATGGGGAGACCTGCATAATCAAGCAGACAAGATAGACAGTAAGGCCTTTATCTGCTGGCATCTTTGTAGGTTTGCTTGCATGTTTGTGTGTCCTGCTGCTCATCCATTATGTGAGGCAAACCCAAGTGTTATCAATAAGTCCTCAATTTCTGAAAGTCGGGGGTGTCCCCCTGTGTGTATATGTCTTTGTAATACATTATCATAAGATGGCAGAAGCTTTCATGATCCCTAATCATGTCTCCTGGTTTTGGGTCCCTAAGCTGAAGTATACAGGCTTGTTTTTTATACAACTGCAGCTGCCTAGTCAGTCGTCTGGCACCTTGAGAGCCCCTTCATAAAAATATTGCCTAAGGTAATGCAGTTATTATTCAATGTGGGTATCCATTAAGTCTTGTAACTCAATTTCAGTTTTATTTATGTGGGCCTGAACTACCTTGTCTCCCTGAATATGTAACATGAGTAGGGCTTTGATCTTCACCTGTACAAGCTGCAGTTAGCTTCCCATTCCCTCTGCCTCTGGGATGTATAGGCTATTAGAGAACCCTGCAACACTATTTTTATTGTGTCCCATAGGAGGGGGAATGACCTCACCCAAGCCATTATCTGCCACAGTGGATATGATTTGATCTGTAACCCAGGTCCAGAAAACCTCCTCCTGTAGTATTGAAGTGTGAAATCCCCAGGAGTTCAGTTTGCAAGTAGCTCCCAGCTGTATCTTTGCTTGCCCAACAACTAACACACTGAAATCTGGCCAATGGAAAATCATGTACACAAATGCTCACAGTCTGGAAAACAAGATCTCAGACCTGCAGACAATAATGACAGAGGCTAAACTGGACATAGTAGCCATTAGTGAGGCATAGTTTATCAGTAATCACACTTGGGAGACTTCAGTACCTGGCTATGTACTGTTCAGAAGAGACTGAGGTGCAAAAAGGGAGGGTGGAGTGACCCTTTATGTCAATGAAAATATCAAAGCTACAGAAATTCAGAATACACATCAGGAGACAGAAGAACTGTGGGTCACCCTGGAAACAAGAAATGGGACAGCCATACGAACTGGGGTTGTGTACAGGCCTCCAGACCAGGGAGAGGACATAGACACATTACTGTTAGAAGATATGCAAAACATGACAGCTAAAGGGGAGGGTCTGATAATGGGAGACTTCAACATGCCAGATACAGATTGGTCAATATCAGCAGGAACATTTGCCAGAACTAGACACATGGTGGATTCCCTGTAGGAGGATGGCCTCAAACAACTGGTACAACAACCCACAAGAGACAGGGCTATCCTAGATCTGGTACTGACTA
Organism: Neoceratodus forsteri; assembly: GCA_016271365.2. Classification (NCBI taxonomy): domain Eukaryota; kingdom Metazoa; phylum Chordata; order Ceratodontiformes; family Ceratodontidae; genus Neoceratodus; species Neoceratodus forsteri. Next base: position 730,952,818 of record CM028132.1, read on the forward strand.
ACAGGAAAAGGATCACAGATCTCTAGGTAGAAGGTCACCTGGGGGCCAGTGACCGTCACATGGTATGGTTCAATTTGGCCACTTGAAATAAATCATCCCATTCCAAGGCAAAAATATGGGACTTCAGAGGAGCTGACTTTGATAAGATGGCCAACAGAGCTAAGATAGCTCTGGCAAAAAGAAATACAGGTGAGGGGGTACAGGCAAAGTGGGCAGGCATTAAGGATACAATACTTGAAGCAACATCCAATTGTGTTAGAGAGAAAAGGAAGTGCAAAAGAAGAAGGAAACCACTTTGGTTCTCAAAAACAGTAGCAGAAAAGGTCAAAGCCAAAAGGCTGGCCTTCAGGAAATATAAGGGAACACTGCAGAATGAAGATAGATAGGCATACCAAACTTCCCTAAGGGAAGCAGGGAAGGCAGTAAGGCAGGCAAAGGCCCAAACCAAAGAAATACTAACATAAACAGTAAAAGAAGGTGACAAGACTTTCTATAGACACATTAGTGAAAGGAGAAAGTCCAGAGGGGGTATTGCTAAAATTGAAGGGGATAAGAGGGCATGTGAGGAGGACCATGTAAAAGCATCTATCCTAAATAGATACTTCTGCTTAGTATTTACTGAAGAGAATGTAGGGCAGGGCCCACAGCTCAGCACCGTGGACACAGGGAGAGGGAGGTATGCACTAGTCCCTTCACAAAAGAAAGGGTCCTACAAGAGCTCGATAAGCTCAGGGTGGACAAGGCAATGGGACCTGATGGCATACATTCCAGGGTACTAATGGAGCTAAGGGTGGAACTAGCAGAGCCATTATCAGAACTGTTTAGTAAGTCTCTGAGCACAGGAGTGGTCCAAGAAGACTGGAGAAGGGCTCATGTGATCCTGCTCCACAAGAGTGGTAGCAGGGAGGAGGCAGAGGACTACAGACCACTCAGTCTTACCTCAGTAGTGGGCAAGATTATGGAGGCACTCCTTAAGGAAAGGATGTTGCAACACCTGGAATCCATAGGAGCACAGGATCCAAGGCAGCATGGGTTTACAAAAGGAAGGTCCTGTCAAACTAATCTCATAGATTTCTTTGACTGGGTAACCAGAGTGGTGGACCAAGGGGGAGCAGTTGATGTCACCTACCTTGGCTTCAGCAAAGCTTTCAATACTGTTCCAAATAGAAGATTGATTAATAAGCTGGGTAGGCTTGGAGTGGGTCAGAAATTGGTCAACTGGGTGGTAAACTGATTGACGGGCAGAAAACAGAGAGTGGTGGTAAATGGTATACAGTCAGAAGAGATGCATGTCAGAAGTGGAGTACCTTAGTGATCAGTCCTGGGGCCAGTCCTCTTCAATATCTTCATCAGTGACATTGCAGGTGAACTGGAGGGTAAGGTTTGTCTGTTTGCAGATGACACCAAGATCTGCAACAGAGTAGATGAACCAGATGGTGTGGGCAGAATGAGAAGAGATCTGGATAAACTAGCAAAATGGTCGGAAGAGTGGCAACTGGAGTTTAATGCAAAGAAGTGCAAGATCATGCACATAGGGAACAGAAACCTTGAAGCCACCTATAGGCTGAGAGGGGAGTTGCTGGCAGTCACAAGGTAAGAAAGAGACTTGGGCATCATCATCACTGATGGCCTGAAATCATCTAAGCAGACCTCTAAAGCAGTAGGTAAGGCTAGGGGGATGTTGGGATGTATCAGCAGGGGTGTCACAAGTCGGAAGAGGGAGGTAATAATCCCTCTTTAAAAGACACTGGTTAGGCCCCATCTGGAGTACAGTGTGCAGTACTGGAAGCCACACCTTCACAAGGACATTAACCAAATTGAGGCAGTCCAGAGAAGGGCAACCAAAATGGTGCAGGGACTGTATCAGAAAACATATGAGGACAGATTAACGGAGCTCAATATGTATACCCTAAAGCAAAGGAGGGAGAGAGGTGATATGATTGAAACATTCAAACACCTTAAGGGCATTAACAAGGTGAAAGAGTCTAACATGTTTCAATATAAGAAGAATAGCAGGACAAGAGAACACAACATGAGATTAGAGGGAGGCCGATTAAGGGGTAACGTGAGGAAGTTCTTTTTCACAGAAAGGGTGGTGGATGCATGGAATGGCCTACCTCAGGAAGTGGTGGATAGGAATACAGTGCAGGGCTTCAAACAGGCATGGGATAGGTATAAGGGAGCAATTCAGATAAGTATGAATAGATAGGCCATTGACAGAGCAAAGGCCAATGGCACATTCATAAGGTAGGAAAAGAAATGGTCAGACTGGATGGCCCTTGCAGTCCTTATCTGCTGTCAACGTTTATGTTTCTAGGACAGGAGAATGATCAGATAGCAGCTGGGTTCATGGAAGATATCCTGAACCTTTTCCACATGCTTGACTGCAGTAAAGATATAAGCTAACTGAGCTGATATCTGATATCTAGGGGTAAAGTGGGTGTTCTCCCTTACAGTGGGGAAAAATGTCTCCATACCAGCATGACCCAAATGGGAAACTGGAGCATTAAAATATTTCTCAACTGCGGTCATTCAAGAGGGGTTTACAGAGGAGGTATTCAGAGAAGGATTCAGAACTAGGTTGAGAGTTGGCCCTGGAGAACAGACATCAGCCTGTCAAAAAATGTACATACCACTTTTTTGGCCATTCTGGGAGGGAAATAAATACTAGCTAATATTACCACTGTAGTGTATAACCTGCTAACAAGAATTACAAACCTCTTATCTTGTCTAACAATTTGAATGGGATTCCGCTCTGTAGCAAAACAGCCATACACCTCCTGTGCCCACTATTGTGGGAGGAAGCCTCCACAACATCAAACCAAATTTCACATATGTTGGATGTTCAGACATAGATAAATGAGTCTCTTGGAGTAAAAGCACCCCCAGATTCACTCTGAAACATTTGTAGCAGTTATGAGTACTTTACTAGGTTGTGGACCCTATTAACATTGAAAGATTGTCAGTGTCAGTGGCTCAGCAGGTAACACATTCACCTCTGAGGCCAGGAGATCAGAAGGCTATGGGTTATTTCCACACACCAAGCACTTGGGTCAATACCCCAATACTGACACTGCAGTACAGCATAAGGGGGGTGCTGCACTCCTGAGGTGCCGTCTGTCAGATGAGACATTAAACCAAGGTCCCATCTGCCTGTTCTGGTAGTAGTTCAGGTGGATGTTAAAAATCCCATGGCACTTCTCAAAAAGAGTAGGGAAATTTCCCTGGTGCCCTGACCAAATTTTCCCCCATTCACTAAAAATACCACCAACAGCTTAATCTGGTTCAAGGTCAGTAGGTATTCATTTGTATCCCTTCCCCCGGGTCATGCCTGAAAATAGACAGAATTTGTCTAGTGCACTTATCCAGTCAACAAAAACTAAAATAAAAAAATTTAAAAAGATAAGACTTTGGTAGGCACCACCATCATGGATAAGTGTACAGAGGAATATTCAGGCTGTGAGAATAACTAGGAGGAAGTGAAATAGCGGGAAAAGCTCCACAAGATTGGGCCCCTCTGGCCAGACCCCTCCTACTTGCTGTCTGACTTGCTGCTGGGAGAAACATATAACAATGCCAAACAGGCTGACAAAAAGAGAAGGATTATGTAGACATGTAAATGGTATTTGAGAACAACAGGACAAACAATGTGGGGTCTGAAAATACATTTGACCTCCTAGGTAGGAAGAGGTATGATACCATTTCCTGTCACGCTTGATGAAAAGCATGGTGAGGGAGTACTGGCTAATGATCCAGGCCCTCAGAGCAGGGTATGAAAGGTCCCAGCTAATATGCAGGTGAATTGACAGTCAATACCTGTCTATAAAGAGGCAAAACTGGTGGTAGGGAGGTGAAGCAAGCACTGAGCCTACAGTATATTAACATTAATATAAGGAAGTAGATTTGTCAGTTCAGTAGAGCAATAATCTTTTATAAATTATAAGGCAAGTCCAAGAGTCCATTCACCAAGCAGTTCAACTTGAAATGGAAGTCCTGGTCACCGTGGGATCCCAGCCAGGCTCAGCTCTGAGTAAGGCACATTAAATGCTACTGGACCTTCTAAAGTGGATGGTGTACCAGCAAATAAAAACAAAACATGGCCCTTGAGAGCCTAAATACAATCAAGTCTCTGCAGCCCCCCCAACCTGTCCAGTCAAGACTAAAAAAAAACCTCCAGACCACCAGCCCCCCCACCATACTAATCCAGGTATGCTGGACTTGGACTAGAACATCAAGACCAGAGCCCTCCTGTACAAAGACCAGCTGATGAGTAAGATAGCACAGTGAGGGACAGTGCTTCTGTAGCTAGGACAGGTGTAGGATTTTTGGTAAGGATAGCTCAACATTTTGCTGTACACCAACTATCTGTTAATTTGCTTTGTTTTCTGTTTCTTAGTAAATTGTGCAACCCTTTGGTCTTCCTGTAAATACGTCCTGCTTGTAAATACTTGTAGTCACTAGTAAAGAATCTATTTTTTTTAGAAACAGTGACTGCTTGTTTTATTTAAAAAGGTAATTCTACTATTTCTGCTAGACTCTGTTTGCGGTCCATCTCTGAAGGGTACTCTACCCACAATTATTGTGTCGATCTTTCTGACCTTGTGCAAGGAGGAGGTAAAAAGCAGGTTTCCTGGTTCCTATCTGGTAAAAACCTGGTGGTGGCAGTGAACTGGAAGTCCCTGGGGAGTGGATTTGCATCACATTGGAGGCAGTATAGTGCAGTGGTAGGAGGCAGTATAGCACAGTGGTTTAGGGCTCTGAGTTGCAAACCTGGAGACCTGGCTTTGAATCCCAGAGCCCCCACTTGCATACTGTGTGACCCTGAGCAAGTCACTTGACTTTCTTGTTCTCCCAGGTCACACCTGGAAACAAGCTTCAGCTTAGTGTGCCTTTCCTGCTTAAACATTTTTCCCTTCCTTATTCCATGGGCATTTGCACATGGCACCTGCCCAAACTTGAGCTGTGATCAAAACTGTGAGATCCTTATAAGACATAGGAAAGGGCTTTTACATTAACAGATAGAGAACTGTTATATCCAGAATGCACCATCACTGTTGTAAGGAATGTTGTCCCAATTGAAATGGGAAGCCCCTCCCTATGGCAGTCCCAGCTTTGACCCAAAACAGTATCCAAAAGGCCCACATATCTGAAAAAAGGCTGTACTAAAGTGTGTGATGCAGACTGCCCCAGGCTTCTGAGACCTCTGTACACATGGCACCACAGATTGGTGTTTAATTCATGAGCACAACCAATATGGAAAGCTGGATTGCTTGGTAAACTAAGTCACAGCTGGTGGCGTGGAGGGCAGGGTGCCATAGCCTGAAGTATAGAATTGAAGGAGGAGGAGGAGGGAGAGTCCCAGCCGGCTCAGGTGCTCTAATAAGATAGCCACCACCTTAAAAGTGTGAGCCAAGCTGTGGAGAGACCATTGTTGACCCAATCCTGCCCAAGCACTGTCCCCCAGGAGGCTCAGTCTACCTGTGAGTTAGTGGATCAGAAAAAGAAAGCACACTCTCCCCCACTCCCAAGTGTCTCTCATTTGCCAGAAGTGCATAAATCATACAGTTCAGTGTTTCTGCTTTGGGAACTGGGAATGGATGTTTTTGATAACTCGTTTGTCCTGTGGTTGCCTTGCGTGGGTTTCTTCTTTCACTGCGTGGTGCTCGGGCATTGAATCCATCTGTTTGTGCCTCATGTCCTCCATTGACTGAGGTGATGTGGAACTGCGTAACTTTGGAGCATGGGCACTGATCTGGTCATGGGCGTGGTCCAAGGGCCTTATGGATCCACTCTATTTTTAGTTCCATATCTGATGCTAGTCCAACTGCCACATGTAATAAACAGTCAATGTATGCTTTTCCTTTCCCTCTGGCAGCCAAAGATATACAGATTTTTTTGCACCCAAGCCAGCTCCCTAGATCACAGTTTTATTTTCTAGATTACAGTTTTTTTTTCCCTCTAAAGCTAACTGCTTGCGATAGAGGGCCAGAACTAGATCAGTGATCTTATCAGTCTTTTCTGTGGTGACTGTCAAACCCTCCTGCTGTTCCTTCTGTTCCTTTTGTAATACAGTCAGGTCAGATCAAAAAACTTGCAGTTGATCCTTAATTTTGGCTCAAAAGGATTTCAGTTTTTGCAGGATCTGCATGTTAGTGGGATCAGAGACATTGGGCTGAGGGGCCACCTGAGGGAAAGATGTTGTAACTGGGTAATAAATTATCTTTCTCAGGTTCTTGTTGGAACTGCACAAAAGGAAGAGATGACAGACAAGTGGTGTCCAAGTAATAAATATAATTTATTACTGGTAAACAAGAATAATGCAGGCTTACAACCAACAGTGTAATAACCACCAGGATAGTATCCAGTTTCCTTACATATAGGTGCAGTCAAGTCTCACTGAGAGAAAATGCAAGGTACAAAGAGTCTTATACTCTGAAAATGACTATGGCAACTGTAAAAGAAGATACATAAAAAGTGAGTAATTGGCTAAAAACAGGTGGCCAGAGAATAACCATCCTAACTAGCATGGGAAAGTTGCTTAGCTAGCAGAATATAAAATATGAACAGTAAAGCCTGTGATACTTTCCAAGGTCACTTGCAGTTACAGTTTGCATAAGCACTAAAGATGGCACTGTTGCCTAAATAATAATTATACAATAAAAATATGCTAGAAAACATCTCCCAGTGGTATAATATGTTGTGAGAATATAGTGAAGTATAATATGCATTACAAAAGTACAGTAGAACTCTGATCCTGACACTTATGCTTATACAACAAGTGTCTGTGCCCTAAGGTTAATACATATACCTACATATGTATTGCTGTCCTTGAGGTGGGGGTACAATCAGTGGTGCTGGGTCATGGATAACAGCACCAGACTGCCAGCCAGACAGAGGAGCTGCTAGAAGTTTTGGTGTCTGGTGGAAGACTGGTGTCTGGTGGAAGCTTTGTTGCTCTTTTCCTTCCTACTTCAAGCCTCCCATAAGGTAAGATGTCCCTGTGCCACTGTAGTAGCCAAAATCACTGAAATAACCAAAATGTAAGTCTTTTTTATCTGCTTGCTTGGAGCTCCTGATAGCCCACTGCTACTCCATCAATGGCCAGAATGGAAGTCCTTGGGGCCAGCGCTTCTGTAGCCATAGATACTCATCCACCATGTAAGATGCGCACACAGTTCTCTCTGCAGACGTGCAGGCCCTGAGGAGCCTGCACTTCTGTGGCTGCAGTATAAGACATACACAGCAACCTCTGGCTGAAGAAGTGTAGGCATCATGAAATCTATAATACCAAAATTACAACAATACGTCTTCCTGAGTGGCCTGTATCTGTTCAGTCACAGCTGTAAGACATACTTGCTGACCTCTGGCTGCAGAAGCACAGCCCCTGTGAGGCCTGTACTTATGCAATTGTATGTAGAAAACCATGCACCAGTGGATCCAGTTATGTAGTAAGGTAGAACCTGCTACCCCCTTAAGCCAGCAAAATGTAGCTGTTTTAACATAATCTGAGCTTTAAAAGGTAACATTTTACTTTTTTCAATGTGCACTCATAACTTGGTCATTTTATTATAGTTTTCCACCACATTTTCAACATAATCTTCTTATGACTCCATCTCATGACCCCAGTAGGTGAACATTTTCAAATCCCCCCAAAATGTAAATTTGCCAAGTGACTGCAAAACCACCTTTTGGCCCAGATTTGAAAAATATCATCTTTCTTATTCATTAGCTAGGGACCCAAAAATGCAATGATGAAAGTTTGGTGGAAAAAGATTGAAAATTAGCGAAGTTGTGAGTGAATGTTGAAATATTTCAGTTGGAATATTTCAGTGTTAACTTATAACTTGGTCATTTTACCATATCTTTCCACCAAATTTTCACCATAGTCTTCTTATGACCCCACCATATGAACCTGGTAGGTGAAAATGTTCAAATTGCACCCAAAAGGTGATTTCAAAGAGTGACTATGAAATCACCTTTTGGGGTGGATTTGAAAAATGTCACCTTCCTTGTTCATGAGGTGGGGTCCCGAAAAGGCTTTGTTGAAAATCTGATGTAAAATTATTTAAAAATGATAAACTTATGAGTACAAGTTCAAAAAGTATTGAAATACATTAAACCAGATTTACTTTATTGTCTCATATTGCAGTTACAATTCCAGTAGGAGGACGTTTTTCTGATCAGAGAGTGGACCTACATCGTGAGACCTTCTTTAGGTGAGTGAGGATGTGTGTGAGGGTGTGGGTGGTGCAAGCTGAATGGGGGACTTGAGCTGAGGGGTTCAGATTGATAAAGGATCATTTTCATTTTTGCTGGTTTAAAAAAGTCAGTGAGGGACCATTTTCTTCTTTTACAGGGGGATCATAGCTGACACTAGTGATTAGGCACCACAATGTCAGAATAGTCTTTGGTGGCACTGGGGGTGGGTACCCCAGTGCTGCCACCTATGGATGGGGGATAGATAATTGGAGAGAGGAGGGTGTTTAATGCAAGGGGCAACCCTGGTCGCATCAATAAATATATTAATATTGGAATGGAAAGGACAAGGGAGGGCTGACTGAGTTGGGAGGGGAAGGGATTATTGTTAGAGGATGGGAATGATGAGAGAGGTCTGGCTAAGCTGGGAAGAGGAGGGAGTGGAGGTTTTTCACTTCAAGCCAAAAAACAAATTCCCTGTTACACTACTTTGTTTGCAACAGAGGGAACTCCCAGCTCATGAAGTGTAAAATGGCTGCTCTCGCTGAGCTGATCACCCAGGAATTTGGGATGCCCAGAAAATAAATTCCTAGACATAATTTAAAAAACAAACAAATACCAAAATCCAGCTAAACAGATCTGGTTTAGCTAGGTTCAGGTGTTTGTTTTTATAAAAGACATAATTTTTATGTGTTTTCCATGATTTTAGTTTAAAAAACCAAGATGGCGGCTGTCACGACCTGTTTTTTTTTTTTCTCATGATCTCAAATGCACTAATTTTGCAAAAGGTAAATAACTGAGAAAGGTAAATTCATCTTTCGTATCAGAGGGTTAGCCCAAAACCCTACTGAGCATGCTCAGAAAAATTCTTATAACTCTGTAACTGATTAATATTTTTTCATGAAACCTTTGAAAGGTACTACCTTGGCACAAATCGCTTCTACTCTAAAAGTTTTAAGAAAACATTCTGTACTACCTAACTGTAGGACAGAGCAAAAAAAAAGTGTAAGTATAGAAAAATATGCAACATTTCATTACAACTTGAAATTCCATACCTTGGAAACTGCACACTCAACCATGATGTAACTTCTCAAGTTTTGAGAACTTGCTTCTGACACAATGCATACAAAGTTTTGAGCAATTTCATCAAATGCCACTAAAGTTATTAAGGTGCAAAAGTTGGGGTTTAACATTAAACACCTACTCAACTCTAACTACTGGCACATCCTGTCGCCTGTTGGTCTGTGGTGGGTGGGGTAGGGTGGTAGGGTGGAGGGGATGTTAGATTGTCAACCCTAATGCCTCATTTCCTTACTTTTGTCGCTTCAACCCTAACTGATGCATTATCGACATTTTTTAAATGAATTTCCTTACTTTTTGAGAAAGCGTAATGTAATTGGTAACTGGCATGTGCTGGTGGGAGCATGGGCCCTCCAAGCCCCACACTCCCTTCAAGCTGCCCATTTTTGTATGTATGTAACTGTGCAAACACAGGGGTCTCAGGCCCCTACACTTACACACATTAAGTTACAAGCAGGAATAGCAAAATTGCAGCAAATAGTCATAACTGTGCCATCTTAAATAATTTTCACCCCAAATGTTTAACATAACCTTCTTATCACCTCACTACATGTGCCCAGTACAGAAAACTTTCAAATCCCTGTCGAAATGTAATTCTGCACAACTGTAATGCCATTTTGCACCACAGGTGTGGAAAAACATTTTTGCCAGGATTTTAAAAATTGCAGCTGTACTGTTTATCTTTTAAGTCTGCAATTTATTTGAAGATGTTGCTGTTTTTCATTGATTTTAGCAGCTTGCATTAGTGCTGCACTAGGCATTGTGATGTCATCAATATTGGGAAAGCTGCTCTCTGACTGGTTCAGTCTTCCACTTGTAAAAATATCCATTGTGACCACAGTGACAACAGCATATTTTGAGATGTTGTTGTTACTGATGGCGATGGTCAAGATAACTTTTTAATTCTGTTGGTTTGTCCCCACTCCTAATGTATATGTATTGTATGTACGATATGACATGGATCAGAGTGAGGTAGTTTAAATATCTTCATATGCTGTACTTGATCGTTTGACCTCATGAGTGGTGAAATCACTCGTGAGTCAGAAGAGGTCAAGCATAGCTGGTGAAGATACTGTATTTCTACTATCTCACTCACCCATGTGATACAGTGGAGCTCACTTATTAGAACATTGATATAAGAACATCCCATTTATAAGAACATTTGTTGAATGTCCCAGTTTTTGCACATTATTTTCAATGGCAGTAAAGCCTGTTTATAAGAACAGTTGTTTTTTTTTCCGGAGGTAGTGGTAGATGTTCATTATCACCTCAGAGTGTGCTAAGCCAGGCCTGAATCATCATCTAGTTTCCTCATTAACAGTCACTTAAGTAATGAATGGATGTGGGAAAGATGCCTTATGAAGAAGGCAGCACATATTCCTTCATAGTTAGGGGAGACACTGAATGAATTTTACAGTACTCAACTCTTTGGGCAAGAGTTCTTTTAAAAAGCTATATTATACTACTATTGATAATGAGTTCTCTAAAATGTAGTCTGAACCCAGTTTCATCATGTTAACCATGGATTTGACTTAGATTTTCATTGTTTTCAATGTAGCCCTGTTATAAGAACATCCCGGTTATAAGAACATTTAGGATGTGCTTATAACAGGGCTCCACTGTATTTGATTTGTACAACTGGTGCTTAGGTGATTTTTTGTGACAGAAATGATAAAAAGTTACAAAACAGGAAGGACTTCCACTGATGTAATCTCAGCAATGGTGGCTTAACTGCTTGGCTCCACTCAGCCTGAATACTAAACTGCCTTCATCCGAGCTCTCCTAATCACCAAACTGTCTAAGAAACACACTTTGGACAATTTTCTCATGGCCACTAGATAGTGGCTTAAAGAAACCCCTACTAAATTGCCAGCTTGTACAGAAACAGATCGTGGCAGAACCAGCAACCGGTCTTGTTCCTGGGCAGCCAGCCACGCTGTTTCCTCTGAACAGAGATCATGAGTATGGGGAAGAGTCCTACATGATTACATCAAAATGACTGTGCCGAATTGAAAAGCATTGGTTCTGCCCTCCTATAACAGAGTCTACACTGGCAGATGGCCACCAGGACTTCCGATTATTAGAAAAGCTCACCGCCGAGGCCTGTCTAACAGATTATGCCACCACAACCGACCTGCAAACAGATGTATTTCTTAACCTACATGGCAGAGAGTTGTAACTTGAGAAAAAGGTGAAGATTTAGAAAATAGGCATCGCTGAAACATCATAAAGATCCATGGGATCCCATAAAAAGCTGAGACAGGGGACACTTGTAAATATATTGACAGCCTATTAGGAGAATTGCTGAGGCTGAAAGAATCCTTTGACCTGAATATTGTAAGCATGCATCACATACTAACAGCCCTCCAAAAGACCCAAAGGCAAGACCAAGATCATTCATATTAGTGTTTTTGGACTATAGGGTCAAAATGCATTTTGTCCACCGCATATGAACAAAAAAAGAAATAACCTTTGGTGACTCCAGACTATACTTTGAGCATGATTTTGTCTAAGCCACCAAGCAAAAGTGTCAGAAAGTGCTCACAGTTCAGAAAGAACTTAAAAACAAAGGTATTAATGCCAGATTGGTGTACCTGGCACATCTTCAAGTCTACTCTGATACAGACTCAAGACTTTATGAAACACTTGCAGATGCTGCACCTATGTTACTCAAACAGGCATCAAGACCGAGGAAGCCCTCCACCTCCAGTAGGCCCATGACCTCGACCTTCAAAAATGGCACAACGTCAGCAGCAGTCGGAAAATCTTTGCCTTCCCAGCCTGACACAAAATTCTAGACCCACCAGCCACCAGAACAGCAGAGCCCACTTCCATCTCCCCACCATAGTTGGGAGTCTGAATGATTAACCCTGAACTTTGAGACTCCTGACCTAATATATCAGGGTCATTCTAGATGTTTATCAAAAGTCAGTGAAGGTGGTCTGCTTTAGATACAGTTTTTCCCAGTGTTGGGACAGAATAGTTTGTCTTACATTAATAATGTTTCATGGCTTGTTTCTATGCAGAGCTCAGGGGGCGGGGGACTTTCAATAGGGAGTGTCCAGATGCCGAATGTCTGGCCTTATGGCTGTTTTATTTTTGATCTTCCTTCAAATTGTCTAATTCTCTTGGGTAAATGTATACAGCCTTGAGCCATGAGAAGTTGGTGTGGGATGTCCTCTGGGAGGGGCTACAGTGGCTCTGGGGTGGTCAGCCTCTCTGCTCATGGCAGTGCCTGCTCCTATCTTTAAACCATTTGGTGTTAAAACTCATGAGAAGCCCTACATAACAGTGGTTGGCAAGAAACAATATGGCAGTAGAATGTTGCTGGTAGCTCCAGTTGTTGGAGCTTTTGGAATAATGGCAGCACCAGACATACTCATGGGTGGGAGTTGGGGTCTGGTCATGCTTGCTCCCAGCTGCCAATTTCCAGTACCATCACAACAGCACTAAAGAGATCTCTGGTCAGCACATTTTCACAGTGGTAACAATCAGGAAACAGACTACACAAATGGCCTTTCTGGAGCCAGCACGAGTGAATAGAGAGGGATCTTCCTAGGAGTTTGGGGGGGGGTGCCTACAGACTCCGACCCTCCAGAGGAAGGGGTCTCAGAGGCTTCTGTCTGTGACTGATACCAGACAACTCAAAATCAGGGTATATCCTCTTCAGACTGATCGAGCCATAGAGTTGATCTGGAGTAGGGACTGTCGGTGGTGGTGGTGGGAGGGCTGGTGGATCACAGCATCCCACTCCACATAGTAAAATATTATTATTTAACTCATTCACACCACAAGAGCTCTTTGAGACTTCCACCACATGTGTCCTGTATACTCTTAGCACTGCATCCTGGGCCTTTCTAAGCAAAATCGAGCCATAATTAGCATGCCACAAACAAATGTGACTACCTCTTGAACCGTAAGTGCGACACACAAAGTATGAGTGACAAAGTTGTTCAGCACAATGTTACCTTTCCAATGGTGCTATGCAATCATGTGTAATCAATTTAGTTTTTATTTTATACTGGCTGAAATACCAAACAACTGATTTTTTTCTGATGTTTTTCAAGATGCTTAGGTGACACATGACAGACAAAGTTCAGCTGTGCACACCATACCTTAAACAACTGCAAATACCTCCTAAAGTATATGTGGTAGACCCAAAGTATCAGTGGCAAAATTGTTCAGCACAACATAACCTTTCTAATGGTGCTATGCAATCAATTGTAATCCATCTAGTTTTTATTGTATTGTAGCTGAAATATTGAACAGCTGGTTTTTTTTTTCAGATTTATTCAAGGTGCTTAGGTGAGGCTTGAGAGACAAATGGTAGCCATGCACACCATACCTTAAACAAATATGAATAACTCCTAAAGTACACATGATAGACACAAAGTATTTGCAGCAAAATTGTTCAGAGCAAAATTACCTTTCTAACGGTGCTTTGCATTCACTTCTAAGCAATTTGGTTTGTTTAATAGTTAGGTAAAAACTGCTGACTTCCTCAGACGTTTCGAGGCCTGAGTGAAAGTTAGTTGAGTACGTCTACAGGGGTTATTGTCCTGAGTGGCTATGCTTTCAGACACTGCCTACAGATGTCTCTAGGCCTGAATGAGTTAAGCTGTATGCTGATACACCCCTTTAATACTAACTGTCCAGTACACTACTGTTTCACCTCACTAGCAAAGTGGGGGGCCTGGGGGGTTGGCTTCTGCAGGGGAGGACTTGCGGGGTCCCTTAATGCTCCTCTAGGAGAATGCCTTCACACTGACATTACTACGAGAGAGAAGACACTCATGTTATAACACAGGTTTGGTATCTTGATATCCTTTTTACCATCCTGGACAATATATCCAGGCAATGGGGGCTGGATACCCAGCATGCATTCTATGCAGCACATAGAGTGTGTCACACTTGAAGCACACTCAATACACCCCAGTGCTGTGATGACAAACTAGAAGCATCAAGGGATCCTCCGGGGGATGCTCTTAATAGCAGGGGATCTGCCTGATGCAACCCCAGCCACTGCACTCAGCCAACGCTACAGCAGTGGCATAACTTGAAGCTACATAGCTCATTAGCTGAACTTGTATCAGTTGTTTTGCAGCAGCTGAGGTTCAAGTTATTGGTTTGTCCTGCTGGTTACAGAAACAGTTAATTGGTATTATGAGTACTGCAGAACGCATTAGCAAACTGAAACAGGGGACACCAAAGGTGGGAGTCTTGAATATGGAAGAGTTGTGCCCCACTCCAGATTCAGACTCCAGTTATGTATTACCACCAAGGTTGATTGATGGGGGAATCTAATGATAGCTACCTACAACATTAGGGGAATTACAAAGCCCATCAAATGATACAGACTGCTAAATGAATTAAACAAAAACAGAGTCCAACTCACCTTTATTCAAGAGTCCCACCTAATGCAGCTAGAGCATCAAAAACTACATAGGCAGTGGGTGGATGAGGTTTATGTCTCCACCTTTGAACACCACCCCCACAAATGAGGAGTAGCAATCTTAATTTGCAGGGACACTCCCATACAAGTGACAAATATAACTCAAGACCCAGAGGGGAGATTTATTAAACTGGATTATTTCAGAGCCATACCATGTACCATCCTTCACCTGTATGCTCTGAATATCCAGTCTGACCATGTCATCTTCCTAAGAAAACTTTTCTTGGATGCAAACAAAAGCCCTGAAATTTTTGTGTTATTGGGGGAGACTTGAATTCGGTAGTCATTGGTGCAATAGACAGGCAAGGGGAGGACGATGGAAATGCCATCTCTAGTAAGCTCTTGACTTAGCTGGCAAGCAAATTAGCTCTAATGGATGTTTGGCACTTCTTACATCCTTCTGAGAAAGGGTATACTTGCTGTTCCCCAAGGCACAATTCTTACTCCAGAATTGACCTTTTTTTATTTTCATCAACTGGGCCTCCAAGGCTGTTTTATGTGAGATTGTCACTTCCATCCTATCTGATCAATTTCCAGTGGTATTGAAACTTAGAACAGTCCACATACCCTTTAATATTACATGGCATTTTAATGCCAGTTTATTGACAGATTAGGGCTATAAAGACCACATGAAAGAAGTCATTTCCAACTACTGGAGAGAACACCAACATTCTAAGGTATCAGCCGTGATGGTTTGGGACTGCTTTATAGCTCCAGTTAGAGGGGAAACCATTAAGTATGTGTGTATACTGAAGAGGGAGACATCCCAGAGATGCTTAGACCTGGAAACTGAAAATTATTATTCTGAAGGACACTATCAGGTTATCCTTAATGCAGATGTAAAAAAGCAGCTAGAGGCCAAAAAAGACCAACTTATCACATTGTTAGATGAACTGGTGGGAAACAAATCGTTGTTTTGCTAGACAGAAATATGAGCAAGGCAATAGAGTGGGTCATCTGATGTCCTTTCAACTTAGGAAACAAGCATCAAATAGGGCTGTTCTGAAATTGAAACATAATAAGGGAAGAGGAGAATACATGGGGAGCCCGAAAATTTTTCTAGACAACTTTGCAGGCTTACAAACCTTGTATATCCTGGAAGGTGGGGGCCCAGCTTCCTTTTTCTGACACCTCATTATTCCTGATTTATCAGAATAGGCACAGGCAGCTATGGATAATCCAATTATAGGTGAGGAAATTCAGAACAAAATTAAGTACCTAAAGGATATGAAATCCCTTGGTGAGGACAGTTTACTACCAGAATTGTACAAGCATTATGCACTGCTGCTAGTACCTCAATTTATTGAAATCTTCATTGAGGTCCTGGAGGAAGCTAGTGTTTCTGTAGCCATAGGTACACATGCCCACTGTCAGACATATTCATCCACTTCTGGCTGCAGATGCAAATTCAAGAAGGTAGCATATTAGTGCTACTGCATTTGTGTAATCTGCAAACAGCTGTATGTTGTTTGTCTTATCCAATGATGGCTGTCTGTGGTTGCTTGTGTGATTATATACTTTCTGTGCAATCACTTCTGCCTGCAGATGGAAACAGTACTTCTGGCTCCAGAAGTGCAGGCCCTGCAGGGCCAATGCTTCTGTGGCCACAGATACACATTCATAGTGCAAGAAAGATGCCATCACTTCTGCAGCCGCAGATAGAAACAGTACTTCTGGCTGCAGACGTCTACAGTCACAGATGCACAGTCACAATTCAAGAAATACATTGACACTGCGAGGAGGTGGGACAGGCATTTCAATTGGCCATGGTGGGACAAGGGAATTGCATCTTCCTAAGCCCAGCCCTTATTTTTTTACTCCATTTCCCAATCCCTTATCTCACTCACAGGACACGGTCCTGTGGAGTGGCCCCACCTTGTGCCTAGTAGGGTGTTTGGAGGAATGGATAGGTTCATAGGTGTGATTACAAGTCCATAAGCAATTTATGCCATTTAAGGACTTGCCACTGTTTAGTGGACAAGTTTCCATTTCTTGTTACCCATATGCTGGTCCAGCAAATGTTTGAAGGCAGATAAGTTACTTACTGTAACCACTACTGTTGGGAGTGACTTCCATATACCTACAACTCTTTGGTTAAACCATCTTACCCTTTTAACAGTTCTATGTTGCTCCTCTTTAAGCTGAAATAGATGGGCCCTAATTGCTCTTTCCAGTCCATCTTTTCTACATAAACCTGCTGACTCCCAAAGTATGTCATCAGTTAAAGCCTTAAAAACAAAACAAAGTTCCCCTCTAATTTTACGATATGCCATGGAGTAAACTCCTAACTCTTGAAGCCTAACTTTACACAATTTATCCTTTAACTTAAACACACATTTTGTTAGCCTCCTCTGTACTCTTTCAATCTGTTTGCTATTGGCAACCAACTCTTGTTAACAATGTATACCCAGACATTGCTTCTGGGATTTAGTACCACCAGAATGTGTGTATTCATGTTCACGTAAATGACTGTTAACCTGTTATCCTGCCTTGTTACTTAATCGTACTATTTTGTGATGCACTTCATCTGATGTGGAATCTTTGTAAAAAAGCCTTGGCTCAAAGGTACTTGTAATCCTAGACTCAAATAAATAAAAAACACTTTGCAGCGCACAAAAAGGGGCACAATACTCCAATATGGGCCTCACGAGGGACCTGTACAGGGGTACCAACACCTCTTCCCATCTACTTCTGATGTTCCTAAGAATATTCCCAATAATTTTATGCACCCATTTAGCTGTTTCATTATTATGTTTGTCAAAGGTTAATGTATTTGAAATAATAACTCCCAAATCCTTTTCATTATCAATGTGTGCAATAATTTTATCATTTAGTCTACAATGTGCATTGATGTTATTATAGCCAAAGTGCATAACTTTGCACTTATTCTCATTAAACTTTAATTCATATTCTGTAGCCCAGATTTCCAGATTTTTTATTTGTTTCTGAAAATGTTGTATAGATGCTGCATCATTTACTATTGAGCTCACCTTTGAGTTGTCCAAATATTTGCAGAGCCACGATCCACCAGAAACACGCAGTGTGGAGACAAAAAGATTGACCAAAAGGGGTCCCAGTATCGATCCCTGTGGGACCCCACTTGACACACCTCCCCAATCATAGAAATAACCCCAGACTTGCACCCTTTGCAATCTGTTCTCCAACCATGAGCCTATCCAACCTATCAGGCCACCTTGCACCCCTAGTTCTTTTAAGGACTTCAACAATATTCCATGAGACACCGAGTCGAATACTTTAGTATAGTCCAAATATATTACATCTACAGGAAATCCCTGATCAAGCATCTGACTAACAGGCTCAAAAAAATGAAGCAGATTACTAGCATTCGATCTTTCAAAAGCAAAGGCATGCTGTGTTTCATCAAATATTTGTAACTCTCTAAGGTTTTCTTCCAAAAATTCCTTAATAAATGTTTCCATTATCTTTCCTGAGACAGATGTAATACTGATTGGTCTATAATTGTCTACACTAGCTTTATCCCTGGCTTATGGATCGGAGTGATGTGTGCCAGCTTCCATTCCCTTAGGACTCTACCTTCCCTCAATGAAATGTTGAAGAGTACTGCAAGTGTCCCGTCTATTTCCTCAGCTATGTTAACAGATGAGCCCTCCCCTCCTTTGAAACTTCCCTGACAGACCCACTGTAGGCCTGTGATGCCTAAGTGTCACACACCAAGTGGGTGGATGGGTGTCAGCATAAAGCTGCTCCATAAGGGAGCCCCGCTCCTTCCTGCATGACACCATTCCCCCTAGGCAACCAGGGCATGGTCATGCAATGTAAGGAGATGTTCTTCTATCCCTAAGGCACGAGGCATCCAAGGCAGATGTCGGAACCCTGCATCACCAGTTGACACCAGAGAACCCAGACTGTCTGGATGGCAAGTGGTAGTTCTACATCTGCACTAGCTGCTCAACACCCTTTCTCTCTGTCTTATTCTCTTCTCCAACCCCCAACACACACACAATTTATACAATGAGCATATGTGAAATTAAAATCTTATTCTTTCACAAATGCTTGCAGTTTAGTTTATCAGATTGTATTTGCCCAGTAACCAGTTACAAGTTACTACATGATCAATCTGGCCCACCCTCTCAAAGCTTTGTGGGCCAAATTACCTATTGAACTTAATTTCTAGAATGAATACTGCAGACTGTCAAAGAGCAAACTGCCAGTATCATATTCATTGCTTCACCAGGAAATAATATTTAGTGGGCAATTTTAGAACACCGGACTCCCCACCCAAAACTGGTTCCACCCCCCCCACACACACACACCAAACAACATCAGCACCTCTACTCAGGACACACAGATTTCTCCTCACATACCCCTAATCCAACACCAGACTCTGGTTCAACCCCCCCAAGCAGCAGACACAGTCTCAACCCCCACAGCAGCAGACACTGTGTCAACCCCACACATGCCCCAACATCAGGCACAGATTAACCCACACCCAGTTCCAGACTCTGATTAAACCCCTCCTCCATGGCAGACACAGTTTGAACCAGTGTTAGCATGTGCATAAGTAACTGGCCCATAGGGGCCTGTGCTTCTGTAGACAAAAGAGCTCTTGTAATTTGGGCATCATGGATTTGTATCTGTGGCTGCAGGTGCCTGTGCTTTTATAGACAGCAGTAGTGCTGTGATTTGAGTACTATGGATTTTCACCTGCAGCCAAAACTAAGTGTGTATGTCTTGCAGTGTGCATACCACAGACCCAAATCCATGGAAATAGCACATTTGTGCTACTTCATTTGTGTCATCTATAAACAGTTGTATGTTATTTGTCTTACCTGATGCTGACTGTCTGTGGTTGCTTGTGTGGTCTTGTCCTTCTCCTACTGGTGGGGAGATAGGGTTGGAAACCCTAACACCACATTTTTCTACTTTTGTGGCATTACACTGAACCTTAACTGGTGCATTAATGCAGTTTTATATACATATATATTATATAACACCACATTTCCCTACTTTTGTAGCATTACACTGAATCTTAACTGATGCGTTAACGCATATATATTGATATAGATATAGATATAGATATAGATATAGATATAGATATATTAATTCACTGGCCCACCAGGGCCAGCATATTTAGAGTTGGTGGGCCACTTTAATGTTAAACCCCAAAGTTTGCACTTTAATAACTTTGCAGCCATTTGTCTGATTTGCCTGCAATTTTGCAGGCACAGTGTCCAGCCATAGTTCTGTGGATCTTGAAAGTTTTGTTTTGGTCAGAGGTATGGTTGCAGGACTGTATAGTGTTAAAAAAGTGAAAAATATCCAACTTTTGTGCATTTATCAGTCGGGCTTAGAGGACTGAAAAATGCATCTGAGTGGATTCAAATTTGTTTGTCTATATGTGGCCTGGGTTAAACTGGTGACTTTTGAAGATTTGGGGGAAAAATCTTAATCCATTCAAAAGTTATGCAAGTTTTTCTTGTTCCATTTTAGCCTATGGGAACATTTATACGTGCATTGCAAACATTTTCGTGAAAACATTTTTTTGTGCGTGAAAACATTTCATTATAAGGTATAGGGGTATCATAAAGAAATTTTTGCTGTCACGAAAACATTTTTGTTTTCATGAAAACAATGCCTGAAAACACTGCTCCATGTGTTGTTTTCTTTGCCACTTCATTGTGCCAAGGTGGAATTGGCTTTTCAGCTGAAATTTGCAGTGTGGCAAGCCCTGGTCCTACACATGTGCCTTTTTGTGCTTTGGTCCCATGACATTTAACGGGCCCATCATTACAGTGTTCTGAAGTTGAGAAATTTCTCATAGGACAACATTATGGTGACCATGGCACCTTTTGGTGCGTGTATCTTGAAAACGATTTGAGATACGGATTTTTTGCTACCCACAGCTTAGTCCAACTGGGCTAAGCACACGTGGAGGTTTCAAAGTCATGTATATAACTGCAGTGGAATTTTTTTCATAGTTGCTACAGTTACTGAGGTATTGCCAAATAAGTGTTACAAGGGTTCCTTTTCAGTACTATAGGGCTGCTGTATGGCTCCGTATTTAAGTGTAATTGGGAGCGCAGGGCCTGGAGGGCCCATGCTCCCAAAGACACACGCTATTACATAAAAAATGGGCAATGTGAATGGAGCGCAGGGCCCAGAGGGCCCGTGCTCCCACAAACACATATCACTAACCACTTTTATTACACTTTCTCAAAAAGAAGGGAAATTCATTGCAAAAAAACTCAGTTAATGCATCAGTTTGGGTTGATGTCACAGTGAAAAGGTTTGGAAATTCGATGTTAGGGTTACCACCCCTACCACCTAGACCCACCATCCCCCACCCAACAGGCACCAACAGGCATGGGGGCGTGTGTCATGGGGTCATCAGACCTAATGAATGAAGATATATATATATATATATATATATATATATACATATGTATATATATATATATATACACACACACACACATATGCAATACGAGTGGTGATTAATTCACTGTGATAAATCTTATCTGAGCTACTATATGTATAAATAAAATTTAAACATGTAGTAGCTACGTCATCAAGATTGTATACATAGTAGCTATGTTGCAATCACGCGGAACTCATTTAGAATTTTTGGCCTCACCAGAAGTACTAACTATATTCAAATGCAAATAACTTTAAAACGAAAAAAGCTAACATGGTACTATGAGCATGAAAGCTGTTCTGCTCAAAATTATCTTCAAAATGAGTGGTGTTTTGCTTATAGATACCTTATAGATTTTTTTATAATTATCAAAAAACAGTGGAAAATTCAATTTTTGTTCACTTTTTTGACAAACAAATGCAAATAACTTGAAAGCGAAAATGATACCATGGAACTGTGAGCATGGAAGTTGTTCAGCACAAAAATGTCTACAAAATAGTGGTGTTTCATTTATAGATACTTTTTATTTTGTTATAATTAGTAAAACAACGGCAGAAAATTCAATTTGTGTATCCACTTTTTGTACAAACAAATGCAAACAACTTTAAAATGGAAAAAGGTAGCATGGTACTGTGAGCACAGCATTTGTTCAGCACAAAGTTTTCTACCAACTGAGTGGTGATTCATTTAATAGTAACCACTATGCTAGGTGGACATACACTAGGTAAGTTAAAAAAAAGTCCCAGAAATTATCATTAAAAAAAATAAAAGATAAGCAGAAAAAAGCAAATGTCCCTGCACTGATAGAAAACATCCCTATTGCATAAATGAAATATGCAATGGTGAGCTGACATATAAATGATTTATTATATTAGACTGATCGGACTAACTCACTCATGGCTTACGCACTCATGAGGTTAACCGAGGTCAAACAGCACTTGTGTAGATAAATCATTTGTCTGACAGCTCACTATTGTATATGATATATATATATATTTATATATGTATATATATACACACACACACACACACATATGTATATACATATATATAAGTGTGTATCGAGTTACAAGTTCAAGTTTATTTGTTTGAGCATAAAAAAGATCATTACAAAGAGCATAAGTTGATTACAATAAAATATTAAAATAAGACACCACATCACAAAATTGTTTAAAAATCGGATATATGATAGAACATAAAATTACTGTTCAGTTCTGTAGAGGTATTTCAGCAAACGTATGCAGTGAAATGACTAAAGTCCCATAATTATATTACTGAGTTATTAATTTAGCAATCATTCTTTTCCTCACTTTGCTTATCATTAGAAAAAAAAATGTGATAATCTGTTTATAGTCCAGTCATCTTCTGTCACTAAAAGCATTGTTGTAATTATAGACTTGTCTATGTCTTTTCAAGATTCTATATAAGGGCCAAGCCAATATTTCCTAGCTTTGTTAAACCAAGAACAATACCAAGTAACTATAAACAGATTATCACATTTTTTCCTAATGATTAGCAAAGTGAGGAAAAGAATGATTGCTAAATTAACAACTCAGTAGTATAATTATGGGACTTTAAGTAATTTCACTGCATGCATTTGTTGAGATGCATCTACAGAACTGAACAGTAATTTTATGTTCCATTGTATCCCCTGTTTTTAAACAATTTGTGATGTGATGTCTTATTTTAGTATTTATTGTAACCAACATGCTCTTTGTAATGATCATTTTTATGGTCGAACACATAAACTTGAATTCATAGCAGTTACATATACTGGTATCTATATATGCCAGTTTAACTTTGAGTGCTGGGGTATTTTATGTGTGTACCCCCACTCTAAGGTACAGCACGAGTGGTGGTCTTTGATCCATTACTGGACCAATAAGTGAAAATGAGACCTCATCATAATACTATCTGATATACAAGTAGATGCTACGTTTAAGGAGGTAAAGGGGATGGTCAGGGGCAAGGATAGCAGTTACTAGGCCTCTCTCACAATAGTTAATGGTTATAGACTCACAAACCAGGTAGGGGAAGAGGTAGTTTGGGGCCTGATCATAGGAGTGCTCATGGCACAAGGTCTGTGTCCTTGCTGATCACATCATCAGCCAGCCTGTCCACTGGGAGACAGAAATCTCTGGATGGTCATTAAGAGAGTGAACTATTTCTTCCACCTTATATATCTGATTCAAGGCAGCATCAATATGGCAAATGAATCTGAGCAAAGGAACTATAACAGAACATAAATAATGGTGGCTTACCAACACACAAAGAATACAAGTAGGGAAAGTATATTACAAGGGTATCAACACATAAATAATAACAGCAATTCATGGTAACCCACATTCCTTACACAGTACAATCCAGAAGAACAGAAGATTGGGCAAGTATAAGGAAACATTGGCCGGTATTAGGAGCAGATCCAAAATTGAGAACTTTGGCAACCAGTATACCAAGGGTTACATTTCATAGAGGAAGAAATATAAAAGACATGGTAGTGCATTCGGGTTTGCACCAACTGGCAACTACCTCTGTGGCCACTGCAGCCACTATTCAAATACTTATAATACCATCTCTTTGGTTCACCCAAGACAAGGAAAATATACAAAATAAATCAATTGATTAACTTCAGTTCTTCTGGAGATACATATCTTTTGAGTTGCCCTTGTGGACTCCTGTATATTGGGCACAGTAAGAATGTTGAAGTTGAAGGTTCACATTGGTGAATATAAGGCTGCCATTCATACTAAAAGTCTTCATTACACTATGGAAAAGCAATTCTTGAATGCTGGACATGGTTCCACAGCCTGTTTAAAATGTATTGGAATTGAGAAAATTGACTTGGATATTCAGGGGGTGGTGCATTTAACAAAGCGCCTCCTACAGCGCGAAACATTCTGGATTTCAACTCTAAGAATTTTGATGCAGCAAGGATTTAATGATGAGCCTTCAGTGAGATAATTTTTGTGAAGTTTGGGACTCTACCAGTTTATGCATATGTGTTTAATCATTTTGCTTAATCATATTGCTTGTTCTTTCAGGAGACACCTCTTACTCTGGTTCTTGGTCCTCCCTCTCCCCTCTCTGTGCCACTCCCATTTCCCTCCCCCAGTATTATCTAATTCCCTCTCTTACACCATCCCCATTCCCTTTCTTTCCTTCCTAACTTAACCCCCAACATTTTCCCTTCTCTGTTCTATTTGCTTCAATGTACTGATATATTTTGACTCAAAAATTGCTGCTACCAGTTTTTTGCTGTCAGTCTATTTATTGAAGTATTTATTTATTAAACAATGATTATTGAATAACATACAGTCCTTTATTGGGTAGGATGTGGTCTCACTATTCTGCACAACAGCATTTTAACATGTATTCTATGTTATATGTTGTCTTTTTGTTGGGACTTGTTATTCAATTACACATAATTTTCTGTGCTCTTTTGCATATATCTGCACTTGCACTTATGATGTCTGTTTTGTGCCTATAACTGTTGTTATATAAAGGTTCACTGTTTCAGTTCACTAGCCACTCTGAGGAAGACATCATCACTGACACTGAAATGTTAGGGCATGGCTAATGTGCATGTCTACCTGTGGTTCTGAGAGTGTCTGTTGTGCAGTGAAAGTTTAAAAGTTAGTAGTATTTTTGGAGTTAAACTGCTTTAGCATAACTTTATTACAGGATGGCTGAGTTTCAAGCTGACCAAGATAAAGTTGTTGCTGGTGGAACTAGGTGCTCGAGGGTTGGCTGGAAACTTGGAAGTAGTCAGTTTATCATCTCTGAATGGCACCTTTCTGACAGTTGTGGACAGGATGAAGAATCTGGGAGTCATTGTGGATTCTAAGCTGACACTACAACATCAGGTGATGGCCATGGTCCACAGTGGATTTGTCCAGTTAAGAATATCTCCTGAATTAAACCCTATCTTGGGAAAGATGATCTGGCAATCCTAGTCCATGCTTTTGTGACCACAGGGCTGGACTACTGTAATACTGTTTACCTAGTGCTATCTGGAGGGTTGATGCACCACCCACAGCTAGTTCATAATGCCATGACCAAGTTCATATGGAGGGGTCATATAGGGATCATACTGTACTTTACCTGTGTTGCGGCAGCTGCACTGGCTTCTAATTAGGTGGTGTACCACCTTAAAGATTGTTTTGTTAACATACAAAGCCCTTCATGGGTTGGGCCCTGTCTATCTGAAAGACCACCTAGTCCAGCATACTCCTGGCCACTCTCTCCTCTCCACTGAGGAATAATTATTGGTCATCCTGAAGTGTTGCCTAAAGCAATCAGGGGACAGAGCATTCTTAGCGGTGGTCCTGATTATTTAAAATGCCATTCTTTTTCATCTAAGGAGTTCCCCTCAGTGGAGGCATTCAAAAGGGGATTAAAAAGTTATTTAACTAAGCTTTAGGGAGGGGTACCTGATTTTATTTAATAGTACCTCCGCTTTTTAGATCAAATGTTGACTGTATTTATTTATTATGTATTATTTATTTTGTGGGTATTATCATATCATTATTTCTTTGTTTTTCATATATGTAGTATGTGAAGCACCCTGAGACCCTGGTATAGGATGCTGTATAGATAAAATTGCATTGCCTTGCTTCTCTATGGGCTGCTCAAGAGTACCGGTTCTCATCAGAAGGTGAGCTATGTATTTATGTTGCTACTGTGCTCTTTAGGAAGCAGTGCATATAATGTCTGTGAGGCTGTGAGAGATTCCCACTTTGACATGAGAGCCACACCCACCTTACCTGCATGTTACAGCATCATTTTTTCCTGGGGAGTCCTGTGTCTGTTGTCATCCATTGCCACCTATGGCTGAGCTACAGCAGCCCTCTACAAGTGGGGCCTTTATTACCAAGGTAGCTGATGCATTTAGCATACATTTCTAAGAAGTGGCAGCAGGCATCAGAATCTAGCAGTGATGAGGTCAGGGAATGGCAGATACCTACACAGTGTATTTAAATGGAGACATGAAGTCCCATAAAGGTAGGGGATCCCTGAATGGAGGCTGTCCAACCAGTAGATGGGAGACAGATCACCTGAGAGTCTTGGGGGGGTGGATGTAACACCAGAGAGAATAAGGGGACCAGCTGCAGCTTAGCTGAGGGTGAAATTAGATCAGTAGTCATTTAGCAGGCTCCATCTAGTGGGGTGCCTCAGTGAACAGGGAGCCACAGGCACATGCCTGAGTGTAGGTGCATGCTTGATGCTTAGGGGTGTCAGACCATGGAGCCACTCCTTAGTTTGGGCTCCTTGAGAACTGGGAAGCCACTGTGTAGTGCTCCTGCATCCTAAGATTCAAGCCAGAAGGGCTGTAGTCAGTGAAGTGTTGAGCCAGAAGGGCTGCATCTTGTGAGGTATGAGCCAGAAGGACTGCATGGTCATTGGCCATTTGAGAGAATATGAAACTCCTGATTTCAGTGGATCCTGCTCCTGTGTATTGCTACCCACCTTGCCTGAACTGCTGCATCTGTGGGTCATGTGAGTGCTGGCATTGCTGGCTGTACTTCTGTAGTTCTACCTACTTGAATTACAGTTGGATTTTCAATCCTTTTGAGAGTTCAAGCAAGTCTGTTGGAACTTCAGTTTCTTATCAGATTGTGCTAGCACTCTATGGCCTGCTGGGGGGTTAAAATGCAAGCTTGCTAATTTTCCTCAAATGCACCACCAGAAGAGCCCAGGAAATGCAACAACCAGGACTGCACCAGGACTTTAGTGCAACTCTTGGGTACCCAGAGTCTGTTTGGTAGTCGTGTTATACTTGAATCTGTCATTTTACTACTGGTACCAGTTAAAGAGTATACCACACACTATGTGATTTAATTAATCTCAGTGTGTCCCTTGCTTGGGCGGGTGCACTTGGCTTATGGTGTGTTGATACATGGGGGAAGTGTTTACTGGTGACTTGCAATTGCTTGGCCCATTGTTTCTTCTCCAGCTACCCAGGTCTGTGTTCTCCAATAAAGGCATTGTTAATTGTTTTAATTTCACCCTGGTGTGTGCCCTCAGTCTGTACAGCTTGTGTCTGAATTGTTTATTGGCAAAAATGATAATTGTTGGTGGTCCCCAGGGGGTAGTCTTGTCCAGTGTAGGGAGGTGGGTAGGTACTGCATCCCAGAGGGTGTTACTACACACAACATCTGTCCCACTTATTCTCTCTGGGTGGAGGCACTGTGTTATTTATTATTTTGGAATGAACCCCTCACTGCAGGAGAATGTACAAACCAACCCTCTCACCTCTTAACCACTGTACAGTCACCAGGCAGGGTGTAGACCGAGCACTGCACCAACCAGGAGGTCACACATTGGAGGTACTGCTGGGATCTCCTGTTGAACAGGTGGACACTCCTGGGGTTTTCCAGAGACCTTTGTCATTCAGCCCCCCCCAAACATTTTTGTAAAAGTTAAAATAGCTTTCCAAGAAGTAGAGAACTGGTGTGCATTCAAAGGGTTGGACTCACAAAAAATGCTCCTAGTAAAAAATGTGGCTGAGGAGTGGGGCAAGGAGTCAATTTTGGAAGTGCTGGAGGGTGCCTTGAAAGAGTTTGGGAGCTTAAAATTCAGAGTAACCAGAGAACCAGGCACCCAGGGTAGAAACTTAATTGTGGAAACTAAGAAGGACTTAAGAGCCATGGCTTTACCTGTCATGATGACACTTGAGGGGTCTCAAGAGATCTGGGTGGTGGTAAGAATGGGGAGTCCTGTGAGTCTGAAATCCCCTTCTCCATGCCTGAACTCTGGGGGAGATTTTAAGACTGAACTAGAACTGTTGCTGGCTAGCAAGGGGAAAATCCTTGGTGATGTCCAGACCTTGTTGCCTCCCCAGGCAGCATCTGAAGAATCTGGGTTAGCTCACCCTGCAGGTTTCAACCATTACTAATGCCCAAGATGTTGTTCTGACACCATCCCCACTCCTGCTAGAGAAGATGATTATGAAACTTGGATTGATTATGCTATCACAGTGCTCCAGGAATGGCAATGTTGACAGACAGAACTTAAAACATTGGTAAAGAGCTTGAAGAGGCCAGCCTTGGATGCTATCCAGTCCCTGTGTGTCACTGACCCAGTGGCTAAAGTAGACAAATACCCTGCCACCCTATACAGTGTATTTGGGAGTACAGAATCCTGTGATGACTTGTACTGGAAGTTTAAGGCCACCAAAAAGTGCCAGGGGGAGACCCTCTCTGCTTACCTACATAGCCTTTAGAGGGCTTTGCATAAAGTATCAGAAAGGTGGGATAGAGTCTAAAGACATGAACAAGGTGCGACTAGAGCAAGTATTGAAGGCTGACAGATTTTCATTACTGTTGTTAAAGTTACACTTAAAAGAGAGACTAGTTGATCCCCCTCCTACTGAGTCCTGCTATGGGAGGCTAGAGAAGCTGAGGAACAAGACAAACAGTGGGTAGCCCTGCCTGCTACCACTGCCAGTGCCCAAGTGTCAGACAGTGGGTGCTCCCTTGAGGTCACAGAGCCCCAGAGACTGATTCAAGAAATGAAAAGAGTGATGGTTTAACATGGTGTGACCAGCCTAACACCCAAGGAGTCTGATCCCCCAGTCTCCCTCCATCATGCCCACGTGAAGTAATGTTGTGTCAATGACCCTGAGCCATGGAGTGCAAAACTCAAATGCAGTTTCACTGGACGAAGTCCATACCCAGCTAATTGAACTAAAGAAACTGGTAGGAGATTCCATGAATTGCCAATCTCTTCAATTGCCTAGGAACTCTGCCTGGAAAGGGGGGGCTCCAATGGCCCTCCTGAGCTGGAACCCCTCAACAGTTCTCACATAGAACCAATGTCTACTGCTACCGGTGTGTGAGGAGGATGGGCATGTCCAACATCAGTGTCAATCCTAAAGCAATTTTCAGAGGCTCACAGATTGACTTATCCAACAGAAACTGGCCATACGCACTGCCAGATTATTAAACTTCAGTGGACCCCAGTAGAGAACTGCTCTGAGGCCCTGGGAACAAGTCCCTCACCAACCACTGGTGCTAAAGTTAATGTATGTGTCAAAGCCAAACCACCAAATACTAAAGTTCAAGTGTCAAGGAATTGGGACAAGATTGTGGGCCCTATTGTAGCTGTAGAAGCTCCAGTGGATGGACAGCACACAAGAGTGCTACTGGATGGTGGCTCCCAAGTGACTATAGTGTTCAAAGACTATTATGATAAGTATCTGTCTCATAAAAAGTTGGAGCCTTTGGATGGCTTAGACGTGTGGGGTCTCAGAGAACCTTCATACCCTCATTTAGGCCTGATTCATATCTGCATCTTCTTTCCAGTGAATGCTACTGAAACTCCTATTGCTGTGGAGATGTGTGCCCTGGTGTGCCCACGAACAAGCTTGTATAAAGAGATTCCAATTACTGTAGGGACCAATGTCCAAATGTTCCACTGCCTAGGTCAGCTGTGCAAAAAGTTTGAGGTGCAACAAGGAAAAGCATCACTGCCCCTACATGGGCTTGTTAGACAAGCCTACAATTTCAAAGTCATTGTCCCACCTGAGGATGTGGCTGTAGGGACCATGTGGCATCAAGAACATTCTGAAGTGGTGTTACCCCCCCAAAGTAGAAAGCACTTTCACTTGGGTAGTGCAACTTGGGGGACCTTGTCATAATCAGTTGCTGATGTTGGACAGCCTAGAGGAAGCTGGTTTGCCAGAGGGGCTAGTAGTCAAACCTAGTATGCTGCCAGTTAAAGCCCATGCTTACATCAGATGAGTAACTGTACATGTGACAAACATAACCAACTGACCAGTGACAATCCTAAGGTGGCAGACACTTGCCCTGGTCTATTGTGCTGACTTGGCAGTTCAGCCACATAAGAGAGAGAGAGAGTTCTGCTCTTGGACAACTAGATCCTTCATTGTTTGAGGTTGGAGACCCCTCTTTACCCACAGAGTGGTGGAACAGAATACAAAAGAAGCTGGTGCAACAAACAAAAGTTTTCTCTTTGATGAAATGGGCTCTGGGGTGCACCAAGGGTGTGGTGCATCACATTCAGGTCATGGAGGAAAGGCCCTTTCAGGAAAGGTCAAGACGGTTGTCCCCATCTGACACCATGTAAGCAGGGTATAAATTGTCCTAATGGTATTATACTGTATAAATGCATTTTATTACTACTACTGCTAGTACGTAGATGTCTGGAAACACTTGTAGGAGATGCTGGCCTCAGGCATCATGCAAGGAAACCAGAAGCCCCTAAGTGCCCTCCCACTGTAGTTGTAAGAAAGAAGAGTGGGGCTGTCAGGATGTGTGTGGACTATCGAACACTAAGCAACAGAACTGTACCTGACCAATACTCTATGCCACAAATCTAAGATGCTCTACATTGTCTGAATTGAAATCGATGGCTCACTGTGATGAACTTGCGATCTGGCTACCATCAAATTCCCATGGCTGAGCAAGACTGACAAAAGACTGCATTAATTTGCCCCCGGCATTGTATGAGTTACTCTGAATGCCACAAGGGATCTCAGGTGTGCCTGCCCCCTTCCAATGGCTAATGTAGAGAGCTGTGGGTGGCATGAACTTATTAGAATGCCTAGTGTACTTGGATGATATCATTATGTTTGGGAAGACCGTGGAAGAACATGGGGCCTGGCTGTTCAAAGTGCTCGATTAACTGGAGGAGTATGGTCTCAAATTGTCTGTTGACAAGTGCCAGTTCTTCAGGACCTCAGTCAAGTATGTGGGTCACATCGTGTCTCAAGACAGCATTAATACTAATTCTGAATATGTCGAGGCCATCACTACCTTGCCTAAATCCACATGGCTGAGAGAACTGCAGAGTTTTTTGGGATTTTCCAGTTATTACGGCAGGTTTATTAGAGATTACACCAAGATTGTGAGGCCTCTGCAAGACTTAACCCAAGGGTATCCCCCTGCCAATCAGGAAAACAAGCAGGCATCACAGTCCACTCTGGGAAAACTTTATTATAGAGTGCATGACCCATTTGGGCCCAGATGGACTAGAGCTTGTAATGAAGCTTTTGAAGAGATAATAGAGATAATCAAACAGTTGACCAATGCCCCCTATGCAGACCCCAGTAAGTGTTATGTGTTGCATACAGATACCAGTCTCAGGGGGTTGTGAGCAGTGTTATATTAAGAACACTCACAAGAACTCTGCCCCATAATGTATGCCAGTTGCAATTTGTCACTCTCAAAATAAAACTACCTGGTCCACAAGCTGGAGTTTTTGGCATTCAAATGGTCAATTGTCAATTAGTTCCGTGAGTACCTGTATGATGCTCATACCACTGTACATACAGATAAGACCCCCCTCACATATATTAAAATGACAGCAAAATGGACACTATAAGCCTTCACTGGTTGTCAGACCTTTCAACATATGATTACTGCATGGAGTATTGCCCAGGGAAGAGCAACATTGATGCCGATATGCTATCCAGAAGGCCATACCCAGAAGTGGCAGGACAAGAAAGGATCTGAATATCAGAGACTAGCATTCAAGCTTTGTATAAAAGATACGACCCAGAAAAATCACAAAACTCCAGTAAATCACCTTGTCTGGTGTATATTTTGGGTGCTCCATCTGACTGCATACCTGTGGCTTGTTGTAATGTGGTGTCCTTCAGTAAGACTACATTGCCACAAATGAGCCCTCAAGACTGGAGTAAAGAGCTGCTGGAGAATCCTGCAATCTGAGATATTGTCCACCCCTTCAATGCGAGGGATGCCCAGAGTGAATCAAAGTAAATTATCCTGACACATCTCTGTTACTGAGAGGGTGGAATAAATTGAAAGTGCATGATTTACAGAGAACCACAGAGCAAAGATGGATCAACTCTAAAACAACTGGTATTGCTAGTAAAGTTCATAAAGATGGCTCTCAAAGCCCTGCTAGATGAGATGGGACATTTGGGGTTGACTTTACATTGGACCAAGTTAGAAGGAGGTTCTGTTGGCCCAGGATGAGCACTGAGATGAAGAACTATTGCAAACAGTGTATGAGATGCATCCAGTGAAACATGCTGCCCACTTGAGCAGCTTCTTTGGTGAACATTACAAGTGCCCCCATGGACTTAGTTTGTATTGAGTTTGGAACTGGAGGAAAAGAATATTGCTCACATCCTGGTGGTGACTGATCACTGCTCCCTGTATGCCCAAGCCTTTCCAACAAAAGACCAAAGAGCCACCACTGTAGCTAAGATTTTGGTTGAAAAATACTTTGTTTATTATGTACTTCCAAAGAAAATCCATTCCGACCAGGGTCAGAATTTTGAAAGCTGACTGATCAAATAATTGCTGTCTCTATGGGGAATTAGGAAGTCTCAAACTACTCCCTACCACCCCAGGGTGATCCTCAACCTGAAATATTCAGTAGGACTTTGTTAGATATTTTGGGAACATTGGATCCTTGCAAGAAAGCAAACTGGACTCAACAAGTGAGCATGCTTGTCCATGCCTATAATTGCACTTACAATGATGCCTTGGGGTAATCCCCATATTTGCTTATGTTTGGGAGAGAGGTTAGGCTTCCAGTAGACCTTGCATTTGGGGCATCATCTGATCAGGACATTTTAGAGACTTATACCAAATACATTCAAAGATTGAAACAGCAGTTGGATGATGCTTACTGGTTGACCACAGAGTTGTCTAACAAAAGAAACATGGCAAATAAAACCCAATATGACAAACATGTCAGAGCTCATGAGTTACTCCCTGGGGACAGGGCCTTGTTTCAAAACTTGGGGTTGCCTGGAAAGCATAAAATTGCAGATTGGTAGGGCAACATCCCCTATGTGGTTACAGAAAAGCTTGCAGACTTGTTAGTGTATAGAGTTTTCTCAGAAGGGGAGCCTCACAGAAGTAAGACTTTACACCACGACCATTTGCTCCCCACTGGACAATTAGAAGTGCCAGATCTAGAAAATGGCCCTGTACTTCCTCAAACCAGAGGTTTTCATAGACACAAAAACCAGACTACTCAGCCTGACCCCAAACTGGATAACTGCCCACCCAGGCCTCCCAAAAGGCTCTCGTCAGAACTTGCATTCAATGCAATAGACTTGTCTGATGAAGAAGACAATCTTGTGAGATGCTATTCTACTGTGGACCTCCCCCAACTGTTAATGCTTCTGATAATCTATGCTACAGATGTTCAATGTTGTTTAATGTTTGCTCATTATGTCGTCTATTATTTCCTGTCTTATATTATAATCCCTATAACTGCCTGGTTGTTTTGTTGACTCAATGTACTAAGTTACAATATGTACTTGTTTACCTGCTATGCTGTATTGATGTATCTGTAATACCCGTTGTACTCTCCCGGGTCATTCCTGAAAATAGGCATGCAACTTGCCTAGTGTACCTACCTGGTTAACAAAAGCTAAATAAATAAATAAGTGGTGGATGCTAAATATACGATCCATGCAGTTAAACCCAGATGCAGAACCTTTTGAACCATCAGCTGAACTAGAGCATGTGGAAGATCCTGTGGAGTCTGACCAAGAGCCAGACTTTGTACTTGAACCATCCCAATCTGAAAAAAGAACCTTCATCCCTCCCCCAGAGAGGAGGGATGCACCCCCTCAGTTGCCCAGGAACCTGAAGTCCAATTGTGAAGGTCAGAAAGGCCTAGAAAACCCCATTTGATACTCAGTTATGATTTCCTGGGTGCCCCCACTGACCTGCCACTTTATGTGGTGCACTGTGGAATCTATATTACTCCCCATTCACTGCCCCACATTATATTCAATAACCATGAGGTGCAATTGGGGATGTAAAGTACTAGGCATGTTAGCTAAACAGGAACCAATTGTCTATGTAGATCTGCTGATGGAAATGTTGTTAATTCTGCTGCTGTTATTATGTGGATTGGAATCTGAAGCTAGTCTAGCCACGATACATTTGTCGAGACAGGACTGTTAGTTGTTGTTGCCTGATTATGCCTTTCTGATCTGCACTGGATGGAACTCGTGGAACTGCTAGGAGAACAATTCGTGGCTCGGGGAGAGTGTAAGCCCCAACTGGGAAGGGGCTTATCTGGACAGTTGTCTCTGCTGCCCCTGGAACACTGCTTGCGATTTCCTCATGCACTCCAGCCCAGGACTGCAGCTGGTAAAAGGGGACTAGAGGAGCCTGCCTGAAGATTGCCATACTGTTGCACCAACAGTGTGTGTACATTTGCGTGGCCACTTGCTTGAACATGCAAGCTGAATCTGCAGTGTGAGTGTTCAGCGCTAATAGCTTTGCCATCCTGCCACCTCCATACCCACATCCAATTAGATAGCCCAGGGGGCTGCAACTAAATCTAGGGACAACACGCATAAGGGAACAATAAGTAAAATAAAATAAAGACTTTGAAGCTCAGGGCTCCATTCAAGCATGGGGCAGCCACCTTTGTGACTCTTTACCTGTACAACCACCCAATCAGAGCCCAGCAACCCGAAGCAATTGATTGTGGGAGGATGATGTCATAGAACCCTCCCAAATGGACTGGTGGTTTTTTTGAGTGAATTGGAGGGCAGGACAAAGCAAAAGACAGATGGATAGCCTTGTCTGTCCAATAGAGACTAACTGGAGGAAAACGAGGGTATGTGACAGGGCTGGATAACACCCTGTTCCATTTGTTATGCAGAAAGAGTAAAATGCAAGGATCTGTTCAAGCCTCTACCTTTCTTTCTCTTGTCTGTCTGATTGGCAATCAAATTTTCTTGTGAGACTTAGGAACTGATCACTTTTTATTTTTTTTTATTAATTTAGTTTTTGTTAACCGGGTAAATGCACTAGGCAAATTCTGCCTATTTTCAGGCATGACCTGGGGAAGGGGGTTACAGATGAATGCCAACTGACCTTGAACCAGATTAAGCTGTTGGTGGTATTTTTAGTGAATGGGGGGAAATTTGGCCAGGGCACAGGGGAAATTCCCCTACTCTTTTCGAGAAGTGCCATGGGATCTTTAACATCTACCTGAACTACCACCAGAACAGGCAAATGGGACCTCGGTTTAATGTCCCATCTGAAAGATGGCACCTCTGGAGTGCAGCACCTCCCCTCATGCTGCACTACAGTGTCAGTATTGGGATTTAACCCAAGTGCCCGGCATGGATCTCATGATCCCTTCCCCCCAGTGACAGTCGCATGATCCCTCCCACTATCTCCCTGCCTTCACTTGCTGTTTGTTGCTGTTTCTATCTTTTCTTCACTCTTGCATATCTGTGGTTATAAAAAAGATGTGTGAATCTTTGTGTGAAACTGGGATCCCTTGATTTGAGAATGTATATAGTTATATTATTGAAATGATTGTAAAACACTATTTGGAACTTAGGGGGTTAGCTTTGAGATGCAGATTGACCTCCACAAACTCTTTTGCAGAGTTGTCAACAGGAGATTAGTTCTGGGACACCATGTTCTATTTTGCTGCACCTGCAAGGAACGAAATTGACAAAGTTCTGATACATTTTGTGAGAAGCAGGAGGTATCTTAATGAAATCAGGATGCATAAGTTAATTGCCAGGCAAATACTTCTTATGAAAAGAGCAATATTTCTTAGAAAGAGACTGAAATTTAGAATGAAAAATACCCTCAGAGGAAGGACTTTGTTTTGTTTGAACTGCCTATGTTAAAAAAGCATTCTGTATAATTTTTCTTCAATTTTATTGTTATTGAACATAATAAAATGCTACTTGTGAATTTTATAACTGCTCCTGGTTTTCCTTTGCTTCCTGATCTGCACCTCAGTGGTAGGTGGTGTTAGCAGTGGTATTTATACCATGCAAACTCTATGCCAGGAGTTTTGTGTGTGGGTACTAGACATGGTACCAGGGAAGCATAGAAGAAAGGTGTTGATCTTGCAACAGCAAGCCCAGAAGAATGACAGCTATACTAGCAAAGACAAAAGTCCAGACTAAGACTGTACAGCCCACACTAGTGATGGAAGAAGAACAGGCAGGGGCAGAAACTGAAAGCATGTCTGCCTTCTCCAAATTGTGGGCTATACAGCAAAGAGAGACAGAGAAGCAGAGAAAAGAAGAGTTGCAGCAACATGAGCAGCAGAGAAGAGAAGAGAAGAGAAGAGAAGAGAAGAGAAGAGAAGAGAAGATGCAACAGGAGCAGCGATGGCTGGATGCCTTGCAAGCTATCAAAACTGGAGGATCTGGCACAGATCCAGCAGAGCAACAAACATAAACAACTTAAAAGACATTAAACTTACAAAGTTGTGTCCCTTGGGTGATATTGAAGCATACCTGACAACTTTTTTTTTACTATTATATTTCTGCTCCTGTTGCCATGGTCCTATTGCAGGAGGGAGCCCCCAGCCCCATCCCCACCATTTACCGGCCAGCACTGACCCTTACCCCCAGAGCTTACCCCCCGGAGGGGTTCCCCAACCCCCACCAGAGACCAGATCCAGTGTGGCCAGCACTGTGGCTAGCTGAGAGTGGGGCCTGCAAGACGCCCTTCATCAGGCTCCATGGCTCCATTTTTCCCTGGAGATGAGGCATGTGATGACACAAGCAGAGGGAGCATGCATGCATCCACATGTACTCCTCCTGACATCTGCCCCATCTCCTCCCCCTTTCTCCAGTGTCAGCATATTGCCCCCCAGCATCTTCTAGGGGTCAGTTGAGCACCGACTACTGATGTCCCCCCTCCCCAGAGAAGGAGAGCAGTCCCTTGGATGCTCAATCCTTCTCCACCCCTGCCAAGCCCCTGTGGCCCATGCTCATTCCCGAACATGGGTCACTGGTGTAGTGTGAGGTAAGGCATCCAGCACCTCAGCCCTCAGTGCCACCAGGCTGGCAAATACCTGACAACTTTTGAAAGGGTTGCCGCAGCCTGCCAGTGGCCAAAGCAGCAATGGGCAGTCAGGCTGGTACTTCACCTGACAGGTAAAGCTCAACTTGCTTGTAGCAATATGGACACTGCACAGTCAGAAAACTGTGACCTTGTGAAAAGAGAAATCCTGAAAAGATATGATATCTCAGGAGAGACCTACAGGCAAAGATTCCAGTTCCTGAAGTACCATTCAGTTGACAATCCTCGAGAAGCCTTAACCTAACTCAGAGAGCTCCTGATTAAATGACTCCATCCAGAGGGCAAAGCAGTCTCAAAGATCATCGACATAGTTGCAACGTAGCAATTCATCAACATCCTGCCAACAGACATTTAGCTTTTTTGGGTAAAGGAACACCAGCCACAAAATGGGGAAAAGGCTCTTTCTTTGGCAGAGGACTATCAGATGGCCAGATAGACCAGGTAGCAGTGATGTGATAGCCAAAGACCGGTAAGACCCTTTTTTCCCGATTTAACTCCAGATCAGATAAAAACAGGGGTAGTGGTGGGGGGCGGTTAACAGATCTGCACCCAAAGACTTTACTTGCTGTAACTGTAACAAGCCAGGCCATATTGCAAGAAACTGCCATAAAAATAAGGGGGGCAACAATGAAGCAGATTTGTCCTCAGCAAATTGGGGCAAATATTTAACAAACATCAAAGTGGGGGATAAGACTGTGAAGGGACGTATAGATTTGGGAAGCAGATAGACCCTAGTGCATGTTGAAGTGCTGGGAAAACACTGTGCAAAAGGACCAGGTACTGGGGTCATCTGCATCCATGGGAACACACATTACTTTCCCACCACCTAAGTGACTCTGAGCATTAATGGGTATCATACCAAATTAAAGTGGGGGTAGTACAAAAGTTACCTTTACCTGTCATTATTGGAAATTACATTCCAGGATTTGTGAAGTTAATCACAGAGGGAGTACATCCTGCAGTGTCAGCAGCTGTGATTACAAGAGCACAGGCAAAGAAAATCTCAGATGCTGGGGACTCTTTTCCTTTTGGAGATTTTGATTCGGGCTTGTTTGAGCACAGCTCCAAGATCCAGAAGTTCAGGAAAGGAAGAAGACGCCTGAAAAAACAGTGGCAACAAAAGACTGATGGACATAAGGGGCTGATATATGAAAGTTCTGAAACTAAACTAATAACAGATTGTGATTTTATTTCTGAGCAAACTAATGATGTTTCTCCCCAAGGTTGTTTTAACCAGCTGGGGGTGAAATAAAACCAGGGTGAACCAGTGCTTAAAAAATGTAATGGGCTACTGTACAGAGTGTGGGCTAATCCTCAGACACAGAAAACGATAAAACAATTGGTCACACCAAAGAAGTATAGACCTGAGTAGTTACAGATAGCACATGATAGTCCTATAGCAGGTCACTCAGGGAGGGGTCACACCCTTGCCAGATTGCTGTACAGATTTTACTGGTCTGGAATTCATGATGATGTTATTACCTATTGCAGTTCTTGTGCTGAATGTCAGAAAGTAGCCTCAGTGACTGAAAAAGACAAGGTGCCCCTGATGCCCCTACCCTTGATAGATATACCTTTTGAGAGAATTGCAATAGACGTGGTTGGCCCCTTAGACAAAAGTAAAAAGGGTAATCAATTAATTTTGGTAGTATGTGACTATGCTACTTCATACTCAGAGGCAACTCCAGTGCTGCTTTGTTCATTTTACAAGAAACTTCTACAGAAGATATTTGTATAGCGTATGACAGACTGGAACAGACTGTTAACTGTTGCTGATGCTGTAAAGGTGAATGTTTCTTTAACCTCTGAACAAACTGCAGACATTTTTAACATGCTAAAGACATTTAGCAGTATTTTTACCACAGTGCCAGGCTGAGCAAAAAGGGTCAAGCACATAATAGTGACAGAGAATGCTTGCCTTATCAGACAAAAAAAAAAACACAGATTACCAGAGTAATTAAGAGCAGATGTGATTAACGAAATATAGCAAATGAACCAGTAGAGTATTATTGAAGAACTGAGAAGGGCTTCATCTTCACCAATGGTGATTGTAAATAAAAAAGAAGGGGGTGTAAGAATCTGCCGTGATTTTAGGAAACTTAACCAAGAGTCCAAATTTGACAGTTATCCTATGCCCAGGATAGATGATTTGGTGATAGATTGGGAAGTGCCAAGTACATTAGTACCCCTGATCTCACCAAGGGTTACTGGCAAATTCCCATAGCTGAAGAATCCAGAGACAAAACTGCATTTGCCACTCCTATTGGATTCCATCAGATCATCACAATGTTGTTTGATTTACATGGTGCACCCACTACATTTCAGCAGTACATGGATGCAATTTTAGCTACTCACACTGGTTATTGTGCTGCTTACCTGGACAGTGTCGTGGTGTACAGTCCAGACTGGAAAAGCCACCTGAAACACCTATGAGCAGTTATCCAATCTATCAAAAAGGCAGATTTGACAATTAATCCTACTAAATGTGCATTGGGGTTTGCAGGAAACCAAGTATTTGGGTTATGTTTTGGGAAATGGAGAAGTAAAGCCAGAGATTTCTAAGATAGAAGCTGTAGCTAACAGTCCTGTCCCTAAAATAACGAAACATGTCAGGTCATTTTTAGAGCTGGCTGGTTAATATTGAAGATTCCATCCTAACTTTGTCCAGTTGGCTAGCCCCCCCCCCCGAACTCACAAAGAGACGGTACCCAAATAATGTGAAATGGACCCCGGAGTGTGATGAGGCTTTTCAGGCTGTCATCAAGGCATGGGTCAGGAAGCATAGGAGAACTAGGAGCAGTTGTAGAATTCACCAAAAATATTTATTTACACTAGCAGTAACTAAAAAAAAAGTGTTCAGTATAACTATTTACAAAGGCCAAATAAACAGAAAAAGACCATCTGAGTTTTTCTTCAATCTCTGTGTCTGTCTAACATGCAATTGCAGCCAGTGGTGCTCGAAGTGGCTGAAATTCGCTCTACGTAGTGATTGACGGAGTAATGTGGAATCCGCGAAGTACTGCGCACTGCGAAGCGGAGTACTTCACGTTATAATGGGGAACGCAAAGTCCATTGAAAACAATGACTTTGCATTATTCCACCTTCCCCAAACCACTTCTCCACCAGTTTTAAGGCTAGGTACATTGAAATCAATGTACTTTGCCTCACTTTGCCTTGTTTTTGAGCTCTAAAGGCGAATTTTGCAGTGCTTCATGGGATAGCAGGTCTCATAGGCTCTAGATTGTTCTGCACAGCCTCAGTTCTGTGTAGTGTGTATGTAGTGGAAGATGGAGACAAATTCCTCTCACAGCTCTGTGATTCAAGTCCTTTAAAAGCTGTTAAAAAAGACTTTTTGAGCTATTTGTTTTGCTCAAAATGTAGTACATTGTAGGAACCCCCTCTTGTGCTCATATCATCAAGTATTTATTGTTTGTGTGTGAATTTTGAATGTTAATTTAGAACAGTCCATCTGTGTACTGTGAAGTGTGCTTTGGGGGAGGGGCATATCTGTGGTGTAGGTAGATTAACTGGGAGAAAAAGGCAGTCTTTCTGTTTTGGTTATATTTTTCTTGTACAACTGTGTTAATGTACACACAGTAATATTTTCAGTAATTCTTGACATTTTGTTGCTGATAGTTGTGGTGCAGCAGTGTATAATTCAGTTTGTTTAAAACATTTGGTTATATTACTAAAGGTTTTCTATTTGCTACACATTACTTGTTGGGTGTGTGAGTGTGTGTGCGATGCATGCCATTAAATCAGACACCTTTTATTGTGCCACAGAGTAATTGCAACAGTGTGAACCTGCTATCCACCGCACCTGCATGAATTTTTAATACTGCTTTGTGGTATCTTTACTGGTAGTGGACTGTTACCGCGGTGCACTACCCACCCTCCCCAACCAGCAAAAGGAATTATTTTCCAGATTTGGATTTGTGACTTGTAAGCACTGGTTAGGTGTTGTGCCTTTGCGTCTGCATCTCTTGAGTGCTCAGCGCAATCTTAATCTGTCTGTGCATTTGTAGTACACCATTAATTCTGGGAGACTTTGCATTTCTTGTTACGCTCTCATTTCACTTCATCAGTACTGGGTAATTTTCTGGACACAAGACAATACCATTTTGGGGGTGCAAATTAATTCTAGTGACTGTGTGTGACCACTGTAGAAACATAGAATTTGTCGGCAGATAAGGACTGCTTGGCCCACCCAGTCTGCCCATTTTCCTACCTACTGGATAAGCTGCAGATCCTAGTTAACCAGCAGCCTACTTCTTCCTACCCCAACCCCCCAGAATTGCCTTATGACTCTCCCATGCATGCTTGAATTCCCCACTGATTTTGACTCCACAACCTCCTCCTCGGAGGCCGTTCCATGCATCCACAACCCTCTCTGTGAAAAATACTCTTAAATTACCTCTGAGCTGCCCCCTCTATCTTCAAATTGTGCCCTCTTGTTCTTGCACACCTCTTTTTTGAAAGATGCTACCCTCTTGGACTTTGTAGATTCCTTGAGGTGCCTTGAAAGTTTCTATCATGTCCTCCTCTCCTCCTTTCCTCGAGGCTATACATATTAAGCTCCTTAAGTGTCTCTTCATACGACTTCCGGTGCAGACCTGCACCATTTTAGTTGCCCTCCTCTGGACAGCTTCCATCCTGTCTATGTCTTTGCGGATTGGGTCTCCAGAACTGCACAAGTACTCCAGATGGGGTCTCACCAGCTGTCTGTACAGAGGGATAATAACTTCCTGTTTTCTACTGGTGATGCCTCTCCCTATGCATCCCAGTATCCCCCCAGCCCTCCTTGCTGCCCTCTCACATTGCTTGCCCATCTTTAGGTCATCTGATATGACTACCCCCAGGTCCCTTTCCATTCTTGTTGTTGTTAGTATCTCACCCCTCATTGTGTACTCTTCCCCTGGGTTTTTGTTTCCCAGGTGCATTACCTTGCACTTCTTAGCATTGAATCTAAGCTGCCATACATTTGACCATTCCTCTAACCTTGCCAAGTCCCTTCTCATCCTTTCCACCCCACCCTGTGCATCAACTCTGTTGCAGATCTTAGTGTCATCTGCAAAGAGACATACTTTTCCTTCCAGTCCTTCTGCAATGTCACTTATAAAGACATTGAAGAGGACGGTCCTAATACTGAACCCTCATGGTACCCCACTAGTAACCCTCCTTTCTTCTGAGTGGACTCCATTTACTATAACTCTCTGTGTCTTATTCTCCAGCCAATTCTTTACCCAGGCTGTCATCTTGGGACCCACTCCCAGGCTGACTAACTTGTATACTAATCTTTTGTGTGGGACTGTGTCAAATGCCTTGCTAAAGTCTAGGTAGGCCATGTCCACAGCCCCTCCCTGATCTACTACTTTGGTCACCCAGTCAAAGAAATCTATCAGATTCATCTGGCATGACCTTCCCACTGTGAATCCATGCTGCCTAGGGTCCTGTGCCCTCTGGCCTCTAGATACTGACAATTCTTTCCTTTAGAAGTGATTCCATCATTTTCCTATCACTGAGGTTAAACTAACAGGTCTATAGTTTCCTGCTTCTGCCTTGCTCCCACTTTTGTGAAGGGGAATCACATCTGCCCTCCTCCAGTCCTCGGGTACCACCCCATCCTCCCATGATTTGTTAAAAAGGGTAGTCAGTGGTGTCACTAGTTCTATCCTTAATTATTTTAGAATTCTGGGATGAATCCCATCAGGCCCCATTGCTTTGTCCACCTTCAGTTTTAAGAGTTCTTTCAGAACCCTTTCTTCTGTAAATGGGCCGGTATCAACTTCTGTATCCAGAGTGTTACTACTGTTTGTTTTATGTATCTCCCCCTCTTCCTTCATAAATACTGAGCAAAAATATTTGTTTAGTATCTCTGCCTTTTACAGTCTCCCTCTGCCCACCCTCCCTCCCTTTATTAAGCCTCACTATCCCTCCCTTGGTCTTCCTTCGCTCCCTGATGTACCTATAAAGGTTTTATCCCCTTCTTAACTGAGTTGGCTATCTTTTCCTCAGTTTGGGCCTTTGCTGTTCTGACTGCCTTCCCAGCCTCCTTTTGCTTTAACTGATACAGTTCTCTGTCCTGCTCCTTCTGCGATTCCTTGTACTTCCTGAATGCTTTC
Organism: Neoceratodus forsteri; assembly: GCA_016271365.2. Taxonomy (NCBI): domain Eukaryota; kingdom Metazoa; phylum Chordata; order Ceratodontiformes; family Ceratodontidae; genus Neoceratodus; species Neoceratodus forsteri. The sequence goes on from CM028132.1 coordinate 730,995,871, forward strand.
TTTTCTCTTGAACCTTCACTGCCACTTTCTTTGAGAACCATAGTGGTTTCTTACATCATCTTGTTTTGTTTATTTGCTTCACACAAAGGCTTGTTACCTCTGTGATGGCAGTTTTATTATTCCCATTGTTCTTCCACCCTCCTTCCTGCCCATTTGCTAGTGCATTCCTTAGGCACTCACCCATTATGGCAAAGTCAGCCCTCCTAAAGTCCAGTTCTTTTGTCTTTTGTAGGCTGGCTCTATTACTGTGTTTATTGTGAACCATACTGTTCGATGGTCGCTAGTTCCCAGATGGCTACCTTCTACATCTGGTCTCTCTCCATCTCCATTTGAGAGTATCAAGTCTAATATTGCTCCCTCTCTCGAGTGGGCTCCAGTACTAGTTGTCTAGGCATGCCCCTGTGGGGCATCTAGAATAACTGCACTCTTGAAGTGGCAGCTGCAACTGCACTCCAGTTAACATCTGGCATATTCAGATCACCCATCAGCAGTATCTCCCTTTTCTGCCATTCTAAGTATACTTTCTATCATTTTCTTGTCCATTTCCTCCCCTGAGGAAGGGTCTGTATCTAACCCCTAAGTATTGTGGTGCCATTGCCTGTCTCCAAATTTACCCACAGTGCTTCTTCTCCTCCCTGTTTACCCGTTTGTTCTGTTACTTTTATTCCTTCCTTTATGTAAGAACCACTCCTCCTCCTCTTTTACCCTCCCTGTCCCTCCTGTAGATAGTGTATCCTGGTATGTTTATGTCCCAGTCATGGTTGTGTGTACCATGTTTCTGTGACTGCCACGATATCAGATGTTCCTCCTCCATCAAGGCCACTAATTCAGGAAGCTTGTTACCTAGACTACGGGCATTGGTACTCATTGCTCTCCAATTTTGATGGCTTTACCTTCTGTTGCAGCATCCCCACTGACCGTTCTACCTTGGTCTTTTCTCATTTAGTACCCTGTTTTGTAGGGAGGCTGGGATTTTTCTGCTGCTTGTCAGTGCCTCCCCTTTGACTAGTTTAAAAGCTTGCCAATGAAGCATTTAAACGATTGCTCAAAAGACTTGTTCCCTTCCTGGACAGATGCAGACCATCCTGCCAGTATAGGCTGTTGTCCCTCCAGGTGGAACCCCAGTCCCCAATGAAGCCAAACCCCTGTGCTCTGCACCATTTTTTCAACCATTCATTAAACTGCATGGTGCCAATTACCCTCGCCTCACCCATGCCTTTGACAGGCAGCACCTCTGAGAAGGATACTGTGTGTGCTACTTGTCTTAGGCCCCTCCCCAACTCTGCAATGTCCTCCTGCACTGCTCTAACCTCATGATGAGCCAAGTCATTTGTCCCTAGGTGGACAATTACGTCCAGCTCAGAATCCCTTGCAGCTGTTCTCGTGATCCTGAGGATGCGCTTCCTGTCCCTCCAAGCCATGGCACCAGGCAGGCACCTTACTTCAGTTTTCCCAGCTCCTCCCAGTTCTATCCCTAATAATTGAGTCCCCCACCAGGAGCTGCTTCCTTTCCTTGTGGTGTCCTCTGCCTCCTTCCTGTGGGCCTCCCTTGTGACAGCTGTCCTCAGCCTCCTTAGTCTCCTCTGTGGGTGCATCCATGGGGGAGCTATGCTCCCCCAGAATGGTGTATGGATTGTGAGTGGAACAACTGACTGGGTGTGCCTCCGTTCCACCATCCTCACCCTTCCTGAGCCCACTGTGGTCCAACTGCTGTGTTTCTTCACAATCTCTGAGGTAGTGGTGGTGGCTGTGGTGTTCCTGGATGGGGAGGTTCCCTTCCTACTGTCCAGTGTGGCCTGGGGAAGGTCCCGTACTACTGTCCAGTGTGGCCTGAAGATGGGCAACTTCCTCCCTCAGGGCAGAGTTGTCTACAAATAGGGCAGCATCTCAGCCTCCAGAAAGACTCCCGGAAGACTGCTGCCCCACAGCCATTACATTGCACTACTCCTCACATTTTTTTTTTTGTGTGTGTGTGACTGGTTTGTAATACAGAAATATATATTTATAATATACAATGTGTATGCTTAAATTGTCAGTGCAGTGTGCTAGAGAGGATATGACAGTGACATACTGCCACTCTTGAAATGATGTCAGAACCCCAGGTATAAAGGAACTATTTCCAGGGTGGGTGGGGTGAGGGTGGGAAGGGGTTGGGCCTAAACTGTGCCTCTGAAACAATCAGCTAAAAGCTCTGACCCACTGCTGCAATGAGTGCCTTCTTGTCATCAAAATGCCCTACACAACAATTTTGTAGAAATACCCTGCTAATCAAACAGAAAAATCCACACATCCAAGTCAGACACAGGTAAACCTTCCCAGCCCCAAAACAGGCCTGGTGGTTTGTGCTCGAGAGCCGTCAGCCCAAAATAAGTCAGCTGTGCTAAACTCTTCCTGCACTGAAAATCTTAAGAATTGTAACAAACAAACATAAACCTAGATCCACCACCCTCTGTTGCTTGAAAGACTGTCTTTTCCTGTTTCACACTGCAGGTTTTCTGTGACCACTCCTTAACCCCAGTAACTCTGTTAAAAAGAGTTTAACTATCAAACTTCTGCACCAGTAAATTATTTAAAAAATAGTTTCTGTCCCAAAATCCTAGTAGTCAATCCAGCTACCCCCAAGGGACAACCAGAATGCAGTATTCAAACACTTATGAGGTTACTTCCAAGATAAGCAGAGTTTGCAAGTTTCTTTTTCACCTCCTCAGCCAACTGTAATTCATTTAAAAATAGTTTAACTGTCAGCAAATCCTAGTAGACAATATAGCTACCTCCAAGGACCTACTCAAATGCAGTATATAAATCCTTCTGAAGTTACTAACAAGATAAACAGAGTTTACAAGCCCCTTCTTGGTTAAACACTAAATAAATGTGAATAAAAAGCAATTACCAAGGGTGGTTAGTTTCACCTCCCACAGAATTAAGCAAAAGTGCACGTTTGTTGCAGATATCAAGTGCAATACAGAATTTCTCACACAGCTCACAGTTGAAGAAAGTAGTGTCCTTCCAGCTCCAGAAAATGTGTTTTGTGCACATGACTGAGTGTGCCATTAATTCTAGGAGACTTTGCATTTCTTGTAATGCTCTCATTTCACTTTGTCAGCACTGGGAAATTTTATGGACACGAGACAGTAACATTTTGGGGATGCACATTAATTCTGGTGACTATGTGTGACCATTGTGTGCATGGTGGAGTGCACCATTAATTCTGGGAGACTGCAGTTGTTGTTACCCTCTCATGTCACTTCATCAGCACTGGGGAATTTTCTGGACACAAGACAGTAGCATTTTTGAGGATGCAAATTAATTCTGGTGACTGTGTGTGACTACTGCGCACATGGCAGTGTGCCATTAATTCTGGGAGACTTTGCATTTCTTGTTACGCTCTCATTTCACTTTGTCAGCACTGGGGAATTTCTGGACACAAGACAGTAGCATTTTAGGGATGCACATTAATTCTGGTGACTGTGTGTGACTACTGCATGCATGACAGAGTGGACCATTAATTCTGGGAGACTTTGCAGTTTTTGTTACCCTCTCATTTCACTTCATAAGCACTGGGGAATTTTCTGGACACAAGACAGTAGCATGTTGGGGATGCACATTAATTCTGGTGACTGTGTGTGACTACTGCATGCATGATGTCTGAGCATGCCATTAATTTTGGGAGACTTTGCATTTCTTGTGCTCTCATTACACTTCGTCAGCACTGGGGAGTTTTCTGGATACAAGACATGAGCATTTTGAGGATGCACATTAATTCTGGTGACTGTGTGTGTGTGTGAAGGGCTGCAAATATTGTTGTCACTTCACCTTACTTAGCATTAAGGTGTAATGACAATGCGAAGTAATAATCACAAGGTGAAGTGAGCCTTTTGCATTGGCCACTTCGCATAGCGGAGTGACAACACGAAGTGTCCACTTTGTGGGCACTTTGCTGGTGGAATTTAAATTTGCTGCATCTCTAATTGCAGCTCAGCTCTTGTAAGTCTTTCCAACCCCCATTCTTAACAAGCATCCTGTTTCTTCCAAAGTGTTCTTGTATGTTTCAGGCAGGTGCTGCAAGAACACAGTGTGCTTGAGCCGAGACCCCTTTTCCACAGCTCTTCTGCAAGAGACTTAAACATTTGCTCTCAGGTAACCTTGAGTTTCTAATAGCTTTTTGCAATAATCTCAAACTATAATTATATACATTTCAACAGTAACGCTATACATTTTCTATACAAAGGTATTCCAATACCAGTTACATTTCCACATAATGATTTGCATATATTTTTATATCAGCAGGTATGCAACGGAGGAAAAACAGACAGCAAGGGGGGACTGAGAGACAGTGAGAGGCAAAGAATTGTGAGACTGCCGGGGTGATCAAATCCTAGGTCTCACAGGAAAATTTGGTTGGGCAACCAGACAGAGAAGAGTCAGAAAAGGAGAGAATAGAACAGATCCCTGAATTCAAACTCTTTTCATAACAGGGTCCTATTCTACCTTGCCACATACACCCCCCCTCCTTAAGAGGGAACCTGTTTTATCAAACAGGTTTCCAAAACTTTCTCTTAATTCTCTAATATTAGCTTCTAACTTTCAGAAATTAAGCACATGTGCATTATCTGTTTTTTTATAACAATACAGCAAACAGTAAAGTTAAAACCCATACATTTGTTTTTCAACCTTCAGTACCATTAATTCCTGATCCATATCTTGACAGAAAATCAGCATTGCTATTCTCTTTACCAGATTTGTGTATCACCGTGAATTTAAATGGCTGTAGTGCCAGGTACCACCTTGTGATTCTGGAATTTTTATCTTTCATTTGGTTAAGCTAACAGAGAAGATTGTGATCTGTTGTAAGTACAAAGTCAGTTTCTAGTAAATAAAACTTAAGGGACATCATGGCCCACTTTGCTGCTAAACATTCCTTTTCAATTGTGGAGTACCTTTTCTCTCTGTCATGCAACTCCCTACTTATGTACAGAATAGGATGTTCCGTACCATCTATATTTTGACTCAGGACTGCACCTAGGCCTACTGCTGATGCATCTGTTTGTAACAAAAATGGTTTTCTCAAAGTCTGGGCTTCTTAAAACAGGGGTTGAATATAATGTAGCCTTAATGGGTTGAAAAATTTCATCACACTCTGGGGTCTATTTCACATTATTTGGGTACTGTTTTTTCATGAGTTCAGTGAGGGGAGCAGCTAACTCAGCAAAGCTGGGAACAAATCTCAGATAATAACCAGCCAGCCCTAAAAATGACCTGACACATTTCTATGTTTTAGGAACAGGGCTGTTAGCTACAGCTTCTGTTATAGAAACCTCTGGCTTAACTTCTACATTTCCAAGCACATAGCCCAAATATCTTTTTTCCTGCATGCCCAATGCACATTTGGTAGGATTAATTGTCAGACCTGCATTTTTGATAGCTTGGATAACTGCTCATAGGTGTTCCAGGTGGATTTTCCAGTCTGGACTTTACACCACGACATTATCCAGGTATGCAGCACAATAACCAGTGTAAGGTAATAATATTACATCCATGTACCTCTGGAATGTAGCTGGTGCACCATGTAAACCAAATGGCATGATGGTGAACTGATAGAATCCAACAGGAGTGGCAAATGCAGTTTTGTCTCTGGATTCTTTAGCTAAAGGTATTTGCCTATAACCCTTGGTGAGATCGAGGGTACTGATATATTTTGCACTCCCCAGTCTGTCCACCATATCATCTATTCTGGGCATAGGATAACTGTCAAATTCTGACACTTGGTTAAGTTTCTTAAAATCAAGGCAGATTCTAACACCCCCTACTTTTTTGTTTACAATTACCTCCTGACAAAGCGTCACACTTGAGATGTGAAGCACCAAGGGATCTTCTCACCTGGGCTGTCTTGCTCTGTTCTGTTTGTTTGCTTAATAAATTTATCTTTGGCAAGTTTAAAAAGTCTGCAATTGCCTCTTCACTAATTTCAGTGCAGGACTGGTGCGGCATGTTTTATGCTTTTTTGATGTGGACTGTTTTTGCCAGCACCTCCCAGTTTTAGTGAGTGCAGTGTTCTTTGTTTGTGTTTCAGCAACCATTGGTGATGACCAAGCACTTCTCGATTCCTCTATGATACCCAGTTCTTTCATTTTTTTATTTCCTTAACTACATCAGCTCTTAACTGCTCTGGTAACCTGTATGTCTTTTGTCTAATATGGCGAGCATTCCTTGGCACTGTTATGTGCTCAACCCCTTTTGCTCGGCCTGTTACTGTGGTAAAAGTACTGTTAAATGTCTTTAGCACATTATGAATGTCTGCAGTTTGTTTTGAGGTTAAGGAAACATTCACCTTTACAGCATCAGCATTTACAGTTTGTTCCAGTCTATCATAAGCTACATTAATATATTCTTTATCAGGTTCTGGTAAAACTAGCAAAGCAACTTTTGGCAGTTTTCCAACCCATTTCTTAAGGAGGTTAGCATGATGTATCTTAGTAGGATTTTTCCTGTCAGGGGTCTCAGTCTCAAAGTTAATGGTGCCAGTACATCTAAGAACTTTATAAGGCCCTTGCCACTTCATTAACAATGTAGTTTCTGTTGTGGGTAACAGTAGCAAAAACTTTTCACCTGGCTCAAAAATTTTTTGTTTTACCCCATGGTTATAATATAACCTTCTACTGGTTTTGGGCCTCTTCCTGATTACTATAGGCAATTTCAACACATTTTGCTGGCTTCTTTCTTAGGTCACACATATAAGATGTTATAGATTTGTTTTTGAGTGGGGTTATCTCCCCACATTTCTTTTATCACATTCAGTGGCCCTCTTGGCTGCCTACCATACAGTATTTCAAATGGTGAAAAACCTTTTGATGCCTGTGGCACTTCTCTGTAAGCAGAAAGTAGGTAAGGCAAGTATTGGTCCCAATCTTTCCCTTCTGTGACAGGGCTCATATTAGGCCCTGTCCCATGTGTGTTATAGGAGGAAACCAGATTACTATCTCTATTTCTATATTTTCTAACTCTCTATTAGACTGCACAGTCATTACCATTACTGTACTAATTCCTAATTTTCTAATTTCTTACTTGTTGGGTTCCCTGATACATAACATAGAGATAGTGAAATGATGGCTGAGACAGGCAGCTATGACAGAGTGTGACATTAGACTGATGTAATCAGTCACAATGGGTCTAGCCACCTACAAGATGCATCACAGTGTTAGGCCTAGCAATAAGACGGGTCACAATCATATGCCTGGCAACCAGCAACTGCAAGAGTCAGTCTTTGTCAATCTGTGTCTAAGTCTGTGTCTGAGTTTGTGTCTGTGTAGAGACTCACCTACAGCCAATGAGGAGAAGGAGAGAGATTTTCAGCAGAGGACAGGCTGCTTTATTTCCTGCTGGAGAGATTGATTTGGAGAGAGTAGACTAAAGATGCTGATATTTTCCAATTAGTTTATTTGTTTTTGTTTTGTGTACAATAAATCACCACTTGTGTTTTTTTCTACAACTTCTCATGGACTGTTCATGGTTCCTGACCTATAAGCCTCCAAAATATTTGGTGATAGAAGTATCTGGTTTAATAACAACTGGTGTCATTCTGAGTTAGAAGCCACACCACATCTGGAAACCTCTCCACATGTTCCCCCTTCGTAAACCTTTTTAACATGTGTTTTAGGGTTTGGTTAAAACACTCAACAAGACCGTCTGTCTGAGGGTGATAGGGGGAAGTTCTTATGGCAGTGATACCTAGCAGTCTGTACAGCTCCTTTAGTAAAGCAGCACCAAAATTACCCTGATCAGTAATAATTTCTTTATGTATGTCCACTCTGCTGAAATTTTTTTGCGAGCTCTGTTGCTATTTTTGAAGCTGTGACAATATGCATTGGAACTGCTTCTGGGTATTGAGTAGCATAGTCGCACACTACCAGGATAAATTGATTACCCTTTTTACTTTTGTCTAAGGGACCAGCCACATCCATTGCAATTCTTTCAAAAGGCACGCCTGTCAAGGGTAGAGGCACCAGGGGCACCTTGTCTTTTCTAGTGACTGGGGCTGCTTTCTGACACTCACCACAGGAATTACAATAGGTAGCAACATTCATAGGTTCATAGGTTCATAGATTAGTACGAGCTCAGTAGGTATTTCTACCTTTTATGAACACGCCACCCTATTATGGGTGGAAGTTATATTTTAAGTCACCTTTATAGTTATCTAGATTATTTTTAAATGAGGATATAGATTTACTAAAAACCACATTAGATGGTAAGTTGTTCCAGTATTAACAATCCTTTGTGTGTACCAATTGTTTCTTTTAATTGTAATATTATTAGCACCTTTAAGTTTTAATGTATGAGATCTAGTTATTTTGGTATTTTTATTCCTTTCTAATCCTATAGTTTCGAAAATTATATCATTCTGAAATGCTTTGTATGTTAAACATAAATCACCACGAAGACGCCTATAGTCCACTGAGTAAAGTTCTATTTTTTTAATCTAGTTCTATAGTCTAAGTTGTGCAAACTGTTTATTTTCTTAGTTGTTTTCCTTTGTAAATTTTCTATTAGTTTTTGGTTTTTGATTAAATATGGAGCTGTTACTGAATAACAATATTCTAGGTGTGGTCTAACAAGACTGGTGTATAATGGTAATAAAACTTTAGCATCTCTACTTTTAATGTTCCTCCGTGTACAGTTTAGAATTTTGTTGCCTTTTTTAACAGCTGAAATTGTATGGTTATTAAAACTAAAATCACTTGTGATAATAACTCCTAAATCTCTTTCTTGTGTTGTTTTTTGCAAGTAAGTATTATTAATACTGTATGGGTAACAAGGATTATGCTTTCCTAAGTGCATTACCTTACATTTGGTTTCATTAAATAGAAGACTTTTATTTAAGGACCAGTCTACTAGGTGATTTAAATTGTTTTGCATTTCTATTATATCATTTTGATCTTTTATAACACATCCCATTTTGCAGTCATCAGCAAATTTAACCAACCAACAGGAATTGTTAAGAGGACACATGGTTGATATTAGGATATCAAATAGGGTAGGGCCCAGAACGGCACGCCCTGAGGTACACCACTGAAGCCGGACTCAGTCAGATAGTAACCCTTGACAGATACTCGTTGAGATCTGTTTAATACCATGCATGAATCCATCCTATTATTTTAGAATCTATTTTTAGTTTTTCTAATTCAGCTATTAATATCTGGTGTGACACCAAGTCAAATGCCTTGGAGAAATCCAAGAAAATTATATCCACCGATAGTCCTCTATCCAAGGCATGACTAACTGGTTCCAGAAAATACAGTAGGTTAGTTTGACACAATCTATTGCTGACAAATCCATGCTGCTAGATATCAAAAATGTTGTTATCATTTAAATATTTAGTAATTCTACCCTTAAGTATCCTTTCTAACAATTTGCACATAACGTCCATTAAACTAGTTGGCCTATAGTTTTGTTCAAGATGTTTGTTACCACTTTTATAGATAGGTATTACTATGGTTTTATTCCAATTTGAAGCAGTAAATCCAGTAATGACTGATAGATTAAGTATTAAAGTTAGTGGTCCAACCAGTTGTTCCTTTAAGTTAATAATATATAATGGTGGAAAACCATCTGGTCCTGGAGAACCAGTATTTTTTAATTTATCGATAGCTTCCAATACTTCACTCTCTGTTATAGGGGAAAAAGAAGTATTATTAGTTTGTTCAATTGTAGAATCTGTTTTACTTGGTTGAAAAATATTTATAAAATAGTCATTCAGTCTGTTGGAAATATCGATTTCATTGGTAATTATCTGATGAGATGACTGTAAGGGTCCTGTTGAAGGATTATTTTTCTTTAGTGAACCTATATAATTATAAAATGATTTTTTGTTGTCTTTCACATTTGTTACTAATCTTTCTTCAAGATATCTTTTTTCTTTTATAATCATATTCTTGCTTTTGTTTGATATTTGTTTATATCTATTCCAACATTCGCTCTTTTAATTTTTTTTAATTTCTTGTATAATCGTTGTTTTTTGGCCTGTGTTTTTTTTATTTTATGATTCCACCATAAGGGGGCTCTTTTATTTTTTACATATTTCTTTCTACTAGGTACCCAAAGTTTATTACTTGTATTTATTCTTAACATGAGTTTATTATAAACCAAATTAATATCTTTATCAGTTAGGTCAGTGGCCCAATTCCATTCCATAAAATATTGTTTGATTTTATTATAGTTGGCATTTAAGAAGTCTTTTACTATTGTACAGCCCAAAGTTGCATTCGAGTAAGTTAAATTCATTGTTGTATGTACCATGTTATGGTCACTATTTGATAATGATTGGTCAATAGTTACCATTGCTTCTGCATTTTCTATGTTAGAAAATAGTAAATCTAATATATTATTTTCTCTAGTAGGTAATTTTACTAGTTGTCTCAAATTATTTATATTCATTAAGTCAAGGAATGAGTTCTCCATAATTGTGTTGCCTTTTAAATTTAACCAATCAATGTTTGGAAAATTAAAGTCTCCCATAAACAAGCAGTTTTGGTCTAGTATATTATCTTCTATGTTATCTAAAAACTTTTGGTTCTCTTCTGAATTAAGATTAGGTGCTCTGTATCCTAATCCTACCATGATGGTACGTTCAAGTGTAAGATTAATTTTGATCCATATAATTTCACTTGATGCATCCTCTTTTAGATTAGTTACAGTATAACTTTTGAATTTATTGTGAATATATAAGGCAACTCCTCTTCCTCCTCTAGTATTAATGCGATTTTTTTCGTATTTAGTATATCCCAGTATTTCAGTACCCCAGTCCTCATTTTTGAACCAAGTCTCCGTTACTCCACATATATCAGTGTTGTTTGTATATACATATTCAGCTAACTCATCAATTTTGTTTAACAAACTTCTTGCATTTAAAAGCAATATGTTTATTTTAGTATTATCTAGTATTGGTTTATCACTGACTTTAGGAGTACTAGTATTTGTGATATATTTATAATTTTGTTGATGTAGTCTTTTAGTATTTAGAGAATCCAACTTTTTTGGAGACTCACCCTCATGATTTAGTTTAAAAATTTGTGTATATGTACTAACATCTGTTTACCTAGTAGATCATTTCCTCTCCTACTAAGGTGTAAACCATCGTATGCAAATAGTTCATCTCCGTGAACAAAATCTTCCCAATGAGTTATACAACCGAGTTCTTGTTTCATGCACCATTTTCTTAACCAGTTATTAATCAATTTTATTTTATTTTGATTATATTCTGAAGCCTTAGGTATGGGGAGAATTTCTGAAAAGGTAATTCTGCAGTTGAGTTCCATTAGTTTATTTGTCATAGACACAAAGTCTTGTTTAATTGTATTTATTGGTTCTCTTAATAAATTATTTGTGCCTGCATGAATTATGACATTTGAGTTTTGAGACTTGGGTAAAATATCCTCTAACATTAGAGTGATATCGCCTATTTTTGCACCTCTAAAGGTAGACACAGTTCTAAACTCTTTGTCTGGATTACAAATCTGTCTGTCAAGAAACTTGACCATTGAATCACCCAATACAAAAAGAGGATTGAAGGATGTGTTGTTAACTACAGCTGATTGAATATGATTTGTAATGGGTTCAGAATTCATTTTTGGTTCAAGATTTTGGAACTCCATAATGCTGTTGGAAGGATTTTCATTAATCCCACTATCTGTCCCGTTTTCATTATCTTTGGTAGTATTAAAGATAGAATATTGATTTGACAATGTAAGTTCAAAAGTCTTTGCCCTTCTACCTTTTTTGGCTGCTCTAATGTTGTTAGTGAGTAAGAACTACAGGCTCCTCTTCCTGCTTCCTGTGCAGGGCTCAAGTTATCGGCAAGCAAACACAAAGTGTAAAATCACAATACAAATCACAGAGCAATAAGTTCATCTTCATGAATTCCAGGCCAGTAAAATCTGTACAGCAATCTGGCAAGGGCGCGATCCCTCCCTGAGTGACCAGCCATAGGACTATCATGTGCTATCTGAAACAACTCTGTTCTATACTTCTGTGGTATAACCAATTGTTCTGTCCGTTCCTGTGTCTGAGGTTTAACCCAAACTCAGTACAGTAACTCATTACATTTTTTAAACATTGGTCCTCCCTGTTTTGGTTTCACCCCCAGCTGCTTAAAATAACCCTGGAGAGAAACATCATAGCTTGCTCTGAAAGAAAATCACAATCAGTTATCAGCTTAGTTTCAGCATTTTCACATGTTAACCCCTTATGTCCATCAGTCATTTGTTGCCACAGTTTCTTCAGGCATTGTCTTTCTTTCCTGGATTTCTGGATCTTGGAGCTGTGCTCAAGCAAGTCTGAATCAAAATCATTGAAAGAAAATGTGTCCCCACCATCTGAGATTTTCTTTGCCTTTTCACCACAGCTTCCGAAACATCAGGATTTACTTCCTCCTTGATTAACTCAGTAAATCCTGGAAAGTCATTTCCAATAATCACAGGTACAGGTAACTTAGGTACTATCCTCAGTTTCATTTGGTGTGACACACCCTTTATGGTCAGAGTCACTTGGGTGGTGGGACAGTATCGAGTGTCCCCGTGGATGCAGATGACACCAGTACCTGGTCCTTTTGCACAGTGTTTTCCCAGCACTCCAGCATGCACTAGGGTCTGTCTGCTTTCCGAATCAATGAGTCCCTTTACAGTCTTACTCCCCCACCTACACATCTGTTAAGTACTTGCCCCAATTTGCCAATGACAAATCTGCTCCAGTGCCACTCTCCTTACTATAGCAGTTTCTTACACAATGGCCTGGCTTATTACAGTTATAGCAAATAACGTCTTTGGGCACAGATTTGTTACCCCCACCAGAGTTCTTATCAGGCTTGGAGTTTAAATGGGAAAAAAGTGTCTTATTGGTGCTTGGCTGTTACCTTGCTACTGTGTCATCTGTTTGGCCATTTGCTAGTCCTCAGTCAAAGAAACAGCCTTTTCCCCACTTTCTGGTCGGTGTTTCATTACCCAATGCTGTACATCTGTAGGCAGGATGTTGATGGATTGCTCCATTGCAAATGTTTCAATGATCTGTGGGACTGTTTTTCCCTCTGGTTGTAGCCACTTTATCAGGAGTTCTCTGAGTCAGGTGAAGGCTTCTCGAGGATTGTCGACTGAGTTGTACTTCAGAGATTGAAATTTCTGCCTGTAGGTCTCTCCTGAGAAGTCATCCCTTTTCAGGATTTCACTTTTCACCAGGTCATAGTTTTCTGACTATGCAGTGTCCATATTGCTGTAGGAAAGTTGGGCTTTCCCTGTCAGGTAGGATACCAGTCTGATTGTCCATTGCTGTTTTGGTAATTGGCAGACTGTGGCAACTCTTTCAAAAGTTGTCAGCTATGCCTAGATATCATCCGAGGGACACAACTTTGTAAGTGTAATGGCTTTTTTTTTGCTTGTGTTTTATTGCTCATTTGGATCTGTGCCAGATCATCTGCCTTTGATAGCTTGCAAGGCATCCAGCCATCACTGATCCTGTTGCTGCATTTCTTCTTTTCACTGTACTTCTAAACATTGAAGCTCTTTTTCTCTCTGCTTCTCTGTCTCTTTTTGTTGTATAGCCTACCATTTGAAAAGTCCATCAGGCTTTCAGGTTCTGTCACTGCCTATTCTTTTTCCACAACTTGTGCTGGCTGTAGAATCTCAGCTTGGACTTCTGTTTCTGCTAGTTTGGCTGCCATTCTCCTGATTACTTCTGGATGTCCTGCTGCAGAATCCATTCTTTTCTTCATGCTTCCCTGGTACTAGGTCCAGTACCCATGCACAAAACTCCTGGCATAGAGTATGCACAGCATAAATACCACTTAGGCTGACACCATCTGTCATCAAGGCACAAGTCAGGAAGCATAGGAAACCCAGGAGCAGTTGTAGAATTCACCAAAAATATTTATTTACACTAGCAGTAACATAAAAAAACTTGTTCAGTATAACTATTTACAAAAGCCAAATAAACAGAAAAAGTCCATCTGAGTTTTTCTTCAATCTCTGTGTCCATCCAACATGCAATTGCAACTCAGGTCTCTTATAAGTCCTTCCAATCCCCATTTTTTAAGTTATCCTGTTTCTTCCAAAGTGTTCTTGTATGTTTCAGGCAGGTGCTGCAAGAACACAGTATGCCTGAGCTGAGGCCCCTTTTCCACAGCTCTTCTGCAAAAGGCTTAAAAATTTGCACTCAGGCAACCTCTTGAGTTTCTAATAGCTTTTTGCAATAATTTCAAACTATAATTATATTTTTTTAAATCAAGGATGGAAATGAGAAAGGAAAAGTGTGGCCTACTGGGATTCGAACCTCAGATCTCTGGTATGCCGTTCCAGCACTCTAACCATTAAGCTACAGGCTCACTGATCAAAGTGTCTGAGGAATTTCCTTACAGCCACACACACATTCCTTTCTCTAGTGTTCCAATTATGCAACTAGGAACCAATGTTAGAAATACCACTTTCTCTCAGTGCAGTTTAACCCTGCAAGGTATACGTATTTTTTTTAAATCAAGGATGGAAATGAGAAAGGAAAGTGTGGCCTACTGGGATTCGAACCTCAGATCTCTGGTATGCGTTCCAGCACTCTAACCATTAAGCTACAGGCTCACTGATCAAAGCGTCTGAGGAATTTCCTTACAGCCACACACATTCCTTTCTCTAGTGTTAGTAATTATGCAACTAGGAACCAATGTTAGAAATACCACTTTCTCTCAGTGCAGTTTAACCCCTGCAAAGTATACATATTTTAAATCAAGGATGGAAATGAGAAAGGAAAAGTGTGGCCTACTGGGTCCAGACCTCAGATCTCTAGTATGCAGTTCAAGCGCTCTAACCATTAAGCTACAGGCTCACTGATCAAAGCGTCTGAGGAATTTCCTTACAGCCACACACATATCCCTTTCTCTAGTGTTGCGCAATTATGCAACTAGGAACCAATGTTAGAAATACCACTTTCTCTCAGTGCAGTTTAACCCCTGCAAGGTATACATATTTTTTAAAAAAACTATAATTATATACATTTCAACAGTAACACTATATATTTTCAATACAAAGGGATCCCAATATCGGTTACATTTCCACATAATGATTTGCATTTATTTTTATGTCAACAGATATGCAAGGGAAGAAAAACAGACAGCAAGGAATGGCTGAGAGACAGTGAGAGCCAAAGAACTGTGAGACTGTCGGGTTATCAAATCCTAGGTTTCACAGGAAAATTTGGTTCTGCAACCAGACACAGAAGAGATAGAAAAGGAGAGAATAGAACAGATCCCTGCACTGAAACTCTTTCCATAACAGGGTCCTATTCTACCCTGTCACACAAGCCATTAAGGCTGCATTATGTTCAGCCTATTTAAGAAGCCTATACTTTGAGAAACAATTTATGTTACAGACAGATGCATCAGAGATAGGTCTAGGTGCAGCCTTAAGTCAGAATATAGATATGAAGGAACATCCCATTCTATATATCAGTAGAAAACTGCAAGACAAAGAGAAAAGGAATTCTACTATTGAAAAGGAATGCCTTGTGGCAAAGCAGGCTATGGATTCCCTTAAGTTTTATTTGCTAGGAGTTGACTTTGTACTTATAACTGATCATAATCCTCTCTGTTTGGCTTAATCAACTAAAGTATAAAAATTCCAGAATCACAAGATGGTACCTTGCACTACAGCCATTTAAATTCAAAGTGATGCACACATCTGGAAATAAGAATGTCAGTGCTGATTTTCTGTTAAGATATGGCTCAGTAATTGAGAAATCTGGAGGTTAAAAACATATGTGGGTTTAAACTTAACTGTTTGTTGTACTGGTTGTTATGGAAAAAGGGATATTGCATATGCACAGAATTGTAAAGGTTAAGAGGTCATGTTAGAAGAGAATTAGAAAGTGGTTTGGGAAACTTGTTTTTTTTTTTAAACAGGTTCCCTACTAAAGAGGGTGTGTGTGTGTGTGTGTGTGTGTGACAGGGTTGAGTAAGACCCTGAAGCATTTGTTATGCGGAAAGAGTTAAATGCAAGGATCTGTTCTAGCCTCTCCTTTTTTGTCTCTTATCTGTCTGATTGCCCAATCAAATTTTCTTGCTAGAGCTAGGAACTGATCACTCTGATGGTCTTGCAACCCCCCCCACCCACTATCTCCCTGCCTTCATTTGCTGTTTCTATCTTTTCTTCCCCTTACATAACTGTAGTAATAAAAATGTACGTGAATCTTTGTGTGAAGTTGGAGTCCCTTGGTTTGAAAATGTATAGAGTTATACTATTGAAAATGATTGTAAAAAGCTATTTGGAACTCCAGGGTTAACTTTAAGATGTAGTTTTGATCTCCACAAACTCTTTTGCTGAGTTTTCAACAGGAAATTAATTCTGGGACACCATGTTCTATTTTGTTGCACCTGCAAGGATAGAGACTGACAACGTTCTGATACATTTTGTGAGAAACAGGAGGTTCCTTAATGAGATCAGGATGCAGCAGTTAATTGCCAGGCAAAGACTTCTTATAAAAAGAGCAATCTTTTGTTAGAGAGAGGGAGAGACTGAAATTTAGAATTAGAGACACCCTCAGAGGAAGGAGATTTTATTTGATCTGCCTATGTTAAATAAAACATTCTGTACCTTTTTATTTTATTTTATTGTTATTGAAAATAATAAAATGCTACTTGCACATTTTATAACTACTCCTGGTTTTCCTATGCTTCCTGACCTGCACCTCAATGACAGGGCTTTGGAGGAGCAGTGAGCAGTCAAAGAGATAGAGAGTGAGAGGGGTATAGACCTGCTGCTGGTACAAGAAAGCAAGAAGCATAGCCAGGCCAATAACTCCTGTGAGCCCTCTCCAGGGTTCAATTGGAAAACCATTTGTGAACCTTCCCCTGGGTTCATCAAAGTTAGGGACTGTTCCAGATGAACTCTGTGTGGGAGAAATTGCTGAAAGTGTGAACCATCTGCATTCAAACATTTATAAGCTGAACAAAGTGAGTCAGAGACCTGCAGTTTGTCCAAACTACTCCAGAGTCAGATAAGGGGCCAGTTAGCCCTCATCTAGGGGGATGGATTGGGGAACAGGGAGCCACAGGTGTATGCCTGAGTGCAGGTGTACTCTTGATCCTTAGGGGAGTCAGACCATGGGGTCACTCCTTGGTCTGGGCTCCTTGGGAACTGGGAAGCCACTGCATAGTGTTCCTGCATCCTAAGAGTCAAGCCAGAAGGGCCGTAGCCAGAGAAGTGATGAGCCAGAAGGGCTGCATCTTGTGAGGTGTGAGCCAGAAGGGCTGCATGGTCATTGGCTGTTTGAGACAATCTGAAGCTCCTGATTTCTGTGGATCCTGCTCCTGTGTGCTGTTTCCTGCCTTGCCTAAAATACTGCATCTGTGGGCCACATGAGTGCTGGCATTGCTGGGTGGAGTTTTGTATTTCTACCTGTTTGTATTACAACTGGGTTTTCAAGCCTTTTGAGAGTTCAAGCAAATCTGTTGGAACTTCAATTTCTTATAAAACTGTGCTAGCACACTATGGCCTGTTGAGAGTGTTAAGATGCAAGCTTGCTAATTTCCCTCAATGGGAGTGTTAAAATGCAAGCTTGTTAATTTTCCTCAGTGCACCACCAGAAGAACCCGGGCTGCTGTAGCTGAGAGAGAGAGAGAGAGAGAGAGAGAGAGAGTGCGCGCAGCCACCAGCTTCCTTAAAGTAAGAAGGTAATTTAATAGAGTACTTTGAATTAAATTCTTAATTTTGGGGTCTGTGTAAGTAAGTAAAAGTCAGTGTTTCGGTTCTCTGTTTTTGGGGTTGACTTTTCTTAAAGTAACTTTTATTTGCCAGGGAGGAAATCTAGCTGGAAGAATATTTGCAGTCATTTGTGACTAGACCTGTTACTTAAACTCTGTGAAATAGGTTTCTGAAAGGAAGGAAGGCACTCACCGGGATGGTGGGTCAGAGTTGTAGTTTATTGTTTTGGAGGCACGGGCATCATTCCACCACCTTGCCCCTCACCCCACCCACCCAAGCGTATCATTTCCTTTATGTTAGGGTTCTGACATCACTTCTGCAAAAGTGCAAAGGACATACACCTGTTCATATCCTTAAAGGCACAGCACACTGAACGGGGTGAAGACACTCACAAGCTTTCACACAGTTAAAAAAACACACAAAAACCCCATCTTAAACAAGAAGGGAGACAGACATGTGAGGAGTGGCACAATGCACTGGCTGTGGAGTGGCAGTCTTCTGGGAGACATTCTGGAGGCTGCGTTGCTGTCCTATTTATAGGCACCTCTCTGGTCTGAGGGAGGAGGTTGCCCACCTACATGCTGACCTGGTGAGGATTCAGGAAACCTCCTCCCCACCCAGGGACCACCCAGGCCACCACCACTGCCTCAAAGGTTGCCAAGAAAGAGGAGTGGTTGGACCACGGTGGGCTCAGGGAGGGTGAGGGTGGTGGAACAGAGGTGCATCCCTCCAGTTGTGACTCTCCACAATTCATTTGCCATTCTGGCAGAGCATGGTACCTCT
This sequence comes from Neoceratodus forsteri, assembly GCA_016271365.2. Lineage (NCBI taxonomy): Eukaryota > Metazoa > Chordata > Ceratodontiformes > Ceratodontidae > Neoceratodus > Neoceratodus forsteri. Next base: position 731,014,380 of record CM028132.1, read on the forward strand.
ATGGAGGCACCTGCAGTGGAGACCAAGGAGGTTGCTGGGAGCCTCCACAAAGGAGACCCACAGGAGGATGGCACAGTACCCCACAGGGAAGGAAACAACTCCTGGTGGGGGACTCACTCATTAGGGAGTAGAACTGGGGGAGGGAGGGGAGAGGGAGGTAGGGTGCCTGCCCAGTGCCATGGTTTAGAGGGACAGGAAGTGAATCCTCAGAATCATGGGAGCAGCTGCATTGGGGAGGAAGCTGGATGTCATTGTTCACCTAAGGAGAAATGACCTGGCTAGAAATGGGATCAGAGCAGTGCAGCAGGAGTTTATGGAGTTGGGGAGGGGCCCTAGACAAGTAGCATGCACAGTAACTTTCTCAGATGTGCTACTTGTCTAAGGCATTGGTGAGGCTAGGGTACTCCACACCATGGGATTTAATGACTGGGATTTGGCTTCATTGGGGACTGGGGGTCTACCTTGAGGTATACAGGCCTATACTGGCATGGTGGTCTGCATCTGTCTGGGAGGGGAGCCAGAGGCCTAGGTGATAAGTTGAAATGCTTCATTGGCAAGCATTTAAACTAGCCAAGAGGGTAGGCACTGAAGGGAAGCAGGGAAATCCCAGACCCCTCCCCCCACAAAATAGGGTAGTTAGTGAAGTAGACACAAAGGTAGAGAAGTTGAAAGGGAGCAGGATGGGGTAAATCCAGAAAGAGGCAAAGGCAGTAAGGACAGGGATGGGCCCAAAAGGGGTAAGGCCATCAAAAAATGGAGGGCAATGAGTACCAATACCCATAGTCTGGGTAACAAGCTCCCTGAACTAGTGGCCTTGATGGAAGAGGGATGCCTAGATATTGTGTCAGTCACAGAAACATGGTACACAGAGAACCATGACTAATGTGTCAACATACCAGGGTACACAATCTACAGGAGTGAGAGGGAGGATAAAAGAGGAGGTGGAGTAGCTCTCTACATAAGGGAAGAAATCAAATCTACAGAACTAAAGGGTAAACAGGGAGTGGAGGAAGCACTGTGGGTCACCATGGGGACATGAAATGCACCACAATCTGCACAGCAGTTGTTTACAGATCCCCATCACAGGGGAAGGCAATAGACATGGAAATGATAGAAGGAATCCTTAGAATGGCAGAAAAAGGAGAGATATTGTTGATGGGGGACCTGAATATACCAGATGTTAACTGGAACACCTTTACTGCAGCTGCATCCAAGAGCAGGGTCATTCTTGATGCACTACATGGGACATGTCTCAGACAGCTAGTGTTAGAACCCATCAGGAGGGAGCAATCTTAGACCTGGTACTGTCAAATGGGATTGGAGAGAGAATGGGTATCCATATGGCAACAAGCAACCACCAAACAGTGTGGCTCACAATAAACACAGTTGTAGAGTCAAGCCATATAAAAGCAAGGGTGCTGGATTTTAGGAGGGCTGACTTTGGCAAAATGGGAGAGTGCCTTAGAAAAGCACTAGCAAACAGGCAAGAAGGAGGGGTGGAGAAACAATGGGGAAAAATCAAAACTGCCATCACAGAGGCAACACGCCTTTGTATGATGCAAATCAACAAAACAAAATGAAGGAAACAGCCACTATGATTTTCAAAAGAGTTTTCAGGGAAGGTTAAGGAGAAAAGGATAGCATTCAGGAAATACAAGGAAACACAGAAGAGCAGGACAGAGAACTATATTGGTTAAAGCAGAAGGAGGCTAGGAAGGCAGTCAGAATAGCAAAGGCCCAAACTGAGGAAAAGATAGCCAGCTCTGTTAAGAAGGGGGATAAAACATTTTATAGGTACAAGAATAATAAAAACACACTTGCTATCACTGCAGCAACAAAAGGTCAGCACTCTATTTTGGATCGGGTATAAACTTTTAATCCACTTTTAGTCCACATACAAATTTTCTTCACCAACAGCTGTTAAAAATACAAAAACACCTTGACCCACATGAATACAGGTTCTGTACAGTCCGGCAAATAAACGGAAAAAGGAATAATTTAAATCTACCACTGATTCAGGGGTGCAAACAACTCCAGCCACATGTTTACGTTTCAGTGTCTAAACCAATGCCATCATCAGAACATGCTTTGATGATGGCATTGGTTTAGACGCTGAAATGTAAACATGTGACTGGAGCTGTTTTCACCCTGAATTGGTGGCAGATTTAAATTATTCCTTTTTCCATTTATTTGCCGGACTGTACAGAACCTATATTCATGTGGGTCAAGGTGTTTTCGTATTTTTAACAGCTGTCGGTGAAGAAAATTTGTATGTGGACTAAAAGTGGATTAAGAGTTTATACCTGAGCCAGAATGGAGTGCTGACCTTTTGATGCTGCAGTAATGGCAAGTGTGTTTTCATGATTTTCAGCCTCAGGTAAGGTGCACCCTATGTTTCCTGCTTGTTGTGCCAACATAGAGTTGCTAACTTTTTGGCTGAGCCACAAGACCAGTGTGTGAATTCTTTTATAGGTACATTAGGGAGCAAAGAAATACCAATGGAGGGATACTGAGGCCTAATAAAGGGGAGAGATTGTGGGCAGAGAGTGACAGTGAAAAAGCAGGGATACTGAATGAATACTTCTGCTCAGTATTCACAAAAGAAGAGATGGGGGAGGTACCTAAACCAAACAATAGAAACATTCTGGATAGGGCAGTCTATACCAGTCCATTCACAGAAGAAAGGGTTCTGAAAGAACTCTTAAAACTTAAGGGGATAAAGCAATGGGGCCTGATGGGATTAACCCCAGAATTCTAAAAGAACTAAGAGTAGAACTAGTGATACCACGGACTACCCTCTTTAACAAATCATGGGAGGATGGGGTGGTACCTGAGGACTGGAGGAGGGAGGATGTGATTCCACTTCACAAAAGTAGGAGAAGGGCAGAGGCAGGAAATTATAGACCTGTTAGTTTGACCTCAGTGATAGGGAAAATGATGGAATCACTTCTGAAAGAAAGAATTGTTGAGTATCTAGAGGTCATTGGGGCAGAGGACCCAAGGCAGTATGGATTCACAGTGGGAAGGTCATGTTAAACAAATCTATTAGATTTCTTTGACTGGGTGACCAAAGAAGTAGACCAGGAAGGGGATGTGGACATGACTTACCTAGACTTTAGCAAGGCATTTGACACAGTCCTACACAAAAGATTAATATACAAATTAGCCAACCTTGGAATGGGTCCCAAGGTGGTAACCTGGGTAAAAAGTTGGCTGGACAACAGGACGCAGAGGGTAATAGTAAATGGAGTCCACTCTGAAGAAAGGGGGATTACTAGTGGGGTACCGCTAGGTTCAGTACTGGGACAAGTCCTCTTGAATGTCTTTATAAGTGACATTGCAGAGGGACTAGAAGGAAAAATATGTTTTTGCAGATGACACAAAGATCTGCAACAGAGTTGATACACAAGGTGGATGGAAAGGATTAGAAGGGACTTGACAAGGTTGGAGGAATGGTCAAATGGATGGCTGCTTAGATTCAATGCAATGAAGTGCAAAGTAATGCACCTGGGAAACAAAAACCCAAGGAAAGAGTAGACAATGGGGGGGAGATACTAGCAACACCAAAAATGGAAAGGGACCTGGGGTAGTCATATCAGATGACCTAAAGGTGGGCAAGCAATGTGAAAAGACAATAAGGAGGGCTGGAGGTATACTGGGATGCACAGGGAGAGATATCACCAGTAAAAAACAGGAAGTTGTTATCCCTCTGTATAGACAGTTGGTGAGACTCCATCTGGAGTACTGCATGCAGTTCTGGAGACCCCATCTCTGCAAGGACATAGACAGAACTGAGGCTGTCCAGAAGAGGGCAACTAAAATGGTGCAGGGTGTGCACCAGAAGACATACAAAGAGAGACTAAAGGAGCTTAATATGTAAATCCTCGAGGAAAGGAAGGAGAGGGGGGACATGATTGAAACTTTCAACTACCTCAAGGTAATCAACAAAGTCCAAGAGGGTAGCACCTTTCAGAAAAAGAGATGTGCAAGAACAAGGGGGCGCAATTTGAAGATGGGGGAATGGCTCAGAGGTAATGTGAGGAAGTATTTTTTCATGGAGATGGTTGTGGATGCATGGAATGGCCTTCCTGAGGAGGCTGTGGAGTCAAAAACAGTGGGGTAATTCAAGAATGCATGGGACAGACATACAGCAATTCTAGTGGGGGGTAGGAGGAAGTGGCTGTTGATTAACTAGGATCTGCAGCTTATCCATTAGGTAGGGAAATGGGCAGACTAGGTGGGCCAAGCAGTCCTTATCTGCTGTCAAATTCTATGTTTCTATGCTAACATAACAGCCAGGCATTCATTGGGACTTTAGTGTAACTCTTGGGTACCAAGAGTCTATTTGGTAGTTGTGTTATACTTGAATCTATAGTTTTACTACTGGTACCAGTTAACAAGTATACTGCAGCCTGTGTAATTTAGTTAATCTCAGTGGGCCCCTTGCTTGGGCAGGTGTGATTGACTTATGGTGTATTGATATATAGGGGAAGTGTTTACTGGTCACTTGCAGTTGCTTGACCCATCTTTTCTCTCCAGTTACCCAGGCCTGTGTTCTCCAATAAAGGCATTGCTAATTGTTTAAATTCCACCCTGGTGGGTGCCCTCTGTCTGTACAGTCTGTATCTGAATTGTTTATTGGCAATAGTGATACTTGTTGGCAGTCCCCAGGTGGTGGTCTTGTCCAGCATAGGGAGGTGGGTAGATACTACATCCTGGAAGATAGTACTACACACAGCATCTGGCCCACTTATTCCCTCTGGGTGGAGGCTATTTATTATTTTGGGATGAACCCCCTAATGCAGGAGAATGAAAGAACCCAAGCCCCTCAGTGAGGTGTGCCCCATTACAGTCACCAGGCAAGGGTGTAAATCCAGTCACTGTGCTAACCGGGTGGGGTCACACATACTTAAGTTTTAACATCATAAATATGAAGAATATGGTTACTCACCATGATGAACACTGCACTTCTATGCTGTGAGACATGAGACTGCAGGATACAGGCCTGGGGCAAGTAAGTGTGTGTATTTGTGTGCATATACTGGTCACAAAGCAGCTGTATCATCACACGCATTGTTCCAGACTTGCAGTGAGCTTTGTTCAAAGCAGCTACATCATCACCCACTGGTTCAGACCTCTAGCTTGCTTTGTGAATGGCCTTGTGGGTCACTCTTGAAGCAGGAGCAATATCACACATAGTGCCCCAGGCCTGTATCCTGTGACCCTGTGTCTTACTGTATGCAGTGCAGCATTCATCATGAGATGTAACTATATTTCTCATATCGTGTTGTTTATGATAATAAAACATATGTATGAAGTAAGCAGGAAGACATGACAGGGTGGTGGTTGTCATGAGTTAATGAATGCCTAGGTGCATAGTGAGGCATGAGGCACTTACCTCCCAGTACCTTCAGCATCTGGAAGTGCATTAACCCATGACAATGACCAACCCAGAGTGTCTTACTGCACTTATAAAATGGGTCCCTATGCACACAAAAAACTGAAATATAAAAAAATATTTAAAAAAACTAGAAAAAAACTATTTTTTACAGTAAAATGAAAAATAATTCCTGTTCCAGCCAAACTGTATGGAAGAAAACTTGAAAAAAAAGAACAATTAACAGTTCAAAATCATCCACATATTGTGGTTTAATGTTTTAGCATTTGAAAAGCACAGAATGACATAACATAAAATTCATAGTATTTATTTAACCTCTATCACACATCACTAAAAACCAAAGCTGTGCCTGCCTTTCTGAAATGGCATATACTAGTGTGTGTGTGTGCGTGTGTGTGTGTGTAAGGAGAGAGAAGACAAAAAGAACATTAAAAGATGTCTATCCTGGGTGATCAAACCAAGACAGACAAAAGATAAGATATGAGATAAGATAAGACAGGAAGTATAGTACCAGAGAAATGTGAGCTGCAGCCAAAATAGAGGAAGTCAAAGTGAAAGGTTAAGGTTATTTGGTATGCTGATGTTTTTCTTTGCATATGCCTAACCTTTGTCATTTAAAGCTTGCACTTGCAATCTCATATACTTGTGGTGATGTTTGGAGTGATCAGTCTTGGTCCCTTTAGTTAGTGCTTCCAGCTGCTCATGATGCACATGCATGGCTCCTTTAATGCCTGTGCACTGCTGCTTAAGATCAAACTTATCACAGGTTATACATTTCAAGTGCACTTGCTGTCTGTCTATCTCTTTTTGTTTCTCATTTTCCTTTCACAGTTTAAAGTTAATATCTTTCAACTCTGCCATGTATATTCTAATACATTTGACTTTTCCTGCAAAGTTAAAACATACAAACGTTGCATGCAATAGGCTTTTTTTCTGTTTGTCCTAAAGTTTCTTATCTGATTCTTAACAAAACTGTTGCTTAACATATTCTCATGGGTCTCCTCTATGTCTAGCTTCCTCACAAAAATTCTGAGCCCCATAGGCAGTCACAAAAGCAACAATAAATTTATACATGTTATGTAACCTGTCTTTCTTAGCCAGACTGGGTTTCAGAAAATGAAACCTTCCACTGACAGTCTGTATACTACTATCAGGTACTACAGATAGAAATATATACAGTAGGTTGTGATCTTTTCATACCTTTGGTCCTTGATTTTGGGGTGCAATTTAACCTTATCCTAGCTGGAGGTGCCAAGATGTTGGATATTTGAGCCAATGATTACACTAGAATGGAGGAATTGTACTCCACAAAGCAAGGTTTATTGAAATAACACAATATACTGCATTAGCTCTGGCAGCCCAGCTTACAAGGTACCAGCAGGGATCAGTCACTTTCCCTTGGGCGGATGAACCAGAGAGGCATTGTGAAGGCTTCAGCACTTCATTTTGGGATTTGTAGTTCCTCACCCTCCTCCTCCTCTCAAAATTCATGTTACATACACTTTCCACTAGCTGTTGTCTTGACGGAACTCAGCATATGTCCATAAAAGGTAATCTTTCGCTGGGTACATCACTGTATTTTTCCAGTCTGAGACTGCACATTTTACAGTACATACATAGCCTTTTCTATCTCTAATTGTGTTTATGCTCAGCATTTTGTACAAGCTCTGCACAGTGTACTAGCTACCAACTCTAGTTATGCAATAGCAAGGACATTAGCAAGAAAAGCAGAAAGCCTTAGAACAGAAAATATTCTCATTAACCCTTTTGCCTTCTCCTACCAGCATTTTATACCAAGTTGTCATAATCCTACAGTGCAAGTTATTTTATTTTTTCCATGCTTAGTGCAGAAATAGCATCCAGTAATATACCAGTTGTCATCAGATCAGTGTAAGGTAAAACATTTGGAGCATGGGACAGCAGTCCTAAGTCTGGTAGACTTTCTTTCTGCTTCTATGTTAAGCACCTAGCGACACTGCACTTTAGCACTTGCTTATTTTTTTAACTTGCACACTTTCCTCATTTGTGGCATGTGCTTTAAGTACATCTACCAACATTTAGCCTACCCATGGTGCAGTCTCTTTAGTATGCAGTTCATAAATTGCCCTTGGTTTAAACAGAGGGAACATAGCCCGCTCCGAGTCTGAACCTGCACCGGCTTTTGAGTCACTTGCGATGCTACCTGTGACCCGCTCCTCTCACCCAGTCACTCTGGTACTCCTGCCACTGCTGCATGCTTATTTATAAAAAGGCTAAGACAAAGAAAGAGACTGGGGGCTTAACACACATGCAGAGAAACAGAGTGTGCAATCAGAAGTGATGCTGGGATAGAACCGTCTGAACACAAAGTATGCATGATTTCTTCATGTGCTGGTATAGCAGCATTGCTGAGCAGCAGCACAACAATCAATATCAGCCCTTGTTTTAAATTTTTGTTAAATATTTAAAAAATGTAGAAATGCTGACTTTACTCTTGAGTCTGCGATTTGGTGACAGTGCAAGTTGGCAGGTGGTCTAGCTGACAGTAATGGAAGGAGGGACGTGTAGGAGTGCTGCAGGCAGGATTAGTAAAACTGCAGTTTTAGCTGAAGATTGTAGGCCTATGTAAGTGATAGTTGAGCAAGAAAAAGCAAGTAGATGGGTTTAAATGTTTATTTTTCTATTAGGTGTGTGATAGGTTGTGGGTGGGTGGAGAATTTTAAAATGTGGTAAAATGTCATTTTGGCAGTTATGGCAAGTTCAGGACTATTAAGACTTTTAACCTTACTAACATGGCTGCCAGAAATCTTTTTCAAAAAATGTCTGGGAGGTATGGCTATATAGGTGCATTGCATCTTTGTTGCTAGAAGGGTTCCCGACCCAGTGATCATCATCTCATAAGGCACTGGGTTCCAAACCTCCACCAGTGAGAATACAGCAAATTCCCTACCCATTTTATAAACCTGGATTGTGCTTTGGCATTCAATTCAGTGGGGTTCACAGGGGTGGTGAATGGGGTGGATGGAGTTAGGGTTCAAAAATGCATCAATGGGCAGCTAACCAAAGAAGGTGGAAATACAGTGGGGAATGCACTGATAGAACCAGTGGGTAAAAATAGAGCCTAAACTGTAAGGTCTCAGTGAAGAGAAAATGTAATCTTGATTTTGCCAATATCAAGATAGTTTCAAGAAGGGGGGGAATAAAGTATGAAATAGCTTGCAAAGGTTTAAAATATTGGTGATGAGAAGCAGTGGCGTCATGCCCATAGGGCCCTAGGGGGCATGCGCCCACCCCAATATTGTTGTGAAGGCTATTTAAAAAGAAGGTTTTTAGTATTTAATTTTTTAATGGTTCGTGTACCGAAAAAAATAATGTTGTTTTTCAATGTCTTTTTGGTGGGGGATGGGGTGGGGATTCCGAATTGAAGACTGACTGAGAAAAGCGGTTTAAAAAAATGTGTTTACTCCCATTGGTCTGGTTACTGGATTCAGGGTTGAGCACCTGTAAAGAGAGAGAGAGACAGTCACAACAATCAGTTGATTGGCTGCTGGCTGGTAGTTACCACCAATCAATTATCTGTACAGTAGAGGTGTGAAGAAATAACTCGCATGACAAATTGGTTCTTCTCTTTGTTGTTGTCTGACATCCATCCTTCAGTTGGACACCATTCTCAGCCTGACGGTCGGTCACCGAATTCTGATTGAGTTGAGACAAAACACAGATGAGTTATCAAACAGTCGGCACTTAGAGAGCGCGGTTAGTTGGGTGACCTGGTCGGGTGTATTCCCATTCTTTGAGACCAGAATGAAGTTTCAGGCTGCTTCCTAGTTTGAAAAAGGTCAGTAGTACTGTTTCCTGTATTCCCCTCAAATCCACCAGCTAGCAGTCCATGAACATGCCCCCCTGCCACAAGGAAACCACTCACAACTTCCTTTTTACTGCCAAGAATGTGCACAGTGTTTACGGTAAGAGGCATGTTGTGTAGTCATTGGGGGGATGAAGGAACCGTGGGCAATTCAAAAATGGTGGGACAGGAGGCAGTCGTTAGTTCAGTGATTGACTGGATGTCAGAGGAAGGAAGTACACTGACAGAGAGTCATGGAGAGCAAATGGTCTCTAGATCAGAATTATAAACGGTAAGTCCAGAGGCTGGAGTTTTGGCAATGTTGTGGATAGGATATGGTGGACAGGTGGTGGTTGTAGTGGCAAGCTTGTTTCCCCTTCTGCTTGGAGTGCTGGCCCCGGTGGTGTCCCTGCTCCCAGAGAGACTAGGCAAATGGATCAATTTCTGCCTGTAAGTCGAACACAAGAGGCAAGTTTAAAAAAAAATTCAGTGCCCTCCTCAGCTCGGGGACTCCAGGAAGGGAAGGTTGCTCGAAGCAGAAAGCTCCAACCAAACTGCAGAAATGGACAGCTGCTTACTCCAGAGTAGGTGTGTCCTCCTGTCCTGTCTTAATTGCCTGGCCTGTGTGCCCGCATGTGGGTCAGTCAGTCATTCAGTCTCGAAGGACTTCATTTTTTTTTTTTTTTATGGGTTACACTTGTGCTATATGTGGAATTTTGCTCAGTTACAGTATATCACGGTAAGCTAAAATGTTATGACCTGTGTGACTCTCCTAACACCAAAATTCATTATTAAGCCACGAGAAGCAGAGCAGCATGTTAATAGTGAGGAAGCCGATCGATAAGGTCATTATCATCATTGTTCTACAGCCCCAGACCAGTAAATAAATATGATGGGATAAGCAGAGCAACAATAAGCCTGTGGTAGCTTGCATATTATAAGAATAAAAAATAAATTACACATGTTAAGTTGACATAATTCTGTGTGTGTCCAAATGGTACAGACTACTTTCTGCTGTGAGACTAGGTACAGGAATGTTGGCTTTTAAAGCTAGCCCCAGGGCTCTGTAACCCTGAATTGCATTCTCATTCAGGAATTCCTTCTTTGAAGCCCTGTATGCTGCAAGTGACCACAGTCTCGCTGGGCAGACTATTATATGTGTGAAATAATGATTGATGGTATTTCCCCTAAATATGCCCTCCTTTGTTTGAGGACATGCCCTCTATTGTAATTACAGGCACACTCTCTGTGCATTCAACATTTTGACAATCCCTTTTAGTATTCAGAAAACTGTGGTCTTGTCCCATCTCACAGTGCCATGTAATGAGCAAGGCACTTCCCCTGGCACTGCACATGGCTGTTTTCATTACATTGTACAGGAGAGGATGAAGAGTAAAGGAATTGCTGCATCAGTCTTACGTTTATGCCAGCTCTGCCTTTCCTCATGATTATCCATTGTTACTGCTTTCTCGCCTGTTAGTCCAAAATCCCATTCATTCCAGTCCTTTCTATAGAGAAAATATATATTTTATAAGAGGCAAAAATACCAAATTTACATTACTGCATACAGTTGCAAAACAGAAGTAAAGAGCAATTATATTAATAGCTTCCAGCATGAGGTCTGAGCCTGGTTCAGGTGCCATGCAATCTTTTGGAAGAGCTTTTTTGCTGTACTATTTTTAAATAAATGTTCTGGGGTGTAGTCAGATGTTAAGTAATAAATCACCATAACCATACCCACGTCAGAGTGATATGTTCTACAGATAGGAAGACAATCCTTGTGCTGATGGTGACAGCACATATTTATTCAACATTTGTGAATCTCCACTTGTTATTATTTGCAACCCATGCTGCAGACAAGGGAAGGGGTGCCAGTGGGATGTGAACCAGTGTAGCAGATCAAGTGCAAGCAAGTCCAGTGGCTGATTATTCTCTGACTGTAGGGCAAATAATATGAGGGCATGGCTTCTGGTATAATGAGTGCTATGACATTAGAGGGTGCCTCAGTTTAAGAGCCTGAAATTTTAGTTTATGAGTTTGCTTATCCCACTCTGTATGGTGCTATTTTTTTTTTTTTTTGCAATTTTCAATACAGGTAGTGTAATACTTGAAGGAGAGTTAAGTAGATGCTGATTTTGGGGTGTCAAGTATAATATCCGAAATAACTTCTGAGGGCTGCAGAGTTTCTCTGATTCAGCCTTCATTGTGTGAGCACAGGGGCACTCGGGGTAAGTTGCCATGACAATGAAGTTTTTTTTTTCCCCGTTGTTTAACCAGGAGGGGCACACAAAGCTGAAAGCTTGTTTACAGGTGCAACCTGGGAGCACAGGGAAGTTAAGTGACTTGCTCAGGGTCACACAGGATGCAAGTGGGGGCTGCATTATGGAGGTGATTATAAGCTAAAATGGGGAGGATCTGTGCTGTAAGTGCTGATGATCTTAGCAAGACTTTTCTTTTGAGATGGCTGATTGGCAAGTGAAACCTTTTTAGTATCATAAAATATCCATAGCATCTTCAGATGAAGTTTAATTGCTATTCTGTATTTCTGATAGGAAAAGGAATAAGGAACAGTACAAACCATTAATGAAATTATATAATTCTATGTGTATATTATTTTTTTATCATTTTAAAAAATGAAAATTGTAACTGGAGTCAACATGATTTGACCTTAGGGTATGTGTATGGTGAATTAATAATTTTGCACTGAGAGGAGCCTATCAATTGTACTTACCTAATACCTTAGTACATGTGGCTATGTGAACTTGACTACAGGAAGTCAGATTGGAAGTTAGCAACACCCCCAAGCACGGTCTATTGTTGATGTTAATGTTAAAACCAAATATTTTTGCTTAGGTCTTACAATGGGTACAAAAAAAATGCCTTTCAATTAAAAAAATGCATAATTATTTTTTTTTTTGTTAAACTTAAGTAAAAGAAGTTGCTTTCCCTCTTCAAGCTTTATCCACAGCCATTCAGTTCTAGCAAATTACACAGGTTCTGTTATTTTTTATTGGGAACTGCCAAACCTTTTCAGTATAATAAACATATATGACACTGATTTGGCTGCAGTTTGATGGGGTTTAGGAGGGTTGCTAACGGGTGAGATGTGATACTAGGAGCAAGTAGTTGTCCTGTGATACAGATGGAGGGAGCAATGACAGCTGGGATGGTGTAGGGCAGGGGTTCTCAAATGGTGAGGCCAGCCTCCCTGGGGAGGCCCCAACCTGTTCCAGGGGAGGCTCAAGCAAGTCTGAAAAAGTGCTGTATTTAAATTTTGAGTTTCATATATTTTGTGTGAAGAGGTGAAGCAAACTGAAAGAGGATAATAGTAGGTAAATCTTATGTATTTATTTACTAATAGGTGACAAGGGAAGGTGAATGAGCCAAAGCTCATTTCAGGTGTACTCGGGGAACAGTAGGGAGTCAATACATTTCAAAAGGTAACTGCAAAACAATCAAGAAATACACAATGAACAATAGTGCAAACAAATATGAACAATAAAGTAATAATGAGTGGTGGTAATTGATCAATTTGTAGTCTGATGGCAGAACAGCCCAAATACAAAGGTTAAAAATAGAAGTGCTAAGAGCAATAGCAGGGAGGAACAAAGTAATTCCTGAGAAGTTGCTTAGGAGCAGGGAAGGACAGAGAGAGGCAAAGTACGTAGGAAGGTTATTTTGTATAGAGAGGAAACAGAGAAAGTAGTCTGACCCATGAAGGTACTGCAACAAGGGGAAACAATAGTTGAAGAATAAAAATAGTGGAGCAAGTAGGCTGGCCTGTAAGGGGGGGGGGTGGTTACAGTAAGCTGAATAACATTTATTTATTTTATTTATTTGTTATTCGGATAATGCTTTTGAGCACAGGAGCTCTTTTTCAAAGGTTCCACGTCAGTATAAGACAAAGAACTGAATGTGAGCCAAGTACTCAAAGGGGTTTCAATTTAGTCAAGGTGTACTGCGCAAAGTACAGCATGTTATTTTTCTTTGGGGAGGTCCAAGATTATTTCAGTTTTTTGAGGGAGGCTCAAAATCTTTTCCATGGATTTGGGGAGGATCACTGTGACAAAGTCTGAGAACTATTGGTGTAGGAGATGGGGGTGCTGTGCTGTAAGAAACAAACATAGATGCTGTTTCTGTGCTGAAGGGGGATGGGTTGCCTGTGCTGTGAGAACTGTGCCATGAAACAAACCTCACTGCTTATGTGTTGTGCTGAAATGAGAGGGGGATGTCTGACCTGAAAGGGCTTTTTCTATTCTGAAATGAGGTGGGGGATCTTTGCTGTAACTTAGGGATAAGCAGCAAAATGAACCTCATTTCTTGTTTCCTGCATGCCAGGGGGAGCGGAATATCTCTGGTTTTAAATGGGGTGGGGGGGCTGAAACCTGTGAAGGGGGATCAAAGGGAAGGATTTATACTTTTGCACATAAATATTTGGTTTTACATAAATAAAAAAACACAACAACAGATGATGTATCATTATTATTCAAATATAATATTTATAGTTGACTATAATGAAATGAAAATTGAAATGGTGATTCCTATCATTTAGAAGTTAATGGATCAGCTACAAGTGGACTAAGTAGATATGTGATTATATATGATAAAACTGAACTTTTGCATGTTGTGAGTCTTTTGTGATAAAAGACTCACAGAATGGACAAGTTCCGACTAATTCTTAAAAAAATTTAATACAAAAGGTTAACACTGTAAGTAGAATGAACAAAGGACAAAAACAATTTATCATTTCTCTAACCTATGTCAGTATAGTGTATGGTAGAATGTTGTTATGGATAGAAATCCATAACTAGAATGAGTTGTTATGCTGCAGTAGCTATGTCATCACAGCTGTTATGCTGCACTAGCTATGTCACTACTGCAGCATAACAACTTGGAATGCTGCCACATAGTTGCGTTCCTCAATCCAGTTAAGCTGGAAGTTGCTGTTTTTTTAAACTTGAACTTCCAGAAACATCTGTAGCACCATGTGTCAGTTAAAAAAAAAAGAAATGTTAAAATAGTGTCTCCAGCTGGTTTTGTGTGATTTTTCTATGCTGTGACTGCCCATACACTATAAAAGATTGTGCATGAGCAGTCATACACAAACAAGGACATTCTTGTATCTTGACGTTCCCTTGGTAACAGAGTACCTCTCGAGCTGCACTCTCGAGGTCATCTGTTACCAAGGAAACCTCTCGATTCAAGAACATCCTTGTTATGTATGACTGCTCATACATAATCTTCTATATTATGGCAATTAGCCTGTTGGGGAACAGCTTTCTGGACTGCTAAAAGTCACCAAAATGCACCATTTGACTTCAGTTTTTCAAAATGTTCCCGGGGGGGCATGCCCCAGACTCTCCTAGAGAGCTTGAGATTTTCTGCCCCTCCAGAATTTCTGACTGCATGATGCCCCTGACAGGAAGATTGGGAAGGTAGCATGCAAGGTGAAAGGGAAGCTAATACTAAAGAAAGTGAAAAATGTTACTAGTAACATGACAGCAGATTAGTCTACCCCACTCACCAGTGAATCCTGGGGGAAAAAGAAAGAGAAAACAAGAACAATAGAAAGGTACCCTTATGAAGCATATAGACTAAATAGCCTGGGGCAGGGGTGAAAGTGAATAGGCCAGTGAAGGAAGATATAAAGGTGAATCAACAATAGGTGCATAAGAGAGTTAATAATTTATATTAATAAATAGCAAACAAATGTATTAGAACATCAATGTGACCAGAGTTTTATGGACTGAAATGTGCACTGAATGTGATGTATGTAGTGTGATGAAATGATTAATAAAGTTTAAGTTACAAAATGCATGGAGAGGCTGGTTTCATGCACACCTGTAAAAAGGTAACTAACTCATGCTATACATCATATGGTTAAGGTGCACCTATTTAAAACATCAGAACAAAGGCATGCATATATGAAGTATACATTTTTTTATTTCAAGTGCAAAACATTAATCTGTGCAAAAGTCGCCCAAGTTCAAGTTTAAAGATACACTGCACTTAACATGGTTACA
The DNA here is from genome assembly GCA_016271365.2 of Neoceratodus forsteri. NCBI lineage: Eukaryota > Metazoa > Chordata > Ceratodontiformes > Ceratodontidae > Neoceratodus > Neoceratodus forsteri. Next base: position 731,029,624 of record CM028132.1, read on the forward strand.
GCAGTTAATAAGTGTGTGGCTATACCCCACCAACATCACAGCATTTAAACAGTACCTGGTTGCTATTGATTGTTATTAACTTCCAACAGGCTGCAGAACAAATTGCATTAGTGCAGTAGTGAAGCAAAAATCATCACTCAAAAAGAACCTCCAAGGGGTTTGGTGAGTTCTGAGACCACTCTTTCTGGTAATTAGCTTGGGCACATCTTTATGAGCAATGATTTTTGCTTTCCTATTGCACTAATGCACTTTGTTCAGCAGTGTTTTGGAAGCTAATAGCAATCAATAGCAACCAGGCACTGTTTCACTGATGTGATTTTGGTGTAGTATAACCACACACTTGTTTGCTGTGGTAACCATACTAAGAGTGGTCTCATATATTGTGCTGTGTTGGCATATACTGGAGAGCACTCTCCCTTCCATATTCAACCTACAATAATAGGATTTGACACACTAAAATGCCTTCATTCTACTGTCTTAAAGATCATGTGCTATGAAATTTACATAAATTAAACTGTCTGCATCATTCATTAAATATTGTTATAAAAACAGTGTCTGCCTAGTGTTTTATATGACAATCTACCATGTCATACTATTTATAGCCATTTATTGTGTGGTCTGCTTCAGTAACACTGCTAGATGCTGAGACTTTCTGTTCCCTGGGGTAACTAGCATGTCTCCACCCTGATGATGTCATTTGGGGCGTTATGCTCTTTCATCTATACATAAGCTAGGGAGACTGTCACATTGATGAGGTCTGTAAAGATTTTTATTTCTTGCACTGTGCCTGTTGCAAGAAACTGAAAGCTGTTTGATTGTGGTTGTGTCATGCTCAAAGCCATTAATGCACAAAAACAGTTTAAATTGATTATTGTAACCTGTGCAAAAGTCAGGGAGAGTAGCACACTGATATCAAGTTTGCAAACTCTATAACTTTCTGTTGTGGTGAAAGGCATGAGTCCTATTACCACATTACAGACTGTTGTGCATATTCACATCTGACATCCAATAGAGATGATTTCTCAGGACGGCAATAAAACAATTATCCCATCTCTCTGTAAATGGGTATGAGGGAAGTAATGCAGTTTTGAATGCACTAGCCAGCCCAGTGTTTTCTCCCTGGCAGTTTTTTACTTGACTTACATTCAGTCTCAGCTATTCTTTACTCCAGATTATAACATGTAGAAAAACTGTACTGATTTGATTGGGTGAAAATACCTTTGAGCCATGTAATTATTGTGTCATAATTACATGCCAGAACAACTTACACCTATTCAAGCTCAAAACTTAAATTTAGAAAACTGTCACTACTCTCTCACATTCTGACAGGAGCTGTCACTTCAGACCTGTCACTTCACCAGCAGGCAGTAAAAGTGAAAGTGAAAGAACATCTACACAGAATGGGAAATTATCTTTTTGGCCTTCCTGCATCACAAAAACATTTCCAGAAGTTTTTCTGCAGACTGTTTTGCTATAAACACTACCAAAAGAGACTGCACTTTGATTAGAGAAATAGAAAAATCAGCTATTTACTGTACCCCCACTGCTTCACTATGTAAATTAGTATACAGGCTATTTATTATATTTCTGTGCTCACTACAGAAATAGGAGACTACATTTCTCAATAAAGCAGTCTTGTGACTAGATATGGTATGCACAATGCCTTGTTTTGAAAATAAACATACAAGAGCTTATATTGTTGACACCACTATAGAATTACAAGACTGTACCTCACAGTAAAGAACTTGGGAATCAGCTTCTTATTGTACCTACAATGCCTTGCTATGGACATTTACATATCAGGTGCTCACCACTACCAGCATATGAGGCTGTACTTCTGAGTAAGGCATGTTTAAGTTCACGTTATAAATTACCCAAAATTTCTTTGTTGCTGTATGTAAGACATTGACAGCTCCTTGTGTAGCATCATTTCGGGGTTGGGGCTGCACAGAGAAACTGGAAGGCATCCAGAAACAACCTGCTGATAAAACATAACAATAAAATGTCTATGACATCTTTTTTTACAAAACAAATTGCAGCTTCAACATCTGAAGCATGGCTGTCAATCGCATACTATGTGAAAAAGGCATTTGGAGAACCTTCCACTATCACTTTAAAAATATATTTGTACAAGGGCTAACACATCCATCCCTAGTAGGAATTAGTGCTGATAAGGTCCCTACTAAATCTAAATTATTGTAAAGCAGACACTGACCAACAGCAGTGAAGTTTCCAACATTGTAATACTGATAGCAATACAACTTCCTAACAGCCAGAGTAGAGTAGCACCCCAAATGACATCACCAGCCTGGAGGCATGCTGACTCAGCATTCAGCAACCTTGGAGAAATGTACCACAGCAAAAAGACACAACAAAAGTATACATTTGTTGACTTGTTACAAAACCTGGAACACACATAGTTTTTATAGCAATGTTTATTGAATGGTGTTGCCTCCTTTTGTTTTAAAAACCTTTGCATGTGAACTTTAAATGTTTTTCATTTCACCTTTGAAACATTTAGGCTTTCTTTATGTTGATTTCCTTACTAGGTATAGTACACCCTGAGGCTCATTTCAAATATAGTAAACTATTGAATTTTCCCTTTGTCCAATGCTAGACTCAATTACTTTCTCTTCCTTCAGGTGTGTCATGGCACCTTGTCTGTCAACTGACAAGGATGCTGACTTCTGCACCTTGTTTGTTTAAATAGATTTTCAAGCTGCCTCATCCAGGTGGAATGGACATCATGACACCACCATCATGAGCGTGGTGACACCATCATTGCTGTGACACCATGGTGAACACCTACTGGCACAGACCTTCCAGACAGTGTAGTACTGTGCTCAAGCACCAGTGATAGTTATTGTGGTAACATATCCCTACAACTATGTGGATTCATTTCACTATTTCTATTCTTTCTGGATGTCAAAACTAGCAAATTCTTCTTAGCAATATACAGCAGAGCTCTGTACCATTCCAACCAAACTTACAAGAAGGACACTAACTATATGGTGTATAATCTGTGACATATACTTGTAAACAAGGTACACATGAATAGTCATGAACAGACATTATGAAAACTGTATGGGAGGAAGTTATGTGTGTGGGGGAAGGGGGAATCAGTATGAAATCAGGAGGCAAGACAAGAGTGACATGAAAAATGTGAAATGGGAGCATAGAAGAACTACAAGAATTTTACACATTTCTTAATAGCTGATTGTGATAGTGATGCCATGTCGTCTGTGCCATCTGGAAGTGGCAGTTTGAAAATCTATTAAACAAATGAGGTGCAGAAGTTGGTGTCCTTGTCAGTTGGCAGACAAGGTGCCATGACACGCCCAAAGGATTCAGGGTAAGTGTATGGTTCACAATCAGTTTTTGAGTGCCAGAGAAAGTAATTGAGCTCAGTATTGGACAATGGAAAGATTCAATAGTTTGCTATATTTGAAATGAGCCTCAGAGGATCCTATACCTAATAAGAAAATCAACATAAAGGAAATGTAAGATTTTCAAAGGTGAAATGGCAAACAGTTTTTTTAAGATAAATGGATTGAAGACATTGATAGTATGTGGAATCCAATTATTGCAGGTTGAAAACAGAAGGAAGAACATTCTCCAGTATATGCCAGCACAGCGCAATCTATGAGATTTAAAGGTACAGGTGTGTTTTATTTTTGGATTTTGCTGTGATACAATAGTAAGAGTTTGGACAATATATTTTAAGAAGTCTAAAATGGATGAAAGGAGTTGATTATCAGTAAAAAATTTAAAATATGACCTATACATCAAGATAGATGGCATTTGCTGCCTAGTGGGAGTGTACTGCAAAAACTTATTGGAAAAATATGTATTCATTTAGGTCTGAGAAAAGGTGTAGAGAACATTTACTGAAGAGGATATTTTGTCTATTTTATAGATAATGAACTTGTGACAGACAACATTTACAAATGAATGTGGTAATGGCTCAGGTATGAATTTACCAGAACTGGAAACAAATGACCCACTCACCCGTGAATTCTGTAAGTGTTTATTTTTTAATAGCCATTCATTCTACCTCAGTTTAGATCAACATTTCGTAATGACCCCACTACTTCATCAGGATCTGGTAATGAATGCACATATACTTCCAAGTTTTCTATAATGAAATTGAGATCCCAAGGTGGAATCAGTTTACAAATTGGGAGACACCTGCAGAATACCCTTCGATAATACTGTATATGGGACACCTCCAGTTGTCACACAGACAAGGACGTATAGCTCTCCTAGCATCTGCAAAATAAAGCAAAAAACTACTGAGAGGGATCAAGCTCGATAACATCAGGTATGAATTTCCACTATACATTTTTTTCTTTTGGCTTCAGATGAGTTATACAGGTATGAAAAATGGATAAATGAAAGAAATAATGTTTTTTTATGCAACGTGAATTTGATTATTAAGGATGCTGAAGTTTTATATGTATGGTGATCACATCAATAAGAGCCTGGAGCAGTTTCATTATAGAAAGTTAAAAAAAGGCTATTTAACCATGTTATTCATGAAAACGTTTTTCAGAATTGTTTAGTTTAAAACAAAAACTGTTACATTCTGTGTTTTTAGTAACTGTATTACTCTGAAGAAGAGAGGTTTAATCTCCTTGAAACATTGGCTGCACAACTGTACTGACACCATTAAGTTAACAAATAAAAACAGAAGAAAGCTAAAACGGGTGAGTGAGTCTAATTTGTCCAGGAGGTGGCTGCAGTTTATGGGGGCAGGGACCCTGCCATAGCCACTGTGCTCCCCTCAAGGAAATCACCCACCGGCCATGGTGAGACTGGAACTCCTTTGTCACACTGCCCCAGCCATCTGGTCAAACAGAGAGGGCTGGGGACAGCTATTGAGGTAATCAGCTTTTGTTCTAACTTTGTAGGTATGTGTGTGTCGTGGTTTTGTGGGTGTACTGACACAGAGATGTAAGGTGTTGGAAAGGCAATTGCCAGACCAGAAATTTATTGCAGACAAAAAAAGAACTTAAAAAGCCATCAAAATCAACTGCATTTTGGCAAATAATATACAAAATAAACAAAAACAACATCAAATAGTATTCAACTCCTGCTTTCTTGAGGTACAGGCAGCAATAGTCACCTCACCAGCACATAGAGTTGGCTACAGGTCTGGAAAGGAGCAGACCTAAACAGAGGAGTCAGTAACCAGCTGATCCCAAGACGAATTTGAGGTCTCCCAGAAAGAATACCTCATTTATAGTAAAGCATGAACATGTGACTATTGCTGACTCCTCCCTCAAACCAACTATTACAGCAAAAAGCCCATAATCATTTTATTATTTTAATACCATGAGCTCAACTGAATGAATTACCTTTATACATGTTTGCTAATGTTAAAGTTCATAAAACAAAACAATATAACAGATAAACAGCTTTGCTGCAGGAACAGGTGGCTCCTCCCCTTCCCCTACTATAACTAAGTGAAGGAAAGGGCCGGCTGCCTCCAAAGGAGACAGCAGAAACAACAGCCTCAGTGTGAGAACCACACCCAGTCCCTGTGTTTTCAGGTAGGAGTGAACTTCAGGTTCTAATAGTGTGAAAGGCTATTTGTTTACAATGAGAGCAACCCTAAAATAAAAAGGGCTAAACTATCTTATGCTAACTTAACCAAAACCACAGACAGCATGAACTTTGGGGATAATATTGCAGACTGCCACACACAGTATCTCAGAGTGTATAATATTTAGCAGTCTCACAGCACAGAGCACACAGCTTCTGAATTCTAACTGCCCAGTAAGGTGCTTTGTGCTGTAACCTTCATGCTCTAAACTCTAAAAAGTGTGCTTTATTTAATAGTCTGGGAGCAGGGCTTTCTAAACAAACACAAAACATATTAAGACCAGCAGCTACACTCACGGTTTCATGCGCAGGTTCGAGTAGCTCCAGCCCAAGTTCCTGTGCTTAAGCTATGATTTTGAAACACATTATACTTCAGTAAATGAGACAAGGGAAGGCTAGTATTTGTTCCTATGCAGAGCAGAAAGGAAAAAATAAAAGCGCTAGACTGCTAGAAAATGAAGAATACAGTAAAGAAGCACCCATTTTGTGCTGAGGTGGCCAACCTGAAAATGGGGCACTACAGAAAGAGAAAAAGCAGAGAAAAGACAGATATGCTACTGCAGTAGACTTTTTTTAGAAAACAGTGAGCATGTGAACACAAATACCAGGCACCCTTCCACAGTGTGGTGTCCAACAATATCCCTTCTCTGTACAGAGCAGGGGATCCATTTGTAGACTAGGACGGCCATCAGACTGGATGCCCATCTCTCACAACTGATCCACCCTTTGCACTGACACATTGGAGGATAGGACTTCAGACAGGCACCCTGTGGTGTCTGGCTATGGTGAATGCCATGGCCCTTGTGCATGTCCATGGGTGTGGACCTGCACATGCCAGATACATGCCTATCAGCATAGGCACCTACGTGAGCAACTAAAGTCTTAAAAAATATATTTTTTAAATGATTTCAACCTCTAGAACTTTTAAGCTGCCAAACCAATCATTATTACGTTTTGTTATTTAGAGATCAAGGGCCCAAAGACCCACATGCAAGTTTCAGGTTATTCCATTCAATGATGGCCATGGTATTAAAGAGCAAAAATCAGGTTTATCATCTTCTCCACTCTAACTGTAGTCATGCTACTACATCACTATAAGTAAGTGATAACATTCAGTGACTTGGAGTATATGAAGCAGTAACCAGCTGATGTATAATCCACACCAGCCAGTTATTGCGATTATACTGCAGCTCACTGCATGATATTAATATTATACAAGTTGGAGTTGGTACAGTAAGTGTACTTGTGTGAGGCAGTGAGATTGTGATTGCAAGCAGTAAGAGACATGCTCAGCAAGAACTGTAACAGTTAGCCTGGAGACAGGGAGATTGCGATTACAAGAAGTAGGAGACACGATCAGCGAGAATTGTTAACAGTTATCAGCTTGAAAGGTGCATACTGAAATGCAGGACAAGTCAGCATTTGGATGAAATAGGCAGTACTGCATAGTCAGCTATGTGTAGTATTTGTTTTCTTTATTTGCAACAAACTTTGATAATAAACGTTTATTTAGATAGTGCAACAGTTTTGTAGAAACTGTGCTTTAAGAAGTACTGTATGCTGGAAAAAGGTGAAAGGGAAAGAAAATGGTACTGAGTGCTGTTTTTGGTTTGTGGAATGGGTTTGTGAGTCATATTTTGGAACTTCTGCAGTTCTTTTTTATTTATTTAAATACGGTAGTAGGATGAGAAAGACTGGTTTTATAGAGCAGCATACTGAGGGAAAGAGCTTGCTGAAAGTGGAGCAGTGTCTTGGTGCAGTAACATTGAAGGGGGCATTTGGCAGGATAATACTGATTAAAGAAAAGCAGAAAGTTACTTTCTGTGGGAAAAATTCTGGAAAAGTGGTAAATGTAGATGTAAGGTGAAAAATTAATTCTATGTATTATGTTTGAGGTGCACTGGGTTTCGGGACTTGTGTAGCAGAAAAGCTTGCTGTGCCACTGTTACACATTTTCTGGGCTGTAAGTCTGTGGGAAATTAGAAATTAAATAATTTTTAAATATCTTTGCTGCTGACTTAGTTTGTACTTTTGTTGTAAGCTCGTCCTTTCCAGGTAGAACAGAAGCTTTTTTTTCTTCAGTGAGTGTTTGAAATTTGGCAGTTATTTGGACTAAAACAACTGAGGTGAACCTCCTTGTGGCTCCATTTTTATTTCACTTTTTGTTTTCAGTTGCAGCTGTAAATAACTGACCATGGGAGTGGCTATAGGCTGATTGACTGTGAGAGGTGTTTAGTTGAATAACCAGCTCTGGGGGTTCAACACTGTAGTTTGTGGGACAATAACTGATGGAAGTTCTTCATTGTGATTGACTAAGAACAGATACATCTCCCATTATAGGAGCGCAATTGCGACCCTATAATTAGGCTCCAATTATCACTTCTATGTTAAACCCAAAATTTTGCACTTTAATAATTGTGCCACCATTTGACCAATTCACATGAAATGTTGCATGCGCCATTAGGGACCAAAGGTCTCTTGGTGTTGCAAGTTTCATTCCAGACAGATGTGTGGGTGCGGAGATGGGGAGTGTCAAAAAATGTGAAAATTACTATTTTTATGTAAATTCTTTGTCACGCTGTTTCTCAGAAATGGCTTGGGTGTTTGGTCTAAAGTTTTTAGGGTGTATCAGGCTTGGGTCACAGATGTGCCTTTTGAAGGATTGATGAAGAAATATTAATCCATTTAAAAGTTATTAAATTTCAGTTTCCCACTTTTTCCTATGGGGAAAGTTAGATGTGCCATGTGAAAAAGGATTTCTTGATTACGAAAGAGAATCCTCTTTTGCAAATGCGGAATTCTCTATCGTGCTGCCACCAAACCTTTTTTCAGTTAGCAAGGCAAAGAAACTTAAATAATTACAAAAATACTAGTAGTTGGTAAACACCAACACTTGTGTTTACCCAATTGAGGCCCAAGGAATCGGATTCTGGGGGTCAGTTTTTAAAAATAAAGCCCAGAAATGTGTTTATTGTATCCACAGAATTCTTCCTGTGCAAATCGTAGAAATCTTTTACCGCAAAATATGATATTTTATTGCAAATTGCAGAAAAGGATTCTGTTTTGCTGTGAAACAGGATTCTTTTTCCACAATTTGTGAAAGAGGATTTTTTATATAGATGTTTCTTTGACACATCAAAGAAAAGAAAGTTTGGAATGTTGGGCTAAAATTTTCAGGGTACTAAAGCTTGCCTCACAGACGTGCTTTTTGCAGGTTTGTGAAAATATATTACTTTGCTGTGGAGTTCTGCAGCTTTACATTTTAATTAATTTCCTGTAGGATACATTGTAATGGGAGGTGTACACAGTTGTTTCTTTGTCACTGCACTGTGAAAAAGTGGTTTCTAATTTTGGGCTGAAGTTTTCAGGGTACTGAGGGCTTGCCTCACACTGTTGTGGTGAAAATATACTACTTTGCTCTGGAGTTCTGCAGCTTTACATTTTGCTTAATTTTCCATTGGATAATTTGGGTTATGGTTAGGTTATGTATCTGTTGGAGCTAATGAGGGAGCACATATTTGATATTGTTCATGTTGCTGAGGTATGCCTTTTGTTGTGTGTGCCCCCCATTAATTATAATGCATTCCAGACTTAGGTTAGGGTTACATTAGGTGTCTGGTGGAGTTAATGGGGGGCACATATCTGATATTGTTCAGGGTGGTGAGGTACACCTTCTGTCATGTGTTCCCCCATTAAATATTACTCATTATGGAGTTAGGTTAGGGTTAGCTTATGTGTCTGTTGGAGTTAATGGGGGGCATATATCTAATATTGTTCACGGTGCTGAGGTATACTTTCTGTCGTGTGTGCCCCCATTAAATATTACTTGTTCCGGAGTTAGGGTTAGAGATAGCTGATCAGGTTAGTGTTACAAAGATGTTTGTGACTTAGGGTACAAATACTACTAAGGAATGGTGCATGGATGGGAGTGCAGGGTCCAGATGGCCCGCACCCCCACACTCAAATACGGATACTATTAAGGACTAATGCATGGATGGCAGTGTAGGGTAGCACTACACTATCTAAAAAATTATGCATGTATGGGAGTGCAGGGCCAAGAGGGCCATGCGCTCTCACATGTAAATACGCATAGTGTTATGCAGTGGTGGGAGCACAGGGCCCAGAGGGCCCTGAGTTCCCACTAGCAAATAAGGCTACAATTATACTTTCTCAAAAAGTAAGGAAATTCTTTGCAAAAAAAGTTGTTAATGGATCAGTTAGGGTTCCTGCATTGAAAGTTTGGAAATGTGCTGTTAGGGTTTCCAACCCTAACACCCCACCAACCCCCACCCTCCTCACACCAATCGGGTGCAGGGGGGATGCCTTGGGGTTGTCAGTCCTAACACTCATGCCATTCTCCTATACTGTACCATCTCAGCATCCTTACATGTGAAATGGGTTGTGTGTTAGGGCTGACAACCTCAAGACACACCCTAGCACCTGTTGGTATGTGGAGGGTGGGGGGGGTGTTGTTAGGGTTGGAAACCCTAACAGCACATTTCCAAACTTTTGGTGCTGGAACCCTAACTGATGCATTAACACAGTTTTTTTTTTTTTTTTTTGCAAATGATAATATAGAATAAATGATAGAAAAGAGCTTTGTATATATAGAATAAAGGATGGGGAAGTGTGTGATATGAGAATTTAATGCACACCCGATGTGTGGGATGCTACATAAACCCTCAAGGGAAGAGCCCAAGGGGTTTATTAAAGCATCCTACACTGGGTGTGCATTAAATTCTCATATGCACACTTCCCCATCTTTTATCTTCATATAATTGCTGGTGAGCAATTTTTTTCAGTCTGACTCCTGTGTCACACAGACACATGCCTGTACACACACACACAGTTCAGCCTTTTTTTTTAACTTACAGTTTCGAGCCTGATTGCACTTCAGTAGCACTATAGACTATCAAGCACGGTCTTCCCCCAGCCAATGAACAGCAGGATCAACCAGATATAATGTTTTTTAGTTGTAAAAAATATAATGAAGCAGATAAACAGTAAAAAAAAAAGATTTTGAGTCGGACAGAAGAGTGTTGCAGTAGTGGCTCCTTGCTAAAAGAGAAACAGAGCCACCATGTTTTAGGTTCTGTTCAGCCTGCCCACACACAGGACAAGAGCCAATGACAGAGCACTCATTTTTGAGTGACAGAGCATATGTTTGCCATAATAACCCGTGGGTTATTACGGCAAATAACCCGGGCCTAGATAAGCAAAAAATTAGGGGGGTACATGGTTATAAGGCATCAGATGGTTGTAAAGCGATAAGATTACTTCTCCTGTTCTGCTCATCAACTCCCTCCTTACCTGTAATAGGTGACTTCCCCCTGCATTATAACTGGTGGAGCTCCACCAGCTGAGATCATTTTGGATCATCTTGTTGCACTATTGATTAAGGTTTCCCCTCCCTTCTTTGTGTAGCCCAAGATAGTTATTAACTCTTTGTCATATGTTGAACACATGATGTGGCCTATTGTATAGTCTCACACCCTGTGCATTTTGACCTTGTCCTATCTGACTTATTCTGGCAGTGTATCTGACTATTTATTGTTCTGCCTGTTTGTCAACTTGTAATTAATTCCAGGCAACCCCTGAAAAGTGACAACTATGTCTCAGTGGGCCTACCTGGTTAGCAACATTAATAAATAAAATAAATAAGAACAAACACGCTGGAAAAATACATTTTCAAAAACAAAGGGAAAGGGGAAGGGGAAATTCTTTAACCAGGAAAGGCACACTAAGCCAGAACTTGTTTCCAGGTACAACCTGAGAGTACAAGGAAGTTAAGTGACTTGCTCAGTGTCACACAGTATTCAAGTGTGACTGATGGGATTCAAACCCAGGTTTGCAGCTCAGTGCTCTTAACCACTATGCAATACTGCCTCCAAGTGAAAGTACAGATAAAAAAGTAAAAATTAGGATACAGTGTTAATAAAGTGCTACAATAATGTAACAATTGGGTTTCGTAAATCAGCATAGAAGAAATTGAAACAAGGTGCTAATATAGCATAGTGGTATCAACGGTGCTAACATAGCACATATATACTATCAAGATAGTACCAAACTTTTCCATCTGTTCAACCCTCTGATGCCCTTCAGTATGCAACAGGCTGGGATCATCCCCCTCCCACCTACAGAGTCCTTTTCTCCAGAGTGAACATGTGAAGGGTCCCCAGTCTCTCCTCCTAGCTTTAACCTCCATACTCCTGATCATTTTGGTGACACTGTCTTGCACCCTCTCTACTGCCTCAGTGCCCTTTTGTAATGGGGAGACCAGAACTGCACATGGTACTCCAGGATGGGCCTAAGCCAGGCCCTGTAAAGTGATAGGATTACTTCCTCTGTTCTGTTCAATGCCCTTTTATGCACCCAGCACTCTTCCAGCCTTCTGCTTGGTTTTTAAGATTGTGTTTTGTGCTTACAAATGACTAAAAAGCTCCTGAGATTTGAAACATGAAACTTTCAGATTCATTAGATCCTGTCCCAAAGGTGATTCATTAGATTCTGTCCCTAATGTGTGCCTTTGGTGTTTTGGGAATGTCTAAGCTATGTAGAATAATGCATGGGCAGCCCTATACAACAAGGCTGTGTTTCCATCCAGGGGTTGAGATGACATCATAGAGATTGCAAGAGAGAAGCTTGAGAGGTCCCTAATGTCATCTCAATTCCAAGATGAAAACACATGTCAAGTGGAGTTTTGGTTGCACATATATTATTTTTTTTATAATATATATGCAGTATATATAAATATATATATATATATTTATTTATTTATTTAAGAGTTTTACCAGGAAGGCATACTGAGCAGTGTACCACTCGATTCCAGATGCGCCCTGGGGGAATATGGGATAGGCAGGATACAGTAATAGTAGAAGTTACACATGTACAAGATTCAATACAATCATAATAGAGTAGTCAAAATCCTTATATATAAATAGCAATATACAGACAGGGTAGTATAGGCAAGGTAGCAACACGCACGGAATTATGTATTTACACAGCAACCAACATCACAATAAGCAGGGTTGTCAAACAACAGGGTAAAAATAGCGAAGACAAATAAACAACTGACATCAAGGCTGCAAGGACTTCAGTGGGGCAGGATGCAAGAGCAAGTAGTAGAGAATTGAGTCTTAAGTAAAGCATTGTGGTGTGGAGTGCTGGTGTCGTGTCTAATTATCGGCCAACAGGGAGTTCCATAATTTGGGCATCCGGAAGCTGAAAGCAGCCTGTCCGGACCTGGTGAACCTGTGGGGGATGTGAAGTAGCTGAGAATCAATGTTCCTGAGCGAGTAGGCTGGAGGGAGAAGAACATTCAGGGTGGTCACCAGGTAGGAGGGGAGGGACTGCAACCAGAATTTTGCAGAGGTTCTAGCACAGTGTACCAATCTCTGATTGTGGAGAAAAGGGAGATCTAAGAAATGGTAGAGGTCACAGTGATGTGTACTGGGAGGGCAGTCCAGGGAGAACCGGAAGAAGGAGTTGAAGAAAGGGTCTAGTCTGGTCAGGGAGGATTTAGGGGCTGCACAGTAGACTACATCCCCGTAGTCCATTACTGGGAAGATCGTCTTTTGAACAATAGCCAGGCATGTGGGTAGGGGGATGCAACTTTTATTATGGCATAACACACCTAACATGGGGTGTAGCTTCTTATGTATAGCATCAATATGCGCAGTGATGTCAAGATGCTGGTCTAGCCAGACCCTGTGGTATCTGTAGGAAGTGTGAACCTCAAGGGGGGAGCCTTCTAATTTGTGGAAAGTTGGGGAGGCTAGGAGATGGGACAGTTTGGCCCAGGTGTCGAATGTTAGAGAGACAGTTTTTTGGGGGTTTAGAAATAGCTGATTTGAATGGAACCAGTGTTGGACGGAATCAAAGTCCTGCTGCAGGCAGGCTGCCATAGCAGTGGAGGATGACCCAGAGGCAAATAGCACCGTGTCGTCTGCATACATGTGGATAGAAGTATGAGGGCAAGCTGCAGGCAGATCATTGAGGAAAATAGAAAGTAACAAAGGGCCTAAGACAGATTCTTGGGGAACCCCGATGGTAACAGGGAGTGAGGTGGAGATTGCTGAGCCAATACGGACTGACTGGGACCTGTCTGCCAAGTACGACTGGAACCAATTGGTGGCAGGCTCAGTCAGTCCAGCTTGGGCTTGTTTGGACAGTAACAGAACATGAGACATCGTGTCAAAAGCCTTAGCCAGATCGACAAATATAGCTGCAGTTATCTCCCCTTTATCCATGCCCATGAGGATGGTGTCAGTGAGATGGAGGAGAGAGGTAGTGGTGGAGTGATTTTTTCTAAACCCAGCCTGGTAAGGGGTGAAAAAGGAGATGGAGTTGAGGTAGTGGGAGAGCTGGGCTAGTACAAGGCACTCCTGGATTTTGGCTAGGATGGGGACCAGCGATATAGGTTGGTAGTTGCACAGGCAGGAAGGGTCGCCTCCTTTGGTGAGGGATATGACTGTGGCATGTTTCCATTTTGTACGGACGGTACCAAGTCTGAATGACAGGTTATAGACAGCTGCTAGAGGGTTGGCTATGGCTGGGGCAGAAAAATGGAGCATTTTGGAGTCAAGGCCCGAGGGACATTTTCCTTTGGCTGGATTTAATGACTGAAGTATTTTTAGTACCTCAGTGGGTGTAACAAAGTGAAGCGAGAAACTGTCAGGTGAGGAGACAACTGGGGGAACAGGGGGAGGAAGCAACGAGTGAGAGGAGAGTAGAGAGGATGTACTGTTGGTGAAATAGGAGTTAAACTCTGTGGCTACAGTGCATGGTGCAGTGATGATACTTCCTGCTATATTGAGGGTTGGAGTTGGGGGTTGGGCCAGTGGGGCCAGGAGGGATTTAATTGACTTCCAGAATTGTGCTGGATGAGTAAAATTATTTTGGAAAGCAGACTTGAAATAATTAGATTTAGCCTGTCAGATGAGTCTTGTGCAGGCATTCCTTAGTGAGCAGTAGTATTGCACAGCTGTTTGAGTACCTGTTGCCTTGTAGGTTTTCCAGGCTCGATCCCTGATTAGTAGTTGTTCCAAGAGGTTTGCGGTTACCAAGGGTAGATGGGGTCCCCTTGCTCTGGATCTTCTGAGAGGCACGTGGGAGTCCCAGAAAACCAGGAATCTGGTTGTGAAGAATTCGAGGGCCTCATCCATGGAGGAAGCCCTAGGGATGTAGGACCAATCGATGCTGGTGCTGTCATTTAGGAGCATGGTCAGGTCTAGGGATTTGTAAGCTCTATTGTACAATGTGCGGGGGGAGGGGCCTTAGGTCTGAATATTTTCCGCACCAAATAAATCATGTGGTGATCGCTGAGGGAGTCCGGTAGTAGGCCAGCATCGATTATACGATGGGGGTGGGTGGTAAGGGCCCAATCCAGTAGAACATGCTTCTTGGATTTGTGATTTTGGTGAGTGGGTTCAGTTATTTGTTGGGACTGGTTTGGCATATTTACTTGACAATGTGCTTTAGAGGCTGTGCTGGCTAGACAGTTCTGATTGAAATCCCCAAGGATATGAAGTTTGCCTCCAGCCGCAAGGGACCTCATGGTGCCTAGGTGGTCTAGGATGATCGGCAGCGGTGTGTCTGGAGGGCAGTAAGACCCTGCTATGTATATAGGGATCAAGTGCGGGAAAGAGATTTTGATTAGTAGGGAATCTATTGACAATGTGGGTAAGGTAGGTCTGATTGTGGAGAACTGGAGTTTGGAGGAGATGTACATGGCAGTGCTACCACCCTTCTTTTCACCCTGACGGTCCTGCCGAATGAGGGAGTAGCCAGGTATTGAGAATTCAGCATCAAGGTTGTAGGGCTTCAGCCAGGATTCTGTAATGATTAAGATATCAGGGCATAAGGCTAAGACACTTGTTTGTAAGGCCGTTATGTTGTTCAGAATGCTGCATATATTTAGATGTACTATTTTGAAACCTCTTGGAAGGTGATTTGCCAGGGCAGAGAGGCGTCCGCTTATTTGGGAGGTGGGACCAGGGTTTTGTTCTACATCACCGTCTATAAGGAGCAGGAGTGACAGGAGTTGTTTTAATAGGTGCATGTTCCTTTGTGACTTACAGCATATAGGAAGGTGGTATGGAGTACATGAGGTAGACATATGGTCGAAAGAGTAGGAGACCTTTAGAGCAGACAACACAGCATGAAAGGAGGGGTTAAGAATGGTAGCTCCCAGTACCCAGTTTTGCCAGCAGTGCAGAGGACAGTGCACTAGGGTAGAGGAAGAGTGGGGAGGCTGCTTCACAGTCTCAAAGATGAGGGGCAGAGAGCTTTGTTGATTAGGGTAGGAAGAGGGTGGAAGGGACGATATGGTTATGAGCAGAACAACCATTGCTAGTGAGAGAGAGAGAACATTTTAATGTGAGTTTGAAACACTGCTTAGAGGCGGCCACTAGTGTCAGGAAAGTATAAGGAGCAAATGGAAAAGAGGGCTGATTGGTTTAGACAGTCACGCGGCACAGGCTGTATAGGTAGGAACTCACCAAGGGTGGTGGTGGGGGTGGTGGGGCAGCCGGCACACAGCACCAGCGGGGATCCCTCTGATGCAGTCAACTGGAGCTCTGCCTTAGGCGTGGGATCACTAACTGCAGTTCCGATCGGCGATCCACAGGGCTCAGGGGCTCTGGGAAGGGCTGAACAACCAGCTTGCCCTCTTGACCTCAGCAGCTATGAACAGAAGACAACAGAGTTTAAATAGCAGGTGGGGAGGAGGGGCTAAAAGTACAGATACAACCACATTCCTTCACAGCAAGAAGTTCTTTGCCTAGATTCAAAATTACATGCAGGTAATAAGACATTTGTTTTACAATTGATTTGGTTACTAGTTGCTTGTTTTAAGATTTTAACAGAAACGGAAGAAAATGACTAGCAACCCCTACACAATCACCCGAGTTAGGCTCCAGTGTACTACCGCCTATGTTAGTGTACAAAGAGACCCCTTTAACTTCCTAAAAGTTCACTTCTGCCTGGAGTAAAATATAGTTTGATGGAGCACGAAACAGGCAGGATAAAACTATCTACAGTGCTCTGCCGACAGTGTGTGTGTGTATATATATATATATATATATATATATATAGAGGCAAAAAACTCTGTTTAATGCATTAGTTAGGGTTGTTCCACAGCGATAAAAGTGAGGAAATTGGCTGTTAGGGTTGAAAACCCCCTTGACCCCCCCAACCCGGCGTGGGAGTGCGCATTGGGATAGTGGGTCCTAACTCTCACCCATTCTCCTATACTTCTGCTGCTTTACACATGTCATGGGGTGAGAGTTGAGGCTGGCACGATCTGTCTGCTCTGGGCAAAATGGCGCTGCATGCTCACTTGCTGGGCTAACCTGCTTCATACGTGGAAGTTTTGCCTCTAATCCATTCTTTTTGAGAATGATGACGAAAAATAGTGAATGTAATGCAGCGGGCGGAGCAGGGGCCCGGCAGCGTTGGGGAGCATGGGGCCGGTGTTGGGCATACTAACAGGGACAGCAATGCAAACAGAAATGCTAACAGTGGCGCACATGGTAACACAAGCACGAATGAGAACAGAAAGAGTAACGCACATGGTGGCGTAGACGGGAATGGTCTGCCACGTGATGTGTTGTCACATAGTAACATGGTGCCTGCAAACAGAAATGTCAATGGGCATGGTGATGTAAAGTGAAACAGTAAGATAAACAGTACTGTAGACAGAAATGGCAAAAAATAACAAAAACACAAGCGCAAATGAAAACGCAAAGGATAACGCACATGGTGGCGCAGACGTCAATGGTAAGTGAAACGGGTACGGATCCACAAGCGGAAAGGGCAACAGTAACAGTAATGTAAGCGCACAGGCTGGTTTCCCAAAACCTGCATTGAGAAAGACAGTGAGTACAAATAATGTATGCAAAATAATGAGTATCGGTAGCGAAAATGAGATCTTGGAATACTAAATACATTATATCTCAGGAACCGTATGGCGTAGAAAAAAATTTAAAAGTCATATTATTTACAACTGTCCGCTAATAATGAATCTTAGCCCCATTATGGGGCTAAGAAGTTTTCGACGAAAAGTCCAGTATCTACTTCCGTTTCCGAGATATGGGCCCTGAAAAGCGCGATGACGCCGTAATGTTATCCTATGGGAAAAAAGAAAAGTTCGGAGCTTCATAGCTTTGCCTCCCTGTAATTTTTTCACCAAACTACTGAAGGTACATCTGTGGGCTGTTGGCTGTCTTCCCTCCAAATTTCAGGAAAAAAGACCAAACCGTTATTTTGCAGCAGGGCTCCAAATGATTTCTGTTAGTGTCGGGCGCCGTAATGTTATCCTACGGGAAAAACGCAATTTTGAAGTCTGTAACTTTGCCGCCATGTGATATTTTTCACCAAACTACTGAAAGGCACATCTGTGTACTGTTGGCTGTCTTCCTCCAAATTTCAGGAAAAAAGACCAAACACGTTATTTTGCAGCAGGGTGCCAAAAGATTCTGTAATGATCCGGGCACCGTAATGTTATCCTATGGAAAAACTGTCAACTTTGGAGTGCCATAACTTTGCTGCCATGTAATATTTTTCAATACAACACTGAAAGGCACATCTGTGAGATGTCGGCTCACGTTCCTCAAATTTCAGCCCAAAACTCCAACGGTTATTTTGCAGTGCAGTGCCAAAGAATTGCTGTCATTTTCCCACAGACTAGAAAATTACTGTAGCAATTGCTAAAAGCTTCGTAAAATTTGTGACACTTTCAGTGAGCACGAAAGTAATTTGCTAGTACTTTTCCAGAAATTTGAAAACATATTTCTGGGTGTTTCTAAAAATAAAGACATGGCAAGCATCCTCAAGGCCCGACTAGGTGAATACAAAAAAATTAGGTTGCTAGAGGGTCCCAAATTTAAATGCCAACCATTTTTGATCACCAACTGAAACAAAATGGCCGATTTAGAAAGTAACAGGCCCATTTGCGAAAGTAAAAATGCATTTGCGAAAGTGTTGAACTTTGTTAACTTTTCCCATTGACTTATAATGGGAAACTGTTTTTTGAATAACTTTTGAACCGTTTAATATTTTTTCACGAAATCTTTGAAAGGCACATTGGGGACCCTGGCTGCACATTCCCTGAAGATTTTGGGCCCATCACACAAACTGTACGACCTGTAGGCGCGACCACAGAATTCCAGAAAAGCGTAAATGCGTGCACAGATCACACTTAATAACTCCACAGCCGTATATCCAACCAGTACAAAACTTGGCAGATCCCAAGGCCTATGGTTCTTGATCACAAATTCAAAATTTCAGGCAAATCCATCAAATGGTTGCAAAGTTATTAAGGTGCAAAGTTTCGGGGTTTAACATAGAAATGGCTCCTCAACCCTAACTATGGTAGCACTACCGTGCTACCATATATAGAATATATATATATATATATATATATATATATATATATATACACACACACACACATATCTATATATATATATATATATATATATATATATACACACACACACACACATATATATATATATATATATATATATATATATATATATATATAACTATATGTGTTAACAAAACAGAGCGGGCTGTAGTCCTTCTGTTCTTAATAAAAACAAGGAATAAAATTACTTTTAAAAATGTAAAGAGCAGCTGATGCCATTAGGACAGCTTTAACAAAAGATATTATTTAGAAAAAGTTCAGCTTGTATTTCACATTAGTTCTACATTTCCCATCCCCGATATTTATTACTAAGGCCATGCGCATGAAAATAGAATATTTGCTCCTGAAGAATTTATCTATTCCTATTGCTTTCTCCCTACCTGAGGTCATAATGTTCTACTTGTGACATCACAATTACTTCCATGGCAACAGATTGTGCTGTCACAGCAGAGCACTATGACAAGAAGTAGGGAGTAAGCAAAAGAGGCAGATGAACTCTAAGCGATATAGAGCATGTTTCCATGCAAATTTTTCAATAATAAGTAATGGGGAGGAGAAGTCTCTTGGGCACATATGGAATGCAGGCTGAATTGTACCTAAATATTATGGTTTTCAAAGTTTTCTTTGAGGCATCAGCAGCTCTTTAAACGTAAAATATGATGGCATATTTGTGTTTTGAATGAGGGTGGGTGCAGGGGAGCCTCACAAGGAGAGACTGTTGGGATAAAATTCAAAGGGAAAAGTTGTAGTAGAGTAGTGATGTCACTACTATACTAAAACAGCTTTTTGTGACCTATGAACTGTATGTCTTCAACAACTTTGGATGACCTTTGAACTGCCCTACAACACAGAGGATAATGGATTGGCAACAGTGAACTCAGCATTTTTGTTCACTGTTGCCCATCCATTGTTTTTTTATAGTGTATGAGCAATAGTGACCACTGAATGAGCATTTCAGTGGCTGTGCATGCCAAACAAAAAAATCCTGACACCATTCTGGGACACACTATCATAGTGGCACACTCTTACCTCAATCCGAGACACTCAGATATTACTGGCGCTGACAGGAATGATTTTTATTGAAGTTATAAAACAAATAAACATGAGCTGAAGTATGCAGAATTAATGTAATAATTATGAAATTAAAATAATCAGGAAAGAGAGAACGATCGTCAGACATATTCTGACAGCAGACATCACTGTGCATCAAAGTCAACTGAGCCACCAGCAGAAAGTGTTGCAAACTGACTGTGTCAAACCACAGTCTCTCAGTATGTAGGAATCAATGAACACAGACCTGTAAGAAAGGTACAAAAAACCAAAAGAGCACTTACTCGCTACTTGTTCTGTATGTATCGGGGTTGGTGGGGGAAGGAGGAGTTGAAAGAAGCAATACTCACTTTTTAATCATCGTCTACTGAAGAAGAATCTTGTATGATCACCATTCTGTGCTTCTTTTGGGGAACAAAATAGTTGTTTATGTGAAGAGTCAAATATTGCTGAAACAAACAGTTGTCTCCAAATAAACTGAAAGTTTGTAAGTTCATTTAGAGGATTCCTTCTTGCAACTTCTGGAACCATGGGTTTTGGTGGCAGTGTCACACTAGCTGAGGAATTTGAGCAGGATGGGTGCTGTGTATCTGTGGTGGTTTGACCAGCAAAAATTAGCAAATTTTGTTTCTGTTTAGCCTCTGACAGGCAACTGAAGTTGTTGATGGATTGTAGACTACGGTGTTGTGACACCTGCTGGACTTCGGTCAGGGACACTTCATTGTCAACCAGGCATTTAATAGCTATCTTGCTAGTGGAGTGATTGGTTATACATTTATCTACAGTCAGTCCAGGTGTTGATTTTGTGGTCTGTATCATGTTTCTTACTTTATTTTCTCCCAGAGCCATGCTTCTGAACCAAAGGGACATCCTAGGTTTATAATTTTTATAGTGTATGGAAGAGTGCGATTGTGTATGGAATTCAATTAATTTCTAATGTTGTTGTACCATTGTAGGTATGCCAAGTGGTTGTCTTACCCTCTTGAGTACATCATTACAATGGTACAACAACTTCAAACATCTTCATGCATGTGTGATGAAGCGGCTGAGGTGGTGAGGAAGTGAGTGACGCTGGAAAGAGCTGCTATAGTCCATGCCAAAGTAAGGCATATTTTTAGTACTGGGTGCACATTTTTTGGACTAAGAAGCATAATTATGGGCAATCATATACAACAAGGCTATTTTTTAATCTCAAGGTTTCCATGGTAACAAGACCTCTTGAGGTCTCTTGTTACCACGGAAACCTCTCGATTGAAAAAACAGCCTTGCTGTGTATAATTGCCCATATACAGTCCTCTATATTTGCAGCTAAGTAGAAAAGTGCTTCGGGTGATAACATTTTAGGTGGACATTGACTAGCATACTTCTTGCATGCTACAATGAGATCTCATTCAGGATTTCCAGGATTTGCATACATTCTTGGCTTTATGGCTCTGATGTCTCGGGGATTATTCACTGCATGTGTTTTCTTCTGTCTCTCATTGAATTGCAGGTTCTCTTGTCCCTCGGTGTCACTTAGTAAGGTGGGATCTCCCCATCGAAGGTTATACTACTCAGCAGTTCTTAAAGCAAAATACAGTCCATTTTAAAGAATATCATGTTAAGCCTGGGCATTAGGCTGTGCAATCCTAGAGTGCCCCTGAAGTAAAGTTTGTCAGTATTGGTGTGAGTAAGTGCATTTGCTCTGTTTGGCTTGTTGCCCTTGCCTAGCTTTTTAAGGTACTTCAGTTTTGCAGACATTGTGGCAAATTTACCTGACCTTGCCTTATTACTTGAATTGAGCCTCCCACTCTCCATCCTCCCCTGACCCCTATTCTTTCTGTTCCCTTATCTCCTCCCTCCCTTTGTTTTTGACCAGCATCCTGGGACCCATCTTCATTCTATTGGTGGTCTCAGCAGCAGCACTTTTCGATCAGTGGCCATTGTATGGCTGCCACTACCCATTTAGTCTTCTACCCCTCTACCTCCTCCATTTTAGGCATCTGCCCCTCACCTTATGGATCTATCCTTCCACTTCATACCTAATCTAAGAGCCCTCTCTCTTGCACCCTGTATATTCCTTGTAACTTGTATTTATTATTCCCTTCATACAGTCCAGAGAATCTCATGTATATTTTTGTATATATATTTTACCAAGAATTACTACTGTTATCCATCTGAATTCTGTACATTGTTCTATATTAAATTTATATTGTATTATGACTTGTATTATGATTCTGTTGTGTATGTAACCCTTCTATACTTGACTATGTGTCTATGTCCAGGTCCACCTTGAAAATGAGCTTTGCTCAACTGTGTTCGCCTGGTTAAATAAAGATTTTGATTGATTGATTAATTGATTGATTGAAGTGTTTCCTTAAAAACTGTTTGGTTTCCATGAAATACTCAGTGTCCATAATTGTTTGTAAGCAGGTAACTATATATGCTGTCTAGAATACCCCTTAGTGTACTTGGTTCATATTCACTACCATCAATCCACTTGATTTTATAGATGAATTCAGCCAGCAAGTCATCCAGCTGTGTGACAGGGATGTCTTTTATGGATCATGATTTGTCTGTGTCTGGCAGGTAATTTACAAAGATCTTGAGGTCTGACTCAGTTTTTAATATACGTCAGTTTTGCTGGTCTTCAACAAATGCTTTATGATCACTTAGTACTAGTTTTGAAAAAACTGCTACTGCCATCACGATCGCTTTTGTTGTTTTTTTTTAATTCTAAGTATAAAAACTGACTGAAGCGTGAAAAAAAGAGTGAGCAACTATATTGTCAGGGTAATGGAAGCACAGAGGGGTTCTAACTTGTTGCCATTGTAGTGACATACTCAAGAGGGTACAAAAACCTCTTGACATCACTACGATGGTGTAGCAATGCTAGGAATTCATTGAATTCCATCGGTAATAGCACTCTTCCATACACTATAAGAAAAATACATCTATAGAAATCCATACACAATAGAGGCTAACTATATACTATAAAAAAGTATTTAAAAAAAACAGTGTCAGCTTAGCATGTGCAGAACAACAAATCGTGTCTTTTCATAATGTGGTTTGACATGCTTGCCTGAAAAAATAGTTATGAGGGATAAGGAGATTTCATGCACCACTTAAAACTGTGGTCATGAGAATAGCCTTTATTTCTCACAATTACAGTTTCAGGCTGGCACGTGATTCGATAAATTATATAGCAGGAGCCTGTCCCTGATGGCATGCTCCTAACACACAGTTCCAACTGAATTTCAACACTGGGAGCCCACCCAAGTGTCAGAGAATTCAACAGTTAAAAAGAAAATGTGGCCACTGGGATCCCATTCCTTGTGGTAAACTGCTGCCCAACCCCTCCATATTCTCTGCCAACATGATTCTGACACTATGAGCTTATCCTGATGTTGGAGACTTCTTGAATAAAAAAAATTGCACCTACCATGACTAAATCTCTGGTGGCACACTATTGCATGACCCCTTCCACCTGGTAACACTAGGGGCTCAATCCCTCAGTGTCACAACTAAGCCCCACCCAAGACAACATGCATATACTATCTGCCATGCTTTGGCTCTTTGTCTATTACAGGTACTACTGTATTAATGAATACCAAGGCATAATCACTGAAGATTTTTTTTTATCACCTAGTGGCCAGATGGTTTGGAGTTTTGGTCTGAAATGTTCAGGGTACACAGGGATTGGTCCACAGCCTTTCACTGGTTTGGTGAAAAAATATTAATCTGTTCCAAAGTCATTACATTTTAAAATTTCAGTTCTGAGGATGCTCAATACAGTGTTTTAGATAGCTGCTTGGGACAAAAAAAGAATTTGGTCCATACAAAAAAAGATCCTTTTTCATATGGGGTAATCCTTTTTTGTGAGGAAAAAATCTTTTTCATATTGCTGCCAACTTGTTTTCATTTTGTTTAAATCTTGTTTGTTTGTTTTTGGAAAAAAAATGTCAAAACCTACAAACATGACATTCTACACACACACCAACATACATATCTTGCTAACTGGGACCCCATTAGGTGGATTCTGCACTTAGTTTCCGAAAGAATGACCAGAAATGTATTTTTTTACATTTAAACCCCTTTTTTTGTGATCTGATTTCCTTTCTTTGTATGGCCATACAAGAAAGAATTGGTCCATACGAAAAAGGATGGCTTCATATGAAAAAAGAATTTGGACTTCATTATTTTCCTATTCTTTTTTTAGTATGAAGACATCCTTTTTTGTATGCCTTTTTCTTTCATACAAAAAAGAATGCCTTCATATGAAAAAATAATTTGGATTTCTGGAGTTAGCATCTGTGGCATTTCTCACTTAATTCTCTACGATTTCCCCTCAGTAACATCTTAGAAAAAATTGTCAATGGCAAATGTTTGCTTGCTTGCAGCCACTACACCAGCTTCCACAGGTGGAATTATGTTTCCCTGGTGTCTAGTGGCACCCTGTGCCCTCCTTCCGATTGCCTTCCCCTTATGTTTGTCATTTCCCTGGTGTCTAGTGGCACCCCCCACCCTCTGATTGACATCCACTTATGTTTCTTGTTTCTCTGGTGTCTAGTGGCACCCCTTCCCTCTAGTTGTTGTCCCCTTAACATTGCAATGTTTCCCTGGTGTCTAGTGGCACCCCCAACCCTCCAATCACTGTCCCCTTAATACTGTAATGTTTCCTTGGTGTCTAATGGCAACCCCCCACCCTCTGATTGCTGTCCCCTTAATATTATGTGTGTAGTGGCACCCCCCTTCCAATCACCACCCCTTATGTTTCTTGTTTCCCTGGTGTCTAGTGGCATCCCCACCCTCCAATTGCCATCTCCTTATGTTTCTCATTTCCCTGGTGTCTAGTGGCACACCCTCCCTCCTCTCGCATTCCCCGCATTAATATTATCTGTAATAAAGAAAACTGTCCCTCAATTTTTTTTAAACCTGTAAAAAGGAACACACCCTCACTCACCTGAACAGGTCCCAGAGTGGAGATCCACTCTCTGATCGAAGACACATCTTGCTGCTGGAATCACTGACTGCAATATGAGAAACTAAGTTAAGTGCAGTTCAGTGTATTTCACATGATGCATAATTTTGTCAGTTTTGCATATTTTGACCCCAAATTTTCAATATGGCCTTTTGGGGACCCCACCTCATGACCAATGGTATTAGAATTATACAAATTAGGCCCGAAAGGTGATTTGGCACACTTGGCGAAATCACCTTTTGGATAGGATTTGAAAATTTTAACTGCCTTTGTTCATGAGGTGGGGTCAAGAGAGGGCTGTGTTGAAAATCTGGGGTCAAAATATTTAAAAAATGGTTAATTATGAGCGTACATTGAAATTTTGCAACACATACTCATAACTTTAGTAATTTTACATATTCTGACCCCAAATTTTCAACATAGCCATGTTTTCAAATCACCTCATGAACATGACAACTGTCATTTTTCTAATCCTGGTCAGTGTGTGTTTTCACTCCTGTGGCACAGAATGACATTGTCGATGCATGAAATTACCTTTTGGGTGGGGTTTGAAAGTTATTTCTGCCAGTGTTAATGAGGGGGGTCATAAGAAGGCTATGTTGAAAATGTGGTGCACAAATATTGCAAAACAACAAAGTTATGAGTGTACACTGAAATTTTAGAATGCAAGCTCATAACTTTGGTAAATTTAAATATTTTCACCCCAAATTTTCAACATTGTTATTTGTTCACATCACCTTATGAATGTAATAACTACCATTTTTCAAAACCTGGCCAAAATGTGCTTTCTCACCTGTACGGTGGAATGAAATTTAGGATGAGATTTGAACATTTTCACATACTGGGTTCATGAGGTGGGTTCGTAACAAGGCTATTTTGAAAATTTGGGATCAAAATATTAAAAAAACAACACAGTTACAAAGGTACATTGACTTTTTTCTATGCACTTTCATAAGTTTGGTAACTGTTGACATCCAACGTTGCACAGAACACCAGAGTCAACAGGGCCCTGCACTTCCATAGGCCCTGCACATCTGCACCTGTCCATGCAGGTCCCGATGGGATTAGAGTGAATGAGGATATGATTCCACTATCTCAAAAAATAAGGGAAATTCTTTGCAAAAAATTTGTTAATGCAACATTTAGGGTAACTTAATGCCACAAAAATAGGGAAATGTGGTGTTAGGGTTTCCAACCTTAACTCCCCACCCCCACCCCCAAGCAGCAAAAGGAAAAAGAAATTAGGGGTTTGGGTCTCTGGAGTCTTGGAGAATCACTGATAGGGTCTTTCTTGGGTTATCAACCCTAATGCTCACCCCTCCACCCAGCCCATAGCCTCTAATCTGAAGCACAAGGTAATGCTCCAAGCCACTGCCTCATAATGATCGCTCTTCAAAGGTAGAGAGTATGTCTCACCACAGATTGCCAATACAGTTTCTTAGATCATGTGTGACATTGCTTGCTCATGGAATGGGATGGATATTACAGTTCACAACCACAAGGAAGACCCCACCACTGATTCTCCAAGACTCCAGAGACCTCAAACCCTAATGTTTTTTCCTTTTGCTGCCTGGGGGGGGGTAGGGGTGAGGAGTTAGGGTTGTAAACACTAACATCACATTTCCCTACTTCTATGACATTAAGCTATCGTAACTGGTGCATTAACAAAATTGTTTTGCAAAGAATATATTATATGTGGATATACACAATGAAGTGTACAGTATGTGGTAGCATACAATCATACAAAATGTTAGATATGCATGTATGGCATACAAGACACACTGTTTCTATGTTATCCTACAGAAAATATAGCATGGATATAAGTGGTGCCCACTAATATCCTAGTCAAAATGTGTTTTTGTACCCATATGGCAGAATGACATTTCAGCTGAGATTTGAAAATGTTCACATACTAGGTTCACGAAGTGGGTTCACAACAAGGCTATGTTGAAAATGTTGGGGTCAAAATATTTAAAAACAACACAGTTACGATGCACTTTTATAAGTTTAGTAACTTTTTTTTATGTATTTTTTTTATTGCATTTACTGTAAAATAACACAGACAACACAATACATCAACGAGTATAACAAACATACTCAGTAAACACTGGCTTCTGCCAGATTACAACTGATTACGTAAGTCGATGTCCTTAACCTTTTCATTACACTAAAACATATCTCTGGCTACCAGAGGTATATGAGCAGTTCAGAAGATGCTGTTTTCAAGGTACAAAATCATTACAAATTGTCAGGATGTATAATACCCATCTTCTCCATAAAATTTAAAATTGCAGAAGGTTCTGTGACACCTTTGCTGTAAGCTTCTCCATTTCATACACATCAATAATTAATTTATGCCACACCTCTCTGGAAGGTACTCTGTCAATAAACCAGTGTTTAGTAATAGCTTTCCTAGCTTCCAGCATGTAGATGGTAAGGAGCTTCCTAGAGGGGAATGGGGGACTGATGCCTCTTGGGATGTCAAGGAATAGAATTAATTGAGGGGTAACTACCAAAGAGGGTTCAAAAAGCACCCTCAATTCATTTTGTACCAATGCCCAAAAGGGCTGGCGCTTCAGGCAAAACCAAAAATGTTGGATGGCTTGCTTTAGATTCTCCGCAACCCATCCAACATTATGAGGAGATTCAGGAATCATATTTAGCTTGAAGGGATGGTGACAAAAATGGTAAACAATGCCTTTCCAAGAGAACTCCTTCCGTATATAGGAATGAGTAGGTTTATGAGTATAGGTAAGATATTTTTCCCACAGTTGGGGAGTAATGTTTATAACTAAGTCTCATTGATATTTTATTTTAAGATATTCCATGGAGGTCTGTTCCAAGAACAGCAAGGCAGCATAGATCTGTGAAATCAGTGAAGTAAGTGGTACCCCCATCAGAGTTTGCAGCATTAATGTAGCGAGAGCAATAACGGCCTTATCGGGGGCAGACTTTTTCAGCTTGATGTATTTATGCCCTAACTTGTAAGTAATGGTAATGGTCTGCTGGTCGCAAACCAAATTTTTCAGCCAGGGTATGGAAATCCATGAATTCCCTTCCCTGACAGCAGTGCACAAGGCAGTAGAGGCCCAGCTGTTCCCATTTTTTGAATGTATGGTCTAACTGGGCTGGTGGAAACTTAACATTTTATGCAAAGGGTGTTATCAGATATCTGTATGGTTGTATAGAGGGGTGGTCAAGAGCACTATTCCAGTGCTGTAAGGAGGTTCATGTAAATTCATTATCCTAATCCCAAGAGAGGGCCAGCGTATCAGGCTACAAGACCATTTTTGTAACTGGAATAAGGTCCTCTTCCTTCATCTCCAGAGATTTCTATAATGCGGTACAGGTCAGAGAGAGCCAATACAAGGCAGTCTGAATTTGGGCTGCTTGATGATGCCACTCTAAATGCAGAAGAACCAGGCCCCCCTTTGTTTTTGGAAGCTGGTGAGTTGCATAGTGGGTATGGGGTTTAGTCACCCCCAAGAGGAATTGGTAAATAAGTCAGTCCCAATGTTTAAATTGTTGTTTAGGAGGCATCACCAGTAGGGGCTGAGCTAAATACAAGAGGTGAGGTAGTATATTCATGCAGATATAAGTCCACCTTTTGTATCACTGTCAAGTTCATTGCCTGCCATCTGTTCAGGTCTTTCTTGATAGCCTGGTAAAGGGAGAGTAATTCAAAGGGGATAATTGCTTAAGATCTACCAGCAAATAGACTCCAAGATATTCTAAGGGTGACAGATTCCACTGGAACTGGAAAAGCTGCTGAATTTGTGGGCTGGGGCTGTAATGAAAATGTAGCACTCCAGTTTTAGTATCATTAAGCCTACGTCCCGCACCCTCACCATACATCTCCAAGAGGGTCCAAAGTGGTGGTACAGAGGTGTTGGGGTTCAATAAATATATTAATAAATCATCTGCATATAATGCAGATTTGTGGGATCTTCCACCAAATGTTACACCCATTATCGCCGGGTTGCTGTGCAACGCTTGTGCTAGGGGTTCAAGGTACATTGCAAAAAGTAGGGATGATAAGGTGCACCCCTGCTGGGTACCCATAAAGAGGAGGAAGGGAGCAGAAATATGTCCACTGATTTTTACATATGCTTGGGGAGAGTGATACAATGTTTGAAGAGCATCGATAAAGGGGAGAGGACATGCCAACTTGCGCAGGGTGGCAAACAGAAAAGCCCATGCCACCCAGCCAAACGCCTTCTCTGCATCTAAACTGAGAACAAAAAGGGGTCTTTTGACCATGTGGCATGGTGTAATATATGTAAAGTACATTTGATGTTATCCTGGGTCTGTCTCATCCTGACAAAACCCATCTGGTCATTCCTAATAGGACAGGGCAGGATAAGATCCAGTCATTTAGCTAAGTTTGAAGAGAAAATCTTGTAATTTACAGTATATTAAGTACTGAAATCGGTCGGTATGAAGCACGTAGGGTGCTATCTTTATTCGGCTTTAAGATGACTGATATAGTCGCTAGACTCCAAGTTGGGGGAGCTGAGTTACCCTCTGCCACCCAATTAAGAGTAGACTTGAGAGAGGGTGCCAGGATTTCTTCCTTGCATCCATCTGAGCCAGGGCTTTTGTTGGTTTTTAAATTCCTAATAGCCTCTCCCACAGTGATGGGCACACTAAGGTGTTCTGCTTGTGTCTGTGTTAGTGTAAGAAGGCAGACTGTCGTGAGGAAGGACTGCGTCTGTTGCATATCCAAGGGCTGCTCAGGGATATATAACAAGGCAGTAATCTTTAATGGTTTCCAAAATTCTTTCTCGGTCTACATGTAGTTGTTGGATTTGGGGGTCTCTGATCCTTGTAACTGCCCACTCTGAAGTACACTGTCATAGCCAGTAAGCTAATATCCTGGTGGCTCTGGCCCCACCCTCACAATATTTCCGGTGTAGATAGTGCAGCGAGAGTTCAGTTTTAAGGTTAAGGATTGCTTGTATCTCTTCTTGTAATTTAGCTATATCCAATTGGACCTTTCGATCCCCTTGCATATCAGTCAATCAAACTCAAGGGTGTAGGCAGGCATACTCACTGTACAGATTTGAGTACAGTTTTGTTGAGTGCCTGTCACGAACCATATGCCTTTCTGTTACCATTTTCATTCAAACCTGTAGCATTTTGGTTAGTGTAGGCCACTGAGGAATGCCTCTGTTCAAACATCTGTTATTTAGGAAACAGATACATGTATAACTTCTTTAGAGATTAGAAGATTCATCTGACAACAATCTGACTTGTTTGGAAGGGGGTACAATTTGGAGAGTATGTGTACCTTTTTCATTGGGGGGTGTAACTGTTGGAGACTGTGTACAAACTGGAAATTTCTGGCTACACCCCTGATCAAACTTTATTTAACCAGGCAGTTACATCATTGAGCAAGCTCATTTTCAAGATGGTCCTGGACATAAAGGACGTGTTCATTTACAGTAACATAACAATTCAAAGTACACCAGACTGTACTACAGAATGTTATAAAATACAAGGTCAGTAGGCACTGGTGCAAAGCTTGTATGGCAAATACATGCATAGACAATTCAGCGTATACTGGTAGAACTCAGTAGAGTACAGAGGGAGGAGAGGAAGGGAGACACAGTGGAGGTCAGGAGGAATAGGGGCTATCAAGACACATAGGGTAGAGGGAGGAGGGCAGCTTAATACGGTGGAGGCCCCCAAGGGAGTTAGCTCGGGGGGGGGAGGAGGCAGTGGGGGGGTAGTTACCCTAGTGGGATGCCGGCCGATGGGGGGAATAAGAAGGCCATGGAAATGTGGAGCTAGGGGATTGTTCAGTCCAGATGAGTAGTGCTTACCTGAAGCAATCATGTCATTTTCAGGCATCGATAGAGCATATGTCTACTCTGTGCCTCCTTCAATTATCTTTTTGTAAGTTTGCTAACTTCTCCTCTCTTTGTTTTCATCCTAGAGGTATAACTGATCAGTTCCCCCTTGAGTACTACTTTACCAGTATCCCATAGCAAACTCTGAGAAGTATCCGGCGTAGAGTTTTCTGAAATTATTAATTCTATATTTTCTTTAATCCAGATCTGGGCTTCTTCTGAGTTTGAGAAGGAGTTATTAAAATGCCAGAGGGTAGTTGGCTCTTTTATGGCCCGCTACAGAGTGAGCATAATTGGGGCATGGTCAGAAAGTTAAAGAGGTAAAATATCACATTTCAAAAGCACATGTAGATGTTCCCTTACTAGTGTATATAGTCTATGTGGGCATAAGTCTGGTGAGGGACTGAGTAATGCATGTATGCCTTGGCAGTCGGATGCAGAAACCTCCAAGTGTCTAGACCAATCATAATTCTTAAACAGCAATTTACTGTGCTTTGCAGAACCTGGGAGTCTAGAGGAATGAATATTACTAGTATCTGTACGTATATCATATTATGATCTCCGCCTATAATTAACAACCCAGTTTGATACTGCAATATTTTACCCAGTAAAAAGTTAATTGCCGGGGTATCCATTCCAGGTGGGAGGTATAAGCTTGCCAGGGTGATTGTCTTCCCTAAATAGCACCCCACAGCTATAGCTAGTCTGCCTTGTGTATTCACATAGGAGTTTTACAGCTCAAATTGGGTTGCCTTGGGAACCAAAATCTCCACTTCCCTTCACTTCCCCCCTCTGTAACTGGAAGCTACTACTTTTACATACCCTAAATTCTGTGACATTTTGTGTTCATCATTGGAAAGGTATGTTTCCTGTAATAACATGAATAAAGGATGGGCAGGTTTTTCTTTTGTGAGTGAGTACCTTATGCCTCTTCATGGGATTATTCAGCCCCATTCACATTCTGCAAATAAACTGTAGTGGGAATCTTGGCAGCCCTAGAGAATAAGAAGTATAAGTCAGTTAGGTGGGATTGGGCCCCCCCCCACCATGACTGGCAGAGGCCAAAAAGGAGACGATATGTGGCCCAATTATCCGGCACGTCCAAGAGGAGGAGAACAAGCCCTTCAAATAACCACTTGAAGAATATCTAATTAAGTCACCTATAGCATCTCCAGACACTTTGCTTAACAATGGAAAGTTAGTGCAGCAGAAGCTTCTATTAAGAAGCACTTGATCAGCTGAAGAAAATAACAATAACTGTAAACTAAAATCAAATAACAAACACATTACAACAGTAAACAATAGGTAAATAGAAGGGTAAAAATTTAGGTGGAGGAGAGGAAGGAAATCCTCACCTATCCTCTGAACCTGAGTTAAGGTGGGAATACCAAAATGATGTCCTCAACTGAGGATACAAAAAAAGTAGGTGCCTTCCAAGGTAGGGAGGCTTGTGGTGTAGACTCCTCGATATGCCTAGGGTTCAATATAGGACAGTGGGTCCTTAATGTGAGAAGAACAAGTGATGTCAAATGTAGCGGTCAGGTCTCCAAGGAGTGAACTCCATTCACTCATAGGGGTAAGGGGTTGGGGTGCCCCAAGAGGGCAGCTAGGAGCATCAACACACCAAATAGGGCTGAGTGGTTGCTAAGAAGTAGGGAAAGGAGATGCTATGTCTCATTATACTCCTAACTCCCCCTCTTATGCTGAATTTCAAGGTAGACTGGAAGGAGTGAGGGGAGTCAATATGGGGTCAACATGGGATGAAGCACCTACCACCCATAACCTCCCAAACCTAGGCTGCAAGTATGGAGCAGGCCCAGAAAAACAAAGCTTCATTATAGATAAGCCTGAGCTGTTATATTGGAGAGTTCACCTCTGGCCGAAAAGTCCATAGGTGTTACCATAGAGTCTGTTATAAGGTATGAAAGTCACAGCCAAAAGCCCTACAAATAGAACAGGGTTAAAACAATGAATCCATGGCTACAAGGTATAAAAAAAAAAGAATGTCCATGGTCCATAGGCTGCCTTTATCCAAGTTCTCTCATGTGCAGCTGATGTAAAATACAGATACAGGACACAGAGCCCTGTCTGCTCTCCCCTCAACCAGCACCCCTTTTTAAGCAGACTAAGGATGAAAAATGGAGCCCCACACCACCTGCCCCTGCCACTCTCAGATTTACCTGTGTTATTGATGGTACCAGGTTCAATGGAGGTGACCAAATCCAACCTCAGAGAAGGACAGGACCCCCTGCTGCGAGCCCCTTGGGCCCCCGGCTGCCCCACCCACCCCTATCCCCGAGTTTACTACCAGACCAATGCTCAGCATCATGGATCATGCTAGCTCATCCCCAAGGTGCAGTGTTATGCACAAGAGCAAAAATGAAAAATCCTTAATTGAAAAGATGAACCCAGGGTAGTGAGCTAACACTTAATAGGCTATAATGGATGGACCAGCAGTGTCTCAACCATCCCCAGGAGCTTCCTCTCAGCACAGCCAAGCAGCCACCCACCACCCATTCTTCCATATCAGACAGTCTGTGTTCTCTGGAGCAGAGATAAGACAGGGCCCTAGCTGAGCAGCCCCCCCCCACCCTCATTAGTGGAGGCAAAGCCCCCCCATGACCACCAATTAGCCCATCCAAGGGCCCAGCACAAAAGAAATCTTTACCTGAGAGTGCGTCCTTGAAGAATTGCCAGCAGCTCACACCACTGGCCATTGAGGGCAGCATTGGGTAGCTAGAGGGGCAAGGCCATAAGAGGGAAGCAGGGAGAGACAGGAATAAGGGCATCCTGTGATCTGGGCAACCCGCAAGTGGGCGCCTGCCGAAACGGGGACCCACTTGCGGCGACTGCCCTGACAGCAAAGGTGTGGGGTTGGCAAGTGGGTAGGGAGGGTCATGAAAAGGTGTCAGGATGTCATGTGTATATATGCACATGGGGGGGGAGAGGAGCCCACCAAACGAGGAGCGGGAGGGTTTGTGAGGGGTGGTGCCGCCGGTTGCCGGTGAGCTGACATCATGACGTGGTGGGGTGGGTGCTGGCCTGGGGTGGCAGGGATGCAGGGTTTGGGACCAGGCACCAGTAGTTTTTGTTGCACCCAGCCCGAGACAGTAAATTTTTTTTCATCCCAATATGCACCCCCCGACATGCACTCCCCCGGAGCAGAAAAATTGTGTTTGGCACCGCTTTCACTGGCGCCTGGGTTCCACATTGCCGAAATTCAATTTCAGCGATGTGGAGTTGCAATAAGGGCATTCGACATTCCAAATCTGCCCTTATCACATGGAACTGTTACAAGGGGGAAAGAGAGGAAAGGCAAAACACCTCAATTGTCTATATTAAGTCTCTAGGACTGTCCATTGCCATTATAATCCTGTGAAGTATAATTCTCAGGGAACGCAGTTTAAAAGGCTTAGCCAAAGTCTGGTACAGAGATCATGCTGAGAAAATCAGACCTTGGTGAAAGTTTGCAGGATCAGCTGAATATCCTTCAAGGTGGCTGCCGTGTGATGCTTTCGACTTTTCAGAGCTGTCAAAGAGAGCTGGAGGACATCCTTTAGAGGCTTCCATCTGGATGCAGATCTTTGTGGTTTCAGGATATTAATGCCCTTTTTGTAAGTGCTACAAATGTCTTCTCTGGGTTTTCATACACTTCAGTCCCCTCGGGGAAAAAGACATGAAGCCTGGCAGGGAAGGGAGTATGGAAACAAAGCTGCTTCTCTCGAAGACAGGCCAGAATTGTAACCAGCTGATGATGTTCTTCAATGACTGAAGGTGCGTAATCATTGGCATATATTCTGTCTCCCTCAAAAAACAACTCTTTTTTTCCATACACCAGTGAGCACTGTCTGTTTGGTGGTGTATGACATAAAACAGAATAATTGATCGAGGTCGCTGCTGGGTGTTCAAGGAGATGGGGTCCAGTGCCCAGTGAGCCCACTTGATGTTAAATTTAAAGTCCACAGGTAAGTCGAGCTGTTGGCAGAAAAATGTTTCCAGAAAAGTGATGAGGTTGGGTCCCTCAGCCGACGTAACGGCTTGCTGGTGATCTGCTGTCATTTAAGGTCAGTAATGTCTGCATGAATTTTAGCAAGGTCCATTTTTGTCTCTGAGCCAAATGCCCAGATTTCGTCTAATATTAGGTCAAGTTTCTTTTTTTAGCAGCCGATGGTTGAGTTGTGGTTCCGGCAGTCACCATACTGACTTGGGAAGAGGCTTTACTAGCGAAGTCAATCGAACCCCATCCATCTTGTTCTCCACCTGAATCCACTAATTTGTATCTTTGTCTCTTCCTCATGAATAAATTGCAGCTAACTGTGTTGATTTATAATGATTAAAATGTCTGATTCGGGTTGGTGGCTGCAGATTAAGGGAGAAACAGATGGAACTGAAGGATTACTCGGCCATCCTAGGCGGCAACGTCACTGGAAGAGCCAAGTTTGGTAACTTTTGACATCTGACGCTGCACAGAGCAGCAGAGTCTGCAGGGCCCTGCACTTCGGTAGGCCCTACACATCTGCACCTGTTCATCCAGGTCCAGGAGGGATCTGTGTGAATGAGGATATGATTCCACCCTCTCAAAAAGAAAGAAAATTCTTTGCAAAAATCTTTGTTAATGCACCAGTTAGGGTAACTTAATGCTGCAAAAGTAGGGAAATGTGGTGTTAGGGTTTCCAACCCTAACTCCCCACCACCAAGAAGCAAAATGAAAAAATATTAGGGTTTTGGGTCTCCAGAGTCTTGACGAATCAGTGGTGGGGTCTTCCTTGGGATTGTCAACCCTAATGCTCACCCCTCACCCCCTAGCCCTTAGTCTCCAATCCGAAGCACAAGGTACAGCTCCAAGCCACTGCCTCATAATGATGCACTCTTCAAAGGTAGAGAAGTAGGTCTCTCCATAGGTTGCCAGCACAATTTATTCTACATTTCTTCATGCAGGGCCCTGTTTGCCCTGCATGAAGAAAGGAGATAATGTGTGACATTGTTTACTCATTGAATGGGGTGGGCATTAGGATTGATAACCCCAAGGAAGACCCCACCACTGATTTGCCAAGACTCCAGAGACCCAAAACCCTAATGTTTTTTCCTTTTGCTGCTTGGGGGATGGGGGTGGGGACTTAAGGTTGGAAACCCTAACACTGCATTTCCCTACTTCTGTGGTGTTAAGTTACCCTAACTGGTGCATTAATAAACTTTTTTTGCAAAAAATTGAAATACAATAAATGTTATTATTAAAAAAAGGTCTAAGAAATAGAGCATCCTGATTTGCTGTAAGTATTCTAGACACCTTATGATAAACTGTGGTTCACATATATGTAGCGCATAATCCCATGCTGAACAAGGAAAAACACTATCTCAAATTTACATTTTTACGGCTGTGGGCAGAGCCTACAGCCATTTGGGGATCAATCGTAGCTTATAAAATGGCCGATCATGGAATCTTCCACTGGACTTTTGGAAGTATCCTTCCAGAAGTTCAATGGAGCTAGAAACACTCCACCACGATTGGCCACTACGGAATAACAGCCGCAGTATTTCGACTGTTACTTCCACATTCTGGGGGAAGAACTATGCATGCGCGACTAACGCGCATGCGTAGTTCTGCTGGCGCTGCCATGTTGTGAATGGCAAAATGCCATTCACTGCAACTGCACATGCGTGAGTGCCACTCATGCATAGTCACCTCGCCACTGCCAACACCGGCAGGAAAGAAAACCCTCCCACTGCTGCTGTCCTCCCCACTCCCCCTCCCCACGCTGACATCGGGGTCCCCAATCCCTGTGTTGCCATTATGTAGCCCCTCCAAGTCATGTGGCACACTGGGAGCCCACCCCAGTGTGCCCAAATGTATTTATTTGCCCTGCGCCAACATCAGGGTACCCAGTCCCCATGTCAGTATTATGTGCCCCCCAACTCATGTGGCACACTGGGAACCCACCCCACTGTGCCCAGATGTTTTTTTCTTTCCCCCTGCTGACATCAGGGTGCCCAGTCCCCGTGTTGGCATCATGTACCCACCCCCAACTCATGTGACACACTGGGAGCCCACCACAGTGTGCCCAAATGTATGTTTTTTTAACCTGTAAAAAAGAAAACAGTACCTCGTCATCGCCCCAGTCCCACCTCCTACTGAGCACCCACCTCCCCACACTCCCCTCTTTTTTTTAACCAGCAGAGACACACTAAGCTGAAAGCTTATTTAAAGGTGTGACCTGGAAGCACAAGGAAGTTAAGTGACTTGCTCAGGGTCACACAGTATGCAAGTGAGGGCTGTGGGTTTCAAACCCAGGTCTCTAGATTTGCAGCTCAGAGCCTTAAACCACTGCACTATACTGCATCCTACTTACCTCTGGAGGTCAGCGCTGTCATCTTCTCTGGACCAGGACATGTCTGCACTCTTCAAAGTCAAACCACAAACTGAAGAATCAAAGGTAAGCGTGCTATAATGGCATTCAATGGGGTTTTCAACTAAAGTTGATAAATCAGCCATTTTTTTTGAATTTTGGCTCCAAATTTTCAACATGGGGTTCTTGGGACCCCACCTCATGAACAGTGTCACTGTCATTTCATTACTCAGTCCGAAGCTGATTTACGTGGTCACTGCGGAATCATCTTTTAGGACTGATTAATTAACACAGTGCCACTGTTCATGAGGTGGGATCCCATAAGCCCATGTTGCACAATGGTGAAAACACCAAAAATGACTGCATTATGAGTGTGCGTTGTGCAGTTTCTACACACGCTCCTAACTTCACCGATGTTTTATATTTTCACTCCAGATTTTCAACATTGCCATTTTTGCACACCTCCTTTTTAACAGCACAGCTGTCATTTTTCACATCCTGCCCAAAACATGTTTTGGCACCTGTGGCATAGAATGGCGTGTTCGCTCTGCAAAATCACCTTTCAGGACAAGTGAACAAAATGACACTGGCATTTTTCATGAGGAGGGGCCCCAAAAAGGCCATGTTGAAAATTTGGTGCAACACCTCCAAAAAATGTCCAAGTTACACCCAGGAGTTCAATAATTTCTACGCACACATGTAACTTTGGTCACTTGGCGGCTCCTCACAGCCGTATCGGCTCTGGCTAGAACTTATTATAATCGCAATAAGGAACTCAAAGGGGTTATCTTAATGAGCAGTTATTGGTATGCTAGCTTTTCATTCATAGGACTAACAACTCTCTATATCAATCAGAATCCTTAAAATAATTTTCCTAAACAAATAAGATAGCTGCTTTTTCATCAAGCTGACTTGGTAATCGTATAAGATTTCCTTATTTCTGTGAAAAAAAGAATTAAAGGGGGTAAATAAAACAAAAAAACGAGGTTAAAATTCAGTGAGCTGGATTCAGGTTACTTACTGCTGGTGGTGTTACGGCGATGAATTGACACTACTGATCAGTAAGTATTTACACCGCCTGATACAAGGATGGCCCTGTCACCATACACCACTACTGGCCCACTGTCAGGTTGTGACATGTGATGTAGGAAGGCTATACTGTATGTGCACCCTGCTAGCCCGCTGCCAGGGGACCACCAAGCACATTTGCATGCACTCTGCATCCGAGCACTGCATACACGAGGAGCCGCTGGCAGACAAGAAGGTGGGAGGTAAGCCAGGAAAATATCTGTGTTAGCTGTTCACTGGTCCTGTCCAACACCAGAACCCATGCACTAAGTACTCCTGACAGTCAAAAAGTGTGACACATTTCAAATATGGTGATATTACAAACTACTTTGTAGAAAACAAACCAATGCCCTACAGTTTAATTCTGATTTAGTATCTTAGAACATTAGGACCCAGATATTGAAAGCGTTGTGCCAGGCACAAAGTCTTTGTGCCTGTGCTGTGCATATACAGTATTTGCACCAAAAGCCTATAGTCAGAGGGTATCTCAGCATGCACTATTAGTGCCAGCACACAGTGCAGAATTAATGTATGCAGCCTCCAAAGCCAGGAGTGCTATCCTGCATAGTGGGACTTATTCTCTAACGTAGGAGTGGGTACGCGCCAAAGGCACGTATCCCCCATGCACAGCTCTGCACCCACGGGAGATCCATGTGGGGACCACATTCACTAAACAGTGGTCCTTGACCAGCTCCCTTATGCGGCCCTGCCCCCCTAGCACACAGGCTTGCAGAGGCGGGAGGGTGTGGAGTTGTGGACCCAGGTTGGCAGCCAGTCAGCAGCCCTACCCAGGTCCCTCGGTGGAGCCCTTGTGCCCATGCAGTGCCATGTTGACAGCTGGCACAAGTCGCACCGACCGCATGGGGGGGTGTACCACAGATATCCACCTTCAGCCCATTTTGTGTGCCCTGATGGCAGGGGCAGCCTCCATGGGGGGTCCAGTGACCCCCGCCATCTCCTACGTGATGTGCGTTGGCATCCCAGGGTGGCACATAACATTTCTGGTTGCCTGCAAAAGGCATAGCTGTCATCCCCCCCACACACCACACTCCTCACCATCGTGAATGGCATGGAGC
The DNA here is from genome assembly GCA_016271365.2 of Neoceratodus forsteri. Taxonomy (NCBI): domain Eukaryota; kingdom Metazoa; phylum Chordata; order Ceratodontiformes; family Ceratodontidae; genus Neoceratodus; species Neoceratodus forsteri. Next base: position 731,069,007 of record CM028132.1, read on the forward strand.
GTGACCCCGCACTGCCTCCTAGCCTGCCGCAGCGCAGAGCTGTGCATTCGGCTAGGGACCTGGCCGCATGGGGGGGTGTATCTTGGTCCTGCATGCTGCACAGGGGGCACGGTGAGCACGACCAGGTGCAAGCAGATGCAGAGTGGGCTATGCGCCGGACTTATGCGGTGAGTAGACCCACCGCACCATTTGTGAATAGGGCCCAATGTGCACAACATAATATTCAGGGTGGTAGTGCTGCGCAAACAGGTTTGCACTGGTCACATAGCACTGTGCAAATACGTCTATAAAAAGGTCATCTTAAGCCAGGGGAAACCCTAGAGGCAGAGGGAGACACTGTAGGCTACACACCAAGATGACTCACATGGCAGCACACATCGAGTACCTTATGCAACAGGTCATGGAGGATGAGGAGAGGGCCACTGGCCACCCTGGACCTAAGCGTAGGCCACTGAGGTGCCACTATGCTGCAAACAGACAACCATCCATAAGTCATATTCAAAGTCCTCAGTGACAACCAAATTGTGGGCTGGTTCAGGTTCAATAGGCCCATGCTCAGGTAGCTATGCGAGCTGCAACATGGCCAGCTCTGGACAGACACCCAGTGCAACCATACAATGTCCATTGAGCTCATGGTGATGGCTGCACAGTGCTTCCTGGCCACCAGAACATTCCAGATGCTGGTGGAGGACACGACTGGCATCTCACAGTCAGCCACCTCAGAGCTGTTGGGCCAGTTCCTATATGCCCTGCTAGCCCATGCTGGGGGTTCATTGTACCCCAGCAGCCCCACGACACCTTCATCTGGCACAACTCCACTCAGTGCCAGAGATTTGAAAGCAGGGACATCCCCAGTGGCCACATAATCAGTGAGTATACCCCAAAGGCACCCCCCCATGTTGCAGATAATGACACTAACCAATGCCCTTAACCTACATGGGGGGGGGCAGTAACCCCAGTGTCTCTTGCTCCTTATACCTTTCCAATGACCTGTATCTGTTGCAGAGGACATGTACAATGCAGCACACAGTACCATGTGCAGCATCATTGAGCATGTCTTTGGAATGTTCAAGATGTGGTTCCAGTGCCTTGATCATTCTGGTGGTGTCCTACAGTACACCCCTCAGAAGGCCTGTGCCATATTCTTTGCTTGTTGTATAGTACAAAACAGGCACTCAGTCATGAGATATGCATGACAGTCCCAGAGAAGCAACCTGCAGCAGATTCAGTCAGAGGACCAGGGGATACAGGAGCAGCAAGTTAAACATGATGCCAGGATGGGCAGGAGGGCCCTGGGGTACAGAGCCTGCTTCTTAATAGACCAGTTCAGACACAGAGGTTGAGTACAGACCACACCCACAGGAGTCTGTGATGTGTTTAGTCAATGTGTTGTCACAAAACAGTCTCAGTACATACATAGAAGTCATCCTGGCAGGAGGTTATCAAAAGGGGGGTTAACAGAAAGGCAATCCAACCAGTGGGGGTAGCAAATAGGACACAATCAATATACAGTCCAGTGTAGTGTGGGGGTCCTACAAGGGTGTCAGCATAAAACATGCCAGGCAGACAGGAGGCCCAAAAGGGGGATTGACAGAAATACAGGCCATCCAGGCAAGGGGGTAACAAATGGGGTGTACACACATATATAGTCCATTTGGGAGGCCCAAAGGCTGTATACATAGATGCAGGCCAGCCAGACAGGGGGTCAAAATGGGAGTTACACTGTAAGACATACCATCCAGACAGGGGAGGATAAGAGTGGGATAGGCCACAAGAGCAGAGGTGGTGACACATGGGTAATAGGGAGGAAGGGGGGACAAGTGAGGGTTGGCAATTCACACTCTATGTGCATACACTACCACCACCCCGGGTACAGACAGTATGTGGGTGCTGTACCCAGTATAGCTGGAGGGGCATCATGCACAATATGGGGCATGAGCACGAGAATGGTGTTATCCACCCCCTGGCTACAGCCCCAGGGGGTACTGACTTCAGCGAGGAGCGGGCCGTGTCCTGGTGTGTGTGGTGTCCTTGGTGTCATGGGTATCCCCAGTGTAATGGGTGTTCTCATTCTGGCTCTGCATGGTGTAGGTGTACACCATGTTGTCCACTGTGGGGTGACACTACTCCCACTGCACAGACTGGGACTATGACTGGCCCCTGCAGTGCCTGCTACCATGACTGCAACCTCCAGCACAGTGGCACACAGGTGATCCATGCAGAAGTTCATATCCCAGTGCAGTAGCCTCATGCTAGAGTACAGATCATGCCACAGGTCGTGTAGGTTCGCCATGTGTTCCACAAGGCATGCCTCCACCAACTTCTCAGCATGTTGCATGTCATTGTGCAGCATGTGGCAGATGTGTGTCTGTTCCTGTTGCATGGCAATCTGAGAAAACACAGAAAAAATGGTGTGCTTCAGGATCATTCCAGGGTGCTAGTAAATGGTTTTCTCACCAGTACATTATAATAGAAACATGAGTAGAAGCACTTCAGGCAACCAAAATGCAGACTGCAGATCCTGGATTTTTGAATTCTGCAACAAGATTTTATTTCATTTCAGCATAAAGCAGAGCTCCATACCAAGCCAGTGTTCCCCTAGTGCCTCGGTCATACAATCAGGCCTTCAACAAGAAGTGTGTCTGACAATCTGTGCTTCCACACCTGACTGCAACAGTTGCCAGTTGTCAGCCATATCCCGCTGGCGCTGGGGACTGTCCATTGGAACAGTTTCAAGCTGCACACTTGGCCACTGAATGGCCTGGGGCTGCACAACGGTCAGTGCAGAAGTACATTGTGGGTGCTGTGGGCCACCTGTGGCCAATTCAGTGGGATGGGCATGGCAGCAGGGCTGTAGCTGTGCCACAGGATGGATTCTGGGGAGGCATAATGGTGGCTGTCCCTGCGGTATCGACTGGGGACTGCAGGGTGATGGCCATGCTGGGGGTAGCATCATGGGGTGGCAAAACAGAAGCTGTGCCAAGGGCTGTGGGGGGGATGCACTGCTGTGACCACAGTGCCACATGGGGACAGCAGCTGGGCCTCATTGTTATGGGGGCTGGCAGGCTGGGACAACTGCTCCTGGTCATGGGAATACCCCAGTTGTCCCCAGCTACCAATGTAAGTCTCGTCTACTTCCTCCTCATCCTCTTTGCTGGTGTCTATCAGCAGGTGTATATTGGTGGGCAACAGGGGGAAGCTGCTGCTACATGGACCTGGGGCATCCTCCACCATGTCCAGTACAATGTGGTGAATTGCTGGGAGAGGAGAATTATATAGCAATGCACCATACAGAGCTGCATGTTGGCCAAGGCAGCATGCATGCCTGGCATACGGTGACACAGCACCCATACTATGTGTGTGGTACACCACCTATACCCCTGTGGTCATGCGCACCACACACCCTTATACTGAAAGCCCCACACCCCATCACCAAGGAGCACACTCCACAGCACACAGCACCAGTGAGCACAGATTTCAGCACTAGTGAGCAATTATCCCAGTATCAGTGAGCACACAGGTGACAACACATGGGATACAGTAGTGGAGTGCCACACAGATGGTTACACACCAGGAAATATGGAAACAATAATGCAGCCTACACCCAGTGTGTCACACAGCACTGGCGTGTGCATGCACCCATACATATATACACACATGGCTGACATGATATTGCACAGTCGGTCACTCACATGGCTGGGTCGGTCCCTCTTGGCTCTCATAGCTGCCACCTGGCACTCCCATCACCATCACAGGCCATGGGGTGAAAGCTATTTCCTGCTCTGCTAGATCCAGGGTACGTGCAGCCACCAATGCCTGTGGCCATCTGCCTGTTGCATGCATCTCCCTGCATTGCATCAACAGGACCTTCTTTGTTCGCCTCCTCATGTCCATGAAGTGCTTCCATATAGCCTTCATTGGCCTGTTTTAGCCACTGATGGTATTGACCATGTCAGTGATCCCTACCCAGGCCTGCTGTATCTGGGCATTCATATCCTGCATCTGGGACAAGACCTCCTCCCAGGCCAAGTAGGCCTGTGCCAGCAGCTGCAACTCCTCAGAGAAGCGGTGGGCCCATAGTTTGTCCGCATCCTTCATGGTACCTGCTGGACAGGGGCGCAGAATACAAGGGACCAGGGATTAAACACAGCGGAACACAGCTGAACAGTACATTGGTGGAGGTCCTAACCTCTCAGGGACATGTAGGTACCCCAGCAGTGCATGTCCTAACACAGCTGGCAGCCTGCCTGACACAGGCCTGTCCATGTGCAGACACAGTCATTTTCAAGGTCCCTGACAGACAGGGGTTGAAACAGGCAGATGCCCAAAGGAACCCATGGCCACCACCACCTACGCATGTATGTAAGGGTGTCACATCCTCTGTCATCATGCATCAGTGACTACTATAGGAAAGATCCTCCACCTAGACATGACAACACCACCACCACTAGATATAGATGTGGGAGGTCTACCACCTCACATGTCCAATATACCACTGCATACAGCATACACACAGTTCAATGTTCAACCATGTCCCTTTCTAAGCCACTCAACAGGATACCTACCTCCAGCTGCCTGCATTTTGGCTGTGGAATCTAGGTGGTGCGCTGTGCTCTTTTCATATGCTCCAGGTGCAATTAGGCATGCTAATGTATGCATACCTTCCAGTAATGACATGCCAATGTGTGTGTTTGCCCACAGACTGCCAAATTAACTTATATGTATACATTGGCTGAATATTGCAGTTTTACCCCCTGCGCTAATGTGGCTACGCTAGCGTGCACCCTTGCATGATGCCAGCGCTTGTGCAACATCGGTCCACAGTGCAGACATAATGTCACATGTCACAGTAGATGACATCAAAAAACATGGTCCTGCATGCCATGCTGTTGTGTAATTGTGGAGCACAGTTCTGTGCAGGTCTGCACACAACACACATGCGTGCCCTGTGCACGTGCCACCCCATGCCTGGCATGTGCTCAAGGTACACCCTCCTGGAAGTATGCAATGCACTGTGCAACATGTTAGCACAATGCTACCATGGCAACGTGTTGCGCAAATGGACAAGACACACCCAACAGCCCTGAAACTAGCAGGAGCATGATGGGGGTGCTAGGCCTAGGCTGGGGGAAAAACCATGGTATGCAGATGAAGCAGGACCACACTTCAAATGGACCAGAGGTGTTCCACCACTGAGCTGACCAATTTGGTCGACCTGCTGGTGACCAGAGGAGACCAGCTGCTGAGTAAGGGGGTGGGGCTACACAGGCCACAGTGCAAAGTGTGGGTGTCTGTGGGGCGGCGCCTCCCACAATACACTGGGGTCACCTGCATCAGTGACCAGTGTTGGCACCAGTATAATGGCCTTCAGAGGAGGGAGGTGTGCCGCCTGCAGCAACTGCAGGCAATGGTGGACTGTGACACTGTGCCAAGGCCAGGTTAGTACAGATGGCTGTATGTATGGTGTATGTAACAGCCTTTGTGCAGTCCTGTGTCATGATTGTATACATCAGGTTTACTGTCCCTGAAGGACTGTGCACTGTACTTGTGTGTCCCTGTTGTTCCCCTTTGTCCCATGAGACCTGTCCTTCTGAATGGCCTGCTAGTACATATGCAGGTGTATAGGTCCCCTGTAACATGTGACATCCCCGTGCCCTGTACATGGCAGGACCTGTCGTGGTTTCCTGAGGTGTGCACCTGCCAGGGCAGCACAGTTATGGACTACCACAATGACATGGCAGCAGTGTCAGGGAGCATGACAGTACCATGTGTATTGTCATTGACTGTTACTTAGGGTTTAGTTACTAGGTATGGTGACCTGGGCATGTTTTGCCTTTTGCCAGGGATGACTCAGGAGGATGTCACATGTGTTCTACATGTAGCTGTGTTGGTAGGTGTACCCATCAGGATGTGGATCTGGCCACCATCTGTGTTGTGGGCACAGTCCGTGTTACACCCCATGGTTGCTGGTATGCATATGCTAGGTAAAGCATGGGGTGCTATTCTATTGCACAAGGGGTACCGAGCATGTACTAACCACTGTGCAGGGCCACACCTACTGAATCCTGCTCCCTCCAGCTGTTGCACAGATATGCCTTTCCTGCTCATGTTGTATGTGACCTAGTGCATCATGCACACAAATGCATACTATCTGTGTACAGGACCTGCAGTTGACATGTATGGGTCTGTTGTACAGGGGCTGGAGGGTGGCAGGATGTGGACACTACACGAGCCATCAAACAGCATGCAAGGCCATACCTACTACAAGGGGATGTATCATACCTGCTGTGCCTGGGCCATGGCATGTATGTGTGTGGTGCTATAGCTCATCACAGATGTACATTGCAGACTCACAGTACAGGCATATGGGCATGTATATTGTGTAGGGTGTATGGTGTATGGACTAGTGCACTGTGTTCTGCTGCAGGATACTTATCTCATATCTCTTTACGTTCTCTACAGACTTCAGCAAACAGCAGGCACTGGCCTGGGTCCAGGAACAGCAGAGTCACAGCAAGGAGTGACCTGGAGACTCACCAGGCCATGATGGGGCCCACTGGAGCAGATCAAGAGAGACATCCACATAAGTCCCTTGCATTGTGTCACACCTAGGGTTGCATGTCCACACTCATGAGTGCCGGAACTGATGGGGCCACTATGGCCATGATCCTACCACTTTCATAAGTGGTAGAGCTTGGTCTTATCAGTTGTTGCAATCATGGTAATTTATTACTATGGAGCAGTGTGCCGTTAAAATGCAGCACGTGCTGTAAACAGTGTTATATACTAATCACCCTCTTCCTTGCTTGCAGGGTGTCAGCAGAAGTTTGGAAAGTGAAGGCCTGAGTAGTGTTGATGGGTGTGGGCTGTGGCCATGGCCTGCTGAGTTAAGGCACAGTGGATAAACTTTTATTAATGAACAAGCATTTGTCAATGCCGAATGTTTGCTTGCTGGCATTGGCATTGGTAGTGTAGGAGTTAGAGAGATGCATATGTAACCCCTAGGTGGCACTATCCCAAGGGCTACTACCCCTGTCTGCTTGGCTAGTAGCAGGTTAAGGGGCCTGACTTCTGAAACGAGTGCCTCCACCCGGAGGTCAGGGTTGGTAGTGGTCAAGCTAACCTGGGCACAGCCCTCCGGGACACCGTAACCTACTCTTTCCCCTCTAGTGGCCTGAACACTGTACAATAATCACTTTCTACAATACCCCTGGTACACTGGCCACAATTACCCACACTGTTTGCACTTACCACCAGGGCTGGTTCCTCTGGCTCGACCCTGGAGACTCCCTGTAAAACAAGGTTATGCACAGCAAATAGCAACAGTACAGTACTTTGAGCACAAACTGGAACCACAGTCAGATTACATGCAGAAAAGTTAGATCTGATTTATTCAGGGGACTTGAACAAGGAAGGGGCAAAATCAGGTTAATTAGCTTAAAGGTTATATCAGTCAAGCAGTTATGCATGCGCTTTGAGTCCCCCCCACACAGTCACACCTCTGGGTACCCAGGTGGAGAAGAGATGGGCTAGCCAGGACTGTTGCCCGGGGTTGCAGCTGGTTGGGGCCCTGTGATGGAAAACACAACATGCACAGTACACAATATTTGTATTCCGGAGCCAGAGGGCTCCGTTCGTAAAGGAAATGAAACAACAAGACAATCAGATGACACACTCAGATTAAGCTGTTGTTGCAGGGAGCTACCCTGGTATTTACTCACGATACCCAAGACTGGACACAGGCTGGACGAAAATTGAGACTGCAGGTGGTTGATCTGGAATGCCAGGAGAAGCAGGGCCCACACGAGTTGCAGAGGCATCGTTCCTGTTCAAGAATGGAGCAGGGGGCTGATCCCCAGGCAGGTCTCTCGTTGATGGCTTCTTTGTGCAGTGGGTAGTCTGGCTAGGCCACGCTGGCAAGGCCCAGACCGCATGTAGACAAATTCAGATGCAGTCCGTTTTGGGCTGGATACAGCTTCCAGCAAGCAGAACACAGTTCACACAGTGGGGAACTAACTCACAACCCACTAGCAGCTCATAGCACATTTACATGTACGGGAATTCTACTGTACCAGGCAAAGCGCTCCCCGGTCACAATCGCAAAGTCTCTGCACACACCGGGAGCTTAGGGGTAGCTGGAACTCCTGACCAGCCGATTGCATTCAACAAAATCTTCGGTCTTCTTCAGGTTGAGCCTGGCCCACTTCAGTAGCTTACTTTAGTCACACAAACTTGGATTTAGTCCAAAATAATTCTCTTCTCTCCCTTTCAGGAGCAGCAGCAGACCTGCAAGCCAAAAACTCAGCCCTTTCACAGTTTTCCCATGAGAATCCACTCAGAATTGCTGCCCAAAATACACTTGAGCTCTTCTCATTTCACTTCCCAGCTCAGAACTAACAGAAACTGCCAGCAGCCCCGGACTTCCCCAAGGTCCAAAAGATTTGGTTGGCTGATTTGGCTATCATTCAAAGCAAGAGCTCCCCCTTCAGTTGCAAAAAAGAAGCAAAAAATTCAAAACTACAATTCCTACAGATTTTGACTTCAGACAGCTCCTGTAGTCTGGCTACATTTTAGGTCCCACCAGAACTGATTGGTCCAATTTGCAGTCCAGGACCAAGATAGTGGAGACAAACAAAACAGTCCTTGCTATAAAGAATGCAGGTTAGACAAACTACATTATCATTATCACTCTAAATGATTTTCAGCAAATAGTTACATCTTTCAACAGAGCTTCCTCTCAGATTACTTAGGCTGCAATCAGGCAGCTCTTAAAGAGACAGTACACAGAGGATATACAGGCTCTGGTAATCACATTTAAACTGCTAAAATGCAGGACACCAACCTGGCAGTGAGCATTTAGGCAAGCTCAAGGAAGACTTTTTGGGAACCCCCATTTGTAGGGGGGTTACACCCTTCCCTGCCTGGGAAAACTTGGTGTCCGCGTCAAGTCTGTACCATCATAACATTGAAAATGCAACATATACATGACATTTATACCATTAGCATGCTATACAAGTACTATCTGATTCATCAATTGGCATAACTTCTCACTTTACTATACATTTCAATGTACTTCACTATATCATTTCTATTCTGACAATACATTATGCATATTTCACACAGGTAAATTGAGCATTACTATATAGAATCATGTAATAACTTCTTGTACTTTAAACAATGCAAGAGGGGGCCCTTCCTTATCAGCTAACTTGAGGCTGGATGGGGCAGGGCCACCATGGTGAGAGGGCAAAACAAGTAACCTGGAATGGTCCGTCAAGCTCAATTTGAGCAGTGAGCTCTGAGAGACATAAACACCTTTGTGGACTACATTGAGAGGCAAATCCACTGGCCTCCCGGGGAAATCGTAACTGAAGCACACCACTGGCTTGACAGCTCAGCCAGTCTTTCTGGAGTGAACAACCACAGTCTCTGTACTTTCAGCAATGGTCTTGGAGCTTTCATCACTTGTGAGGAGTGCCTCTGCATGAAGGGGAATGTCCAAGCTGGGATCACTGTCAGCCCCTTGCTCTGTAGTCTCTGTTTCTACAACACTTGGCTCATTTTGAAGACACTCTGGCACTGAAGAGGGGTTGTCAGCACTATCATAGTGTTCCTCAAGTTCTGGCATGTCACCAGAAAGACTCATACCATCAGCCTCTCCTTCAGGCAAATCATACAGTTCCATGATACACAAAGACTCAGCATCCTCAGACGTGATACTTTGCACTTCACCTTCAGGGAGCATTGGCTCCAAGGATGATGCCAGGGCGTTAGGCAGTCCAGAAGGCCCAGCTTCATCCCCATAATTCAACATAGGATTTCCATGAAATAACTGACTCAGTTCATATGAGGGGTAATAGGCTTTATCACACTCACTGTCATCCGAGTTAGACTGGCAGTCACTATCATTCTGGGCCTGCTGCGGGGGAAGTTTTAAATCGGCAACCACGGGGGCAGGCTGACTCTGTTTTTTCCTTGCAGCAGCACGAGTCACTGGTCCAGGGGAATCAATCTCAGTGGATTCAGCCTCAATTATAACTTGACCAATAGGTAGCAAGTGGTTACGGTGCATGGTCTTGACAGCTTTGGAGTTATTCTCTGGGTGCACTTTATACACTGGCAAATCATCCAACTTTCCAACTATGACATGGGAAATATGGTGCCATCGATCAGCAATTTTGTGTTTACCATGCAATCCTAAATTTTGCAACAACACACGGTCTCCAGGCCTAAGCTCTTGAGCCTTTACTTTTCTATCATGCCTCTCTTTGTTGGCTAGATTTCTTTTGGCGGCCATTGTCTGCGCCAGTTGATAGGCATGGTTCAATTGAGCTTTCAGTTTTTGTACATATTGCAGGTAATCTTCAGCTTGGACCCCATCAGGAGAAGCCCCAAAACAGATATCAACAGGCAACCGGGCCTCTCTCCCGAACATGAGGTGGCAGGGAGAGAACCTGGTAGCATCATTCTTTGTGCAATTGTATGCGTGTACCAAGGTGCTAACCTGCTGGCTCCATTTATGCTTATATTTTGGGTGGAGGGTGCCTAGCATGTCTAGTAGGGTGCAGTTAAAGCATTCTGGTTGAGAATCCCCCTGCGGGTGATAAGGGGTGGTTCTTGACTTTCACACACCCCTTAGAGAGAGCATTTCTTTGATTAGCTGACTCTCAAAGTCCCAGCCCTGATCATAGTGAATTTGCTGGGGGGCACCATAGTGGACGAAGAAAATGTTCCACTAGCACCTTGGCCACAGTAGTTGCTTTTTGATCTTTGGTGGGAAAAGCTTGTGCATGCTGTGTGAAATGGTCCGTAACCACTAACACATTGCCAATGTTTCGCTGATCAGGCTCTAAACTCAAGACGTCTATGCAGACTAGTTCCATTGGGGTGCTGGTAGTAATGCTGACAAGGGGGGGCAGCCCTCTGAGGCAGGGCTTTTCTCTGCAGGCAGCGACTACAAGTCCTTACATGGTGCTCAACATTGTCCCCCATCTTGGGCCAGTAGAATCGAGATCGTACTAGGTCAAGGGTCCGGTCGATACCGAGGTGGCCCATATGATTGTGGAGGGACCTCAGTACCAAATTTTTGAAGGCTGTGGGCAGGACCAATTGTTGCTTATCTATTTGGTCACCCCAATCTACAGTCTCTCTATACAACAACTGATTAAGCAGCTTCAACCTGGGGCCTTCTTTAAACAATAAAGTGGTTCGCAGATCAGAGGAACGCAACTTGGACACATCTTTTCCTGCACGAAGGGCGTCAAGTGCTGGCTGAATCATAGGATCTCACGATTGAGCCCACTGAATGCTGTCATTGTCAAACTGAGGTAGTGCACTAATATCTAGAGCAGAGAAGTGGCAATGCGCAGCCGGTATGCAGGTGTCAGAGGGGCCCAAGCAATCTACTAAGTAGTCCGCTGTGTCCGTAGACATCTGTTCATTTCTATCAAACTTTTGGCACAATGCTCGGATGTCAGGTGCAGACAGCCTGACCCAGTTGCTCTTGGAAATGGGCCTCTGAGATAGGGTGTCAGCATCAATATGATTCAGTCCTGGTCTGTATTCAACAGCATAATCATATGTTGACAATGCAGAAAGCCACCGGTGCCCCGTGGTGTCTAACGTTGCTGAAGTCTGTACATAGGTCAATGGGTTATTGTCAGTCTTCACCAATATTTTTGCCCCATAGAGGTAATCATGAAACTGGTCGACAATGGCCCATTCTAACACAAAGAACTCCTACTTGTGCACAGGGTAGTTTTGCTCTGACGGGGTCAAGCTCCTACTGGCGAATGCCACTGGTCTCAAACCATCCTCATGGTCTTGATACAGTACAGCTCCTAGACTCTGCAGACTGGCGTCAGTATGCAGCACATAGGGTTTGGTGGGATCAGCATATGCGAGGATGGGGACATGGGTGAGCTGGTATATGACTTTGTGGAAAGCTGCTTCACAGTCAGGCGTCCAACGGGACCCAAAAAGTTCACCTGGGTGGAAATATGCTTTGTCTGGTTCTTTGACTGACCCTTTTTTGTATTTACAATTGGTAGGAGGATAACCCTGGGTAAGATTCAAGAGTGGCCGAATCACTTTGGAATAGTTCTTTATGAACCGGCGGTAGTAGCCACAGAATCCCAGGAAACGTTGTAGTTCTTTCAAATTGTGGGGCTGGGGCCAAGTAGTCAAGGCTTCAACTTTACTAGAATCAGTCTCTATCCCCTCTGTAGACACTATGTACCTCACATACTTCACAGAGATTTGGAAAAACTGGCACTTGTCGATGGACAGCTTGAGGCCGAAATCTTCCAGTCGGTCTAGTACTTTGAACAGTCGACTCTCATGTTCCTCTAGGGAGCTCCCAAACACAATGACATCGTCCAAGTACACCAGGCATTCTAGCAAATTCATGTCTCCCACTGCTCATTCCATCAGTCGCTGGAAGGTGGCTGGGGTGCTCGATATTCCCTGTGGCATTCTCAGGAATTTGTAGAACCCCAAAGGACAGATGAAGGCAGTCTTCTCATGGTCCTCTGGAGCCATCAGAATCTGGTAATATCCACTGCGAAGATCCAACACTGAGAACCATTTGCTCCCTTTCAAACAATCCAGAGCATCTTGTATACGGGGCATGATGTATTGATTGGGGATGGTCCGCTGATTCAGAGTTCGATAATCAACACACATTCTCACAGATCCATTCTTCTTACGCACAACCACAATGGGAGAAGCATGTCTGTGCTGTTTTCTTGGATTTTAGTAAGGCATTCAACACAGTCGATCACAGCCTGCTTCTTGCCTCCCTAAGCACCTTAGGCCTGGACCATAAATCTATGTGCTGGTTTGCAGACTACCTCGGAGAACGGAAACAGCAGATTAAAGCTGAAGGTGATCTTTCTCCATTAAAACCTATGCTGAGGGGCGTGCCCCAGGGCTCTATCCTTGGTCCCCTCCTCTTTGCAGTCTACATTAACAACATCAATGACCCCATCAAAAAAGTCAACATCCATTTATTCGCGGACGACACTGTACTGTACTTGAGTTGTCCCACGCCAAAAGCAGCTTGTGAAGACCTTCAAGCTGAATTTAACCTTCTACAATACCAGCTCATAAACAAAAAGCTTTTGCTCAATGTGAAAAAGACAAAAGCCATGCTCTTCTCCCCCTCCTTGCATGTGGCAATTCCTGCTGGGGGGGAGCTAGCCCACAAATTACCACTGTTCTTGGAGAAACACTAGAGTATGTAGCTAAATTCAAATATCTAGGAGACTGGCTTGATCATAAACTTTCCTTCGCTGACCATCTCGAAGAACTACAGAAGAAACTAAGGCAAAGATTAGGACTATTCTACAGAATTAACCACCTACTCACAAAGGAGGCCAAGATTCAACTGGTTCAAGCTACCTTCCTATCTTTAATAGATTCAGCGGACCTGCTCTACAGCCACTGCACTGCCTCTGCACTGGCTAAGTTGGACACCCTCACCACAGAGCTATCAGGTTCATTACTGGCCTTCCACTTTCCACACCACTGCTCCCTGTACTCATCATTAGGCTAGACTTCCTTCACTATAGAAGGAATAGAAACGCTATGGGCCTTCAGAGCAGTGACCAACAAGCTCCCCTCATATGTCTCAGATTGTATTCCCGAAGTGTATTAGGCACCTCGCTCTAAGGAGCTATTCCTAATGCCTCCAAGTTCCAAGGGTCAAAACTTGTTTGCAAAGCTGCTCTATGCTTCTCTTTACCCACATTGTGGAATGGTTTACAAAGGAACTTGACTGAGCTGCCCTGTTAGCCGGATATCTTCAGGCGTCTACGATCACTACATGAAAGCACCTTGTAAATGTTTTCCTCACCGCTAGCCCACTAATTCCGCAATCCCCCCTTTCCATCCTGATGCTCGCCATGTTTCTACCCCTGTCTCTCACTCTTTCTCTATTAACTCTTCTTTCTGCACCCACCCTTCCCTGTCCACTCCAGCCTGGCTAAAGTCCCACCCCATCCATAGTAGTGTCCCGATTATCTACCTCTGCTCCGTCATTATCATAATAAACAAGTACACGACAGCCATCATCACTTTCTGTGGTTTTAGCTCAATTTTCCCCCAGTTGTCGGTAATATATCCCTCCTCTTCTTTACCTCTCTAACCTGCCACCCCACACACGGCCTCTTTCCCCTATAGGTGTAGTTGCCGGCTGCCTCACTCAAAAGATCTCTGCTTATAACCCCTGTATGCCTATGGTTGATTGTACATCTGCTGACTTCTTCAATTGTAAAATAATGCTGTTTTTTTTTTAATTTATTTCAACCTTGTACTGTACTGTATACACTGTATATACTTTTTCTTCCTTGTATATTATTTGCTTTTTGTATACCTTCTTCTGTACTGTACTTTGATGTATTCATGACCAGGTCCACCTTGCAAATGAGCCTTGCTCAATGGTGCCCACCTGGATAAATAAAGATTTTGATTGATTGATTGATTGATTGATTGATATGGGCTCCTGGATTCTTGTATCACACCAGCTGCAAGCATTTCCTGCAAGTGTCTTCTCACATCGTCTATGTCTGCAGGGGCTAGGCATCGAGACCTCTCTCAAAATGGCCGTTCATCGTGCAGCCGTATGTGATGCTCTGCACCCTGGACACATCCCACGTCCCATTCCTTCAACGAGAACACTTGATCTCTCTGGGCAAGTTTCTGGCTAATTCTAGTCTTCCATTCAGCTGGCAACGGGGAGTCACCAAAATTAAACAAGTCGGGAGTCACTCTATCTGTCTTGCCAGGGTGCTTGTTGCTAGGCAACACTGCAGTGTCTGCTCAGTGTACCATAGCTAGGGTGCATCCTCTGTTCACCTGGATCTCCCAATCTGACACATTATGAATCTGGACCATCACTCAGCGTGCATAGGCATGAGCATGAGCTGACAAGATGCTGTGCTTAACCAATAATCCTTCCGGCAATTTTCCATTGCCTGGTGCATCCAACATCAATATTTTGTTCTTGACATCTTTACAGAGGTGGACCTCCCCTTGAATGGTACACTGGGCGTTAGGGGCCAGTACCATTGAATCGGGATCCTTCTTCCACACGACCCCTACCGGTTCATCCTGGTCCACTCCCTTGGGGTTCTGTTGCAAATCATAGGCCCTCTTCATCAGAGTGGGAATTCTTAGGGCCCTCCCAGTCCGTCGCCCTTGTTTCTCGCAACAGAGTTGTGCCAGTCTCCCAAACATATGGGCATTGGTCCCAGTTAACAGGGGAACCCCATCATACAGTCCACTAGGGGACACACTAAGGCCAGTGTCTCGACTTGCTCCTCTACACCAGTTACAGCTGCAGGAAATGACAACTAGAGGCGGACATATCCTAGGTAGGGATAAGACTTGTCGCTCAGCCCTCACACGTGTAGGCCTTCCAGGGATTGTAAGGGCACATCAGATAAGTGTTTGTCATACCAGTCCTTAAATACAATGGTCACTTGTGACTCACTGTCCAGCACAGCCCGAGTAGGAATACATTCACAGCCACAGTAGTCTCCATTGAAGGGCCCACTATTTTGGACCAGTCTGGAGGGATAGCAGCAGGGGCCTGGACAGATGATTTAGCCACATAGGGATCTGAGTTACTACTTCTTGAACCATCACTGTGGTCATTTTGGGTACTCCTTGACTGCTGATTCATTCTCCGAAGCTCTCCTTGAAGCCTGTTTACAACTTTATCTAGGTCTTTTGTGGACCGGCATTCTCTCTTCATGTGCCCATCCTTCCCACAATTATGGCAAAATATGTTTTCTGGGATTTGGGGTAGCCGAGGCATCACACTGGGAGCTGGGGCGGTGGTACTTCCAACTGAAAACCTTGCTGCCATCTCTGTCTGCTGTGTGGTGAACATTTGGAGACATCTTGTCAATTCTCTTACTTCCATAGTCAAGACATCGAGTTTCGAGCTGCTGTCAGCAGGAGATGCCTCGGTTGACACCCCAACCCCCATAGCAGATGCAGTTGGATAAGGATCAGTGCCTGTACTTGCAGGAGCGGCCTTCATAAAGAGACTATTTTTTGTTTCCCTGAACTCCCTAAGCAGATCATCCCATGGTGGCACACCCTCATTGGTCCCCACTTCGGAAGGGCCTTCCGATGCCGTGATCACTTGGGCTGCGCTCACCCTAGAATTACAATTCCCCCTCTTCATCTTCAACCTCCCGGAGTTCTTTTATCAAGTCACAATAGTCCGATGGGTTACCCTTTCTATCTGGGAGCCTTAATTGAAGGAGCTGCAATTTAGAATGCTTTGCATGTTGCAGTATGTGCCCCAACCTCACATGGTTTAAGTCACTGGCAGCTACCCCACCTTTTTTGGTAAGCCTTTTGCAGCGCTGTTTCCAGACAAGTAACATATGCAGACAAACTTTTCCCTGGCCATTGTTTTGTACCTTGAAATTTCCACATCAAGTTCTCCCCTGACTCAGTGCTCTCAAAATTGCCTTCAAGTGCAGATAGGTACTTCTGGGCAGATGCATCAGGGTTTGTGGACCTCAGAAATTTAATGGCCTCTAGGGCAGGACCCCTCAAACTTTCTATGATCCTTTTCCATTTCTCAGCCTCAGCACACTGCCATTAAGGTACCAAAGGGGCAACACAATCTATCCAGGTCTCCCAATCATCCTCCCCTTGGGGGTGGGAGGGTGCCGGAGAAGATTCTCAACCTTCGGTAAGAGTCGTGACTAATGGCAGGTACAGACATAGGAGCCAGCATTGGCATGGGCACAGAAGGAGGGGCAATAACGGGTGCTGGAGTGGGAGGGGGTGTTGGGGGAGGAACACCCCCAGGTGGCAGGAATAGTTTCTTTAAGTCTTCCACAGTTTTCCCTTCCTCCAGCAACAACTTAGCAAATTTCTCCTCAAAAGTCTCAGATAGTGGGGGGGGGGCTCATTCTCCCCGGGGTCTTTACTGTCTTTAGTTAACACTCTCCAGGCAGTGAGGGCTCCTTCACGGGTGATAGTCCGTGGCACTTTGGAACTGTCTACTGGATCCTTACACTCTACTAACGCCATGAAACTTTGGGTGAGCAGATTAGCCTGTCGACCCACCACCACAGGGTTTTGTAAACATTCAACCTTGTAAAGTACTCCCTCTACAGTGTCCTTATTGGTACCCAGAGGAATATCCAGGATAAGTATAGCATTTTGGGGGTTGATCTCCTGCCCAGTACACCACCCCACCAACTGGTGTACGGCCACTTCTGTTGGGGTAGCCATTTATTTTTAACAGCAATTCGCAAATTTGGCCACTATGGGATGCTAATCCCAGGGTGAGCCTCCAAGACGTAAGCCCTAGGTGATGCTATCCCAAGGGCTGCTACCCCTGCCTGCTTGGCTAGTAGCAGGTTAAGGGGCCTGACTTCTGAAACGGGTGCCTCCACCCGGAGGTCAGGGTTGGTAGTGGTCAAGCTAACCTGGGCACAGCCCTCCAGGACACTGTAACCCCCTTCTTTCCCCTCTAGTGGCCTAAACATTGTACAATAATCACTTTCGCAATACCCCTGGTTCACCACACAATTACCCACACTGTTTGCACTTACCACCAGGGCTGGTTCCTCTGGCTCGACCCTGGGGACCCCCTGTAAAACAAGGTTATGTACAGCAAATAGCAACAGTACAGTACTTTGAGCACAAACTGGAACCACAGTCAGATTACATGCAGAAAAGTTAGATCTGATTTATTCAGGGGACTTGAACAAGAAAGGGCAAAATCAGGTTAATTAGTTTAAACGTTATATCAATCAAGCAGTTATGCATGCGCTTTGAGTTCCCCCACACAGTCACACCTCTGGGTACCCAGGTGGAAAAGATGAGCTAGCCAGGACTGTTGCCTGGGGTTGCAGCTGGTTGGGGCCCTGTGATGGAAAACACAACATGCACAGTACACAATATTTGTATTCGGAGCCAGAGGCTCCGTTCAGTAAGAAATGAAGCAACAAGACAATCAGATGACACACTCAGATTAAGCTGTTGTTGCAGGGAGCTGCCCTGGTATTTACTCACGATACCCAAGACTGGACACAGGCTGGTTAATCGAGACTGCAGGTGGTTGATCTGGAATGCCAGGAAAGCAGGGCCCACACGAGTTGCAGAGGCGTCATTCCTGTTCAAGCGTGGAGCAGGGGGCTGATCCCCAGGCAGGTCTCTCGTCGATGGCTTCTCCGCACAGTGGGTATTCTGGCTAGGCCAGACTGGCAAGGCCCAGACCACATGGAGACAAATTCGGATGCAGTCCGTTTTGGGCTGGATACAGCTTCCAGCAAGCAGAACACAGTTCACACAGTGGGGAACTAACTCACAACCCACTAGCAGCTCATAGCACATTTACATGTACGGGAATTCTACTGTACCAGGCAAAGCGCTCCCGGTCTGATCGCGCTCCCGTTTCACAATGAAAGTCTGCACACACCAGGAGCTTAGGGGTAGCTGGAACTCCTGACCAGCCGATTGCATTCAACAAAATCTTCGGTCTTCTTCAGGTTGAGCCTGGCCCACTTCAGTAGCTTACTTTAGTCACACAAACTTGGACTTAGTCCAAAATAATTCTCTTCTCTCCCTCTCAGGAGCAGCAGCAGAGCTGTAAGCCAAAAACTCAGCCCTTTCACAGTTTTTCCATGCGAATCCAATCAGAATTGCTGCCCAAAATACACTTGAGCTCTTCTTATTTCACTTTCCAGCTCAGAACTAACTGAAAACTGCCAGCAGCCCGGGACTTCCCCAAGGTCCAAAAGATTTGGTTGGCTTATTTGGCTATCAGTCAAAGTAAGAGCTCCCCCTTCAGTTGCAAAAAAGGAGCAAAAAGTTCAAAACTACAGTTCCTACAGATTTTGACTTCAGACAGCTCCTGTAGTCTAGCTACATTTTAGGTCCCACCAGAACTGATTGGTCCAATTTGCAGTCCAGGACCAAGATAGTGGAGACAAACAAAACAGTCCTTGTTATAAAGAAGGCAGGTTGGACAAACCAGGGAGGCAGTATATCGCAGTGGTTTAAGGCTCTGAGCTGCAAATCTGGTGACATCCAGCAGACCAGACCTGGGTTTGAATCCCACAGCTTCCACCTGCATACTGTGTGACCCTGAGCAAGTCACTTAACTTCCCTGTGCTCCCAGGTTGCACCTGTAAAAAAGCTTTCAGCTTAGTGTGTCTCACCTGGTTAAATAACTAAATAAAAAAAATTATCACTCTAAATGATTTTCAGCAAATAGTTACATCTTTCAACAGAGCTTCCTCTCAGATTACTTAGGCTGCAATCAGGCAGCTCTTAAAGAGACAGTACACAGAGGCTATACAGGCTCTAGTAATCACATTTAAACTGCTAAGACGCAGGACACCAACCTGGCAGTGAGCATTTAGGCAAGCTCAAGGAAGACTTTTTGGGAACCCCCATTTGTAGGGGGGTTACACATAATAGGAGTAGCAGTGAAGTATTGAACTGAAGCCAACCCCACCACCACCCTGCAGAGACTGACAGGCATTGGGGTGTGTCTTTGGGTTGTCAGTCATAATGCCCATGCCATTTCACCATACCCTACCCTGCAAACACCAACAAATGTCACGGTGTGCCTTGGGGTCTTTGGGCCTTACGCTCACCCCATTCCTTAAGGAAACACAGTGAGACGGGTGCAGTATAGGAGAATAGGGTGAACTTTGGGGCCGAAGAGTCCAAGACACACCTCGATGCCTGTCACCAGCTGCAGGGTATGGATGGGGGTGGAATGGCATGAGCATTACAGGTGACAATCCCAAGTCACACACCTGATGCCTGTCAGTCTCTACAGGGTGGGGCATTATGGTTGGAAACCCTAATGCCTCAGGCATTCATTGGTATTTTCACTCCAAATTTTCAACATGTTTTTTTTTGTGACCCCCACCTCATGAACAATGGCAATATCAGTTTGTTAGCCGAAAGCTGATCTTGCACAGTGACTACGCCATTTGGCACCACAGGTGTGAAAACACATTTCAAACCGGATGTGAAAAATGACAGCTGTACTGTTCATGGGGAGGTTTAAAAAATGGCAATGTTGAAAATCTGGAGTGAAAATATAAAAAAACTGGTGAAGACATGAATGTGTGTAGAAACTGCGCAACGCACACCCGTAATGTAATTAGTTTGGGGATTTTTTACAGCAGATCATCAACACAGGCATTTTGGGACCTCCACTCATGAACAGTGTCACTGTGATTTTCTTAATCTGTCCCGAACACTGATTTCCCACAGCGACCACACATTTCTGCGCCGGAAGTGTGAAAACACATTTCAGCCAGGGTGTGAAAAATGACAGCTGTGCTGTTCATAAGGAGGTGTGGAAAAATGCTAGTGTTGAAAATCTGGACTGAAAATATTACAAATTCATGAACTTATGAGGGTGCATTGAAACTGAGCAATGCACGCTTGTAGCACAGTCATTTTATAGACTTTTGTCATCAAATTTTCAACATAGCCATTTTAAGACCTCTGTTCATGAACAGTGTCACTGTGATTTTCTTAATCTGTCCCAAACATGATTTCGCACACCAACCACGCCATTGTGCGCTACATGCACAAAAACACATTTTGGGCAAGATGTGAAAAATGACAGCTGTACTGCTCATAAGGAGATGTGGTAAAATGGCAATGTTGAAAATCCTGGAGTGAAAATAGTAAAATTTCTCAAAGTTACAAGCGTGCATAGGAACTGCGCAACGCACGCTCATAAAACAGTCATTTTTGGGAATTTTTTCACCAAATTTTCAACATAGGTTTTGCGGGCCTACCTCATGAACTGTGACACTGTTGTTTTGTTACTCAGTCCTGAAAGTTGGTTCCACGCAGTGACCGCAAAATCACCTTTCGGGACTGAATAACAAAATGACAGTGGCTGAGTTCATGAGGTGGGGTCCCAAGAACCCCATGTTGAAAATTTGGTGAAAAAATTCCCCAAAATGGCCGAGATAGGCATCAAAGTTGAAAAAAAACACGTTTATGTCATTATACAGCTTACTGGCATTTCTTTAGTTCACGGTCAGTTTGAAAAGTGCAGACATGATCCGGTCCACGAAGATCATCGCTGGCCCTCGGAGAATGGTAATAAATTGAGAAGTGTAGGGGAGGTAGAATGCGGCTGGTGGGTGAGGCGCAGGTTGGGGAGTGGGTAAGAGAGTCAACGAGGGACCGTTTTCTTTTGTTCTAGGTGTTTTTATAAAGGCAGCGTGGGACTTTGCCACGCTGGTGGGCTCCCAGTGGGCGCCTTGAGAGATTTGCTTTTTGAGGGGAACAGTGGGCGACAGGGGATTGGGCACCCATCCAGTCACTCCCCAGTGTGCGGGGTGGAGAGGGCCCATGAGCACGATGGGGTGGGGTCCCAGCATGTTACCTAGGTGTTTGTGGGGGGGAGAGACTGGATCTGACAGTTCAGATGCCGTGCTGATGTGTAGGCAATTTGCATACTGCCATCGGCAAATTGCCTACACGTTACCACCGCTGATTGTAGCGGTGGTTTTCTCAGAACTGTATGGCACTGCATCTGAACTGTTGTCATAGACAGCTCAGACATTCATTGGTACTGTGCGGCTGCACCTGCTAAAAGGAGCAGGACATTGGAAGTGGGAGTGGCACAGCTATGAAAACTCGTATGGTGGCACTATGTTTCTTGCACATGCGTGCAAGCAAACATAAAAATGAAGGGTCTCACCTTCAGGAGGGGGCATCAAGACACAAGGAGATGCTGTTAGTCAGTGAAGGGAGTTGCTCCACAAATTTATAAATCTAATCGAGAAAACAATAAGGATATGGGTGAACTCACTCAACGGAAGAGGGACTTTACCCCTTACATTCTTGGCCCTGTCACTGTTTAGACTCCTTCACCACCTATGTCTATATTATGCTGTATGCCACAGTGCCTCTGTGGCAGGAGATGGATGTCCACATGTGACCCATCATGCAGGATGTATACCTGTGAGGGCTTTGCCTATGCAGTTGTGGTAGGGGGACTCTCACTCTGCACTTGTGACATTATCCCACCACTGACACTGGTGTGGCATGGTCTGTGTGTTCTACTGCTGTGCATTGACTTGCAGCTGGCATGGTGCCCTGTGTCTGTTTGTTGTACCATGGCATGCATTACACCATGCAGTGGCATGTCCCTTGTGTCGCTGACCAGGTGCCACAGGGAGTTGATAGTACCGCTCATAGCCCTGGTTGTGAACATGTCAGTATCAGGCAGGTCTGTTCTGCCACATGTTTGGGACTACTTGGGTGCTGCTGCCATTTCAGTGCTGTTTCACTTGGTGATTGTAAGGAATCTGACCGGGGGCCAAGTTTCATTGGAAGGTGCTCAGATTTGCTGTCGGGAGTGTTCTCTGGCTGGGAACGTCTCACAGAGAGGTTTTTTGCTGAGGGGGTGGAGAACTGAATCAGACAGTGGGTAACAGTGTAAGGCTTCCACGGACCTTGCTTCCCATCCTGGCATGAAAGAGGAGATTTGGAAGCCGGTCAATCGAGTCGGACGGCGTGTCTTGATGTGAGGTTTCCACAGACCTTTGACCATCATTTTGGCATGGAAAAGGAGCTCTAGAAGCTGGTGAAATCTGGGGGGGCCTGGTGGGAGTTTGAGATCAGGGCCTGAAGTTGGACGACGGTGGGTCGGCAGGCCGCAGGATATACAGATTGATTGGGAGCTTGATGACTGTTTTTGAGTTCCAGGCCTGGAGTACTGGCAGTTGCGGGGACTATTGCTGAATCCCGGCTATGGACCCTGTATGAGCCTGCTGCGGCCGATGAAATTATCTGGGCAGCTGTTGCCTTAAGCCGCATTGGAGACTGATCCCCCCCCCCTTCTCTGTCTGGACCGGAACTTAGCTGTGAGTACTTTTTCTTTTACGTCAAAGTGAGTGGTAGTGGGAGTACTGCTCATAGAAAACCTTCAGACTTGCTGATTTTATCATCAGACTATGGTGAGAGGGCATGCTAAAAGGTCTGAATTGAATTGCAGCTTCCTTTCTGGCAGTGGTGAGAGCACTGCCAGGGTTCCATTCTTGTGATTCCCATCTGGACTATTTCATTTAATTTTCCTTGAAAATAGACTCTAAATACGTCTGGGCTTGAATTAATACAAAGGATTCTCTTTATTTATTTAGTTGTGTTGGTTCGTGGGAAGGTTATGGTTGGAATGGGGATTAGATAATGTACGATAATTTGGTAATGAATATTTAATCGAATCTGATTGTATTTATTGTATGGATGATGACTATATGAATAGTTAGGATTATATTGTTTAAATACTGTTTATATCGTTTAATATTTTGGTTTAGTTGTTTTTAGTAGAAATGTGTAGGAGTCTTGGGCCACTCTGAATTAGTTACCCGGCAACCCTGCTGAGTGACCTCTGCCCCTTTTGTGATCTCCCCATCCCAGTTTCAGCTGTAAGGCACTGTAGGGAGGTGTGTATTTGTAGGGAGCAGATAGGTCTGTGGTAGGGCACTGTGGACTTGAAGTAGGTGAGTAAGATTGGGGTGGTGAGGAGCAGGAGGCGCCCTAGAAGAAAACAGAGCCATGAAAGAGGCCTAACATTCTTGGTCTCAGTCCCTAGGGTTCCTGCTGGACTGGATGGGCAGGCAGCTAGAGGGTTTATAGCCTTCACTGATCCCCATTCGGGTGGTGTTATGCAATGCCAGGTCAATGAAAAACAAGACCGCAATTATGTTGGACTTGATTTTTTTGGTCAAGCCTGGCGTGCATTACAGAGACTTGGTTGGGGGATGATGCAGGTCCAATTTTGGAAGCATCAGTCCCCGCCAGGTACTCTGTGGTACACTGCTGAAGGAGGGAAAGCAAGTGGGGGTGTGGCTATCTGTTTTAGATCCAGCCTGAATTTCTCTGTACAACCGGTGGGTTCTACCTCATCATTTGAATGTGTGGCGGTGCATGGGGATCCAGGTGTGGGTTGCAGAATTCTCCTAGTTTACCATCCTCCAGGGTCGGTAGGAGAATTTCTGCAGGTCGCGGATTTCATCGTCAACAGGGTGTTGGAGTCGCCTAGATGGGTTATTCTGGAGAACTTCAATGTCTGGGTCGATGACAAATCCTCATAACTTGGATATGACCTCCTCCAGCTGATGACATTACTGGGCCTTGCCTAGACAGTTGCCTCTGTGATCCACCATCACGGCCATACGTTGGACTTGGTATTCTCACTGGGTCTTGAGGTCTCTGACCTCAGGATTGATCAGGTCACTTGGTCCAATCATTGTACAGTGGAATTCTCATTTTTGCCTCCCTCAATGGTCCCTCCCCTGTCGAGATGATCAACTATCGCCCTTTGAGGGGATTGTTCCCAAAGGGACTACTGACAGTAGTTGATTTTTCTGGTGTAGATGCTGTTTGTGTGACTGACTTGGTGAGGCAGTGACAGCCTATAATAGGGCTGTCTCCGAGGCACTCAATGCCATTGCACAGGTTCGTATATGACCAAGCTCTTCTTGCTTGAGACCTCCATGGTATGATGGGGCTCTCAAGGCGATGAAGACCACGGGATGGAGGTTGGAGTGTTGCTGACGTAGGACTGGGTCAGTGGAGGATAAACTCACTTTGAGGAATCACTGTGTTGATTATCAAAGTGCAGTGCACCATAAGAAGGCACAGTTCCTGTCCAGGGAGATTGCTGCAGGGAAGAGCAGACCAGCTCAGCTCTTTCTGACTGTGGACTTGCTTCTTCATCCAGTCTATCCACAGTTGAAAATAGCCTTTTCAGTAGCACTTTGCGAAGAGTTTGCTCTGTGATCTTCTCTGACAGGGTATCCTCTATTCGGGCTGTGATCTTGCCAGTGGGTCAAGCTCAGTCCCACAGGGTGGGGCTTGGCTGGAACAGGGGCACTCACATTGTCTGGGCAGAGTATCAGCCAGTGGAGGTGGCTGAGGTCGCTGAGGTGATTTTGAAACTGCGGCCCACGTGAGAACTGGACCCTGGCCTGATTCATCTCATAGTGGGATGTGTTGAGGCTATTGGTCCAGTGTTCGCCAGGATAGTCTGGTGTTTGCGCTCAGACGGGGTCTTCCCCAATGTCTTGAAGGAGGCATTGGTGAAGTCCCTTCTGAAGAAACCATCTCTTGACCCTGACGTCCTACGAATTATAGACCTATCTCTAACCTCCCATTTCTAGGGAAGGTTGTAGAGAAGATAGTGGCTCTGCAGCTCGAGGCACACCTGTCAAACTTTGACATCTACGAGCCATTCCAGTCCAGGTTTAGGGTGACGCATAGCACAGAGATGGGGCTAGTTCAGGTACATAATGACCTCCTCAGGTCAAGAGACAGAGGGGAATAGTCAGTTCTCATTCTCCTTGATCTGTCATCAGCATTTGATACCATGGACCACATTGTGATGTTGGATCACCTTAGAGAGTATTGTGGGCTCACCAGAACTGTCATCAACTGCTTTGAGTCCTTTCTCTTGGGCAGCAGGCAGCGGGTAGTGATAGGGAATTTCTCCTCCTCCCTGATGCAATGCCCCTGACCTGTGGAGTTCCTCAAGGCTCAGTCCTGTCACTGATGCTGTTCGCTGTATACATGATGCCCCTGGGGAGGCTCATTAGACAGTACAGTCTGAGTTTTCACTGCTATGCAGATGATACTCAGCTGTACATGTCTTTTGTACTGGAAACAAATGGTGCCATTGAAGCGTTGAATAAACGCCTTGCCGAGATCCAGGACTGGATGAACTCTAACTGGCTGAGACTTAACTCAACAAGACAGAGGTCCTGGTGATTGAGCCAGGTTGCGGGCATGATGAGGATGCTTCCTGGGCAATAACAGGTCTGGTCCTGAGATTGACTCCATTGATGGCATCCTCTGGGGTGGGAAATCTGGGCAGCGTTCTCGATGACTAACTGACACTTGAGGCTTAGGTATTGGCTGTCGTCAAAAGTGGCTTTTATCATCTGAGGAATGTCACCTGGATTAAACCCCTAATTTAGCCCGAAGACCTTCTCTTACTGTTACATGCCTTTGTGACATCCAGACTCAACTACTGTAATGCTCCTTACCACGGGGTTGCAGAATGCAGCAGCCAGGTTACTGATGGGACTGTCAAGGTCCTGTCATGTGATCTCGGTCCTGCGGAATCTGCACTGGCTGCCAGTCAGGTGGAGGATTCTCTTCAAGGTGGACTTGCTCACCTATAAGGCCTTATACAGATCAGGCCATGGCTACCTGTCAGCCCTCCTTACTCCTGCTATCCCAGCTTGCTCCCTCCATTCCTCCACCGAGGGGCTCCTGGCATTTTTGAGGACCAGGCTGAAAACCTCAGGTGATCGTTCATTCCGGGTGACTGGCCCAGTCCTCTGGAACTCGCTGCCAAGATCTTTGAGGGAGGCCCCTTTGGTGGAGGTTTTTAAGAGGGGCTGAAGACTCATCTTTTTAATAAGGCTTTTCCTGCTGACGTATTTGAACCTTTAACAAAATTTTATTTTAATCTGTTTATTTATTTTTTGTATAGTTGTGTTATTTTGTATTGCCCTATCAAATTTTTTACTGTAAGGCACCCAGAGTCTCCTGGATTGGGTGCCAAACAAATATATTTACTTACTTACTTACTATGTATGCATGTCTGTCTTCAGGAGGTAGGCATGGACCACTGTGGTACCAAGAGGCCACCGTGTCCTGCCATGTGCATTATACAATACCCGTGGTAGTCCACCTGCAGCAATGAAACATAGAAACATAGAAATTGTTGGCAGATAAGGACCACTAGGCCCATCCAGTCTGCCCGTAGGCCCTATACATGTATGCATCCACTCACCCTAAGTGAACAATGGCTTTTCATCACTCCCTTCTCACCCAAGGTTTCTCTGTGCTTGTCCCAGGCATGTTTAAGCCCCTCCACTATACTTTTCCCTACCACCTCTTGTGGCAGACTATTCTAAGCAGTCACCACCCTCTCCATGTAGAAAAACTTCCTCATGTTACCTCTTAATCCCCCCCCTCCAATTTCATACCGTGCCCCCTTGTTCTGGTATATTTTCTACATTGGAAAAGATCTCCCAACTGCACCTTGTTTATGCCCTTGAGGTACTTAAAAGTTTCTATCATGTTGCCCCTTTCTCTCCTCTCCTCCAGCAAGTACATATTGAGGTCTCTTAGTCTCTCTTCATATGTTTTGTGGTGCAAACCATGCACCATCTTTGTCGCCCTTCTCTGGACAGCCTCCACCATGTTTATGTCCTTACGCATGTGTGGTCTCTAGTACTGCACACAGTACTCCAGGTGAGGCCTTACTAGTGTTTTATACAATGGCATCACCACTTCCTGCCTCCTACTAGTAATATGTCTGCCTGTGCACCCCAGCATGCCACTGGCCCTCCCTACAGCATTTGCACACTGCTTTGATACCTTCAGGTCATCAGATATGATGACCCCTAGGTCTCTCTCCTCTTTGGTGATGGTCAGCACCTCTCCCCATCCTGTAGGTCTCCCCAGGGTTCCCCCTACCGAAGTGCATTATTTTGCACTTTTGTGCATTGAACCTCAGTTGCCACACTTCTGACCATCTTTCAAGCTTCTTCGGGTCCCTCTTCGTTATCTGCTCCCCTTCTGGAGTATCCACCCTGTTGCAGATTTTGGTGTCATCTGCAAATAGGCAGACCTTTCCTTCCAGCCCCTCTGCAATGTCACTAATGAAGACATTGAACAGGACTGGTCCCAGTACTGATCCTTGTGGCACTCCGCTGGTCACCCTTCTTTCCCCAGATTGGATCCCATTTACCATCAGCCTCTGCCATCTCCAGTGCCATATGCACTGTGTGCCACAGCCTTGCAGCTCAAAGGAGCCTGGCATATGTAGCATGGGGTAGGCAAAAGGAGGAGGCATTGTTGGGCAGTGCATGCAGTTTATCATATTATGCAGAGTCGATGGTGTCTATCCAACACAGTGATGACCAAGGTTTGATTACTCCACTGTGCACGGGTGGGACCATGCATACATTCGGACATGACTGAATCTTTGCAGGACCAGTGTCATGCACTGGCTCTGTATGAGTGGCAGTCTTGTACCAAGGGCAGTGACATCATCTTCAAGCTAGGAAGGATTCCTCCAGGGAGTCTGCATCAAACACCAGTGCTGTGCCAACAAGGGGAGTGCATATAGTGCCCCACCTGCATGCAGCACCATGGAACTTACATGGTACTCTGGCTGCTGCTCACAGTGTGGTATACTGGTGCTGTCCATATACAGCTGAACTGTGTGTAATACATGTATGGCTCATCCGGACCCTGCAGCCAAGGGTGGTTCATACCTGTCAGTTGTCAAGCACACCTGTCTTGGCCTGTGTGCTGTATGGCAGGTATGCAAGGCACAGGGTATATGTGTGTGTGTGTGTGTTTCCTAGCACCTCCAGCTATTCCACAACCTACTGCATCCTGGCTTGGTGCTGCAGTTGTGTGTGCTGTAATTCTATATCTGGCATGCCTGCCAGTATTGCTAGCACTTACATTGCTGTGTCCTTCTGTGTGACAACATGGCACACCCTTTGTATGTGCAGTCCTCTACTGTGGGGACTTTTTTAAGAACCTCCCATTTGTATGGGCAGTTGCCCTTTCTGTTTCTGATTACCCTCCCTTGTTATGGGCGGATGCCCTTTTCCATTTTTCATTACCCCCACCCACTTTTTTATGGGTGGTTGTCCCCTCTTTTGTTGCTCCCTCTCCTTTATGTCGCCCTTCTTTGGTTTTGCTTCACCCCCATTGTTATGGGTGGATGCCCTGTTTGTTTTGAATTACACCCCCCTTTTTATTGACAGTTGCCCTCTGTTTTGTTGCCCCCCTTTTTACAGATGGTCACTCATTTTGTGTTCATTATCCCACTCCTTCTTCTTGTTCCAGGTGGATGCCCTTTTTCCTTTGTTTCCTAACCCCTCTCCCCATGTTGTTCTTCTCCTTGATGTTCCTGTTTTTTCCATTGCTGATGTTGCTGCCTTTGTGTGTTTTGTATGGCCTGTTGCCAATTCTGTAAAATAAAATTTATGTTTGATACATATGCTGCTATGTTGTGTGTCTGTCACTGGTACTCAACTCTGCCTCCTGCATCACCCCAAGTGTTCAGCTCTGTACCCGGTGCTCTAGTCACGGATGGCAAATGCATGGCCTCTATGTTCCACGCTACCCTCAGTACTATATTCAGATCTGCACTACTGCATTGTGCTGTGCCAGAGCTTGTCATTAGCACAGCATGCTGTTCCCCCTATATTCATAGGGTATAGGGCTGGTGCAATGCCTCTGGATATAGCATGGTAAGGGGCCGGCGCAAGCGCTAGCACAGGCATAGTGCAATGACAATGCTAGCACACTTTTCTGAATATCAGGCCCTATGAGTCTCTGCTTTAAAGTCAGAGTTTACGGCACCATCTCTTTGTGGGCAGCACCTTTTCCATGTGGGACAGAGAAATTTGGATGCAAGGGTGTACGCAGACATACTTAGTCACTACACATATGTGTGCAGTTTTTTAATACCTTTCTTTCCCAAACTCTATTCCTTTTTCTAACTGCCGCCTAGGATTACAGTAACTGTAGAGCCACTTCAAAATTTCAAAACATGACACCAGGCCTTACTTGCAATTATTAGGGACAATGGCTGCAGAGCTGCCTCCCTACCCCAAGACACATGCACTGCACTGGTGGGTGGTACAGGGAGCACTGCACTGCTACCAATGGGCTCATGCATATTCATGATTATACAATGGTGTGTGAAAATCCTGTAACCTCATTGGTCAAAACATGTCACATGAACGTGGGTAAATCCTGCATAACCCATGGCTGAGGAATGGCATTTATAAAAACATAATTAAACACATTTTAAATTTATGTTACACATGGGTCCATTATACAGTATGACTCCATGGCTACAATATGACTCGGGTTGATTGGGCCTCATCCAAAAGGGGTGGTGGCCTGGCACTTTTTCTAAGTATCACCTAAACCTGACCCTTCAATCTGGCCCCCCCCCACTTGCATCGTGCAAGGTGCTTCATAGATACATAGATACATAGACAGTGTCGGCAGATAAGGGCCTATGGCCCACCCAGTCTGCCCATTTGAGCTTGTAAGTTCAGTTTGTTTTCCTAGAAGTCTATTTCCCCTTACCCCTGACCTCTAGAATTCCTTTATGTCTATCCCATGCATTCTTAAATCCTGTGATTGTTTCAGCCCCCACCACTTCCTCTGGCAGGGTGTTCCACTTGTTCACCACCCGTTCTGTGAAGAAATTCTTTCTCATGTTTCCTCTGAATCGTCCTCCTCCAACTTCATCCCATGCCCTCTGGTCCTGGAACATCTTTTTCGCTTAAAAATAGTGTTTTCCTGCACCCTGTTCCTACCTGTAAGATACTTGTATGTCTCTATCATATCCTCTCTCTCCTCTCCTCCAGGGAGTACATGTTCAGTTCCTTCAACCTGTCTTCATAGGACTTGTGCTGCAATCCATGCACCATCTTTGTTGCCCTCCTCTGAACCTTCTCTACCCTGTCTATGTCCTTACGTAGGTATGGTCTCCAGAACTGTACACTGTACTCCAGGTGGGGCCTCACTAGTGTCCTGTATAGCGGAATTATGACCTCCCTTTTCCTGCTGGTGATGCCCCTGCCTATGCATCCCAGCATCCTATTTGCTTTACCTGATGCCTTGTCAGACTGTTTCCCTACCTTGAGGTCATCAGAGATGACAACCCCAAGATCCCTTTCCTGCTTGGTGCATGCCATATCCTCACCCCCCAACTGATATATTGTGCCAGGGTTTTTGTGCCCCATATGCATTATCTTGCACTTCTTTGCATTGAATTTCAACTGCCAAACCCTTGACCATTCTTCAAGTTTCTGCAGGTCCCTTCTCATTCTGTCTACACCCTCTGGATTGTCTACTCTGTTACAGAGCTTTGTGTCATCAGCGAACAGTGAAATTCTGCCTTCTAGATCCTGCGCAATGTCACTGATGAAGATGTTGAATAGGCCGGTCCCAGCACTGATCCCTGTGGTACCCCACTGGTCACTCTTCCCTCTGTGGGTGACAGCCATTACCACCACCCTCTGTGTCCTGCCACCCAGCCAGTTACCTACCCACCACACTACTGTCCTGCCCACACCCATATTCCCCAGTTTGTGAATAGTCTTCTATGTGGCACAGTGTCAAAGGCCTTGCTGAAGTCCAGATAGGCCATGTCCACTGCCCTCCCCTGATCCACCTCCCTAGTCACCCAGTCAAAAAATTCAATGAGGTTGGTCTGACATGACCTCCCCCTGGTGAAACCATGCTGCCTTGGGTCCTGTAGTCCATTGACAACCAGATGTTCCACCAATCTCTCCTTCAGTAGTGCTTCCATGATCTTTCCCACTACCGAGGTGAGGCTGACTGGTCTGTAGTTCCCTGCTTCCTCTTTGTTCCCACTTTTGTATAAAGGGACTACATCTGCTGTCCTCCAGTCTTTGGTACCTCCCTGTTTCCAGTGATTGGCTAAACAGGATAGCCAGAGGTTCAGCCACAACCTCTCTTAGTTCTTTAAGGACCCTGGGTGCACCCCATCTGGCCCCATTGCTTTATCAACTCTTATTACTTCCAGTTCCTTCAGGACCCTTTCTTGTGTAAAGGGACTTGTGTCCATTTCTGCACCATTCTCACCCCTTGTACTGCCTTCAGACCCATTACCCCCCTCTTCCTCAGTAAAGACTGAGCAGAAATACCTGTTCAATATGTCAGCTTTACTGTTGTCATCCTCCACGCGGCTCCCATCCTCCCCCTTCAGTCTCACTGTCCCTCCCTTTGTCTTTCTTTTTTCACTTATGTACCTGTAAAGGTTTGTCCCTTACCCACTGATTTTGCAATGTGTTCTTCTGTCTGAGCTTTGGCTTCCTTACTGACTTCCCTGCCTCCCTTTGTTTCTCCTGGTACTTCTCCTATCCCTTCTGCCTGTGTCTTTTTATTGCCTGAATGCAATCTTTTTGGCTTTCACTTTCTTTGCTACCTCTTTGGAAAACCATAATGGTCTCCTCTTCCTTTTCCTCTTGCTAACCTGCTTAATGCATAATTCTGTTGTTCTTATAATCCCCATTTTAAATACTGCCCACTGTTCCTCAACCCTGATTCCTGTCCCATTCCCTTAATGCCTCTTTCAAGTATCTCCCATTTTCCCAAAGTCTGCCCCCTAAAATCCAGGATACATGTTTTTGTGTGGTTTGGTTCTGCTCTTTCTGTGATTTCAAACCACAATGACTGGTGGTCACTGTTACCCAGGTGCTCCCCACTGTTACCCCATCACACTGTCCCTGTTTGTGAGCACAAGGTCCAGTATAGCCTTTTGCGAGTTGGTTCCATGACCAGTTGCTTGAGGAAGGCACCTGAAGGAGTCCAGGATAAATCTGCTCCTAGTTGATGCTGCTGCTGGGATGCTCCAGTCCACGTCTGGAATATTGAAGTCTCCAACCAGTACTACCTCACCTTGTCTGCCATCCTTGGATGGCTAGCATCAGCTCCTATCTCTTTCTTCCTCCTGGGCTGGTGGTCTATAGACCACACCTGTGCGGATGGCTGGCCCCATTTTCCTTTCCAGCTTAACCCACAGGATCTCTCCCCCATTTTGTTCCTCCTGGATCTGTGTGGCCCTTATGTCATTTTTCACATACAGTGCCACTCCTCCTCCCTTTCTGCCTGCTCTGTCTCTTCTGAATATAAATAAGTGACTTGCTTACTGTGACACAGTATGCAAGTGGAAGTTGTGGGAATCAAACCCAGGTCTGCTGGATGTACCACAGTCATTCTCAGCTCATTACACTAACCTCTAGGCTATACTGCCAGCACTAATCATGCCCTGCTTCTATTAGGTAATATCAAGAAGCTGCACATTGTATGTACCTACATTCCTCCTGCATCCCCATTCTACCCCATGCCACCAAAAACAATGAAGTACTTTGTCTAGGTGACCTCAATCAGGATTGGCTTGGCCCAAGCTCCCCTATCCTCAACACTAACATGGACAAAGCCAATCTAACTAAGCTCGTCACTGAACCTACCAGGCAAGCCAGCAGTGTCACTAGTCACACCCTGCTCAACTGGGTCCTCACCACTAGGCCAGACAGGATCTCCTGTTGCTGTGTTGCCTGACTCCATTAGCGACCATTCTCCTGTAACCTGTGTCTGGGATGAATGCACCCCTTCATACCTGCCTAAAATTATCAATGTTATCAACTTCTCTGCCTTTGATCCCTTGGCTTTTCTATCCAATCTCCAATAGGTTGACTGGTCCCCCCTTTTCACCACAGACAACACTGACCTAGCAGTGGAGTATTTCTCCAATACATTGTGCTCACTGAAGTCCAGGCACATTCCTTACATTAGGCACAGGGTTGGGGCCTTCCTATCAAATGGTTGACCAGCCCCCTTCTCCGCTTGCTTAAATCTCATGACAAGCTGTGGGCCAGGTGGAAAGCCTTCTCCCTTCTTTCTGACTTTGTTGCCTATCACTCCCTTAGAAACTCATGCAAGAAAGCAATCCGCACTGCCAAAAGCAATTACTATAGAGGTCTTCTCCATGCCTCTGCCCATTACCTGAAAAGGTACTGGGCACATATCAACCACATTCTGGGTCTCAATGCTTCTCAAGCCCCTCATGACGTGCTAATTGACAATGTCTCTTGTAACAACCCCAACACCATAGCCAACACCTTTAACTCACTCTTTACCTCCCCTCCTTCCTCGACCTCCAATGCAGCCATTCCTTCCATCCTTCCCTCCCTTCCTTCCCTTCCCAGACCTCCCTCTGCCCCATCCACCCTCTTATTCTCAGCCCTGTCTCTAGAACTGATGTCCTATGGATCCTCAACACTATGTCTCCTCATGGCAGCACTGGTCCTGATGGTCTGGAACCTAGAATTCTCAAACTTGGCACCTCCATTCTTGCCAACCCTATCTTGCACCTCTTCAACCTCTCCATTAGCTCTGGCACTGTGCCCTGCTCCTGGAAACAAGCCAGGGTTATACCTGTCATTAAAAAGGGTGACCCTAAAAACCCTACGAGCTACCGCCCTTTAGCACTCTTGTCTACCCTTAGTAAACTTCTGGAGAAACTTATTGATCATCAGGTGTCAGACTTTGTAGCCAGCTACGACCTGTTATCTCCTGCACAGTATGGCTTCAGACCAGGCCACACAGCACCTCGACTGCCCTAGCGCAATTCACTAACGACACCTCAACTACCATGGATAGAGGCCAACTTATGGGGGCTGTGTTTATTGACTTAACGAAGGCTTTCAGCTCAGTCAACCATTAACTGCTCTTGCATCAGCTAGGTTCGCTGGGTGCCTCCCAGTCCACTACTGCCTGGTTCTCCAGCTACCTGCACAATCGCACCCAGTCTGTCTCCTACTGTAGAGTCCTTTCCTACACTGCCCCTCTATCCACTGGTGTTCCACAAGGCTCCATCCTTGGGCCCCTGCTCTTTTCTATATTTATAAACAATCTACCTACCATTTCCGCCCACTGTCACACCTTACTCTATGCTGATGACTTGGTCCTCTATACCTCCTGTAGCTCCATCTCTGACATTAATTCCCACCTCTCTTTCAATCTGCAACAAATCCAAACATGGCTCACATCTCACCACCTCATATTAAATGTTGCCAAGACCCAGGCCATGCTCTTCAGGTCACACAGGAAGCTTAGTGCACTAAACCCCTCATTTCCAGTCTCTTGTCTCGATGACTCCCTGGTACAAGTTATCGACTCCTTCAGATATTTAGGAGTCACTCTGGATTTGTGTCTCAGTTTCTCTCTCCATGTCAATGTGGTATGCAAGTCTGTCAATGCCAAAACTGAGTTGGCTCATCGTGTCCGCCATGCCCTGACCCCTGCCACTAGGATCTCCATTGCCCAAGGACTTCTGCTCCCTGGTCTTTGCTATGCACTGCCGGTCTTTGCTCAAGTGCAAGCAAACATCCTTCAAGCATGGGATGTTGCCTATAACAATGTTTGCAGATTTGCCTTGTCTGTCCATTGGCTTAAACACCACTTCACACTTTACTCTGATCTCCACTGGTTATTCCTAGAGACCCATGAAATTATTTTTTTTATAATTTTTCTTTTAATTTTTCTGGAATTTCTTGTTATTTCTTTTTATTCATTGAAAATTTAGCTGTGTGTCTTGTTATCACATTTACTTTTATAAATGACCTCAAACTGAGCTTAAACACACTAGAAATCACATTCCTAGTATACTACATTGTATTAATCAGCATTATGCTATGGTCTTGCAAGGTTTTGTGACTGAAACAATTCCGCTGCCGCTTCCTTGTGGACCATCTCAGTGGTAACAACGAAGCCTAAACAACAACTACTGCAAGCATTTATTCAGGTTTTGCCTGCCAAAAAGCAGTTTTTTTTCACTTTATTCATGTTTTTTTTTGTTTTATTCCTTTTATATGCTGAATTTCTTGCTATTTCTTGTTATATCTTGAATTTCTTGTTATACCTTGAATTTCTTGTCATTTCTTTTTATACCTTAATTTCTTGTTATTTCTTGCAATTTCTTATTTAAGAAAAACACGGGTCTCTAGTTATTCCCCTCCTCCTGGCGATTATATTCCATAGGCTGCCTGACCGACAATATAATGACCCAATGATCTCTGCTACATTCAGACTGAACTCAGACCCAGGTGGAAAAGAGAAGATGTTTTGAGGTGGCGGGTAATATTTTAAAAAACGAGTTCCAGTTTTGCTAATATGACAAAGCTTGCTCGGTATCATGGAACATAACAAGTTTTTTAAAAAAATGTGTTTCATTGTTAGTTATAAGTAAATTTTGGGGGCAGGTTCCTCTCTTAGTCGAGCAGGTTAATGTGGAAAAGGATTTTATAAAAAAAAAAAAATCCTTTTTATAAAACCTTGGAGAATGTTTTTAAATAAAGGATTTTATTAAAAAAAAGGATCATTTTTATAAAACCTTGGAGAATGTTTTTAAGCACTTATCCTGCTGTAACTGGTCGAGCTAATTATTACTTGGCACCCTTGAACTGGGCCCACTTCCTGCCACCTGTCCCAGTAGAACACCTGGCCCTCAAGTCTCTTTCCTCTAGTTTTTACTCCTCCTGATTACCTGTTTAGGGTCCCCTTCCCCCCCACAGGCACTTATTACCCTACACTTTTTGTCCTGTTGGCACTGATCGTACTTTTTATGTATTATGCTGTTCGCTACCTAATTCATCCAGTATGTACCTTATGTAGATATCTAGACATGTTCCGTTTGTGCCTATAGTCTCTTATGCCGTTAGCTACCTATTAATCTCTGTTAATGCCTGTTATTTTCTGTACGTTAACTTTGACTCCTCCTACTGTTCTTGAATGTATGTACCTTGTAACCCTCCTGGATCGCACCTGAAAATAGGCACTTGGCTGTCTAGTGTGCTTACCCGGTTAACAAAAGCAAATAAATAAATAAATAGTTCTTCTCTCCCCTCCTCCCTTACAGCCATGTGGGGCAACTACACTGAACTCCTGCTTTGTGATTATTTTGCACTTTGAATATTCAGTAAAGTCTGTTTTGTATCAGCAAACAACAGTGCACTGTGGTTCTTTGCGCACTACTATCCATTGGATTCTATTATTGCACAGGTTTGCCACCTCAGTTCTGTACTGCAGCAACAACTCTAACGTGTAAGCATGGCGAAGCTTTGTTTGTTTACAGCCATGTTCACCCCAGTTGACTGCCCCAAACTCCTCCGGTCCTCGACTTCAGCTCTAGTCACTGTCCCTAATTGCTCCACCAAAATGGGTGAACTTTCCTTCTCCGTCTACTCCTCCTCCCACATTCTGGAACTCCCTTCCGTTTTCCCTTAGAAGCTCCAATTCTCACCCTGCCTTCATGCATGCACTCTTTAATTACCTCACCTCCCTAGATGCATGTAAATGTCTTTAGTTCACGTATTACACCTTTTTACTTGCTCTAGTTTACGGAACATACCTCTTTACTTGCCGTTGCACTACTATCCCTGTCCCATACCCTCATCCTATGCCACCAGCACTGCTGTTATGCATTTATGTTACTGATCTCTGCAAGCTGTTTTTATCTCTTTTGTATTGTAATGCTTATGCTACGTATGCCATCACTTTCGTGCTAAGTAATTCTACTGTTATGTAAGGTTGTTGATCTCTTTATGTACTGCATTGTATCAGCTCTTCCCTGTACTATTGTTTGTAAGTGCTTTGAACTGTAATCTCCTGGGTCATGCCTGAATATAGGCAATCCTGTCTAGTGCACTTACGCAGATACCAAAAGCAACTAAATAAATAAAATAAATTGTATAATCACAATAAGGCACTCCAGGGTGTGAGTTATTGGGTGATTTACCCACTTCTTATGTGGTTAAGTCACTCGGCTACACCTTGTGACACACCACACAAGGCATGGGTAAATTCTTAATAACCCACACCCTGTTGTGCCTTATTGCTTAAGCAGCCACCAGTCAGATGCATGGATGGACTACTACTGGCTGCTATCCTCATGGCTTGGGGTCATGTGTCCCACGGCAGGTAGGCAGTGGTAATTCTGCCAGTAATTGTGGAGGTACAGAGTGGATTCCTGAAACCAGCCCACTGATTTGTTGAAACACACTAAATATATGCCATTTTGAAACTGTTCACCTATATTTTTTTAAATTGTGACTTGTGTCATATTGCCACTGCCCCATCACCTGGATGGGCCCAGGCCCAGCCCCATCCCCTGTGTCTCTGGTGCTTACCACCTCTGAATCTCCCCCCCTCCAGCTTACCCCTGGTGGTGTAGCCAGGCAATACTGCCAAATCCCTCCTATGTGTGGGGACAGGAGATATCTCTGATGGAGGTGTGGCCAGTAGCAGAAGGCAGAGCCCAGGGATGCTCTGAACATCTTGCAAGTGCTGGGATTTTATCTTGTGTTTCTGCCTGCCCCTTGGGATGTCAGCCCACAAGGGTCTCTAAGCATGTTCAAATGATATGTGCTGTATGGAGTCCAGCTGAACATCTACATTGCCATCAGTCATTACTTAAGTAATAAGGCACAACAGGGTGTGGGTTATTGGGGGTTTACCCATCCCTTGTGTGGTGTATCATGAGGCACAGCCGAGTGACAACCACACAAGAAGTGGGTAAATCCCCCAATAACCCACACCCTGGAGTGCCTTATTGGAATTATACAATGAATCCATGTGTAAAATAAATTTAAAATGTGTTTAATTATGTTTTTTTATAAATGCCATTTCTGAGCCGTGGGGTATTGCAGGATATGCCCACGGTCAGATGATGTGTTTTGACCAATGAGGTTACAGGATTTTCACACCCCACTGTATAATCTGAACTATTCAATCTTCTTTCCCCCAGTCAGCTTCTCGACAAACAAGTCTTGTTCCCAAACCAGGTTGCTGGCATTGTGAGCAGTAGTGCTTCAATTTTATCAATGGGCTGGCCTAGCAAACCTACTTTTAAACAAGAACCTCTTCAAATAGCAACACCTTGTAATGAAATGTGGAAACTGTAACCTCAACTAATTAATGAATACTTTTAAAGATTTATTTTTAAATGTAACCATTTAGCAGAGGCCTGGTCAGCAAAGACCCTCTGTGCATCCCCACCCCACTGGCACCTCTGCAATCCACACAGAGATGGGCATAGACATATATATGGGAAAGTATTTGTAAAATATAATGGCATTCATTAAAAAATGATACAAATCAAATAAGGAATGACCTTTCTAGAAATACTGAGCCATCAAACTTGACAGGGGGCAAGACTTTCATAGGACAGAATTCAGGATTTTTGTGTACAATTGTACATGTGAAGAATGTCTAAAAATATACAATTCTATGTCTAGTGCACTTACCTAGGTTAACAAAAAACTGACTAAATGAGCTCTACAATGCAGACTGATGAGCTGTTCCAACCTCTAGTACTGAAAGGGGAATTCAAATAATCAACTGAATTTTTATTTTATGAAATCTTTCATTTGTTGAGGTAAAATGTGTTTTATTTCTAGCATTTGTGTGTGATTTATTTAAGCAATAAGGCATGACTGGGGATGCGTTATGGTGGCATATTAGCCCACCTCGGGTAGGTTGAAGCAAGATGTAAAGCCAAGTGCTTACACCACTTGAGAAGGGTCATTAGCCCACAATAACACACCCCCTGGAGTGCCTTATTGTGATTATGAAACGGGTCCTTTTAGTAAATTGGATGTATTTTTTAAACATATTTTTGTTGAACTACTTTCAGCTGGGCTGTTATGCTAGGATAACAGCTTGGCTGAAAGTGCTTCTTGGCCAATCAGGAGCCAGCATTCTTTCAACCCATTTAATAAAATGCATTAATAGGGGCACTGAATTATGTCTCTTATGGAATGAAATTATAATTTCACACTTGTTTGGGCAGTTAGAAATATTCAGCTTCACAATGTGGTCCTCTTGCCCAAACTTACATGTGATAACAAACATATCATTGAAGGTCACATGTACATGCTTTTGATTCTTCCTGCATATTAAGAAATTCATATAATAAGGAAAAAATATAGGAGAAACCCAGCATGGGTGAACACCAAAATTAAAAGGCTACCCAGAAAGAAAAAAGATTACATAAGAAACTTAAGGCAGATGGCAGAGAGCATGTGGAGGTTACATATAAACTTGTGGGCTATAACAGCACAAAAATCAGAGATGGGGAAACAACTAGCAAGAGATGTGGTAGCACATTATTAGGAATTTTATTCATAACACAAAGAAAGACTGAATGAGCTGTGGGTCCACTTACAACAGAGGAAGGAACAATAGACAATAAGGAGTTAATAAGCAAGTTTAATAAATTATTCTGTTCAATAATTAAAGGAAGTGGATGTAAAGAAAATAAACAGGTAGATGGGGAGTGACTGGTTGATATCAAAGTCAAAAGAACAAATATTTAAAAAGCTAAAAACCTAAAAAACAATAAATTACCTGTCTCAGATGGCCTGCATCCTAACGTCATTACACTGAAATGATAAACAATTCAGTTATCTCAGGTACTGTACCAACAGATTGGAAAACTACAGTGGTGAGTCCAATCCACAAAAAAGGATCTAAAGCAAAGGGGGGAAATTATCGACTAGTAAGCCTAACAAGTATAGTGGGCAAGTCTGTGGAGGGGATAATTAAGAAAAACTTGAAAACCTGGCTAGAAGAAAATATTGGGGTGGACAGTACTCATATTGGCTTTACAAAGAACAGGTCCTGTCAGACCAACTTAATCAACTGTTTTGTGCCCATTAATATAGCACTTGATACAGTGAAATCTGCAGATGTGGTATATTTGGATTTAAGAAGGCATTCAGCACTGTTCCACACAAATTACTGATAAATAAGTTAGTTGAAGAGAAAGTACCATCACTATTTAAACCAGGATAACAGATGGGTTATACAAAAGAAGACAGAGAGTAAGAGTGAGAAGAGAATATTCAGACTGGGGAGAGATGACAAGTGGAGTACCCAAGGGGTCAGTGTTGGGTCCCACATAATTTAATTTCTATATAAGATATATGAATAAAGAGTAGAGGCCTGGCCAGTGAAATTTATGGATAATGCAAAAATGAAACTGGTACTAAATTTGGACAGAGACTGCATAATAATAGAAAAAAATCTGGACACCCTGAACAATTGGGCAATAAAGTCTGGTATGAATTTCAATCCAGAAAGATGTACTGTGATACGTTTTTGAAGAAACCATCCAAAATTCCAATACATGTTCAATGGCTACAAACTGAGGGAATAACAGTATGAGGTATAGGAGTGGTGATAAACAATGATCTAAAATGTAGAGACTAGACACAATCAGCAGTAAACAAGGCAAGCCAAGTATAGGGTTGTATCACATGAAACATCATGAGCAGACGAGGTGAGGTTTGGTTGCCCTTACACTGGTCACTTGCAAGGCCCTATCTGAAATATGTGGTTCAGGTATGGAAACCAACTACAAAGAAAAATTAACAAAAATTGAAAGAGTACAAAAAAGTCAATTTGGATGATAAGGGGGCAGGAGGGAAAAAGATAGCAGGAAAGACTGCAGTCATTAATCATGTATACAAATAAGAGAAGGCACAGAGGGGATATGATATTTGCATACAAAGCTAGTAGAGACCAAAGCTTATCAGCTATATTACACCTACTGTACATCCCAGGGGGATTAAAGCAGGAATGAGATCACACCACTACCACTATAATGGGCAGCACTTCAAACCGAGCATAGAAAGAACTGGTACACACAAAGGGTGATATCTGGATGGAATGCCTTGCCAGGGGAGATTTTTAACTGTAATACTGTGACTAGCTTTAAAAACAGCCTAGATAGGCTCATGGCATTCAGGGCAGTCACAACAGATAGGCAATTCATAAGGGCAATCACCAATTTTTTCTTGTAATCTTAGCTATGTATTACAAGAATGCATTTTTTGTCTGTCATTTTTTTTTTGTAACTGTATACTTGCTACCATCAACAGGATGCTGCAGTACATAAGGTGTTATGACTTTGACGTCCCCCATCACCTAAAAACACATATGCTAACAATGCAGTACAATAATTTACATTTTAATGGTTAATAACCTTTCAATATTCTTTGTGGAAAGTGGAGTTATTGTATAGTATCAAGTTAAAAACTATAATAACTAAATTGCTCAGAATGATTTCTGATGTGCAAAATTGTACTGTATGTCTAAAAGTCTAAACAAAGAAATCAAAATATAGAAACATGGACAATGATGGCAGAAAAAGATTGATGGTCCATCTAGTCAGCCCAGAGTTCCCTATCTTCCCCAGTATCTATTGTCCATATGGGTTTTAACCCTCCCATTTCACCCCCCCCACTCTCCTCTACTACCGACCTGAGCAACCACCAAACCCTTTACTCTGTCCCAGCCATGTTTGAAATTGTTTTTAGTCACAGCACCCACCACCTCTGCTGGTAGACTCTTCCACAGCTCCATGACCCTTTCCATGAAACAGAACTTCCTCACATCCCTCTTAAACTTTCCATTGTAAGTTTTGACTTGTGACCTTGGGTTTTTGATTCTGTACTCCTGATAAATAATTCCCTGCAGTTCACTTTGTTTATTTCCTTCAGGGACTTTAAGGTCTCTATCATATCCCCCTCTGTTGACTGGTCTCCAGTGAATACATGTTCAGTGCCTTATGATGATTTTCATAAGATCTGCTCTGGTCTCCCTGAATCATTTTGCTCACCTTGTGTTGCACCATCTCTAGCCTGTCTCTGTCCTTCCTTAGGTGAGGACTCTAGAACTGAGCACAGTATTCCAGATGCAGCCTCACCAGTGACGTATATGGAGGTAGTAGTACCTCCTTTTGCCTGCTGTCAATACCCTTTCTGATACACCCCAGCAACCTATTAGCCTTGCTAGAGGCATTGTTACACTGTTCTGATTGCTTCAGGGAATCCCTAATGATGAACCCCAGTTCCTTTTATCTCTTGTAGTGCTTGGTTTAA
Source organism: Neoceratodus forsteri (assembly GCA_016271365.2). Taxonomy (NCBI): domain Eukaryota; kingdom Metazoa; phylum Chordata; order Ceratodontiformes; family Ceratodontidae; genus Neoceratodus; species Neoceratodus forsteri. The sequence continues at coordinate 731,111,555 of CM028132.1, forward strand.
CCCCTCCTATCCAGTACTCTGTCCTGTTTTTTTTCCCCTAGATGCTTAAACTTGCATTTTTTGGCACTGAATGTCAACTGTTAAACCACAGACCACCTCTCTAGCCTTTGTAGATCCCTCTGCTTCTCCCTGATCCCTTCATCACTACATACCCTACTGGACAGCCATGTGTGATCTGCAAAAGGACACAGCTTGCCCTGGATGCTCTCTTCAATTATGCTGATGAACATATTGAAAAGCACAGGACCCAGGACAGATCCTTGCAGCACCCTACTCATGACATCCCTCTCTTCTGATTTGACCCCATTTACCACAACACTCTGCTGTCTCTCCTTCAGCCAGTTTCCTGCCCCTCCAACTATGTCCCTAGCCATGCCCAGGTTCTCTAGCTTCTTCAGCTATCTTCTGTGTAGCACTGAGTTGAAAGTCATGCTGAAGTCAAAGTAAAGCAAATCTACAGCATGGTGCATGGCCCTTGTCTACTGCCTTTGTTACCCAAAGAAAACTATCAAGTTGGTCTGACATGACCTCCCTGCTACAGACCCATACTGTTTATTATCCTGTACACCATTGTTCTCTAGGTAGTACACAATGTCCTCTTTGACCAGTGACTCCATCAGCATATCCACTACATAGGTAAGGCTGACAGATCTGTAATTCCCTGGCTGCTTATTGTCCCTCCCTCGTGTATCACAATTACATCTGCTACTCTCCAGTCTTTCAGACCTACCCCCATCTGAAATGAGCTACTGAATAGCCTTACTAGGGGTTCAGCAAGTTCTGCAGTAAATTCCTTGATAGATCTGGGGATTTATTTATTTATTTAGCTTTTGTTGACTGGGTAAGGTACTCTAGGTACACACATACCTATTTTCAGGAATGACCCGGGAGAGTATGCTTTATCTACCTCTGTGGCTTCAATCCTCTTCTGGACCCTTTCTCTGGTAAGGCACAGGGTCATAATGTCACAAGACATTATGCTGCAGTAATACACCATGCTGCCAGTACAGCGCGATATTTTGCAAGCGGCATATGTCTTTTTTGGGGAGGGCTCCACTCTGCACCCCCATTATGGGGCGGTTGTGCCCCCTAACCCTCCCCAACTAAAATAACCAATTTGGGGGGGAGAGGTTAACACTTAACTTCACACTAAGTGCAAACAATAAAAAAATTCCTTGCATCTGGGACCGGGAATTGAAACATGGTCCCAAACACACCACCTCACTCCCTTGCTGCCTGTGGCTTATCCCATCAAGCCACAGCTGCTGCTCGCTGGTCCCACCTCCCAGCACAGATCTCATCCCCTACCTGGGAAGAGTGAGAGGGTGCACTATCGTGTACACACCCTTTTGTGGTTTTGCACCTTCTCGCTCTACCCTACCGTGCTGTTCCTGTTGCGTGGTTTTAACATATGCTATTAAGCATACGAGATACTGACCCAGTAGGCTCTGGTAAATATTGGCTGCCTCATTTCAGGAATCTTCCTTATAGCCACCTTGATACCACTTTTATGCAGGGGCCCATTGTATTCCCTTGTGAAGACAGAACAGAAATAATTGTAAAAGATCATTTGCAATGAAATTTACAGAAATTAAACTGTCTGCATCATTCATTAAATATTGTTATAAAATAGTGCCTGATGTTCTATATGAAACGCTATCATTCCATTTCATTCTTAGCCATTTGTGTTATGTGCTCTACTTTAGCCACACTGCTAGATGCTGAGACTTGCTGTTCTCTGTAGTAATCAGCATGTCTCCACCATGGTGATGTCATTTGGGATGCTATTCTCTTTAATCTATGAAGAAGCCAGGGAGACTGTCACATTGCTGAGGTCTGTAAAGATCCTCTTTTTTCCTTGCTCTGCACCTGTTTCAAGAAACTGAAAGACAATTAGCTGTTCAATTCTGGTTTTGTCATGTTCAATGCCAGTAATGCACAATAATCTAAATTTATTATTTTAGCCAGTGCAGAAATCAGAGGAGTAGCACATTGCTGTAATGTTTGCAGACTGTATAACTTTCTGTTGTGGTAAAAGGCATGAGTCCTACTGTCATGTTAAAGACTGCTTTGCTCAATCTCGCCTGATATTTAATAGAAGTGATTTCTGAGGATGGCACTAAAAGGAAATATCCCATCTCCCTGTAAATGGGGGTTGAAGAGGTAATGTTGTTTTGAAACCTTACTAAGAGTTCCTATGCACTAGCCAGCCCAGTGTTTTCTTACTGGCAGGTTTTTACTTGACCTACATTCAGGCTCAGCTATGATTTACTCCACATTAAAATGGTCTTTTTACCAGGCTAACACATCCATCCCTAGTAAGAATTAACTCAGATAAGGCCCCTATTAAAACTTGTTATAAAACAGACACTAACCAACAGCAGTTGAAGTTACAAATGATACAATACTAGTAGCACTACAACTTCCTAACAGGCATGGTAAAGTAGCACCCCAAATGACATCAGCAGCCTGGAGGCATGATGACTCAGTATCCAGCAGCCTTGGAGAAATGGTCCACACCAAAAAGGTACTAAAAAATATGAATCTGTCAACTTTTGTTAGAAAACCTGAGACACACATAGTTTTTATAGCAGTGTTTATTGGGTAATGCTGCCTGTTTTAGTTTTGGAAACCATTGTACACATTCTTTAAGGATGGCTACTTTTTGTTCATCTTTTTCTAGTACCCTTCCTCTTATAGCCTAGCAATACCCCCCGCTTCTTTTTTTCCTGAATATATCTGAAGAATTGTTTTCCTCACCCTTGATCCCCTCCGCAATACACAACTCCATGTCTTCCTATGCCCCCCTGACTGCCTCTTTGCTTCCCTAGTTTTTATTTGGTACTCAGTAAATTCAGTTCCCATACCAATGTCACTCGCCATGGCCCAGGTCGCCACCTGTGTGCTGCTGTTCTGCAGCTCGGTGCTTTCCATCTCCTTCCATCTGCCCATCAACTCACGCAAGTGTCTGCGGGAGGAGATCCATGAGGATGTACTCATCACCGGTGAGTACGAGATCAGTGAGCAGCCCAGCATCAAGACGCACCTCAAGATTACCAACTCAGCTGGGCACATTCTGTACTCCAAAGAAGATGCCTCTAAAGGAAAATTTGCTTTCACTACAGAGAATAATGACATGTTCAAAGTTTGCTTCAAGAGCAAGTATTCAATGGGAACTGAATGGTTTGCTGACCAGCTTGTCATTTTGAACATGAAGCATGGAGTCAAAGCCCAGAACTACAAGGAGTCTTGGTCAGCTCATTCATAGTGGTGTGTAAATCCACAGTGGAAGTGGGGAGGTCTACACTAATCAGATTCACATCCTCATTCCTCCTGCTTCAGCATTGCAGAGTCAGAGGCCTCACCACGTGGATCCAAAAAGCCTGATCCCCCTCCCTTACTCTTTCTGCTCATGGTTAACCAACTAGGTCAGGCAGTACTAGAAGGACTCTTTCAAACAGTCCAAGTTGATGAGATAGAACGGCTGAAAATAGTATTCTTATCCCCCACCCCTTATGTCATCCCTAGGATGGTTTTCATTTGTATCTGTGTCTTGCTATATATACACCCGTATTGTTAATTGTGCATTGCTATTTGCCACTGACTGCTACTGTGCCAGTCTATACACATGTACTGTCTTTTGCTACTAAGTAACCTCCTGACCTGTATTGTATCTTATCTCTGCTTACTTCTATGTTAACCTCCTGACCTTGTATTGTATCTTACCACTGTTTTGCTTGCACCCATTGCTGACGTGGAACCTTTGTAAAAGAACCCTTGGTTCAAAGGTATTTGTAATCCTAGTAATACATAAAAATAAAGAAAGAAAGAAAACTCTCCCCATTCATTCTCCCCCTGGTTTTTCTTGTACCTGGTGAAAGCTTTTTTTGTTGGTCCTCAATGCTTCTCTGACCCTTTCCAAGAACCATACCGGTTTCTTGTACCTGTTGCATTTTGTAAAAAGTTTTGTGCATGACTTTGTTGCCTTGAGAATGGTCTCTTTGATTGCCCCCCCACCCCATCTTTCCTCTATGCCTCCAGTGCTGTCCACCCTGATCAATTTGTCTCAGACCAGCTCCTACAAGAGGACACTAACCAAAAATTCAAAGTGCAAAACTATTTAACAATGAAAAATAGGTCCAGAAGACAGCATTTCAAATTATTCTTTGTAACTTTAATGTGCAGGTTATTAAGAATTATAAAATGTCATTAGAAAATCAATTTACATTATTATGTGAAACATTTCCCATGACCATATATCAAAAAGTTTTAATGCACTGCTCAGTGTTTGAAACTGTTTTTTAGTGAGAAAATTGTTTGTACTGCGACCCACTCTATAAACACAATAAGACAAAACAGGACATCCATTAAAGCATTTCAGTGCACTTCACAGGGCATAAGGCTCTCTGCTATGCCTCTTGCCTCACAATAACCTAGGGAATGCATCAAAATACTTTAAAGCAGCAGTGCACGACAGAAGTGAAAATGTTATAATATCTTTAGGCTATGAGTAAAATAAGGAGCATAAGGAAGATGTAGATTGACAATCCTTTGCAACAGTACACCAAACATAGCCCACCTCTTTGAGTGCAAATGATAGTTCCATATTGTAAACAGGAGGTAGTAAGTATAATGGAGCGTAGGGAAGGAGATAGATTAAATGTAGTTGCCAATAATACTTAAGAACCTGTCATCAGGAGAGGGAATGGGTAAGTTGCCTTGTAATATATAATAATTCACATATGAAAAAAGAAAAGGCAATAATCAGGATACATACTGATTGAAGATATGCAACTGAACAGCCAAAAGACTATAAACCTGATGCATTGCTAAACTGGAGAGTAAAAGGCTAGATACAGACAGCCTGTTTAGTGAGGTAATGTATAAGATCTAACACTAAAATAATGGGTTAGAAAAGCATTGCTGATATACCAAAGTTCCCTTGAAGACCTTTAATCTGCTCATTTAAACAACAAAAAATAAATTGATTGCACCACAATGCATAGCCTTTGCTTTCTGCACCCACTGGGAGCGAAAGCAACCAGGTAGCATAGACTGTAGAGTGGGCAGCCAGGCAGAAAAAGTGTATTGGCACTCCCTTTAAGTATCCTGGAAGCAAAACCTACCAAGATATAGCAACTGTGACCATGTTACTGACCATATAAGCTCATGACACCTTAGTTTTATTAGCAGGATTGTGACTACTGATGTTCTTGCTTTTGGTCTTTGCCCTGTGTTTCTTTTTGGGTGGCTCTAAAGATTTGAGTGGGGAACTTGCAAAAACTTCTGCCCATGAAGTATCGACAGAAATACATCCCTGAGGCACAAGACCCAAATTAGAGAGATGTTCGTCTGAAATTTGCTGGGAAAGATCCTCCTACGAGGAGTGCACGTCATCCTCCAAGAGAGCAAACTTACTGCTCAAGGGAATAGAGGGGTTGATTTGAAGGTGAGAGGCTGCAGCTTGGGGTGTTTGGGGTGAAACCTTGCTAGAACAGCATGAAAGTCTTGAAGAATAATGCCCCAACAGAAGCTTCTCTTGCAGCCGTGTTGATTGCCTTGGGGTCAAATCAGTTGCAGCGTTGCTGCTTGGGGCTGCGAGTTCTGCAACAATTTCCCCACGTTCCTGTACCTCGTCATCCACCCTCCGTGCGGATACCAAAGCTGTGCTCAGGTTGCCAATTGCTGCTGAACCTCCCAGGATAAGATTGCAGAGAGAGACCTCCAGATAGTTGGCTAAGGTGTCAGGGGTTTCAAAATCCTTGAAGGAAGAGCCTGAGAAAAGGTGTAGTGTCGCGGGGTAACGTAAAACAAATTTAATGCTTCTTTGGTGGAGGATTTGTTTTAGTGGATTTTAGGCCTTCCTTCTGATGGTTAAATCTTTTGAAAAGTCTCTGTAGATGGAAATATTATACTCTTGCCACTGAAGTTTCCCCATTTCTCTGGCTTGTTTCAGTATTAATTCTGTGTGGGAATAGTTCAAGAAGCGAGCAATGATAGGCCTTGGTCACTGGTCTGATGTTGGCCTGGGACCCAGAGTGCAGTGAGACCACTCAATGATTATCATTAGGTCAGGAGGCAGTTTAAGCATTGCAGGCAGCACATGTAATAAAAGCGCAGTAGTCTTTCCCAATTCTACACCTTCAGGGAAGCCAAAAAATCGTAAATTGTTGAGATGATTGTGATTTTCAATATTGTCAATTTTGGCTTGTAGGGATTTAATAGTTCGATCTTGATTGTGGACAGTAGCCTGGAGGTCATGAATAGTAGTGGTGTTACAGGCCATTGCTTTCTCATTAAATGCAATTTTCTGACTAGAAGTTTCAAGAGTGGTTGCATTCTGTTGGGTGGAGGTTTTTAGATCATTAATCTCAGCCATCAGTTTAGAAAACATTACTTCCACTCTAGCAAGTGAGCTTTGCTGTACCTGGAGATCTGCCATAATGCTGAAGGATGAGGCCTAGTATGCTGCAGTACAGTGTAGAATAATTGAATATAAGTAGATGATGAATCAAAAATGACTTACAAACTGTGTCAGGCAGTAAGATTACAGGATGGTCACAGGAGTTGGTACCAAAGAAAGGTCTGGTGAAGGATGGATGAGGTTAGATTGCAGTCATTCCTGCAGAAATTCTGAACTATGCTGCCATCTGCTGCCTGGTCAGGCCACGTCCCTCCTGTTTTGGGGCTCACTGGGCCTAGTCTTCTAGACCTAGTCACCCCATATAACACCTATTTAGGCGATTTTCGAGTAATTGTAGCTGATCTTTACTATGACTATCTCTTCTGTCTACAGTTTTTACCGATGCCTATACCTCTCCACATAATCCCGATTTGCATTTGGCTCAGGGTGTAAGGGCTTAAATTGACCTCCCCTTTCTTCTTTCCCCCTCAATATTGTATTTATGTACTTATTCTGTTGCACTGCAAAGTATACTCAGAGTCACTCTAATGCGGTAATGATCTGCTTTTCCTTTTATATTTGTTCATTTGCATTCCACCTGGCTCCCTGAATTCCTTGCTCTACGTCTAGGCTGTACTGGCATCTCGTATGTGGTTCTTTAATTTACTGTTATTTTGAGTTGGTATATCTTGTACTATTACTACTAATGTTTATAAATAAGTTCTGGTGTTTAGCTTTATCCTTATACCTTGTCCTGTTAGCTTAGAATTAAGCTGAGGTTATTACAGTCCCCTGCCTTTCTTGGTATTATTCCCTTTCAGTTTAGCTTATCAGGAATACTTACCTTATTACATTACTGGGATCCGACTTAGGTTTGGGCCTATATTTATAACCGGTCCTCCCTAATCTCCTCCCTACATCAACACCCCAGAGTGTGGTGAGAGAATCTCTTAGCCAGTTGGCTGACTCATATCTCCTTACACCCATAAAACATTTTCTTTGTTATTTAGCTTACTAGTATTGTTGTTGTTAATGACTTTTCTCCTTCCCCATCTTTATTATAACTTTAATAAGATATCTGTGCTACTCATGTATCATACATCTCACTTTTTTTAGCTTGAATGTTCCTGCCGCTCTCTGCATATACGTAAGCTCTCTATATTGTATTCTAATCATCCTCTGCCTCATTTATTTGTCCCTTCACACTCCAGTGATTATTCCCTTTCTTTAACACTAACAATATGAGTGACATAGTTTTATATACATGGAATGTGAAGGAACTTAATTCTCCTTGTAAGCGGAAGCAAATTCTTTCACATCTCAAAAAACATAAAACACAAATTGCTTTCCTTCAAGAAACAAAATTATTAGCAGAGGACGTTCATAGACTTAAAAAAGAGTGGGTCAGCCAGATCTATGAATCATCCTATACCTCAAAAAAAAGAGGAGTTGCTATTCTTATTCATAAGAGTCTCAAATGGTCCCTTGTAAACTCCGTTTCCGATACTGACGGCAGATGGGTGATGGTCAAACTGAATACCAACTCTGGTCCTCTTCTGCTTGTTAATGTCTATGCACCCAACTCCGATTCCCACAGAGATTTTTCATAATTTAGCTCAACAGATTCTATCCTTTAACACTGATAATACACCAGTTATTCTTGGAGGGGATCTTAACTTAGCTTTAGAAGCCAGCATTGACAGAAGTAGCCCCACTACAGAGGATCACCCTAAAAGTATTAAAGCCCTCTCATTATTAATGCAAGATGTTGGATTAGCTGATGTATGGCACCTCCTTCACCCCCGTGATCAGGAATTTATTTTTACTCCTCTCTACATAAGACATACAGTAGAACTGACTACTGGTTAGCCTCTCCTGTTATAATGGAAAAAAATATTGATTCATCCATCTCTCCCATCATAATCTTGGACCATTCCCCTGTCAAATTGCAACTTTTGTGGGGCCCATTAACACCTAAATATTCTTACTGGCGGCTGGACCCTCTCCTTCTCAAGGATCCCAATTTCTTACCCATGATCAAAGCACAAATTCAGGACTTCCTCTTTCACAATACCTCAACCGAATCTTCTATGTCCTCTGTATGGGAAGCTCTTATAGCTACGATTCGAGGGAAAATTATTAATTATGCTACACATAGGAAAAGAGTAAGGGAACAACAGCTGGCTGACTTGGAAACATCTCTTAAGGCTAAAGAAAATTTATACTTTTCTTCTAATAAGCATTGTCCTGATTCTCAACTTCATCTTGAAATTCTTCAATGTAGAGTTAAAATTAACAAATTAATTTCTCGTAAAACCAAACTGGCCTTGTTTAAACTTAAATATAAGTTTTGGGAACACGGTGATAAAAATTGGAAACTCCTCTCTTACCAGCTCAAAGCACAACAAATGGAACGACACATCCTAAGCCTAAAAGATGAACAGGGTACGATTCACTCAGACAACCCCTCTATAAATCATATCATGAAAACCTTTTATCAAAAACTATACTCTAACACAAATCCTCCATCTACTTTACAAATTCAACAGTTCCTTAAATCATTACATCTTTCTCATCTTTCTACTCTTGAAACAAATTATTTAGATGAACGCTTCTCGCTTCAGGAAATCCAGAAAGCTTTGTCTTCCTTAAAATCTGGCAAATCCTCTGGGGGTGATGGATTCCCTGTCGATTTCAATAAAATGTTTTCCGACACCTTATGTCCCCTTCTTCTTAATGTTTATCAAGAAGCTTCCAGTACTGGCAAGCTTCCCCCATCTTGCACCTAAACAATCATAACCCTAATCCCTAAGAAAGAAAAAGACCCTACTCACCCCACAAGTTATAGACCCATCTCTTTATTAAACATGGATGGGAAGATATCTGCTAAACTACTAACTTCTTGACTTGAATCCTTGATTCCCAAGCTAACTCATTGTTCGCAAGCTGGTTTTATTAAACATAGATCTGGTTCTGATCACCTACGTTCCTTATTTAATTTAATTCACAAAGCCAAATCCCTCAAGACACCAGCTGCAGCCATAGCTATTGATTTCGACAAGGCTTTTGATTCCTTAAACTGGGACTACCTTCATCAAGTTGTATCTTATTTTGGTCTTTCTCATACCTTTTGCTCCTGGATCAAGCTATTATATAACTCCCCTGTTGCTAAAGTACTTACTAATTCCACCTTTTCCTCTTACTTTCATCTAGCAAGGGGAACTAGACAAGGCTGTCTCCTGTTACCTTCCCTGTTTATTTTAGCCATGGAACCCCTGACTGCTTGTTTATGTCAATCTTCTGGCATTATGGGCATACCTGTGAGCAATTCAAGATATGTTTTTCTCTCCTACGTGGATGACCTTTTAATCTTACTCGAAAACCTGAATGAGGCTGGGCCCCTGTTGGTTGATTTACTTAATAATTTTACTAAAATTTATGGCCTTGCTTTGAATTAAGGCATATCACAAACTCTGCCCCTTAACGATCACTATAAAGCCTTTATGAACATAGCTCTTGAATTCTGCTGGTCACCACAGGGTATAACATATCTAGGAATCAAAATTACTAGTAACTTAGGGAAGATATGGGATACTAACTTTAACCCCTTATTTGATAACATCAAAACAATTCTGGACAGATGGAAGCTTCTTAATCTCTCTTTCATGGGGGAAAATTGCAGCCATTAAGATGTCCATTTCTCCCAAGATTCTTTACTTCTTTGCCAATATTCCTTTAGTCTTACCATCCACTTTTTTTGATAAAATTGATAAATTAATAGGTAACTTTATCTGGGATGGGAAACCACCAAGATTTAACTGCAACAAACTTTGATCACATTGGAAAAAAGGGGGATTCGGACTCCTCTGGTTCAAAGGCTACCTCTGGGCTTTCCAAATGGCCCAAATCATTACATGGTTTCAGAAACCTCCCCTCACTCACCACTATGGCTTGCAATGGAATCTTCATTGTGCCCAGGAGGAGTTCCCACTTCCTTCATTTTTAATCCCATTTCCTCTAAACTAAAATCTCACCTGACTACATCATCCTCTGTTCTTTATTGGAAACTAACCCACAAATTCCTGAAATCCAATCCAACACCCTGGTTTTATGCCCCCTTATGGGGCAATCCACTGCTCACTGTAGAAGATCACCCAATTTTCTGTCATACATGGAGGAACAAAGGCATTTTGTTTCTCGGAGATATCTTGGACCAGAATTCACTCACTCTTAGATCATTCTCAGACTTGCAGGTCACATGGAAACTTCTTAAACTGGACTTCTGGAAGTTTTTACAAATTCGGGCAGCATGTAATTCTCTCTCTAGTTTAGTGTATAGGCATACTCTTCTAAACCCATACATCTCGCACTAAACTAATTTATCAGTAAAATTAAATAGCTCCATTTACAAAGACATTATTGATAATCTACCTGAACAGTTTGTACAGGCCAAAAATAAATGGAGTACTCTTCTTAACTACAATATTTCAGATGCACAATGGAGTAATTGTTGGCATATTGCACATAATACCTTTAAAGATGCCCGTAGTTCTTTAATACAAACTAAAATCCTACATCTTTGTTATAGAACCCCCTCTGTGCTTCAACGAATGGGCCTATTAAATAATAATAATTGCTGGCACTGCAATTTGGCCAATGGGGATCTACTTCATATCCTGTGGTCTTGTGCTCCCATTAATAAGCTCTGGCATAAAGTCTGTTTACTTTCCTCCAGAGTAACAGGACAAAAACTATCTTTTGACCCCAAGCTATTCCTTCTAGGCATCCTTATCCCCAATAGCTCTCTCCTCTCACATGCACATTTTAGATGGCTAAACATACTTTGTCTTCTAGTCAAATGTCTGATTCTTATGAAATGGAAATCAACTCTGGTGCCTTCTCTTTCAGATGTTCTTCAAAACCTCTCTCAGTGTGCCTCCCTAGACCGATTATATCATGTTACTCATAACCGACTCACTGTATATGACAGATGTTGGCAGGATTACTTTAAGAATATCGAACCTAGTTCTTTCAGACCATAATTCTTAGGGATATTTAGCCCTCCTTCTTATTTTGCTCTCAGATTAGGTTTTCTCGAAACTTTTGTTCACAGATTTCTCCTCTTTTTTCCCTTCTTCCCTGTTTTCTCCCTCTCTTCTTCCCTTCTTCCTTGCTTTTTTCTCTCTTCTTTCTTTCCTTGCACACTTTTCTCTTATCTTCACCTCTCCATTACTGAACATTGTTCATATTACCACATTTATCACTTTTTGCAATTTACTGAATGTCTTGCCATAGCCTGCCCTAGCATGTATTTCATACATGTTTGCTATTTCTGATCCTATAATACCCTATTGATTGTAACCCTTCTGCTCTCCACTTACATCCTGTCTAGGTTTGTGTTTTATTATCAATATATGTATATAAGGCTTCTCCAATATGTTTACCCTAAATACTGTGTTTTGTTAAGTGATATTTTATACCTTACATGGAGGATAGTCTTCTATTGTATTAGATGTGTGCTTTCTTATATACACGAATTTCAATAAAAAGATAAAGTGAAAAAAAAGAAATGAACATTTTGACCTATACTTTTTTATTTTATTTTAAATGGCCCCTTATCTCCAGACTTCTACAATATCCTTGTTTCCCCATTTTGAGTCTGCTGTACCACTTTTTTATTTGCAGTTAAAATAATAAAATGAGCACTTTTTTATTATGGCTTAGACCAGGTTTTCATCACTATTTTCTGTTGTTTTTGAACACCTATTGTGTAAGATCACTTTTTCTTGTGACTACAATGTTCCAGCATGCAGCAGACACTGCTCTCTGACCTTATGGGACAACAGCTGTACAAAAGCAGCTGAGAAAACTGATGGAAACCAGGTCTGAGCCACATTAAAAGGAGTGCTCCTTTTATTTTTTCAAATGTAAAAAAAGTGGTAAAGCAGATTCAAAATGGGAAGAGATGGGGTGCTGTGGAGTAGCCAACATGGTGGATGTGTTTTCTGGAGCTCCGTGACAAGTTAACTATGAAATCTATTATTTGTCCCTACTGTCAGTCATGGTGAGTGCATTTTACCCTGAACTGTGTTGCTTCAGTTGGTATCTTTAGTATATGGCTGAAAAAAACACCCTTCTCAAGTGGCACAGGGTTTAGATACTTATTTTGCCACTCTGGGGTCGAGTGCTTCAGCGAGACCCAATGGGCTGCCTCTGCCCAACAGCCTGGATCTCACTCATATCACTCTGCTCCTTAACAAACTGCAGGTGACTGGCATTGAGATAAACCAGTGATTGGCCTCTTTGGAAAATAAACCTGCGGACCTCGATAGCAAGATTTCTGAAAATAAAACCACCACTGCAGACCTTACTACTACTTTGGATTGACACTCAGAGGTGAGTACAGACCTGATCCAGGATGTCAGATTTCTATGAGCTAAGGTGGAAACATTAGAAAATGGTCTCCGCCAGTGCAATGTGTGCATTGTGAGTTTCCCTCCTCAACTGGTGGGCCAATCAGAGCTGTTGGCAGATTTGGACTGAATGATCTTTGGTGACCTAGCCCTTTTACCAAGAGAGACTGACATCTGTGTGGTCCAAGCCTTTGTTATCACTATTCAATCCAGACCCTGTGGAGGTTCTGTGGAATGCCCCATTACAGCCATTGTTATGCTCTCCACCCCAGAGGTACGGATTCCCCTGTTGCAAGCAGCATGGCACAAGGGAGAGATTCTTTGAGAGAGCAGCAGGCTGGGTTTCTTCCTGGACTTATTGCAGACACAGGGTCACAAGAAACAATAGCAGGGGATTAAAAAGTCCTTTATGGAGAAAGGGGTGTCTGCACAACTTCTATTTCTAGTTAGGTTTCACATCCCCTACAAACAGAAGACCCATATCTTTTTGGACCCTGAGGCTGCTTCAGATTTTCTTGAAAACTGGCAACTGTTGAAACCTCGGAATCCAGTCCAGATGGGAAATCTGAATGACTATGAATTATTTTATTACTTAGCCCTAGGAGCTCTGTAGTGGGACATAGGGCTATAGCCTCTTATGTGTGGCCCTGTTGGCTCTTCCAAATTCATGCAGGGAGTTTAAGCTAAATATGGTGGCGTATATTTTTGCAATAATTTACTTCCCTTCTGTGACCCTGCATGTTGAGTTCTCTCCTACTGTAGAAAGACAGGTTTGCATTTTGTTACATTGAGGTGCATCACTCAGTTTGTGAACTATATATTATGTTTTATAGCCTGACCCCTGCACAGTGTCCCGTGGGGCACCTGGATGTGCATGGTACTTAAGTTAACTTAACCAAGCCCAGATTAACTCAAGATTGTCCTGCGTCTTTTCTTACAGGTGACCAGTCTCCCCACCTTCATGTTTAGTCCGATGTGTGGAAGAGATGCCCAGCAAAGAGACAGTTTTTTGGGAATTCCTGTGGTGAGAGCACCAAGTCCTATGGTTATACTTCCCCATGCCTTTCACTCCTGGACTTTTGCTGGGGCAGAGGAACTGTCTCTGAGTATTGTCTTTACTAAATGATGTTAGTTTAATTTATCTTGACCAGATACGGACTTCGGCCTGTTATTGTATATGTACCATGTATGTCCACATGTTGTGCATTTGTTAGTATTTTTATAATCCACAAATAAAAGGATAAAACAAAAATGGGAAAAGATGGGTATCATACAAGTCAAGAGATGAGGGGGAATCTAAAATAGAATAAAAAAGTATAGGTAAAAATGTCCACCTCTATCATGCACTGCTGCTTTAATGCACATTTCTTCATATGTTATTGCTTACTTCTAATGTATTATTACAGTCTTCCATTTCCTGTTGTCATCTTCTTAGTTATTGCAAAGCAAAAATATTTTATTTATTGCAAAGTTTCTGGGGATAAATTAAAAGCCAGGCAAAAAGATTTCAGATAACATATTCTAGGGTTTGTTTTTTATTTGTCATGTCTGCCTTGTATGCAAACAATGCCACTGCTCTGTAGACTGTAGCACTTAGAAGGTGTGGTGTCAATACAGAGTCCCTGTATAGTTTATGCATTACTGGTCCCTCTGAGCAGTTAAGTATAATTGTCATTTTTCAAGTCTAGCCAGGTATCCCATGCTGGCTATCCTGATTATGTATATGCAGCCCCAGCAGTCATGTTTAGCAAGAGGAGTTATTTTGTGTTGATGACAGGGCCACAGTAGTCCACTGGTCACCTTGATTCTTATGTAGCCATACAACCAGAAGTTGATGCTAGCCTAGTAGTTTGCTCCTTTGCAGCCTGACTGTTGTGTTCCCTATTTCTGGTTTTCAGGAGATTTAGTGTATGCAGGCTATTAGCAAAAGTAAAATTGATATCAGTGTAAAAAAACTCCACTCCACTAGAATTACTATTTTCTTCTTTGTTCTAGCCCCAAAAAGCTGGGAGCCTATTGGATGTGGACTTCCAAATGCCAACTGTATTTCATTACCACGCAGACAACTTGAATGTACAAGCAGGCTCAAGCTAGGATTCCCACAACAGCCCAGCTGGCCATTCCCTTCCGTGTCATCAAAGCAGCTGCAGGACACGTGTGTGCAGTATGCATAGTATTTGTTGTGTAAAGGGGAAGGAGATGATTATAGGGTTAGAACTAGTGCTCAAAAGGAAAGAAAGGGACAGCACTCGCATTTTCTCTACATTTCTGACAGTTTTTGAAGTTCACTGTTAACGCAGTACCATAGTAACCTAATAATTTATGGTTGGAATGGACTCTACCTACATAATGTCCACCCTTTAACCTCCCCACTGCATCACAGGTAGGGATGAAATGAGTATGCTGTTCATAATGTACCAATTTATAGGGATTCCTTACCCACTTTACTATCCAGGGTACCCAGTATTTCCCTTAGTAAACTGACATTTATCCATGGTTTCCTGAATGGGCTGCACAGTCTTCATGCCCATGGTCTCTGCTGGCACGCTATACCATAGGTTCACCACCCTCTGGGAGAAAAGATGCCTCCTAATGTTACTACTGACGTGTACCCATATATTGCTACTGGACACCAACATCTCAGACTGTTGGAGCTGTCGACACCCTTCAGTATGCAAAAGACTGAGCTCATGTCCCATCTCAGCCTCCTTTTCCCTCAGGGTGAACATGTTAAGGGCCTCTAGCCTCTCCCATAGCTTTTGTTCACCATACTGCTGATCATTTTGCTGGCCCTGTGTTGCAGCCTTTTGACTGCTTCAGTGTCCTTTTTGTATTGAGGAGATCCACAACTGCATGCCATACTTCAGCTGGGGCCTGACCAAGGCCTTGTAAAGTGGCAGGATTACTTCCCCTGCTCTGCTGGTCACTACCCTTTTGACGCACCTCAGTATCCTGCTGTCCCTCTTGATAGTGGCCTTGCACTGCTTCAGCCTCTTGTCTGTTATGACCCTCTAGGTCCTTTTCATCCTCAACTGCAGCAAGAGGATCTCCACACAGCGTTTAGATCCTGCCTCTGTTTTTACACGCTATTGCCTATACTGGATATTATGTAATTTTGTTGTATGTGTTATAGTTCTTTTTTGTTGGGCATAACTGGAAATTGGTTTGTTAATCCAGTCTACCTCCTAGTTAAACAAATAAATAAATAAATACTTGCAGAAGTGTGACAAAATAGCCAGTCCCTTAGCCTAGTTTGTCAACTATGATTGTATATAATAATGCATAGTGTATAGCAAAGAGTTATAGGGTATAGTAGTAGAGCATTGTTCTGTATAGAATTCCATCCCTTTCAAAATGCTGTTGTACCACAGTCCAAAGATCATGGAATGTGGTTGTACCCTTCTGTGGTACAACTAGCAGTCTGAAACCACAAGAGACTGCACAAGTCAATTTCGTTCTGAAAACAAAAGAGCCACCACGTGCACATTTAACATAATACTATACACTATAAAAAAATACAGGATGAGAAAATTCATGCACAACCAGTGCATTCTGTGACCTCAGGGTTCTGATTCCCACAGACCTCTTGAGTTTCACTCTTGATGTCAGAGGGAAGCAGAACCTCCCTGGGGTAGAACACACTGGTTGTGCATAGTTTCCCATCTAGTATTCTCAATATAGTATATGGTTTTCCCTTATTATGAATAAAAACCAATGACTACCGAAATCTTGGTGTGTTTGTTCTAAAAGCTGTTGTCACATTCTAAAGTTTATTGTGCACATTCCACAATTAATATTCATGAAGCACTCTGCCATACACCACCTGATTGGGCAAAGCAGAGCTGTTCACAGAAAAAGTTGAACATGGCGGAACCGCTTACCGAGCGGCTCACCAACACGGTTTGGATACAGACTGCCATATTCAACTCTGTGTTTCCAAACCATACCAATTTTAACAGTTTTCTTTTTTTTTTTCAATGAAGTGTGGCCATGAATCTTTGGAGGCTCTCACTGAAACGGGACTGCACTTGACCGACATTGCAGCAGATGGAGCTGCCAAAAGTAACCATGAAAGGGAACACAAGCTATGAAACCTTGTAAAACTTAAACATTCACAAATTTCACTTTTTTTTAATCAGGAGAATCATATACTATAAGTAATAGTGTATTGGCAACCATACATGAACAAGGCTGTGTTTACATCTCGGGGCTGAGATACATAGATACATAGACAGTGTCGGCAGATAAGGGCCTATGGCCCACCCAGTCTGCCCATTTGAACTTGTAAGTGCAGTTTATGTTTTCCAAGAAGACTGTTGCCCCTTACCCCTGACCTCTAGAATTCCTTTATGCCTATCCCATGTATTCTTAAATCCTGTGATTGTTTCAGCCTCCACCACTTTCTCTGGCAGGGTGTTCCACTTGTCCACCACCCATTCTGTGAAGAAATTCTTCCTCACGTTTCCTCTGAATCATCCTCCCTCCAACTTCATCCCATGCCCTCTAGTCCTGGAACATTTTTTTCACTTAAAAATTGTGTATTCCTGCAGCCTGTTCCTCCCTGTAAGATACTTGTATGTCTCTATCATGTCCCCTCTCTCCCTCCTCTCCTCCAGGGAGTACATATTCAATTCCTTCAACCTGTCCTCATAGGACGTGTGATGCAATCCATGTACTATCTTTGTTGCCCTCCTCTGAACCTTCTCTACCCTTTCTATGTCCTTATGTAGGTATGGTCTCCAGAACTGTACACTGTACTCCAGGTGGGGCCTCACTAGTGTTTTGTATAGTGGAATTATGACCTCCCTTTTCCTTCTGGTGATGCCCCTGCCTATGCATCCCAGCATCCTATTTGCTTTTCCTGCTGCCTTGTCACACTGTTTCCCTACCTTGAGGTCATCAGAGATGATAACCCCAAGATCCCTTTCCTGCTTGGTGCATGCTATATCCTCACCCCCCAACTGATATATTGTACCAGGGTTTTTGTGCCCCAAATGTATTATCTTGCACTTCTTTGCATTGAATTTCAACTGCCAAACCCCTGACCACTCTTCAAGTTTCCTCAGGTCCCTTCTCATTCTGTCTACACCCTCTGGTGTGTCTACTCTGTTACAGAGCTTTGTGTCATCAGCGAACAGTAAAATTCTGCTTTCTAGGTCCTGTGCAATGTCACTGATGAAGATGTTGAATAGGACCGGTCCCAGCACTGATCCCTGTGGTACCCCGCTGGTCACTCTACCCTCTGTGGAGTGACAGCCATTTACCACCACCCTCTGTGTCCTGCCGCCCAGCCAGTTACCTACCCACCACACTACTATCCTGCCATACCCATATTCCCCAGTTTGTGTAATAGTCTTCTATGTGGCACAGTGCCAAAGGCCTTGCTGAAGTCCAGATAGACCATGTCCACTGCCCTCCCCTGATCCATCTGCCTAGCAACCCAGTCAAAAAATTCAATGAGGTTGGTCTGACATGACCTCCCCCTGGTGAAATCATGCTGCCTTGGGTCCTGTAGTCCATTGACAACCAGATGTTCCACCAATCTCTCCTTCAGTAATGCTTCCATGATCTTCCCCACTACTGAGGTGAGGCTGACTGGTCTGTAGTTCCCCACTTCCTCTTTGTTCCCACTCTTGTATAAGGGGACTACATCTGCTGTCCTCCAGTCTTTGGGTACCTCCCCTGTTTCCAGTGATCAGCTAAACAGGCTAGCCAGAGGTTCAGCCACCACCTCTTTTAGTTCTTTAAGGACCTTTGGATGCACCCCATCTGGCCCCATTGCTTTATCAACTCTTATTACTTCTAGTTCCTTCAGGACCCTTTCTCGTGTAAAGGCACTTGTGTCCTTTTCTGCACCATTCTCACCCCTTGTACTCCCTTCAGACCCATTACCCTCCTCTTCCTCAGTAAAGACTGAGCAGAAATACCTGTTCAATATGTCAGCTTTACTGTTATCATCCTCCTTTGTGAGCACAAGGTCCAGTATTGCCTTCTGCCGAGTTGGTTCCATGACCAGTTGCTTGAGGAAGGCACCCTGAAGGGAGTCCAGGATAAATCTTCTCCTAGTTGATGCTGATGCTGGGATGATCCAGTCCACATCTGGAATATTGAGGTCTCCAACCAGTACTACCTCACCCTTGTCTGCCATCCTTTGGATGGCTAGCATCAGCTCCCTATCTGTTTCTTCTTCCTGGGCTGGTGGTCAATAGACCACACCTGTGCAGATGGCTGGCCCCATTTTCCTTTCCAGCTTAATCCACAGTATCTCTCTCTCTCTCCCCCATTTTGTTCCTCCTGTATCTCTGTGGCCTTTATGTCATTTTTCACATACAGTGCCACTCCTCCTCCCTTCCTACCTGCCCTGTCTCTTCTGAATATGTTGTAGCCAGGTATGGCCATCTCCCAGTCGTGGTTATCATTACACCAGGTTTCATTGATGGCCACAATGTCCAGGTCTGACTGCACCATGACAGCCTCCAGATCTTCCATCTTGTTGCTAAGGCTCCTGGCATTGGCACACAGGGCTTTCCATGATTTGACATCCCTAGACTGTTTAGCTGTTCTGCTCCAGCCCCTTCCCTGGTTGTCCTTTATCCCTGGTTCTCCTTGCTATCTGCCCTACTGCTGAATTTTGCCCCTTTTCTGCCTATCCACCTCTTGGGTGCTAATTTCCATCTTTTGCACACAGTTTTGTAGAGATAGCCACTCCTCCGGTTCACTGGCTCCATTGCTAGCTGTGGGGGGTGAGCAAGTAGGTACCCTCCTTGCTGGCCTGCCACCCCCTTGGCTAGTTTAAATGCTTGTCAAGGTAGCATTTAAATTTATCATTGAGTGCTTGGATTCCCTTCCAGCATGGTTGCAGGCCATCAGGCTTGAACAAACCTCCATTCCTCCAAGTGGATCCCCAGTCACCAATGAATCCAAACTCTTCCTCACAGCACCAGATGATATCGTGGTCTCTTGAGCTTTGCTCTTGAGGTCCCTATGATGTTATCTCAACCCTCAATGGAAACACAGCCTTGCTGTGTATGGTTGCCCATACACTATTCCTTAAATAGTGTATGGTGAGGGCTTGTTCTGCATAGAAATCCATCCTAGCTGAAATGTTGTTGTACCACAGTTTAAAGGTCATAGAACATGGTAATACCCTACTGTGGTACAACAACATTTCAGCTGTATTTAGAAGCATACGAACCACAGTTTAAAGCCCAGTTTACACTACCGATGTGCTGCAAAGTCAGCAGTGTAAACACTGTTGGGAATGGCTTAAGAGCCTATTGGATAATTTTTTGGGGCTGACTCAGTTGAGGGATCAGTAGCGGAGTGAGCACATTAAAAGGTAGTGTGAATGCTTTGCTGCACTCGCTCTGCTTCAATGGCTGTTTTTTTGATCACCCTGTGGTGAATTCACAGCTCCTCCTCAGAGTGACCTTCAGCACTGCAGTGGTGGGCTGTGTAAATGTGAATGCAACCAGCAGATCGGGAAGGGAGTGGCACACAAGCCACAGTGCTGCCGCCATGCGAACATGGCTTAAGCCAGGCAACACAAATGGCAGAATCAACCAGATAGATACTCACAGTGGCGGCGATCACTCTGACCCATAACGAACAAATCCCACAGATGCAGGATCAACCAGATACAAAAAAAGCAGGATCAACCAGATACAGTATTTTCACTTATGGGAAAAAAATACAATGCAGGGTCAACCAGATATTTAAAATTACTTACAAAATCAAACACGATTCCTCACAGTAGCAGTCCTCTTGCTTAATGAGCAATACAGCCACCGTGTGTTTTTCTTTTAAATCCCTCCAAAACAAACCTGACAACCAGCTGAAGCCCACGTTATAGATGTAGGGACATCTGGTCCCTAACGACTGCACTACTGACCCTAGCAACCAGCCTTAAATCCCCTCAAAAAGATGCAGCAGCAAAAATGTCTTTATTAACAAAAAACATCAAATTGTTTTTATGTTATTTTTAGTTACCATACACTATAAAAAATACTGGATGTGCAACTGCAACTCTATGTGCAGCCAGTGTGTGCTGCCACCTGGGATTCTGATTCCCATGGATCTCTCAAGCTTTGCTCTTGAAGTCAGAGGGAATCTGAACCCCTCTATGGCAGAACACACTGGTTGTGCATAGTTGCCCATCCAGTATTCTCTATGCTGTGTATGGCTTTTCATCTCTTACAAAACGATGTTGTACCACAGTTTAAAGGTAATGGAACATGAATTGTTCCCTTATGGGGTACAACAGCATTCTGGAACCCTCTAGAGGCTGCACAAGTTTCATTTTTTAATTAAAAGAACCAGTGCATACACATCAAGTAGTTTAAAATGAAAGTGAACTGCTGTGATAGCCACAGCATTTTTTTCACATTCCAGATGACCATCCAGAGTTTATTAAACTCCGAGAACAACCCAACCACCCAACTATGCACTATAAAAAATGCTGGTTGGTTAAAGTCCACATTGTGAGGTGGGAGGTTCCTGGAGGTTAAAACACCAGGCAGTGCTAAATGTGAGTGGGCTACATGCCTACGCAAGTTATATCCTCATATTTTGGGTTAATGTGGGAAGAGAGAGGTTCTCCGCTCCCTTTCTAGTTACAAATTTTTGAGATTTTATTTCTATGATGGCGCTGACCACATGGTGGATAAGCAATCTTGCCCCTCCCCCAGCTTTTCACCATGAGCAGCATGAGGCTGTATAATCCTTAACCATGTTAGGCTGCTGTAAAATGTATTAATCTGTTTTTGGGGCTAGAGGTAAATACATACTGCAGCTATGTTTTTTTTTTTTACTGTGAGCAGCACAAGGTTGCAAAATCTTTTTCCTTTTTGGGCTGCTGCAAGATTCAATCTACTGCTGGGGCTAAAGGTAAATATATATATAGTTGGTGTCCCTTTGTGTTAGTTTCTCCAGCACGGACTTCTTTGGACTGCTATTATAATGAGGCACTCTAAATGTGCACAGCTGGCTAGTTGAAGTATTCCCTTTTAAATGTTTTAAAATTCCTGGTTTAAGTTCCAAGAGGAAGGGGTAAGGTGTACACAAACACTATTAGTGATTTTTCACTCTCTGTAATATGAGACCAAATGACTGCAGAACAAACAGTTAGTGGTCCTATGGAGTCATTAAAGGGGAAATGTCATCAATGAGAGCCTCACATCCAAGTGTGAGGCTGATCCCAATTAGCCCTTTGTGTGCAAAAACACTTTATTTATACTTACTGATTACTACAGTGTAGTAGATTGTATCAAGCTAATTTCATTGACTTGTAAGCTGACATTTTCTGAAATCAGAAATACACATTTTCTCCTTTAACACCAGTTTATATAGAGATGCAGTAGCTAGTGGGGGAGCACTACACATTTTTTTTATTTAGTTGTTTAACCAGGTATAGCACACTAAGCTGAAAGCTTTTTTACAGGAGTGACCTGGGAGCACAAGGAGGTTAAGTGACTTGCTCAGGGTCACACAGTTTGCAAGTGGAAGTTGTGGGATTCAAACCCAGGTCTGGCCTGCTGGATGTCACTAGATTTGCAGCTCAGAGCCTTAGACCACTGCACTATACTGCCTCTTTTGTTAGTTTAAACATGTTTGGACTGGGGTCATATCAGCACTGATTGTTTAATTTTACATATGTTCATTACAAGTGATTGGGATTGACCACCATTTCTTGTAGGGTGTAGCCATGTGTATTTATATGCTGGATGTTGAGGTATTTTCTGGTTATTCCCCCATATCCGTAACCTTATATGCGAAGATTTCAATACTCTATACCACTGGATGGCTCCTGAATAATTGTGATGTCTGGCATATGATGTTTGTATATTATTGTTTATTTGTGAAAACAATAAACATAAAGTACAAAAGAAATCCAAGACAGGGGTGTAGCCAGAAATTTCCATTTTGTACACACAATCTCCAACAGTTACAGGCCCCCAATTAAAAAATGTACACATCCTCTCCAAATGGTACCCCCTTCCAAACAAGTCAGATTGTTGTCAGATGGCTCCTCTAATCTCTAAAGAGGTAATACATGTATGTCTCCTTAACAACAGAAGTTTAAACAGACACTCTTCAGGGGCCTACACTAACCCAAATACTACAGATTAGAATGAAAATGTTAGCAGAAAGGCATATGGTTTGTGACAGGCACTCAACAAAACTGTACACAAATGTGTATAATGAGTACGCCTGCCTACACCCTTGATCCCAGGCTCCCCTGCAGCTGACATCAGAGAAGGGCTGTAGCAGTGGGAGATTCAACAGCCTGCAGTGAATGTTAGAGTTTTTTTACAAGCTGTAATCTTTGGATTGCTGATCTGCTATTCTCCTGGGGCTAGGTATAGTCACAGAGGACTGTACTAAGCCCTGTGAGCACAGCAGGACCAGAAAACATTTGGTTTTAGCTCATAAAATCTTTAACATATATTCTGCAGCCTATTGAATCTCCCAGCTCTGTAGCCCTCCTCTGATGTCAGCTGCAGGGGATTCTGGGGTTTCTGGTTAAAGGAAATGGCACCTTAGAAGTGAGCAAAATTAGCCTACTGCATTATACTATACTGCAGTAAACAGTAAGTAAATAAATGCAAAGTGCAAATTGGGATTATCCTCACACTTGTGTGTGAAGCTCTTATTGCTGACAGTTTCCCTTTAATTATTTTTGGAGATTGGTTTACCTCCATCATGACACATTGTTGGCCAGTGGTTGTTTTCTTTTTCCATTTGTGTATATACCTGCTTATCACCTCCAAATGATGTAATAACCTGGGAGGATATCATCAGTCATCCTGCTGTAAGTGATGTGTACTGATTTGCATAATATTCTACATTTATCATTCATGCATATTGTTTTAAATGCAATAAAAATAAAGTTACAAAAAATAATGCTGGATGGGCAATCACATGCCCAACCAGCCTGAGCTGCCACCTCAGGGTTCTGATTACCTTGGACCTCTTGAGCTTCGCTCTCAAGGACAGAGGTAATCAGAACCCCTCTGTGGCAGCACAGGCTGGTTGAGCTTGGTTGCCCATCAGTAATCTCTATATGCTGTAGTGTCTTACATACAAATCTATCTCAAAACAATTAAAAGGAAAGGGAAAGAATAGATTTACAACAGAATATGGGTTGTTATGTCATGTGATAACTGCACATCTGAGTGCCTTCAGTACCTGGAGGTGCAGTTATCATGTAACAACCTGCAACCTGCTGTAAATGTGTAAACTGTGAAACAAAACAATGTGCAACTTTTATTTTTTAATGAAAGCATGGATTTTATTTTATAGAAGTAACTAGTAAAAAATAATCCCTTCCCACTTGTCTTTCAACACATTCACTAGCTGGAATGTTTGCTCACCATGGGATACAAGAATTCAAAATTCTGCACAATTTCACTGGCAGAGCCACCCCTCCTAACACACACACACACACACACACTATGCAGCAATGGTCTCAGTGTTATCTGTGGCAGGGTAAGTAGCAGAGAACTCAATGGTAAGCAGGTAAAGATTGGAGGGAAATAGTTCAGTCAGCAAAGATGCACCGGAAGCTTAAACTGAGTTGGCTTTCTTTATCTTAATGTGTATCAGGTGTGTGTGTAGGATTATGAGGGGAAAGACAATTTATTTTGTGTCTGTGATATATATATATATATATATATATATACACACACACACAACACACACACACACACACACACACACACACACACACACACGAGTTTTATTTTTAGGACCTACTTGGAGATTTTAATTGATTAAACGTGGCAGCTAGCTAGTTTGTGATGGCAATCAGGGATGAGTGAAACATTGTTCTGGTGTATGTGATAAGTGGGAAGCCCTTTGTGCAAAATGAGTGTGCCACCCCCTCCCACATTAAAAAAAGACATACTGCATTTGGAGCAGTTATAGTAAAGAAACTAGTCATCCAAATTGAATGTAATTAGATAGATTACAGTGATATGTTACACTTCAGTGGTTAGAGCACTGGGACAGTATTCAGGGGGCCTGGGTTCAATTCCCAGCAGGTCACATTATTTATTTTTCACTTTCTCACTACAGTTTGTGATTTAACTACTAAGCAGCTGCTAATACTGCACCAGAAACATCTAATTGCCATCAACACTTGCCTACTCAAAGATCAGTGGTTAACAAGTTATGCCAGGAAAATACATACTGTATATGAGTGTCACATTTATCTTAAGAAGTTTTGTTTGCAATATATTTACCTGTGATAACCCAGCTACCATTTAACATTCTGTTTTCCACTGTTATTCTATTTCTATCCATTTCAGCATCTGAGTGCACTAGAGTACTGTACAAGATGGACTTGCACGACATCCCACAGGGGAGTATATTTAAACTCTGATCTTCCTGACTCCCAAGCTGATGCTCTAACCTCTAGACCATACTGCCGCCAGTTCACAAGCTAGTCATTAAAAATGCTGTAGAGCAAGCAGGACATCACACATGAAATTAATGCATTCCATTCCCAGGAGTAGGCAGACAACAAACTAATTCCACACACATACCTGTAGATCTAGACTAGTCTACAGAACTTGGATACTACTGTATGGTGATATTTTTAATTGGCAAGGGCTTTCAGTGTACGGTTTCCATTCACTCTGGAGATGCCTTTACAAGAGTTTTCAATTTTTAGTTTCCATTTCTGTAAGAAAATTACAGAACCATAGAATCTGAGGACAGAAGGAGACATCAGACCAAGGGCCCACCAATTATTCACATATGTATTACTACCTACACACCTTAGTTTGAACTTGATTAGGCAGACTACTAATTACATCATGCATTGTTTCAAAGTGTGAACAGTCTGTCATACTTTGAAACAAATTGTTTGCTCTCTTGAAAACTGGAGTGCAGGTGCCTTGAATCCTGAACCTCTTACAGCTAGGGTTTACAGGGGAATCAGAGACTTTTTTTAAGAACTCTCTTTTCAAGTCCATTTTATTTACAAAATAAAAAAAAAGTTTAGAGCTTTTCATTCCTCTATGTTCATCATGAATCTTCTCCCATTAGCTTGAACCAGGTGATTCAGTGCTGGGACAGCCAATCTGCAACCATAAATGCATGCAGGGTGTATCACAGCAGTCAATGATTTAGGCAGGAGTGGGCTATGTAGTGCCTAAATGAGGATGGATTTAATATAGCTACTTGCTTGCTATCTGGTGTGCATTACTATGGTAAAAGCACCATATACAGATAACCAGTGGACTCATCATAAACAAAACAAAAAAAAAAAAACAAAGCAAATGCCCCATTGCATTCCAAAGAAGGAGCTAAATTCATTTTAGTAATGGTTAAGTGGAGCTAATTCGTTTCAACCCCTATTGGATGTGTGTCCAATTCTGATCCACTTTTATGATTTTAGACAGCTATGACAGCTGGTGATTGTCAATGTGTTTTCCAAGAGGAGTTGCTACTGTAACTTGAAAGTATTTAAAATGTCTGGTTCCTTTTAATGATTTTTTTTCCAAGAAACATCCCCTGGAGGTTTGTACTGCAGGTTACATTGTGTTAGTAGACTGAAATAATACACTTCAACTTGATATACAATTTGTCAAAAAAAAAAAAAGAAAAAGAAAAAAATCCATAAAAACCTGAGAGGCCTTGCTGTGCATGTGGCACAGGTGAGCTTATTTAGGAACCACTCAAGTGCATTTCTGCTCTCTGAAAGTTAACAATTATTTTGCAAGTTGGATTGCTACTAATGATTTAATTATTTTAGGATGTGTAATAGATCTATGCTTAGGCTGCACTTGAAAGCTATGTTGTTGTAATTTTAACTTTGTCTTTTAGAAAGCCTATTTTAAAATCCAATTATTTTTGCAAGAGATTATTTTGAAAGTTTACTCCTGCAGTGTAGCAGCTATTGTTCAAAAAGCCGCAAGGTTATAGGGCTGTATTTCTAAACCTTTAAAAAATAAACCTGCTTGCTACATCCAATCTGAATTGTTTAATTTCGATTAACCTTTACTTTAAGAACTATAAAATGTAAGTGAACTGTTTGAACAAAGAAAGATAAGAGAAACTGAATCAGTGAGTTTCAAAATAAATGTTTCATATCACCAAGTACAGTACCTTTTAAAAGTATTTGCTTTTTTTAATTAGGAAAACGGGTTGTGATCCTTTTTGGTGGCATTGCTATTATGTCCCTATGCTACGCCTTCTTAAGGAAAATTGAGACAGTTTCTAGTGTAGACTCCACTGTTTCCTCTGGATGTTTACTTTGATTGGCTTTGTTGCAGAAGAGGATGCAAAATAAATTCCAGAGGGTCATCCTTAGTCATGAAGGGGATGCTGAATGATAATTTTGGAACCGGAAAATGATCCCCCTGAGTTCAAGAAGAGTACTCCGATAATACTAAAATGTTCATGTGTTCAGAACCTGGCCAAGTCTATCGCTTCCGTAGACTTTTCTTATTATTTCCATTCCTCCACTGAACACCGCCACCATCACCAAGATACATCAAAACATCACCAGTGCATTGGGGGCTGGTGGATTTCACTGTAGACGCAATTACTTGTATTGGTCACCAAATTATTTTTAGCACAATTGGGTGTACTGTTAGATCATCTAGCTCTCTGCTGGTGAAAATGTTTTAAAATAGGTATTGAGAAAGGTAATATTATTACAGGAGGATTTATTTTCCCTATGACAAAACCCGTTTTATCCGAAAGACAATCCCTGTAAACCCTCAGTGCCAGTGCTCTTGCTTAAACCTTTTAGCTACTACCAGTGCCAGTCAGCAATGGCACGCATTTACCCAGTGTGAGGACATGGCTATTAAAGTTTTGTTATTTCAACAGACTGCATTTTGAAGCTCATTTCAAATTAAAATGTGAGTATTAACATGACTCATTAAAATAACCTTAAAAAAAGCTTGTTGAGATTTTGCAATGGCTACTTTGTGGTAGCATTTCGGAGATGATTGGTAACCAACAATTGATGGACACTGACGCGCTGCAGATAACACTTCTCATAACTTCACTTCCGAGTACCGATATAAAAAAATACGTTTAAATACATCCAAGTTTGCATTTGGAGTTTTACCAGGTGCTAATGGAACGGCAAAATCTGGTTATGCCGTGGAGAATTAAAAACTAAAAGAAGCAAAAAGGCAGCTACTTTGTCTTAAAGGTCACCATGTAACTTGCACGAGGCATCAGGTATACTGCAGGTAAATTTCGGTATCAGGTATACTGAAACCTGAAGAAATATGTGCCCAACCCCACCTCCATGTGCACTTCTTTCCCTCTCAATAACACTTCCTTTTTGTACCCCTATAGGCTCACATGATGGAATTGTTTAACGTTTTTTAAATTATATATACAGCAGGCTTTGATATGCTGTCCACATCTCTAGGCAGGAACTTGATTTTTGTGTCCCCCTTGTATTGCTGTTCACATTGCATCTCATGGACAATGTCGCACTTGTGGCTGAGAAAAGGTTTTGAGAAATAATTGTATCTGGACATCCATGCGGGTCGCAAGCTGCAATCCCCAGTCTGTTGAGGAGCAGCAAGCAGCTACCAGTTTGATAATGTGCTGGAAGCCATTGGGAAAGTCAGTTGCATTGGATGCCGGAGTTATTTACACCCGTGACTTGAATCAGAAGACCAGAGGAAACTACGACAGTAAATATATGTAAACGGAATTCTACTTCTGAGTCAACCTGCCTGGCACATTTCTCATTGTTTAATTACTTTTAATTGCCAGCTCATCATGCGTTGGAAAGGCGCAATTCTATACAGCATGAACCCAAAATACTCAGCAACGTCGACCCAGTTATACTTGGGGTTATGATGTGCAGTGTATTCGTTCCAAAATAAATTTTGGCAGCAGTACATTTTCAGTTTTATAACAGAATAAAATTAATCATTACATTGCTGGCATTTCATGTAAGATGATGAACTCATTTTGGATTAACTTAATCACCTTATTTGTGAGGGTTGCCCGCTTTTTTTGTTACAAAAGCAACACATGTAGCTTTCAGCAAAATTCTCAACAAGAATATTAAAATTAATATCTATTAAGGACCATATTTATGTTGTCATTGATTAATTCTCCCTCACTACCTCATTTGATTTCGATTAAGAATGATTTGATGCTAATGTAATTAGCATGTAATTTAAATGTGCATAATTACTGTAATTACAACATTCAGGTAACCAGGTTTGTGCTGAAAGGCTATTTCAAGCTCTGCAGACATTCCTTTTCTCCTAAAACGGACAAACACACATTACTGCTGATAAGGCGATCAATTGTTATTGATAAACAGCGTACATTTCAGATAACAATGCATTTCTGCTCAGTTCCAGCATGTTAGAACTTTTTTATTCTTTTCGTAACGGGGTAAGGCCCACTAGGCACAAGTGCTTGTTTTCAGGGGCGACCCCAGAGCACTGAGGTGGTTAAGTGACTTGTTCAGAGTCACACCGTCTGCAACTGGAGATTGTTGGAATCAAACCCAGATCTGCTGGATGTACCAAGCTCATTCACGGTTTGTTGCTGTAACCTCTGGGATGTATTACCAACCAAACTCGGATTGGCATTCATATTTAGAGATTATTTGTAAATATTTTAATACCATTGCATCGCACTCACGTTTTATAGTTTGCAAACAATATAAGAATGTGAACTTATAAGTACAGTTGGTCCATCTTTAATCTTCCGCTTGTTAGAGGAAACTTAATACGGTCCTGGCCACACAGATCATTTCAAGTGCTTATGTTGTTTGCAAACTATAAAACTATTCTTCTAAAACAAGTCTGTGATTGCTGGGCTTTTAAAACAGCTGCCAAAGGTTTATCAGGGCAGTTTTCAATTATTTTGAATTGGAGTAATTGCGACCTTTCCTCACAAAGTATTACCTCAAAGAGTTAAGGGTAATAAATGAGGGCGTAAACTTGCTTTTAAAAACCCTGTCTAGTTCTGGATTACATTAACACCATCAGTCCAGAAAGAACCTGCATCTCTATAAAAGCAGAGAGTTGGCCCAGGCAGCATTTCCAGCTCAACTGTTTTTCATGGGATCCTGGTTCTTTATTTTGCTGCGAGGCTGAAGCACATGAAGGTCAAGCGACTTGCTCAGGAGCTTTTGAGGAAATAGCAGGGAAGAAATGCTAACCTGGGGTTTTCTGTGCTAGGATCTACACCCTGCTCCACACTGGCTCCCGGACTGTAGCCTGTTGGTTAAAATAGACACTATAGAATCTAGATTGCCCCGTACCATTGTAATTATTTGTATGAATAATTCCACTTCAGTCTGCATTTTATGGCAGAATGGTGCAGATAAAGATGTGTGGGGCACCTATAGCTTCAATAATTCCGTGTCTTGCAGGAAAACTGAGGGGTCCACATGAAATTCATTGTCCTGGAGCTCATCATTTCTGAAGGAAAACTAAGACATCGTGTACCGGTGTATAGGAAAGCTCGGTGAACTGCAACCCCAGTTACAGGGAACGAGGTAGTCTGCCAGTCCTGCAAGTAGCGTACGCCTTTCATTTTTAGGGACAAACTTCAGTAAAACAGAATACAACTAAACCTGGTTTAAGAACTCCTATAAACATCAGCCTTATGTTACAAAAGTGAATTCTAATTCGCCATGTAAGTTCTGAAAGGCCCATTTGTTTCCCAATGCTGAACATGTTTTTGCTTTTGAAGGATGGCATTGTTTTGTCCTTATTTTAAATGTTGACCCCCAGGTGGTTAAATTGTATACATAGACTGTTATCTTTCTTAATAAAAATTGCATTAATTTTGGCATCGTGTGCACATTATTTATATATGACAAAATGCAGTTTCTGACGTTGGTGCTAGGAAGTAAAGCCATATACATAGCAGGTACCACCAAAGGCCATTCTATATACCGACATGTATTGGGTGTGCAACAGATTATTGCTATGGCGTGGACGATCAAGGTTTGAATCTGACAGTGAAACTGCCTTTGCACTTTTACAGCAGTACACAAGGTAAGCCACCGTCAAAGCTCAGGTCAAACTCCTTCCCACCTGTCACCTCTAAATGTACTTTGGGCTAGTGCTGACATGCCATATACGGCTCAGGGTACTCAAAGTACTAGAGTATGACTCCCTCACCTCTAAGATTTTTAAAACGGGGTTATACCGAGTATTATGGATGTAGTGTCCGTCGTGGAGAGACGTTTTCACCCCTTTAACATTAAGCAACAGGGCTCGATGACGTTAATTTGTGGCGTGTTATTTAAACAGAGCACGCTTAAAATCTTTGCACTCCTCTATATCTACTCTCTCCACTAAACCTCCAGCCCTGCTGAACATATTCACTTGGAAGCTGCAGGTGGCGCCAAAGCGCCGGGATCGAGCACGCTGGAGATTATTCTACAGTATATCTTATAGCAGAGACGAGGTGCCTGGCTGCAAATATTCAAGAATTCCTTTCGTTTGGTGAGCTATCATATGCAAGCAGAACTCCCTCCCAATGAGCAGGGTCTGTATCACACAGCAACAAATTAGCAGTGGGCTTTACTCGGCCTGTATTTTTAGACTCTAGTTTTCTTATGGTTATGATTAGAGGCATATGTCTGGGCGTCATTATGGTGTATTGAAAATCAACCCCCATGTTCAATTGTTTGCTTGTTTACACAAAGCTAGATTTTCTGACAGTTCTGGAAATAACCTGAGATTACATTTAATTCCACCTGGGTTCCGTGCAGTACAAATTACTACAAATTACCAATTAGTCATCGCCATGTTTTGCTAGTGAGACAGATACAAAGGAGGACTGAAGGAGACAGACAGACATGTCACATCAGGCTAGTTAAAACGTTTTAAGGTGCTTAAAACGTTTTAACTAGCGCAAACACCGCGCCCCTCCGCATTTAAGCAAGGTTTCAAAGCGTCTTAGAAAAGCGTGCTTAAACCCTGCTGCCAGCTAGTATCAAGTCCATTTTTAAAAACGGTTTTATGAGAGAAAGCGTGTTACCCTGTAGTGTGGAGGGCGTCTGCATATTGTTCCTCCAGGGAGCGTGTTAAGGGTAGTGGAGACCCCGTTTTAAAAAACGTTACTGGAGGCAGATGCAGGCGGGAGTCAGCTGTGGCATAAGTTAAAACTGGGTTGAAGACCGATCTGGAGGGGCTGCTGTGGTGAGTTTAAAAACGTTTTTAAAACGTTTTTTTAAACCGGTGCAAATCTTCAGCTCTAATGTGTACAGGGCCTAAGTAAACACTATTTAAAGTTCTTACATTAGGTGCCAAAATTGTTTTCGCAAATGGACTTTAACCGTTCCTGTAAATACTAGGCACAAGTGAAAAGATCCGAGTTGGTGTGTTACAACTGTTGTAAAAGTACATGCTGTACAGAAACTGGGTTCTGAATGTTTTACTTAAAAAAAAAAAAGATTACCATTTGTTAAAAGTGTAGGTGAAGACTTAATTGCCCAGTCTTCTCAAACATGTGGGGTGTGTGTGTGTGTGTGTGTAAGTAAACGGGTCCCACCTCAAAATATGCACACTGCTGTCTAGTGTTCTTACCCGGTTACCAAAAACAAAATATATAAAACACTTTATGTAGGCAGACACATGGGAATTAATATAATTTAATGAAGTAGGAATTCACTTTAGGCATGCATCTCCTACTGTTATTTAATGTTTGTATTAAAGGTCTCAGATATGATATACCTAAAGTTGTTGGGGGCAGGGTTTTTGAAGCACTGGATTAATTACATAGCAGTTTTTTTTGTTTTGTTTTTTCGCCTTTTTAAGTTAGTTTATCGTTGGGCCAATTGGTTAAGACTGACCTGCCGCGCAGATTTAGTACCTTCTTCCTTCTCTGGGGAGTCTCGGGTGATGGACACTTACTGACCTGAGAGGGGCAAAGGCAATTCAACAAGGTCCTTGATCATTGAGCTGAGAATTGTAACCCCGTGGCCTTGCGGTGACTGGACCAGGAGCACTTCCTTTGATCTTTTTTATTGTGGATTGAAAACAAAGTTGACTTCTGCCCAACACCCAGTAAGAATGCATTCCAAAGAAACGTTACAAAAGCAACCCCAGGCAAACTCGTTTGCTGTTTTTTTTTTTTACCGTATCATGTCACTTCAGACATTGTCTGTTCCCAAATGAAAATGTAAATCGTACCTATCCAACTGTCTTCAAACACTCAGCAACAGAAGTACCTTCCCATTACAGTGGATGCATATTGCAATCCATTTAAGCGTGACACCTAAAACAAAGTACAGACCAGGTATTCGATTGTTTAAACTGCCTGATGTTTTGGCGAAGGGCAGTTCGCTAGTGCAACATATTGCATACAAATAGCAATTCAGGAAAAAAATGTCTAGTAAAAGTTCTAAAGTGCTTCAGTTTATAATATCACACCTTCTTAGTATGCCAGTGTGTTCCGACTTACAGACTTGTTGCAAAATAAACCTGTTTTTAGTCATGCTCTGTGAATTTCCCTGTGGTAATTTAATCCTAAAATTCTGTCGGTGGCAGATCTCTTTACTTCAGCCAACTGAAAAGATTTGCTTGATCCCAAATAATTTTGAATAAAACATGTCTAAACACATTCTATCTTTATTTTCTGTATTTCCTAGACATATATCTTTTTAGACATCCGTTTAGATTTTAGCACATTGTCAGTGACAGGAGGTATTACTTTGCTATAAAGGGCAACTCTGCAATTCAGCATGTATTTTTTCATAAATATGATGTTTCTGGCTATTACAATTGAATACAGAATACATATGTGTTCCTTATCAATGTTGCTTTTCAAGGTTCAAAGCACATCTTGGTAGTCTATCAAAAAACCCTTAATAAAAGGCATTTGCCTCTCTCAAGTTTATCTCACAGTGCTTTTGTTTATGACATCATAGTGCTCACCATGACAACAGACTTTGATTTCACAAACAACCATTGTGAGGTAAGCAGGGGAAAGTCAGATACATTTTGAAAAACTCAGTGAAATAAGTACTACATTATCTGCAATATTAAGTACCTCAAAAGCAGGGAAATGTAAAAAAAAATAGAAAACACTAAAGTTAAAACACAACTGGTGTAAACCTCGTGGTTTTAAGCTTTTTATTATAGTAGAAGAGTTGCTCTTTAAACGGTGGTTTTTGTTTTGCATGGAAGGCCTTTGAAATTATTTCATGGCAATCTGTAAAGTGGGCAAGGGCAAGCTTAAAACGCTGCTGCAGTCACCAATTTTCGTTATCTTTTTCTGCTATAAGCTGCTCAGCCCCGCTGTCGGAAGACAAAGGCAAGTGAAAATAATTTTCATCTCAATAATTGCCTTCTGGTCAATTTAACTGTGCGCTATTTTGAAAGAGGTTCGCTCAAATGAGATTCCTGTCCCGAATGCGTTCCCAGGCCTGATCCCAGCCTCTAATTATTCCTCGGGTTGTTCTTTAGAGGAAGACTGCACTGAGGAATCACAAAGAAGTCAGAGAGCATCCTTGAACCTTTTCAATAGCAGAGCCACTGATATTCAAATAGCATACAAGAGCCATTTGACTGCATTGGGGGACAGCATCATTTCGAATTCACTCTTTGCATAGATCAACTGCCTTTCAAAAGGAAGGAACAGTTGCTTTCCTAACATTAGAAAGCCTGGTTATCAAACCAAGTGCTTGGTTTGGGGGCCTTTAACCGCTCATATTTCATCCTGGTCCCTGTTCTTTATGTTTGACATGCTAATGTCTGCAGTTAATTTAGACAATTAAATGCAGCTTCAAGGGACCTTTGTCGCAGAAAATATTCAGAGTTTTCCCCTCGGACGAACTCAACCAAAGTTGGCCAGAACAAACGATGCTAGGAGATTAATTAGATATTTGATAAAACACGAATCCTTAATAGGGGAATACAAGGCGGGGGGCTGCTGCGTGCCTCTGAGTCAAAATTAATAACATTTAACAAGACTGTCATTTACCCATGAAATGTCTTTCCTGGGGTATATTGACAATTTATGGTTCCTTCCACGGGGACATAGCTGGAAACTACAGAACTGAAGCTATCCTCGCCGTGTGTTCCGATTTTAGTCAAATTAAAATATTATTTAGCCATCAAGAATATGTTTCTCTTTGGCATTTGGCATTTTTTTCTCACAACTTTTATAGGTTACTGGCATTTAACCTTCGTGCTAGCATGAATATGTTTCCACACTCGCCAAATGTTTCAGTAAAGTGTAATATATTTAACAGGCAGACGTGAACTATATAGGGGAGTCATCAGGTTTGAGCTTAATGTATTTATGTTAATAAACCGTTAGTGGACTATGCATCGTTTATCAAAAAATTGGACCCACATGCAAATGGATTCCATAAAACAACAAGCGTAATATGTTGGTCAGAGTCCTTTAATAAGAAGAAAATGAAAAGACTGAGATGGCAGAATTTGTTCATACATGTAAATGCATTATAATCTTTTTAAAAAGATGCGACCTTAATTTACTTTTTAGAGAAGAAACATTAACTCAACAAATTTTAAATAGTTTTTTTTACATATAGGGACTTCCACAAAGTGCATCGGAAATAAAACTCCCTGAATTTCAGGAATCCAACCACAACATAAACTAATTGAATCAACATTTACAAGAAAATGAAAATTAACACAGAGCCTTTTTTCCAACCTCATTTGTACAGATTTGATCAAATGCAGGAACAGTCAGTCCCAAGACTCGCAGCTCAATTGCTCACCTTATGGATCTCGGGTTTGAGACGCACCCTCTCCATTAAAAAAAAGTCTAAGCCGCTTGGTGCCAACATACACGTTTTGCATTAGTTTAAGTAGTATAATCCACAATAATATAACTCTTGATTGTTTATAGGTAAAGTTTAATAAGTTTCTTTTCAGCTTCAAAACAGTTTCCCCCCTTGAAGCACGATTCAGTCTGTCTGTGCTTTTCCTGTGTTTGCTTGTTACATGATATATGAAAAGGAGTCACACCTTTATGGAACTGTTCATTTTTGTTGATTAACAAATTTCCACTTAGGAATGCCACTTTGGAAAGTCTGAGAAACAGTTGTGTTCATAAATATTTGATCTAGGAGTCGTTTGGCACCGGGGTGGATTCTTTGCCTATTCTGCTGGAATTTACTCCCTCCAGGATGAGGTCTGGGGATTCAGATCGAGGGGTTTCCAGATTGCTGGCATCGGTGTCACTGTCGCTGCCTTTTTTGCCCCCTCCCCCTCCGTTGTGAGTTTTAATGTGTTTGCTCAGGTGGTCACTTCTCATGAACCGTTTGTTGCAGACGGGACAGGCAAAGCGCTTCTCCCCCGTGTGGGTTCGAAGGTGTCTCTGAAGCTCGTCCGACCTGGTGAAGCGTTTGCCACAGAAAAGCCAGTTACAAACGAAAGGTCTCTCCCCTGTGTGCCATCTCAGGTGAGCCTTGAGGTGGGAGGTTTTTCCATAGACTTTGCCGCAGCCCGGGATGTGGCAGCTGTGGAGCCCCTTCCTCCTGAGGCTGGCCCCCGCAGGGCCCAGTCGTTCAGCCTCTTGGCAGTTGGGGCAATCGCAGGTCGCCCGGCCAGAGTACCGTCGGGCCGATCGGGCTGAGCTACTGATACCTGTGGCCGCCCCTGAGATCATGACATTTGCTGCAGTTGAGTCTGAGTAGGAGGGGAGCACCGGCTTGAAGCCTTCTTGAGTCAACAGATGTTGGCCGGTGGACAAAAGATGAGAGGCAGTGGAGGTGATCCCGGTCGAACTAAAGGCGGAGTGAGTCAAGGATGAGAAGTCGGGACTGTAGGTGCTCAGCTGCGAGTGGAGAGAAGCTTGGGGTGTCCCAGAGTGGAGAGAAGTCTGCAGTCCT
The DNA here is from genome assembly GCA_016271365.2 of Neoceratodus forsteri. Lineage (NCBI taxonomy): Eukaryota > Metazoa > Chordata > Ceratodontiformes > Ceratodontidae > Neoceratodus > Neoceratodus forsteri. The sequence continues at coordinate 731,148,195 of CM028132.1, forward strand.
CCGGCGGGATTCTGTACCTCTAGCCAAGAGCTTGGATTGGTATGCACGTCCCACCAGGTGGAGGCCCCGTTGGCAACCTCGCTCGAGATGGTGGAGTGGAATCCGGATTTGTACCATGACTCGTAGGGATGGGCCATGCCCACTCGTGGGTACAGGCTTTCTGCAGAGCTGTGCACCTTGGAGATGAAAGCTGACTGGGCCGGGTCCTGCGCCGAGACGCCTGCTGCCGAGTTGAAGAGACTGCCGTAGTCGCTGCTGAAGGCGGACGAGGTGGGTGAGCTGGAGGACGCCAGACAGAAGGCGCTGTTGGCGGCTGCGGCACTGGGGCTGCTGGCCAGGGCTGTGGAGCCGCGGGCACCGGTCACCGTGAAGCCCGAGAGGCTGGAGGCCAGGTTACAGCTGGAGGCAGTGGCCGAGGAGGAAGAGGAGCGCTTCCAGGGATGAAAGCCGCCTTTGGCGAAAGCGCTCGAGTCCGGCAAGGTGCTCAGTGGGCTCGTGTTGCCTATTTTATTGCAGGTGGCAGCCAGCATTGCCAGAGGAGTCGTTCCGAATCTGGGCTCTTCCTGGGGAGAAATATAAAAAAAAAAAAAAAAAGAATGTCAGAACACAAGGGTCAACATCAGAGCTGCAACAACAATAAATGCTCTGTGAACCAAGTCTGCTCTCCAAAGTGTTCAACTAGAGGGAAACCAAGTGCAGGGAAAGTTTCTGCCGAACAAGGCAAATGATGGCACAAAACTTGTCTGGAGTGTGTTTTTGGTGCTGAATGCTCCGTGCCTTCCCTTACAATAAAAATATTTAAACAATACCACAAACCCGCAAATCAGACGTCCTGGAACAAATATAATGAAGCAGATAATTTGGGTTCGTCCCCATCTTTCTATTTATATGGAAAATGGAAATTAGTAAAGGGAAAGGCACATTGAGCTACCCACCTGGGGGGAAGGGGTACAAAAGAAATAGTGAGCTCAACACAGTCACATTTCATTGGCACAGAATAAAATGTAATCACATTACAGTAACAAATGCTACAAAGTTACAAAAGTTAGTGCAGTTACAGTAGGACACACTTAAAAAATGGGAAAGAACTGATTACTTTTTTAATTGTGTCACCAAATGTCCAAGACATTCTAAAAGCCAACACTACCCATTAAAAAAAAACACCACACGATTCACGCCCATTATAAGTGTCATTAACCAAATCCCATCACTATGTACAGGGTTGGATAGAAGCACAACTTCAATAAAAAGTTTAAAATTAAACATTTCAAAAACAAAGGCAAAGGTGTTCGTTTCCACAACATTCGCCCGTTTTTATGTAACTATCACAGAAGTCAAGCAAAATAATATTAAAAGTTGCACGACCTTTGGAGGCGAATGAGATGAGAAATTATTCACGAAGGTATATTAGATAACACCACATTACTTTTACCTCTCTTCACATTTAAAGCTCTCTTTAATCACAGTGAAGTGCTTAGCTATTTATGGGCTCCACTAAATGTGAAAAATTGCCCTTAGTCTGGCTATGGCTGACTCACTTACCCCAAGTATAGAAGTAGCCATAGCCCGGGGTCTACTCGCCACACTGCTGTTGCTGCTCTGGCTTGGTCGCGCGGTCACTCACACTTGGCCGCCCTCCCTGCCTGCCCGTCTACCCGAGGCGCGCGCGGGTCACTACTGCCTGTGAGGTCTCGGTTCGAACGGCTCCCGCCTCTGCCGTCCCGCGACACACTCGCCTCAACTCTACCTCCCAGTACCGAGCGCGCGCTTTGAAGTACCGCTGGCCGGCTCTCTCTCCCAATCAGGGCGCGGCAAACGCAGACAGGAGCGGCTCTCATCCAATCAAGGAGGCGGAATGGCAAGCCCAGCTGCCCAACACGCATGTCAATCAAAGTTTGTTGCAAAACTCAGTTCTCGCGCTGGAGGAACTGCCCTGATGCACTCCGCCTCCTTTACTTGACACGGTTGTCCTTCCTCAGTGAAAACATCCAAACAGTTGACGTGACAGACTGACATACTGTAGCTTCGATATCCGTTTGTCTTATATTAAAAGCTATAATGAAACAGTGTTATTCTTGACTTTGAGAGTCACACAGCTGCGAATCTTTTTTGTAGTCACATATTATCGGGTTTCTGCAGACTAACCTGTTTTGCCAGATTTTTAATACTACAGATAAATGTCATCCGACCAACTGAAGCAAAATTAGACTATTCCTTTGATACAGCCACTCATGTGGAACCGGTTTACTTATAGCATTAATCTTAGTGGTAGTTATGCACTAATTTACGAATGCCTTGGTTATTGTGATATGTTTTGCATAGTCCTTTTTTGAGTCGACCTATCTCAGTTGTCGGTGCCCCGCACCCACCCCCACCCCGAATCATTGGTTTAGGCTAAATATGGAAAAAAGTTCCACAACAGGAAATATATCAATTCGCCTTATTACTCGGCTGACATTTTGTATCCCCTTATGTTCGGGGATGAGCTGCATCAAAGGGTTGTATTAACATAAACCACCCTCAGGTTGTGGTTTTTAATAATAGTAGAATTAGGTGCTAAATGTATCATCTCAAGTGAAAGGTGGACGCACCGGTCTAGTCGGTGTATTAGCTTTACAAACTTAAAGTCTTTCTATATATGGAGCACGACAGAATTAAGTCAGTCCTGGGGGACTATGCATTCTTGATAGTTATGGACATCCCTTGGATATACAGCTTATATAAAAGGCAAAATATGGAGCAATTCTAGGGACACTGGGATAAGCTTAAAACAAGTGATATTCTCTCTCTCTCTCTCTCTCTCACACACACACACACACACACACACACACACACACACACACTCTCTCTCTCTCTCCCTTGAATTCATGGCCCTGTTTATTTATGGGATCTCTGATGGGTTCGAGGTGATTGTGAAGTGTCAATGAGGCGTTTCTGACCAACCCCAAGGCAGGAGAGGGAGGAGAATGATGAATAGATTATCTTCTGCTCTGAATAAAATGGACACAGTAAGCTGTGAAAACTGTAAACCTGAGCAATCTTGATTCCAAGTGATCAGATTTTATAAAGACATCATGCCCCAGGTATGGTACTGTTTCTAAATCAAATGAAATGCCTGATGTGTTCCAAAACTTTTTTTTTCTCCTCTGAAATTGTCTTTTGTCTGTAAAAATAACAGTAACCTGTTCTTTGGTGAGAAATGCAAGCTCCAAATAGCCCACAAAGATTAATGAGACAAGTTATTTATTATAGAAAAAAGGTATAATCTGCGGAAATCTTTTCGGGGGTCAAACACCGTCCATCAAAGACTCTGCATTTTAAAGTTTAAAAATGTAGTTTTAAAACAAAGATCAAAGCATTATTCCGAAGTGTTGAGCTGTCTGTTAAAACATTTTGGAGTAATGACAATGTAACAAAAGCTTGGTTTGGCGTGAATCATAATCTTTTTAAAAGTTAAAGCAATTTTCAGGAGAATGGCTTTCAGCAAGCGCTTTACATTATTCAGAACGGCCAAATAATGCTCTATTATAGCGCCTGAATGCTGCCAGTCAGCCCAAGTGCAATTTGTGGAAAGGCTCTGTGCCTTAAATCTCCACTTCTTTATAAAGAGGTGAATATAAAACAATTTCTTCACAACCCAAGCACGGAGCACGAAAATTGCTTCTCTTTCTGCAATCAGAGCAATTTAGCTAGAGTGCAATTAGCACTATTAAATGTCGATTCTGCATAAACAAATTTGACTGAAACGCGACAGTGGGAAAGTGGGGTGAGAACCTCAGAAATATGAGCCGAAATTTTGTTCTTTTATTTTTAATCAAAGCAGTTTATAAAAAAGCTGCAGTTGATATTTTAACATGGACTACTTGAAGCTATGAACATTTTTCAGCAATGGCTTAAAATTGTCAACACAGTGGCGATCTTTAAACTAAAAATGAAAATGATCTGTTCAGTATGGGTGTTCCTATGTCTCCATTAATAATTATCAATAGATGGAAATAGTAGGGAAGAAACTGTAGAAATCATTGTGTGTGCCTGCTATGATGAGTATACAATAAAACTTCCAGGCCCCAAGTGAAACGCAGTCTTTCAGAATATATGTTCACCAAAAAGAAACCGAGGTTTTGAGAAAATAAAACCCAAACCACTTAAACAAAATTATTAAAGGTCCCTGGTCTGTTACATTTTTTATCATTAACTACAGTCTTGTGAATGCTGAAACGGTGCTGTATTTTGCAGAGATAAGGATTTTTTGCAACATTGGATCACAGTAATTGCTAAGAAGATAAGCGCAGTACTAGGAAAACCCACGAAATGCATGTCTCCAAAAATAATAACATGCTGCCATTTTTCAGCAGCAGGGCTTCATCCATGAGTAAGGCTGAATATTACTTAATTATACTTTTATTTAAAAATTCTATTATCGACCGATGATTATCAAATCAACTCAACTTAGGGGCTGGTTCTTAAACAAACTTATTTCAACGGCTCCATTTTGGAATACTATCAAAACACAGCATATCTTACATGTGGGGATTTTTTTTTAAAGCTGTTCACAATGAACATTGTGGACGGTTTAGCAGAGGAAAGCGAATGCCTGTTGCCAATTGTCTTATTCTCACAGCAGAGATACAGAGGTGGTATGGAGCAATATATAATACCATCAAATGCTTGCACATCCTGTACATTGTGCCACAAAATGTTGCATATGCGGTGTATACAGGTACCCAGAACCTATCAATATAAGACACTAATCCATGGAGTTTCATGCCCATCCCAATAGGACTAGATTAAGCTCCTGCATATTTGTGAATAGCCAACATGAATAAAAAAAATACAGTAAATGATAATTTCGAAGTACGCCCCCCCCCCACACACACAATGTTTTGTAGATCATCTTAAGTGGAGAGTTTATTGTAAATATCTTTATCCGACGTATTATCTGATGGAATGCTGAAAAAATAAAGAGAAAATATTTAAACTAAGGAAGATCTTTCTGGACTGCCGAGTTGTAATTAGTGTGATTACTCTAAGCTTATTTAACACGCTCTGTCACTGTATTCATGCCAACTGTCAAACAACGCCTAGTCAGAAGGGGAACTGTTTTGGAGTTTGTCGGGTTCTCACCCGCCCCCCACCCTCCACCCTAAGATTTAAATAATAAAAGGGAACGCGCATATACATTAGGACATTAGGGCATGGCCTATCCTTGCTGTTATGGGATACACTTCTGGGAGTTATAGTTAGCAAGCCAGCAAGTCATCTCTGGACATTAAAGGTTAAAAATCGGGGTGGAATATTTATGGGACACTACGTCCCCAGCTTTTACGTTTTATTTTTCCTTCATAGTTTCAGCATATTTTATTTAACTAAAACTACTCAGCTAGGAAGACCTTAATGGGATGAACACATTCCGTTTACATGAGGGTCTTGGGAGATTTCTCTGATGTATCTCATTTTAACCATTACAGTGTAACAAGGCTTTTAAAGTTACATTATACATTTATCTAAATAACTAGGATTGTGTGCATGGATATGTATACTACATATACTGTTAATGCAATCAATTCCTTTACACGCAATCAATTACAAGTGTAATTGCATACTTCGCACTGGTTAGCAGTTTCAAACATTTGTAACTGAAGCTTTTGTAGTTACAAACAATTTTCTTCCAAAATACCCTTTACAGACAGTAAAATGAATAATTTTTGGTGATTAAAAATATACAAATATATCATCCTTATTGCTGAGCCCCCTCCCTATTGTTGACGCATGGAGTTGTGAATCAAACTGGATGTTTCTCACATTGTTGGGACCCGACAATCCAAGGAAGTATATCTGGGGAAGGTATAGGCATCCCTGGTCCCGAGCTAGCGAGTCAAATATGCATGTATTTCCAGCCAGTACATACAGTCTACACGCCGGAGCCTCAGCAGAGATCATGAACCATTTCACGTTCACTTGCAAGCTTGTGGTACTTTCCTAGTGGCAATTAGGAGCCTATTACAAACCATTAGATTGATCAATGTACCTTAAACAATGTCAGTGATTTATATCGTGTAAAGACATTCTATTTCCATTCGCCTGTGCTTGAGATCGGCCTGTTACTGCCAGTACATCCATCACCGCTTCAAACAACAAAAGCCCCTGATTAATGTCGAACTACTTATTTAGAAAACTTCAGGCAATGAAAGAACCTCGACTTGTTTCGTTTCTGGGTATTAGAGCTTTGTCTGTGTGTAATTGTAAAGCGACACAGGGTGCAAGAATTAAAGGATCACACTAGTGGAAACAACTTGGCTTGGTTATCAACCGTACTGACTGACCTTGTTGCACCTGAGAAAGGAACAGATAAAACACATAAGCTTGGTTCATTAATGGCTAGTCTGTTTTGCATTATCTAAAGAAAGACGACGATGTTATTTTTGATGTGCTATTCATTTTTTAGACGCACCTATTTGCAATAAAATGTAACTCACCCAGAAGCAACTCAGTAAACATTTCGATCTCGAAAGGAAAGAAAAAAGCCACTCTTAACAGCTACTGAGCCGCAGACTAATATATTGGTCTAGAATTTCGATACCTTCTAATTCTGTCGGCAGCCTAAGGGTTAAAACCTTTTTAGGAAAAGACAGAGCTGACTAATAGGGAAACCGATTGCTTGAAAGGGCTCTGACGTTGCTAGTGCATTACACTGAACGGCACCCAAGTGGCTACGGATGGGGCTCGGAGAAAGGGACAGAATGAACGACATAAATGAGATCATGTACAAAATATACTGATACTAGAACTCTTGAAACTGCACATCTTCCTCTCCGTCAAAGGCTTCCACTGCCCCTCCCTCCTTAACACACCGACTCCCCTAAAGCCTGCAAGGGTTGGCTATTCTGCGGGCTCCCTTCAGGAATTCTATTTCCAGTTTCAGCTTGTGCAGCAGTCAAAATAAACACCCACCCCACCTCAGGGAATACTGGAGGATTAAAAAATGATTAGCACCAAGGACACCTTGGTCTGAATCCCCTAAAAAAAAAAAAAAAAACTAAAATACCCCACAGTCAAAACGCCCGAGGGGTAGAGGTATGAAACTGCGTGAAATCACCACTCCCCAAGGCAGAGAAGATGCCGAAATCCCCTTATAATCCTCAACATTTGCCCTACATTGGGGGTATTTTTACTGGCTTGTGTTCTCCCGATCTGATAGTTTTAGCTGGAGTTGTGAGCAACACAGCCAGGCATTTGACTTTAAAAACTGGTGCTATCTGTATGGGGTTAAACTTCAAAGGCCGAATATATGTCATTATAAGACACTTACAGCAAATACAATGTGGTAGGTATTATGTCCGCATGCGTTTCCCGTTTATGATACTTTAGAAATGTGAACATTTTGAACTTCTGAAAAAAATGTAGTGTATGCACCAATCATTGGGAGTCGGGTGGGGGCACTGGGATGGGAGTGGAGTACGGTGCAAGATACATTTAAAAAAGCACGCGAAAACTGAGTGTTTTTCCTTTTCTGTGTTGATTATACATCTGTGAGACGACAGATCAAAAGCAAACCGGTGCAAGTTTCCGTCTGAAAGCCATGGACTATAAGATAAAATAGATGCAGAAACTGCATAGGGAACTGGGCCAATTTACATATACAAAGTAATGTACTTAATTGCTGAACTTGTAAGAATAAAAACTTTAAACTCATAGGGCTTACAAGTTATTTCTTCCGGTAGCAGTGGTATGGCAATAAGTGTATCTATCACAAACCGATGCACTATTTTTTCACTATAAAATAAAGCATATCACGCCTCTGGAATTCTGTTTTTCTCTTTTGCGAATCTACCTTTGCAAAGTCTTCTTTTGTGTCTGGTTTCCGTGTCTTGCCATCAAATAAATCATTAAGAATGTCCGGAACACATACACTCGCAGTCATAAGTATGTGGCACGTCATGAAAATAAGTATTTTGTAAAATGTCTGGCACGCTAACAGACCTAAGAGGCGTGACTGTATGAGTGACTCGTTATGTATGCATGAGTGTTAGTGTGAATGGACGTCTAAGGCTGGCTACCATGGTGTTATACGGGGGCTTATCATAATGTATCCTTAACACCGTAACTAAAACCCAGCCAACTTCTGTCTGATTGGTAGCCTGTGAGTCAGGTAAAATAAAACGTTGTTGAATCCATTATGATCATTGGTTTACTACTTAGTGTTGAGTTTGACTAAAATGGGGGCGGGGCAATGCAGGGCAGTGACCAGGGGGGTGCAAGAGCTGCGGTTGCAGTAGGGCCCACACTGTTAGGGGGCTCACTGCCTCAGAGGTCAACATTAAGAAACCTTTTCTCACATACAAACTTGCACGTTTTTCTTTGGAAATTGCTTATCCATTTGAAACTGGGTCTGTCAGCAGTGGTGTCACGAGATCCCAACTCCAGTTTCACATGGATGGGGTGGGGGGAGATAGAGAGCAAATAAGCATAAGGGCTCATTACTCAGAACATCTAGTCTTGATGCTCATATCTAAAGAAGGAGCAGGAATACATTACATTGTTCAGTTCTAAGTTATTTGATCATAGTGCCAGCAAGGCCGATGGGGGCAGCATGGACAAACTATGTATGTTCAGCAGGACTGATACAAAAAAAAAACACGCTATAAAAATGTCGTATGCTCTAATGAATATTTCACATTTATTGGTGGGGAGGTGGGCCCCACCAATATATTTTGTAGGGGAACCCTTACAGTTGTTGGCACAGCCTGAGGCAATGTCTGTGTGGTGGGGCAGCACATCTTTTGATTTTTGTTGGGGGGGGGGGGGACACTTCCGTCAACTCTCGAGTACAAGTTCAACAGTCTTCGCTTCACCCCTGACGCAAACGACAGTTCTTGTGAGTTTCTACGGCAGAAGGCATTCAGACAGATGGAAATGTAGCGGAACTGGATGGGGAGGGGGTGGGGTATGTTTTTAATAAGTCAAAATGCAGATAAGCACATAATCCAGCATGTGTGTGTGTGATGGGGCAGACCCACGTAACCCAAGTTGAAAATGTGTACTAGAGTACGTTCGGCCCTTCCTCACAAAACTCGAAAACCCACTGCCGCACTTCATTCTTTGCCACAGCCGAGCCCTGTATACATTTCAATTTTCAGGCATTACTTAGTCGTCAGGTACTGGTATAAACGTCTCTGTCCAGCTAAGATGATATTAGCCAGGCAGATTTCCCCTTGAAGTCTGCACCCTGGCCAAGCAGAAAACTGCATGGCAAATTGACTCAGATGTTCTTGCCTTACGGGGGTATATTCAGTCTTACTTTCCAACTTCCGTGTTTGAGTAAATTATGTTTTAGTAATAACGTTTCTCAACTAGTAAACAGATACTGTATTTAATAAATAAACAGGGCCATGCCAGAAGACTCTTAAAGTAATATAACTCTATTGCAAACGGTTCAATATGGGTATAATTACAGAGTGCATCAAACAATCAAGCACAAAAAAACAAATTCAGGGCTTTATGGGAAACATCAAAGGGAAAGCGCAGCCAGCTATCCTCTCTCTAATAGAAATCCATCTTAATATCTGAAGTAATACACATGTGATGTTATCATGGTACCAGTTTGTAATTTATTCAAGCCGCTGTTTAGGTCACTTTAATGTCTATATTCTGTGTATGACAGTGACATGTCCTAACCTGACACAACTATTGTATAGAATTTTATGCCGTCTGACTGTCTTAATACATTTATTTATTTAAAAAATGGTCTAAAAAGAACACACTGAGCTGCGATCAGCTCGTTTCTAGTTGTGTCATAGGAAAGGTACACATAATTAACGTAAAAAATACAAAAGTACAGTAAGTTAACAGGCAAGAGGGTAAACGGCAAAATGACTGCATATAAGTGTTTGTGAACACCCGTGTAAGAATAATAATACATATTAATATGAATTGTAGACACAAAACAAGCAGATAAACGGTAAGATACATTTATAACCAGGGTTGGATGTTAATTAGAGTGGGCAGCAGTCACAGGAAGGTCTGATCAGTTCCCTGGCTTCCCTCTTGAAAACGACCATGATGCAGTTGCCTGAGGCTCAGAAGGCAGAGAGTTCCAGAGGGAAGGGAGCTTCCAGAAGAATACAGCTTATACAGTAGACAGGCAACACCTAGCAGTAAAAAATAAGTGAGGGGTTGAATGAGGGAGGGTGTATGCAGAGGGAAGAGTTGTGTAAGAAGGGAGGAGAAGTTGGGAGAGTGTTAGTTGTATGCAGAGGGAGGAGTTGTGTAAGAAGGGAGTAGAGGTTGGGAGAGTGTTAGTTCAGAATTTGAAGATCACCAGTGTTGTACCATGCATGAACCACTGCCCCTCCCCAAGAGGTCATCTGAGAATGGAGTACATTTTGCAGTGGTGCATGGTGGCGGTGGGGAAATTTGAGGGAAAAATGGTAGAACACATGGTAAAGGGTGTCCAGTATGGTGAGGGAAGATTTTGGTGCTCCTCTATAGATAATGTTCTCATAGTCAACAACAGGGAGGATCATTTTAAGAAAGATCTCCCATCTGGTGGCAATGGCAAGGCACAATTTGCAACAGTGGAGGCACCTAGCTTGGGGAGGAGTTTGGTGGAGATGGGGTCAATGTGGCTGGAGAATTTGAGGCAGTGGTCCAACCAGACTCCACGATATTTAAGATGTGACATGTGCCAGAGGAGAGCTATGACAGGTGTGTGTGAGTGGAATTAAGTCAGCAACGGTTTGGAGTCAAATGTCATGGTCACTGTTTTATTTGCATTTAGGGTCAAATGACTAGACCAGTCCTAACACTTAAATGATGGTGAAACCAGGCTACAATATGCTTTTGACTGTGTAGATATCATCTACACGCTCAAATGCTTATTGTAGTCCGATTTCACCATCATTCAAGTGTTAGGACTGAATATCTGGGCCATTGAAAAAGAGCACAGTATCATCTGTGAATATGTGGATGCGGTGGGAGATACAGAGGGCAGGTCAGTTAAAAATGGAAATGATACAGGGTCAAGAACTGAGCCTTGGGGGAGAACACCAATGTCTATCTGGAAGGATGTGAATATTCCTACGTGAACACACAGAACATGATGATACAGGTAGGAACTGAGCCAGGCAGTTACTTGCTCTGCTAAAAAGAAGTGGGTGGGAGACCATGCCCTCAGTTGGGAGTCTGGCCACCATTGAAATTCAGAAGTTCTTTGCACTTATCATCTTTATTTTTAATTAAATGCTGTATTTGGCATACTGTAGGCAAATGTAAGATGTAAACACAGAGTTAGTATATCAAATTTAAGTGTAATACTGATATGGGTGTGTCACCCTGGGCACTCCCCTATTGATTTTCCAGATGGGCCCCTGTATCCACTTTCCAGGTGGGCCCCTGTACTCCAGTCTGATCCTGTCGAAAGCTGTGGAAATATCAGTTAACTCATCCAATGTGAGGAGTCCCTGATTCACACCAGTGAAGATGGAGTTAGTAAACCTATGGAGGGAGTTGACAGTGGAGTTATTTGTCCACATGCCAGGAAAGAGCTAAGGAGGGATGAGTCAGATAGAAAAGTGATGAACTGGGAGTGGACAAAGTGCTCCTGGATCTTGGAGAAGGCAGGGTGGAGGGGAATGGACCTGTAATTTCCTGGGGTAAATGTGTCACCACCCTTGTGCAAAGGGATAACTTTAGCTATCTTCCAGGCCTGGGGTACTGTCAAGGAAAGGAAGGAGAGGTTCAGGAGGGTAGAGATGGCTAGGACAGCAAGGAATAAAAGTGATAAGTCCAGTCTATCAGGGCTACTCCTTTTAGTGTAGTCAAGGGCACAGAGGGCTTTGAGTGTGTCAGAGGGTGATACAAAGGAGAAAAGAAAAAGGGATCCTTAGATGGAGCTGAAGGAATGCTGAGGGTGACAGTTATGTGGCAAAAAGGTCAGTAAGGAACGACTTTGCAGAATTAGTGAAGTATTTATTGGAAGTAACAGTAATATCTGAGGGAGTAGAACAGAGAGTGTCAGCAGCTCTCAGTAGTGGGTGGCAGATGGGGGGCCAAAAAAGGTTATGAACCACCTTTCAAAATGTAGATGTTATTTAAATTGATGTTGAAGTTGCTTTAAAAGTAGTTGGCTTTAACTGCACATGACTTCTTAGTGAAAGATGTGATGCAGGGCTTGTAAATCATGACTAATGTTCTTGGAACAACATAGTCAGTTTGTGTTGTGGTCACCTGTGAAAAAGAGCTGCCCAGTAAAAACCAAAGAAACAGCAGTTGTGATTACCTCCAATAAGGTATCAGTGTCAATGCCAGATTGGCAACAGATGATGCTGATAAAGATTGGTAGAGACTGGGGAAAGGAGATTATCCCAACAATAAACTCTTGGTATTTAAAGATAGTGGAGGAGTGGATTATCTTGAAGGCAAAACCATGTAGAACATACCCTGCTATGCCTCCTTCCTAAATACCCAGGTCCTGCTTATGGACAATGAAGACAGGGAGAGAGAGATGTAATCATCCCTGATATTTTTGGAAAGCCATGTCTCTTAACCAGACGTGGCTTGATCTGTAAGATCCAGAGCCTGAGCCTGTCCATCTTGAAGAATAGGCTCTGAGCACTTAGGTGGACCTCCTTCAGCCCTATTAGTAGAATAGGTGGGCCTCAAAATTGAGGGGAGAGGCCAGGATTTAATTCAATGTCACCAGCTAGTAGGAGTGGGAAGGTAAAGAAGAGGTTTATAGGATTTTATTTCTTTTGATGGGAGGCAGGAGTGCATGGGGAAGGGAGGGAACCATGGGAATGAGCTTTTTAGGATAATGTTCATGACCCACAGCAAACACACATGGCCAACAATCACAGAGATACTTGGGTTTTGCTTCCTCTTTTACTTACCATCCACTGTACAGGATGCTTTGGGATGGCATGTTTGACTAGATGCCTAACCAGTTGACCTGTGAAAATCCACATGGGAGGAGAGGTTCTGGAAGCTGTCTGACTCAAAGACAACAGAAACATAGAAATCATAGCCAACTTTGAAACAATGACTCAGACAACCAAATTCAGGTGGGTACTTTTCCTTGTTGCCCTGTGCTAGGCATAGCAAAAAAAAAATCATAAACAGATACATTTTCTAATAAATGATTTGCCTCATATGCTGTATTGCTTAAACTCTATGTTTTCTTTCTCCACAGGCTTCAGCCTGAGAATATAACAAAATTACTTGCACTCCATGAATTGCAGACTGAAATTATTTCGTGTTTTACATGTACTCTGTGCTTCCTTTCTCCACAGGCCTCAGCCTTAGAAATACTGAAATAATTTCAGCCAGTTTAGGCCCACTGACCTTCATAGCCCTTCTACTGTATCTGCTAGGCATCCCTGGACCTCAGATAAACCACCATTGAGCCTAAAGGGCATGTATTGATTGCTAGACCACCCCAGCCTACCCCAGCCCACTTACCCCTTTTACCCATATATTCACCCTGGTATCTAATATAATTTATACTTGTACTCTATGTATTGTTGACACTATAAATATTTCACATTATAAAAAAGGGTCTCAGAAATGCGTCATTCTTTGATTGGCTGTCAGCATTCTGGTAGCCTTACATTAATCTGTTTACATTGTCACATACAGCCTGGTCACCATGGCATATGAATTCTTCCTGTCAGCACTCCCATTCTCTAGCACTACTGAATGACTGGAATGATGCATTCTGATCCTGAACCAGCATTCGTAAATTGTTGACAGGTGAACTATTTTAATAACAATCTCTCTCAATAAGGAAAACACTCAAAAGTAACACTTCTAACACTTTTTTTCCAGTTTTTTGTAATAGCAATAAGGCACTCCCAAGATTTAGATTAACAGTCAGTTAATTACCTCCTGGGGCAATATGGTACTTGGTTGAACCTCGTGCCACATTACGCCCCTAAGGGGTGATTAACAGACAGTTAATCTAACACCTGGTCATGACTTATTGCTTAATAAACCTCACAGCACAATAAACGTTGCACACATTGAATAACAGGCAGTTCCCCACTGAGTTCCTTGTGAAATGACTAAGTCCCTTTTAACTGACACTATGTCCCTTATTAGTAAAATGGAAATATCATAGTCCTTTGGATGAAGATACTGGATGGTGATGACACTCTAGACAAGCAGTGGAATCTCATGATGGCTGATGTGTGACTCCTGGAGATGGATGGCTTCCTTCCTCCTTCTCTGGGCTGGACTGGATTGCTAATCTTCTGAACTGCTGGCAAGCTTGCAACTCTGGATACTCTGGATTCCACAATACAACAGCCAAAGCCATTTTTTTCCCTAAGCATATTACCTGCTGTGCTGCCCCTCCACTGCCCTTCTGGCTAGACAAAAGAGTTAACTGCTGCATGTCATTACTAGCTGGTCCTCCAGCTTTATCACTGGTCACCAGTGCAAAAAAAATACTTGAATTCTGGCACACTATTAAATATAGGAAACTGTCAACAATAAAATGTAAATAGTTCATTATAAGTAGTCTGCTCTGCATATGCAAATGTGGGGTGTTAGGCATCATGTTAGTGTCTGTCATAGGTGTCTAGCTCCTCTTTTAATTAGTATCTACAGTGCTTACGGGTACTAATATGCTCACTTTTTAACTATAGGGTCTCTGATCCCATAATCTCCTGCCAGACTTGCAACAAGTACTCCCATTAATTATTTTGTAATTTTACTCATATTTCGGACAGGTGTATCTATGCCTGTTCTATCAGGGCCTTGAGGCTGTGAGCAGGCAGGCAGGAGGCTGCATTTGGTGTGTCAGTGGATATGGTTAGGCATAAGGGCTGTGGAGGGCAGGGGAGAGTGGAAGTTGGAGGGAGAGGGTAAGTGGGAAGGAGGGGATGGCTGAGCAAATACCAATAAGGGAAACCCCTGATAAAATGTGGCAAGATATCACAAAGTGCAAGATCATCAGAGTTGTTTACTTATACTAAACCTTCTGTCAACATTTCAGTAAAATAGCCCTGTACATACTCTCAGACACATACACACACACACACACACACACACACACACACACACACACACATTTTTGGGTCCTGATGAAACATAGTATCTGAAAACAGAAGCGTTACAATTTTGCATCACTTAAGCATGCAAATATCCAAGAGTAATGATTATATGTTGCCATGTCAAAATAATTTTGTAAACACCCAGTCAAAAAGGTATTAACATGGGCTTGTTACACAAATGTTCAGCATTTAGTATGGACATAAATTGTTCCTATAAAACATGCATAAAGCAACACTGTCTCATTATCAGTAGTCCAAAGGGACCTATTTTGTAACCACACGCACAGTCTTTACTTGATTTTCTAGATGTAACTCACATTGTCTGCAGCATTGATATTGTAAAGCTTCAGGCATCAATATTAATGGAGTTGACACTGTTAAATGAATTGCCTCATTATGGTGTTTTACCTATTTAAACAGATATACATTTGAGAATCAACTGCTACAATGCATTTACATGATTTTGACAAGTCAGGTTATAATTACATAACACATTTAATAATACTCTATACTGCAAGCTCATTAAGCCAGGGTATGTAAGTATAGATTTATCTATGAAACTGCCCTACCTTAGCATCTTTAAAAGCATATTTTAATGTATATTTGTCTAATTCAGAAAGTGTATGCTGTGTTATGGTTGAATTCATTGTTTTTATATGTTTTATGGAATTATGTATTTTTTATTGCTTGATTGAAGGACACTCTAGTTAACCTGACTTGCAGCTCATGGAATTTATCCTTATGTACAAACATTAATTAAAAAAATATGTTATACTCTTGACTTCTATGCATATAACTGTGTTTCAAAAATCTTTAAATATCTGAACTGAGTTTTAGTAAGAGTAAACTTTATTTATATAGCACCTAATCCCAGGGGCTCTGAGCGTTTTACATTTTGTACAAGCATTATAATAAAGTGAAACATTACTATAAACAACCACATTAGAAAAAAACAACTAAATATTTATAAATAAAAATATTTAAATAATAGTGCAAAACTGGTCAGTTGGTGAATTTCTAACAGACTATCACACAGTGCCATATGCCTCCTGAATGGAGAAAGACTTCAGGCCTATTTCAAAGGCATCCAGTGAGGGGGCCTCTCTCAGGGCCCTGGGAATTCTGTTCCAAAGGGCAGAACCAGCAGATGAAAAAGCTCTATTATCAGAAGATTTCAATCTAACCCTTGGAATGGCTAATAGGCCCACCTTAGAGGAACAGAGGGGTGAGAAATCTGGTACGGAGATAGTAAGTCACACAGATAGCCTGGACTCAGTCCATGCAGAGCTCTACAGGTCAGTAAGCTGACCTTGAAGGTGGTATGCCACTTCACTGGCAGCCAGCACAGTTCACGCAGAACCAGGCTTATATGACATGACCTCTGGAGGCCTGTCAGCAACCAGGCCACTGCATTCTGCAGTAGCTGCAGACATCGTAGGACATCTCCACTCACCCCGAGATAAACAGCATTGCAGTTGTCAAGTCCATACATGATGAATGTATGTACCAGTTAGGGCAGGTCTTCAAGGAGAATCAAGGTTTTAATCCGGGTGATGTCTCTCAGATGATAAAAGCCTCTCCAGACTATAGCTGACACCTGAAACTCCAGTCACCCTTTCATACAGAATAACCCCTAGATTGTTAACCTTAGCAGTGGCTACCAACTCAGAAGAACCTAACCATAAACCTGTCTCTCTTTTGGTGGCCCATGTACCCCCTTTCCAACCAGGCTCAATCACCAGTAACTCCATCTTGTCCAGGTTGAATCACAACCAGCTTGATGACATCCAGTTCTGGATCTCAGCCAGGAACAATTTAATTTCCTCAATGGCACTAGCTGTTCATGGTGCAAAAGGCAGATACAGCCCGGTAACATCCTCACAGCAGTGAAAACCCAGCCCGTATCATCTAATAATCCCTCCAAGGGGCAGCATGTACACCAAAAACAACATGGGAGAGAGGACTCATCCCTGGGACACTCTACAGAGCAGGGGTATTGGGACTGGGGAGAACCTCCCCATCATCACCCTCTGCATCCTGTCTCCAAGGTAGGACTCAAACCAGCAGATGACAGTGCCGGTGAGTCCATAGCAATCCCTGAGATGATCCAACAACAACCCATGGTTGATGATGTCAAATGCTGAAGAGAGATCAAAAAGAAGAAGAACTGACCATTCCCTTTGATTGCTAGCCCTGAGCAGATCATTTTGAAAACTTACCAGTGCCATCTCGGTACTGTGCCTAGACCTAATCCCAGACTGGAGAGATTCATAGATGTCAAAGGCCATGAGGTACTCCTCAAGCTGCAGAGCCACCACCTTTTCTATAACCTTGCCCAGAAAGGGGAGGTTAGAGATGGCTCTATAATTTGCCAAACAATCTGGGTCCAAAGATGGCTTTTTCAGAAGAGGTCTCACCAGAGCCGCTTTTAACGCCCCAGTAAAGACCCCCTTTGAAAGGGAGCACCAGATCAGTTCAGCAAACACCGGGCCCAGAAACACCACACACCCAATTATTAGGCAAGTTGGACCTGAATCCATTTCACTTTAGGTGGGCCACAGCTCTGAGATCACCTCATAAACCTGTTCCATCAAAACTGGTCAAAAGCCACTCCAGACCAGAGGAGTGCATCCCTCCCTCACTCATCTGACATGCTGGATCGAGATGATCCAGATGAAGAGACCCCTGACAGAATCAAGGGCACCCTGTTAGAGAAAAAAACAAGCAAACTCTTTGGAATAAGTGGATGAATTAGCTCTTACCGGTTGCAGGCAGACTGGGTTTAGAAGTCTATTTACCACCTGGAAGAGCTAAGCTGATCACTTCCTCCTTGCTGTGATCTCCCTGGACAGGATTACTCCCTTCTTACAGAAAATCACCCTTTGATACTCACTGTAGTGAGTTCTCAAAGCCAGCTTGTCCTCGTCAGACCTGGATCTTCCCCTACAATGCGCCAACCTCTGGACCCTTAACTTAAGCTTCATGAGCTCTCCATCAAACCATGGGGATCTTAAACACCAAATCAAAGGTTGTGTACTGACTGGTGAAACTGCCTCAAAGGCCAAGGCAACAGTCTGAATACAGGCCATCATTACCTCCTCTAATCCAATCGCACAAGCAGCCCACACACTCAAGAGATCCACTACTGCCTGGAGTCCAGCTGGGGGACAACTCCTTTAAAGGGCGATAGTGAACAATCTCCATAGAGGATGGACACTGGGAGGGCCCCCACACCATACCATGATCCGACCAACTAACCAGATCAATACTGAGGTTGCCAACCTCAAGCTCCAGTGAGAACACTAGGTTAAAGGCATGACCATGCTGATGAGTTGCAAAGGTAACCACCTGTGCAAGGGCCAGAGAATCCATTAACTGGAGTAAATCCTGACCAAACTGCAAACCTTCTTCATCAATCCAGGCATTGAAGTCATCCAGAATTAAGCATCTGGGTTACTGCAATACCACCTCAGCAATAAGGTCCACGATTTCTTGCAGGAAAACCCTCCATCCCCCAGAGGCCGGTAAATAAGGAGAATTTTGCACCCTGCACCTGGACCCCCCATACACAGCCACGTATTCAAATGACAAAGTCATTTCCACTGGGTGTACAATGAAACTCAACTTGAATCTGAAACAAATGGCCACTCCCTCTCATGATCCCTCCGCGGGCACTGCACCATGGAAAAAACTACTAGGATGGCTGCCTCCAAATCAGGACCAGCATCTTCTCCCAGCCAGGTATTCATAATGCAAGAAAGATCAACTAAGGAACTAAACATTAAATCCATCATAATGGTTGTTTTGTTCCTCATTGATCTGGCATAGCATAGCACTGCCCACAGGAAACGAGCTGCGGCTGCTGGCCTATTGGCTACCTACTCACTTGGTCTGGCAGGGTCCCTGGGCTATGTTCCCTCTAAGCTATGCACCTGTGCACCCATGCAACATCAAAGAAACAGCTACGCACTACAGTAACAGTGGCATGCAGAGGATGTGCTGAATACACTCTAGGCAAACTCTCTTAAGATACTGCTCTGAATCCAGCCTACAACAATTTACAGTGAATTATCTTGACTCCTTTCGGACTTTCTCTCCCCACCCCACCCTACTGTGCTTAACCCTTGCTTTTCCATGGATTGACATATCAGTCTAGAATTCCTTTACATTCCAGTTCTGTCTGCAGCGTAGCGGTTAAGTGCTATGCTCCTCATTGCTATGTTATCTCCTCTTAGGTTGTAAATTTCACATGTACAGGGGCTAGGTTTGATATCAGAGGTGCCTGCCACAGCTGAACAAGTTTTATAGGAGAAGGTTACTCTACAAGTTGTATGGGGTAGGATGACTTTGGTATTGCTTCTTTTTGAGACTGTCAGCCCATAAAAAAATGTTATTTTTAATTTTTAATTCCCATCCGCACCAAAAACTACAGACAGACAAGCATCACTGAATGAGGTGGAGTGTATGGGGGGAGGGCTATAAAATTTGGGTTCTGTTCCTCTCTGCCACATTCATATGAGGAGGACAACAGAGACACTGGCTGCCATCTGCTCTCACAGAGGGGACAACAGGTTCTTCAGACTGGAAGACTTGTCTTTTATTAGGGAAAACTGATCACATCTAATTACTTGGCCTGCAGAGATCTGAATGCTCTTTAAGAGGAGCCAAAGGTACTTAACAAATACAGTAATTTAAAGTACACTACTGTTAACTATGCAATTGTGTGGTATGTCCCAGGTAGCTACAGCAGGTGTGTTGATGTTTGGAGGATTTGGAGAATTTCAGTAAATGAATATTATTAATACAAGGTTCTTGTTTTAAAAGGTCCTTTTTCTGATGCTGTTCTTTGACTTTGATGGAGTAAAAGAGAGGGTGTAATGAATCTCGCGGAGGAAAATAAGTAATAAAAATGGACAGCCATCTCAATTAAATGAATACAGTTCTTGTTATTTGGGGGAGTCCTTTTTCTGCTGTTTTCTGACTTCGATGGGGTAAAATTTTTTCTGCTGAGTTTAGCTGACTTCAATGTGGTTAAAGAGAGGGAGAAATATATGATGTACTGTAAGTGTAGATCACAGGTCAATATGTAATAAAACTAAGGATGCTCACAGAGTTAAAAGAAAAAACTGAGAGTGAGGTTCTGATGGTTAAAGATAAAAGGGAGAAGCTGTGTAGTTTAAAAAAAGAACCACCTCTTCTTGACTAAAAAAGAAGTAACATAGAAACATGGAAATATACTGGCAGAAAAGGACCCCTTGGCTCATCCAGTCTGCCCGAGCCCCCCCCCCTTCATTTTACCCACCCATTCCATGTCTTTCAGCTTTTTTTTACCGGGTGAGCACACTAGACAGCCAAGTGCCTATTTTCAGGCACGACCCGGGAAGGTTACAATGGTACAATACATGAACATCAGGTATAAACAGGGTTAACATATATTAGGTTCAAGCACATGACAAATCATAAGAATAGGGTACATAGATTAAGGCACTTTTGTAATATACGAATAACGTACATAGTTGAGGTACATAGATCACATTTGACCGAGCACAATGAGTGGAATCATCTGTGAGGTAGCATGGATAACTACGTAAGTTGGCATCCAGCTGAGTACAGGAAAAATAGGCGACGGCAGACTACCAACAATCTTGAAGAATACCAAAGTACAAGGCAGCAGGATAAGTCAGAACAGGGGGTAAGAGGAGAATCAGGTAGATTACCATCCAGGACCAGTCACTACAGGGTAATAGAGCACCAGGCAGGGTGTGATTGGAGACATGGGTGAGGCCAGCGGGGCAAAGTGCTGGTTATAGCCACGGACAGGCCACCCAGAGATAGGTACCAGGGGAAGCAGCTCAGGTACAGAGACACGTGGCGGCTGATTTCAGGAAGCCCTATAGGGAGGTTCTGAAGCGGGAATGTGATGTGGAGGTGCTAGTGCAGGCTGGCAGGGAGTTCCACAGCTTCAGTGCAAAGGCAGGGAAGGCCTGGTCACCCATACGGGTGTGGGTTTTAGGAACCAGGAGGACCTGAGAGTTACTGGATCTTAGGTGCTAGGGGGGAGCGGCAGTAGTGAGGTACAGGGCAAGAGCAGAAGGGGTGGCAGTACAGATGATGTTGTCTAAAAAGTTGCCAAGGATGAGGGTGTGGTGGGACTCTGGTGGGAGCCACTCCAGCCAGGAGTAAAGGTCACATCGATGAGTGAGGAGGGGAGCAGCAAAAGCAAAGTGGCATACATTGTTGTACGCTGTGTCCCATTTAGAGAGACTGGATTTTGGGACATGGGCAAAGGATACAAGGCCATAACAAAGCATGGGTAGAAGGACCCCCCCCCCTGGCTAGAGCCAGTTGAGCTGCCAGGGTGAAGCACGATTTAGCTCTGTAGGCCAGGCCCAGCTTGCAATTTATAACTTTGTAGGTGTTGCGAATGCGCAGGGTGGCAGGGTGAGATTCAGCTGAGGGTCAAGAGTAACCCCCAGGTACTTAACCACTTCAGTAACAGGCAGTGGGGACCCATCGGCTCCTAGGATTGTTGGAGAAGCAGGGCAGGCTTTTAACTTGGTAGAGGAGCCAAACAACATGACCTGAGTCTTCTTGAGGTTAATGGAAAGCTTGTGGTCCTTGAGCCAGGACTGGACATGGTTAAAGTCAGAGGTTAATCAGGTATTTATGATCTTTGGGTCCCGAGAGCTTGCCAGGATGATGAGGTCATCTGCGTACAGGGTGGAGATCCCATAGGCAGAGGCCGAGGGTAACTCATTTATAAAAAGGGAAAACAAGATGGTCCCAAGGACGGAGCCCTGGGGGGCACCACAAGTCACTGGAGCGGGGTCGGAGAGGGCCCTATGTAGTTGTCCCAAGCCCTCTTGAATTTGCTCACTGTGTCTACTCCCACCACCCATTCTGGCAGCCTGTTCCACAGACCCATCACCCTCTCTGTGAAGAACTGTGCCCTTACATCTCCTCTAAATCTACCCCCCTCCAGCTTGAATGCATGTCCCCTAGTGGATTTGTATTCACTCATCCTGAATATGCTACCTTCCCTTTCTCTTCCTGCTAGTGATTTGTGTGCAGATGGAGAGTGGGACATAAAGGTTCATCTCTTTCTAATTTTTAAAGCATAAGAAAGTGATGGGAAAGGCTGGGGAGAATACTACAGTTAAGAAATTATGGCAAAGGCTATCAGATTCATAATTACTATGGATTTTCACTCATTGGAAATATCTTAATTGTAGTAAAGAAGAGCACATGACATGACTGTAGTAGATCACAGTGCTGGACCAGCTTTTGTAAGCTGATCTGCCCTTACTACAATAAATAGATTCTCATTGATGGTAATTGTACTACTTTTGGGGGGTTTTCATGTATGTGTGTCTGACCACCTTCCCCTCCATTTTTTGTGTGTTGTTTGGGGAGGGCCTTACTGCACCTTAAACTGCAGCTGTGTGCGCCCCTCCCCCATTCTTTAGTATAGTAGAACTGGTTGAGAGAACTGTGTGTCTGTGAGATTTTAAAGGCCTAAGAAAATATTTGTGTTTAATTGTGTCAGGTTTTAAATGGCCAACTAGTAGTGCATCTCACTGCATTTCTGAGCATGGTTTTAAAGGCCTTAAAAGCCTAGGGAATTGCCTGAATGTCTATTTAAAGAGCTCCTGACACAGGTGAGAGTTGAGACAACATAGAAACATTGAATGTGTCGGCAGAGAAGGACCGCCAGACCCACCTAGTCTGCCCGGTTTCACTAAGTGCAAGTTAGGCCTAAGATGCTTGTTTTACTGGCTACCATTCCCCCTTCCCAGATGAATGAGACCCTTGTGCCTATCCAATGCTGCCTTAAATCATGCCACTGTCCTTGCATCCACCACCTCCTCCGGGAGTTTGTTCCAGCTGTTTACCACCCTCTCCGTGAAAAATAATTTTCTAATGTTTCCCCTAAACCCCCACCCCCATCTGCATATCATGACCCCTTGTTTTCAAGTGTTTCCTTAGTTGGAAAATGTCACTCACAGGTACCCTGTATATACCTGTGATGTACTTGAAGGTCTCAATCATGTCCCCTCTTTCCCTTCTTTGCTCCAGGGAGTACATGTTAAGGTCCCTCAGCCTGTCTTTATATGACAACTGACTGAGGCCCCCTCATCATTTTTGTTGCTCTCCTCTGGACCCGCTCCACCCTATCCACATCCTTCCTGAGGTATGGCCTCCAGAACTGGACCCCATACTCAAGGTGAGGCCTTACCAGCTGCCTATACAAGAGTATTATAACCTTTCTCTTCCTGCTAGTGGTCCCCCTACCAATGCATCCCAGCATCCTACTGGCCCTTGCCACTGCCCTCTCACATTGCTTTGCCCCCTTGAGGTCCCGTGAAATGATTATACCCAGGTCCATTTCCAGCTCTGTTTTCTGTAGGACTTGCCCACCTATCCTGTATTCTACCCCTTTTTTTGCCTACATGCATGATCTTGCACTTTTTTGTATTGAAGGATAACTGCCACTCCATTGACCATTCCTCCAGTTTTTTCAGATCCCTGCACATTTTTTCAACCACTTCCAGTCTATCAACTCTATTGCAGATCTTCAAATCATCCGTGAAGAGACATACCTTCCCCTCCAGTCCTTCTGCTATGTCCACTATGAAAATATTAAATAAAGTGGCCTTAACACTGACCCCGGAGGCACCCCGCTGGTAACCATGCCCTCTTTTGAAGTTACCCCATTTACGATTACCCTTTGTATTCTACGCCCTAACCAATTTTGTACCCACCTCACTACTACCAGACCCAGCCCTGGGCATCTCTTTTTGTGCAAGAGTCTTCAGTGCAGCACAGAATCAAATGCCTTACTAAAGTCAAGGAACACAACAGTCCCCGCCCTGATCCACCACCCTGGTGACCTAGTCAAAGAACTCTATCAAGTTCATTTGACATGACCTACCCTCTGTAAACTCATGTTGCCGACGGTCTTGCAGGCCATCAGCTTCCAGATAGCTAATGATTCTTTTCTTTAGCAGCTTCTCCATGAGCTTGCCCACTGCTGATGTCAGGCTCACTGGTCTGTAATTGCCTACCTCCTCCTTGTCCCCACCCTTGTATAGGGGGACTACACCCACCCTTCTCCAGTCCTCGGGCACCTCCCCTATTTCCAGGGATTTGTTGAAGAGCCTAGTCAAGAGCTCTACTAGTACTTTACTGAGCTCCCTTAGCACCCTGGAGTGCACTCCATCAGGGCACATGGCCTTATCCACCTTCTGCCTCTCTAGTTTCCTCAGGACCTCATCTTCCTGGAATGGACTGGTGTCCACCCCTGCCACCACCTCCTTCTCCCTGATCCACCTACCCTGCCCTTCCTCCTCTATCGTGAACACAGAACAGAAGTAGCTGTTCAATGTGTTCACCTTCTCATGGTCATCTTCCACCAACCCCCCATCTTTGCCTTTTAGCCTGACTATCCCTCCCTTCCACTTTCTCCTCTCACTCACATACCAGAAAAAGGTGTTATCCCCTTCCTTGACTGAGTTGGCTATTGTCTCTTCTGTCTTTGCCTTTGCTTGCCTGACTTCCAATCCTGCTGCCTTCTGCTTTTCCTGGTATATGGTCCTATCCTCTTCACTCTGTGTCTGCTTATATCTCCTAAAATACTATACCAAAGTGGCTTCCTGTTTTTCCTGTTTTTATTGACCCTCCTGACTTTGAAAAAATGTAACATTCAAGCATAACTGTACCTTATATTTCGTATTTTATTCTGTAATTCTCACTCTTATTTCCTTATTACTGAAAGTATTTGTATGAGTACAGTATCTCTGCCTTTCTAGCTCTGGTTGCTTGCCTACACTTGACATCCTAATTTTGTTTATTACATCAAAATATGTTGCTGCGGAGATGATTAAGATGTCATAAACAAGGGATTGTGATGTCATGTCATGTCACGTCATGTGTAGAGAAGTATCCAGAGCAGATACAGTCTAGGGCATAGGGATCTTTTTTTCATGCAACTTTTTTTCAGTAATAAAGAAAATGGGAATTAATTACTGAAAATATATGAAGTAATAAATTAAATGGGAGGGAGTTGAATATAAATCTTACTTTTTTAAAAAGTTTTCTTAACACTGTCAGGGGCTCTTTAAGACCTATGTCAAATAATTTAGCAGAATGGAACTGGACTACAAATATGCTTCATTGTAGAACTGTTAAGTTAGAATAACCCATGACAGAGTGTGGGGTTATAGGCATTTAATCCATGCCTGGGGTGCATTGTGAGGTACAAGGCAGCAGACCGACTGTCCTCACAGTGCCCCAGGCATGGATTAAATGCCTATAACCCCACACCCTGTCATGGGTTATTGCACTTATAACATGGGTTGCATGAAGGACACAAATAATGCTCAGAAAGGGTGATTTTAAGGCTGGAAATGACAATTTTTATTGTGTGTCCTTCCATCTGAAAAAATAGTTCCACATCTAGATCAAGGATAAACATTTTATGGTTCAGTCCTATCTGTAAAGTACAAAAGCATCATAGATACATTAATAGCAATGATCACATGCAACTAAGTGAAGCTCTACATGTGGAACATACAACAGTACACAGCACAACTCTGTGCCAATTTGTTCCATGTTTAATCAATAGCAGAATAACTATGTAGAACATTTTTTCTAGCATAGTAACTTCTTCCTTGGAGTATATGAGTAGAGTGGTGTTTATGTATGTTGTAATGACCTACATACTTTAATGCTTTTTTGTGCTCAAAACACAGAAGTGCAAAGTAACACAGCTGCTTTCCTAAAATAAGCAATAAAAACATGTTACATCTGTTTTACTTGCTTTTTACCATGTATGAGAATACATTACTTCCATGAGTTGTAAGCACTGCATTATGGATATGTAAATAATATGTATTATGCAGTAACTCTGTCATTCTCTTAGAAATACCTTTCTGAACAGCTGATCCTGTCAGTAAAAAAAGACTATATTAGTAAACATAAAGCTAATATGTGTAGAATTACTTAACGTTTCCATAAAGTAAAAAAACATTGTAAACACAGTACTACTAATGATCACATCTAAACTGTGTGAAAAATACAACTGAGCAGTGGCAAGCTTGCTACAAACTGCACAATTCTGTGGGATTTTGTTCTATTTTTAATCAGCAGCAGAATACCTGTGTAATATTATTCCATACATAGTCATTTGTTTCCTAGAGTATATGAGTAGACTGTTGTTTATTTATATTGTAATGACATAAATACTTAAATACTTCTTTTTAGTGTTCAACACACAGGAGAGCAAAGTAACGTAACACAGCTCCTTTCCTATAGTAATCAATACAACATGCTAGAACATCTGTTTTACTTGCTTTTTACCATGTATGAGAATACATTACTTTCCTGAGTTGCAAGCACTGCATTATGGGTATATAAATAGCCTTGCCAGTAGAGAGTTTCTGACATCATAATACAAGGTTTCAATTGGATTCTTTTTAACTAGCAGTTGGCAAAATACAAGGTAAGTAAAAAAAAACATTGTAGACACATTACTGCTAATGATCACATATAAATATGTATAGAAATACTTGCTGAAAATCTTATAATTTCTACTCATGATATTACAGTTATCAGCAACATTTTCCAGGGTCACCACTATACTGCATCAGTGGGTAGGGATATGATTTTTGGGGGATAATCACATCACTTGCTTTGAGGGAAGAAGTGTAGGTCACTCAAGTGTGGATTAAAAAGGGAATTTAATCCACGGTCGCCTGATGCTTTTTGACCAATTGGCTGTTGTCCTTCATGCAACCCTTGTTATAAAGGTACTTAAAGCAGCAGTACACGTTATAGTGAAACATTTAAGTTACACTTTTTAGTGGCATTAAATGGTATCCTATTATAGACTCAATTTGCTTTGCACATGTAAATCTCTTTCTTGGTGTCCAGTGCTACGCACACACGAGACTTCCACCCACAGAGACAAAAAATTAGAGGGAACATTGTCCCAGGGTATGGGCACTAACACATTGGGCCTTTCTCTTGGGCCCATTCCACCCCAGGGTGCCTCCTGGTCCTCCCCAGACCAATAGTGTTTCCTCTTAGCCCACCATGCTCCCCACCACCCACCATCCTACTTCTAGCAATACCCACCTCCTTACAGTGCCTATATGCCACTGCTGAGAGGGGGCCATCAAAAGGGTGGTGGTCCAGCAGGTGAGATGGGGTGTAACTAAGCTGAGAGGCCCATTGTCCCTGGCACATGACACCCTACACAATCCTTTCACACTTCTGAACAGTCAGTTGCCCCAGTCTTCAATATCTCCCCCAAACCCTCCCAGTTTCAGTTTCAGTTTCAGTTTTCAGTTTTATCGGACAAGCGCCAAACTTTAAAAACAGACTAGATGACAACATGACAAGTTATGGGATACATGATTATTCCCACTAACTTTCTGATCTTGCCATGTCTCACTTCACACTCCACACCTTTCCTGTCTTCCCACCACTCCCCTGTTTCCCCATGCTCCCTCCACCCCCTCTGTCTCTCTACCCCCTATTTTTCTATCTCCCCCACCCCCCTTTCCTGTGGCCATCATGCCCCCTCTGTAGCATGCCCTGCCCTGCCCTCCTAACTACTCCCCTCACCCAACCTGCTGCTGACAAGGCCTCTGGCTCAAGGTTGCTCCCTATCCCCTAGCCTTCTCCCTTCCCCACCTCCTTCTGACGGGGGCGGGGCTCATTCTGAACTCTACTTTGTTAATGTTCCCTTCGACATCTGACGGAGGCATACTGTTAAGTCTTGTTTTTTATTCCTTATCTGTATTATTACACTGCTTATTAGTATTATTTGTATTATTGTATTTGCTTCATTCTTTTGCTTTCTGTTTCAATTATGTGTCTGTGCAATGTACTGTGTTACATGATGTGGAACCTTTGTAAAAGAGCCTATGTGCAAAGGTTGTTTCAGAACCATTAAATAAATAAAGAAATGAAACATGGAAGAGCAGCACTTACGGACCATTGCATCTACCACTGTTCCCAAATTTAAAGTGAAATCCAAATCAGTAGTTGCAAATCAACTTAAAATCTGATAAGGACTTACATGAGCCGGGCATTTTTTGCATCACCCGGAATATATTTTCCTCTATAGAACTAGTGCAATCACCAACTCACTTTTCAGGTATGTTACATGGAGAAACTATGTTTAGCAGCCTCCTCTTCTGTTAATGATGTTCAATAGCTAAGCATTGTCTTGTGACATGACTGAATATAAGATTGTTCTATGCCGAAATGTATGGCCATCTTAGGATTTACTATACTATACAATTCAAACAAGCACATCTGCTTGCTTTTCTATTTTCCATTCTTCGATACAGAAAATGTAGTGTATTATAAAACTCCAATTTTATTGATCAGCAAATGCCATTACAACTTTTACACAATGGCCCAGATATTCAAACTGCGCCAGGCTGTGGCACAAGCCTGGGTGCAGCGCGAACTTTTCGTCGTTGGGCGTTGACTGGGCGATTTAGGGCTGTGCCATGGCACAGCATCATTGAATATCGTACCCTGGCCACCCGCAGTGTGCATGATGCAGTGGCACTGTGCCAGTGCAAGTGGCCAGAGTGGAGCAGGGGGATGCGCTAGCGCAAGTTCTGTTGCGCTATGCGCAGCAACCGCGATATTCAAAAGTGCACATGCAAATGGGGCCATAATGTATACAAGGCACAAATGGGGCCATGTGCATGTTATTATGGCTCCATTTGCATGCAGATGCACCGATCCCTGGTGACTTGCACCTGGTGTCCTGCCAGGCAGCAGCCGTCAGGAACCAACGCCCCATGCACAGCACGGCAATGTGCCCCACAGCCTGATCACAGGCATTTGTAATAATAAATCAAATCCAATATCCCTGGTGGTCCAGTGGACCGCTGTCAGCCTGATCGTGGGCATTTGTAAAATAGAATAATGTCCAATATCCCTGGTGGTCCAATGGACCGCTTGCAGCCTGATCGCAGGCATTTGTATAAAAAAGGTATGTCCACTATCCCTGGTGGTCAGTGGACCCCCCTCCCCACCATACTGATCCCATAGCGCGCTCCCCAAGTCAGCGGCGGGCAGCACCCTACCAGCCTGCCGCCCCACCACGATTGACACAGGTAGGGCTGTATGCCCATTTGGTCCCTGGCGTGAGCCAATGGGCATGCAGCCATACTACACATTCCAGATATGTGAATGGCCATTCACATATCTGGAATGTGTAGATGGTATGGGCTGCATGCTCATTGGCTCATGCTGTGGACCAATGGGCGCAAGCCCACCTATGGTGTCAGTCGGTGGACAGCGGGCAGCAGGTGGGTGAGGTGTGCCGCCTGCCACTGATTGGGGGACAGGGTGGTGGGATCAGTGGGCGGGGTGGGGAGGGGTCTGCTGGACCACCAGGGATAGTGGACGTACTTTTTTTATACAAATGCCCATGATTGGGCTGTGAGCGGTCCACTGGACCACCAGGGATATTGGACGTTATTCTATTTTACAAATGCCCGTGATCGGGCTGACAGCAGTCCACTGGACCACCGGGATATTGATTCAATTTATTATTACAAATGCCCATGATTGCTGACAGTGGTCCACTGGACCACCAGGGATACTGGATTCGATTTTTTAGTGCAAATGCCCGTGATCGGGCTGACAGCAGTCCACTGGACCACCGGGGATATTGGATTCAATTTATTATTACAAATGCCCATGATTGGGCTGACAGCGGTCCACTGGACCACCAGGGATACTGGATTCGATTTTTTAGTGCAAATGCCCGTGATCGGGCTGACAGCAGTCCACTGGACCACCGGGGATATTGGATTCAATTTATTATTACAAATGCCCATGATTGGGCTGACAGCGGTCCACTGGACCACTAGGGATACTGGATTCGATTTTTTAGTGCAAATGCCCGTGATCGGGCTGACAGCAGTCCACTGGACCACCAGGGATACTGGATTCAATTTTTTAGTGCAAATGCCCATGATCGGGCTGACAGCAGTCCACTGGACCACCAGGGATATTGGATTCAATTTATTATTACAAATGCCCATGATCGGGCTGACAGCGGTCCACTTGACCACCAGGGATATTGGATTCGATTTATTATTACAAATGTCCATGATTGGGCTGACAGTGGTCCACTGGACCACCAGGGATATTGGACGTTATTATTTTTAACAGATGCCCGCGATCGGGCATGGGGGGAGCGCCGCCATCGGAGGTGCAGCGGACCAGGTGGCCACCACAGGTGGCAGCTGCCGTGTGTTGTGCTTTGTAATATGGCAGCTCACCTGTGGGTGGCCAGCTGTTGTTCCTTTTTTTGGATCAACTGTGTGTGGGCATAAGTAGGGTTGTGCATGCATGGACTCAGCACATCCTGGGCTGAATATCGGGATGTGCAGGTATGCCTTGGCATGCCCCCACCCTCGCCACATACACATTGATGCGCTCCGGGCATCGAGATTTGTGCCAGGCACAATTCTCATTTGAGTATCGCGCCAGGACGCATCAGTGGGTTGCGCATGGCGCAACAGTGTTGTACCATGCGCAACCCGTTTGAATATCTGGGCCAATCAACCTATTCTATCAAACAAATTCTGAGACACATACATGAACCAAAATCATCTCTTATGCCTTTCCTAATAAAAATACATACATAAATATGCATCAGAGAGCATCCATTGTTATTGTACTTTTCCCATTCAGATTTCTTAACTTAATTACTCCCACCAAGAAGCAGATCAGTCTATTCAGTATCTCTTCATTTTTTGTTGTAAACAACAACCCAACAATTAATTTATATAGTAAAAGCATCCTTAAAATCCTAAAGGCCTAACCTTATTTCTCTCTGGGACTTAAACCATGGGCAGATCATCACTATATGGAATACAGTATATCTTTGATCTGTACGTGACCACATGAAGAGAAATGAGTTATACCATCATTTCTGAATTTCCCTTATCTTATTTCAGTTTTTTATATGGAAATTTATTGAAATAAAACACTGTTGCATATTGCATCACCTTACAGCATCCTCCATCCATTACCTCTGGGTTATGTCCACCTCATAGGCTGCAAATGTACATGCGATCAGATTTGAAATCTGATCTGCCTAGGTCTTGTACCTCACCACAGGTCTTCAGTTCCTTTATGTGCATCGCAGAGGTTGCAAGCATTTTGCCTAGCTCCACAGCATCAGTAATACAGTAGGAAATCGTTTCCTACTTGTAAAGAATTGTTTGGCATAAAGTTCATTTTCAATGTTAGCAGGGTAGTTACTGATCCAGGGGCTGCTCTGTAATGCAGCATTTCAATAAATATCTGTTTAATTCGTGCAGTATAAGGTTGGTGATTTCTCAGCTGTGTTTAAAAGGTTAACATGAGGCCTCTGGGCCTTTATACTTCTGTGTGTGAATTTTGGATAAGATTGTCTAGCAACACTATTAGTGGGTTAGCAAACCCATCGGGAACAGTTCTTTTTTATTCCTTATTATGGAGTTGTTGGTTATTGTTTGTTGAGTACACTTCTGGTATTTATCTTGTTTGTTTTGTGGTTGAGCTCAAACAGATGACTTGGCATGTTTGATAGCGCCAGGATACACTTAGGGGCCCCTGGAGTCAGCAGACCTGTTCCCCAGGTTTAAAAGGATCAGCGCTTGATTGCATGAAAGATTTGTTTGTCAGTTTCAATGGGCTGTACTAGCTTTAGATGTTAGAATATGACACCACATGGGCTGGGCACCTCCTCATCTCTTACCTCTCCCTAACTCCCTGCTATCAGGCATGCCCCAAGTGTGCAGAGTTGTTCAAAATGCCTACGTACTGAGATTCCCTTTACAGTGGCTCCAGTATCCCTAGTGCGGGTCGGGTCTCCTTGCGAGTGGACCCCGCTAATGCACCAGGACACAGTGCCAAAGACTATTCCCTTCCCCCCCAAACTACCTCCCAGTTGGCTTTTCCATACCTGAGGTAATTTGTTGGTGATATTACTCTCCACCCACTAGGACACGCAGGTCCAGGAGACTCTCCACCATTCCAGAACCTTGCACTGTCTGTGGGGTATTGAGCGCCCAAGCCTCTGAACTTCCACCATTTCAGCATCCTCCTCATATCTATGGGGCTGATGCTTACAATCTCTGGACCCCTCACCATCTTGCCATTCCAAAACCTTCATTCCAAAACATGTAGAGTCCTCGTGCATGTGCAAATGTTGAAGATAAGCTCCCGCGCATGCCTGTCACTCCGCCGCCATTTTACGAGGGGAACTGGATGACCACAGCCTCTACTCTCATGTGCAGGACAACCAGGGCCTACATGCATATGCAATACAACCAGGGCCAACACCGGTTGGCATAGCAGTCATCCCCGAGTGGACCCCATCTAGGCTGAATAATTATTGATATGTACTAAGCACACCACGACCACTCTATCCCAGTACAGTATCGTGACCAGGGAGCTGGCGAGTCACATCAGCATTGTCCTTTTCCATCCCCTACTGGTTACAAATGAGTGCTGCTCCACGGTTAATAAATATAGGGAAAAAATGCCCCACACCTTGCGGATTGCACGTGCAGCCAGAAATGATATTTTCTGTAACCATGCATCTCTGGCAGACAGCACAGGAAGAATACTAAGAATGCCATACAGCTTCTCCCTTATACGTTGCTGAGTGAGGAGAAATAGCCTACTCCAACCAGTGCTTTTTCTCTCTAATAATATTATAAATGCTAGCACTCAGATTTCATGTCACTATGAACATATATATATATATATATATATGTACAGTAAAGCCCATCAGGATGAAGCACAGTTCTGTAGAATTCCGCAGTGGAGTTACTGCAGCAAACAATGCAATTTCAGTTGGATATACAGTATATATATATATATATATATATATATATATATATATATATATAAATTCATAGAGGGGATCCCTCAGGGCTGTACCAACCTCTCTCTTGTTTTGTTCCCCTTTTTCACTGTTTCCACAGGTTACAAGAATGGTGAAAAAAAAAGAAAATGCAGTTCCTGCCAGATTACCCTGCTGGGCACTCAGCTAGGCACACTTTGCCCCACATGCTCCCACCAACAAGCTGATCCAGGAACTACAAGTGACACGGAGCTAGAGTTGAAACAGGAGCCAGGGTCGCATGACAGAACCGCAAGCAAACTCCCATCCATAACAGAGGAGCTTTTTAAAACACAAGCGGTCATGCTAAAAATCCTGGAGAGAATGGAAGAGCTGTCACAGTCAAATAAAGGGGACACTACTAATTCTGATAAATCAAGGAATAAAGAAAAGAAAATACCTGCAGATCCCAAGCTACCGGATGGTACCGAGCCCGACAAGCCAAATAATGTACAATCAAACAATGAGGAAAATCAAGGGGATGAGGATGACGAGCTAACCTTAACAAAGAAACTCACCCCTATTGATGCCCTACCAGAGCTGCTATGGGCCATCAAAGACACCATGGGGTTTGAGGTCCAACAACCCCCACAACAATCCAAATTTAACCCCCTCATCAGGGCAAAGCAAAAAAAAGATACAGTCCTTCTTGTTTGTGAATCTTTAGCCAAAGTCATTAATAAAGAGTGGAAATCCCCCAACCCATCCAGAATATCCGAGAAGTGTACCTTTGATTGGTTCTACCCAGTTCAGGATGAAATAAATAAAACATGGTGCACTCCCCCAGTGGTGGGCCATCAGGTCACAGGCTTATGTAAAAAGACAGTCCTCCCTTCTGAAACAACTACCCTGCTTCATGTCCCTACAGACAAGAAAATGGATGGACTCATGAAAAAATGTTTTGAGATGACAGGCCTTGCCTGTAGAGCCAACACTACGGCAACATACACTTCTGGGGCACTAGTTACCTGGCTGGAAGAGCTGGCATCATCCCTAGACCCCAATTCCAAACAGGCAGACCTAGCTGAATATGCCATCCAGGCAGCAAAGCATGCCGCAGACACATCTATAGATGCATTCAAGATGACAGCTAGGCTGGCTGCGCTGACTAAGTGAACAAGATAACACATTTGGCTGAAAATCTGGAATGCAGATGCGGAATCTAAAGCTATGCTGAGCAAACTTCCATTTAAAGGAAATCTAGTCTTCGGAGAGGGCCTAGAAATGTATGTTAAACAGAAAGGTGACGGCAAGTATCTAGACAAGGACAAATCCTCTAGGGGCACCTACTTGCTGCCTTCAGCAGTAGATTTCATCCATTCAGGAGCAAGCAGGATAGAAGGTAAACAGCACAATACTCCCAAAGAAAATCCTACAATTTTAAGCCTTCCTACTTCAACAGCAACACCCCGAGCAGAGCCCGAAGTAAAAGCCAAAGGGGAAGATATAACATAACCTTTACACACTGTAGATCCAACTCCAACTGACCACCAACCACAGTCATCGGCCCCTCAGGAAAATGGGCCAGAGGAGACGCATACGTGTCACCCTCTGATAGGTGCAAGACTGAATCAATTTGCCCATGTCTGGCAGTGAACAACATCAGACAAATGGGTCCTCGAGGTAGTGTCTCAGGGATACCCCACAGAATTTTTCCCCAAACCATTTACAAACAGATTGGCAATCTCCCCAGTATCTCACCATCCAGCCAAGATAAAGGCAGTGAGGACCACCCTAAGCAACCTCCTGATCAAAAAGGCGATTAGCAGAAGTACCACTGGATCGGGTGGACATGGGGATATACTCCATCTTTTTCCTTGTACCAAAGAAAACAGGGGATATGAGACCTGCTGTAGACCTAAAGTTCATCAACCGCTTTGCACAATACAAAAAAATTCAAAATGGAGACCCTTCAGCCAATCCTGAGATCAATAAAGCCAGGAGACTATCTCACTTCCATCTATATGAAGGACACCTACCTCCATATACCCATAACCCCTTCTCATCACAAGTACCTGAGGTTCAAAGTTCTGGGCCGCCATTTCCAATATCAGACCCTACCCCTCAGCCTAACATTGGCTCCTTGCATGTTCACCAAGGTTTCAATCACTCTCGTGGCCAAATTAAGACAACAAGGAATATAGAAGAAGAAGAAGAATCAGCCTTTATATAGTGCTTTTCATACACAGAATCCCAAAGCGCTTTACAAGCAATGCTAGACTGGTAGTGAAGTGACTGAATGTGTGGTGGCGGCCATATCGCACATCATCACCCACACACAGCCTGGATAATTGCATGAACTGGTTTATGGCAAGGGGAATGTTGGCCAGGACACTGGGAATGTTCCCTGCTCTTTGCAAAGATTGCCCTGGGTTCTTTTACTTCCACCTGGACACCCACCAGGACAACACCAGGATGGGCAGAAGGGACCTCGGTTTAACGTCTCATCCGAAGGACGGCACACCCCAGCAGTACAGCACCCCCCAATACTGCACTTGGATGCCAGCAATTTTTAGGTGCAAGTCCAATCCCAGTGTGGAACGAGAACCCACAGCCTTCTGGTCCAGAGGTGGATGTGCTACCAACTGAGCCACACTGACACCTACCTGACATATACATCATCCCATATCTCGACAACTGGCTAATCGGGGCCAGAAGTCCTCTGATTTCACACCAACAGACTCAACAGGTGGTAGACACACTCCAGTCCCATGGATGAGTGATCAATTGGGACAAAAGCAGTTTGATCCCAAGCCAAACAATAGAACACCTAGGAGCAACTATAGATATGGCAACAGGGAAAGTGAGACCATCGCAAAAACAAGATTGACCATTGAACACCACACAGAACCCCACATTGTTTGCAGTCCTACAGACTCTGGGCTCCAGGCATCCTGCATTGGCCTTGTCCCATGGGCTACAGACCTTCACAATACAGGAAGGTCACAAATTACAGAATGACCTAACAAAATCGGTGCAATTAGACCCAAACGCCAAGAGGTCACTAACATGGTGGTCCAACGGGCACTACATGATCAAGGGAGCAGAATTATTGATCCAACATGATGTAGCAATAGACACAGACACCAGACTGACAGGCTTGGAAGCCACCTTCAATCATATGCCAGCTCAAGGGAAATGGACAAAAACAGAATCGTGCATGCAAATAAACCTATTAGAAATGAGAGCAGTCTACCATGCACTACACCACATCCAAGCATTCATCGAGCAAATGAGAGTACTCATATGGTCAGACAGCCAATCCACAGTGGCATACATCTCGAACTAGGGCGGCACAAGAAGCCCATGTCTACTGCATGAGACAAAGAAAGTACTGGACTGGGCTCAAATCAATTACAGCCATACACTTAGCAGGCAAATTGAACATGAAAGCAGATTGGCTCAGCTGCCAGGAGATAGCACCCGGAGAATGGTCTCTACATCTGCAGGTATTCCAGCAACTAAACCACAAATGGGGACTGCTAGAGATAGACCTCATGGCATCTGCCAAAAATGCTCATTTACCAGTATACTACTCCAGATACAGAGAATCAGAAGCACTAGGAACTGACGCCCTGTCCCAGAACTGTAACTTCAAAAGAGCGTATGTCTTCCATCCAATTCCGCTCATTCAACAGGTCCTGAACAAAATTCAGCAGTCTGAATCGACGGTGGAGATGGTGACACCACAGTGGCCCAGACACTGCCACTTTGAGCAGACCTTCTGACACAAGGCCTGATCAATCACCTGAGCCTCACCCCACTCCATCTCTCTGCCTGGCTACTGAAAGGCAGAGACTGCTAGACAAAGGCTACAACCAGAATGTAGTGGATACCATGCTCCAATTGAGACGCACGTCCACTACCACTTCCTACAAAAGACACTGGCTTGTTTTCAAAAAGTGGTGCTCCACTAACGATGTACAAACACGAGCAATTACAATCCCCCATACACTACTGTTCCTGCAACAAGGGGTAGACAAGGGTTTATTGACCTCTTCTCTGAGAGTTCAGGTAGCAGCTATAGGAGCAGGCACAGGCTTGATCGAAGGATGCACCCCAGGTTCACACCCCGACATACTCAGATTCCTGAAAGCAGTATTGAACATTCATCCTAAAAGAAAACCAACCTTAGTTCCCTGAGACCTTAACATAGTGCTGGACACTTTAGCCTCACCACCCTCTGAACCTATGTCGACAGCAAACATTAAATGGGTTTCATTTAAAACAATATTCCTACTGGCCATATGCTCAGCAAGACGAATAGAGGAAATCAGAGCTGTCTCATGCAGACCCCCCCCCCCCCTTTCTGATTACAACGATGGAGTGACACTACGAACCAATCCTTCCTTTGTTCCAAAGGTCTCAACTCTTTTCCACACATCACAGTCAATTGAACTACCTGCATGGTCAGATCAAACAGACCAAGAACAGAGGGAGGGATTAAAACACTGGGTCATAAAAAGAGTGATCACAACCTACCTGGATAGAACCAATGAATTCAGACAGTCTGACAGCCTAGTTGTTGTATACAATGGGCCAAGGAAAGGTCAACCAGCCGCTACTTCTGCGCTAGTCAACTGGATTAAACAAATCATCATGGAGACATACAAGACCCAGGGACTTTCACTGCCTCAAGGAATCAAGGTACATTCTACCAGGGCAATGGCAACATCCTGGGCAGAGAGGAATGAAGCCAACATACAGGTTATTTGTGCAGCAGCAACTTGGTCCCCGATCCACACCTTTACCAGACACTATAAACTAGATGTCACAAGACCTTAGCTGAATAGTCATCTGACCCACCCATATCTACATCTACTGCTTCTTAGAACCCAGAGGTAATGGATGGGGGATGCTATAAGGTGATGCAATATGCAACGGTAGTTTACTCACCTGGCAAAGGTGATTGCATGAGCATCATCTTACAGCATCCCCGTTCCCACCCGGGCATTTTTTATCAGATGACAATCCAGCTAATGCAGGGTATGCCTACTATGACCAACTCCATGGCTACCCTATCCCTAGTGGATCATAGTCTACCAGCATGCTGTATGGGCTGGCTTTTCTTAGAGTGTAAATAATAGGAAATAAATAATAGACTTA
Organism: Neoceratodus forsteri; assembly: GCA_016271365.2. Classification (NCBI taxonomy): domain Eukaryota; kingdom Metazoa; phylum Chordata; order Ceratodontiformes; family Ceratodontidae; genus Neoceratodus; species Neoceratodus forsteri. Next base: position 731,186,286 of record CM028132.1, read on the forward strand.
TTGCTATGCCATCTCTCCTGGTACATTCATTCAGGCTAGCATAACTGATAGACTCATGTCTGACTCATGTATGCCTATATCTCTCTGTCTGTATACCATAACAATTTTCTTATCACAGTATGAGACTACGGACAACACAGCTTTGGAAGAATTGAACTGAAGACCTGTGGTAAGGTACAGGATCTAGGCAGATCAGATTTCAAATCTGGTCACAGGTGCATTTGCAGCCTATGGGGTGGACATAACCCAGAGGTAATGGATGGGGGATGCTGTAAGGTGATGCTCATGCAATCACCTTTATCAGGTGAGTAAACTACCATTATCACGGCCCTTTTCTTTGGATTTTAATAGCCTTCAAATATGGTTTTAGTTTATAATCCAGTTTCACAGAAGGCAACCAAGAGGACAATATATAGTTCTGCATCTTGATGAATTGGGTACCTTTACAAATTTTCCAAATTCTCTTAAATGTCTTATTTTTAAACTCTTTGCTTATAATAATAATGGCCCCTATGCACGAATGACAAGAACTATGAGACAGAGGTGCGTATCCTTCTCACAGAGCTCTGCACCTGTAGACAGGTGTGCACCAGCTGTATTCAACAATGGCCACCACCTGTCTGTGGGCCCACTCCCCTGGCACGCAGGACTCCACAGGGCGGCTGAGGGAGGAGTCATGGACCCAGTCGAGCATCCGATCGGATGCCTGGCATGTGTCCCACAGTGGATCCCTAGCACATGTGGGTGCAGATCCAGGTGTGTTAGTGCCCATTGCAGGCATCCAGCCCCACGCAGCCCAGCCCCATTGGCCAGGGGACCCCAGCCCATGCCCCAGGTCCAATGCACACCCATACTCTCACCATCAGGACCCCTTCCCCGTAGCTCGTATGACCACCCCCGATTCCATCCAGGACCCCACTGATGCAGATGATTACCCCCACCCAGCACATGTCACCCCTGACCTGATGCCCCAGCGCAGTCACTGATGGCCTGTGGTTCCCCCCCATGGCACTGCCAATCCCCCCATCCCCTGTACCTGAGAGCTGGTGCCACATACAATGATGGCCAGTGGCACATCCCTCCCCTCACTGCCTCAGCTGCCAGCCATCCAAGTGATGCTGGGGTCGCCACTATATGGGTGGTGCACTCCCAACATCACTTGGCTGGCCAACGGCTGAGGTGGTGGGGGGAGGGATGTGCCTCTGGCTGTTCGGGGCCATGGGACTGGCAAGCAGGTATGGGATCGGGGGTGGTTTAGCTGGTGCCACGGTGTGGGGGGTGGGCACTGGACAACTCTGGGGAGCAGAGTACCAGGTACAGCTAAGCATGGACTGGGTTACCTCTGTATGGGGGAGAATCGTACTCCACACTTGGATGGGGACCCTGTGTCCAGCGGGCAGTTGGGGGGGTTGCTGCTGCCTACCGGGTGGGAGGAAAGCTGTGTTGGGGGAACTATCACACACAGTGGGGGGTGGGGAGGCCATGTGTGTGGAGGAGGGTAGCACTATGGTGCTACACCAGGGTTCTGGTCCTATGGAGGGGCCACACTTTCCTGCCAGGTCCGGTTTGGGTACCCGGGTGTGTGTGGGATTGGGGGTGTTCATTACAGTTCTTGGAGCCAGAATGTGTGGTGCAGGGAGTAGAGGGCACTTATGGAAGGGTTCTCCATGGCATACCCTGTGCCCTCCTCCACACCCCCGTGGTCAGGACTACATGCCTTGGTGCATGGCGCGTAGTGCTGGTATGCCACCCCTGGTGCATTGCAGTCTGCACAACTGGGAGATCAGGTGCATAGAGGCTGCATGCCCCCCATTAGTGCATCCTGTGCAGAGGGCAAAATGGGTGCGGAGTGGCTATGCACCCCAGATATACGATGCATAGCCACTCCGCCCATTAGTGCATAGGGCCCAATATTATTCTTATTGGGGCACTGCCGTGAACTTCCTTCTCCCGTCTGGTCTAAGATAAATTCAATCTTTTTAATCCATGGGTCAAAGCAATCTTCAGATTCTAAATGATATTTTTCCATAACAGCCTGTTTAGCCAATTTTTGATTCATTATTAATCACATTCTTATGCAACATCTTATCATGCTCAGTGCCATTAAGACCTCAAGGTCTGCATAGCCCAACTCTGCTAGTTCTGAGACCACAGGAATACCCTGTGGGAGAGTGTCCTTCTATATAGTTTTCGAGGAGGAATTTCCAGAACACTGACTGGAATATATCCCAAAACCTTGCTAGAAAAAGTGCTTAAGCAAAAAGCATTGCTTTAACTACCTTAAACTGAACATCTACTTGCTATAGGTATCTGAGTTCCAGTATGTGTTTTCATTTGTTATTATTATACACATAGTAATGTAAGGTTGCAGAAAGTTTTAGGTCCATCAGGTCCCCTTCATAATCTGGGTTTAATAAGTATGTTGCGCAAACATGTACTAATTTATCATTTCACTAGGGGGCATACCAGAGGATATGTGAAATTTCTCAATCTGGTTGTTATGTACTTAGATTTTTTATATGTTCGGTATCTCTGACATCCTTGTCATACAATTATAGTCATACGTATTTTGTTGTTGTTCATTATCTTTCTATTTATTATGTATTTGTTCCACCAGGACCACTTTGAAAATGAGCTTGCTCAATAGTGATATGCCTGGTTAAATAACATTTTGATTGATTGATTGATTAATAGTGATGCTCAACCTGCTCTACTACCAAGGGTACTCAATAATTATATAATCATTATCTGAAAAATGCAAGCAAAGAAAGCCTTGCAACCCACCCCCTAAACTACTAGTTGTAAAAGGCACAAGAAACAGTATGCAAGAATGACAACTATATCTTTATTACACATACCTACACAGCTAGTTGTAAGAGGCACAACAAACAATGTGTAAGAAAGACAAATATACTTTTATTAAACATACCTACACACCAAAAAAACATATAATTGTGCTGAATAGGTGTCACTCCCTCAGTCCATTAGCTAGAAGCCAGATAACATTTTGCTCCTACCTCTGGAGCTTTATCAAGGGCTAATGCATACCTAGCTAAGTAGCACTTAAATGGTGACTGTTACTATGATGTCATATTGCTGTGACCTCCCCAATTAAAAACAAAATAATTTGAAGAATATACACTAAGTAATATAAATATTTACTATCTAAAATTACATCCATTGCACCAACCCAAACACTAAAATCAGATTCAGGACCCATGCACTACAACAATATTTCTTAGAGAGACTTTAACCCAATGTCCACACTTAAATCAATTTTAAAGAACAATCCATCTGGAATAACACCTGATGCTGCTAATGAGACTGATTTAGATAGTACTGGTGTGACATTTTTTTTTGTAGAGAAGCCATCCCGAGAGGAGGATCAGTGGCAGAACAATCACATCAAGTTCACCAGTCCAGGAAGAGGAAGAGAAAGAAAAAGAGGAAGAACTGAAGAGAAAGATGAGGTAGATGAAGAAGATTCAAGGTGGAGCAACAGACAGTGGATACTAGAGTGACAACCATTTTATTGGAAAAGAGGGAGATACTGGCCCAGGGGGCGAGGGAAGAATTAAACTCAACAAGCAATGTGGTAAATATTTCCTCTGACATTCTAAGTGAGACTGAATTAGCTGTTTCACAAAAGGACTTATCAGGAGACCTGTACTAATACCCCCAGGTTAGAAGTCTAGTCCTATTGTGATTGTGAAATGAACTGTCTGTTGATGAATGTACAACTCCGTGATGTGAAATGTCTTGATTGTAATCAAAAGTGACATGTTCTCTTATGTATTGTACCTTGCAAAATGTTTGTACTTTATGTACAATAACTAATTCTGGGTCGCTCCTGAAAAAGGGACCGTTGGGGCCCAGTTGGCCTACCTGATTAACAAAATTGAAATGAATAACACTGTCCCGGTGGCGCTGAGGGTTGAGGTGCTGGATGCCACACCTCACGCTACGCTGCCAACCCGGGTTCGGGAACAAACCTGGGCCATCAGGGGTCAGTAGGGATGGGAGAAGATCGAGCATCCAATGGACAGTTCTCCTCTCCTGGGAGGGAGGGGGGCTTTGCTCAGTGCTTGCCTGGCCTCTAGCAGAAACTGGAGGCACAACAAGCATTGCAGCTGACTCGAGGGGTTGGGGAGTGGCGACGTCAGCAGTGATGTCATGAAGTCCGGTGTGTGTCACTCCCCCAGAACACTGGAAAAAACAGTGCCCAGTCTCCTAGATGATGAAGACCACAGTGTAAACCCTGATTGCTCGTGCCTGCCTGATGTCCCAGTGAGTCTGACACTGCAAGATTGTCAGGGCACAGCAGTCCTACCCCATACCCACCTGGGGGGTACAGCCATGGCTCAATGGGGACTCACTAGGCTAGAATCGGGCAGCAGGTCGAGATGTGGGGAGACCGATATGTGTCTCCAGAAGGAGTGGAGACTGGGCACAAGAGGAGGAGGCACAAACAGTAATTTCAAAAACAAAATTTAAATAAATAAATAATAAATGTCCCAGTTCACTTGCATGATAGACCTTTATAAGTTTACTAGAAAGCTGAGTTTGACGCAGCATTTTAACAAATCAGGACATGCTCAAGGGGGCGCAGGTGAATCTAATGGGATAGCGAGAGTGGGGCTTAATGGTTTGAAAAATAGATCAACCTTTTGCTCCCAGTCCCACCATCAGTTGTATTTGAACAGATGTGTGAAGCAGAGTAAGCCAATCTCTTACAAGGCCAACATAAGAATGGTTTTGTTAATATAAGTAGATGGGAAAGGGAGGAATTGAAATCTGTGGGGATGAATAAAATTACAATAAAACCAGCTGACAAGAGTGGCTCGGTTATAAAAATGGATATAGCCAGCTATGAGAATGAAGTAATATGGCAGCTAAGTAATGAAAAAGTTTGGGAGACTTACAGTAATAGTATTCCTACCAGAGATTTCAAAACTAGGGTGGATACCCTATTACAACAAGCTTGTGAGAAGGGGACAATTAGACATTAACAGACTGTTGACTGTAGATGATCAGTGCTTGCAACTTTCTATAGTTTGCCTAAAATACATAAACCATTGGTACAGGTAAATCCACCAAGCTGTCCTATAGTGGTGAGTATCTGTTCACTCACAGAGCCACTTTCGAAATATGTTGACAGCTTTGCAAAGCTACTAGTATCTTAATTACCTTCTTATATTAGGGACTCCTCAGATATTTTAGCATAGTTTGAGACTCTGAGGATGGAGGAATCATGGTTTCTGCTCACCATCGACATATGAATATTCCTCATGAGGGTAGCCTTGAGGCACTAAGATATTACCTTTTACAGGAAGGTGATTAGATGAATTTATTGAATTTGTGATTCAATGTACAGAAATGGTTCTCAAATGTAATAACTTTATATATCTTGATTATCATTATTTACAGGTTAAGGGTACAGCAATGGGGGCATCTTTAGCCCCCAGTTTTGTCAGCTTATATTTGGTCCTGTGGGAGAAGCTGATAATACAAGATCCCAATAGGAACAGGTACTATAATTGTATCACGATGTATTGACAGTTTATTGATGACTTGTTTTTAATCGGGGGTTGGGGCGGTGGAAGAACTGCATGGTTTTGTGCAATATTTACATGAGTCAAACATTAATTTAAGGTTTTCATTAACTTATGATAAGGTGTCTATTCCCTTTTTGGATTGAATGTTAATAAAAAGAAGAAAAAATCATGTCAGGTTTATACTGTAAACCCACTGATGAAAACTCAATTTTATTAGCCAATAATTTCCATCCAGCCCACTTTATAAAAAGTATTCCATGTAGCCAGTTTTTATGTTTGAGACATAATTGTTCTACACAAGAATTATACCAGGAGCAGGCTAAGGAGATGGAACAACACTTCTTAGAAAGAGGGTATAATAAAAAAGACTTGGCTAATGCTTTAAAATGGTCTGCAGAAAAAGAGAAATAATCTTTTGACCCCTAGGGAACCATGTTGTGGGAAAAGAGAAGAAAGGGTTAAATTTATCACTACCTATACCCCAGACGTTAAAAGTATTAGGCAAATTTTTTTAAATCATTGGGATATTATTGAGGCAGATCCAGTTTTTGGGTAGAGTTATAGATGGACCCCCTCAGTTTTCTTAGAGACAAGCTCAAACTCAAGGAGATGTGTTGGTGCATTCTTTGCAGCTGTATAGGCAACAAAAGCAGAAATGTATTTATTTAAAGACTGGTAACTGGGAAAGGCACACTGAGCCAGTGTTTAGTTTATTTAATTTACCAGGGTAAGGCTCCATTGAGTAAGCTCATTTTCAAGGAGGTCCTGGGTAGTCCAGCATATAAGATAATACACGGGACAGCATACAAGTTAATTACAAGACAGTAGTTATACAGTAAACACAGATCAGTGGATATATTTTAGCAGTATGATATATAGTAAAAATACAAGTGTAGGATTTAGCAACAGAACAATGGTAATGATAATTATAGGAAAAACTAGAATATCTAGATAGGCGGGCAGCATATAGAAGTACATTCGAGGTGTAAAGAAGAACTTATCGTTTATGTTTGATGATATCATTGAGTACAATAATCAAAGGAGCGGTCATGTAATTGTGCCATCACAGATACATGATTCTCTACATAATTTTTCAATCAGTGATTTAAATACAAGTACAGCTGACCAGGTCAGTAAGTTTGAGGGATTTCTGCAATGTATTCCATGTTGTAAGAATAATGCTACTTATATTTACTGGTTAGTGGTTATAAACCACTGCCAGTGAGTGCCCAACAGCTCTGTAAACCACATGTGTGGTTTACAGAGCTCCGTAAACTACGGGCAGAACAGTACTGCAACATCACCAGATAAAATGCCAAACAAACTGTCCTCACACTGGACGTTCACAAGCACTACAATTGGCCACTCAACACGAGACAAGCTTGTCATCAGTGGTAACAGTTACCCTCGCAAAGTGGCAAAAAAGAAAATTTAAACCAAAAAACAGTAAATTTAAAAAATAAAACATGAAGAAGTGTGGTTCTATGGGGATTGTATGCATCCCCTTGGTGTTTGATGCCCAAATAAACCCCTTGGGCTTCACCCTTGGGGTTTATGGGGCATCACACACCTCGGGGAGTGCATAAAATCCTCATACTCCACACTTCTCCATGCATTATTCTGTATATTGCCGCTTTACTATGATGTGTAATAACCCTTAGAATGTCATAGAGGATATCATTGTTTTTCCTTAGTGAATAAGCTCTGAATTATATATGTAAATCTTTTTTTTCCATACAGGTGTTTATCTCTCCCCGGAGGGCCAGCAGCTTGCGTCAGCCATCTGTACTGGGCATCTGTGGTCGTTTGAGGCCACCCCCACTTTGCCTCAGCAGACCCACTGGAGCTGACCTGGGGGCATCATCCAGCCACAACCCCTGCACCTTTCTTCATTTTCTCCCCTTAATCCCTGGAGCCCCAGACAAGGTTGGGCATGTGTGTGGAGGCACACACATGCCTTGGCCCAGCCGACTCTGCTCTGCCCACCATCCAGGAGAGGAGAGCTGCCTGGCGGCCACTTTATCCTCTCCCAGCCATCCTCCCTGCTGCCTCCCAGCAGCCCATGCTCATTTCCAAACATGGATCGCCAATGTGGCAGAAGGTAAGGCACCCAGTACCTCAGCCCTCAGTGCCACCAGGCCAGCTCTATATATATGTAAAATCTTAAATGTCCATCTCTCTGTTTAAAACTCAGCATGGCATCTCAGTTTCTCCCACTGGGAAGAGATAAACACCTATATGGAAAAAAACAGATTTACATATATAATTCAGAGCTTAATAAGTCAACTGGGTTAAAGTCGCTATATAGTTGTATTGCATGGGACCTCTGATACATTAAGATGATGATGATGGTTTGGATGAATCTGATATTAGCATTTGCATTGGCGCTGTGGATGGAATTTTAGATAGTAAATTTTTGTATAAGTTAGTGTATAGTCTTTAAATTATGTTGTGGTGTCGTCACTTCATCAGGCCCAAAACTGAGTTGTTGTAATAATGCACTTCACTTCATTTACTTGTTCTGTGTTTTCCTCTATCATATTGCAAGTTGTGGATTCTCTTATATGCAACAATGCATTTCTACTGTTCGTTGCACAACAAGTTCTGTATTAGCTTAATATTTTACCATGCTGCTTCACTAGCATGACTGCCAACTGACTTCCACTGGAAAAAGGAGAAATGCGTTGTTGCATATAAGAAAATTCACAACTTGCAATGTGATAAAGGAAAACACAAAACAAGTAAATGAAGTGAAGTGCCTTATTAAACAACTCAGTTTAGGCCTGATGAAATGCAACCTCAAACGATCAGCCCTGTGAGTGCTGAAATACTAATAAAGACACTGAAGTTATAACGACAGCGGAGTTCATCTTCCTTTTTTGACTTTCTTGACCTCCAGTTCTTAGCTGCAGAAAGCCGGCCAAACATCATGACAATAACAGAAACATGGGCTACACCAAACAACAGCTGTGACCTCACAGACCCGTTTGGAGGGGTTAGAGTAAAGGGTAAGGGGGGTTGCCTTCTATTTCAATGACAGCATCAAAGCGACTGAAGATAAAGAACTGGGGGGAAGGGAAAGTACAAACCCTATTGTTTCAACTAGCCCTTGTGAAAGGGAGGTTGATCCATATAGGCATGGTCTGCAGAGACCACTCAGCTAACCTGAAAAGGTGAACAAAGAACTGGTGGTATGGATAAGAAAGGCAACCAGAGAGGGGAACTGTTTCGGGTGGGCAACTTCAATTTGCCTTTTGTCAACTGGTGCATCTCAGCATTGAAAAACACCAGGAGTCAAGTGATAGTGGACGCCCTCCAGGGCTGCTTTCTGACCCAACACATAGAAGAACACACCAGGTAAGAGAAAATCTTCACTCTAATCCTGACCAACTGTGACAATGTGGGTGAATAGCAATAGATGAGCCACATGGTTCAAGTGATCACTGTTCAGTATGGTTTGACCTTGCTCTGAAGGTGCACTGGCTGACATCTAGAACCCTGGTTCTGGACTTCCACAGGCAGACTTCAGGAAGATGTTGGAGGAACTAAGCGCAGAGCTTGAGGGATACAACCTGCTGGAGGGAGTAGAGATTAAGTGAGACTGTAATAAGAAAGGAGACCAGGAGGAAATGAAAGGGTATCTTAGGCAAGTGGAAATTGTAGCAGGTGAAGGAGGCTGAGTTGGGTCTCCAAAGAAGCCAGAGATGCTGTGAAAGCTAAGAGGACTGCATTCAGGGAGTACAAGACCTCTCAATCAGGGGCTAGTAGTGAGGCTTACCTCAGTTGTGCTGAGATGAAAAAGGCAATGAGCAAAGCAAAGCAAAAGCAAACATGATAAGATATTCTTCAGTTACATCTGGAAAGAAGGAAGAGTAAAAGTCGAATAGAAAGGCTCAAAGGAAAACATTCTTAATGAATACGTCTGCTTGGTTTTCATAGCCGAGCAAGGGGACCCACTTCCAGACTGAGGCATTCAGGCTAGGGATAAGCCGAATTGGTCCATGGATAGTATCACTGAGGAGAAGGTGTTCAAAGCATTGAAGGGGTTAAAAGTGGCAAAATCCCCCAGTTCAGATGGACTACACCCTTGTGTGCTATGGGAGTTGTTACAGGCTCTGACAGTGCCCCTGCAGACCTTTTCAACTGCTGTCTGGATATGGGGACAGGTCCTGCCAATCAAAGGGTAGCTGACATCATCACCCTGCACCAGTGCAGGGATAGGGTAGACATAGGGAACTACAGGCCAGGATGCCTGATTTCCAATTGGGGAAGCTCCTAGAGTCCAAATTCAAAGAAAAGCTAGTTGACTTCCTGGAGGCACATGCTACAGAATAGTAAACAACATGACTTTGTGGGGGCAAGTCTTTCTATCCAAACCTCATTGAATTCTTTGATAATGTGTGCAGGATCTAGTCAAGGGCAAGGCACCAAATGTCCTGTACCTGGATTTCAGTAAGCCCTTTGACTGTGTGCCCCATAATAGGCTGTTCAAGAAACTGAGGTATATGGGTGTAGGGGATAGGCTAATGAGATGGATGGGTAATTGGCTTTGTGACAGGAACCAAAGGGTGGTACTAAATGGGGCCAACCCAGATATTAGGATGATGATAAGCAATGTGTTTCAGGGGTCAGTGCTGGTCTTAGTACTCTTTGATGCATTCATATGCAACATCAGAAAGGGCATACAAAGAAGGATATGTCTGTTTGCTGATGTTACTACGATAACTGGCAGGAGGAAGGCATAAAGGGAAATGAAAGAGGACTTCACATAATTACAGAAATGTTCTAGGCAGCTTAAATTCAATGCTAAAAAGTGCAAGATTATGCACTTGGGGAGAAGGAACCCAAAAACTGACTACTGGGTGGGTGGAGTACATCTGGAGCAGATTACTGGCAAAAGGGATCTGGAAGTCATAATCACTAAGATCTGCAATAGGGTAGACACTCCGGGGGTGTATGTGGAAAAAATGAGTAAGGATCTAGGAAAGCTTGAGGAATGGTCAAGTATGTGGCAACTAAGTTTCAATGCAAAGAAGTGTAAAATCATGCACTTACGGCATATTAACCCAAGGGTGGAGTACAAGATGGGGGGAGTGGTACTGACGACCACCAAACAGGAAAGAGACCTTGAGTAATCATATCTGATGACCTAAAGGTGGTCAAACAGTGTGACAAGGCTGTGGGGAGAGCCAGTGGGATGCTAGGGTGCATGGGGGGTATCACCAGTAGAAAGAGGGAGGTGGCAATACCACTGTATAAATCATTGATGAGACCTCACCTGGGGTACTGTGTCCAGTTCAGGAGACCACATCTCTTGAAGGACATAGACAGAGTAGAGGCGGTCCAGAGGAGGGCAACAAAAATGGTGAAGGGTCTGCACCAGAGACAGTATGAGGAGAGACTAAGGGACTTCAGTATGTACACCCTGAAGGAAAGAAGGGAAATGGTGGCTGTAATAGAGACTTTCAAATATTTCACATGTATAAATAAGGTACAAGAGTGAGGCATTTTTCAGAAGAAAAGATGCTCAAGAACAAGGGGACATGCTATGAAGCTGGAGGGGAAATGTAAGGAAGTACTTCTTCACAGAGATAGTAGTGGATGCCTGGAACACAGCCTTCCAGTGAATGTAGTGGGGGTGAAAGCTGTAGCAGGCTTCAAGAATGCATGGGATAGGCATAAAGGAACCTTAGCCATTAGGAAAGGGAGGGCTAAGCTGGTGATCAAGTAGGGTCTACAGTATTACAGTAGGTAGGGAAAATGGGCAAACTGGGTGGGCCAAGAGGTCCTTATCTGCCATCAAATTCTATGTTTCTATAATTCAGTGACAGTCTTAAAATGTCTGCACACTATGACAAGGCATACAGCAAGGAGAACAAGATTCAGTGGTGCATAGGGAGAGCTTCTTGAGTAAGAGGAAGGAAGTAATTCCACCCATGTACAGGTCACTGGTTAGACTGCACCAGGAGTATCGCATGCAGTTTTGGAGCCTGCATCTAAAAAAGAATAAGGACCACCTGGAGTCAGTTCAGAGAAGGGTGACCAAAATTATCCAGGGCCAGTAGGGGAGGTCCTATGAGGAGAGGCTGGAGGAATTATAATTGCTGGAGACCAGAAGGGAGAGGGTGGACATGACTGAAACCTTAACTTATTTGAAGAGTATCAGTGGGGTGGACAGTCAAGAGCTGTTTAGGATTAATGGCAACAGCATCACATGAGGCATATTCTGAAACTATTGGGAGCCATATTTAGGAGAGATGTGAGGAAATACATCTTCATGGAGAGGGTACTGGACAAATGTAACCATCTATCACATGAACTCATTAATGTTCAGATTGTTTTAAACATGGGTGGGACAGTTTCATGGGGATTGGGAAGTGGGGTCAATTGTAACATTCTTTTACTAGCCCTGGGCCTAATGCAAATTGACCAAGACTAGTGCAGCTAACCATCTACTTGTCTGTATTGACTAGTACAGGTTTTCCATGGCTGCCAATGAAATTTAAAAAAGTCCCTACTTTAGCAGGCTGTAGAATACTCACGCTAATCTTCTTCAGTTTTCCAGGTGGCCTAGTGTGATTAACAGCTCTTTGAGAGCTGCAATTACATGGCAGTACAAAAGGGGATCCCACAAAAGTTAATCATTGTCACTACATTGTTAGAGCTTTTAGCTAGTGTCCAGGCTGTAACCAAGGGTAGAGTGCTGTTAAGTTATTAGCTTCAAGTCTTCTGAACTTATCTTTATGTGTCTGATGATTTTCACACATTATTAAGATCAGTACACCTCATTTCCCTACCTTTTGAGTGTCTCTGTCCAACAGCTCAGTGATAAAATGCTAAGTGGGTATACAGGGTTTGTCTTGCAACAACCTCACCATAGCTGCTGCTTCTCCCTTACCAGTCTCCCAACTCTGTACTTTCACTGGACACCTCTGTAGCCCAGACTATGAAATGGTCAACAATAGACCCATATCTGCAGTTACTGGCAGGTGTAGGGGTTCCCAACTCTTCTCAATGGCCCAAGCAAGTCAATGGCATTCATGCAGTCCCACCTTTATCCCACCCAGCATGTCCTTTCGTCCTAAAAACAATGCTTTGGAGCATGTATGGTACAAAAATAAACACTTATAAATATATAATTTGAAAGGTTAAAATATGCATTCCTGGGGTGAATAGATATTCCTAAATAAAATTAGATGTGGTAGAAATTCATGCCTGGGCACTGTTTTCCCTGGGCTGATTAAAGGACTGTTTTGAAAAAATGCTGTCACTGTTGGTGCAGAGCATGTTAAAATCAGTGGTTTCACACCTCGTATATATAACTAAAAATGTTGCAGTTTTCTATTTCCAAAGCCCCCTACTTTTGTTTGATCCAGTCCCCAAAGAAATCCTAGATCTGCCCTTGGCTCACTTGACACTGTATAAAAACTTCCAGAAGTACAGGTCACCGGTTGATAACAGGGTAGGGGCTGTGAGTGTCATTCTCTATCTTTCTTTGCCTGGCTGTGTTCACAACCCTGTGAGTGGAGGTGAGAGTGTAGTGAGGTACATGATGATGTTGGCTACTGTGTGCACAGAGCTAGGCTGCTTGACTGAACAATTGCTGCTGTGGTATCCTCTGGTTCAGTGGGGAGGGTGCAGAAAGAGGAAGAGAGGGGGCCATGATACAAAACAATGGGAAGGGGGCACACTGTGTGTGATTGTATGGCTGTCTTTTTTTTTTTTGTGCTGGGGCAGGAAGCAATGTGGGAGCAGGATAAATGCAATAATCAGAGTATTTTTTGGCATGATTTTTTCCTGTGTAAGTGATCAAAATTCACCATAATAATTGTGGACTAGTGCAACAATCTGTGAGCAAGCGCAATTTTGAATCATTTCCAAAATGTGATTGCCTGTGCTCAGGAACGACGGTTGTGCACAGCTACAATGTGGCTAGCGCCACGGTGAAACAACGTCCTGAAGTGCTGCTCTCACAACCAATCAAGTGAGTGACACCAACGTTTTAAACAGCAATTTGTTGAATTTTATTCCACGATATTGTGTGAGCCCCTTGCACCATGGCTTAGCACCTTCAAGGGGACCCCTAGAAGGCACTAAGCCAAGGTGCTTGGGGCTCACACAATATGGTGGCATAAAATTCAAGAAATTGCTGTTTAAAACTTTGGTGTCACTCATTTGATTGGTATTGAGCGCAGCACTTCAGGATGCAGTTTTGAATCAACTTGTCCTGTTAGTGCAAAAAAAGGTTAAGACTGACCCCTGCTTGGGAGATTATCAGCAGGGGAGGTGGGGCAGTGGAAAAGAAAGCCTAACCCCAGAGGAAGTGAATGTTGCTTAGGCATCTTATGGTCTGACCATTGCTAAGCTGGCATTTGACTGAGGTACTGAGCAGATAGACTCCATGGACATGGGGTCTTTTTCTGGCCACAGAACTTTGTTTCTGTGGTCAGAGGTCAATATTTATGCAGTTGTACATGCTAGAAGCTAATGCAATACACCTGTGGAAAGGTGAGGGTCATGTCTTTCCATCAGTGTATAGCACATGGTTGTAGCATGTAAGTTTAAAAATATATTTACTGCTAAGTAAGCATTATTATTGATATGATGACAATATATTGATGTAAATATTAATGCATTGATTGACATACCAGTCATGTTGGCCTGACGCCAAAATAATTAGGCTCCTAGCCCTAACAGTTCTAAAGATAACCAATTCTAAAGAAAATTTCTTTGAAAGGGCCAAACCTTAAAACTGTTTGGGCTGGGAACTTAATTTTATTTTAAATGAAATTTGGAGTATAGTCAACTAGCCCTGTCATGTCAATAGTTTCATGCATTGATGCACATCAAATCAGGGGCCAGATATTCAAAACTTTGCACCGGGTGCAAACTAATTGCACTGTGATTGTGCCACATTTGTGCCGGATTGCTATATTCAAAAGGCCAAATAGCACCGGCACAACGTGTTAGCACTGGTGCTAAAAGATAATGTATGCAAAGTGCAAAGTGAGGGCCGGGGACATGCATACAGGTGCAATGGTATATTCAAAACTATAGCGCCGGGCAATGTGCATTAGCGTGACGTGTAGCGTGGCGCAAATTACTGCCAATGAAAAGGTAGTCTTGACTCTGGACAAACCAAGGATGGGGAGCATGGACACAGCAGCAACAGTAAACAAGGCTGTAAGCAGCCATTGAGGAGGCAGAAAGGACAGATGGCCACCCTGGGCCACTCCACATGCACAGGCACCCATACTGTGGTATACAATGCCTCAACATTGCTTGGAAGCTAACAATCATGCACATTATACAATGGAGCTAAAATTCCATTTGCAGCACCAAACTAACTGCATTGCTGTATGTGAACTGTGTGTTGTTGTACGTTGTATGTATGTATGTATTGTACACTGTATTATCACATGTAGTGGCTCCGGGTCATTTCTGAATATGGGATATGGCCCACTGTGGCTACCCAGTCAACACAGCAATAAATACATATGAAAGTATGAAATAACTGGCAATGCAGCCATACAGCACACACCTCCATTCCCCCCATTGGGGTACACCAACACACTCCAGCACACACATGCAGCACTGGGGAACTGGAGGGTGTTGAGAGGAGGATGCACAGGTGGCCAGGCTGCACCATATAGTGGGGTCTGCCGCAAGGCTGGGGTCATCCCCCCAGTGCATATGTTTCAGTGTCGGGAATATCCTGACACCAGCATGCATGTCTGATGGTATGTGTCACCCCCCCCAGGCACATACCTCACATCTGTACAAACACCACGGCACACACAGCCAGCCATGTGTATGTTACTGTGAGTATCCCATGCCAGTGGTGCAGCATATGTGGGACACAGGCCAGCATGACAGTGATGACCACTATCAGAACACACCTGCCAGCTGGTCCAGTCACTGTGTTGAGAGCAGCAGTCATTGATGCCTGACACACCATAGGCATTGCAGTGTTCCTCACAAAACTGGCCACTATGGCAGTGTAGCATGGGACTACACTATGTCCATGGTATGCCGCACCAACACCCGTGGCTGTGGTGCTTGTCCCCTGGGGCACACTAGACTCTGCTGCTGTGTACAGACATAGCCTGCAGCTACTGATATGTTTCTCTAGTCTGACGTATAGGTGGAGCTGTGTGCACCATGCAATAGTGCCAGACAATCCACATGGAACTACATGCAAATCAGGCAATAATGATATGCAAATGTGGCTGTTTGCCCATGGATTGCCTAAGTAGGCTCATTTGGATAGCACTTTTGAATATAGCAAAATTTAGAGCCGGGCAAACATACTAGCACCAGGCAAACATATTAGCACCTTGCAAAACTGTCAGAACCATAGCATAGATCTGCAGTATTTGGTCTGCACTGTTGTTTGCAGTTTTTGTGAATCCCCTTCTTTGCTAGCACACACATTGGCTACACAATCAGGGACCCCACTACCTGCAAGATCTCCTTTCTCCCTACTGCCCCTCCTGACAGCTCTGATCCACCGACAAGGGATTGCTAGAGATTCCCAGGGTGTGATTTCAAACATCTGTGGCCCATTCTTTTGCTTTTATGGCCCCTACCCTGTGAAATTCTCTACCTCGTTGGATTAGGGAGCGCCTGACCATTCAAAGTTTTAAAACAGAACTAAAAATGTACCTCTTTAGCCTGGCATTTTTAGAGGGAGATTAATATTACTTAGGATGGACTGTCATCTTGTTTTATGACTCCACTGTTGTATATTGTAAGATGTTGATGTTTTAATTACTGTATTTAAATCATTGACATTAATGGATTTTATGTACAGGTGCCTTGGTTGCTGGAAAGGCGCCTTTTACAAATAAAGCTTGAGTTGAGTTTAGTTTGTATTTATTTATTTATGATTATCATTGACTGGTACTGCTGTAACCATGATGTCCTTTACTGTCTTATTGTTCTATGTCCAGGTCCATCTTGAAAATGAGCTTGCTCAACGATGTTTGCCTGGTTAAATAAAGATTTTGATAGATTGATTAATTGATTGATTGAAAAGTTTCACCAGAAAGGCTCACTGAACAACAAGTTGCTCGTCTCATGGTGCGTCCTGGGGGAAAGGGTAAGGGGAGACATATAAACAGAGTACAATACACATGAGAATAACACAATTCAAAGAAAAACAGTATCTTACATTACATAATGAGCTGTACAATCAATTCGTACAATAAGTATTACGTAGATACATAAGTATAAGGGAAAAAAATATACGTAAGATACAGACGATTGGGCAGACATTTAATAGTTTTCATATGGATTAAAACTGCAGTTAAGTGCCAGTTTGGATAACAGTGCTGGTAGTAGCAATAATATGACTCTGTAGCAGCCAAGTCAGGTGGTAGAGCAGAGCAAGATTGAGCTAAACTCATCAGGTGCATTAGCAATTTGAGGGGTAGTAATTTGAGAGTGCAGTTGAGGTAGAGGAGGGGGAGGATGAGTGTCTGATTTGTGGTGGTAATGAGTTCCAGAGTTTGTAGAAGTAGTGAGAGAAAGCGGCCTGGCCAGCAGAGGTGAGTCTACGGGGATAGCCAGGGTCCTGGTGTCAGCGGATCTAAGTGAGTGTGAAGGGGTTGGGGGAATAGACAGAGCAGAAGAGTGGTAAGAGGGGAGAGAGTTGAACTAGAATTTAGAGGTGAACTTAGCAATGTGGGAGGGACGTCGGTCAGTAAGTAAAGGGAACACAAGGGAGTGGTATAGATCACAGTGGTGGGTGCGAGGTGGAGCGTTGAGAGCAAAGTGACAGAATGAGTTGAAAAGTGAATCCAGTCTGGTTAAAGTGGACTTTTTGGGCAGCACTGTACACTACATCACAGTAGTCAAAGATAGTGGGAATCATTTTCTGGACTAGTTCATGCCTTGCCAGTAGAGAAAGGCAGTTCCGGTTCCTGAAAAGCACACCAAGCTTGGGGCGCAGTTTTTTCCAGAATAGTGTCCACATGTCCAGAAAAGTTGAGGTGTCAGTCTATCCAGACCCTCAGGTATGTGAAGGAGGAGGTGTCCTCCAGAGAAATCCCATCTAGGGTATGGAAGGAAGGTAGGGCAGTGAGCCTAGAGAGTCTCTGCCTCTTGCCAAAGGTCATGGAGACAGTCTTTTTGGCATTTAGGGAAAGCTGGTGTAAGCTAAGCCAGTATTGGAGCTTGTTGAAGTCTAATTGGAGTCTGGAGTCAACATCAGAATGGGTATGGCCAGAGGTGAACAGGACAGTGTCATCAGCGTACATATGAATTGATGCAGTTGTACAGACTGACGGGAGGTCATTTAGGAATACAGTATAAGCCGCTTAAACGGGACGCCCCGGTGGAAAAGAGATTATCCCATTTAAACGGCCATCTCTCTAAAACCAAGCTCACTTTTGGCAGCATTTTTGTAGTTTGGGGGGTGGGTCTAGTAACTCACATGAGGCAAGTGGTGTTACTGAGTGTGAATAATGTTCTCTGTGACACTTTTTTTTGGTTTTTCACTTTGCTTGCTTGTGCTTTGTACAGTGTTCTTTTCTTTCCTATTCATTTAGCTTGCATAGTGCAGTAACAGGACTGTGTATACTTTATCATCCTCAGTTTTGTTTATAAGAACGGCTGCTAACTGTGTGAGGAATGAGAATGGATGAAGCAGCCACCAAAGCTAAATCTGAAGCTGAAGCTGCCAATGCTGAAGGAGCCGCTGTGCTGAAAAAGTCTGTGATGGTACACTGGCGTTCTTTGGTTATTGCAAATTGTTGGATCGCACACTCGCAAGTAAAGAGCTTCTGCCAGGTTTCGTTTTGGTGCCTGTACTAACACCAGCTTATTGTCTTTCTGAGACTGGACAGAGCTTCAGCGATTGTCACTTGTGGCTCATCATAACTTGCATCCTCGTTCTCAGGCTCCTCTTCTGGGTCTCTAATCACCGCGCACTTTAAGGATCTTTGTGGCAACGTAGGACCTATAGTGTCCTTTGAGGTTCTTTATGACACCCATGTTCATGGGTTGCAGCAGACTGCTTGTGTTTGAGGGAAAGAATGCTAAGGTGATGAACCTCACTCTACGCTACACCTCATGGGGGTGTGCAGGACAATTGTCCAGGAACAAAAGAATTTTCCTGTGGCTGCGTTTTAATTCTGCATCCCATGTGAAGAGCCATTCTAGAAAAATGCTGCTCATCATCCACGCATTGCCAGATGTAGTGTAATTCTCAGGCAAAAGCTTTTGGTCCTTTCGGAAACATCTAGGATGCTTGCTTTTGCCTATGACAAGCAGCTTTTTTTTTTTTTAGTTCCAGATTTATTCGAACAGCAAAGGACAGAGATCCTGTCCTTTGCCTTTTTTCCCCCTGTCAGTTCTGTCTGCTTTAGGGCATGGCCACAGCCAGGGTAACCCCTATTAAAAAAAAACAGTTTTGTCTGCATTAAAAACATCACATGGACGAAACCCTTGAAGGATCCCTGGCAGCATACTTGTTAACCAGGTCTGAACAGCTGTTAAATCCGCATTTTCATCTTGTTTCTCCCCATGCTCTCTTTTAAACACAATCTGGTGTCTCAATTTCCACCCTAACAGCCACCAATCTGTTGCCTCAAAGCTGTTGTGAGACATTTGCTCTGCAAGTTTGACAGCCTTTGTTTTTAGCATGGGTACTGACACTCTTGCTCCCTTATCCATGGCCTGCAAAAACCGTAAAAGAAGGGCATCTTCAACCTCACTGTCTTTGCCCTCCCTCTTCCACTTTCTCTGTGGGCTGGAGTTTGCTCTCCATTCTGCCAAGATAGCCTCTCGACTTTTGCTGATGCGACCAGCCTGGCTCTTTGAAATGTTAAACAGAGCCGCAACAGAGGACAGGGAGGCAGTGGGGTTGTTGAGTACCTCCAGCACCTTAACATGATTAGAGAGAGTGAGTTCATCCTGAGGAAGAGACATGATGCAGCACACAACATACAAAAGGTGTGGAACCATCTAAAGATCTTTGCAGTCAATGCAGTTTTAACCGATTTGCAGGTGATTACAGTAATGGACTTGGCAGAGGACCTGCAAAATCACCTGCAAATGCTCCCAAATTTGTTCCAGATTCATCCCACTTAAGCGGCTTTAGCACTTAGGGCTGCACCTACTAGACGACTTTAAGTTCTATGTTTTTAATGGAGACAGATCTGTTCCTGGTGGGATGTCCCGCTTAAGCGGCCATCCCGCGTATCTGCATCCCATTTATGTGTCTCGGACTGTATTGAGAAGAGTATAGGGCCGAGCACTGATCCTTATGGGACACTGGTGTCAACAGGCAGGGGAGGGGACAATGAGTCTGTGATTTCGACTGATTGAGACCTACCTGCAAGGCAGGCACTGAACTATTTGGTGATAGTGTCAAACAGTCCAGCTGAGGAGTGGTTATTTAGGAGAAGAGGATGGGATGGGAAACCATGTTGACAGCCTTTGCAAGATCAACAAAAATGGCTAATGTGAATAGGCCACTATCCATCCCCAAGAGGATGGAGTCAGTAAGCCTAAGTAGGCAGGTAGTGGTAGAGAGATGTTTCCTGAAACCAGATTGGTAAGGAGTAAAGAAGTTAGTGTCAGAGAAGTAGGAGGAGAGTTGTGAAAGGGCCAGGTGTTTCTGTAGTTTAGCAAGAATAGGGAGAAGAGAAATTGGGTGGTAATTACTTGGGGTGGGTGGATCACCTCCCTTAGGAAGTGGTAGGACTACAGCATGTTTCCAGATTTTGGGTACAATGGCTGTGGCGGAGGAAAGGTTTAGGATATTGGCCACTGGGGAGGCTGTAGCAGTGGCATAAAGATAGAGGAGTTTAGGGTCCAGACCATCAGGGGAGCCTCCTTTTGTAGGGTTTAGAGCAAAAAGGGCTGACAGAACACTGGCAGGGGAGATGTTTGAGAAAGAGAAAGTGTCATATTGTACGGATTCATTTTGAGGTGTAGCGGGATTAGATTGGGAGGGTGTGATTGAAGGGAGGGAGGCAAGGAGTGTAAATGCGCAGGAGGTGAAACATGAGTTGAATTATGTGGTGACTGCAAGGTGGTCCGAGCATAGTATTATTAATCTTTAGGGGGCAGTTTAACTGGGGAGAAGAATAACGCATGGACAGCTTTCCAGAATTTGGAAGGGTTGTCTATATTAGATTTAAAGTTATTTCTAAAGTGTTCAGACTTTGCCAGTCTGGAGGCTTTTGTGCATTTATTGTGTTTGGGTATAATATGACTGATGATCTATAAGGTTTTTCAATGCTTTATATTTTTTTCTGGGCTATGTTGCGAGCTCAGTGGCATGCTAGAAGCTCCAAGGTTATCCAAGGGAGATGGTTGCCGCGAACCCTAGCATGCCTAATGGGGCATAGATGTTCCAGGTGGTGATTAATTTTTCTTTGAAGTATTCCAGTGCATCATCCACAGAGTTGGCCAAGGCAATGGGAGACCAGCCAGTTTGCGCAAGACTATTGAGTAAATGGTCTAAATTAAGTGATTTAAAGGACCTTGAATATACTGTATTATTTTGTGCGGTAACTTGTGCCTGTGAATTTTTTGGACCATAAAAATCATGTGATGATCACTTAATGAGTCTGGAAGAAGACCAGCTTTTATGACTATTTGGGGGTGGGAGGTGAGGGGGCCCAGTTGATCAGTGAGTGGTTTTGTGTTTGTGATTTAATTGAGTTGGCTCTAGGATTTGCTGTGAGAGGTTCAGGGCTACTATGTCATTTCAGAGCTTGGTGAGTGAGGGAGCTGCCCAGTTTTGATTGAAATCCCCCATCACATAAAGCTCACCTGCTGATGCTTGAGAGGCCAAGGTGGTGAGTAGGTTGGAAACAGAAGTAGGAGAGAGGCCAGGTCTGCAGTAGACACTGGCTACAAATATTGGGACAGAAAATGGTAGGGAGAGTCTGATGAGGAGTACCTTGTAAGATGCTGGTGCGGAAGCAGATAGAATAATGTTGGCATTGAGTGATGTGGAGATGTACATTGCCACTCCACCAACCCAGCTTGCCTGGCCTTGACGGAGAATGGAGTAGCCAGAAATAGCTAATTTGTTATTTGTAATTTTGTTGTTTAGCCAGGATTTGGACAGTATAAGGATGTCAGGGGCTAGAGAGACTGCCAGAGGTTGAAGTTGGACTAATTTTGGTAGCAAGTTATGAATGTTTACATGAAGTAGCTTGAGGCCGTGGGGAAGAGTAGGGGGGTTAGGGATGGGTAGCAATGTTTGTGTTGGCAAGGGCGATAAGGGGTGTGGGAAGAGGGCTGGGGTTTGTGTTGATATTGCCGCACAAAAGGAGTAAGTAGGTTATGATGAGATAGTGAAGTTTATCATGCTTATACCATGGGAGGGGCAAGAAGCGAGTGGGGGATGTGGTGTTGGATTTGGGTAGGTGGAGACTGTAGCTTTAGTATAGATAATAGTGGATATGAGTTTGGTAGTGAGATCATAGAAGCCATAGGTATGGCTGGGAAGTGGGAACATAAATATTGGTCGTATATAAGGGTAGTCGGATTTGGGATTTGGATGTTAGTCAAGACCTTGGGGAGGGCGATAACCAGAGCAGGGGGGTGATGGTAATATAATGATGAGAGAGCAGAGTAGCGGGACCTAGGATTGGAAGTAGTATGAGCAAGGACCAGATTGTCCTGAGAAACATGACACGGGGGGGGGGGGAGGCCTGGGAGCAACGGCAAGCAGGGACACCGTAAATTGATATGAGGGGAATGCGTATTAATTAACTTAAACCTCCAGGGAAAAGTGTAATATTTGCCTAAAACTGCAGGGAGAGGCAAAAAGTACACTTTCAGAGTGTCAGAAAAACTACTAGAGTGCAAGTAATGTAAGTAATTTGTTGGGCAAGGAAGAAGAGGAATGCTTGCAGACCTTTTAGAAGGTCAGTGAGACTGCCGGAGGAGTGCAAGGATTCATATAGTTTTATGGCTGGGAAGGAAAACAAAAGATCCTGCCTAGGGTCACTAGTTTAGAGTTAGCAGTTAATAGAAATGTTTAATTGGTTGGGGAGGTAGAAATGGGGCAGAGGCTTAGTGGAAGCAAGACCATTTAAAGAGTCCCGGGCGGGGGAGGGTGGGCACCTTTGCCTTACTCCACATCTATGTGCACTGGGCTCCTGTTGTAGTTTGCACTGCCCAGTTGCTATATTTAGAGCTGTCTTATTTGCTGGGCTATGTTTGCGCTGCACTCAAGGTCCTGTCTGCACACCATCGTTTGCAGGCTATATTCAACTGAATTAGCCTCAGGGCTATTCCTTTGGATATAGCATGCAGATGGTTCCGGGCTATTTTTGCACACCATGCAGTGCTCATTTTTCCCTGGGGCTTAGTTTTGAATATCTGGCCCCAAGTGTCAGACTGTTAAATGGAGGTGGACAGGCTTGATATAATATTAGCTGCTGCATTGGAAGATGCTAGTGGTATTCTGTCAAGGAGAACCTTAACCTTTGTTTTTACAGTTTTAGGTAACTATGAGTAACTGCATAAATTCCATCCTACTTACTGAAGTCAACATGTATTTAGTTCTTAAAGGCCCTACATTATTTTAACCTTTGTCCATTGTATGGAACCTTAAACTGTGCTCCCTTTTATCTCTGGTGGTTGTCCATCTAGAAGTTGAAAAGATCCCATGGCCCTTTTCCAAACATATGGAATATCCTTTTCGTGTCTGGCCAGCATTTTTTTCTCAGTCAAACAGGCTATAATCTAATGCAACTTCTTAATTGCCTTGTGCATTTTTGTTGCATACTTCATAACTTGCAGTTGTCTAGCCATGTTGTATAACTGTAGCATAAGACTCCACTGCAGCAACTTAGCATTCTGCCCACTTGTCCTGTGGAACAAGGTTACATGATTATGAGCTGTGACCAATATAGACTCTCTCTCTCATATCAGTATGGCTGTAATTTTTGGAGTTACCACGCAATACTCAGACTTTCAGTCTCAGTTGTGGAATAGGCCTTCTCCCTGGGCTATAGCATTCTGTTCAGGTATACAATTGGGTGTTCTTCCCCTGTGGGCACAACCTGGCTCAGAACAGCACTAAATCTGTGGTCAGAAGCATCCATGTGCACAATAAATTTCAATGTATAGTTGGGGCAAGCTAGCATGAGTGCCTGACATAATGCCTATTTCAGCTAGCCAAATAATGCCTCACAGTATTCGTTCCACTTCAAGAATTTCCTTTTTTTTTCAGGTCTCTAAAGGGTTTTGTTGTGGCACTTAAATTAGCCACAAACCTACAGGAGTACCCTGCAGTCCCTGGAAATAACATTGCCTTTTACTTGGCATTTGGCTAAGGGCTACACCTGAATGGCCTCAATTTTTTTCTGGTTCTGGCTGGATGTGCCCACTGTCTACCCTGTGGTCTAGGTATGAGGCCTCTGCAATTCCAGTTTGACACTTCATACCTCTATAGTGGCCCCCAAAATCTGCAGCCTATTTCAAACAATGTAGCTGTATATCGGCTCCCGAGTGTACACAGTTCTATTTCAAACCACATACCTCTATAGCAGCTCCCGGGTGTACGCAAGAAGGTAAGAAGAGAAGGAAGGGGAGACAAACAAATGGACTACTAGTGACCCAGAGCCAAGAGACAACAGGTACACCAACAGAAGGGCAGGCAGAAGTATGTCAAATGGGGCGGTGGAAGAACTGAGCCGACCAGATCTACAAACTGTGCTAAATATTTCTTCCTATACATTGATTGATACTGAACCATGGGTTCTTTCTAAAGGTTTAAATTTCATCCCAACCAATTATATTTCTAAATTTGATAGTATAGTCAATTTACATAAATGTACCTGTTTGTTCAACTTAAAATTCATGTATTCTAAGGGGGATGAGAGTGGTACTAATAATACATCATCTGAGGTCACTACTCATGAGGACTATAGCTTCACAAGAAAGTCAGGTTTTTTTGCCCCAAAATGTCACAGTAGTGGTGGTGTTTGAAAGGCTATTGGAGAATGAAATTAAAAGGATATGTGCTGAAGAGGTTCATGGTCCTGTTCAGAGTTGCACCACACAAGAAAGAACTGTACTAGCCAATTTAAAAAATAATAAAGATACTGTGATTAAGCAAGTGGATAAAGGAGGTGCAATAGTGGCAATGGATAATCAGAAATATGAAAGTGAGGTGTTGAGACAATTGGCTGACAGAAATTTCTATAAACTATTAGATGCAGACCTGACCGATATGTATTTGTACGAATGTGTCTGTAATAACATAATTATGCAACTGAACAATTAATTTTTAAAGGTACAAAATCCAATTAAACCTATTCTGTACTGCCTGCCAAAAATACACAAACATTTGTGGGCCCCCACCCCCAGCAGACTCATTGTTGCAAGCATTGGGTCCCTGACAGAACCTCTTGCCCAGGTCGTGGATCATCACATACAGAGCTTAGCACAGTCTTTTGATTCATATATTAAAGACACTACACAGATGATACACATTTTTCAGAATACACACACTGAAGAAGATTAGTGATTGATCACTCTGAATGTGGCCTCTCTTTATATTAACATCCCCCACATGGCAGGTTGGAGGCCCTAAGGGAATCCCCTTTATTGGGACTCACAGTATTCAGCTGGTTTTAACAAGAGTTTATTAGCTTGAACACACACAGTCTTGAGCTACAATATATTCTATGTTATGTACAAGCCTTACCTGCAAATAAAAGGAACTGCAATGGGTGTGGCATTTGCGCTTAGTTATGCAAATATATTCCTGGGCAGTTGGGAGAACATGTATATTTTATCACCAGAGAATGATCATTTTTTTTTAAAATGTGGCTTGTTCAAATGTTATATAGATGATCTTTTTTTGATATGGAAAGGCTCCAGGAATGAACTGGACCAATTTGTTCAATATTTAGAAAATAGCAATGAAAATTTGAAATTTACCATACACACAGATTTAAGGAGTATTGACTTTTTGAATATTAAAATTAGCAAGGACAATGATGAATTCACCACAGATCTGTACAGAAAACAGACTGATCATAATTCTCTTTTGCATTTTAGCAGTTGTCATCCTCTCCATATGAAAATTAATTTTCCGAAATGTCAATACTACCGAGTGAGATGGAACTGCAGTAAAGATGAGAGCCATGAGCCAGCATGAGGATAGCCTTTAATGAACTTCACGTCAGCTGTGGTTCATTTAAAACAACCAGGTGGCAACAAAACAGTCTTTTTCAAAATGCTTTTTAAAGCACTAATGTAAATTGTTTAAACCACACATGTGATGAGCAGTTAGGAGATACCAATTTTATCTTCTTTTGTGGTCAGTGACCTCTTGTTCCTCACAAGTGGGGAAGCTCTTGTACCATCACTCGTGGTTTCACCACTCATGAGGTCAAGAGGTCACTGACCACTCATGAAGATAAAAACAATATCTCATAGCCACCCATCACTTATCACCTATGGATTTAACGCCAAGTAGATATCATTTGTTTCCTTTTGTCACTCTGCAAGAACTGTACTGTGCATTGTGAACTGGATCTGGTCTCAGTGGGCCTACAAAGTTATCTAGATAATTAAATAAATGAATAAATAACTAGGGTGATGAATCCTGATCTTTCCCTGGATTCAGAGGTCGGTGTACCTGCCAGTACCCTTTTTCAGGTCTATTGTGATCAAGTATTTGGCCTCCTCAGGCTTCTCTAGGACCTGATCTGTCCTGGGCATCATGTATGTCTTGAACTCTGTTCAGCTATACATGTTTTGTAGTCTACAAAACCTTGTAGGTTAATTCATTTGGGGAATCAGCACTACAGGAGGGGCCTGGGGCTGCTGGGATCCTATATTACCCCAAAATCCAGAATCATCTTAAGCTTCTTCTCCTCCTCCTCCTCTATAGCCAGTTTCACTCCATCAGGGACCCTATAAGTTGGCTACCTCAGTGGGGTCTGTGTCCCAGAGTCCACGTAGTGTTTGGACATTGTGATATACCCTTGTCTTCCTGTAAACATGTCTCTGAAAAACTGCAGCATCTCATTCACCTGTGCTGCCTGTGCAGGCATTAGCTGCTCAGAGAGGGTGACAACAGTCACAGGGGATCCTCATTCAACTTATTCAAGGAGAACTAATAGTTGATTCATCTCATTCCTCTCCCCTGGATATCAACACACAGATAGGACCATTTCTTCCCAGTAATGGTAAGGTTTCATCCTGTATATGTTATACACCCTTTAGCTACACCGGGTATTGGGGTGTTCCGCTACATAACTGATCTTCTTCACCTTCCTTGTCACCGAATATGGACTCTGCCAGGCTGCTTGCAATTTAATTTGTCTGACTGGGGTGAGCACCATCACATGTTATCCGACCTTGTACTCCCAGGGCCCTCTTTTCAAAAGAATTTTACAACAGACAAAATGGGAGAAACCCTTTTCCAAATAGGGCCTCTGGGCTTTGACTCCAAAGTCATGCTATGTTTTCTGTCACTGTTGATTATGTCGGTCTGTAAATGTTTTCAGCATTGTTCTAAGTGTAGCATTAAAGCATTTAACTAAACCATTTGCTTTTGGGTTGCATGGGGAAGCCCTAGATTGCCACCCCAACATTTCTCCCACAAAGTTATAATAAGGGCTGACATAAAATTTGTACCCTGATCAGACAGAATCTCTTGGGGAAATCCTACTCAACTGAATATCCTGAGGAGTTCGTCTGCCACTTTCCACACCTCTGTGCAGGATGTGGCTACAGCCTGTGCATATCTGGTCACATAGTCCAAAACTACCAATATGTAGCTCTTACCTGTATAAGTTGGGGTGATCAGCTGTGACACGATGTCCATGGCTACCCACTGAAAAGGGTTTCTCAAATATAGGTAGAGAAACTAAAGCCACCTAATCCTTGTTTCTCACTTTCCCACCCACTGAACTGCAGAAATGTCCTGCAGTAGTCTAATACTGGCCAGAAAAAGTTATTCATAAACTGTCATTTTGGTTCAGTTGACTCCTAGGTGTTCTAACAAAGGAATGTCATGGCAAGGCAAGGGCCAATGGCTGCTTCTTATATCCTAAGGAACCATTAACTGCCAGGGTACACCTTTCTTTAGCCCTTCCTTGAGCATCCACTCCATATAAAGTAGCTGATTCTGCCAGTATACCTCCTTTTTACCTTCTCCCCTGTTGGTTCCCTCAAATTATGTAGGTGTGAGTCAGCCTGCTGAGCCCCACTAAACTCATCATGTTCAAATCTCCCTAGAGTATTCTCTCCCTGAGAAACCTGCTCACTACAGAGGTTTCCATTACTTGAGGTCGTGCCACTCCTGCTACTCATGCCACTCCTGGCTAGTCCATCTGTCACACTGCCTACTCCCTCTGCCGCTAAGATAGGGACAGTATCTGACTGCACTATCCTTTCTCTTCCAAGTAGCATGTCTCCTTGTCTGATTCTGGCTAGTCACACACAAACAACTTCTCTGCTGTTGAAGTCATTCCCCAGAATTACATTGAAAGGGAAGGTCTAGTACCATGTCCACCTTTCCAGCTCAGGAAGATGCCATTAGCACGAAGACCACAGGGACTATCACTAGCCAAATTCTGGAGAATTGACCTGACAAGATCTATTCCTCATTTATCAAACCCTGATTAAGCATTTGAATGGACACCCCTGTATCCTTTAAACTTTGTGTGATTTAACATAAAGACAGGGTGTATATGAGCAGTGGCATTTGTGTGGATTGCTGTGAATTCGATACTGAGCTGTTCCTTATTTGTCCCACTTAATGTCCTTACTCAGTATCGGGCCTCTGTACATAGGACAAGGCAGCAGAATGGCCTAGTGGTTACAGCACCAGCTTGATTACTAGGGGATCTCAGGTTCAAACTCCACTAGAGCCAAATACTCACAGTTTGACCTAGGGTAAGTCACGTTAACTACCAGTGCTCCAGTCCACCCAGATGTGGAAATGGGTAAAAAGCAGGACCCTGCTGGAAACAAGATGTTTCATCTCAGCTGGGCTATCCTGGGTAAATGAATTGTTAAATGAAAAAAATAAAATAGGAACCCCACTTCACTTCAAGCACTCCTGCACTTCTTCTCTAGTAGAAGCACTGCCATGCTAATTCGAGACCTGGTCTCAGAGACAGAACACAGAGTTGCCAGAAAAATAAATTAACTATACCTTCTAAAATCATGGTTACAGATGGATTAAATATGTTTACTGTCTAAAATATGTACAAAACACAAGCAACAAAAGGGAAGATATGCACAAGAGAAATTAATACAAACTAACTGCAAATTAAAGTATTACAGACAGAAGGCTAAAAACTGAACCAAACAATAAAATGGCTCACCACACAAGTCTGTAAAATATCTTTCAGATGGGAGTCAGTTCTCAGGCAGTCACACAGCAACTGAGAATGGTATGCACATTGTTGCAGGAATAAGTCTAAGACCTAACTGACTGAGAGAAGTGCCTGAACACCACAAGATAAAATGCATTGAGTTTCTATGATTCCACAGGCCTGGTATAGACTCATAAATCTGCTGACTGTGTTGTGGTTTTATCCTTATTTATTTTGATTTTAATGCCTGTTGTTTTTGTGTTATGATTGTATTTATATGTACTATTGGATTTTGTATTTGATGTTACTGTTTTAATGTGTTCAGCGCCTTGAAAAATTAAAGGCGCTTTATAAATAAATTTATTATTATTATTATTATTACTATAGATATCTGTCAGCAGAAAAGGACCTACTTGGCCCATTGAGTCTGACCATTCCCCTCTCTTTACATGCCTCCCTCCCCCTTCAATTCCCCCCTCCGTACCCTAGACAGTCCCTTGTGGTTGTCCCAAGCACTCTTGAATCCCTTCAGTGTTCTGGCCTCCACCACCTCCACTGGCAGACTGTTCCAGGGTGACACCGCCCTCTTAGTAAAGTAATGCCCCCTCACGTTCCCCTTAAACTTACCCCCCTCCATCCTCAGTTCATCCCCTCTAGTTTTAGTGCCTACCTTCCCTGTGAATAAGTTTCCCCCCACTTTATTGATTCCCTTCACATACTTAAATGTTTTTATCATATCCCCCCTCTCCTTTCAGGTCTCCAGCGGGTACATATCCAACACTCTCAACCGCTCTTCGTATGGCTTCTCACTTAGCCCATGCACCATCTTTGTGGCCCTCCTCTGTACTCTTTCTATGGCATCTATGTCTTTGCATAGGTGAGGTCTCCAGAACTGAGCCCCATTCTCCAGGTGGGGTCTCACCATGGAATTGTAGAGTGGCATCAGCACCTCCTATCTTCTACTAGTTATCCCTCTCCCGATGCACACCAGCATTCTGTTCGCTTTGCCCACCACCTTGCTGCATTGGGTTCCAACCTTAAGGTTGTCTGTGATTATGATTCCTAGGTCCTTTTCCTGCTCAGTTGGCTTCATTGCCTCCCCTGCCAGTGTATATTTTGCACATGGATTATTTCTCCCTATGTGCATCACTGTGCACTTCCTGGCATTGAATTTTAGTTGCCATGTTTCTGACCACCCCTCCAGCAACCTTAGATCCTCCCTCATAGCCTTCACTCCCTCTGAGGTATCCACCCTGTTGCAGATCTTCATATCATCTGCAAAAAGGCAGCCCTTCCCCTTTAGTTCCTCAGCTACATCACTGACGTAGATATTGAACAGGATGGGCCCCAGCATGGTACATAACCAGTTTTGGTCTAACTGCTCTGCTTTTCAAAGATTCTTAGTATGTCCAAAACCTTCAAGGTGTTTTACCTTTTAGATCAACAGGCCTCTCAAAACAATTATACTGTGATAGGCCAGCTATAAAAGTGCCCTCTCATATTTGTACTGGTGCTGGCTGATTTTATTTCATCTGACCAGTCACAGTGCCACTATGCTGTCCTTCCTGTGTGTGCCCAATAGTGTCTCATTATCTGTATTTACACAGCTGCTGTGCTGTGAACTGCAGTCCACTCCCAGTCTTGATTCAATGTCCTACACCGCATCAAATTACATTCATAGGGCCCTTCTCAGTGCTGTTGCAAGCTGTGCTGAGAAAGGCTGTATAAGGGGGGGGAGCAGGTGTTAGAGTCACTTGCTGTTTTACATACCCACCTTCTGCCAGTACTTGCTCTGTCCCAGTACCCAGCCCCCCTCCATAAGTGCTAGCCAATTGAAGAAATGCACATTGGACAAACCGGGATGCGGAGGATAGTTGGTTAAGCAGCAATAAGGCAAAGAAAAAGGGAGTGGGCCAGTATGCTTAAAAAACCTGCAGTGGATATGGCACAGAGTACCCGCCCCTCGGTCCTGCAAAGGGACTACTACTGTCGTGTTGGAATGAGCGGTGCAGCCTCTCCACGTGACTGCTTACAACGCTTGCTCCAGAACATGTCCCCTACTCTGCTGCAGCTTGGAGAAAAGAGAAGTGATCAATTTATCATGATCAGGTAAATGTCCACACTGCCACATTTGCTCCACAGCAACCAGAGCACTCGGGTTGTTGCAGTGCAAATGTGGCAGTTTAAAAAGGCATATTGTGACACAGCTCCAGAGTCATTAGAGTTGTTAACTAGATGTTCACAACCATCTCTCTCTCCCAGTCACAGAAGCCTATTGTAATTTACCCTTTTGCAAACAGCATTTTATCACACAGAAATCAATCTTAAGAAATAACAGGACACATATTATTTATATCTGTGGGGAGGAATCCCTCAGAATTGTAGAAACACTCTTTCTGGCACTATGAGAGAGTGCATTTGAGCAGAACCAGTGATTGACATTGTAGTGACAACTTCAGCTCAGGAACCATGATTTCCAAGCTGAAGAGTACAGTGTTCTCTGCATACAAGGGTGAGTGAAGAGACTGAGAATGAGTGGAGATAATTCAGAAAACTAGAAAAGAAGATGTGTCCCAGAATGGAGCCTTGAGGGACTCCAGATCAGATGGGGGAGGATAAGACATACCCAGCCTTGTGACCAGTACACAAAAGAAACTCATAGCTGAAGGAAAGGGGAGTCCTCCTGGTTAAAATGTTAAAATAAATAATTTTTTACAAACTCCCTTGCATATAGGTATAATAGGGGCAAAACACCCCTACCTAAATATAATAAACATAGAAAGATTAATTTAAAATGGCAATAATTAGGATAGTTTGTGTTGTACTACTGTTTCTATATAGTGCCATGCAATGGTGGCCCCTTACCTAGCAGTAGTACCTCTGACTGGTTAATGTTAAAGGCTTAATATTTGGAAGCCTGATATTTTTACTTTACAGTGTTAATTTGAAGAATAGATGCATGTAATAATCATCATCTTATTCAGTCTTTTTAGAGCCTTCTCACAATAACGTTTACATTTTATGTTGAACTGAATATTCAAAACTAAGTATAATTCTTTTTATGTTTGCTTGCATGCATGTGCAAGAAACATATTGCGGCAGCTTGCTGCAGTAGTGAGTTGTGGAGGTGAGGCAGTGTTGTAACCAATGTCAGCAGCCCATTTCGGGGCTGGTCTGTATGGCGCCAGGAAGGTCATGTCAGACAAATCTAATCGATTTCTTTGACTGGGTGACCAAAGTAATAGACCAGGGAGGGGCTGTGGATATGGCCTACCTAGACTTTAGCAAGGCATTTGACACATCCTCGCACAAAGATTAATAATCAAGTTAGCCAGCCTGGGAGTGGGTCCCAGGGTGGTAGCCTGGGTAGAAAACTGGCTGCACAACAGGACACAGAAGGTAATAGTGAATGGAACACATTCTGAAGAAAGGGGGGTTACTAGTGGAGTACCTCAGGGCTCAGTACTGGTTCCAGTCTCATTTAATGTCTTTATAGGTGACATTGCAGAGGGTCTGGAAGGAAAGGTATGCCTCTTTGCGGATGACACAAAGATCTGTAACAGAGTTGATACACAAGGGGGGGTAGAAAGGATGAGAAGGGACTTGGTAAGGTTGGAGGAATGGTCAGACATATGGCAACTTAGGTTCAATGCAAAGAAGTGCAAAGTAATGCACCTGGGAAATAAAAATCCAGGAGAAGAGTACACAATAGTAGGGGAGGTACTAACAACAACAATAATGGAAAGGGATCTGGGTGTAGTCATATCAGATGACCTAAAGGTGGGTATGCAATGAGAAGTCAGTAGGAAAGCCAGGGGACACTGGGATGCATAGGGTGGGCATCACAAGTAGAAAAGGGAAGTGGTTATCCCTCTATACAGACAGTTGGTGAGACCCCATCTGGAGTACTGCATGCAGTTTGGAGACCTCATCTACAAGGACATAGACAGGATGGAAGCAGTCAGAGGAGGGCAACTAAAATGGTCCAGGGTCTACATCAGAAACCATATGAAGAGAGACTGAGAGAGCTTAATATGTATACCCTTGATGAAAGGAAGGACAGGGGACATGATAGAAACTTTTAAGTACCTCAAGGGAATCAACAAAGAGGTAGCATCTTTCAGAAAAAGAGATGTGTAAGAACAAGGGGGCACAATTTAAAGTTAGAGGGGGGATGGCTCAGGGGTAATGTGAGGAAATTCTTTTTCACGGAGAGAGTGGTGGACGCATGGAACCGCCTTCCTGGAGAGGTTGTGGGGTCTAAAACAGTGGAGGAATTCAAACATGCATGGGACAGACATAAGGCAATTATAGTGGGGAGTTGCAGGAAATAGGCTGTTGGTTAACTAGAATCTGCAGCTTATCCAGTAGGTAGGAAAATGGGCAGACTGGGTGGGCCAAGTGGTCCTTATCTGCCGTCAAAGTCTATGTTTCTATGTAATGCAGAATCACGCTGTCCATGACAGCAGTAGTGTAGCTTGCCACCAACTTGAAAGAAACTCGCCGTTGCAATCAGGGAGCACCCCGTCATTAACAATCAGCTGTTTTTGCTGCTGGGGTGGTCCCTGATTGCAGCAGCAAATTACAGGTGCATTGTCTAGTGTCCCATTTAAAAAAAACATGGTGGCAGCTTCTCCGTCAGCCTTTCACAGTCCCCATGGAAGCCGACGAACAGCCGCCCTCCAGTCCCATGAAAGTCAATGGGGTGCCCAATCCCCTGTCAGCATGCCCTCCCAGTTTATTTGCTGATGGGGTAGCCCAATCCCTATCGGCATAATGCCCCACAATTTTTGTGCGATGAGGGGGGTGCCCAATCTCCCTCAGTTCATGTGACTGCCCCCCCAACACTCTGCCGATGGGGGTATCTAATCCCTATCAGCTACAGAGTCCCCCCAAGAAACACTTGGGTGGCATGCTGGGAGCTCACTTCAGCATGCCAAAGTACCTGTAAAATAAGAAAATCTTCCCACATTGTTTTTTTATTTTTTTCCCTGTAAAAGAAAAACGGTCCCTCGTTGAGTCCTGTGTCCCCTCCCCAACTCAAACCCACCCTTTGCGCACCCCACCTCCCCACACACCCCCACCACATACTTACCTCCGGAGCCCGGTGCAATGATATTCGGTGGACCGGGAACACCTCTGCACTCTTCAAAGCTGACCGCGAACTGAAGAAATGCCGGTAAGCTGTATAATGGCATAAATGTTTTTTTTTCAACTTTGGTGCATATCTCAGCCATTTTCATGAATTTTGGCACCAAATTTTCAACATGGGGTTCTTGGGACCCCATCTCATGAATTCAGTGACTGTCATCTGGTTATTAGATCCAGAAAGGTGATTTTGCGGTCACTGCGCAGAATCACCTTTTGTGACTGATTAATGAAATGCCAGTGTCACTGTTCATGAGGAGGGCTCTCAAAATGCCTAAGTTGCAAATTTGGTGAAAAAAATTCCAAAAAATGATTGTGTTACGAGCGTGCATTGTGCAGTTTCGACACACACTTGTAACTTTGTGAATTTGTAATATTTTCACTCCAGATTTTCAGCATTGCTATTTTTTCACACCTCCTTATGGAAAGTATAGCTGTCATTTTTCGCATCCTGGCCAAAATGTGTTTTCACATTTCCAGTGCAGAATAGTGCAGTCGCTGTGGGAAATCAGTGTTCGGGACAGATTAAGAAAATCACAGTGACACTGTTCATGAAGAGGTCCTAAAATGCCTATGTTGAAAATTTGGTGACAAAAGTCCATAAAATGACTATGTTATGAGTGTGCATTGTGCAGTTTCCATGCACACTCATAACTTTAAAATTTTCTAATATTTTCACTCAAATTTTCAACATTGTCAGTTTTGCATACCTCCTTATGAACAGTACAGCTGTCATTTTTCACATCCTGCCCCAAATGTGTTTTCACACATTTGGTCGCTGTGGAAAATCAATGTTCGGGACAGATTAAGAAAATCATAGTGACAGTGTTCATGAGCAGAGGTCACAAAATGCCTATGTTGAAAATCTGGTGAAATAATTCCACTAAAAGACTGTGTTACAAGCATGCGTTTGAGCAGTTTCCACATACACTCGGAAGTTCACGCATTCTTAATATTTTCACTCCAGATTTTCAACATTGCCATCTCTTCACACCTCCTTATGAATGGTACAGCTGTCATTCTGCACATCCTGCCCGTTCGGTGTTTTCGCTCATCTGGCGCAGAATGGCACGATCACTGTAGGAAATCAAAGTTCGGGACAAATTAACAAAATCACAGTGCTGCTGTTCATGAGCAGAGGTCCCAAATGCTTTCATGAGGTGGGGGTCACAAAAGGCCATTTTTTTGTTAATTTGTGTTTTTTTGTTTCAACTATTTTTCCCTCTGGTCATGGCTCATGGAACCTCTCTCAAGCATCCTGTCTGGTTCCTGCCCGCCTGAGGCCCCTCCATACTGTGCCTCCTCTCTCTCCTCCCCTTCCTGCAGCCAGCACCTCTGGTTTAATCTGCCCTGGGTGGGTCACCCCTCCTCTTGGGTGCTCTTGCACGTCATACTCTGGCTTGCAGGTAAGGGCCCGGGTGGAGGACCTGGAAGGCCAGTCAGAGAGAGCTCGGCAGTGGGCATGGGGGACAGGTGCTGTTGCCTGTCCCACAAGCCAGTGTTTTCCCAGTTCTGCACTCTCCACCCCATACATGGTGCATGCCCAATGCTCTGGCGCACGGCAACCCTGCCTCCGTTGGCCATGCTAGTTATGTGCCATCTGGCTTGCTGCAATGCCCCCCGGTCTCCACCAGGGGTTGCTGGCACACCGGCTCATCCCCCCCTTGCATCCCTGGGAGGAGAGCACCATAAGGGCACTCATCCTCAACCCTAGCCCTGCTGACCCCCGGCAGCCCGAGCTTGGTCCCGAACCCGGGTCACCGGCATAGCGCTCGGTGTGGCGTCCAGCGCCTCAGCCCTCAGCAACACTGGGCCGGCACAAAAAGGCCATATTGAAAATTCATAGTGCAAATGCCAACAAATGCCTGGAGCATTAGGGTTTCTATCCATAACGCCCCCACCCTATACAGACTGACAGGCATCAGGGGTGTGCCTTTGGATTGCAGGCTGTAATGCTCATGTAATTCCACCCCCTCACCTTGAAACCAGTGACAGACATCAAGGTGTGCCTTGGACTCTTTGGCCCCAGAGTTCACCCCATTCTCCTTTACTGCACCCATTTCAGTGTATGTCCTTATGAAATAGGGTGACTGTGAAGCCGAACACCCTAAGGCACACCTCAACACTTGCCAGTGTCTGCAGGATAGGGTGAGGTGAAATGCAGTGAGCATTATGGGTGACGACCCAAAAGACACACTTCAATGCCTGTCAATCTCTGCAGGGTAGAGGTGGGATTTGTGAGTTTAATACTTCACTGCCATTCCCATTCTGCATCTGTCTAACTCCTGCATGTCCAATGCTAATATCAGCAAGCAAACATTCAGCATTGACAAATGCTTTTTTTTTTCATTTTACCCTCACATCATACTTTGAACAAAAGCAGGAATGTCATCTATTTATTACTTTTTATATACTACAAATTTTTATTTACGTATTTATTTTAAATTACTTCAACCAGGTTAACCTGATGAGATACAATATCTCATTTTCATGGGAGTTCAAGGGAGAGTAGCAGCAGTCAACATGATAACATAGCCCAGCAGAAATAGATGCATATAAAATAATATTAATGTGGCAAAAATAAACCAGAAAAGTGAGTGCAATCCAAACAGAATTCACAGTAAACCAGCAAAGTAAGGTTGCAGCAAATGAAGAATTAAAGCATTGGTATGCAACTTGATCACCGATTGGGGGGGCGGGGTAAAGGACCAGTGCAAGTACAGGGTGGATAGAGATTTGATTTGAACACTTACAAGCTGGAAACATTCCTCAGCTGAGGCGGGAGTTTATTCCAGGGTTCGAGTGCAGAACAACTGAACATCTTTCTACCATGTTCACAGCTCATCTTGGGAGTTCAGAAGGTTGGTTCTTGCTGAATATAGTGAGTAGGTACTGTTCAACTGTATGAGATGAGCTAAGTGATAGTCAGTATCTCTTCCTTGTGCACAATTGTACAAAAAATAACGGTAGTCATCATGACTGCTTGAAGGGCTTGACCAGTTAAGTTGCTCGAAGAGCAGATAGTGATGGATAGACTATCCATGGGAGAGGATAAATCTACACAATTTATATACATAAAATCAGATAGCAGAAGGAACCCATAGGTCCCTCTAGCCTGTCTTTACTAAAATTTCCATACCACACTAACTATCCTAGTGGGCAGTTTCCATCTTTCCCTGCTATACCATCACAAAGTCCCTTATTTCCCATCTTTTGACATACTTGTCCTGCTGTCCTGTCCCAACCATGCTTAAATCCATGCCATAGTTACTGTGACCACCACTTCTGATGGCAGACTGTTCCACTACTCTCCCTGTGAAGTAGAACTTACTCAAATTTTTCTTAAATTTACCCCTCAGCTGTCTCCAATCATGACCCCTAGTGACTGCATTATTATTTCTTATAAACATAAATATCACTTCTGTTTACCTTATGTATACCTCCAAGAAACATATACATTTAAATCATAGCCCCACATCCCATCTGATCTCCAGTGAATACATGTTTAGATCCTCCAACAGCTCCTCATAGGATTCACTCTGTTGCCCCTGAATTATCTTGGAGACCATGCACTGCACAGATTCCAGTCTATCAATATCCTTCCTCAGATGAGGAACTTTTTACACAAATGATCAAGGGGCAGCAGAATTTTTTGTTTTGTTTTTGGTGGAGCAATATATGATGTCTCCATAGTCGATGGATGGGAGCAAGAAATGCAAGAACACATGTTTCCTCGTGTGAGCACTGAAGCAACATTTAGACCTGCAAAAAAATTTGAGCTTGGGCCCCTATGGCTATTCAGATATGATCAATGTACCTACTGTATGTCAGTGATAAATCAATCCAAATTTCCAGATGTTTGAATATATATCCGACCACTGTTGAATACATTGGATAAATAATTCATCTTTTGAGGGAATACAAATTTATTTGCACTTAGAGCACATCATTTCCACTTAGAACATGTTACTTCCACTTATAATCTGGAAATGCAAAGTACTATATCTTATTAGGAACAACCTAAACCTTGAGTGTTTCTTATGCTGAGCTAAACATAGCACTGTTAACCGCACACACACACACGCACACACACACACACAAAAGATCTGGGAGTCATAATCAACTCAGACTTTAAAAGCAATCAGCATAGCAAAATTACAGCTGAACGGGCACATGGAATAATTGGATATACAAAAAAAGGATTTGCAACTAGGCATAAAGAGGTGATGATGCCACCGTATAGATTGACCTGTGATAGAACATGGAGTCCAGTTCTGGTCACCACACCTCAAAAAGAATATTATTAGATTGGAGGGTGTTCAGAGGAGAATGGCTAAATTGGTTAGGAGATTAGAACATCAGGCATATGAGGAGAGGCTGAGTGAACTCAAGCTATTTTCACCAGAAAGAGAAAACTAAAGAGGAAATGAATCTTGATTCATAATGCCTAAGACACTCCGACCTACTCAAAACACTAGGCTTAAAATTTAGGGACAATGGTGCCTATGCACCAGTGCAGGCCAGTTACTTGTGATAGCTATGTATCTGGCCCATGCACATCTGCACCCATGGGCAGGTGTGGGGGGCACAGCATTCACTACTGCAGCCACCACATGTTGCCTGTCTGTGGCCCCACCACCCTGCTGTGTTAGTGCATGTGGCAGATTGGTGAAGACAGGCAGGCAACCAATTGGATGCCCATCCTGCTCCCAAAGTGTATCCCAAGCTCCATAAGGAGCAGGGGATTGTGGAACACCACCTGTCCCAGGATTCAAATAATAATTGGCCATTATCCCAGTGGCTGCCCCCAACCTTTTCTGCCTGACCAGAGAACTGGGGCAGCATGGCAGGAGGGTTGGCAGTCCCGCTATGGCCAGTGGTTGCAGTTCTTGGAGGGCACGCAATTGCTATGGTAGGGTCCCTGATCACATAGCCTGCACCCTCCCTCACCCAGCGCTCCACACCTTAGTGAATGACACAGAGTAGGGGAATGCCCCTAGCCACTCCCCTGGTCCATCCACTCACATAGCTGTGTGGGTATACAGGGGATCCTGTGTGGAAGGGGTGCATGCCCCTTCTATGAATGATGTGGGGGTCCATGAGATCCCTGATGCATGGTCATCCATCTTAGGGCAGCCTCTGCATTGAAGATACGTGGTGCATAGTCTTAATGCACATACATGCATAGGCCCCATTATGCCAAACACTTGGAGCTGCAAGCTGCAGCCAATGGGCCAACACTGCAATTCTAAGAAAATAAGAAATTACTTCACACAGAGAGTAGTTGGCATTTGGAACAAATTACCTGCTTACATAGTTTATAAGGAATCTGCTGAGAAGATTAAATTAAATGTAGATAAACATATGAGCACAATGTGTTTAAATGGGTGCTGAATACCCACAGTCCAACTTTATAAGCCTATGGTTTTCTTTCTACTGCACTGCCTATAAACATATGAATCTATGAAATGTTAAACAGAGAACAGTGGGCCAGATAAAGGGAAAAGGGCAGTTTTAAGCTAAAACAAGGTAAATATTGATAAAAATATTTAAAATAGTGTGTTATATATTAATGCATTGGGGCCTATGCACTATTTGCACCACATCCCCCTACGCGGTACACAGCTGCACTGCATAAGGGGATGCAGCAGGAAAACATGCCTTCCGTGGCCATATGGCATGTACAACAAGCAGGCACATGCAACAGGCATTTGTATATGGGTGCTGCACTGGTACTACGCATGGCTGAGAGAGCGTGGTCATGGCCAGCATGCATGCGCTGCACACATAGATGCACAACATATGATATGACAGCAATGTGCATAGGGGATTGGGCACACCATTACACCATGGAGAACCCTTCTGTAAGCCCATTACACTCATGTCCAGCACACACTCCTAGGTAGGCCACCCTAGTTGCCACATGGCATGGCCTCTCTGGTGTGACCCCTGTCAGGGCAGCGTGGGGTAGCCACATGGCATGCTCCCTGCATGCCGATCATCCACACCCTTGCCCCGCTGCAGAGCCCAAATGGAGCGTCTAACCATACCCACCACACAGATGCAGGTTATCAGCAGACATGTTGTTTATTGTTGTTGCTTATTGTCACCATGGGGCAGTACATCATTGGTGTGCCACTCTGTGAAAACTGGCCCCTGCTGCTGCTACCATCCTGAGATAGAGGCACACCACATGGTAGTATAGCACCGGCAACCATGGTACCAGCATCCCTATTGTATCAGCCCTCCTTCTGTGAGTCCCCCCCTGGTCCCTGGCATGCTATCTTTGAGGTCCTTTTCCAACAAGATAAGATGATGCAGCAGTCCATGTAACCCTGCAAAAGAAGGAAGTCAGAGGTAGCTTAAAGGTGGGAGGCACATGTGGATGCAATATGGAGAATGGCCCAGAGGGCATGGCCTCAGGGTGAATAAGTATCTGCCTCAGGGGACGCCACCATGGTCCAGTAGACCTCCATTTCATCCCTGTACCACCATCCCATGAGCAGCATCCACAAGGGGATCCAAAGGTTGGCGTGCCCTGAGTTTGTCATTGCCACCCCAATGGCCCAGTTCTGCCTCACCTTCCACAACAGGGTGATGCACCCCAGCCTTCCAAAGTAGTTTTGTGGAGACACAAGCATGTTGCCACAATGAGTGTCACAACCATGCATACAACACCCTCACCTCACTACCCGTAGGATGTGGCATACCTACCAACCCTAGCACTCCCAGATTCCATAGGTCCTCCCATCCCAATAGGTGAGGGCAATCAACCATCTCAACATCTGGGTTATGTTCCCCACTCCTGCAGCCCTGGCTGCCATAGGTTTCACTGGTCTCGCATCTGTAGTCCCAGATAGTGCTGCACCACTGGGTGGGCCTCACACATGCAGTTCCTGCCCTGTCCATGTAACTACTACTGTTGGTGGTGCTTGCTGTGCCCTGTGTGTGGGCTGCCTGGTGCTGAAGTCCATATATGGTGGGATCACAGAACATGGCCACACACTGTCTGCCCACCCTGTGTGTGTGTGCTTTGCATAGTTACGCACATGTTTCTGCCCCCCCCATGCCACTGACTGTGCTGTGCGCATGTTGGTGCATTGCGCGTGCATCAGGCTGCTTCTGTGCCACATATGGGCTTACTGGCTGTAAATCAATTCTGGGGACAGACATTGCACCTTTGTACATAGGCCCCATTATGGATTACAGTGGAATAACACATTTATTTCCATGACACTCATGAGTTATAGTTCTTACCACTCACTAGTGGAGATAAATGTGTTATTCCTATGCAACCATCATGTATTCTTCATTTATTTATTTATTTATTTATTTATTATTTATTTATTAATATCCAGGATTAACACCTGTGAGCTAAAAGCTCATTACATAGGTTCCATATCAGAGGAATTATTATACATGAGGACAAACAATACAGGAAGGGGCTAAAATATACAATAACAGATATAAATACAGATAAGATGCTAATACAGACAAACTACTGAAAAATATAAAAACAAAAATCATTAAGGAAAATGAAACTGTAGAAATATACAAGCATATCAGGATGGTGTACAATAGAAGCACAAAAGGACAGACAAAGCTGTAACACATGGCATTGTACAATGTATGCCACGGGTCACCCAGGCGTAACAATACAGTTGATTGGGAGACAAATGGAGCAGGATGGAGGCACAAACAGAGGGAAGGGGAGAGGTAGATTCAAGGGTAGGAACGGGGCAAGATAGCAATTGAGGGTGAGAGGAATGTGAGGAGAGGGGTGGGAAGGTAAGGGTGGCAGGGAGATTGGAAGGAGAGGTATACCAGTGGGGAGCAAGAGGCCAGGGGTAGTGGGTCTAAAGTTGTTGACTCCTAGTGGAAGCAGTTACAGCTGGCTGAAGCAATAAGATACTGTCTGAGTAGTCGCTTAAAAGAGCCCAGCGTTGGAGCCGAGGAGATGTTGACGTGAAGTGACATACAACACCAGTGGGGATAAAGGTACCCAGATACATTTGTTTATCACACCATCTAGCTTCCATATAAACATTTTTCTAAAGGTTAGATATGTCAACATGATTATTCTCCACGTAAGATCCAGTCAGAGAGAAACCTTCAAAATGCTGATGACTACACAATAGCCCTGTCCTGCTCTGCTCTGCTCTGAAGTCAGCTGCTGACCTCAAAGAGAACTCTACACTGCAAGAGTAATCTTGTGTTTGCTGAGATCCCCGAACAAATTTTCAACAGCAACCAAGGCTTGTGAAAATTCAAATTTACTTGTGCAATGTGCAATAAATTATAGAAAGCCTCCATAAGAAATATTGTAAAGTGCAGATTTAATTTTTTCAGGGGCTGAGGAAGTATAACCCTGAAATATGGCCAGCTGTCTCAGTATTTGCTCAGTTAGAGCTTTGTCAGAGGGCGAGTCTCTGTACAGCACTTCCTGTTAAAAAAGAGGACCCCCACAAAAGGCTGCCAAGTTGATGCATATACATGATCCCTAGTAAACTTTAACTGGCTCATACCAGATGTATCAGGGTATTTAATGTGCTAGATGTAAGGGACAATAGTATCCAAGTTTGTAGACAGTGCATTTCTTAACACCTACTTACCTTTGTGCCCACGGGTTGTCTCCCAATACCTTAATGCAATTAATGTGAAAATCAGAGGTTCTGGAGTGAGTCAAACCACGACAAGAGGCATTTAAAGTTTGACCCCCGATAAAAGGTGTTAAATATAATGTGCAATCACATCTAAGTTTAAAAACAGTGCACGTTATAACATACAATTACCTTTGTGTCAACAGGTTGTCTCCCAGCCCCTTAGTACATTTTTGTAGAAAATCATTAGTTCTGGTGGGAGTCAAACCATGACACATCAGCATAAACTCTAACTCTCAAAATACCCAAAAGTGCTAACTGCTGCTGCATGAAACAGGAGCTTGTTGCTTAGTACATGTAAACAAAAGATGCAGAATAGTAATACTAGAAATGTCTCTGCCTTCACAGACATTCACATATTAAGATTTACATTACATTAGTAATCAAGAAAAAGGTGAAAGTGAGAATACTAAGGTTGTAAATGCCATCTGGTCCAATCCCCCATTGTCC
Source organism: Neoceratodus forsteri (assembly GCA_016271365.2). Taxonomy (NCBI): domain Eukaryota; kingdom Metazoa; phylum Chordata; order Ceratodontiformes; family Ceratodontidae; genus Neoceratodus; species Neoceratodus forsteri. The sequence goes on from CM028132.1 coordinate 731,229,414, forward strand.
AGATGTGACTCCAATAACCTGTATGGTGATCTGGATGGCAAATAACATTACAGCACCTACTGCTGAGTATTCTAAGATGACACAACTAGAAAAAGAAAAGAAAAACAAAGAACATGAATACAATGGTTGAATTTGCATCACATCACTTTTTAACACCTTTGCAAAACTATTTTAATATACAGAGCTCGATTCTCAAAGCTCCTAGCATGGCGCAAGGGGCTTGCACCACAAAGAATGGTGCAAAGTGCCCCTTGCGCCAAAAGATGCGCTGGGAGCGATTCTCAATTGCAGCCTGCATCAACCACAGGCTGACTGCCTCAAACGGAACTTGCACCACCAGTGCACCCATAAATGGGCTGCGGCATGAGACGTTATGTAACCTAAGTGTATCTATGTTAAATGTTCCCTTTACTGCACCTGTAATGTTATCCTCTGTTTTAATCTGCACTGTAATAACTGTCTTGATGTCTGCCCCCCGTGATGAGGTGCATTTGTAAATGAGTCTCTGACTCAAAGGTTGTAAACCCGATTTGTAATGAATAAACAAATAAATGAAGGGGCTTGCAGAAGACACAGGCTACCATATCCCCTAATGTGGGATTCTCAGAACTGTAGTACTGTACCCTTAGAACAGCCAGGGCTGGTCTAAGGGTACTTAGAAAATCCACCTTTGGGTGAGTTAACATGTTAGTGGCAATGTGCCGTGGTCCCCCCACTCCAGCCCTGATGTCGTCGGTATACATATGTAATAAAAAACCCGTCCTGGTGGTCTAGTGGCCCCCTTCCCTGATCCTTGATGTCACCCAGTATAATACTATTCAAGACATCCCCCTTCCCTGGTGGGCTAGTGGTCCCCCACCCCAGCAGGTTGTACCACCACCCCACTCTCCCATCCCAAAACAGAGCCGGTGACTGACACAGCTCTCCTCTCCGTGGCCAGCCACTGACTGAACTGTCACAGAATGCTTGCTGTAAAGTGTACACACAGTGCATACACTTTACAGTAAGCACTTCATAACAGTTCAGTCGGCGGCCGGCTGGGGATGTGAGAGGATAACTCTGCCGACCACCGGCTCTGTGTCGGGATGGGGGCAAGGTGGTGGTGCTACCTGCTGGGGTGAGGGCCACTAGCCCACCAGGGAAGGGGGGTGCCTTGAATAATAATAGACCGGGCAACATCGAGGATCGCAGGCCACTAGAAGACAAGGCAAATTTTATTTAAAAAGACGCCCATCCCGGATGTTTTGGGCACTGAACATATTAAAATTTCATATAAAACTCAATCAATAAATTTTATATACACAAATAACACAATATTAGATGTAAGTATATAATGCTACAACAATTATTATGAAATTTATAAATACTATCCTCAATGATAGCTACTAACTCAGAAATAGCCATGGACCAGTTAAGGCGTAAAAGTCAGGAATCGGGATAAGGCTATAAAGCAAAGTCTGGGAAGGCCTGATTATACAGGAAGGCCTTGAGGCAGGCTTTTAATACCTCAACAGAACACCAGGAAAGGAGGGTGTCTTGAATAATAATATACCGGGTGACATCGGGGATCGGGGAGGGGGAGCCACTAGACCACCAGGGATGGGGAGTATATTTAATAATATAACAATCAGGGATCAGGGGGGCACTAGACCACCAGGGATGGGACTTGACATAGTTTATCAGGGGATTGGGGATGGGGAGACCACTTGCCTTTGCTGCACGGAGCCTGCGGCAAACCCCTCCCGTGCACCTTGTATTTGTTGCATCAGAGAGGTTGCAGCAAGTTTGGGGACTTAGGTGCTGGGACCCCTCCTGTACCAGAATCTGGTGCAGGGTCCCTGGCTTCAATGCAAGTTGCTGTTTGCCACAGCTTGTGCCAATCTCAGCCTATTCTGAGAATCGAGCCCACAGTGTTTAATAAATACAGTTCTCAACCAATATTGTCAAGCCTTTCCTGGCCCTGGTGGGCCTTGCATCTTTAGTGGGGGGTGTGGGATGTTTTTTGAGGGGGTAGATAAGTATGTTAGATATGGGTATAGAGGAGAACACTAAGTAGTTTCTATGGGAAAAACTCACAAGTGTCCTAATTGGCTGAGTGTCACTGAAATTGGGTTTATAATCATTTCCATTATGTCTAAAGAAATGGTTTCAAGTCCCAGAACTAATTCAAACCTACTGGTTTGAGAGAATCCAGGGTGTAAATCCAACAGCTGTTTTTTTTAACTAGTTTGGTCAAACTATGCCCAACTCTTCTGGTTGGTGGAACTCACTCGAAATCTATGAATCAAAGTCTTGTAGTGATGATCCATGATATTCCTTGGAAAGCATTCCCACTGGGTATCTGTTTCTTCTTTTGTGATGCTTCTCAGGTGTTCCTGTATGCGTACTATGAGGGGGTTATGTTTTGCCCCACATACATGTTGTTAAAGCTATACCAGAAAGCATAAACAACAAAAGAGGTTGAGCAAGCAGTAAATTCTCTGACCTCCATACTGTTTCTCGTACCCTCTATCTCAAAGTTTTACTTGTATTGCAGTGTTGACAGACACTGTAATGGCCACATTTCAACCTTCCCTTCGGCTGCCTTCTTAGCCAGTCACTTCAGTAACCATCTCAGTCTTGAAATCACTATGGATGAGTTTGTCCTTTCAGTTTTGACCTTTTCTAAAGGTCACTGTGGGGACTATTCCCACTTCCAGTGCTAAGCATGGATCGCCAAGTAATATGGGCCAGTTTTTTAACATCATGGGCCCAATATTCAAAGATGAGAACACCCACTCGCAAAGTATGCAGGTGAACTAATCTGGGTTTGCACTGGCGCTCCCAGCCAGACCATATTCAGAAGCCCTGGGAGTGCCAGTGAAAACTGGCAGTACCAAGGTTCTATAATGCTACTGTACCTGTGCAAATGAGGAGGCCCCCATGCATATCATCACAGCGGTATCTTCAAAGGTTTGTGAGGGGATGGTAACCAGCCTCCAACGCAGCACTATTTACAACCACCAAAATACGCCTCTTAAAAGGGCACTAAGCCCATGCCCCCACCCATCCAAAGGCGGAGTGGCTGTACTGCAGCCATTCGCTCCCAATTACCTGAACCTCAACATTACCAAATACCTGGTGCCCAGTGGTCCTCCCTCCCCCTGATTGCCCATTGTAGCATAATACACATATCCCTGGTGTCCAGTGGTCCTCCTGATTGCCCATTGTAGTATAATACACATATCCCTGGTGTCCAGTGGTCCCCCGATTGCCCATTGTAGTATAATACACATATCTCTGGTGTCCAGTGGTCCTCCCACTTCCCCAATCACCCATTTAGTATAATACACATATCCCTGGTGTCCAGTGGTCCCCCTGATTGTCCATTGTAGAATAATATGCATATTTCTGGTGTCCAGTGGTCCCCCACCCCCTCAATCACCTGATTTCATAGTCACATAATTTCCTGGTGGTCCAGCAGTTCCCTTCCCAATACCAACCCCATCCAGACCAGGTGCAATGGCAGCAGCCAGGTTGGGTGGGGGTCTGTTGAGGGGAGCACTGGACTACCAGAAAATCATGCGAGTATGAGACTGGGAAATCAGGAGGTTGGGAGGACCACTAGACTCCAGGGATATCTGTTTAAGTTTACAACAGGAGACACTGCAAGGAGCACTAAGAGTCTGCTGTGTCCCATGCACATAATAATGGGCACGCAAATGGTCCATTAGCACCTTGCATGCCCAATGGATTCATTTGCATACTTGGGCAGAATATAGCCCACTGGAGTCTTGGCGCTATCCCATTTTGGGCAGTGCTATTCCCTGTTGGCTATAGACAGGCCAGGTCCATGTCAGGGCAGTGCAGTTTCACTTAGCGCTACACTGGCACAGTCCAATATCCAGTTGGATAGCCCCATCTGCTATCTGACTGAATACAGCAGCTGCTGGGTCAGGTACAAGCACAGAGCTCCTATTTGAATACCCAGACCTATTTTACCATCTACTGAGTTGTAGTCCAGTACTAATGCGGTTGGCTCCCTCTCTGTTGTAACAATTATTTTGTGGTCAAGCAAGTTGTTACTATTCTGAGTACTCGCTCTTACTTTTGCTTGTTCCAACAAAGCAGAGTCATAGCCAATTTCCAGTAAGCTCTGAGTCTCACCAGCTTTCTTTTCAAAATCCTGACCCTGGGGCAATTCCTCCTTATTCCGAGGTACTGCCCATATGGTATTGAGTTTATGAGAGATCTGGGATGTACACTATTTGCTCTAAGGATAGTGTCAGTTGAAGTACTGTAGATTTATGACAACCTTTCAGCTCCACTTTCTGCAGTCATTTTTTGATAGCATGATGCTTAGGAAGTTAAGGCTGTCTGTGCTTATGTTGCAGGTAAACCTCAAATTGAGTTTATTGTAGTTTAACCATTCTATTAATGATTTTGCTTCTGTTTCCATTCCCCGCTGCACTCATACCACATTGCCAATATATCTATACCACATAATTATGTGACACTGTGACAGGGTTGAATAAGGCCCTGTCCCATTTGTTATGCAGAAAAAGTTAAACACAAGGATCTGTTCTAGCCACTCCTTTTCTGTCTCTTGTCTGTCTGGTTGTGCAACCAAATGTTCTTGTGAGACCTAGGAACTGATGATTCTGGTGGTCCTACGATTTTCCGCCTCTCACTATCTCTCAACCTTCACTTGCTGTTTCTGTCTTTTCTTCCCCTTGCATATCTGCAGTTATACAATATATGTGAATCTGTTTGTGAACCTGGCATCCCTTTGTTTGAAATGTATATACAGTAGTTATACTGTTGAAATGATTGCAAAAAGGTATTTGGCATTTAGGGAGTTAACCTGAGATGCAATTTTAGCTCTCTCAGGCTTGTTCACAAACTCTTTTGCAGAGCTGGCAACTGGAGGTCAGTTCTGGGACACCATGTTCTATTTTGTTGCATCTGCAAGGAAATTGACTAAGTTCTAATACATTTTGTGAGAAACAGGTGTCTCCTTAATGAGCTCAGGATTAAGAAGTTAATTATCAGGCAAAGACTTGTTATAAAAAGAGTTGCAATATTGTTGCTAGAGAGACTGAGAATTGGAATTGAAAAGAAACCCTCAGATGAAGGACTTTTGTTTTCTCTGTTTGTTCTGCCTTTGTATATCACTATCCTGAACCCTTTTTTATTTTTATTCTACTGTTATTGATAATAATATAAAGCTACTTGAGAATTTTGCAACTGCTCCTGGTCTTCCTATGCTTCCTGACCTGTGCCTCGACGACAGGTATGCATGTGGGTTAGCTGTTACATTATATTACATACCATATACCTCTCCCCAAAGACCCAGGAAAACATTAGCAAAAGAAGTGGCCACTGAGGCCCCCATGAGTGAACTACAAAGTTGCAGAAAAAATTCCCCCTTAAACCCAAAGTTGTTATGGCACAATGCAATTGACAAAACTTCAAATATGAAGGGAGTAGGGAACTGATTTTCCTTTGCATTTTAATTCAAAAAGAATTCACTGGCACTAATTCCATCAGTTTGCCTGCTACTGGTACAAAGAGACTCCACATCACTCTGTACCCCAAGATAGTCATTGTGTTGGGGAATTCAAGACAATGATTACACTGGAAACAAGTAATTGCACACCAGGGGTCAGATATTTAAAACTTTGCGATGGGTGCAAACTGAATGCACTGCGATTGTGCCACATTTGTGCTGAACTGCTATATTCAAAAGGCCAAATAATGCTGGCACAATGTGTTAGCGCCGGCTCTAAAAGATAATGTATGCATGGTGAAAAGTGGGGGGCAGGGACATGCATGCAGGTGCAATGGTATATTCAAAACTATAGCACCACGCAACATACATTAGCGTAACATGTAGCACGGCACAAATTATCCGCTATGAAAAGTATTCTTAACTCTGGGCAAGCCAAGGATGGGGGGAGCATGGAAACAGCAGCAACAGTGAACAAGGATGTATGCAGCCAATGAGGAGGCAGCAAGGGTGGGCGGCCACCCTGGGCCGCTCCATATGCACAGGCACCCACACTGTGGAATACAATGCCTCAACATTTCTTGGAAGCTAACAATCATGCACATTATACAACAGAGCTACAGCAGCAAACTAACTGTGTTGCTATATGTGAATTGTGTGTTGTTGTACGTTGTCTGTATTTATTGCACACTGCATCATCACATGTAGTGGCTCTGGGTCATTCCTGAAAATGGGCCATGGCCCACTGTGGCTACCTGGTCAACACAGTGATAAATGCATATGAAAGTATTCAATAACTGGCAGTGCAGCCATACAGCACACATATCCAGTCCCCCCATTGGGGTACACCAGCACACTCCAGTTCACACATGCAGCACTGGGGAACTGGAGGATGTTGAGGGAAGGGTGCAGAGGTTGCCAGACTGTACCATATAGTGGGTTTTGCCACAAGGCTGGGGCCATCCCCACAGTGCACATGTTCCAGTGTCGGGAATACCCCGACACCGGTGTGCATGTCTGATGATATGTGTCACCCCCTCGAGGCACATACCTCACATCTGTATAGACACCATAGCCAGCTATGTGTATGTTACTGTGAGTATCCCATGCCAGTGGTGCAATGTGTGTGGGACACAGGACAGCATGGCAGTGGTGTCCACTATTAGAACACACCTGCCAGCTGGTCCTGTCACTGTGTGGAGAGCAGCAGTCATTGATGCCTGACACACCATAGGCATTGCTGTGTCCCTCAATCAACTGACCACTATGTTACTGTATCATCTACTATGCACTATAACAGGGACTACTACATGTCCATTGCATGCAGCACCAACACCCACGACTGTGGTGCTAGTCCCCTGGGGCACACTAGACTCTGCTGCTGTGTACAGACGTAGCCTGCAGCTACTGACATGTTTCTCCAATCTGACATACAGGTGGTACTGTGGGGAGACCCAGCCTGCAGCTATTAACTTTTTGTTCCAGTCTGACCTACAGGTGGAGCTGTGTGCACCCTGCAATGACGCCGGGCAATCCACATGGATCTACATGCAAATCAGGCAATAATGACATTTTAATGTAGCTGTTTGCCCATGGATTGCCTAAGTAGGCTCATTTGCATAGCACTTTTGACTATAGCAAAATTTTGCACCGGGCAAACGTGTGCATGCCAAGCAAACGGGTCTGCTCCACACAAAACTGTCAGAACCATAGCACAGTTCTGCAGTATTTGGTCTGCACTGTTGTTTGTAGTTTTTGTAAATCCACTGCTTTGCTAGCACACACATTGGCCACGTAGTTCACCTTTGCCTTACTCCACATCTGTGTGCACTGAGTTGCTGTTGTAGATTGCACTGCCCGGTTGCTATATTCTGAGCTGTCTTATTTGCCAGGCTATGTTTGCACTGCACTCAAGGCCCTGTTTGCACACCATCATTTGCATGCTATATTCAATTGATTTAGCCCCGGGGCTATTCTTTTGAATATAGCATGCAAACGGTTCTGGGCTATTTTTGTATGCTGTGCAGTGCTAATTTTGCCCTGGGGCTAAGTTTTGAATATCTGGCCCCATAATGCAAGGTTTATTGAACTAACATTATATACTGCATTAGCCCCAGCTGCCAAACTTACAAGGTGCCAGTAATGATCAGTCACCTTCCTTTGGAAGGACAAACCAGATAGGCATCATGGAGGTTTCAGCACTTCATTTCAAGGTTCATCGTTCCTCACCCTCCACCTTTCACAATCTATCATATATACACTTTCCATTAGCTGTTATCTTTACAGAACTTCATATAAGGTAATCTTTCGTTGGGTACATTTCTGTATTTTTCCAGTCTGAGACTGCACATTTTACACATGTAGCTCTTGCTATCTCTAATTTTGTTTATATGTTCAGCAGTAACAAGCTGTGCATGGTGTACTAGCTACCAACTCTATTTTTGCAATAGCAAGGACATTAGCAAGAAAAGAAGAATGCCTTTAGTACAGAAATAATCTCATTAACCTCTTTGCTGTCTCCTGCCAGTACTTTACAATATGCCAAATTGTCATATTCCTGCAATACCCCATTTGACGCATGCAAAGCACATACATTACCATCCATCACTGATCCCAAATTCCTAACAGTACTCAAGGATAAACTGGCACACATTTCCAAACACTCCTGGCTCCCTGACAATTTGGACAATACCACCTTAGCAGGTGACTGTCTTGTAAAAGGGCAGGTACCCTACCTTTATCACTATCCCCCAATGGCTTGGTAATTGTAGTAAGGACATAGCCTCCATAAGCACAACAAATAATGTCATGGCCTTAATTTTTTGGGGACTTGGATTTCTCATTATTGACTTCTACCAGTTCATTGATTTTAGCTTGAGTTTCTTTTTTTACACTGAATCTTTTTATTGAGTAGGTTTCACATTTTGAAACGATTAAATTTTTACATAACAACAACATTCCATGTGATACATACACAAACAGTGCCTACTACAAGTTTGGTTATACAAAGTCATTGGTTATACATACAGGGTACTCCATGTTCTAAATTGCCATATTTGCTATATTTCTCTAGTACAGGTAACAGAAAATAAAAAATTATGAGACTTACCATCCGTAACTTTAGATTTCCAAGTGTGGTGGAAGCGGAGAGTCATAGGATGAAGCTGTGTACAGATTGAGGGGAAAGGACTTTGTTCACCAGATGTATAACATATGTTTTTCCCATGGCTGCCCATATGTTGGTGAACTCTGGTATCTGGAGAAACAATATACATTTGAAAACTATATATTAAGCATCATCTAAAATGTGCTTCAAGGGGGTCTGAGTTTGTCTTTTAGATGTTTGTTCTTCTGACCTATGCCATATGTATTAACATGTGCAAGATAGGGGGCCCATATTATCTCATATTTATGTACATTTCATTTATTGAGGCACATAATCTTCGTCAAGGATGTTACTTTCTCTACTGTGCCTAGGCACTCCCTATAAGAGTGGATGTCGGTGGATCACCACCTTGATAGGATTAGCCTTTTCACCTCAACTGAGGCCTGGAACAGCCATAGTTGTTGGGGTTTCTTGAGGTAACTGTACTGTGAGAATAGGCCTAATATCCACACTTGGGGGTCCAGGGGAATGGAAATGTTTAGTATTTTGGAGCAGTGCTGTGCCACAGATGATCACAGCCCAAGGATATGAAGTTAGCCTGCTTAGGGGCCCTGGCACCTCCAACAGTTGTCATGCGGTAGTAAGCCAATAGATTTGAGCTGGGATGGGGTACGGTACAAAAGATGCAGTACTTTGTTCTGAATAAGGAGGCTTCTCTGATCATTGCATGCCTGGTGGGCCTGCACCCAGCATTGCTGCCATTGTTGTTCTGAGATCTGGGTGCCTAGATTATTTTCCCATTTATCCCGTGTGGGTAGGGAAGGATTCAAAGCACTATCTCTCATTAGACTCTGAATACTCCCTGCCAGCCCCTGGTTCTGCTTCACCCATTTTCCTACAGGCATGGGCGAGGTGTCTCAAGGTCTTGTAGGACCGAAATTGAACTGCTCACCCACTCCGTTCAGAAATTCAGCCTATGGTCAATACAAAGAAAGGGATTACTACAGATGGGGATATGATGTTTCGGATTGAGGCATAGTTTCGCTCCCATTCCTACTTTTTGCCAGGCCCTATGGGATTCTTTGATAGTGAGCTATCGTTGGAATTGGCTAAGGAGGTGATGGCCCAGATAGGCTGGTAGTGGTGTACCTTTTAAGATATCCCATTCTATTACTACCCATGCCAGGGCAGAGTGAGTGCTGTTCTGAAACCATTTTATTGTCTTCGCTGTGATGAAAGCTAAAGAGCACTGGGCAAAGTCGGGAAGGTTCCAGCCACCTCTCCTCCAGTGCGCTCATAACTTGGCTCTACTGAAAGGAGGAGAAGTGCCCCACAAGAATTTTCCCAGAATATTGTTTAACTTTTTTGCCCATCTTTTGGGAAGAATCACCCGTCGGTGGGAGAGCAAGTAATAGACCCTGGGGTATCCATCAGCTTAACCAACGCTATTTTTCCCTGCCAGAGACAGTGTTAAGTGCTCCCACCATAACAGATCTTTCTGAATGGAATCCACCAAGGGTTTAAAATTTATATCAACCAGGGAGTTCAAATTAGGGAAGATCATTACACCCAAATATTTTATCCCTGCATGGGCCCACGCCAACCCCATGGTATTAATCCCGTCCACTAATACCTTCTTGTTAAGGGGTAAGTGTTCAGACTTAGAGACGTTGATCCTAAGACCTGAAATGCTCCCAAAGAAGGTTAAAATATTTAGGATGTGTGGGAGACTCTGGGAAATGTCACCTGTCAGTATGAGGCGGTCATCTGCGTACAATTTCATGTGTTTTTTTTTTACCTATTGTGATCCCCACAATCTGGGGATTATTTCTGATGGCTGCCACCAGAGGCTCCATTGCCAGGATGAATAATAGCGGTGACAGCAGGCAGCCTTGTCTTGTGGCGCTGTGTAGGGCTAAGGGGCCTGACATGGTACCATTTGTTAGCACTTTTGCCCGGGGACATTTGTACAAAGTTTGAATCCATGTTGCAAAGTACAGGCCAAAATTATAAATGTTAAGGACTGCATACAGGTATTCACACTTCACAGAGTCAAATGCTTTTTCAAAGTCTATGGCCACCGCTACTACTGGAGTGGGAATCATAGCTGTGGCCTGCATGAGGGATATTATAGATTTAATATGATCTGAACTAATTCTGCCCTGCACAAATCCCATCTGCGATGGATGAGAGATGTTTGGGAGACATTTTTCCAGGCGCAATGCCAGAATCTTGGCCAGAATTTTGGCATCTGCATTTATTAGTGAGATTGGCCTGTAACTAGCCGGGATAGTATGGTCTTTCTCTTCTTTAGGGAGGACTGTTATAATAGCTTCATTTAACATACCTTGGAGTTCCCCATTCCTGTGGGCTTCATTTAACATAGATAACAATGGGGGGCTTATAATGTTTTGGACCAACTTATAAAAATCTACCAGATAACCATCATCCCCAGGGGCCTTATGTGGGGCCATACAGAGAATCGCCAGTTTCACTTTCTGTTTCAGTGACTGAGTTTTCCAGAGCTTTCTTTTGGGCCGCAGACAGCTTGGGGAGGGGGAGCCTGGCCATGAATCCCATAAATTTCTCCAGGTCCAATTTCATCTGGGAGGAGTATAGTTTGGAATAGAAGTCTGCCATAGTTTGATTTATTAATTTCTGGTCCGAGGTTAGCTTACCCATCTTATCTTTCATCTGTCGGATGGATCTCTCTCTGCCTGTCTCTGCTTAAGCATGTAAGACAACAATTTACTGACTTTCTCCCCATCTACCCATTATTTGTACTGGGTCCTCTGGAGGCATAGCTCGGCCTTTCTAGTAACCAGACTGTTAATTTTCAGTCTTAGCACAGTGAGTTATAACATTATTCAGGGTCATTTAAAGCCCGGAGGTTGAACTTATATTGGGTTTCCAAACCTTTGAGCTTGGCCCTCTAGCTAGCTAATTCTTTTCAGGTTGTCTGCACCTATGTAAGGCAAACTAATTATTTTTCCCCTAAAAGTAGCCTTATAAGCCTCCCATATATTAGCTGCTGAAGCCAAACCTATCAGGTTGTCCTTGAAAAACAGTTCAGATTGTATCTTAAGCCAGGGGATGAAGTTCTTATCCTGGAGTAGGAGTAGGAGCAGATCCAGCCGCCATAACAGGGATTTGCTAGGGTGTGGATTTATCAGCAGGCTCAACACTACTGGGGCATGGTCAGAGCTGTACAGTGGTGAAATTACAATGCTAGTTGTGGCTGATGTTGGGTCCAGGGATGTGAGCCAGTAGTCCAGTCTGCTGGCTATAGCCCTCAGGGCAGAAAAGAGCGCAAAGTCATGGTCTGTGGGATGCACCAGGCACCAAATGTCAGACAGTTGGTGTAGTGCCATAAGCTCTTTCAAGGCTTGAAGGGAATGGACATGAGGTTCAGGTTTAGCATTTGATTTATCTGTTAGATAGTCCATTGCCAAATTAAAGTCCCCCCTACACTTGGATTATCAAATGACATATCCGTAATCTGGTGGGATATCATGTTAAAGAACGCTGGGGTGTCTTCTCTGGGGGCATAAACATTGGCCAGTACCACTGGACCCGTCGGTGTGGATACCTTTAAGATGACCCATCTACCTTCTTTGTCTGTGTGCACCTCGATGGAGTGCCATTGCAATTTGTGGTGCAGTAAGATCGAGACACCTAATTTGGCTGATCCTGAGGTATTATGAGCTTCCCATCCCACCCATTCCCTTGCAAGTTTTTGTGCCTCTTTCATATTAAGCTTAGTTTCCTGCAGAAAGGCAATTTGTGTTCCCAGTTTCTTCAGCCTAGTCAAGATCTTTTTCCTTTTTGTCGGTGAGTTTAACCCCTTCACATTCCATGCTGTTGCTGTCACATCTTGTATGCTAGACATAATCTAAGTGTCTCCATCTTGTGTATTGATAAAAGGGCCCATTACTGTCACACACTTTCATGTAGTTGTTTTCCACAATACCAAAATACATTCCAATCTACATCTTAGTCTCATTACAGCAGTTCTCGCTACCCTACTACCCTGTACCTGTTGTTGATAAAAACCCTGTGTAACCTTTGATATTTCCTACTTTACTTTTATTCTTTTTTACCTGTACCTTCATGCTATGGTGTCTGCACCCATGAGCAGTGCTCCTTAGGATGGAAATCCAAATGCCTGGACTGCTGGGGTGCCTTTTCACCAGTAACTTGCACACCTAAAATACCTTGAACTGTATTAACACTGTTAAATAAATAAATGAGAAGAAGTGTAAGATAAACCATAAAAACATTTCTATAATGAGAGATTGAGATACCTGCAACCACCAAGAGGTAGGAATCCTCTTTCTTCCTCCATTGGTCAGTTCAATCCCCTCTGGGAGGAGTGTAACTGGTGATATCCCTATACCTCATAACTCACTTTCCCATGACTGGTACATAGTTGATAGCTGTGGTATGGGGCTCCTGTGGACCTTGGACCACCTAGTGCTCTATACTTTACACCCCTTACATCCCTATGAATTATGAGTGGGTTGGCGATGCCCATCTTCTCTCCACAAATGCCCCGCTGCCCCAAAGCAGTTCAGGAGGGGAGAAGGCAGTTGGCAGTTTGAAGCTGTCCTTCTTCTGGCCTGATCCGAGGTGTATAGTATGCCCTTACATGCACTCACCCTTTGTGTGTTAGGATAGCCCCCCACCACCGGGGAGCATTAGATCAATTGTCTGGTGCACTGTGGGTGTTTAAAGTAATGGGGCCCTTTGCCTCCCTATGCTTGGCTGGGGGGGAGCACTTCGATTTGATAGTGGGTATCCACTCCTCAGCTAGGGGTGGCTCATCCACAGAGTTAGTATGGGCTAGGAATGAGTCTCCTGAGGTGCATTTGTAAACATAAGTCTGCATTTCTAGACCGTGAGCTATCAGATGGCCTCCATTCCTGCCCCCCTAGCTCTAGATGATGGAGGTAGTAGACCCCTCAAATAAGCGCTCTCATTGCCCCCCTGATTTGCCTCTAGTGGTTGACTCCTCAGACTGCTAAGGGAGTTATCCATGCAGCCACATGTACTCCTCCAAAGCAAGGAAGCAACTTGTTCAGACTAGAAACATCACTACTATTAAATTAGGTCTGGCAATGTAGTAACAAAATTATAGGAGTCACAGAGCATTATCCCTGTATGAAAAAAGGATTAGAAAAATCTCCCTTAGAACAAACAACTGGAAAATGAGGAGTCATGCATTTGGTAAAACCCCTCAGGCCGACATCTTGGGAAGGAGCCACTCACTCTGTTGGCCTGCTTGCGCTGCTTATTTCCCTTAAATACATCAACATTATGCATTGCATTGTACTTGGGCTTCAAAGCCCAATCACTTAAAATGTAGGAGAAAACAGAGCACATGAATGACACATTAAGTCCCAGAGTGTGCTGCATTCCCCAGGTGGAGTCAGGACGGAGGGATGGGAGAATGAGAGGCTTGAGCCACCCTTTGCCCACACGTTGGCCTCTTAAATTCACCCACCCCTTAACAAAAAGACCTAAACCCCATCTTTTAACTTTAAACTTCTTTAAAACACAACTGGAGTATAGGCAGAGTCAAAATTAGTTCAGGGATTACCCTCCGGGGAACAGCAGTGAGATTACTGTACCTGCAAATGGTGGCCTTCAGGTCTGGAGATCAAGCGTCGCAGGAGGCAATAGACAGTTCTCTGAGGCAGCCTGGGATTCTGGCGTGCAGTCATCCCAGTCCTGATAAATTGGGGGCCCAGTCTTGAAGAAGGTCGTCGGGCCTGATGCAGGGTTCTTTGGTCAGCGACTTGCTACTTGGGCCAGAAAGATCCAAGGTGCTCGGTTACAGGTCTCTCAAAGCTTCAAACCAGTTCACGGTCTTCACGGGAGGGTTGTACTGCAATGAGCTGCTTCCTTCAGTTAAATGGGCTTTGCACTGTCTGATCCAGGACCTCGCACATTGGGATTTTGCTTGCTGCAGAGGATTCGACACACTTGGTGTTTGTCTCGGCTACTTTCTGTGCCTCCCTTTCTGTACTTGGTGCCAGTCATTTTTGGTCGCAGAAGAGGAGGTTTTCTGCCATGGCTGTTGTATCTCTGTGGATCTGTGTTCAGTGGTATCCATTGCTTGTGGAGCCTTGCCACGAGGTGGTAAAGATGGCCAGTTCGGTGCATTACTTTCTCTCGCTATGTCCTCGAAGAAGAGCTCTACCTCCTGTGGGTCATTAAAGGTGAAGTATTCCCCTTGAAACTGAATCCTGAGCTAGGCACAGTATCTTAGGGAGACTGGGATGTTACATTTGTATAGCCACTATTTCACAAGGCTGTAAGCCTGTTGCCTTCTGGAGAAGTCATATGAGAAGTCTTGAAACATAGAAATCTGACAGCCCTCCCAGTGCATTTGTTTAAGTTCCCTGGCTGCTTGCAAGAACTGATCCATTACTTAATACCATGTGAACTTGCATGGGATAGGCTTCGGGCAGTCTCCTTTTGGGGACGGGGTGCCAGGGATCTGTGAGCTCGTTCTAGCTCTGGGGGAGAGCAGTTATTCAATTTAAGCATCGCCGAGAGAGCATGTTGGAGGAAGTCGATCATATCTCTTCCTTCAGCTCCCTCTGGTACACCTATTATTCTTATGTTCTTGTGCCTCCCCTGGTTTTCAAGATCACCCACCTTTGCTAGCAAGTATTGTATTTTGTCCTGCTGGTCTCGTAGTTGGCAAGAGTGATTGTGTAGAATTTCATCCTGCCTTTTAGTTGTAGTCTCCATGCTGGTAACTCTGTGCGTTAGCTTGATTAAATCTGCTTTAGTGCTGGCCATGGTTTCTTTAAGTTCAGCGGTATCCAGTAAGATTTTATTTAGTTTGCTAGTTACGTTGGCCAGGTGTACGTCCATGCCCAGGGCCTCAGGAGGTGGGCCATCTGAGCTGTGTTTCCAAGAGGCCGCCATCATCGGCTTTTGGAGACTAGCAGGGTACTTTACACTGGAGGATTAGCAATGTCCAACAGGCCAGAAAATGGGGGTTCACAGTGCAACTGATAGAACACAATGCTGTTTTCCATCTGAGCCACCGATCGAGTCACAAGTGGTATCAAACTGATGGTCGTTGCCCGGGCAGCAAGATCTGTTATTCTTTTAGGGATGAAGAGGGTCATTCTTCCAGATGTGTCAAAATTGATGGTCCAGGTCTCTTGGCTAGTTAATTATACATCCACCATCTTGGATGGCTAGCTCCGCCCCCTTAGCTTGAGTTTCTTGAAACAGTTTAATGATACCACACATATTGTAAATAGTAAACTTTTCTTCTTTTTGTACTAGGCCATAAATCCCATATGTCAAAGGTTTGGTAACCTTATCTGTACTTTGATGCTCAAAGTAATGCACATGCCTCTTTATGGTCTCCACATCAGCCCTATTCCATCATAGGTATCATAGGTATTTACAGAGCTCTGTAAAGACTTTTATCTGTTTGGACCACCTGCTATGTCTAAACATTGAAAATATTTCCTACTTCCCTGAAGAAATTATTCAGTTTCTCCTTAAACATATTTGTACTTGTACTAGTCACTACCTCTAGGGGCAACCTGTTCCAGGTATATACCACTCTTTGACCGAACCACATCTGACTTTTCTGCAGCTTAGGTTTTCTGTCCTTTAGCTGCAGTGGGTGAGCCCGAGTGTTGAATCCCTGCTCCCTTGTTTCCAAGCCCAGGTCATCCCACGATGAATCATCAGTCAAGGTCTTTTGCACCAGGCACACATTTCCTCTTCTTCTCCTGTATTCCAAGGGATATAAATCTAAGTCCCTAAGCCTGTTTTTGTAAACCATTCCTTTTAGATTTTGTATTCCCCTTGTAGCTCTTTTCTGAGTTCTCTCAAGCATATGGACATGCCAGATGAAAATAAGCCTGAGAAGTTCCACTATCGGAATGTGCCCATCTGGGCATGACCGTCATTAGGGTGCCAAGATTTTTATTTTGCCACCTGGACTATATGCAGGGGGCTGTTTCTCCCATACACCCCCCAACTATATATTCTAACACCGGGGGGGCGGACCTTGGTGAAGGGGCAGCACATTTTAAATTATTAACGGGAACACTCAGACTGGCACACAGATGGCCAGAAGGAGGCCTGAGATGGTGCCACTAAGTCCTTCTAGGTCTCAAACCTGGTTGGTATAGAAGACTGTATCTTGGGGTTTCCTTTTTTGAGTAGCTATGGAATCTTGGGCTCTAGCATGATATGAAGCTAACATTTCCAAAAGCAAAGCATTGTATAATAAAGAAACATTAGTAGACGCACAAGAATGACTATGTTCAGATATGTCCCAATTTGAAAAGTTAAAAATCACAGGAATATGCATAAACTTTCCCAGTACAGAACATCAGCGGCTTTTGCCTGATGTGTGGCAATCACATCTAAAAGTAAAGAAATATAAAACAGTGATACATCTGTTCCCACATAAGGCCCATATTCCATCATATCCCTAAGTGAAAGCAAATTCGCAGATTGAAAATAACATGTCTATGCATAAACTGTACATTATTCAATAGTCTCCGGGATAGAAGTTGCAGTCAAACCATTGAGTGGGCCCAGTCCCACTACAGGGCACAGTTCAGTCTCTGCAAGGGTCTGATGCAGATGAGTGCATAATGTTGGAAGCCAGTAGTGACAGTGTAAGGACCCTAAATACAAAATGTGTCACCACCTCTTGTTCTGAATTTTTTGTTGTTCTTGGCTCTATAACAGTCACTTATATAAATGCCTGCATCAGATTTGTGCACTGGACTGATCAACAATGATGCACCATTTTCATACAGATGTATGTGCTCTCGATATTGTTGTCTAATATAGCTAGTGTCTCCTCAGTATGAACCAGCAAGGCAATCATAAAACATTCATGACTGACATCTGATGCCACCATATCAAGCATGCCATGGTGGTTGGAATGTAAGTGACTGGTAGCAGAACAGAATCTCCTTCATATGCTGACACTACTCATTTGTGCACGATCACCTGAAGTCCTGTGGCTGCCAGCCACAAATCGCTTAATTTCTTAAAGACAAAACAAAAAGGAGGGTTTCAAGCCCCTCCTTCACTGGTAGGTTAGTTCTGATCTTTAAACAGTTTCAACTAATTTACATGAAGTCACTCATTAGTGGCTACTCTGAACACATGCAATGTAATTCTCACAGTATCTGTATATATATATATATATCTTTATTTTTATATTATAGTGGTGTGGTAGTGCCACTATAGTTAGCGTTGAGCAGTGGTTTCTATGTTAAATCTCAAACTTTGCACTTTAATAGCTTCTGAACTGTTCAATGGATTTGCAAAAAAATGTGCATGCATGGTTTTGGAGTGTAGATCTCTTGATGTACCAAGTTTTATTCTGGTCAGATGTGTGGATTCCGAGATGTGGATAGTGACAAAAGTGAAAAAATTGGGGTTTTATTGTCATCGCCTTAGTGCCCACACAGTATGGCATTTTGGTCTGAAAATTTCAGGGTAATAAGGGCTTAGGCCACAGTGGTGCCTTTCACTTTTTTGGTGGAAAAAATATTAATCCATTCCAAAGTTATTACATTTTAAAAGTTCAGTTCTGAGCATGCTCAGTACTGTCTTTTGGATAGCTGTGTTGTGTATTCAATTTAATCATTACACTGGAAACAAATAATTTGCACACCACAATGCAAGGTTTATTGAGCTACCATGATATGCTGCATTAGCCCTGGTAGCCCAGCTTACAAGGTACCAGTAATGGCCAATTACCTTCCTTTGGGAGGATGAACCAGACAGGCATCATGGAGGCTTTAGCACTTCATTTCAGGGTTCATAGTTTCTCCCTCTCTGCTTCTCACAGTCTAGCTTATATACACTTGCCCATACACGGTAGCCTTTCTCTGGGTACATTACTGTATTTTTCCAGTCTGAGACTGCAAATTTTACACACATAGCCCTTGCTCTCTCTAATTTTATGTTCAGCATTTTGTACAAGGCTGGGCACAATGTACTAGCTACCAACACTATTTTTGCAATGGAAAGGACATTAGTAAGCAAGCCTTTAGTACAGAAAAGAATCTCATTAAGCCTTTTGCCTTCACCTGCCAAGACTCTACAATACAGTAGAACCCAAATTATCCGAACTGCTTAGGTGACATAAGTTTAGTTTGGATAATCGGGAGTTCGTTTTTGAGGGAGTTTGATTTTTCCAGTTTCCAGGTTTTTTTATGCTTTGTTTGGTGCTTTATTTGGTGATTGTGCAGGTACAGTGCGTTATTTTTTTTTTAATATGCTTGTGTACTTGTGCTTATTGTGGCTTACTGTGCTCAGTGACAGAGACTGAGACTATAGGATCAATACTGTACAGTATTCACTTAAAATACTCAGTGATAGGCTTTTGTTTCTGAGTGCCCAACTGTGCTCGTGTGGCTTTTGCTCCTAGATTGCACGGTAGCAGTAAGTTCATTGGGTCACATTTCTCCTGCTTCTCTAGCCACAGTAAACATTTATTGAAGCATTCCTCTGCTTCACTGTATCTAGGAACCTTAGTCTGGCTGTGTGGTTCATTCTCCTCATACCCTCACCACCATCATCATCTTCACCCTTACCCTCACCCTCTCCTTTCCCTGTTTTCTGACCTCTGACTGCTGTGACAATCATGTCATCATCCAAATGTTCATGACCATCTTCATCCAGGTCACAGCTCACCCACTCATTTATCTCTTCCTCAGAGATATTCAGTGTGAGTTTGCTCTCAAGCTCAGTTAGGTCCTCAATGTCTGTTCATCTCTCCATGGCAACAGCATCATCAGGTGGGCAGCTTGCACTAGTCGATGAGGCCTCGACCTGTGACGTGCCCTCTCCAGTAGGATCTTGTTGTGGTTGTCATTTCTCAAGTATCCCTAACTTAGCTCAAGCCTTTGCTATTGTCTCTGGCAGCACATTATCCCATGCCTCTCCAGCTGTGTAAATGGTGTCTTTAAGCATAGGTGATTTGATAATGTCTTGTAATGGCACCTCATGATTGCGGTCATCAAGAACTGTTTGCAGCAATCTCCTATGATAATTTCTTTTAAGGATCTCCAATATGCCTTGGTCACAGGGCTGAAGTTTAGAGGTGGTGTTTGAGGGGAGAAACAAGCAGGATATGGTGCCATCTCTTGTTTTTATCACAGGCATTTCAGGGTGGGCAGGAGAATTGTCTAGAAGCAGAATTACTTTCACTGGGAGGATTTTAGAATGGAGGAATTGCTTCACACTAGGCACAAATGAATTCTTGTACCAATTCACAAAAATCCCACAGTCCATCCAATCATTTCTTTGGGACTTAGATTGGACTGGGAGGTTGCTCATGTTTACATGTCTAAAGCACCTTAGTTGCTTTGACTTGCCAATGAGTGGGGGGGGTTAGCTTGTGAATGCCGGTAGCATTAATACAGCCCAGGATAGTCACTCTCTCCTTCTGTTTCTTAAAACCTGGGGCATCTTTCTCTGATTCACCCACCAATGTTTTGTCTGGCAGGCATTGCCAAAACAATCCTGTCTCATCAGCATTATAAAGCTGATCGAGACCAATGGATTGTTGGCACATGTTTTCAAGCAGCTGTTCAGTGAATGGCTCGATACTGTCCTCAGCGGCACTTAATTTTTCCCCTCAAAGCCGCAACTGTCCTATGCCATGCCTCCTTTTAAAACGATCTAACCAGCCATCGCTGGCTACAAAGAAGGACTGGCAACCAAGTTTATTGCGAAAAATTAGAGCCTTTTCTTTGAGAGCTGGCCCAGGGATTGGGGTGCCCTTCTCCCTCTCCTGCCAGAACCATAGATAGATTGCAGCATCCCAGTAATCTTCTGCACACTGCTGAATGTTCTTATGGTTCTCTGTGCCATAGGAGCCTTCCATAGTCATTGCGAAGGACCGAAGCTTTACCTTCGCATCCTTTATGTCTGTGACAGTGGACTTTCCAATACCGAATTCTGCTGCTAGTGCAACAGGTCTTTCACCTTTTTCTAAGCGTTCCAAGATCTTCAGCTTCTGTGCTACAGTAAGCATAGTGCACTTCCATTTCCCCGACATGGTGTATGTTCCTATCTACATATCAACCAATGCTAGACTCTTATATACAGTGTCGGTGGGTCTACAACTCTAAACAGTTGTGGTGTGCTACACAAGTGTTGGGCAAGTGTTAGAGCTGGATTACTCAATGCAACATTGCCATTGAAAAACAGTGGAGCACTCGGGCGACACAGCCGGAGTTCGTTAGATAGGGATTTTCAGTTTACTGAGGTTCAGATTATCGGGGTTCTACTGTATACCAAATTGTCATATTTCTACAGTTCCCCACTTGATGTATGCAAAGCACATGCATTGACATGCAAATATGATAATCTCCAATATGTGCTTCAAATGGTCCAATGACACAATATGGTTCTGCCTATCAGTCCATAAGCAGCACATTAAATATAAATGTTCATGTTAAATATGACACTGTCTATATCTTTCATCCACTGGCACAGCAAGCCTACAAAAACAATTTGATCTGTTGCATAGCATGTAAAAATTAAACTGTTGGTGGTATTGAGCTAAAACTCACAACAAGCAGCAAAGAACTATAATCATAATAACAAAAATTAAGACAGCTTGAAACATTTTAAATGCCTTAAAAGTAAGTACTAGCCATGTGTTGGAGGGAACCAAGTCCAAGTCACCATAATTCAGTAACTGATCTTGTACCTGTCTTGCTCCATGCATACTATTACTGATCATAATCATGTGATGGTCCTTGTGATCAAGAAGGGATTTTAAATTTAGAGACAGTTTAGCAATGGGGACTTCAATGACAGGTGCATATTTTTCAATATTGGTAAAGGATGGGCACTATAGTGGTTTTCTTGTACAGGGGCACAGGAGTGATGACAGTGGTACCTAAAAGTGTTTTATAAGTAGGAGTACACATACAGATCAGGGACTGCCTAGAGCCATGTAGGAAAAAGTGGTGGTTAGTAACCATGCAATGCTGTCCTCATATATTATATGTGACTTTTGCTTGCAGTGACCTCCATTTGATGAAGCACACTTGGCAAGTGAAGCTGTTGGGTGTCCTTAGACCCTAGAATGCTGGTTGACTAGTAGTATTGGAGTATCCGCACTATTAGAGTATCCACACATGGGTGTGATAATATCAAACACATAAACGTATCAATAACCTCTGACATCACAGTAGGCTGTATGAGGGGCTACCCATTGGTTTAACTTTGTGTGGTACACCACCATACTAGGAATGTTTAACCTTTCCTTATAAATGTCTCCTTCTAAGTTACCAACCAAATGAATAGAGGCTTACCTATCAAATATACAGTGGCTAAATCTTTATCAAATAGTGGGAGAGATAAAATGAAGCTAAACATGGTCTCAGGTAGTGTACAACTTCCTGCATGTAAACATGTTCCATTGATTACTGTGGAAGAGGGGCGCTCTGATCCCAAATTCCTAAACAGTACTCAAGGGTAAACAGGAACACATCTTCAAACACTCCCAGCTACCCTGACAATTTGGACAATACCACCATAACAGGTGACTGTCTTGTAGAAGATCAGTTACCCTCCTTTTATTAATATCCCCCAATAGCTTGGCATTAGTAGTAAGGAAATAGCCTCCATAAGCACAAAAAATAATTTCATGGCCTTCATTTTTTTGGGACTTGGCTTTCTCATTATTGACTTCTACCAGTTCATTGATTTTAGCTTGAGTTTCTTGAAACAGTTTAGCGATACCATACATATTGTAAATAGTAAAATGTTCAACTTTTTGTGTTAGGCCATTGATCCCATAGATTATAGGTTTGGTAACCTTATTTATATTTTGATGCTCAAAATAATGCACATGCCTCTTTATGGTCTCCATGTCAGCCCTATTCCATATGGACAAGTCAGATGCAAAGAGGCTTGAGATGTTACCAGTAAGTCCTTCCAGGTCTCGAACCTGTTGAATATGGAAGACTTCATCATGGGGTCTTCTTTCTTTCCTAGCTATGGGATCTTGGGCTCTAGCATAATATGAAGCTAATATACCCAAAAACAAAGCATGGAATAATAAAGAAACATTAGCAGAATCACATGAATGACTACATTCAGACATGTCCTAAATGAGAAAACTTCAAAAAACAGGAATATACATGAACTTTCCCAGTACAGAACATGAGCAGTTTTTGCCTGATGAGTGGTAATCACATCTAAAAGCAAAAAAATATAAAACAGCGATACATATGTTCCCACATAAGGCCCATATTCCAACATATCCCAAAGTGAAAGCAAATTCACAGATTAAAAATAACATGTTTATGCATAAACTGTACATTATTCAAAAAAGTCCCCAGGATAGAAGTAGAAGTCAAACTACTGAGTGGGCCCAGTCCCACTTCAGGGCACAGTTCAGTCTCTACAAGAGTCTCTGATGCAGATGAGTGCAAAATGTTGGGAGTCAGTAGTGGCAGTCTTGAACCCTCAATATGATATGTGTCACCACTTGATGTCCTGGATTTTTGGTAGTTATTGGCTCTATAACAGTCACTTATACAAACATTTGCATCAGATTTGTGCACTGACGTGATCAACAATGATGCATTGTTTTCATACAGATGTATGTGCACATGGTAGTGTGGTAGTGTAGAGCTGGTGCCTCTTGAGTACGAGTCAACAAGGTACTCATAAAAAGTTCATGACTGTCCAACATCAGCTGCCACCATATCAAGCATGCCATGGTGGATGGAGTGTACATGACTGGTAGCAGAACAGAATTTCCTCATATGCTTTCCTACTCACTGGTGCACTGTCACGTGAAGTCCTGTGGCTGCCAGCCACATATCGCTTCATTTCTAAAAGACAAAACAAACAATGAGGACTTTGGCTCCCTCCTCCATTGGTAGGTTAGTTCTGAGCTTTAAACAGTTTCAAGTGATTTACATGAAATCACTTGTCAGTGGCTACTCAGAACACATACAATGTAACTGACATAGCATCTATATATATCTCTGTATATATCTGTATCTGACCACCACCCAACTGTCTGTGGTCTCTACCCAACTGTCTGCACTTTCAAAATATATAGATATAGATATATCTGGCCACCACCCAACTGTCTGCATTTTCAAAATGGTTTTGTCTGCCCCCGATGGCCTCCCATGGGCACATCAGGTACTGCAGAAATAAGTTCCTTGTTCTGTATACAGCAGAATTTCAGTCTCTGGATGATAATTGCAATTTATTTTATGCCTTTTTAAACAGTTAAAGTATAGGACTCAGTTACCGTCGTAAAGCAGTTAGTTATTTGCTTTGCCTCTATAGATTGCTGAGGTAAATGGGCTTGGTTTACTTTTCTGTGAAGCTTGCCACAGGTTGTGGGAGTATACAGAAGGTCCATGCCCTCCCGAGATCTTGTTTCTTTTTAACTCTATTTATCACCTCACTTGCAGCGGGGATGGCGAATATCCCCTGTCCACCCTGTATGTGGACCCTCAACACTCCACCAGCTGGCCTCTGCCATAGCTGCAGGGACAGGGAGGACCATGACTTACCCCCCCATGGAGGGGCCCCCCCAGAGGGGAAGGGGGAGACTGACCCTTGAGCCCCTGCCCTGACTTACATTGGGCTTTGTTCAGCCGGAGGGAGCGTGAGTCCGTCAGGGGCTTCATAGCACTCACTCATGAGGGGTTTTCTACTTGTGTGTCCCTGAGGCTCAGACATGCAATGAAATCAGCACATGATGGGTGTCCTCCCATGCCCACCTGTAGGACATCCACCACCACCTCTACCCTGTTCTCAGTGTCCCAGGTTGCAGCCCCCCAGTCTCCACTGGGAATCATTAAGTGCCAGGATATGTATCTCCACCCTCTCCAGGAGAGGAGAGCAGTCCAGTCACTCAATCCTCCCCTTCCCTGGCCAATCCCTGATGACCTGGGCTGGCTCCCAAACCTAGGTCATCAGTCTGGTGTGAGGTAAGGTGTCCAGCGTCTCATCTCTCAGTGCCACCAGGCTGGCAATCTCCTTGTTTTGCAAGGAGATTGGCTTGGGCATTGCCACTGCTAAAGGAAGTGGTTTTGGAGATGGCTTTAACCATGTAATCCCAATTACATAAAATCAACAGTCTGCAGAAGTGGCCAGAAAAACAATGTACTGTAATAAAACAGCATAGGTGAGAGATGTGGCTTCTGAGGCAGTGAAATTGTTATGCTGCCAGACATGTAAAAAAACCTCTGGTATGGAGTAGCTAATCAAAGGTTTGGGGTGGTCATCCCCCCCCTTTCGAGGCACAGTGCCATTCCCATACTACAGATCATGCATGCATAATAACAGGAGAATCCTGTTCATAATAAAATGTTAAAACTTTAAAATGAAATTAAAAGGTTAGTGTCATAATATATACTTCATTTCCCTGTTTAATTAAGGCTCTTGTTCATGAGAGGAAAGGGTGTTTGAATTGTTGTGTACTGGATTCCAGCCAGTCACTCCCTCGCAAGTGAAAGCTGGCCTTGAGTACAACTGAGAAGTTAAATATCGAGTTTAACCCTGTCCTAGTCTGCTCTGGTTTAAGGCACCTCTTTCAGAAATGTGCCTCCCACCCCGGGAGATGGAGAGTAAAGAAAAACTAAAGTAAAAAGAAAAATTCAAAACCTCTTATGCTTAACAAGCAGTATGGTGCAAGAAGAAAAACCTGTTGCTTACACAATAGTGGTATGCCATAAATTGTGACTCCCTTGCAACTGAGATGGCACATATGTGCCAAACAATGGAAAAGCTACAAATAACTTCAAATGAGCAACAAATAACTTCAAATGGGCAAACATTAACAACTGAAGGAGAACCTTCTTGTTTCTGTACACAGTTAAGTATTGTTCCCCAACCCGCTTCACTAGGTTCAAACCAGTGAAAGCTATCATAGTTGCCTGGACCCCATGCCTCTCAAGAAATGATTTAAGTAGGTGCATAGGGAAGGGGCTTAATCACATTAGTACATTTCAAACCATACTTTTGCATCAAAACTCACATGCATGCAAGTAAGCCTCCGTAAACAGTTTCCTTCACGTCAGCTTGCATTTTCATGAAGAAATTCCAAAGTCTCCACCACTGAATACACCCCAAATAAATCCTCACTCACTGTCCTTCATGCAGACAAACCCTACTATCATGTACAAACACAATCTTGCCATCATTTTTATCCAGTCTAGGATAATATCTTTGCTTGCCTGATTGTCTGAAAATACTTGCGTGCATGCATGCATACGTGTGTGTGTGTGTGTGTGTGTGTGTGTGTGTGTGTGTGTGTATAAGGAGAGCGAGAAATAAAAAACACAAGCCAAGATAGATGAAAGATGAGATAAGATAGGAGATAAGACAGAAAATATAATATCAGAGAAATGTAGACTACAGCCCAAAATAGAGGAAGTTAAAGTGAAAGGTTAATGAGCCATCGATCCCTCAAGAAGAACTTTGAAGGAAATAATATTTGAACACAAAGCAACTTATATTTCTCATTAGCTCTGTATTTCTTACCATCATAATTTATTACTTAGGTCAGAAACATAAAAACAGAAAAGTTGTTAACTGAGGGTTCATCAGCTCCTATAGCTTCTTCCCAACCTGATGTTATAATACTATGCTTGTGACATCACAGTTATTCCCACACCAACAGACTGTGATGTTACAACAGAGCTTTATGATATCAAATAGGGAGTAAGTTATAGAGGCAGATGAACTCTAATGGATAAAGATCCTGTTTTTGTGGGAATTTCTTCAGTAAAAAATAATGAAGAGGAGAAATTTGTAAAAGATATGTGAAATGCAGGCTGATTACATTTTCCGATGTTTTTTTAAAGTGTCAGCTGCTCTTTAAGGTTAGTTGGTATGCTGATGTTTTCCTTCGCAGATGCCTAGCCTTTGTCATTTAAAGCGTGCCCTTGCAATCTCCTATACTTTTGGTGACATTTGGAGAGATCAGTCTTAATTCCCTTAGCTAGTGCTTGTTTGTGTTGCACATGCATGGCTCCTTTCAGATCCATGCATTGCTGCTCAAGATTGAA
The DNA here is from genome assembly GCA_016271365.2 of Neoceratodus forsteri. Classification (NCBI taxonomy): domain Eukaryota; kingdom Metazoa; phylum Chordata; order Ceratodontiformes; family Ceratodontidae; genus Neoceratodus; species Neoceratodus forsteri. The sequence goes on from CM028132.1 coordinate 731,256,079, forward strand.
CATACCACAGGTTACACATTTCAAGTGCACTTGCAGTTTGTCTATCTCCTTTTGTTTCTCCTTTTCCTTTCACAGTTTATAGTTAATATTTGTCAACTCTGCCACATGTCTTCTAATATATTTGACTTATTCCTGCAAAGTCAGAAAAGTAGCAGTATTCTTATCTGATTCCAACCAGAACTGTTGCTTAACATATTTCCAGGGGTCTCCTTTATGTCTAGCTTCCTTAAAAAAATCCTGAGCCCCATGAGAAGCCACACAATCAAAAATAAATTCTTCCATGTTATGTAACCTGTCTTTTTTAGCCAGACCAAGTTTCAGAAAATGAAACCTTCCCATGACAGTCTCTATCCTACTATCAGCTCCCACTGACAGAAGTAAGTAGGTTGCAATCCTTTCATACCTCTATTCCTTGATTGTGGGGTGCAGATGACCCTTGTCCCAACTAGGGGTGCTGATATGTTGGGTATTTGAGCCAATGATTACACTGGAAACAAGTAATTTGCACACCACAAAACAAGGTTTATTGAGCTAACATGAAATGCTGCATTAGCCCCAGTAGCCCAGCTTACAGGGAACCAGTAATGATGACCAATTAAGTTCCCTTGGGAGGACAAACAAGACAGGCATCATGGAGGCTTCATCATTTCAGTTTGAGGTTCATAGTTCTTCACCCTCTGCCTCTCACAGTCTAGCTTATTTATACTTGTCCATACAAGGTCATCTTTCACTGAGTACATTACAGTATTTTCCATCTGAGACTGCAGGTTTTACACACATAGCCCTTGCTATCTCTAATTTTGTTTATGTTCAGCATTTTGTACAGGGCTGTGCACAATGTACTAGCTACGACCCTATTTTGCAATCACAAGGACATTAGCAAGCAAGTCTTTAGTACAGAAAATAATCTCATTAACCCTTTTGCCTTCTCCTGCCAGCACTTTACAATATACCAAATTGTCATATTCATTCAGCTGCTAGGAATGAAAAAATAATTTTGCCCATACAAAAAAAGGATCCTTTTTCGTATGAGGGTGATCCTTGTTTGTCAGGAAAAAATCCTTTTTCGAATGGCCTCCATCTTATTTCCATTTTTTTTTTCCAAAAAATAATCTTTCAAAACCCACAAAAATGACATCCTGCACACACACTGACACATGTATGTTGGTCAGCAGGACCCTGCTAGGTAGATTCTGTGCTTAGTTCTTGGGGGAAAATCACCCCAGAATGTGTGTTTTTTTTTTCACTTTAAAATCCTTGTTCATGATTCAATTTTCTTTTTCACATGGCCATGCAAAAAGGAATTCAACCATACAAAGCATGATCCCTTAATTTGAAAAAAGAATTTGGACTTAGTTCTTTCCAGTTCTTTTTCATATGAAAGCATCCTTTTTTGTATGAACAAAAAAAATATGAAAAAGGATCCCTTCACACAAAAAAAAAGAACTGGAAAAAACTAAGTCCAAATTATTATTTCATATGAAGGGATCCTTTCTTGTATGTTTTTTTTTTCATTCATGCAAAAAAGGATACCCTCATAAGAAAAAATATTTTGGACTTAGTTTTTTTTGCTAATTCTTTTTTCGTATGAAGGAAACCTTTTTCATATGGGTCTTTCATTTGATGTGAAAAAGATCTCTTCATATGAAAAAAGATTTTGGACTTAGCATTTTTTTACCACATTTCAACTTCAACAAGCCATAACTTTCTCAATATTTGGAGTTAAAGGGGAAGTCTCCCATAGTTTCACACCCATATTTTCCCAACTCCTTATGTGTAACTGTTGTGTTCCTTCTCTAGCTGCCAGCAGTCCTATTGCTGTCCAAATCTAGATTATAAATAAAAATATACAGCCCCATGAAGTTATCAATGTGTTTGTCCTCCATTTTACCATCAATGCTGCTGGAGGATGATGTCATCAGAGCAACAGATAATGGTGCTGCACTAAATGCTGTTCCACCAGTAAACAGACCCACAATGTTTGGTCCCCCACTTGAGTAATGGGGGAACTCTTTAAGTGTTGTGCACATCCTGAAGTGCAGGTCTAATAGGGACTAGGACCATATGAGTGTGATTCTGCACTGATTTGACATGTATATACAGTATGCCTATAAGGACGTGCCTGTATGAGTTGTGTTAATGTTTCTGTTAGCAAAAACAGTTTACCCAATAAATGACTCTGGGTACAACACGAGTCTTAAGTGGCATTATATAGCTGTTTTATTATGTTCTGTGTTAGCATTCTCTGTTTTGATTGACACCAGCAGTAAGACACAATCTTGCAAAAATGCCCCTTCCCCTTTGTAACTAGGCAGTCAGTGATTGGATGGCTGATGTAAGGCAATAAAGAGTTCAGCTATAACAAGGAATAGGTTACCAGGACATCAGCTGCAGCATATAGAAGAAGAGTAATCTAGTGGTTAAAGCACAGGCACAAGAACTGGGAAACTCTGATTCAAATCCTACTAAAGTCCCTTACTCTCTAACCCTTAACAAGTTCCCCTAACCTCCTTGGGAACTGTGATGGCCCCTCAGGTCCATGACATTAACAGTGCCCCCATTCCCATTATAAATCATTAGCAGTGATGTGAGAGCTACAGCACTTCACTTTAAAGGTATTGAAAACAAGCTGTGGCAGCCCCCCCCTCCTTTGTAATGCCAGCATTTGAAGTAGGATGTCCCTCACAAATCAGATGCTACACTTCAGCTGTTGTAGGTAAAGAAAGTAATCAGTCTCAGTGTTTGTAGTACTCTGTATTTGCTTAGCTCATTCCTCCCATGTCATATGCATTCTGTGTCTTGGTATTTCTAGTCAGAACCCAGATGTAAGGAGCATTTGAAATGTAAAACAATACACTTTATAAAGTAAGTGATCTAGCTCTCCACTTTCAGGATACTGAAAGGGGAGTGTATAATTTGTGCAAAGGAAGAATTCAGTCTTGTGTGATCCTTTGGGAAACTGCTCAAGCCTACCTTGTAAATGAATCCTCTCAAGGGTGTTCACCTGGTTCACTACAGAGTGACTGATTGACTGCTCAATTGATTGATTGGTTGGTTGACTGGTTGATTAACTGATTCAGTCTACTGCTTTCCACAACATGTTGCAACTGTCTCACAGAGAGAACTGAGCAGTACACGGGAACAGCTTTTGTTTCCTGTGAATGCAATACTATTAGATGTATTATTTGCTCTATACATGCAGTATTAAGGCTACAAGTACCACTCCCTGTGTGAGTTGCATGACAGAACTGTCTTAAGCCATTGCAAACTTAAACTAAAATCAGGATAGACAGCATTAATACCCTTATGTTTTGTTCTGCACTGTTGCTGCAGTGACATCAAGGAATGGGAGGGGCTGTATTACAAGTGATTCATTTGCATGTAAATGGAGGCTTGCTTGACATTTTACTACCTTGTGTCAGAGCCTCAAACTCTAGATATGTGTTGCAACAGAAGAAATTGCTGATCTCTTATTGACATATGTACAGTACTTGATGTAACGTATAATAAATACATCAGACATATCCACATCATAAATATACAGGAGTCTTCTCCTTTAAGGGACAATCTATATATCAAAAACAAAGGTCTTAATGAGTACTAAAGGAATAAAACATAATACCTCCCTAACAATTTAGGGAGCATATAAAAAATGTAAAACATGAAAGTTACTATAGGAAAACATTGGAAGTTGAACAGCCTATAACAAGCAAATAAATAGTTTTTTGGCACAAATGGAACGACAGGCCCAGAGGGCCCTGTGCTCCCACACCAACATGGATGTATGCATCCATACAGAGATGGAAGCTCTGGGCCTGCACTTCCACAGGCAATTGGATATGTTCATGCAGGTCCCTTTGGGACCTGTCTGAATGACAATATGGTTATACTATCTCAAAAAGTAAGGACATTCATTGCAAAATAATTCATTAATGCACCAATTAGGGCTAAAGCAACAAAAGTAGGGAAATGAGGTGTTAGGATTCCCAACCCTAACACCTCACCCCCACCCTGCAGGCGGCAACAGGAAAAACCATTATGGTTTCTCTTCTCCTGAGTCTTTGCAAATCAGGCATGGGGTGTAACATGGGGTTGTCAACCCTAAGCTCACCCCATTCTTCTATACTCCACACATCTCAGTTTATTTACTGATGGAATGGGGTGAGTCTTAGGGTTGACAACCCCAAGGTACACCCCATGCCTGATTTGTGAAGACTCAGAAGAAGTGAAACCATAACGGTTTTGCTGCCTGCAGGGTGGGTTGGGGTGTTAGTGTTGGGAACCCTAACACCACATTTCCCTACTTTTGTTGCTCTAACCCTAACTGGTGCATTAATGAAGTTTTTTTGCAATGACTATATATCTACATATAAGCAAAGATGGGAATTTAGCTATACAAAGCAGGATCCCTTCATTTGAAAAAATAATTTGGACTTAGTTTTTTTCCAGTTCTTTTTCATATGAAAGCATCCTTTTTCGTATGAACAACAAAAAAAAAAAACATATGAAAAAGGATCCCTTCACACAAAAAAAGAACTGGAAAAAACTAAGTCTAAACTATTTTTTCATATGAAGGGATCCTTTCTCGTATGATTTCATATGGCAATATGAAAAAGAAAATTGAATCATGAAAAAGGATTTTAAAATAAAAAAAAACACATTCTGGGGTGACTTTTCCCCCAAGAACTAAGTGCAGAATCTACCTTGCAGGGTCCTGCTGACCAAGATACATGTGTCAGTGTGTGTGCAGGATGTCATTTTTGTGGGTTTTGAAAAGCAAAGATGGCGGCTGTGTGTGCACTGCCTGAGCAACTAGTATAGCCATGCTCCATTTTATTTTATTTATTTATGTTTATTTATGTCTTTTACTGTGTTAGTTTGTTAGTCAGGGTTCAAGGAGTGAGGTAGTTTAGAGTAAGCAGATTTTTTGTTTTGGGTCACTTGCCATTTGGTTTGTGGCACTAACTTTGGAAAAAAACCTGCTTTTACATTAAACTGTTAGCAGCTGGAATATCGATTACTTTTTACCGCTAACAGGCATCATTGTTTGCATCGTTGTTTGCACTTTGCATTCTTTTGCTAATCCCATTTAAGAGGAAGATACTCCATCTGCTTTTGCTAAGACTGAGCCCTTCAGGTGACCGGCTTCTGACTGTGGTGAGAGCACAGTTGGAGGAAAGTAGCTACCTGAAGGGCCTTAACCATTTCTTGCAGTGGGGTCTATCACTGTCTGGCTCATCCTGGAGGTGGTAACTGCTGGTATCTATTGCGAGGTGGAGTGAGGAGAGATTTCAAAGATGCCTCAAGAGGGAACCTTTTCGAGCGGGATTATACATTTCTGGGATAGCCTTGTTGATGTCTGGTAGTTGGTCCCTGTGGAGAATTATCGAACGTCCTTGTAGATGGATTGGTGAATTGCTTTCACTCATTTTTTTCTCTCATGGTTTCTGGAGGTGGGAGTGGGGTGGGGAGGTTCTGCTGGTATTGCTTGGGCAGAAAATCACTACTGCTGGGTCCAGGTAGGAGACACCGGGGTTGGATCTGCCGGAGGGCGGATTACACTTTAACGGTGGCTCTAGGAATTCTGGGGGGGTCTCCTGGATAGTGGATCCTAGGCCAGGAGCCATAATCCGAGGGCTCAGTAGGAGGTGGTCCTGTCCTGTTGAGCATCAGAAGATTCCCTCCCTGATCTCCATTAAACCGCTTCAAAGTATAGGACTTTTGGTTAAAATCCATCTATGCACCAGAGTCCTGAAGGAGTCCTGGAGTCTGGAGTTATTTAGAGGCCTACCATGAGACTATTAGGAGGAAAGGAGGATTGAAGCTAGCCAAACTATTGGTGAGACTCTTTCAACTTGTGGCATTTTTGCATGGGCAGTGAGAGTATCTATTGCTTGAATGTTTCTGTTTATTGCTGTAGTCAATGTGAGAGATTGACTTAGTTAAAAAATTATTATTTGGTTCATCTTCCTCTGGAGGTGAGAGCTCCCAACTGACTTATAAATAAGGTTTGACATAGTTTAAAATAATTATTTACTTCATTCTTCATTGGCGGTGAGAGCTCCAATTGACACATATATGACTGGAACAACTAACGTATTGGATTGCAAACTTGGACTCTGCTTTCTTCTTTTTGTATTTTGATTATTTTTTGTATTTTGCTGTTTTAGCATTATTATAATTGGGATTGGTTTAAGGGTGGGGGTATTTTTTTTTTATATTTTTTTTTAGGGGTGGGAGGGTTTTGTTTGTATGAGGGTGAATGGTTTTGAATTATTAGAGTCCTGGAAATATGTGTTGGAGTACAAGAGAGATGGTCAGGCAGTACTCCCCCTCAAGACTTAGGGATCTCCATCCTTTTGAATTAATTCCACTTACGGCTGAGGTTTATTCTAGATGTCGAAATTTTGGCATTTTGAGATCTATGAATAATAGGAGTTGGGGATCCTGGATCTCTTGGGGGGATGGGAGAGAAGTGGGTGGATACGGACAGTGAGGGCCAGGAGATGCCCTGGGGTGCAATGGGTACAGGAGCGAGGTTCTCCTTGCTTAGTCCCCATACCCAAGGGCTCCGACTTTGATCTTGTCAGGCAGGAAGTGGGGCCACCCTTGGATTCCTGTCCCTTTAGGGTGGTGTTAAGCAATGCCAGGTCAATTAGGAACAAGACTGCAGTGATTGCGAATCTTGTTTCCTCTGTTGACATGGCTTGTATCACCGAGACCTGGCTGGATGGAAATGCTGGTCCTGTTTTGGAATCTGCTGTTCCAGCTGGGTTCTCAGTGATTCACTGCCCAAGAGTGGACCGGAGGGGCAGGGGGTTGTGGTCTGTTTTAGACAAGATCTGGATCTCAGAGAGGTGTCAGTTGGAGATGCCAACTCCTTTGAGTGTATTGTGGGTGTGGGTGCAGGCTACAGGACCCTTCTCATCTACCATTCACCAGGGGATGGGAGGGAGTTCCTGAAAGAGGTTGTGGACTTCATCACTTATATGGTATTGGAGTCTCCCAGATGGTTAATTCTGGGGGACTTCAATGCCTGGGTCGATGATGAACTCTCACCATTTGATCAAAACCTCCTCCAATTGATGGATTTATTGGGCCTGTCATGGGTTATTACCTCTGCAACCCATGGGAGGCACACATTGGACTTGGAGTTCCACCTGGGGATGGAGATCTCCAATATGGAGGTGGAGCCAATTGGGTGGTCTGACCATCACGCTCTGAAGTTTAGATTTGCAGCCCCCCAAAGTAGGCCTGCCCCAGGGAGTTAGTACAGTTCCGTCCTTTAAGAGGGGTTACCCCAGAAGGCCTAATGACGGAGCTGAACTTCTCAGGTTTTCTAGGGGATAGCATGGATCCAGGGCCTCTGGTCCTGGCCTATAATAGGGCTGTGGTGGAGGCCCTGGATGTCACTGCTCCAATTCATGTTCATCCCTGCACTCTTCACCTAGGGGCTCCCTGGTTTGATGGGGAGGTCCATGAGTTGAAGAAGCGGGAACAGAGATTGGAAAGACGCTGGTGGAAAACTCAACTGGAGGTGGATAAACTTGGATTGTTAGAACATTATAGGCTCTACCAATCAGCAATTTCCCATAAGAAGGCAGAGTTCCTGTCCAGAGAAATTGCTGCAGCAGGGAATAGAACAGCCCAGCTCTTCCAGACTGTGGACAAACTGTGCAATCCAGTCTGTCTACAGACTGGTAGAGTGTTATCACAGGCACAGTGTGAGGAGTTTGTGAAATTCTTTGCTGACTAGGTATCCACCATCAGGGATGAGATCCGCCAGTGCCCCTCCATTGGACCTTGCACTGATCAATTGGGTGGTACTAATGCCCAGTTGTCCTGGTCCACCTTTAGCCTACTGGCAGTGATAGATATAGTGAGAATCATCCAGACTTTGTGACCTACCTACTGTAAGTTGGATCCAGACCCTACTCACCTGTTGGTGGGGTGTATAGATGTTATGGCCCAGTCCTGGCTGGGATAGTGGTGGCTTCATTAGAGAAAGGGATCTTTCTGGATCCCTTAAAGGAGGCGGTGGTGCACCCCCTTTTGAAAAAGACCTCTCTTGACACCGACTGCCCAGCAAATTACAGACCAGTCTCTAACTTACCCTTTGTAGAGAAAGTTATTGAGCAGGTGATCACTCTGCAGCTGGAGGATCATCTATCTAGTCACAATATCTATGGCCCTCTCCAATCCGGCTTCAGAAAAAGGCATAGCACATAGACAGCTATTGTTCGGGTGTTGAATGATCTCCTGATGGCAAGAGATCAGAGAACCCATTCCATCTTGGTTCTCCTGGATCTCTCAGCAGCATTTGACACTGTGGATCATGGGGTGCTGCTCGCCCGCCTGCGTTTTTTCTGTGGTCTGAGGGGGGTAGTCCACAGTTGGTTTCAATCTTTCCTGGAAGGCAGATCACAGAGAGTGGTGTCCAGGATTTATTCCTCAGCCCCTCACTGGCTGCCCTGTGGTGTTCCGTAGGGGTTGGTGCTGTCCCCTATGTTATTTGTGGTGTATATGCTTCCATTGGGGGACATTATAAAATGGTATGGGATGAGTTTTCATTGTTATGCTGATGATTCTCAGCTCTACCTGTCTTTTATGCCTGAACAGGAATCTGATTCCATCAAAGTGTTTAATAACTGCCTGCTGGAGATTCAGGATTGGATGAGTACTAGTTGGCTTAGGTTGAATTCAGGGAAAACTGAGGTATTGGTTGTGGACCCTGGAGTGAGGACAATAGGGGCTTGGATTGTGAAACCCTCAAGTTTATATCTTGGGGGAGCCCTGCTTGTGGCCTCTGGCTAAGTGCGTAACCTAGGCATGATATTTGATGAGGGGCTGACCATGCGAGTGCAGGTGTTGGCCATAGTCAAATCTGCCTTTTTCCATCTGAGGAACAAAGCCCTGGTGAAACACTTGGTCCCACCTGAACATCTTCCTACCCTGGTCCACGCCTTTGTCACCAGCCATTTTTATTACTGCAATGCCCTCTATCTAGGGCTGCTGGGGGTGGATATCCACCACTTGCAGCTTGTGCAGAATGTGATGGCCAGGTTGTTGATGGGAGTTTCTAGATCTAGCCATATAACACCTGTGCTGCATGATCTCCACTGGCTGCCAATACAGTGGTGGATCACCTTCAAGGTCACATTGCTGACCTTTAAGGCCCTACATGGTTTGGGACCTCACTACCTAAAAGAGCTCCTGGTGCCTTACTGCCCTGCCTGCTCACTTCAATCATCTGATGAGGGATTGCTAGAGATACCCAGGGTATGTTTAAAGACATCTGGAGGTAGATCATTTGCCTTTGTGGCACCTACCCTGTGAAACTCTCTATCTCATCAGATACGAAATTGCCTGACTGTGGAAAGTTTTAAAAAATAGTTAAAAACTTTTCTCTTTGCCTAAGCATTTACTGGGATATAAATAAAAATAGGGCTATCTGTGGCTGTTGTATTTACTGTTTTATATGCTGTGTTTTTAACGTGTTTGAATTATTGTAAAAGTGCCCTGAGCTTGGGAAGGGCGCTTGAAAGAAAAAAATTTTACTTACTTACTTACATTTGGCCACCACCCAACTGTCTGCATTTTCAAAATGATTTTGTCTGCCCCTGATAGCCTGCCGTGGGCACATCAGATATTAATGAAGTAAATTCCTGGACCTGCATACAGCAGAATTTCGGTCTCTGGATGACAATTGCAATTTCTTTTTATGCCTTTTTTTTTTTTAACAGTGAACTGAGAAGAATCAGCTACTGACATAAAGCAGTTAGTTACTTATCTTGCTTCTGTAAGTTTCTCGGGTAAATGGGCTCAATGGTTTTTCTGTGAAGCTTGACACATGTTTTGGGGGTGTACAAAAGGTCCATGTCTGCCCCCCTCGAGCTCCTTGTTTTGCAAGGAGATTGACTTGGGCATTGCCACTGCCAAAAGGACAGGTTTTTGGAGTTGGCTTTAACCATGTAATTCCATTTACATAAAATCAATAGACTGCAGAAATGGCCAGGAAAACAATGTACTGTATTAAAACAGCATAGATGAGGGACATGCCATCTGAGGCAGTGACATTTTTATACTGCCCAACATGTAAAAACTCTGGTATGGAGTACCAAATCAAAGGTTTGGGGTGGTGGACCCCCTCTTCAGACACAGTGTCATTTCCATACTACGGAACCCCATATGCATAATAACACAGGGAATCCCGTCTACCACAAAATGTTAAAAATCTTAAAATGCTAAATTTAAGTGGTTAGTTTCAGAATGTAAACCTGATTTCATTTACAGAGCACTTAACACAATAAATATCCTTGTTGTCTGTGGACTGATACAGAAGTACTTGCACTACAGTGAAACCAGGGAGGGGCAGCTAAGGGGTGGCTAACCCCAAACTCATGCAAAATGAACAGAACTAGCTGCATTCCATAAACAACATTGATCAGTCCACATAAACTGCTTACAAACGTTATTAGAAAATAAAGATGGAGCTGAACAGCAGGCAGTTGCCACAGTGAGCAAAACACCCTAGCGCTTTTCCCAAAGGTTTCCTCAGGGGCCAGATATTAAGAGACCAAACCACACCTTTTATACTCACAAATAGTGATGTGCTAAATACAAAACTACAAAACATTATGAAAAGAGTGTACACATTTAGAAAATAGCATATTAACTCAGGATCCCCTTGTGGTTGAGGAGCATTCATATTTAAATTGCAGGTGAAAGTTTATTTTTTGCTAAGTAATGTCTCAGTCAGCTGGCCCGGTGATGCTGAGGGTTGAGGCACTGGACACCGTACCTTGCACCATGCCGGTAACCCGGGTTCAGGAACGGACTCAGGTCATTTGGGGGTCGGCCAGGAGAAGTAAGGATTGACCGTCTGGAGGACTGCTGTCCTTTCCTGGGATGTGGGGCTTGTGTGCTGCACGTGTCAGCACAAGAAGGGGTTTGACCCATGCCCAGGTGTGCTTGGTCGTCTCCGTGGATGCAGAGATGACTGCTGCACCCATTGTATGGGCACAGGTACAGGGGAGAAAAACAGAGGAAAATACCAGGACCCAGCAGGACCCGTGATGGCCCCAATGGGCTGAAGGATGTACCCCTCTGGGGGGTCGTATCCCCTGCCAGGTCCATGGAGGTAGTGGACAAATAATGTTGTGCTAAAAAAAAAAGCAATGTCTCAGTTCATTCTCATCAAGACACATGCCTGATCTTCCTTCAGTTTAAATGGAACCTCAATGGGTATCAAAGAGCGCATAGTCTCTTGGAGAAGGGAAATCTTTGAACTCAAGCTTTCTTCAGAGGAACAGCATCTATAAGAAATCGAGACACATAATTAACTGTACATACTACAAATACCCTCATACCATAATTAATATTAGGAATGGGCAGATATCAAAATTTGACCAGATATCAGATCCAGATACCCTGTGACAACTATCTGATTAGATCCAGTTTTGCATCGGGTCGGATAGTAGTATGTTGTGAAAAAAATACAACTTGTTAAAAATTCTCTTAAACTGTGGTACAAATGCAAAAAATATGGAGCACCCGCTCTGAATAGCTAATACAGAAATGTCAGCACTGTATATTAAATGAAATCGTGCATCATGTTGTACAAAAAAAGTTTATTTAAGTACAATTTGGTACAATATATATAAAAAAAAGACATGATACTCAACATGATAAAAACCAGTGCAAAGTGTAAGTGCAGGTATATGGCAACACAATTATAGCAGTAAAAAGATTTACTACATAGCTATATGGCTATATAGAGAGACAGAATATAAAAGCATAAAGGGATGGCAATTCCTGATGCTACAGCATCACCCAAATGGGTGAAAAAGCTTTACATTTCGCTATGTCTGAGCAGAGCTTCTTCAGAGATTAGGGAACTAGCATTTAATTCCTTATTTTATAACACAGCCAATGAATCAAATAATTAACAATGATGATTTAAGTTGCTTACTTCTCGTGCTAATTTAACTATACATCTATTATACCCTTTTAACTTGACACAAAGGAATTCAACAGCCCACCTAAATCAAACCTTCCCCCTCAAATTCAAAAAGCATTTCATGGGAAGTAACTAATTTATCAAAATAGTGAATCAAAACACTCCAAAGAATAAAGCACAAAGCTATCTCCGAATGAAATAACTTATGTCTATAAGTCTTGAATATATATTTTACCTCAGAGCAAATCATAACCTATCTATCTAAATTCTGTCTATACAGAAAGACATAATTTCTATATAAATACAGGAATACATTTAATTACCACTATTAAATTGTAATATCATATTATTCCTATAATACATTTTGTCCATTATGTCTACATCAATTCCACACTAATAAATCAAATCAAATAAACAATCCTATCACAAATTTCTATAACACATCCCTATATCATTTATTTATTTGCATGTTTGTATAGTCCAAGCAGACTCTTGCAGTCCCAAACTTATTAATATCTGTTATGATGTACCCAGTTCATCAGTATTTTCATTCTCTTTTGAACTTTTCTTTTTCTTCCTTTTCTTTCTGCAGTATATCAATGGAACAAATGCTGAAACACATCAAAAAAGGGAGATCCTAAATCATTTGTACGTTACACAAACAAACAACATCTCAATAGTCCTATTTAAATACATACACACATATATATATATATATATATATATATATACACACACATATGGCATCTACTAGATTCATAAAATGTAATCAGCATAATAGAATAACACAAACTAATACTATCATTATTTTATATATGTATAATTATTTTATATATATATATATATAAGTAACACTTAGTAAACATATCATAAATAATGCACAAGTTCAACAGAGTCAATGAGTCATGGTGGATGGCAAGCCCATGTTTTAAAGATCCATTTTATTTCCATATGGCGAACCAATGCCTCCCAGTCTCCACCTCAAGGATTTTCTTGAACTTTTTGTATAGCAAAAAAACTAATTTTGTGCATATTTTTGTTTTTACCCTGTACATGTCTACCTATAGCATATTTCAAATTATCCTCTCTCCAAGCTCTAACACATTCACCTATGTGCATTTTAAAATTACAAATTGTTCGGCCTATATAGAATGCCTTACACTGGCACATCACAATGTAGACCACTCCTTCTGTGTTACAATTAATAAATGCATCACAGTAAATGTACCCCTCCCCTTCGGGAGTGGCCAATGGAACCCCTCCCTACCACCGACTAAGCTGCTGCCTAGGGTTCCTCATCCTGCTGTGGATTGCCCCCCCGGGTGGGGTTTGAGGTGGGGTGAAACTCCTGTACCTTAGTGTCTTCTCCGGTCCCTACAACAGCGGCAGTCAGTGGCACATCAGGACTGGGTTTAGCATTCCATCTACCCAGCTATGGAGGGTGTTTTTCCCTGTTCTGTGAGGATGTTGCTAGCCCATGACATCAAGACACAGGTGCCGACATCCGCAACGTCCTCCCCCTTAATGATACAGCCCCTAGAGGTGATTGATTCACCAGCTGCCGCCTGTGACCAATCAAACCCCCAAGGTGCCAACAAACTGTCATGTCCCCAGCCTCCACCAGATGTCACCATTCACAGAGGTGGATCCCCACCCTCCCCCCAGAGAAGGCGAGCTGTCATCAGACGCTCAACCTTTCTCCACCCAGCCAACCCACGGTGACCTGAGTCTGCTTCCAAACCCGGTTTGCTGGTGTGGTGCAAGGTGTGGCATCCGGTGCCTCAACTCTCAGTGCCACCGGGCCGGCCTCACATTTCATGTTGTACAAAAACACTTTTATTTAAGTACAATTTGTAGTCCCTAATATAAATTTACAACGGGTAGTCCCTAATATAAATATAAAATGTGGACATTGTATGTATTGTAATTTTTGGATGCAAGGCAGTTCTATAGCACATCCGGGGGGGGGGTACATTTACTGTGATGCATTTATTAATTGTAACACAGAAGGAGTGGTCTACATTATGATGTGCCAGTGTAAGGCATTCTACAAAGGCCGAACAATTCATAATTTTAAAATACGCATAGGTGAACATGTTAGAGCTTGGAGAAAGGATAATTTGAAATATGCTATAGATAGACATGTACAGGGTAAAATTAAAAATATGCAAAAAATTATTTTTTTTAGCATACAGAAAGTTCAAAAAAGTCCCCGAGGTGGAGACTAGGAGGCACTTGTTAGCCAAATGGAAACAAAATGAATTTTTAAAACATGGGCTTGCCATCCACCAGGAGTCAATGACTCGGTAGAACTTGTGCATTATTAATGATATGTTTATGAAGCGATATTTATAATATATAAAATAATGATAGTATTAGTTTGTGTTATTCTATTATGCTGATCAGATTTTATGAATCTAGTATATGCCATATGTGTGTGTATATATATATATATATATATATATATGTATGTATTTAAATAGGGCTATTGAGATGTTGTTTATTTGTGTAATGTACAAATGATTTAGGCTCTCCCACTTTTGATGTGTTTCAGCATTTGTCCCATTGGTATACTGCAGAAAGAAAAGGAAGAAAAAGAAAAGTTCAAAAGAGAACGAAAATACTGATGAACTGGGTGCATCATAACAGATATTAATAAGTTTGGGACTGCAAGAGTCTGCTTGGACTATACAAATAAATAAATGATATAGGGATGTGTTATAGATATTTGTGATAAGATTGTTTATTTGATTTCATTTATTAGTGTGGAATTGATGTAAAAATAAAGGACAAAAAGTATTATAGGAATAATATGATATTACAATTTAATAGTGGTAATTAAATGTATTCCTGTATTTTTATAGAAATTAAGTCTTTCTGTATAGACAGAATTTAGATAGATAGGTTAGGATTTGTTCTGAGGTAAAATATATATTCAAGACTTATAGACATAAGTTATTTCATTTGGAGATAGTATTGTGCTTTATTCTTTGGAGTGTTTTGATTCACTATTTTGATAAATTAGTTACTTCCCATGAAAAGCTTTTTGAAGTTGAGGGGGAAGGTTTGATTTAGGTGGGCTGTTGAATTCCTTCATGTCAAGTTAAAGGGTATAATAGATGTATAGTTAAATTAGCACAAGAAGTAAGCACCTTAAATCATCATTGTTAATTATTTGATTAATTGGCTATGTTATAAAATAAGGAATGAAATGCTAGTTCCCTAACCTCTGAAGAAGCTCCACCCAGATGTAGCGAAACGTAAGGTTTTTTCACCTATTTGGGTGATGCTGTAGCATCAGGAATTGCCATCCCTTTATACTTTTTATATCCTGTCTCTCTATATAGCCATGTAGCTATGTAGTAAATCATTTTACTGCTATAATTGTGTTGCCATATACCTGCACTTACACTTTGCACTGGTTTTTATCATGTTGAGTATCATGACTTTATATATATATATATATATATATATATATATATACACTGTATATACTGTATATATTATACCAAATTGTACTTAAATAAAAGTTTTTTTGTACATGATGCATGATTTCGTTTAATATATAGTGCTGACATTTTTGTATTAGCTATTCAGAGCGGGTGCTCCATATTTTTTGTTTTTGTTCTAGTAGGTTTTATGTGAGCACCACTCTATTTGGATGGCTCCCTGGAGTGCCTATTTCTGGTGGTTTCTTAATCTGTGGTGCAGTGAGACAAAGGCTCTGGTAGTATTAAACTGTCTGTTGGCTCCTGACTGAACTTTTTCACAGAGTCTGCACATACTGTAAAGGATATCTGAAAAAGACAAGTGCTTGTCAGTGCTAATTTGTGCCAATTGGGAGCTTATCATGTTTTCTTTTGTTTTGTGTTCCATATAGTGAGGATCTGTCATCTTTTTACCAATAACTTCAAACCTGGGAAGTTATAAGCGGGAGAGGTTGGTGAAGCAGAATTTGTGCTGGGTTTCATAATCTCGCTGGGCTACTTGTTTTTGTCATGGGTCAAGCAAACCAGCTGATTTGGAAGCTAAGCCTCCAAACTTTTAATTTTAAATTCAGAATGCCGCTATTTGTTTGCAAGCATGTGTTCTGAATGGTTCCATTTGAAAATCGCGATTATAAAATCGCGACTACAATTTGAGCGCCTCCTTTTCAGCGACTGCATTAATAGCGCTCGCAAATTTCAGCCACCCACAGTCTAAGCTACCATGTAATAATAGCGCTCTGCATTCAGTCATCGTTTACTTGGTGGTACAGAAAAGAATACACATTTTATTCAGCAAGACACAAAATGTTTTCAAGGTTAGAGTACATATTAATTTCCCAAGAGAGAGGATTGAGGAGATTGAGGCTGAGTCAGTTGGTGTGTGAGAGTCAGAGGGGAAGGACATTTGAAGTATGCACTCCTGAGTCTGTGGATGAGACCCAGGAAGCAGGGTTACACCGCTTAACTTATATTTACAACAGGTATGCCACCATTGTCTGCGTGTAACCTTTCCAGAACATCTTTTTGCTCCTAAGTTTTTGGCTGGTCTGGTTGCCCTGTCCTGTCTCTCTTTGCTGTAACGGTGGAGCGATAATATTGCTGATGGATGTGTGGCTGGTAAACCGTACCGGCGGGCCGTGAATTTTGGCCATGCTCACCTACAAAAAAGCTTAAACTGAACTCGAATCAAGAGGGCAAAAGAGAGAATCCGGTCAGACAGAGAGGAGAGGGTGAGAGTAACAAGAGATTACTACCTGACCAGCAGCTAAAGGAATGTATTCCAAAAATATGTTTTGAGCTGTAATTTTATCTTGTTTTAGATAGAATTTTTTGTTCAGGTGTTCCTTAATTTGTATTCAAAATTAGATAGAGATCAGTCATAGATTAATTGAGTATTCCTTATCTACTCAATTTACTCACTTACCTAATTATTTAACAGGGTAACGAGTTTTAACTCCCAATATAATTAGCCAATCAACGAGTGTGCTCATTGTGCCCATTAGGTTGATTGATTAAAGCTGCAGCTGCAGATATTTACTGGTAGAAGCGTTCCCGGCAACTCAGTCTCCTCCGGTGTTCCCTGTCTTAGTTTGCCTGAGTAAAGGTTTAGGTGAAAAAGTGTATGCTGTGCTATGGATGTGAACACTGTTGTATGTTCTGCTCTGCTGAGTACGAGCAAGCTGAGAGTCGGAGGTTGTATTTTCTGATGGTGACTCTCACTACCAGGCTTTTTTGAGTCAATTTTGGCTAATAGGCTCAAAGAGTGATACTGGAGGATGCTGAAGAACACCGTAGCTACCAGGGAATATCTTAGGAGGCAGCTGTCTGGGTATGAGCACTCCTTTAAGAACAGAATCGTACAGACATTATAGAACAAGTACTGCAGTTTGAATTGCCAACTGGCAGCCGAGTCGCTATTATTGCACGAGCAATGTCAGAATAAGTCGCTATTTATAAGCGATCGCTCATATTTAATGGTCGCAATTATGACAGTCGCTGTTTTGCAGTCGCGCTTATTCAGTCATGTTTTTATAGTCGCTATTTTCACGGGTAACCGTTCTGAATCAGTCACTATCCAACCCGATATATACAGCAGTATCCAATCGGGCTGGATAGGGTCAAAAATTGGAAAATCCAGCCTGTTTAATTTACCGGGTTGGATATCTACCCATCTCTGATTAATAGTAACTAAGTCACTAAAGCATAGTGCTATATATAACAGGACAGCTAACCAGATGTAAATAAGTTGTGGGGGCAATTGGGAGGAGGGGTTTGAAGGAAACACAAAAATATGTGGAATGTGAATGTGGGGAGGGGAGAGAGAGAGAAATCATACAAATAATAAACTAAACCCTAAATGGTGGAAAGCAGGGTGGAAAAGGGAGGGAGGGAGCAGAGTTTCTAAATAGACTACCAAACAATAAAGACATAAAATATGTGGGTACAGTCTATATCATCTTTTCATTGTATTTTCAAGAATGGCTTCAGATCCCACATTTCATTTAGCCCTTGTGGGCTCACAGTATTTAATCTGAAGATTCAATGACACTCTCTTTTTAACAGTAGATTCACTCTGTCTTCACATTGTTTAGGGCATCTCACACACTCAATTCCTGTACATTTGAAATGTCTTGGATCAGAGTTGTGTACTTCTGCAAAATGATGTCCTGCACTCTCATCCAGCTTTTTATTTATAATCAATCTTATATGTTCCTGGATATGTTCTTTGGAAGTTCTCACTGTCCTACCGATATACCCCAGGTTGCAAGTGCACCAAATCAAATAAACTACAAATGTAGTATTGCACGATGTGAAATCACACATTTTCACTTGTTGGTTATTTAAAATGCAGCTTAGGACTTTTCCTGTCTGTACATATTGGCAAATATTACAATTATGGCATTTGTAGCAGCCTGTGGGTTTAGTGGGTAGCCAGGTTCTTTGAATAGAGGATGTGCTTTGAAATTGGCTATGGGAGCTGAAGATATTCTTGAAAAACAATGAAATGACAATGTAGACTGTACACACATGTTTTGTGTTTTTATTGTTTGGTATAATCTGTTTATGAACTCTGACCCCCCTCCCACACCCTGCTTTCCACCATTTATGGTTTAGTGTATTATTTGTGTCAGTTCTCTCTTCTCCCCTCAGTCCTTCCCCATTCACAGTTTGGTCTCAGTATATGGCTTGTATTTGTACATATATCTGAATATTAGAGAGTGAGAGAGACACATATAAATGTATATTTTTGTGTTTCTTTCAACCCCCATCCCTCCCAGTTGCCCCCACAACATATTTACATCTGGTTAGCTGTCCTGTTATATATAGCACTATGCTTTAGTGATTTAGTCACTATTGATTATGGCATGAGGGTATTTGTATTACATACAGTTAATAACTTGTCTTGATTTCTTATAGATGCTGTTCTTCTGAAGAAAGCTTGAGTTCCAATAGTTCCCTTCTCCAAGAGACTATGTACGTTCCATTTAAATTGAAGGGAGATCACAAGTGTGTCTTGACAAGAATGGACTGGGACATTACTTTGCAAAAAAAAAAACTTTCACCTGCAATTTAAATATGAATACTCCTCAATCGCAATGGGATCTTGTGTTAATATGCTGTTTTCTAAATTTGTACACTCTTTTCATAATGTTTTGTATTTAGTATGTCACTATTTGTGAGTGTGAAAGGTATGGGTTTGTCTCTTTGTATCAACCCCCTGACAAAGCCTTTGGGTTAAGTGCTGGGGTGTTTTGCTCACTATGGCAACTGGCTGCTGTTCAGCTCTGTTTTTATTTTAAAATAAAGATTGTAAGCAGTTTATCTGGATTGATCAGTGTTGTTTATGGGGTGCAGCTAGTTTTGTTTATTTTGTCTGTGGACTAGACTGCAACCAGCCACTTGCCTTCTTGAGCTACAGCTGAGAACTCAAGGTTGTCAAATTAAACTGTAATGAGTCAGTTTAATTTAAAAGTGTCCTGATTCAAGGGACTAGATGGTCCAAGGTACAAAGCAGAATATGGCAAAAATATTCAAACCAAAATATCACATAGTGCTGTAATCAAAATCATCAATGTCATCACAAAGTTACTTTTACTATAAAACACATATATAAAGAATGGCTATAAACATTTCTGTCTCTCTGTTCTCTGAGCTGACTTTACTGCTTTTTTTCCCTCGGTAACTGATTAAGTTAACATTTTTAAAACATGCAACACTTTAACCTTAAACATTTTACTTGCTCCTCAGAGTAAAATAAAGTCTCAGTTCAATTTCACACACTTTACAGTGGTATAACGTCTAAGCATTTGTAAAGTACAGAATGACATAACATAAAATTCATAGTATTTATTCAACTTATATCACACAGCACTAAAAGCCAAAGCTGTGCCTGCACTTCTGCTGCAGTCTATATATGTGTGTGTGTGTGTGTAAGGAGAGTGCTGTTAGATAAGCTCTGGTTGATCAAGCCAGCATTTAGATAAGATAGAAGAGAAGATAAGGCAGGAAGGATAGTATCAGAGAATTGTGGACTGCAGCCAAAATAGAGGAAGTTAAAGTGAAAGGTTAAGGTTATTTAGTATGCTGATGTTTTCCTTCACAGATGCCTAACCTTTGTCATTTAAAATTTGCCCTTGCAATCTCCTATACTTTTGGCGACTACTCATGTTGCACATGCATGGCTTCTTTAAGGCATGTGCACTGCTGCTCAGGATCATACTTATCACAGGTTACACATTTCAAGTACACTTGCAGTTTGTCTATCTCCTTTTGTTTCTCATCACAATGTGCAGCCAAGCAGCATTGGGTGACAGTTGCCTATACCTCCTTCTGTTCCTCATTTTCCTTTTGAAGTTTATAGCTAATATTTTTCACCTCTGCCACATGTTTTCTGATACATTTCAGGGTTTTATTTAACTCTAAAAATTGATTAGCATTTTGCTCATAAAAGTGCTAAATCTTTGTGAAAATGCATAGCTCTTGCCTCACTGTGTTTGACAAACACAGCACTTCTAGAAAATCTATATAAATACTTTCTGTATAGTTAGTATCATCCCAAGGAAAAAACTTCTAATCAATTATTTAAAACCTTGCATTTAAGTTTGTTCTGCTAAGTCAAAACAGTAATATATAAACCTTGCATACAAGATCCTTTTTTTGTTTGTCCTTAAGTTTCTAATTCTAAACAAAACTGCTGCTTAACATATTCCCAGGGTGTCTTATTTATGTCTAGTGTCCTTATAAAAATTCTGTGTCCTGTGGGCAGTCACAAAAGCGACAATAAATTCCTCCATGTTATGTAACTTGTCTTTCTTAGCCAGACTGGGTTTCAGAAAACAGATCATTCTACTGGCAGTCGTTATCCTACTATCATTTCACACTAACGGAAGTATCTAGGTTGCAATTCTGGCATACCTCTGGCATACCTCTATTCCTTGATTTTGGGGTGCAAATATTTGTTTATATGTTCAGCAGTAACAAGCTGTGCACAGTGTACTAGGTACCAACTCTATTCTTGCAATAACAAAGACATTAGCAAGAAAAGAAGAAAGCCTTTAGTAAAGAAATAATCTCATTAACACTTTTGCCTTCTCCTGTCAGCACTTCACAATATACTAAATTGTAATATTCATACAATCTCCCCATTCCAAATCTTAGAACTTATTAAGTGCATCCATAGCATCTCTGAAGTAGGCTCCAAGCCCACCAACACAATCTTTCAAAAAGAAATACAGAAATTTAGAAGGGTGGTCAGTGAAGGAATTATACCTAGTGTCAATTGGGTGACCAGGTGGGACTGATATGTTTTATGCACTTTGGGTAGTGGATAACATGTCAGAATAACAGGATGATCTGGATATTTATTTATTTGTAATTTTTATTTTATTAATTTTTTTGGTTTTTAGTAACCAGGTAGGTACACTAGACAATCACATGCCTAATTTCAGGTATGACCCAGGAGGGTGCAGAACAAAATTCTTCAAATACAGAGACAAATTTAGCTGACCAGAAAAGGCACACTAAGCTATTATAGTAGGTACTCAAATATTGTTCTGCAACGTGACCATCATATTCATCTCTTTCTAACATTTCAAGCAATTCTGCCTTAAATATGGTTGTAGGATCTCCCCCAGTTGATTTTAATCCTTTTCATGTTGTGGCAGTTTTATGACCCACTCTTTATACTGGGTTGTAGTAATAAGCACAACATTTTCCCTTTTATCTGTAGGTTTTACTACAACCTCATGCAGATTCAAGAGTTCTTCTAATGCTGTGGTATTCACTGTAGTCAGGATTTTCCTGTTAATAGGGTCCCAACTAGTTAAAATATTTACCACCTTCCTTAACACAACAATTTTGGATGCACTGATTGTACAATTAGTCAAGGTGCAACATTCTGACTTTTTTCTGAAAGTACTTGTTCACATTTGTCCAAATTCCTAACCACTTATATCATACACTTGATAGGTTTCATCATAATGGGGTCAATTCATGAAGAGGCAGATTGCCTACACAGCACGGATCTGCAGTGTGTAGGCAACCCATGGATGGAATGCCACAAACTAGGGGTCCAGTGGCCTCCTGGTGGCATTCATGGAAGTGGCACGCACCCCTTGTGCATTCAATCCCCTGGCCAATAATGCAGCCATGTGCGTCCAGTCCAGGGGCATATCTAGGGGAATGCTCACA
Source organism: Neoceratodus forsteri (assembly GCA_016271365.2). Lineage (NCBI taxonomy): Eukaryota > Metazoa > Chordata > Ceratodontiformes > Ceratodontidae > Neoceratodus > Neoceratodus forsteri. Next base: position 731,278,216 of record CM028132.1, read on the forward strand.
CTCTGCACCATTTGTGAAGATGTGGAGTGCCATGCAAGGGGGGCACAGGATATGGCTGCACAGACCCTGCTGTATCTTTTATATGTCCCCCAAATGACTGCCTGTCAGATATGGCAGGACAGGAACTCTCCCTACCATGCTGTCCCAGCCCACTGGGCTGATAAGGAGGGCTGGGGACATCCATTTGGGCACTTGCCCATACTATTAAAAAAGTCTAGACCCACACCTACCCAGAATCTCCTATTTGTGTGGAGCATGGGATCCACTTCAGGACACAGGACAAGCATCCATCTGGATGACTGCCTGTGTCCCTTGATCTGCTTCCCCATGTGCTGGGGGCTTAGGGGCATGGACAGGCACCCTATGGAGGCATGCAGCAGTACATATCATATAACATGCATCTGACTGCAGGTGCAGAAATACGTGGGCCAGGTAAGTGTGAATCATGCTTACCTGGACCCTCAATAGGGCATAGCCACTAATACGCATAGACTGGATTATACAGTTCTTCAAAACCCACTAAATTAGAGATATTGTGCTGTTCCAGTGTTCTATCTGCTTCAAAGTCAACATTATCCTGAATGTTAGGGATGTCTGAGGATCTTACCTCATTCTCTGATGGTGCCACTGTTTCATAGCTAGTGTCCAGATTTCTTGACAGTCTATGTGCATTCTCTTCAAATTGCTCCCAAGTTTCTTGGTTAGCCATTCCTTTTCCTCTGGCAGAAGTAGTCTTTCAGCAGAATTTTCCTAAAACAATGAAAATGGTCAACTTGGATTTTGAAATTATCCACTTTTGGGGTTGGTATGAAAGAAAACCCTTTGATAGTAATTATTTCTACGAGTCACTTAATACTCCCACGAGGTTAAATATTTCTTGTTTGTTCCTTTCTTCTTGCTCTGCAGCTCCATCTTTGTCCTTCTCCATCATTTATCCCTTTTTGTTCTGTGGTTTCACTGCCTTTTCCCTTTTTTTTTGTGCTGGATTAGCCTCTGACAAAAAGGAACCATCTTGTCCTGTTACAGTGGTGCTTGTTCCTGGGGTGGTATCATCTGAGTCCTGTGATGTTGCCAGCCTTTTCTCAGATAGTGATTGTCTCTTCAGTGTCTTATGAGAGTGACGTCAGCCCCGGTAATGGACCTTGGACGCCTGCTCCAAGAGTACACCCTCCCCTCACAACAGTCAGCTGTATCTCTGTGAAGTTTTTTCTGTTTTCTTTTAATCAGTTTTAGTTCTTGTTTTTACAGTTTTGCTTGTAAGTTCTTATCTAAGTTATCAAAATGAGGACTGTCCATATATTTACCTAGTTATTTTTCATATTGTTTATTTTCTCACTCAGCTGTTTATGCTTTTGTGAGTCTTCTTGAATAAGTACATTAATAAACCATTTAGAACTGTTGGACAATATTTCTTCCCACTCCTCTCTAGTCCTGAATTGCTCCAGGCCCCCTGCTGGTAATTTTGTCAGTTTTAGTCTTATGGGTGCCTGCTTATGCTCAATATATTTCTCCAGAGTTATCACATTGTAAATTATATTCAATTCAACAATCATAAGTCTTTCAGGTTTTAAATATATCAATTTTAAGCCATCTTCTGTACCTGTATTAGTAGTTGTTGTTTCAACTACCAAGTGATTTTATGCTAGCTCCTTTCTTGCAGCCAGTGTGTCTGTTTTCTCCGGCATACTGGTCTTCCCTGTATCTGTGTTTCTTCCTGGTTTATACTTGCCGTATATCATGTGCCATGTGTGGCTGTTCAGGTTATTTTGCAGGATCCCGTTGTTTAGTTCTATCCTGCTTTTGTTCCAAATCAGTGTCTCTTGGTGTTCTGCTATACAGATGCTCATGGCAGGGCTCACTAAAGCAGACAGATATCTTCTCTTTGTAAAAGCACACTCACTGCCATGCAACCAGGTGCTCCTGTGGGCTTGTCAGGCCCAAGTAAAAATGATCATAAATGCACTGTTTTTAAACTGGGACAATATTGCACATTATTTTTAGCACTTTACTTTGTAAATCAAATTGTAAATGCCTTTTGTCATGGTTTGACCCACTCCAGAACCTTTGATTTTTACAGTAACTGTATTAACTATTGTGAGACAACCTCTGGACATAAAGACAAGTAGGTGTTAAGAAATGCACTGTCTGTTAATTGGGATATAACTACATCTTATGTCTAGCACATTAAATGCCCAAATCTATCTGGTTTGAGCCTGTACAGTTTACCACAGACTGTGCAAATGCATCAGCTTGGCTCAGCCATCGGTGGGGGTCCTCTTTTTAATCAGGGAGTGCTGTACCACAGACCCACCCATTGGCAAAGCTCTAATTCAGTGAAGCACTGGGTCAACTTATCTTTTTTCAGGATTATGCTTTCTAGGCATAAAAAACATTTGAGTCTGCACCACCATTCAGCAGTGTGAAAAATGCTACTTGAAAGTCAGTTGCTTGAAAAAATAGCAGATCTTAATTGCTCAGACATACACACAGGATAACATTCAGTATATTATGAGCTTCTAGAACCAAAGTGCAAGGTGCAATACAAAAATCACAAAGTATAATACAAGGCCAGACCTTCCTCATAGTTGCCAAGTGCAGACAATGAACCGTCATTAGGGAGACTGTGTTACCCATAATTCTCTATACATGAAAAGCTAATACATGATTCATACAATATTTAAATGTGCAGTCTATAATTGATTGGGTTAATAATGTACTTGTAAATTGTACTGTAACATCTTGTGCCTTCAAAAAATAGTCTATGTGCAAAGCAGTGATATAATAATGAAAAAATAACTATAAACCACATTTTCTACCTAAAACATATTTTAAAAGCAGAACTTAATTAATCACTCTCTGATACACAACCATTATAGCATTTTACTAGAAGAGAAAAGATGGAAAGTACTGATCTTAGATCCCAAGTGATTACCCCATTATCCAATTCCTTTTTGCCATATGCTTCTGGGAATTTTTGGGATCCATTGCAAAGGGCCCCCTTCTGGAGAGGCAGATAGATAGTAAAGGTAGAATCAGTGGATAAAGGTTGTGTACATAGATGCCTATGAGAGAGAAACTAGACAATTTTAGTCATCGGTCAATAAATTCTATACTTGCAGCCTAAGCTGAAATACAGTACAAGATGGCAATTTTACTTAATGTTGTCAGAAATGGTTTTAAATCCCATTCATCATTAAGACTAAATGGTTTCAAAGTTTCTAACATAAAAATCTATTGGCTTTCCTTTTTAAGCAACATGCCCCCCCCCAGCCACACATTTTGGAGGGGACACCCATTTGATTTCCACAAATCTGCTGCCTCCTGGGCTGCTATTATGATATTCTTTGTAGTCCAGACCTAGTGGGGAATCAGTTTCTGCAATTTTGATGGCTCTCAAGTGTTCCTAGATTCAAATATTTAATACCCTCACTGTTTTAGGGGGGTAAATAAGGTACAGGAGGGAAGCATTTTTCAGAAATAAAGGTGCTGAAGAACAAAGGGACATGCTATAAGGCTGGAGGGGGTAGATTCAGGAGAGATGAGAGGAAGTGCTTCTTCACAGAGTGATGGAATCCTGGAACACCCTTCCAGCAGAGGTGGTGGGAGCAAAAACAGTGGCGGGATTCAAGAATGTATGAGATACGCATAAGGGAATCTTAGGGGAGAGGAAGGGGGAGGGAGAATGGACCAGAGATCAAGTAAGGTCTGTGGTCATATTGTAGATAGGGAAAATGGGAAGACTGGGAGGGCCAAGCAGTCCTTTTGTTGGGATTGAATAAGACCCTGTCCCATTTGTTACACAAAAAGAGTTAAAAGCAAGGATCTTTTCTGTCCTCTCTTATTTCTCTGTTTCTGCCTATCTGATTGCACAACCACATCTTTTTCTTGGGACACTTAAGAACTGGCTACTCCAAAAGGTCCCACACTCTCCCCCTGCTATCATCCTTCCTTCACTTGCTGTTTCTATTCTTTCTTTCTTTCTTTCTTTCTTTTCTTTCTTTCTTTCTTTCTTTTCTTTCTTTCCCCTTGCTTCTCTGTGGTTAAAAAAATATGTGAAACTGTTTATGTCAAACTGGGACCCCTTGGCTTGCAAATGGATGTAATATTATTGCTGAAATATTGCAGACAGCTATTTGACTTTGTTAGAAAAGATAGCAAGCTGTAACACAGAGAGTTAAGCCTGAGAAACCTTTTGACCTCCACAAGCTTGTCAACAGAATTATCTACAGGAGACATCTCCAGATAGAATGTTCTAGTCTGTTGCACCTGTGCAGTCTGGATGTACTAGTCACAGGAAAGTAATTGACAAAGTTTTGTTACATTTTGTGAAAAACAAGATGTAAAGTTAAACTTCCAAAACAAGAGATCTTATTAAGAGAGCAATATTTTGGTTTTCCAGTTTGAGACTGAGATAAATTCAGATGAAGGACTTTTGTTTGAATTGCCTGTATTAAGAACCATCTGGTACAAATTGTATTTTTTCTATTTTTTTGTTATTGATAATAAAGTGTTACTTGCAAATTGTATCACTTCTTCTGACTGCCTGTGCTTCCTGACCTTTGCCTCTGTGGCAGTTGTGTCAGAGGTGGGATTTGCACCATGCATACTCTAAGCCAGGAGTTTTGTACGTGGGTACTGTAACTGGTACCAGGGAGGCATGTAATAAAGGTATGGATCCTGCAATAGCAATCCCAGGAGTGATTACCAGAATAATGGTAGCCAAACTAGAAGCAGAAACAAAACTCCAAACTGAAACTGTACAGCCAGAACCAGAGATTAAAGAAAAAGAAGAGACAGGGATAGAACCTGAAAACATGCCTGCCTTCTTCAAAAAGTGGACTATACAACAAAAAGAGTCTGAAGAACAGAGAAAAAGAGATTCAATGCCTAAAAGTAAAGAGAAGAGATGTCTGTCCTCCTTTTTTATTTCAGAATCACGTGCCCATCGGAAGTCTGCCATCTGCTGCATGCCTTACTAATCTTGGGCAGTGCCAGAAGTGACAGTCTATCTCCTAAATTTCTGAAACTAGCAGCCAACATCATGGCCAAATCGCTCTTGTACATCATTACTCTGTCTCTCTCCACAGCCACCATCCCATCTCTGTGGAAGGAGGCTAGGACCATCCCCATATTTAAACAGGGGGGGTACATGCTTGCCTGAGAATTACAGACCGGTGTCTATCGTATCTCACATCAGTAAAATCATGGAGAAGGTTGTATTTAGACAAATATCAGAACATCTGGAAAAGAATAATCTCCTATCATTGGGTCAGCATGGTTTTAGAACAGGGTATACAGTAGTATGACCACGACCCTAACCCTTTTCACAGATCATGTACTAAGACAGGCAGACTCAGGTCACCTCACCGGAGCTATATTTGTGGATCTATCAAAGGTGCTCGATATGGTAGATCATTCTATACTCCTAAATGAATTGTTCATCCTCAGTTTCTCTTCCAACACCACAAACTGGCTTCAAAATTACCTGACGGATGGAACACAAATGGTTCGAGTTGGGGAAACCTTCTCCAAAATCCTTAAAATACACACAGAAGTCCCCCAGAGGTCCATTCTGGGGCCTCTACTCTACTCACTATTCATCAATCCTCTGCTTTATTTACCCTCAGTAAGTCACAGGATCAGGTATGCAAATGATCTTATCCTTTTCCATAGTGACAATAACCTCTTCAATCACAAGTTCTTAACAAAGACTTCTCTGCTACTGCTCACTGGTTCAAGCAACACAGAATGTTTGTAAATGCTAAAAAGACTAAATCCATGCTGCTCAACTCTAAACAAAGACTCACCAGGGCTATGTCCATTCACTTACCTTCTCTTGATATCCTGTCCCCTGACAGTACCACCCTTGAGCAGGTGGACAACTTCAAATATCTTGGGGTGACTCTTGATCCCCACTCTCTCACTTTCTCTACCCGCATAGGTCAGGTAATCAAGAAGATTAACCAGCAGCTGGGTGCCTGCTACAGGCTTAAACACCTTCTTACTCCTGAAGTGAGATTAGTAATAGGGAGGGGCACCCTCCTACCCATCCTTGAATACTACAACCCAATTATCTCCCTGTCCTTACCCCAGCTTCTTACTCATCTAAACACTACATTCAACACTATCTGCTTATTTATTATAAAAGCCCCTTTCGGCACACACCACTGTACACTATATCAATCAATAGATTGGCTCCCTCCCCAGGCTCGCAGTAACCTAATTCTAGGGTCCTTCATCTGCAAATCACTCCATGAGAGTATAAAGTCACCACTGGTGAGTCTACTAGTCCTTAAACAGAACTCTCATTCTTTGAGATCCTCCTCAAACTGGTGACTGGAATGTGTCAGGACATCTACTGATATAGGGCAAAGAGCCTTCTCTTGGGCAGCACCTAAATTCTGGAATGCCCTTCTGGATGAAATCCAAAATCTTGAGTCCCTTTTGACCTTCAAAAAGCACTTAAGGAATACACTTACATCAACATTGACCTGTAACTGCTAACACATGTGTTAGTTGCTGTATTCTTAAAGCATTGTATTGCTGTTTAACCATGGAATGGTAAATGTGACATATATGGCCTGTAATCAGTGCATCTGTGAAGTAGTTGGTACTGTACTACATGTATGTCCCTTTGTTTAGGTTCTTGAAGCTACTGTAACCAAGAAGTATTGACATCACTGTAGACATTCTGCTTTACCTCAGTATTACCTCAGTATTATGATCTGTCTCTTTATTATGCCTAACTTATGCTACCTCACCCTCATGTATCTCCTCATTTCCTGGCTAAACAGCTGCCACTCTCCCCACCCCTCCCCCCATAGGTACCTTTCTCTATGTGTTTCCTCTCTACTTCACCACACGCTGTAGCTCCTGAACCCTGATTTCCACCTATTTCCTCTCCTCTCTCTTTCCCCTTTTTCACTGCTCCTTTTATTTGTCTTGGCTGACCCATGTTAACCTACTGAGTTCGGCAAAGTTATGCTTGACCGCCTATTATCACATACTGATACATTATTGTATTTTATCTTAGCTTTTACCTTGGTATCTATTTTTGGTTCTTATTTCCCAACTTGGACAAAGTGTGATATAATGACTGCTCTTAATGTTTTTTTGTTTTTTTTGTTATATACATGTCATGTTTTTGTTACATTGTTGTATTTAGCTAATTGTTATGATTTCTTTTGGACGTGGAACCTTTTTAAATGAGTCTCTGACTCAAAAGTATGTCAAATTCTGAGACTGTAATAAATAATACTAATAAAAATGTTATGATGTAACTGTCTGTATGTGCCATCTAAATGGCCTGGGTCATACCTGTAAATGATCCCTGGGACCAGTGTGCTTACCTGGTTAACAAATACATACATACATACATAAATAAAAAATGGAGCATCTAGAGGCACAGAGAAAAGGAGAGATACAGAAACAGCAATAGCTGGATGTTTTGCAGGCTATCAAAGCTGGAGGATCTAGTACAGGTTCAGCAGAGCAACAAAACACAACCAACTTAAAAGGCATTAAACTTACAAATCTGTGCACCTCGGATGGTATCAAAGCATTCCTGGCAACTTTTGAAAGAGTTGCCCAGAGCCTGACAATGGCCAAAACAGCAATGGGCAATCAGGCTAGTACCTTATCTGACAAATAAAACCCAACTTGCCTACAGCAATATGGGCACTGTACAGTCAGAAAACTAGGATCTTGTGAAAAGAGAAACCTTTAAAAGGTATGACATCTCAGGAGAGTTCTACAGGCAGAGATTTCAGTCTCTTAAGTACCACTCAGTCAACTATCCTCAATAAGACTTCACCAAACTCAGAGAAGTTCTCGTTAAATGGCTGTAACCAGAGGCAAAACAGTCCCACATATTATTGACATATTTGCAATGGAGCAATTCATCAACATCCTTCCCACAAATGTGCAGCTTTGGGTAAAAGAACACTGACCAGAAAGTGGGGAAAAGACCATTTATTTGACTGAGATCTATCAAATGGCCAGATAGACTCCACAGCAGCAAAGTAACAGCTGAGGAATGGTAAGACCCTTTTTTGCACATTATAAAATTAATTTCTCACAAGCCACACTCTCTGACCCATTCTCTTAAAAGAGATCTAATCTAAAAAAAATTACTTTGCTTACAGTAAAGGATCTTTGACATATTAAAAATATAAGTTCATGGACCAGTAACCATCTTATGGCAATTTTCATAAATGAGCCAGCCCAGGTTCTCCTAGGGAACATTTTGTTATCTTGGCATGGCATACCTCTTCCAGAGAACCCTCCAAGTACCCTAAGTAGAAACAAAACTAAGTCGGAGATATCATGCCTCTCAATCAATGAACAGAAATAATGTCTTAAATGACTCTGTCCCAATATGTATAGACAGGGCACTGTCAATCAGTCTGAAAGGAGTTAACCAGTACTGCTAGTGCAAATCTGCTCATTTAGGGAGGCCCAAAATTATACCATCAGCGCATGCTGCTCCGTGTGCCATATATGTCCCCCCATATCAAGCGTTTTCAGCCAGACTGTGCTTTGAACTTCAAATATGGGGTTGAGAACTGGCCCATACTCTCACACCTGGGCATTTTGCTTCATATGCAAACTCTATTCTTAATTATGGGCATGAAAAGCCTATTAAGGTACATCCTCCTCTGCAAGGCCCCTAGGTGGCCTCATCCGAAGGATTTAATAGTCAGCTCGTGGTACACTCCCCAGGACTTTCCCAAGCCTTTTAACACGTTTTACATATTCTGGTTTCCAGGAGCTTTGCTATACCAGGCCACACTTCAGTATTTTACCCCCAGAGGCTCATGCCTACTTTGCATCAAGTAGTACTTTAAAACAGGTAGTGACCAGATCTGAGACCCAACCACATGTTCCCCTCATGTCGATAAACAACACTTGACTGAAATAAAATTTGCATACTAACACTTTCTGTATCGGCTGTAAGCAATTTAATATACTTGTGTAGCATCTTCTGCTTTAGCTACATCCAGACCTTGGAAGTTTTGATCACCTAGAAGGGAGCAAATTTATCAGGGAGTCCTACGCTACTGGTACACAGTTTGCTCTATTTCTCAACAACACAGGCAGTACTAAGCCTTCTCTGGGGATGAAACAAATGACTGCCTAAAATAGGCTCACCTGGTTAATATGTTGAAATTGCCAACAATAATCAGGAGAAGGCCCCCAAACAGCAGAAGGTGTATTATGACTATAGGGTAAAAGAAAAAGTTTTTGAGCCAGACGAAAATTTCTTGTTACTGTTATCCACTACAATAAACAAACTGTTTATTAAGTGGCAAGGGCCTTATAAAGTTCTTAGATGTACTGGTACAGTAAACTATGAGACTGAGATCCCTGATAGGAAAAATACTACCAAGATATACCATGCTAACCTCCTGAAGAAATGAGTTGAAAAAACACCAAAAGTTGCTATGTTAGTGTTACCAGAAACTGCTAAAGAAGATATTGCTATAGCTTATGACAGATTGGAACAAACTGTAACTTCTGATGCTGTAAAGGTGAATGTTTCCTTAACCCCAGAACAAACAGCAGAAATTCGTAGCTTGGTAGAGGTGTTTCAAAGTACTTTTATCACAAGAACTTCCAGTTCCGCCACCGAACTGATGACAGCCTAAGCCCCAGAGCTCTGTATTGGCATTTTCTAATCTGAGTTCATCAGTTGAACAAAAGTTGCTATCCTGCTACCTAATCACAAAATAACAGAATAGATGATGTCTTCAAGGCAACAGAATAAAGATCTCCCACTGGGGACCACCCCAAAAGCACAGAGAAATAAAGCTGAAAACTAGCAGCAGGCCACGTCTCAGGCTGTGGCCTCTACCCCAGCATTGTCCCCGCCAACCAGTGATTGGGAGGAATCGGACTGCACTTTTACATCTAAAAAGCTCTGCAAAGTCTTGAAACAAATTAATGATACCTTACAGCATCTTGAGGCAAAGGTCTCAGGAGATCACAAAGACTTCACACTGCTAGAAAAATGCACTGAGGCTATGGAACAAACCCTCACTGAATATACCACTTCTTCAGACCTTGATAACACTGCACTGTTAGATTTACACTATTGGGGGCAACATCTCATGCAGCAACTCGAAGACCTTGAAAACAGAAATCAAAGAAATAATCTAGATTGCATGGGGTACACAAGGGTACTGAGACTGGGAACATGATCACATTCACAGAGAGTTTTATTAAAGAGTTACTGAACTTACCAGCAAATAAAGAGTTAGGAATAATCCAAGCCCATCAGTCCTTAATACCTAGTCCCTGGGACCCGAAAGCAAGACTCCACTCAATAATAATGGCATTTCTGGACTTCTAGGTAAAGGAAGAAATCTTAAAAGCAGCGTGGAATAAAAAGGAGACTCACTTTAGGGATGTCCGATTATTTTTTGACCTGGACTATGCTCCTCAAACTTTATCCCACTGTTAGCTGGTCTTTCAAGTGGTCAGAGCTCTTAAACAAGCAGGGCATAAAGCCACCATGCAATATCCTGCTAAATTAAAGACACAAACAGACACTGGCCCAAAATGTTTCCAAGACCTTCAAGCAGCATCACATTTTCTGCAGGATCCGGGGATTAAATTAGAAGATTGTTCAACCACTAGAGGCAGAACTTTGCTAAATAAATCATGGCAGCAGGGGGGAACTAAAAATGTGAAGAAGCGAGCAGCCACTGGGACTTCCTCTCTGTGGGATGAGGTTGCTTCTAAAACATCCCCCTTGGAAACAAAACAGAAGAATGCTCTGGATAAATCGAGGCCTGAAGATGAGTGTTCAGTTTCTGCTCCCTCTCCGATGGGCTCCTGAGAACTATTGTGAGACTGCAGTAGGACTTTATATACAATATTAGAGGATGTTTTGCTGATGTTTGGTAGCCAGTTAATTATCATAGTTTGGACCATAGTGTCCATAAGATCAGGGCTGGATTCAAGCATAGGAAACAGAGGCAGTAGCCTAGGGACCCCACCTTCTAGGGGGCCCCCAACAATCCCCAACATATATTTACTACATACCCATTTCTTTCTACTGAATTTTTTTGTAATGGACTTGACTGCTAAATAAGATGAACAAGACATGAGCTGAACTGTGATGGGAATCTCACCTCTCTGATTAGCAGTTCAGTACAGCTGATAGCTTCAGGGGGCTGCAACTAGACTAACATTTAAGGTGTCAACAGGCCCTTTTCCTTTGCTGTGTCTGCTTGAATGTGATGCTGACCTCCCTGATTAGGTGTTAAGTGCAGGTAATAGCTTCATGGGGCTCCAGCCAGACTGACCTTTAAGATGAAAACAGGCCTTTTTCCTTTGGTCTGTCTCCCCTCCCCCACCACCACCACATCCCAAGTGGGAAGAATTCGCTAGAAAGATCCCTGCTCTCCAACTGGTGTTCCTGATAGGGAGAATGACTGGTGCAGATCTTAAATGGGGGCCCCATGCAGTAGTTAGTCCACTACTCATATCTTGTGCATTTGGGGGCCCTATCATTCATACTGGAAAGATCAGAGAGCCAGTAGAGCCTGCTTATTGGAGAGCCTGTTCTAAGTTCCAGATGCCTCTCATTAGCACATGGATGTTCTGTGACATGACATGGCCCTGGTTCATGTAGTATGCAGATAGAGGCTGTAGTTCACAAATCCAAGTATTCTGAGCCTACATGTTTTCCAGGTTCTTGGCTTGGGGCTGTAGCCACTAGGCTATACTGCCTAATGTTTTGATTAAGTTTTACACTCCTTGACTGGAATTGGATTATCATTGTTAAATGCAACTCTCCTCTCAGGCAAAATTAGTAGGAGGGTTCATGGTTAAGTTTGGGTTGGGGCAATGAGTGTCATGAAAATGATCATCAAAGTTATGAAAAAAAGAAAAAATATGGCTGAATTTTCTGAGTCCTTTAACAATTGAAAGGCTTGCCTGTAATTATGTGGGGGAAGAGCTCCTCCCCCACAGCCTATTTAAATAGATCAACTGACTTCCGCCTCTGCTTAGAGTGAGTCGCACTCACTGTTGTGTCGTCGCCTGGTCTGTGGCTGCCTTGTCTTTTCCCCACCAGTCCTGCCATTTGTTTCTTCCCTAGTTTCACCCCCCCTTCTCTTCCCTGTTATGTTTGCTGTTGGCTCGAGCTTCTCCCTGCCTGTTTATTTTGACCTGCTTCCATTGTTCCTACGTTCCTTCTCTTCCCCCCCTCCTCCCCCCTCCCTCCATTTGCTTGTTCCCTGTTGTTGTTCTTTAGTTAGGCTCTTCTGACTCTGCTCTATGTATTCTACCTGCTTCCCCTTCTCCTGTTTAGTCTTCCTATCTTTTCTCCTTGGGCAGCCCAGCTCCAAGCCTAGTCCGTCGCCGCTTACTTCTTTGTTCGGTTAGTGTGGGGGTTTCTTCCTTCGCCGCCACGCTGCCTACCGGCTCCGGCGCCTTGCGCCTGACTATGCTGCATTGCTCTGACTCTCCGCTGTGGCCGAACGCCGCCACCGCTGCTGGGCTTCTTCATTCAGCTGCAGCATCTCGGATCCCTGGCTTGGATTCCCTTCACCCTTCCTGCCTGCCATTGGTGCCTTGCTTTCCCTTCTCCCTGGATGGAGCTACTCCGGACATCCTCATTCCAGCCTCTCCAACTCCTAGCTAAGCCTTGTTATGGTGGTGAGCTGTCATCAGGGACTCCTGTCTCCCTCATTTGGAGCTCCTTTGTCAACTTCTTCGGTTTCCTGTTACTTTGGGACTTGAGCAACACGCTTCCTGCAAATTGCCTTTTCAGGATCATCTGCTCAATGGGCTCCTGTTCAAGTGAGTCGGATTCCACCTGTCGGCCATTGTCATGTAAGGGATTGGGTGACTGCATGTCTTGTTTGCCGTCAGCTGCTTCGGGACTTGTGGCTGGGGAATGATTCCTATCTAGTGCCTTCCTTTAGCTCACTTGTGCAGCGGTCTGCTCTTTGCAGCATTCACACCACTGGCAGCTCCCGCAGAATGTGGCTGCAGGTTTCCTTCGTGGAGACGATGTGTCATTGTGCCTCCTCCTGATTTATACGGTTGCAGCTCGTCTTCCTGAGTTGCTTCCTCCGTTCAGGTTATCTGGGTGTTTCATTTCTTGCCTGCATCCTTGGCTGCTATATCCGTACTCCTGAAATGCTTTCGTATTACTGAGTAATAATATTTATATTGGACTTACTTCAGTTTCTCCTCGAAGGGATCCAGCTGCTTCCTGTTTCAGCACTTCGACCAGTGCTACCTTCTTGTCTCCTTCTTCCAACGTCTCAGTCACTCCATCGATGTGCACATGGACTTGCCTTGCTATCCTTGGACATTTGCCATGCCTTTTCGCTTCAGTCGTTCCTTGCTCCTACCTCCCTTCTGATGTCTACTCGCTGCTGTGGCTGCCTGCCAGGAGCTCCCTGCTCCAGATTCAGTTCGTTGTTTGACATTTTACATACACTCCTTGGATGAGTTCGCCTGCTACCACGCCTACCTCCTGCAGCTTGGGCTTCAAGTCCTTACGAACGGCTTGACATTGCAATCTACTGCATTCCTCATGAACTGGCTTTCTTCTACCCTGTTTCCATATTACTGCGATTTCTACTTCCCAGGATGACCTTGGATATTCGTATACCTTTATCTCATATCTGACCTTGCTGCTGTGGCTCAGCATCGGATCCACGTCCGTATTCTCCTATCATATTCCACTCATTTGTTCACATGCCTCTCCTCCTGGAGACTTCCTCATCTGTTAGCCCTACTCAGCCAGTGCACCTCGTCCTGTGGTTACCTGTTGCTACCTCTGGATCTGACCTTTTCTCCTACTGGTCACCCCGCATACCATGCTTACTTTAGTGGCTCTACTACAGGTCTAGCTTGTCTACCTGTCACCTGGAGCTAGTCGCCTCTCTCCTTACCTCCCCAGCTGCTGGCTAAGCTACGCTTGTCACCGGGGACTAGCTGCCACGCTCTATTTCTACCACCAGACCTTCATGGGTCTATGACCTGCTTTCACCCATCGGGCTGGGAGGTTTGCCTACTGCATCTTCTGCTTCTACGACCTGCCTTCGCCCATTGGGCTGGGAAGTTTACATACTAATCACTTGATTCTAGGACCTGCCTTCGCCCTTCGGGCTGGGAGGATTACCTACTACTTGCCTGCTTCTATGACCTGCCTTCGCCCATCAGGCTGGGAGGATTGTGTACTACTTCCTGCTTCTATGGCCTGCATTTGCCCATCGGGTTGGGAAGTTTACCTACTACTCACTTGCTTCTCTGACCTGCCTTCGCCCTTTGGGCTGGAAGTTTCCCCCTACTTCTGTTCTACTTCTGCTTCACCCAGCTCGGAACCAGATGATTCCATTCTGCTTATGCCTATATGCCTCTGCTGCCTCAGCCCTGGACTCGCTGATGCTTCCCTTTTGGGACATTAGTTGCCATCTCACCTTTGCTCTCCTACATGCCTGGTGACTCCTACTTGTCCAGCTAAGTAACTGGTCCTCATGCTCAGGTGCTTTCCGATTGTCTTAGTGCTCATTCAGTGGCTTCCGGCTTTGCTGTTGTGGCTGTTTTGCCCTGTTGCCTCGGCTATGGAATTATGGTTGCTTCTTCCCAGGACTTGGTTGGCATCTCCTGCAGACTTTCATTCTCTTGTTTGTGCTCTACCAACTTCAGGCCTGTCACACTGCTACTTCATTGGACTCCACTTCTTCAGTTATCTCCATTTCAGACACTTCGGGTCTTGTCTACTTCATACCTCGAATTTGCATACCTTCAGTTCTCAATGTTATTCCTCTCATACTGTTACCATGTCTCCATCTCAGTTTTTTCAAGGTGATTCATGCCCATCCAGCCGATGGATTCCTATGCATCGTCGAGGGCCTACATCTCTTGATATCTGCCGGCGGACATTCCTGAGTCTAGCTGGCCTTCCCATACTGTAATCAGCCGCCTCTCTCCTATCTCACTGGCTGTCTCTTAGCTACGTTTCTTCAAGGGCTGGTTGCCACATCATGTTCCATCTCATCTGCTTACGTTGGTGCAATCCTGCTCCTACTACCTCTTGCTTTGGATCCAGTTCGACTGCCTTATTTCATTGTGCTCACCTCATTCTACTACTTGGATGCTTCATAAATTGCACCAGTGTCTCCGATTATCATATTCAGCATGCCATTCCAGCTCAACTCTACAGCCGTTGCTTCATATCAATTCCTAATGATTATATTTCCTATCAGAACTGAATTCATCACTCGATAGCCTGGCCATAGCCTTCTCTCATTCTTCGTACTATACAAGCCCTATTAGAAACCTGAAGTCATACTACGTCTAATTCATTCTGCCTCGTAGACATCAAGCTTGGATGCAATTATCTTCTAGTCTCCTGTATTGATTTCGTCAGTCATTAACTTCATCTCAAAACATCATTCAAATCCTTAGATTATGCCCTATCAACTGAAGTACGGAATACGGTTCTTCACTATATCAACTCTCCATCATTCAGAATTATACATGGATTCTCAGACTTGGACTTTATTGGAAGGAAATTATTCATTGGACATCTACGATTCAGCTTTCTTAAGCTCCATTCATCTGGACTGAATTCTACTAATTTGAATTTAGATTTAGCTGGTTAATTTAGTTTAACTAGGATCTCTCTCCTTTAGTATGCCCAGAAGGACAGGCAGGTCAGTAGCCATGTGTCCTCAGAGGTTTCCCCCCAAGGGGGATTTTTCTCTCCTGAGTGCTACTGGTCACACTCTCCGGAGTTGGAGGAGGTGATTGTCTAGTCTTATCATTAATGTGCTATGCATGACTTCTTCAGCATTCAGTTACTGAACAATCATTGATATTTATTCTTTTTTTGGGGCTCCATAATTCTAATCAAGCCTCCTTCCTTCCTACAGGTGGGATACAGAGAAAGGCCAAAACCATCAAATATTATCAAACGACTCAATTCAAGCATCCAAGTACCTAAGCACAAGTCATTCTATGCTGGCCTCTGTATCCAACAACCATCTACATCATTCCACTATATGTTACATAAGCACTGAGCTGTGAATCACACATAATTGAAAGGCCTGCTTGTAATTATGTGGGGGAAGAGCTCCTCCCCCACAGCCTATTTAAATAGATCAACTGACTTCCGCCTCTGCTTAGAGTGAGTTGCACTCACCCACCATCCTCCCCGACACCTCCTCCTTCTGTGGCACTCTTATCCCACTGGGGGGGCTCCATAATTCTAATTAAGCCTCCTTCCTTCCTACAGGTGGGATACAGAGAAAGGCCAAAACCATCAAATATTATCAAACAACTCAATTCAAGCATCCAAGTACCTAAGCACAAATCATTCTATGTTGGCCTCTGTATCCAACAACCATCTATATCATTCCACTATATGTTACATAAGCACTGAGCTATGAACCACACATAATACTATATTGCAGTTTGCAAACAGTATGGCTAAGCCTGATCTTTAACACAACCTATGAAACCACATTTTAATGACACAAAGTAGCAAAGAGGCTACAGTGCTATTGATAGGCTTACAATGCCATCAGAGGCAGCAGTGGCCTTTAGATTATATTTGTTTAATTTGCAGGCAACTGTATACGTTATGGAGTTATATACATACAATACTACCCCCATTATGTACAATCGCCTGCAAAGAAAACAAATAGTATTTGAAGGCCACCACTAACCCTAACCATTATAAGTCTATCTATAGCACTACAGCCCCTTCCCTATGTGGTGTTGTGGGTGGGCTGTATCAGGAAATAAGACTGTACTTGCAGTAAGTTAAGTAGCATAAGAAGGGTGACAATTATGTCTGCTAAGAGTAGTCTTGCACATACAGTGATCCCTCGATTATCCACCAAATGTTTGTACAAAATGATAGCTATTCTATTGCCCCTTATTATCTCGCACCCTTGATTATCCACCCAATTTTGCTTGTGCGAAAATGGGTGGATAGTCAAGGATTATCAGACTGAATGGGTGGATAGTCAAGGATTATCAGACTGAAATCAAAAAGTGTGTGACACTTGGGGAAAGGGAGACTAGAGAATGTGTGCACTGTCACTAATATGATGCTAAAAGTGGATAAGGCAATGGGCCCTGACAGTGTACGCCCCAGAGTGCTGAGGGAACTCAGGAAGGAGCTTGCTACACTGCTGATGGACCTTTTTAACCTGTCTCTGAAAATGGGGTGGTGGTTCCAGAAGACTGGAGGAGGGCTGATGTTGTCCCATTGCACAAAAGTGTAAGCAGAGAGGGGGCAGGGAATTATGGACCTGTCAGCCTGATTTCAGTCATGGGCAAGGTTATGGAGACACTGCTGTAGGAAAGGTTGGTGGAGCAACTGGAGGCCAGTGGGCTGCAGGATTCAAGACTGCATGGGTTCACAGGGGGGAGATCCTGCCAGACTAACCTGATCAAGTTCTTTGATAGGGTGACCAGGGTAGTGGAATGGGGGGACAGCAGACGTGGCATACCTGGACTTCAGCAAAGCTTTCAACCCCATCCCCCATAGAAGGCTAGTGAACAAACTAAATAGCCCTGGGGTAGGACCGAAGGTAGTTAGATGGGTGAGAAACTGACTGGAAGGTAGAAGTCAGATGATTGTAGTAAATGGTGTGCACTCAGGGGAAGGCAAAGTGACTAGTGGGATGCCACAGGGGTCAGTGCGAGGTCCAGTACTCTTCAACATATTTATCTGTGAGATCACTGAAGGGCTGTTAGGGAAGGTGTGTCTGTCTGTGGTTGATACCAAAATTTGCAACAAGGTGGACACTCCGAGGGGTGGAGCAAATGAGGGAGGATCTCAGCAAACTGAAAGAGTGGTCAAGGGTCTGGCAACTGGGCTTTAACACAAAGAAGGGCAAGATAATGCACCTGGGTCACAGGAACTCTGAGGCTAAGTACTATCTGTGGGTGGGGAGAACTGATGATCACAAGACAGGAGCAGAACCTGGGGTAATTATTTCTGAAGACCTGAAGGTAGCTAAGTAGTGTGACAAGGTGGTGGGGAAAGCCTGCAGGATGCTGGGGTACATAGGCAGAGGGATCACCAGCAGAAGAAGGGAAGTCATAAAGTTGGTGAGACCTCACCTTGAGTACTGTGTACTGTTCTGGAGGCCCCACCTCCAAAAGGACATAGACAGGGTTGAAGGGGTTCAAAAGAAGGCAACCAAGATGGTGCAGGGCCTGCACCTAAAGCCCTATGAGGACAGACTCAGGGAATTAAACATATGCTCTCTGGAAGAGAGTAGGGAGAGGGGAGACATGATAGAGGCATATAAATGTCTCACAGGTGTGAACAAGGTACAGAGAGGGAGTATTTTCCAGAGGAAGACTTGCACAAGAACTAGGGGTCACACAATGAAGCTGGGGGGGGCACTTGAGCGGTAATGTCAGGAAGTTTTTCTTTATGGACAGGGTGGTGGAGGCTTGGAACAGACTCCCGGTGGAAGTGGTGGAAGCTAAAAAGATCACAGGCTTCAAGAACCTGTGGGATAGGCATAAAGGAATCCCAGCATCAAGGCAAAGGTGGGGAAAATCTGAGGACTTACAGGGGGCTAAGGAAGAGCTATAGACAGGATTAACAGAGTGGACTAGGTGGGTCTTATTCACTGACAACTTCTATGATAGAGTGGAGCAGAAGGGTAGGAATTTTGATTTGCATTCTGTTGCCCATATCGCATCGCATACAAACTGTATCCTAACATGAGATACAGTTTGTATGCAAATGGATTCCCAAGGTGTCTTTACAGTCCATGGCAAGATCCCTTTGCGGCAAAGGGGCATGGTCATGGTGAGAGGGGGACCAAGATTTCTCTTGAGCCTAGGGCCCCAGGTTACCTTAATCTGGCCCTGCATAAGATGAGTCCTGGATGGAGCAGTGTTTGGGAAGGAGGGGTTGCAGTTCAAATGTGCTGAACTGCATGACCCCCCAATCCATAGCCAGACAACTCACATTTTCTGATTTTCACTTTAAATTGTTGCTTAAAAGTTTCCTATGTGTAAATGATTCTCGGATCCATACATAGCTCTGTGAGGGAAGGGGACTTGGACAGAGGAGGGGTGGAGTGCTTGGGGAATGTACGGACAGAGTTTACAGGAACATGGAGTCCCTCGGGTGGTGTGCTTCTGGCTTGCTGGGGGGTGGCGTGGGTCCCGCTGCATGCCACACTTAAATAGGGCCATACTAATAAGTTGAATAAGTCATTATAGGCTAGATTGAGGGCACTTGTCTCAAAGGATGTTGGATGGGGGCCCCCCTGCACATGCGGTGACCCATTATTGTCCATGGAAAATGTGTGATCAGTATACAAGGGTGTGTCCAAACTGCAAAGGGCTGCAATGCATAAAGTACCTGAGCTTGGTTCATATCACCCTAAGGGATAGGGATGATGCTTGCAGCTGGGCAATGGGACACACCTTGTTTTTAAAAAGTCTGTAACATAGGCCCAGGTGGTGAGTTGGGGGCGCTCGGAGGAGCCCTTCCCTAGTGGATGGCTTGAACCATAACTTTATCTCAGATTCTGCTTGGCCCACCTGAGGCCCTTGTAATTAGGGCTTTTCTTTGGATCAGATCCCTGGACGTAGGTCTTGGAAGGTGTTGCGTGGTGGGGGTGGAGGGCTGATAGAAGATATCTTGGCTTAGTAGTGCCCTTGGTCCTGTGGCTTCATAAGTAACAACAAAATTGGAATATAGTTGGCCCGAGGTGGAGTGCGTGGTGGGGGCTCGTGGTTCCCCTGCCCCGCTCTTTCCGGGCTCCATGGGTCCACTTGCTCTGGTGGATGCCAATGTGGTGGTTAAAGGGGCATGAGCTCTGAGAGACCAGGCCTACATCTTGGTCTGTTTGGCGGCCCCTGGCACTCTGGTAGTATCCCTAGTCCCAAGTCATTATATTATATTGGTCTGACTGCTTGGGGGGGGCTTGAATAAAAGAGTTCCCTCCCGGGCTGGGTATTCCACCCTAAGAGCAATAACTGAGATTTGTTATAAGCTGATCTATGTATTTTTAACTGCCAGAAGGAGAAAAAGTCTGCAGTTCCCCTCTTTGTTAGAGAAAGGGATAGCTGACCAAGCGAGGCTGTTATCCTAGCATAGTCTTATCTTTGGTTTGGTGAATCATTCACCCATCCAGTCTCCCATCTTTTAGAGGAAAGGGAGTACTGGTAGAGGAGCCAGTTTCCTGTGGCCCTTCATCTCATCCCATGGGGTATCTGCATGAGGATGAGAACTGGGTTTACTCTACTTTGAAGCACAGTTTGATTGACATGTTCTTATGGTTTGCATTAGTTGTAAATAGTCTGGAACAGTTTAAAGCATTTGATATGGTTAGCAGCCTTGGTTATATTGTGGTCAGGTGCATGCCCCCTATCCAGGCCCAAATTGATAACCTTTTTCAGGGTACCAGATGGCAGATTTTGTAGTCTCGTCTTTTAATGTTAGAGGGATCAGTAGTCCTGTTAAGATGGCCTGTATTATACAAAAGCTTCAAAGACAGCATACTACAGTGGCCTTCCTTCAGGAGGCCCACCTTAATGACCAGGAGCACCTTAAGCTCAGGACAGAATGGATAGGAGAGATTTACACTTCCCATTATGTGGCACATCCATACCGCAGGGGAGTTGCCATTCTTATCAGACGTAATGCCCTGCTTAATATCTCCTGGGTGGACACTGATCCAGACGGCAGATATGTCAGACTTCACGGGGAATATAGAGGACAAAAATGTATCTTGCTTAATTTATATGCCACTAATGGGGAATATGAACGTATCCCCTTTCCTGACTAAGGTGTTGGGTGACACAGTGACAGATGCACAGTTTAATAATAGTGGGTGGGGACTTCAATGTTGTCATGGAGTTCACTGCAGACTGGATGGGAACTGGATCAGCAGAGCCTTCCAAGACTGGGAAAGTGCTATCTAGCTTGTGTTCTGAGCTGGCTTTGGTGGAGGGTTGACGTTTTTTACACCCTAAAGGCTGAGACTATACATATTATTCTCTAAAGTATAATATGTACTCTCAAATTGACTTTTTTCTAGTCTCGACCTCCTGGGTATCCAAGCTGTGTGAAACCCTGATAGGATCCATAGCTCTGTCAGACCAGGCCCCAGCTCAAATTCAGTTAGATATGGCTCCGAAACCATCTGAAACATTGTGGCACCTTAGTGTTAGTCACTTAACACAGCCAGAAATTTTGGATTTAGTAAAAGAAGTCACTAAAACTTTCTTGCAGGTAAATCCTCCCAGGGATATTGGAGCAGGGGTCCACTGGGACGCATTAAAATGTTATATCTGAAGGGAGGTTATTAAATATATATCTCAGATTAAAAAGGCCCGCACAAAACAGTGTTTAGATCTAGGCAACAGGGTCATAATGCTGCAGATGAAATAGCACGGCAAATATTGCTGCATCAAAAACAGTGCACACCACAACAATGATAACCAAAAGAGTGACCATTTAAACAATGCGAACACTCCATTCAAATGAAAGGAACTTTGTGTTTTTTTCAGGGGGCTTTGCCCCCCGCTCCCCTGACGTGGGGGGGGGCTTTACCCTCACACATTATGGACTTTAAATAACAAACTCTGGGGGGGGGGTGGACTTGGGGGATGGGGTGAAATTCTGGAGAGGGGAAATTGTTTTTTTTTTTACAAAAAAAAGGCTGCAAGATCAGACCTAGTAGGAACTGAACCATGGCCCCAGGTCTCCTTGCCTGCTGTGCACTGCTGCCTTAGCCACTCCACCATGGGAGCAGCTCGACCAGGCACAGCAGCACAGCCTTCTTGAGCCCTTCTTCTTCTTCTACTTTGCAGTCTGCGACAGTGGTAGCGGTAATTCTGTACGCTGCTATATCCCTGTTGCTCTGAATGTTTTCGCGCTTTGTTCTGCATGGTTTTTGTAACGCTGTAATAGTGGCGCTATATTCACCCAGTACCTAGACCTAGAACATCAGATTGTAAACCTAGAATGTCAATACCAGACAACTTTAGAGGAGAAGGTGAAATCTCAGCTTGATAAGGCAAAGCATAAACTAAATCAGTTGTTAGATATCCAAATAGAAGGTCAGTTATGATACTCTAAAAAGAAATACTTTGAACAGAGTGGGCAAGCTCTTAGCCTGGCAACTCAGGAAGGTGGCAGCTAATAGAGCAGTTTTTCAGTTGTGGAACCTGGCTGGTGGGACTACTACCACCTCTCCACCCCAAATTGCTGAGTTCTTTGGTAAATTTTATAAATCTCTGTACATGGCTGACAGAGGACCTGACCATACTGAACAATCTGTTAGATACCTGAATGACTTACAGGTCCCCACCCTTAACCAGGAATGAAGGGAATTCCTAGAGGCCCTGATTTTGAGGCCAGAAATTTTGGGGAAGATCAAGCAATTGAAAAATGGGAAATTGCCAGGCACCAATGGATTCAAGTTGGAATTCTACAAACAGTTTGACCTGACACTGGTAGAACCACTTTCGGCTGTGTTCAATGTGGTAATGATGGGGGAGGAGGGGAGTCCCTGCCTCCTGGAAACAGGCCCAGACCTCCATTATCCTTAAACCTAATAAAGATCCAGAGGACTGCAGATTATATCGCCCTAACTCTCTTCTTCCGGTAGATCTTAAAATTTTTACTGGTATCCTGGCAGACCACCTGCAATCTGTTATTTCTTCTCTGGTCCATAGGGATCAAATGGGATTTATTGTTGGGCGTTTTCTCTAGGATAATATCAGATGACTTCTCAACATCATAACTGCTCAAAGAAGCACCAAATCCCTTCAGTTAGCAGTAAGTATGGATACCAAGAAGGCGTTTGATAGGGTTGATTGGTCATTTATGCAATTCACTTTACAGAAGTTTGGACTAGGGGGAGAAGTTTATCACAGTAGTCTCTGCATTGTACACTGCTCCGGAAGCCCAGGTTAAAGTGAATGGCTTTATGCCACAATGCTTCTCCCTGCAACGAGGCACTCGACAGGGCTGCCCCCTCTCCCCCCCCCTACTTTTTGCCTTATTATTGTAGCCCCTGGCCATATTCATTAGAGCTAATAGGAACATCAAAGGAGTGATGGTGGGAGGTCAGGAACAAAAACTAGCTCTGTATGCCAGTGATTCACTTTTTCTCCTAGCTGACCCATCTGAATCCATGCCTCATCTCCTAAAATCATTGAAGAAACATGGCTCCTTGGCAGGTTATAAAATTAACCTTCACAAATCTGAAGCTATTATTCTTAGTAGTTCTCCTTCACCCGACATTAAACGATCCCCCCTCTTTGTGTGAACTCAGAGAAACACTTTTAGGTATTTAGGTATTAGAGTCTCAGTAGAGGTATCACAACTTTTTCAAAAATAACTATATGAAACTTTTTCAAGAAATACAAGCGGACATAGCCAGATGGAACTTGCTGTAGCTCACATTATATGGTAGAATTCAAATGCTTAAAATCAACGTGTTGCGACTCTTTTTATTTTTATTTCAGACTCTTCCTATTTCAATACCAAAATTTGTTTGGAACCACCTAGACAAAGAGACCCAAAAATGTATTTGGTTGAATAATTGCCCCTGTCTTGCAAGGGCCCTGCTCCAGGCTTCCCGGGATGAAGGAGGTTTGACCCTCCCAAACTTTTATCATTATTATTTGGTGGCACAAGGCGCACAGTTATGCACGTGGAACAAAAGGTGTACAGACTCCGTCTGGTACCAAATAGAGGAGGCCTCTTTAAGGGGATAGGCATCATGATCTCTGCCCATGAACAGTTTGCCTACACAGGTGTGGAATTGTACTGATAACCCATGGGTTAAGCACTCTCCACACATTCTCCTCTGACTTCGTAATCTCACCAACACTCCGAAAGGGTTAAGACCTTAGTCCCCCATTCCCCATGAGGCTTCTTTCTGTCCCCCCAGGGTGGATGGGAGTTATATCTTTTGGACAGACCACAAACTGACCACATTTTTGCAATGTACAGATGAGCGAGGCTGCCTCTCCTTTGCACATTTACAAAATAAATATTATCTTCGTAAAGAAGATCATTACAGATTTTTACAAGTCCGGCACCTTTTATCGTCACCAGGGGTACTTTCCAAGATTTGAAGGGAACGTTCAGATTTAGAATCTTTTTTTTTCATTGTGCCATAACCCTTAAGGTGAATTTTCATTATCTGTCAGAACTTTATATGATTCTAACTTGTTTGGTAACTCCACCCCTAGAAACCCAGAGGAAAAGATGGGAACAAAAAGCAGGTATACAAATAGACCCAGAACAGTGGGGGGGGAGGTTAAATTGGGGATGGCAGGTAACAGCTTCTCCCACATGGGGGGAATTTAATTGGAAGGTACTAGTTCAGTACTTCTCCACCCCAGTAATAACCAAAAATGTTCACTCCACCTATACAGATCTATGCTGGAGAGGCTGTGGGGGTAGAGGAACTCATTTTCATATTTTATGGGCTTGCTCTAAGTTAATGAAGTTCTCAACCAATCTGAAGCACACTTTTTGCAAACTGGATCTGGTGCCAACGCATTTCATGATGAGATGCATCGACACCATTGGCCCGGTGTTTGCTGTGATTGTCTGGTGCTCCTTATCTGAGGGGGTCTTTCCTGATGCCTTGAAGGAGGTGTTGGTGAGACCACTCTTAAAGAAACCATCTTTAGACCCAGAGGTCAGGGCAAATTACTGACCTATCTCCAATCTCCCCTTTTTGGTGAAGGTTGTGGAGAAGGTAGTGACGCCTCAGTTGGAGGAGCACCGTATGACCCATGAGTTGTATGAACAGTTCCAGTCAGGGTTTTGAGCAAGGCATAGCACAGAAACTGTGCTTGTTCAGGTGCAGAATGATCTCCTCAGGGCTAGAGAGCGAGAAAAAAAGACAGTTCTTGTTCTCCTTAATCTCTCCTCAGCATTTGACACTGTGGACCATTGTGTGTTGCTTGACCACCTTAGGGAACTCTGCAGACTCACCGGCACCATCATCTGCTGGTTTGAGTCCTTTTTAACCAACAGGAGGCACCGGGTTGTGATGGGGAATTTCTCCTCCACCCCTAGCCTCCTCTCTTGTGGAGTACCTCAGGGATGGTCCTGGCCCCAATGTTGTTCGCAGTGTACATGCTGCCACTGGGGGGATCATTAGGAAGTATGGCTTGGGTTTTCATTGCTATGCTGATGATACCCAGCTATACTTATCCTTTGCCCCAGGAACATCTAACGCAGTGGGTGTGCTAAACATTTAATGCAGTGGATGTGCTAAACAGCTGCCTTGCTGAGATCAATGACTGGATGGCCTCTAGCTGGTTGTGACTGAACCCCAATAAGACAAAGGTATTGGTGGCGGAGTCGAACAGAGTGCGTGATAGTATGGCCTCTGATTCAGAGACTGGACTTGTTCTGGGTTTTGTTTCATTGAAGGCCTCCTCTAAGGTGTGAAATCTTGACATCATTCTGGATAGGAGTTTGATAATGGAGACACAGATATCCTCTGTTGTCTGCTCCTGTTTTTTCCATCTCAGAAATGTCACTAGGATAAAGCCCCTTGTTCCACCTCTTGACCTCCCCACTTTGATGCATGCCTTAGATACATCGAGGCTTGACTACTGTAATGCACTCTACCTCTGGGTCACGGGAGGATCTCTCTGCAGACTGCAGTTAGTGCAGAACGCAGCTGCCCGGTTACTTACTGGACAGCAGAAGTTTTGCCACATTACACAGGTGTTGCATGAGCTGTACTGGCTGCCGGTCAGGTGGAGGATCCTCTTTAAGGTGGGGCTTCTCACCTATAAGGCTCTACACAGTCAGGGCCCTGGTTACCTGTTAGACCTTCTTATACCTGCTGTCTCAGCTTGCCCCCTCCGTTCCTCCTGTGGAGGCCCCCTAGTGATTCCCAGGTTGAGGTTGAAATTGGCTGGTGATAGGGCTTTGAGTGTTGCTGCCACCATCCTGTGGAATTCACTCTCCTCTGGGGTTAAGGGGGCCCCTACTTTGGAGGTATTTAAGGCCCACCTTAAGGCCCTCCTATTCACCCAGGCATTTTTAGATTCAGCTATTAATCTATAAGTTCTGATCTGAGTATAGATGCTGATAATTTGCTATTTTGCCTAATGTTTATATGAATTATTTATATGTTTCTAATTATTTTTGTGTTTTATTGATGTATCTCTGAATATGTATTTATTTATCTGTACGGCACCCAGAGCCTTCAGGAATGGGTGTCTTTAAATAAATGTTGTCTTGCCTTGCCTAGAAAGCAGTTCGTATGGAACTTCAACAGTTAACTGGCCTTAACATCCCTTTTATATTCACCA
This sequence comes from Neoceratodus forsteri, assembly GCA_016271365.2. Classification (NCBI taxonomy): domain Eukaryota; kingdom Metazoa; phylum Chordata; order Ceratodontiformes; family Ceratodontidae; genus Neoceratodus; species Neoceratodus forsteri. Next base: position 731,304,529 of record CM028132.1, read on the forward strand.
ATCTAGTGCTGAGATTTCCAACATTATTATCTTGTTCTAATGAGATTAGAAAGTTGGATCAAATACTCTGAGTGGCAGCTTTGAAATGCATAACCTCTAAGTGACTCTCCTCTGCCCCACCCAGTCTGGGGTGCTGGAAAGCCAGAGTTGCAGAGTTAGAGAGAATGGAGAATATCACAAGTCGGGTCAGGTTACAACAGGACAAGTTTTTAGAAATATGGTGCCCTTGGCACCAAACCTACATACAATCTGATCCTTAGTGAGACTGTTTGATTGTTTGCAGATAAGGAGAAGCCCTGGAGGTGGGAGGGGATGCACGTGCTCGATCTTTAGTTCTCTTTTTGTTGTTCCTTCATGTTGATATGTATATACAGTATATGCTGAAGCCAATATTACTACAGCCATTACAGTTACATAATGAGAGTCTTTTGATAATAAAATGGATACAATTCCAAGATGGCTCACAGTTAACTAAAAATATTGAATTTGCCTTAGAAGTACTCTGTACGTAAGAGATGATTTTGATACCATAAATATTAAGATTGAGAGTCTAGAAGCTGGAATGAGTCACATGAGTTTAAGAAGATGCTGACTTTGCGTAGTCTTAGCTATAGGTCTGAGTTCAAAGGTTCCAGAACCTGGAGATCTTTCATTGTACATATATTTCAATGCTGCATGTTTGGCACTGTATTGTATTCCTAACAGTTTGAGCTAGACCTTGTGCACAGTGATCTGTAATTCTTAATGGATTATGGCTGTATTGTTCTAAACTTTGTTACTGTGCAATATATCAATAAAAGAACTTTGACGTTAAAAATATAAAAGGAATTTTACCTCAGTGCCAGACCAAGCAAAAAGGGAGAGCCCTATAAGGCAAAAGAGGTACAGATTACCAGAGTGGTCAAGGAAATACAAAAAAATGAAAGAGTTGGGTATCATTGAAGAACTGATAAGTGCTTGGTTATGACTCATCACCAATGGTGTCTGTAAATAAAAAAGAAGAGGGTGTAAGAATCTACTTTGTTTTTAGGAAACTTAATCAAGTGTCTGAATTTGATAGCTATCCTATGCCCAGGAGAGATGATTTGGTGGACAGATTGGGATGTGCCAAGTACATCAGTACCCTCATTCTCACCAAAGGTTACTGGAAAATTCCCATAGCTAAAGAATCCAAAGACAAAACTACATTTGCTACTCCTATTGGATTCTATTAGTTTACCACCATGCCATTTGGTTGACATGGTGCACCCGCTACATTCTAGCAGTACATGCATGTAATTCTAGGCCCTCCCACTGGTTATTGTGCCACTTACCCGGATGATGTTGTGTTGTACAGTCTGGACTGGAAAAAACACATTGACCACTTATGATCAGTTATCCAATCTATCAGAAATGCAGGTCTGACAATTAATCCTACCAAGTGTGCATTTGGCATGCATGAAACCAGATATTTGGGCTATATTTTGGAAAATGGAGAAGTAAAGCCACACATTTCTAAGATAGAAGCTGTAGCTAACAGTCCTGTCCCTAAAACAAAGAAACATGTCAGGTCATTTTGAGGTCTAGCTGGTTACTACCTGACATTTATTCCCAACTTTGCCCAGACAGCTACTCACCTCACTGAACTCATGAAAAACTGGTACCCAAATAATGTGAAATGGTCACCAGAGTGTGATGAGGCTTTTCAGGCCATCAAGGCTTCATTATGTTAAGCCCTTGTTTTGAGAAGTCCAGACTTTGAGAAATCATTTCTGTTACAGACAGATGCATTGGAGGTAGGCCTGGGTGCATTCCTGAGTCAGAATATAGATGGGAAGGAACATCCTAGTCTATATATCAGTAGGAAATTGCATGACAGAGAGAAAAGGTACTCCACCACTGAAAAAGAATGCCTGGCTGCAAAATGGGCCATGGAGCTCCTTAAATTTTATTTGCTAGGAGCCAACTGTGTACTAATAACAGATCACAAGCTTCTCTATTGGCTTAACCAAATGATGGATACAAATTCCAGAATCACAAGGTGGTACTTGGCACTACAGCCATTTAAATTCAAAGTGATGCACAAATCCAGAAAAGAGAATGTCAGTGCTGGTTTTCTGTCAAGATATGGTTCAGAAATTGAGAATTCAGAAGGCTGAAAAAATGTGTGTATATGAACTGAAATGTCTGCAGTATGAAACAACGATACTGCATATGCAAATAACTGTAAATGTTATAGGGTAATGTTAAAAGAGAATTAAAAGATGGTTTTGGAAACATTTTTTTAAGAAGAGAAAAAAAACAGGTTCCCTCTTAAAGAGGGGGGTATGTGACAGGGTTGAATAAAACACTGTCCCATTTGTTATGCAGACAGAGTTAAAAGCAAGGATCTTTTCTGACCTCTCCTATTTCTGCCACTTCTCTGTCTTTCCCTGTTTAATTGTGCAATCATGTATTTTTCTTGGGGCACTTAGGAACTCTCCACTCCAAAAGGTCCCACACTTCCCCCTGCTATCTTCCTTCCTTCCATTGCTTTATCTATTCTTTCTTTCCCTTGCTTTTCTGTGGTTGAAATATATGTGAAACTGGGATCCCTTGGTTTACAAATGTATATACTGATATAGTTGAAATACTGCAGACAGCTATTTGAGTTTGTTAGAAAAGATAGCAAGTTTTAACACAGAGGGTTCACCTTGAGAAACCTTTTGACCTCTACAAGCTTGTTAACAGAATTGTCTACAGGTGACATCTCCAGATAGAATATTCTAGTCTGTTGCACCTGTGCATTCTGGATGTACTGGTCACAGGAAAAAAATTTACGATGTGTTACATTTTGTGAAAAACAGGATGCAAAGTTAAACTTCCACAACAAGAGATCTTGTAAAGAGAGCAATGTTTTTGTTTTCCAGTTTGAGATTCAGAGAGGCTCAGCTGAAGGACTTTTGTTTTAATTGCCAGCATTAACAGCCACCCTGTATCAATTTTATTGTTTTCTATTTTATTGTTATTGACAATAATAAAGTACTACTTGCAAATGTTATCACTTCTCCTGGACTGCCTATGCTTTCTGACCTTTTCCTTTATAACAGTCCTTATCTGTCATCATATTCTATGTTTCTAGTCCATGTTTCTTCCTACATATAACTAATTGCAAGGACAAATGATGATGAAGGGGGGAGGGGGGAGCATCTGATAAATTGTTTGAAAGATGTCCCAGGATGTTCAAAGACCTTTGTCCATGGCACCCATTTTCATACATTACAAATCACACAATGGAAGAAACCTTTAGACTTTGGAGGATACCAGTTCAATGGTCTGATAGGTTCTTGTTCAAAATGGCTGTGCACACCAGTTAATCTTACGCTGTTTTCCTTTCCTTTCTGAATGTTGTTCTAGGTGAGGGTCCTAGTTCTCCATACAGATCTGGATCACTAAGTAATACTGGAAAATATTTGTAAATCATGCTGCCAATTTGACCATTAAAGTAGTTGTAGGAGGTGTTAAAAGTCACTACTGTGTTTTCTTCATTGATTTTTCATTTTTGGGGTTAATAGTTTATGCCTATCCATTGGTCTTGCTTTTTTGTATACTTTCAGAAAAAGCTCTCTGTTGTATTCTCTTACATTAAGCTTCCCCATGAGTACTGTTGCTTGTTCTTCAACATCTGCAATCTCTATTTAGTCCCTGCAGTTATGTAGGAACTGATTGCATGGGATGGAGTTTTTTAGTTTTGTTGGGTGGCAGCTATCTGCTCTTAGAAGAGCATTAGTGGCAGTCTCTCTTCTAACCATTAGATTTTACAGGTTTGAACTGTTTATTTGTAAGTGTACATCCAGGAAACTGAAGGTTTCTTTGCTCAAGGTGTAAGTGAATTTAAGGTTCAGATCATTAGTGCTCAGCCACCTAATGAATCATTCTGAAGCATTCTGCTTGCTCCCAAGTACCTCCCTCCACATAAATGACATTGTCAGTATAGCGACGATACCATCTGTGTAGGTTGGCTTCAGGGCTGAACATGACATGTTACTCCCACATAATCAGGAAGAGATTGGCAAAGGATAGAGCCATGCTTGTACTCATTGCCATTCCAAACAATTGCAGATAAAATTCTCTGTCAAAAGTGAAGAAGTTGTGTTTTGGAATAAATTCTAACCTTCAAGTATAAACTGGATAGGGGTTACCTCATTATACACACTTTTCTCAGGAAAGTATCTGCAAGCTCACAGTCCATCACTGTCAAATGGAATGCCATGACTCACCCAGCTTGGAACAGTGCTCACCACTCTTAGGGCAGCCAGCCCAAGAGTGGTGAAGTATAAAGACAAGACTGCAGTGACACTAAAGACCAAATGACTTAAGGTCCCAAAACAATTTTATTTGCCTCAAAATAATCACAGGTCCAACAGTACAAGGCTCCTTCTCGAGCACCCTAGGCCTCAACTCCTGTGAGACTTCAAAGTGATGTCCATCACTGTGCTTGATTGATGTATATAGTGCCTCAACATCAATTTCTATCCAAATGTAGTTTCTCATACCACATGTAGCACTCATACCTTCTAGTAAACAATGTACCAAAGAATATAATACCCAGATCAAATGGAAGATCCATTCCCACTACACGTCCTATGATTGTTTTGATATTGTTCCTGAAAATCAAGGTTTTGTGCAATCAAAAAATGTGATGCAGTGAAACAGCTGTAAACATCTGGGGCATTTACTGTAGATAGTCTTATTCAAGTTATGTGATTTTGCTGGGGTGAAATATGTGGGATGTTGATGTGGAATTGGATCTTTTCTTTATTATGTTTTGATACATCAGTATTTGAGGATAAGATGTCAGTCAATAATTGTTCATCTAGATAAGGTCTTAGATCTTTCTGCCATCTGCACCAGCCACAACACAAGCCACTCACCAGGGAAGCAGCATGGACCGAAGGAGCCTTAAAGGTAATTGTGTGCCTCCTGGAGATCTCCTTTCAGCGGGGTGTTAGCCAGTCAACACTGCGCATTGACTGCCCCACCTAGAGGCATCCCTGAATTTAAGGACCACCCCTGGTCATGTGACTTCCTGCCTGACTTTGTGTAAGTGCCCACTTTCACATTTGCAGCTTATACGGATCCACCACTAGGTGGTAACATACCATTTTTTCTCTCTCTCATTTCTACTTCCTGCTTTCTCCTCCCCCCTGCTTACTCCACTCCTCCTTTTCTGACATCATCCTCCCCACTTTAGAGTGTACTTCCAGCAACTGCCTCTAGGAATTGCTGCTGCCCCCCTTTTTTTTCACCTTCTCACCTACTTCTTTATCCGGGAACCCAGTCCAAACCCCTCCATTTTCTGTGTCCCTCCAAGGTCTCCCTGCCCAGGCTTTGAACCTTGTACCCTCTGCCCCAGAGTCCATGGCCCTACCACTGTACCAACTGGACTTTCACATAACCAGGCATCCTTTTCTCTTCATTATGGTACTTAAAACCCCCCACTTACTACCCCTCTTTCACTCTCATTACCTTTCTCACAACAGTACTTCTACATGTCACCTTGCTGAATGTTCATACCAGTACTACACCTGATCCATCCCTGCCCAACGACCAACCCTGCCCTTACTTCATGGACCCCAACCATTCTGCCCCCACCTGGACTACCTCCCCACCCACACACCCCTCCTACCTGTCCAACTCTGCTCCCACCTGACCCTGGACTCCCATGGCCTCCCCTGTTCCTTGCCATTACCACACTCCGGTCCCTTCCCATCCCTGTCTCTCACTCCATGACCCCTATCAAGGGTACTGTTGCCAGACGTCATAGGTTTATCGTGGCTTTCTCCAGGCTGATTGCACTACTTCTCCTCCTATCTGGTAATGTCCACCCCAACCCAGGCCTGCTCACTGACAACCACACCCATCTCCCTACAACCTCAGGACTCAAACTTGGTTCCATTAATGTCTGTAGTCTGCCAAAGAAGTTTGCTAACCTGCAAGTCTGGGTCACTCAGCACCAACCAGATGTGCTGGTGCTAGTCAAAACCTGGTTATCCAAGATGACTCCGGATTTGTTCATTTCCCTCCCGGGTTACTGACTTTTCAGAGAAGACAGAGTCCGGAAATGCGGGGGGGGGGTTGTGCCATCTACCTATGAGACTCCCTCCTAGGCCTCCCCCTCCCAAAACAACAACTAGGGCATGGTCCCCAGGCTATCTTTCTAAAGGTCACCTTGGGCTCCTCAAGAGCCCCCCTTATTTTCACTGCTACCTACATTCCCCATGTCACCAGAACCATGCCTTGCAATCTCTCCTAGACTACTTCTCCCATCAACCCAGCAAGATGGAACAAATTATAATGGGTGACTTAAATGTTAACTGGCTCACCAGCTCTGTAACCAGTGCCAAAGATGCCTTTGCTGCACCTGACCTCACCCAGCTTGTCTCCTCCCCCACCCGCCCTCACCCGACTACTGGTAGTGCCACCCTACTGGATCTGGTACTTTCAAACAGACCCCATAAGATCAATGACTTGGCAGTACTGCTGAATGCCCTTAGTGATCACTGCCCAGTTGTTTTCTCCTGGTCATGTAACCTAGAGAAGCCCAAGCCTGTCCTCATCTCCAAGAGGGGCCTGCTCCTTGGTAACCTTGCACTACTCTGGGAACACCTTGCCAAATGGGATTGGTCCCCAATAAAGCTGGCCCCCAATATTGACACTGTCCTCAACTACTTTATACACTCCTGTAACAGGGCCTGCAATACCTATGTGCCCCTCTCCAAATTCCTACTTAAGAAACACAGTTCTCCCTGGATCACCCCTGCTCTCCTCAAGCAAATGCGTCTCAGGAACAATCTCTGGCACAAAGCCCTGGAGTCCAGGAAGCCTGCTGCTAGACAAGCCTACTGAGCTGCCCGCAACAGGTGTACCTGGGCTATCCATAGTGCAAAGGCTACATACTACAGGAATACCCTTTCCTCTACCTGGGACTCTGCACGCAAGTTCTGGGACAACCTAAAGGAACTTAATGGTAATACCCAGTCCCCACCCTTCCTCCCAGCTCAACATTGATGGTGCAATCACCATCAACCCACAAAGTATTGCCAATGGCCTGAATGATGCTTACTCGGATCTCTCCTCTACCCTACCTGCCAACTGTTTTGACCCCACCTGACCCTCCAGCCTCCACTTCCCATCACCCACCCTTCTACTTCCACACTCTCTCCCCATCTGCTGCCAAATCCTACCTACTCAATGCCCTAAACAGTGCCAGACACAGCAATGACTCTCTTGATCTCAGTCTTCTTCTTCACTGTACCCTGGATGTTGTTCTCACCCCCCCTCACTGACCTTCTCAACCTCTCCCTCCACCTTGGCCAGTTCTCCCAAGCATGGAAAATGGTGGTCATCACCCCCATACACAAGGGCAATGACCGAACCTCCCCAGGAAATTACACACCAATCTCCATCCTTCGCCCCCTCTCCAAAGCCTTGGAAAATATCGTTGCTGACCAAATAACGGACTACCTCACCATGCACAACCTCCTCTGCATGGAGCAGCATGGCTTTTGCCAAGGTTTCAGCACCACAACTGCCCTCATAGAGTTCTCCACCTTCACTCACTCTGCCCTAGACAAAGGGCACCTCACAGGGGCAGTCTTTATTGATTTGGTGAAGGCCTTTGACACAGTCTGCCACCCTCTTCTCATTAACACCCTCACACAACTTGGTTTCTCCCCAGGCCTGATAAGCTGGGTCACCAACTACCTCACAGTCCGAACCCAGTGCATTAAAATCAACACTATCCTCTCTAACCCCCATCAGGTCCACTCTGGTGTTCTCTGAGGCTCTATTCTGGGGCCACTACTCTTTAGTTTGTACCTAAACACACTGCCCAATGCCCTCACAGAAAAAATACTCCTTTATGCAGATGATGCGGTCCTCTTTGCATCCCACCCTGCCCCTGCCCAACTCCAGCTTGCTCTGCAATCCTTCTTTGCTCAGACTGAGCAGTGGTTCATCAACCACAGGCTTGTAATTAACCTTAAAAAGACAAAAATCCTGCTGTTCACCCACAATCAGAGCAAACTCAAGGGTTCAGCACTGTCTATTCAGTCCCTCTCCCACCACCCTTTTGAGCAGATTACCTCATACGAATACCTAGGTATCATCTTTGACTCTGCCCTCACCTTTCATGACCACATCCACACCCTCTGTTCTGCCATAAATTCATGAATAGGCTTGCTACACTGGCACAGAGCCTGTCTCCCCCCAGAAGTGCTAAGACTCGACATTGACTCATCAGTCCTCTCCCTAGTGGACTATGGACTTCTGATATACAGTGCAGCAGACAACATTGCTCTGGGTAAAATCAAGCTGACACTCAAGGCCTGTTGGCTACTCACAGGGGCTGACAGGCTCACCCACACCTGCATGCTATATTCCTTGTCAAACCTCCTCTCCCTTGATGAGCGGCTACTCTACCAGGCCTGTTTGCTCACCCAAAACATCCACACTGGCTTAACCCCCCCGGTCTGTCCAACTTAGTCTGCACCTCCACGCCCACTGTCCCCACACAAAGCTCCACAAAAACCTCGCTATTAGTCCTAGGGTCAGGACGGCCCTTGCTCAGAGGTCTTTCCATCACAGGGCCCCTACCTTGTTTAACACCCTCCTGCCTAGTATCACATCCAAGCACAGAATTGGGCTGTTTAAATCTGCCCTCCGTAACCACCTTCTCAACTCCCATAATTGCAACTGTAAATAATTGCAGCCTTATCTGGTCCTGCCCCAACCAGTTGACCATCTCCACCCACCTTATTTATGTATTGGTGAGCTCTTCTCCCTGTTGCTTAGCTACAATCAGGTATAGGCCAGTACCTACAAATTTGAGCTTATCTTCAGGCTCCTATGGACTACTTTTTCTTGATGTAATGTAATACTGTATGTGTACACAATGGTCGCTCCTTCTTGCTTAGCTACCATCATGTATTGGCCAGTCTCCAGCAAGAAGGGGCCCTCTCTTACTGCTATGGCCTACACCAGCCGTATTTAATGTATATATTTATTGCTTTGTTTTTTTGTTATTCTTTTACTCTTGTCTGTCTTCCACTCACTGTATGTCTCTCCTGCCCCGTCCAGTACTACATACGATGAGGAGCCTTTGTAAATGAGTCTTTGACTCAAAGGGTTGCAATTCCAATACATCAATAAATAAATTATCTAATGGTATCAACTTTTTTCCACAAATAACCTGTATAGGTTACCTATGAGCTTTTTGTTCAATGTCTTATTTATCATAATGTCTTCAACTGGAGTTAATGGGATTGAATTTAAATTACCTACTGATTTCTTAAGGTAGTCTATTATCTGTAGGTAGTAGTGGCCTGGTTGAAGATTGAATTTGGATGTTAATTCCACAAACTCCATTAATCTGTCCCTGCTGCAGAGCTGTTTTTGTTGGCACAATCCTTTTTCCTCCCATTCTTTGAAAAATAGGTTATTTTTCATTATCAGTATTTTATGCAGATGCCTTATAGAAGAAAATTGGGATGATTCCATTTTATGCCCAAAAATGTAGTGCGGTTCTGGTCAGACCTTAGCAGATTTAGTAGTTATTAAACAGTTCTTACAACTAGGGTTGCTAGTGAGATCTAGTGTCAGGGCACTGTTCAAGTTTGTAAAAGGGGAGGAATTCCTTTCTATCTCTACCCATGCTGAAGTATTTTCACCTTCCTCGAACCAATGGTTGATCTGCTCAAGTTTTGTCAATAAGTAATAGTAAGCAAGGCTTTATTTTTTAAACACCCTTTCCCTGATAATAACCATCTTATGTCTGGAAGGCCCAGGCCAGTATGATCTATAGGGGCATAGAGTTTTATTACTGATAGTCTAGGCTTTCTGTTTGGCCACAGAAAGAGCTTTAGCTTGTTTTTAATCTAGTAAAGAATTTTATTAGCTACCCAGATTGAGAGTGTTTGAAACAAGAATAAGATTTTGGGCAGGATGTTCATTTTAATGATGTTGATTTTACCTATTAATGCTAATGGGAGTAAGACCCATTTCTCTAAGTCTTGCATATTTTCTCCAGGAGTAGTGTATAATTTCTCTACTGTGGGCTGTAATACATGGGATGGTGATATCCAACTGTGATTCTGAATGCAGGGGGAGCAATTCAGTTTTGGACCCATTCACCTTGTAGCCAGAGATTATTGAAAAATCTGAAACTGCTTTAAAAAGATACAGGAGGGATCTAAGTGTGTCGCCTAAGTAGATAAGGACATTCTACTTCAGGTTCACTGCACATACCAATCCAAAAAGGGACGCCACAGCATTTGCATACAACATTTAATTTATTACATTAAAATGGCAAACAGTGCAGACAAAGGCATTTGTCTGAACCTGAAGTAGATTACTCTGGTGAGTTTCCTAGCACCATGTCCGGTTTAATATTTTTCATGAAATCTTCTAAAGGCATTACCTTGCCACAGCATGCTTCTAACCTTAATGTTTTGGGAAAAAATTCCATTCCATGCAGGCTGTAGGTGAGAGCAAAAAAAAAATCCAATGTTAAGTATAGGAAAAAACTTTGACAGGAAAATGACATATGCAGGTCTCAGAATTCACACAAGCTGCTGTCATGAAACTTTCCACAGATCTAGTCCTTGCCTATTAGTCAACACATGCAAAATTTCAGCTAACTTCATCAAACGCTGCCAAAGCTATTATTGTGCAAAGTTAGGGGTTTAACATTGTACACCCTACTGAACCCTAACTATAGGGGTGCTACTGCGCATCTATAATTTAACGGAAATATGGGATTTTTGATAGTCAGTGATCTTTTTTCTATAATTTAGCAAGTGACATTTTCTTCATAATCAGATTTTACTTGGGAAGAAGAAAACAGAGGCCAATTATCGTTTTAAAAATTGTAAAATCATTCAGATGTACCACGATAGTGCAAACATATAAAAAGCAAAGTTTGCTACTGAAAGAATATCTATTTCTTTTGAAAAATATAGAAAAATATATTTAGTTTTTCACTGAAGTACATTGGGCTCAAATGTAGTTGGCAGTTTCTGCCATTACAATACCAGAATTCTACCAAGTTCTTTTTTTAATAACAGTGTGAAAAGTAAAGGTAAAAACCCACTTGTTTCACTTCACTAACAGATATTTTATTATAAAAGGTATAAATTAATTACTAACACATCAAAATTCAATGACTAAAATAGTCAGTTGTCTGTTTATTAGAAGTAAACACCTGGGCCCCCATATTCAAAGGAGATGTGCAATGCATCCCGGCAGAAAAGGGAGGTGTGCCGCAGAAGTCCAAGAATGCACCACAGAGCCATATTCAAAGCAGCGAGATGTGTCGCCCACATGTGAATAGGCCAGAGCACAAGTTAACATATGCTGCACTAGTAGAGGGGGCGTTCCCATGAATATGCCGCGCACCAGCATATTCAGAGGGACTGCGCCCCCTCACTGGCATGAAGTGTACGGCCCAAAGATAGGCTATGAAAAGCTGACCTAAGTCAGCCAGCCACCTGCAGGCAGGCCCTGGAAGTGCACACAGGTTCACCACTGCATGCCAGCCCCTGCGCCGGTGAAACTCCCCTTCCATCCTCAACCCCGATAGTGAGAAACTCAGCCGTGGACCCCTTTCCATAGTGTAGTGACCCCCCATCCCCCACCCGACCTCTTTGTTAGCAGCTCAGATTGTATTAAACAACCACGCTTTTGGAGTAAGCCATACTGGCATTACACAATGGGGGGGTTGCCTTGTGATTGCCATATACCACAGGGGGGGGGCAGGTGGCCGGGACAGGGGAGAACTTGAACTGTCATTCCTGGCCTGGATCTGAGACCTTGCTCTGGGAGGTGTGTATTAAGTGGACAGAGTCATTCTAGACCCTCATGGTCATACCCACAGAAGGAGGGGAGCAGTTAATAGTTAGAGACACCCTGACATATTTAAACATTGGGGGACCCTAGTGCCAACATTTGTACCTTTCCTGACTGGTGCACTTGCCTGGTATTGGATTCCAGCATGGCGATGAACAACCTGACAGTGTCTAGGGACAGTGGTAGCAGCGGGTGTTCAGTGGGATATATCCTCCTCTGTGATCCTCTCCTGCATCTGTTAGCCTCCCCAAGTCTGCAAATGTATGGCTGTTGATAGTGTACTGCCATCATGGATGCACTGGCTGCATGGAAATCACCACCACAGCTCCATGTCTATGGCTATGCAATCCTCCAGTCTGCTGGCCTCATTTCTGTGCAAAGGGAATTCTCTCTGCCGTGGCATGGAGAACGCCATCACCCATCCTCGATCACGATCGACAGCCAGGTATTTCTCTGTCACCTAATGGCCACTGTGTTGCTGTGTCTGGGAGCTCCCCCTGACAACAGCTGGTACTATAGGTAGCAGTAGTGGGGGGTCCGAACCCTTTGTCAGTCTCTGACTCAGGAGGTAGATACACTAGACTACTGGAGATGTACGGTGCAGACATCTGCACAGATTGAGGTTGGGGCTGGGAGGGGGTGCCCTGCTATGACCTTGTGGGGTGGAATGTATCATATGTATTACATTTCTCTATGTTGGGTCACCGGGTATGGTCACCAGACCAAATGCGGCACAGTGACAGTGATAGGGCAGGGGGAAGCACAGACCCGGCACATCCTGGCCCGCACAGACATGCAAAATGGGACCATAATGAGCATGCATGGGGCCTGTTTGCTCCATGCATGCCTAATGGCCTCATTTGCATAGTCTGGCTGAATATGGCCCTTGGGGGTACAGCATATTTAGGATGCACCAGCACAGCCTCTATTGCCTGTCTGCAGCCCATCCCTGGGCTGTGCTGGGTGCAGTGTCAGCCGACAACACATTTGCACTGCATGCCCAGGTTGCCATATTCAAACAGGATGCATGATCCATTGGAATCACGCATTGTGTTTGAATATGGCATTCCATTGTGATGGCACATCTATTTGGGCAGCGCATCCTGATGCGCTGCACAACACCCCCCTTTTCACTATGGGGCCCCTGCTCTTTAACAGCAATGCTCTAAATGGAGCTGCAACACATGCCCGAGGTTTTTAGCACTGTACCACACAAGGGCTGTTTAATATGACTGAAAGCCCTTAAATACTAGCTCAGTTCCACGCTAACTCTAAAAATACTCTAGCCTAACTGAACCAATCAAAAATGAAAAAAAAGTAGCCAAACTATGATGCTATTTCTCATCAATTAATTTGAAAATCCTCTACTTTGAAACCGTTGGTGATCCTCACAGTTTCTAATATCTTTGTGATTGTGTTTGTAATGTCTAAGGACTTCCACAGAGTGCATGAGGCAAAGGACTTGCTCAAAATTGGCAAAATGAAACAACCGACAGACATGTTTTTTGTTTCATGACAGCCTCCATCTTGTTTTAGTATTATAATAATAATAAACTTTATTTCACAAAAGCGCCTTTCCAATACCAAGGCGCTTTACAAAAGATAAAACCAGAGTAATAAAACCAATAAATGCAATCTAAGATAAAAACAAAAATCTGAACAAGGTAATTCACTCAACTCCATTAAAGGCCTGGCACCATAAGAAAGTCTTTAATGCCTGTTTAAAACTTCCCACAGTCATGCACTCCCGTAGCCGACAGGGTAGAGAATTCCAGAGGGTAAGGGCCACATACATAAAAGCCCAGGCCCCAAAAGACTTCAAAGACACCCTCAGAATCTCCAGCAACCCCTCATCAGCCGAACAGAGCTGTCACTCAGGGCAGTATGGAACTAGAAGCTCTTTCAAGTAGTCAGGGCCAAGTCCATGTATGGCTTTATATGTCAGCAAACCAACTTTAAAGGTGATCTGCCACTGAATCAGCAGTTAGTGCAGAGTGCGCAGCACAGGAGTAATATGAGAACTTCGAGGAGTCCCCATCCGCAATCATGCTGCCGCATTCTGCACTAGCTGCAGGCGACAAATATCAACCCCAGGTAGCCCTAAGTACAGGGAGTTGCAGTAATCAAGGGGCGAGGTCACAAAAGCATGGGCCAATGTAGGTAGGTCCCGGGTGGAACCAGATGCTTGATCCTGGTGATGTTCCTTAGATGGTAAAAAGATGACTTGATGACTGCTGACACCTGCGATTGTAAAGTCAGCCTGTCGTCTAGTACCACCCCCAGATCCCACACCCGTTCAGAGGTAGGAATTTGGGCACCCCCCCAGATAAATTCCAGAGGGCTTACCAGTCCTCAACCCCTCTATCCGATGACCTGGGTCCACAACCATCACCTCAGTCTTTCCAACATTCAACTTTAACCAGCTTGAATTCATCCAGTCCTGGATTTCAGCAAGACAGCTGTTGAATACCGAGAGCGCACTATCCTGGTCAGGTGCAAAAGACAAGTAGAGATGGTTATCATCAGCATAGCAGTGAACCCTCAGCCCATACCATTTTACAATGTCTCCAAGGGGCAGCATATACACTGCAAACAACATGGGGGACAGCACTGAGTCCTGACGGACCCTACATGACAGAGAGAAAGGGTCCGAGAAAAAGAACCCAGACACTGCACTCTGAGTTCTGCCTGTGAGGAAAGATATAAACCACCTGAGAACCTTACATGTCAGGCCACAGATGGTCCTCAAATGCTCAAGCAACACCCCATGGTCAACAGTGTCAAAAGCTGAGGAGAGATCAAGGAGCACCAGGCTGGAAAGGCATCTCTGATCTCTTGCCATCAGGAGATCATTGAGCACCCAAACCAGCATAGTCTAGGTACTGTGCCTCTTTTGAAAACCAGACTGGAGAGGTTCATAGATGTTATGGATGGTCAAGTGGTTCTCCAATTGTACCGCCACTACTTTCTCAATAACCTTCCCTATAAAGGGGAGGTTCGAGATTGGTCTGTAGTTGGCCAGGGAATCTGGGTCCAATGAAGCTTTCTTCAAGAGGGATGTTACCACCATCTCCTTCAGGGAGCTTGGGAACTCACCTGAATCAAGGGAGCACCAGACTATCTGTGGCAGGACTGGGCCGACAATATCACAACATCCCAAAATCAGGGGAGGTTGGACCCGGGTCCAAACTACAGCACATAGGGTGTGTATTCTGGACAATCCTCATGACATTTGCAAACTCTTGCTGGTCAAAGGAACTCCAGAAAGCACAAGGTGGAGTGACTGAGTCACCAGCATCCCCCACAGAGCGTGTCAAGAGGAGCTCCAACCTGATGTCGGGCACCTTATTCACAAAGAATTGAACAATCTCATCACACTCACTTGCAAAAAAGGTTATCGGAGCAGCAGACAGGATGGGTTGCACAACCTGTCCACAGTTCTGAAGAGCTGAGCTGTTGATTCTGAGCGGCAGCAATTTCCCTGGACAGAAATTCTGCCTTCTTACGGGGAGATTGCTGATTGGTAGGCCTGATAATGCTCTACCAATCTAAGGTGGTTGACCTTTAGGGTAGATTTCCACCGATGTCACTCTAACCTATGTCCTTGTTGCCACAACTCTCTCAAGGCCCCATCAAACCAAGGTGCCCAAGGGCGAAGGGGGAGAGGACAAACACAGACAGGAGCAATCAAGTCCAGGTCCATTGAGATGGCCTTACTATAGGCCAAAACCAAGGTCTCTAGGCTCATGCTGGCCACAGGAAACTCCGAGACATCAATAACTGCCATCAGGCCTTCAGGACTCACCTCCTATAAAGGGTAGTAACTGACCATCTCCACAGGGGCAGGCCTACAGAGGGGGGGCACAAAAGTTGAACCTCACGGTGTAGTGATCAGACCAACCGACAGGTTCACCCCCAAGTCGGAGGCCTCAATCCCCAGGAGGAAAACCAAAACCAGAGAGTGAACATGTTGATGGGTGGCAGAGGCAACAGTCTGTGTAAGGCCCAGCGATGTCATCAGCTGGAGGAAGTGCTGTCCAAATTGTGAGAGTTCGTCGTCACTCCAGGCATTAAAGTCGCCCAGAACCGTCAGTCTGGGTGACTCCAGCACCATGTCGACCACAAAGTCCGCTACTTCCTGTAGGAATCACATCTCGTCCCTGGGTGAATGGTAGACAAGAGCTATCCTACAATCTACACCTGCCATGATGGTACACTCAAAGGATTCAGACTGTTCAACTGGTACGCTCGTGAGGCCCAACTCGGTCTTGAAACAGACCGCAACCCCCCCATGGTCCAATTTCGATCGATGTATCACTGAGTACCCAGCCAGAATTGCTGCCTTCAATATGGGGCCAGCATTTTCATCCAGCCAGGTCTCGGTGATGCATGTGTAACCCCCCCTGTTACCTGGGGTTACTAGAATCCCAGTAAGACCTAGTGGTAGGCAGGGAAGGCAGCTTGTGAAACTCCAGTTAAATGGATTTCACACTGTCTCACTCTGTTCTCAGTCTCAGCTGAGACTGAGGGATGACATCACCATAGAACTCTCACAGCTGCATGAGCCACACTGGAATGCTGCAGTTGGAAGTAAGGATAGAATGTTGGGGATTTTTGAACAGAGTCTGTGTGCAGTCTTGAAGAGAGGAGGAGCAGCATAGCAGTCTGTGTGCAGGCTCTCGGAGCCTTAAGCTCTGTTTTAGAGCTACTGTAAGGGAGGTGTGTGTTTCCACTGAAAGAGGAACACAGCAAGCTGATTGTGAAGTGGTGGAGACCGCTGTTACTGGTCCATGTGCCCCATCCCTGAGGGGGTGGGGGTGGAAAGGTTTGCCTGTCTTCCAGGGGCAACCCTCCTGGTTCCAGCTAAGGAAGAAGCTGCCTTATTTCAAGTTGTGCTGTGGCATCATAAGCTGTGGGAGAGAAATTCCTGTGAGAAATCGCCTGTGGGGCACCTGCAACCCAAAGGGTGAGTTTGCTCTGACAGAGGGCCTATGTTTTCACCTGAACTGTTGGAACATGGGAATTGGACTACTTAATTTGTAGGTGGTCTAGTGTAATAGACATTGCCGGTTAATTCAAGTAGGTTCAAGTCCAGCACAAAGTAGTGAAGTAAAGTGGGGATTGGACTGCTTAATAAGTAGGAGCCCTAGAGCAATGGGCTAAGACAAGTAAAAGTATGTTCAAGTCCAGCACAATGGGAAAGCAAGACAAGTAGAGGAAATGTGACATACATTTAGCCTTAATCTACATTAACAAGCTTTACAGAATCAGATGGTTAATGTCCAGAGAAATGGCTGGGTATGAAATGTGGAAGCGAGAGGTGGGAGACCCTCCCATCAGTATAAACCAAATTCACCTCTACAGATTTGCTCTGTGGCACCTTTACTTTCTCTCAGGTACTTGGCCAGTGCCTGAGGAAAGTACCCAGATGTGGGATTAAAAGGAGAACTCCCTGATAGAGCTGAGGTGCTCTTAGGTGGTTTAGGGAGCCACCAGAAAAGGTTTCCATGACATATGGAAGGTGTACGAGTGGCTGGCAAGGGAGCCGAGCCTGGGAATCCCAGATAGTGTACCAGTTTGGGCTGTGTACCCAAAGCAGTGTGCAAGTCCAGGCTGTGTGCCCGGTGGGTTCAGAGCCTGAGGGCTGAAGTGTTGAAGTAGTGTTCTTGATTCTTTTTATTTGCATTACCAGAAGTGTAGCCCCATGGGGGTCCATCTATGCTTTGTTTGTTCTGCTTGGATGTGAATAAAAGCCACACTTTAGAATCTCATTCCTGGTATTGGACATTACAGTTATTGCTTCCTGTGTTCGGAGTTACTTGGGTTCCCCTGTGCAGAGTAGTCAAACCTAGCCCTTGTGCCGAGTAACCTATTCCTCCCCGAACCCAGTCCCCACCTGGTAATGCTGTCAGATTCAAACAGCATACCACCTGTCATTTGCAAAAAGGCAGGGGGTGGGGGTTACACATGCCAGATCAGTTGTTCCAACAAGATCTGCAATAACTGCAGTCTTATTCTTAACAGATCTAGCATTACATAACTCTGCTTGAGTTGGATGGATTTCAAGGGCTGCTCCGGCTACCTTCCCACCAATAATGGTAGTGTCTTTGGGTATGGGAACTAAGCATGGAGCACCATGCTCGAGACTCCATTTCACCCCAGGGTGTCTTCTAGACCTAACAACCCCAATGTGAGAGACCCAGTCATTTGTCCTCTGATGTCCACCCCCCACCCTCACTTCCCCTCCTATGAACGACACCCAGTGTTGGTAAGTTGACTGTCAATGGGGGGGGGAATGGGTGGAGGAAGTGGAGGGAGTGGTGGGCAGAGGACAAATAGCGCATGACTGGGGAGGGAGGCCTACACATCCTATGGGATAGCCAAGACCAAAAAACACACAACACCCTGGTAACTGACCCAAGGAGAAAACCCTGAGCAGACTATAATAGAATTATCCAAAGTGGATAAATAAACAAAATAACAAATAAATGAGAAAAAATTACCCATCCCTAACAAATAAAACCCCAAAATTAAAATCTTTCCCAACACTATATGGAAACTTCAGTCCAACACTTGGCTCGTGGAATACATAAAAAAGAAAAGTAATAGCAATAAATAAAACCAAATCAGAATGAAATCTTCTGCAGTCCCCTCTCACTGGACAAGCAGAAGAATTATAATTCCCCCCCCCCCATTCTTCTCACAACCTGCAAGTGGAGAAAGTCAGAGCACTGACTTTGATTTGTCTGTTGGAAGCTGAGAACCTTGCTACACTGCAAAGAACAAACTATAACTCCATTTAGGACCTGGAAACCTGGTAGGGCATAATACTTGTTAAGAAGGGCTACGCTTTCTACAAAACGTTTCATTTTTTTTCCTCATTGGCATTAAGCAGAGAATTGCAGGATTCCATTAAAAGTGTAGTAATTTTATAACCAGAGGGAGTGAGATACAACTGAATTTGCTTGATTGTTGGGGTTGAGACCTAGGATTTGGAAGGATATTTTTGCAACATTTTAAAAGTGTCCTGCTGGCTGAGAAGTTAAGTTTTTATCCCTGGTTTTACTGAAAGATTTTGTGTATTGGAATCAGACATAGCAGACTGGCTACATTGAAAGGCCTGCTTACATCACAGGTGTCACTAGTCAATCAATTGGCTCTGGGTGGGGTTTCATCACTGTGCTGTCTTAGTCATCCTTCACAGTTAGAAGCCAGTCACACTGACTTTGATTTGTCTGTTGGAAGCTGAGAACCTTGCTACACTGCAAAGAACAAACTATAACTCCATTTAGGACCTGGAAACCTGGCAGGGCATAATACTTGTTAAGAAGGGAAGCTACGCTTTCTACAAAAAGTTTCATTTTTTTTCCTTATTGGCATTAAGCAGAGAATTGCAGGATTCCTTCAAAAGTGTAGTAATTTTATAACCAGAGGGAGTGAGATACAACTGAATTTGCTTGATTGTTGGGGTCGAGACCTAGGATTTGGAAGGATATTTCTGCAACATTTTAAAAGTGTCCTGCTGGCTGAGGAGTGAGTTAATTTTTATCCCTGGACTCAGTAGAGTGGTTTGTGCAGGAGCCGTGGTCTAGTAAATTGTGGTGTTAGTTGAATTACTATAAAGGGCAATACTCACCAGGGTGGTGGAGCAGTTGTGTATTTGATTGTTTCTAACAGTCACCAGTGGCTGTGGACTACCCTCCCCTACCCCACCCCCCAAGGCATGGCATTTCCTTTATAGCCACAGTTCTGACATCACTTCCTCAACAGGTCTTGGGGCAGAACTGTCATATCCTTAATAACCCAGCACAGTGCAAAATGGTAGGTACACACCACAAATAATAATAATAAAAATATATATATATATTTATATATATATATTACATTTTGTATATTATAAGGGAGAGAGACATGTGGGCAGTGGTGCAATGCACTGGCTGTGGGGCAGCAGTTTTCCGGGAGACATTCTGGAAACTGCGTTGCTGTCCTATTTGCAGGCAACTGTCAGCTCTGAGGGAGGAGGTTGCCCACCTCCAGACTGAACTAGCAAGGACTAAGGAGGCCTCCCCCTTCCAAAGAGCACCACTGCCACAACCACTGCCTCAGAGGTTGCCAAGTATGAAGAGCAGTTGGACCACAGTGGGTTCTGGGAGGGTGTGGGTGGTGGACCAGAGGCGAAGCCCCCTAGTTGTACCTCTACACAAATCATATGCCATTCTGGCAGAGCAAGGTTCCTCAATGATGGCACCCTCAGTGGAGACCCAGAAGAATGCTGAGGACATCCACAAGGGAGACCCACAAAAGAGTGGCAAGGGACACCACAGGGGAAGGAAACAGCTTCTGATAGGGGACTCTATTGTTAGGGGGTAAAACTGGGAAAGGAAGAGAAGGAAGTAAGGTGCCTGCCTGGTGCCATGGCTTGGAAGGACAGGAAGCGAATCCTCAGGATTGCAGAAGCAGCATCACAGGAGAGGGAACTAGATATCATAGTCCACCTTGGGACAAATTACCTAGCTAGACATGGGATCAGTGCAGTGCAGAATGAATTTGTGGAGTTGGGGAGGGGCCTCAGATGGGTAGCAAGCACGGTAACCTTCTCAGAGGTGCTACCAGTCCATGGCAGGAGTGAGGCTAGGGTACTGCACACCATGCAGTTTAATGAATGGTTGCAAAACTGGTGCAGAACACAGGGCTTTGGCTTCATTGGGGACTGGGGGTCCACCTGGAGAGATAAAGGTCTATACTGGCATGATGGTCTGCATCTGTCCATGAAGGGAACCAAGCTCCTAGGTAATAGGTTTACATACTTCCTTGGCAAGCTTTTAAACTAGCCAAGGGGGAGGCACTGATAAAAGGCAGGAAATTTCAAGCCTCCCCCCACAAAACATGGCAGGTAGTAAGGTAAACACTGAGGTACAGAGCTCAACACAGGGCAGGACAGGGGTAAATGGAAAAATAGACAAGGACAATAAGAGCAGAGATGGGGGGAAAAAGGATAAAGCTAACATTAAATGGAGGGTAATGAGTACCAATGCCCATAGTCTGGGAAACAAGCTTCCTGAGCTAGTAGCCCTGATGGAAGATGAATAATTGAATATTGTGGCAGTCATGGAAACATGGTACACCGAGAACCATGACTGGGATGTCAACATACCAGGGTACACAATCTACAGAAGGGACAGGGAAGGTAAAAGAAGAGGTGGAGTAGCTCTATACATAAGGGAAGGGATCAAAGCTACAGAACTAAAAAGTAAAGGGGGAGGACAAGAGGCACTCTGGGTCACCTTGGAGACAGGGAATGGCATCACAGTCCGCACAAGGGTTGTATACAGACCCTCATCTCAAGGGGAGGAAATGGACAACAAAATGATAGAGAACATTCTCAAAATGGCTGAAAAATGGGAGATACTGTTGATGGGGGACCTGAATATGCCATATGTTAACTAGATAACATGTACTGCAGCCACATCCAAGAGCAGGGTCATTCTTGATGCCCTGCAGGGGGTAGGCCTTAGACAGCTAGTGTTGGAACCCACTCGGGAGGGAGCAATATTAGACCTGGTACTCTCAAATGGAGAGAGAATCACAAATTTAGAAGTCAGTAGACATCTGGGAACAAGTGACCACTGCACAGTGTGCTTCACAATGAGCACAACCATGGAGATAAGCCATACAAAACAAGGATACTGGACTTTAGAAGGGCTGACTTTGGCAAAATGGGTGAATACCTGAAAAATGCACTAGCAAATGACCAAAAAGGAGGGGTGGAAGAACAATGGAGAAAAATCTAAACTGCCATCATAGAGGCAACAAGCCTTTGCGTGAAAAAAATAAAGAAAACAAAGCAGAGTAAAAAACCACTATGGTTCTCAAAAGAGGTGGCAGGGAAGGTTAAGGAGAAAAAGGCTGCATTCAAAAAGTATAAGGAATCACAGAAGGAGCATGACAGGGAACTGTATCAATTAAAGCAGAAAGAAGTGGGGAAGGCAGTCAGACTAGCAAAGGCCCAAACCGAGGAAAAAATAGCCAACTCAGTTAAGAAGGGGGATAAAACCTTTTATAGGTACATTAGGGAGCATAGAAAGGTTAAGGGAGGGATAGTGAAGATTAATAAAGGAGAGGAAGTGGGCAGAGGAGACAGTGAAAAGGCAGAGATACTGAATGAATACTTTTGCTCAGTATTCACAAAAGAAGATGAGGAGGAGTTACCTAAACCAGATAATAGAAGCACTCTGGGTAGGGGGGTTGACACCAGTCCATTCACAGAAGAAAGAGTCCTGAAAGAACTCCTAAAACTCAAGGTGGACAAAGCAATGGGGCCTGATGGGATTCACCTCAGAATCCTAAAAGAACTAAGGGAGGACCTAGTGACACCACTGACCATGCTTTTTAACAGATCACGGCAGGATGGGGCGGTACCTGAGGACTGGAAGAGGGCAGATGTGATTCCCCTTCACAAAAGTGGGAGCAAGGCAGAAGCAGGAAACTACATACCTGTAAGTTTGACCTCAGTGGTAGGGAAAATGATGGAATCACTTCTGAAAGAAAGAATTGTTGAGTACCTAGAGGCCAGCGGGGCACAGGACCCAAAGTAGCATGGATTTACAGCAGGAAAGTCATGTCAGATGAATCTAATTGATTTCTTTGACTGGGTGACCAAAGTAATAGACCAGGGAGGGGCTGTGGATATGGCCTACCTAGACTTTAGCAAGGCATTTGACACAGTCCAGCACAAAAGATTAATAATCAAGTTAGCCAGCCTGGGAGTGGGTCCCAGGGTGGTAGCCTGGGTAGCAAACTGACTGCACAACAGGACACAAAAGGTAATAGTGAATGGAACACATTCTGAAGAAAGGAGGTTACTAGTGGAGTACCTCAGGGCTCAGTACGGGTCCAGTCCTCTTTAACATCTTTATAGGTGACATTGCAGAGGGTCTGGAGGGAAAGGTATGCCTCTTTGCAGATGACACAAAGATCTGTAACAGAGTTGATACACAAGGGGGATAGAAAAGATGATAAGGGACTTGGCAAGGTTGGAGGAATGGTCAGACATATGGCAACTTAGATTCAATGCAAAGAAGTGCAAAGTAATGCACCTGGGAAACAAAACCCAGGAGAAGAGTACACAATAGCAGGGAGGTACTAACAACAACAAAATGGAAAGGGACCTGGGGGTAGCTATCAGATGACCCAAAGGTGGTAAGCAATGAAAGTCAGTAAGGAGAGCCAGGGGATACTGGGATGCATAGGAAGGGGCATCACAAGTAGAAAAAGGGAAGTGGTTATCCCTCTGTACAGACAGTTGGTGAGACCCCATCTGGAGTACTGTGTGCAGTTTTGGAGACCTCATCTACGCAAGGACATAGACAGGATGGAAGCAGTCCAGAGGAGGGCAACTAAAATGGTGTAGGGTCTGCAGCAGAAACCATATGAAGAGAGACTGAGAGAGCTTAATATGTATACTCTTGCTGAAAGGAGGGACAGGGGGACATGATAGAAATGTTCAAGTACCTCAAGGGAATCAACAAAGTCCAGGAGGGTAGCATCTTTCAGAAAAAGAGATGTGTAAGAACAAGGGGTCACAATTTAAAGATAGAGGGGGGACGGCTCAGGGGTAATGTGAGAATTTTTTTCATGGAGAGAGTGGTGGATACATGGAACAGCCTTCCTGAGGAGGTCATTGGGTCTAAAACAGTGGGGGAATTCAAACATGCGTGGGACAGACACAAGGCAATTATAGTGGGGGGTTGCAGGAAGTAGGCTGTTGGTTAACTAGAATCTGCAGCTCATCCAGTAGGTAGGGAAATGGGCAGACTGGGTGGGCCAAGTGGTCCTTATCTGCTGTCAAAGTCTATGTTTCTATGTTTCTATGTTTCACTCTCACTGCCTACAATTAAAAATAGAACAACTTAAAAGAAAAAATAAGACAAAACAATTAAATGCCCCCAGAAAAGCTTCTTTTACAGAGTTAGTAGAAAGTAAGTGAATGTGGACACACAGGTCCTCTCACCACCAGAGAACCACACGAAGAGTAAACACTCTCACTGTCCAGGAGAGGAAATAAAATCCCGCATCCAAAGCCAGGGCAGGAAAAAAGTCCAAAAAGTGAAGGTAATCCAAATAGGGAGTCAAAATCAGGCAGAGACCGGCCAAAGATTCAGGTCAGCGATCGGCAACACACCATTTTCACCTCACTAACAAATTACTAATTCAAACTTTTACTACAGCAGCCATAATAATTATGAATCTACCTATTTAGAACATGCTACCTGGGAACAGAAGTAGGTAGGTTGTTCATAAAAGAGGGTTGGTTTATCTTCTGTTTTAACTGAAATATTTGAATAGTTTTGTACTTAAAATTAGTTCTGTGTGTTAAAAATTACTACTTTGAGTTAGAACTGTAACTTGGGCTGTGATATTGTAACTATTGGGGCTTGTGTGCTGGTTGTGGGAACACTTGTTTGGCAGTGATAATTAGAGTGAAATTTAAATGTGATGTTTGCCCGGTGGTGGTAGAGCTCTCCCACCCACCCTGTTTTGTAGGCTTTCTTAAATACTGAAAAGCCACTGAGGGTTGGGATTGAAGGGCTGTGCATTTCTGTTTGTGACTGAAATTTGAAGCAACAGGAACTGGTGGGCCTGTCACATCATACGGTACCTCATGTCATCATACACACATTGCTAGCGGGACTGAACACACACTGGACTGTATGTGTTTGTGAGACTTGGGAACATTATTGGTGGGGTTGAAATTGGGTTCGAAAATAACTGCAGTCAGTATAGAGAGAGAGACTGTATTCAAGGGGGAAGGGACTGAGACATGGAGTGTGTGCCATTATGAACAGAGGGGGACAAACCGGGTGGCCACATTCCACCTTGGCAGGCATCTTCTGAAGAGTTGTAGACTGCACAGGCTGTGGAGTGGCAATAATTCTCAATTGGGCCTGGAGAGAGGGAGGCTGCCCACTCTGTAGACAGTTATCTCATATCAGGAGTGAAGCATATTGGTTAAGGAGTGAGTTGGGGGAGTTGGGGTGTGTGTCCAAGGATAAGGGGTGTGGATATGGGCAGCAGAAGGGTGGGGCTGAGGGAAGGCTGGGGCAATGCTCAGAAATTACAGGATGTTATGTTACAGCAAGCAGTAGGGGGGATATTAGGGACAGAGGACCCTTAGATAGGGATGTTGATGCTAAGGGGAAAACTTACGGGGTAAACATTCCGAATATAAAGAGAGTGGAGGGGGAAGAGTCAGGAGGAGCTGTTGTGGGGAAGCCTAGAAGAGCAGACAGTGAGAAGGAAGGGGCTGTTGTGGGGAGGCCTAAAAGAGCAGACTGTGGGAAGGGAGCTCCTAAGGAGAACAGGGCAAGAGGGGAGGAAGAGGGGCAATTTAGAGGGGCAGTCGGGGGAAACTCAGGTTACTTGATGAAGGCTGGCATAGAGTGTTAGAATATATTTGAGCTACTAAGCAACCTAGAGGAGGAGGAGGAGGAGGAAGGGGTTGGTGGAAATGAGGAAACTGATACAGAGGCCTGGGGAAGGGAGTCGGATACCCATAGGGCATCACAGACTGGCAATGGAAAGGATAGAAATAGTCCCAGAGGGAGAAGGGGAAACATAAATGTTCAGCAGATGGGGGAGATGCAACATATTGCAGACATAAGGGAGGAGAGCATGACTGGAGAAACTGGGAGACAAGGAGGTGGGGGAGGGACCCCCCTTCAGGACGGGGGGGTCTGTACCAAGGATGGGGCCCTAGGTAAAGGGGACCCACAGAGGGCCTCTGGAGGTAGGGATACTATTACAAGAGGGGAGGATGGCAGTGTGGGGGAAGGGGAAACCATCAGGGCCAGGATAAATGGTTTGGATATGAGAGGGTTAAAGGGGACACCTATTCGGGGGGGTCTGAGTTAAGTGGGCAAAATAACAAGAGAGGCAGAAAGAAAAGGGTGACGAGGGGGTCTCTAATAAGGCAGGAAGACTCCCATGGAATTGAGATCATGAATAAAGGGAGTATGGGGGGGTTGAGAGCACATAGTGGAGGTAACCATAAGGATGATGGCGGTGTTAAGGTTCTGTTATTGGGAGACTCGATGATTAGGGGTATCCATTGGGAGGGACGGTGGGTGGATGCCATAGCCAGGTGAAGGTAGTGAGTATCTCTGGGCTGACGGTGCACAGAGCAAAGTTCATGGTGTACGAACTGGTTAGGGATTGTGGAGGGGAAACCAGATTTCCTGGTGTATTTGGGAACTAACGATCTAGAGGGAAATAGCATTTTGGAACTGCAAGCAAAGTTCCGAGAACTTGCCAGAGTCTGTCGGGATAATGGATGTAACATTTCCTTTTCAGAGATATTGCCGGTACCAAAGGCCTCAGTGAAGAAAAAAAATGAAGATCACAGAGGTTAATGACTGGCTCAGGAAGTGGGGTGAAGAAAGTGGGTAGGGGGTGTTAGGGAACTGGAAAGGAGTTTGGGAGGATAAGGGACTGTATGCCAAGGACAGGCTTCATCTTGCCCCATTAGGGAAGGAAGTCCTTAAACAGGGGGTGGCTGACTACATTCAAGAAAGGTGGGGTTTAAACTTGTGAGGGGGAGGGATAAGGGAGGGGCTGACCAGTAGCCCTCTCCTCCAGATGAGGGAGTAGCCTTCAAACCCAAGGGGGAGAGGAGAAACAGACTAGGGAGGAGGGTTCAGGAGGAGCAGAGGAGGATGGAAGCATAAGGAACCTGGGTGAGGTTTGACAAAGGGATCAGGGATAAGGGTGGGGGGTGTTAGTAAATGCCAGGAGCTTGGGAAACAAGTTGCCAGAGTTCCAGGCCATGCTGTTCGGGGGGGGGGGTGATGTGGCAGCAGTCACGGAAACATGGGCCAACAAAAACCATGACTGGGACCTAAACATGTGGGGGTACACTATGCTTAGGAAGGATAGAAAGGAGGGCAGAGGGGGTGGAGTGACTATGCTCATTAGAGATGACATAGAAATTGCTAGGTTAGAAGAGGCAGCAGGAAATGTGGAGACTTTATGGATCACCTTACGAACCCCGGCAGGAGGTAAAGTCAAGCTAGGTGTAGTATATAGGCCCCCCGGGATGGGTGATGTTCTGGAGGATGGTTTGCTGGACAACATCATTGCCCAGTGTGGACCAAAAGGGAAGGGAGTGGTGTTGATGGGGGACCTTAATATGCCAGGTATAAACTGGAGAACTATGTCTTCTAAGGTGGCCAAGGAGCAGAGGTTGCTGGACGGCTTCCAGGATGTGTTTATAACACAGCATGTGATGGGGCCCACAAGGGAGGGGCATGTCCTGGACATAGTTCTGGCGGATGGGGATCTGGTAAGGGACCTGGTTGTAGAGGATCCCCTGACTGGGAGCGAACCACAATACTGTCTGGTTTCAAATAAGCATGGGGAAGGGAGGGAGAGATCTGGGACACTGGCAGTGGACTTCAGGGGGGCAGACTTTGTGGGCATGGGAAATATTCTCAAGGATCACTTGAAGGGGATTACAACAATGACAAATGTGGAAAGAGATGGGAGGTCATAAACGGGACTTCATGAGGCAGTCAGGACCTGCGCTTAAGGTGAAGCGTGGCGAGCAAGGTCATACATAAACCATGCTGGTGGTCCAGTGAGGTTCAGGTAGCGATCAGAGAAAAGAAGGCTGCCTACAAAATATATAAAACAACAAGAGGGGATAGGGAAAAGGAAATGTACCATCTTGCATCTAGAAAAGTCACCCAGATGGTACGGGGGGCAAAGTCCAGTAAAGAGCAGCGGCTGACACAGGGGATATGGGGAGGGGAAAAGGGGTTCTTCTGGTACATTGGGTAGAGAAGAAAAACTAAAGGCCATCTCGGCAGATTGAGATCAGAAGGAGGGAGAGTGGAAGAGGCGAGGGACCAGGCAGAGGTATTAAATGAGTACTTCACCTCTGTGTTCACTAGGGAGGGGAAGGGGGAGGGGATATCTACAAAGCAAGGCATGATGGGGATAGAAGCAGTAGTGAGTGGGATAAGGGGAGCAACAGAAATGGAGCAAGAGGGAGGGGGAGGTACCCCAGGGGTGTCATATCAGGATAAGGATAAAAAGAGCAGTAAGGTGGAGGGGACGGATGATGCTATCTCCACCGAAAGGGTGTGGTTAGCCCTTAAGGCCCTAAAGGAAGATAAATCTCCTGGGCTGGATGGCATTCATCCAAGAGTACTATGGGAATTGGTGGACATACTGGCTGCACCCCTGATGGAGCATTTCAACAGGTCACTTGAGACAGGGAGGGTACCTAGGGATTGGCGAGAGGCACATGTGGTGCCAATCCATAAAGGGGGGTCGAGGGAAGTACCAGGTAACTATAGACCCATCAGTTTGACCTCGGTGGTGGGAAAATTAATGGAGAGTATACTAAAGGAATGATTGGAGGTGTACTTGGAGGAGGTGGGAGGTCTGGATAGTCGGCAACATGGGTTTGTGCCAGGTAGATTGTGTCAAACCAATCTTGTGGAGTTCTATGAATGGATAACATCAGAACTGGATGGGGAAAGCCTGTGAATGTGTTATTCTTAGACTTCAGCAAGGCGTTTGACTCTGTCCCCCGAATGGTCTGGTGGAGAAACTGACGGGGTTGGGAGTAGGCCCTTTGATAGTCAGATGGATTGAAAACTGGCTAGCTGGATACACTCAGAGAGTAGTGGTTGATGGGGAGCTCTCAAACCCTAGAGAGGTCGGTAGTGGGATACCGCAGGGCTCAGTCCTGGGTCCAATCCTGTTTAATGCATACATTTCGGACATCAGGGAGGATATAGGGTGTGAAATGAGTCTCTTCGCTGATGACTCCAAGATGGGAGCAGTAGTTGAGGGGGAAGAGGGGAGGTTGGCCCTGCAAGGGGACCTGGACACCCTGGAAAGGTGGGCTCACACATGGAAATTAAATTTAAATATCACCAAGTGCAAGGTGTTACATCTCGGGTGGAGAAACCCTAAACATAGGTACACCCTGAGAAGGGAGGCGCTGGAGGCCTCAACAGGGGAAAATGACCTAAGGGTCATGGTGGATGCATGTATGAATAACTCTGAGCAGTGCAGGAAAGTGGCTAGCAAAGCAAACAGGATGTTGGGAGGCATCGTAAGGGGGATCACCTCTAATAGCAGATAGGTGATTCTGCCACTGTACAATGGACTGGTTAGACCACACCTTGAGTACTGTGTATAGTACTGGAGACCACACTTGAAGAGAGACATACAGCTCCTGGAGAGGGTACAGAGGAGGGCAACTATGATGATACGAGGACTAGGGGAATTGACGTATGAGGACAGACTTGAGGAGCTCTGCCTGTTTTCATTGGAGGAGAGGAGTGACGGGGGGACATGATTGAGGTCTTCAAGTACCTCAAGGGAATAAATAGGGTAAACATGGAGGGGATCTTTAGACTAAAGCAGGGAGGTATCACCAAAGGGCATGGTTTGAAGTTAGAAGGTGGAAGGGTGAGGGGGAAAAGAAGAGGAGGTTTTTCACTGAGAGGGTGGTGGATCCTTGGAACGCGCTGCCTGTAGAGCTGGTTCAGAGATCCACAGTGGAGGGCATCAAGGGAGGGTGGGACAGACACAGAAAGCGGATGTATCAGATGATGGCCTGGCCCGGGGGGGGGGTGAGGATGGATGATAGGGGTTTCTGCAACACAAAGGGGGGGGAGGGCCTCGGTACCCAACTAGGGAGCTGAGGTTTCAGCAGACTCGATAGACTGTAGGGCCTAATCTGCTGGCAATTAATATGTTAGTATGCTGGCTGAGATTCTGAGGCTCGTTTCAGTCAATCATGATTATAAATATATTTTACATATTTCTCTTGGCTATATTAATGTCTTTCCCATTTGTTGAATCATGACTCGCTTTTTTGTGTCAAACCTCTAAGGTGGTGTGAAACTAAATCTGACTTGTGAAACTGTTTTTTAATTGCAATTCAGAAAAAGTGTGTTGGGAACACATTTTGATTGCCCAGCATAATTGTTAGCTTCACAGCAGAAAACTGTTTTTTCAGCATGAAATTTGATTGTGCAGCATAGTTTTTTGTTCTGCAGCATAATTTTTTTGTTTTGCAACAAAAACTGGTTTCTCAGCATGAAATTTGATTGCACATCACAGTTTTTCATTTTGCAGTAGAAAATTGGTTTCTCGGCATGAAATGTGATTGCAAGTCACAATTCTTCATATTCATAGCAGAAAATTGGTTTCTCAGCATGATATTTAATTGCACACCACGATTTCTTGTTTCACAGCAGAAAATTGGTTTCTCAGTATAAAATTTGATTGCACATCAGAATTTTTTTTGTTTCACAGCAGAAAATTGGTTTCTTGACATGAAATTTGCTCAATCTGAAATGTGATTGTGCATCATAATTTTTGGTTTTATGACTTAAATTGGTTTCTTGACATGAAATTTAATTGCACATATAGTGAAGACAACTCTTCCCTTGGCACAGGACCCTGCATGTCTGCATCTGTGGGTGGCAGAGGGCCCTGTGCATTGGCTGTCAGATGGATTCTTTACCCTGTGCATCTGTATCTGCAGCTACATGGAAGTGCAGAGAACATACAGCCCTGCACTTCCACAGCCAAGCTCAGAGCCCCATGAATTCTTGGCATCTGTTGCTGCACAGAACTGAAGGGTATGCAAGGACCCTGCACTTCCACAGGTGGAAGGAGTCTTCCCTTTCTTCCCTTGGACCCTGCGTGAATGAGGATAAGATTCCACTATCTGAAAAAGAAAGACAATTATTTGCAAAAAACTTTGTTAATGCACCAGTTAGGGTTCAAGTGAATGCCACAAAAGTAAGGACATGTGGTGTTAGGGTTACCAACCTTAACTCCCCACCTCACTCCCCCAAGCAGCAAAAGGAAAAACATTAGGGTTTTGGGACTCTGGAGTCTTGGCAAATCAGTAGTGGGGTCTTCATTGGGGTTGTCAACCCTAATGTCCACCCTGTTCTCTAAGCAAACAAAATCAGATTGTTTTTTATTTTATTTATTATACACAAACCCCTTTAGGCTGTGTCTATTTTCAAAGGGTCTAGGATCAGATAAAGCAGCATACAACAGTTGCAAGGATAAAAACAAGCAATAGAGTGCAGATATATATACTGTATATATATATATATATATATATATTCACAGTGCAGTCTCCAACAAGTGGGGGGTAAGGAGGTGACATATGTGCGGAGGAAGCAATACAGTTGCACAGTATTGTGTATTAAATACAATAGGTACAGTCATGCAACAAGAAACAGAGGGAAACTGCGGGCCAGGGTACAAGCTTTACAGGTGGACTTTGCACCATTCCTACCATTAATAAGAAATAGATATTGCTTGAGTGACAGGTCAGGGGGTAAAGGTTCAGTGAAGGCAGTTGCACAGGCTAGCGGGAGTGAGTGAAGAAAGAAGATGGGATTTATACAGGTATACTGAGCCAGAAGATCTTACAGAGGGAAGCAGGCCATTTCGCAGTTTGTGGACTCTGAAGGTAAGCAGGCTTGGCCTAGGGACATTTTCCTGCAGGGCAGTACTAGAGATTTGAGTTCAACGCCCCCTCGTGTCATACTTTTGGTAAATCCAGCAAATCATATTCTGTACACCAGGGGACAACAGTCCCAGGAGGGTTTTCTTGCCAGTTACCAGGCTGCTATAGTGGAATCTCACGTCGAGGTTCAACCATCCAAGGGTGCTATACAGTAGGCAGGTGTGGGAGCCCTGCTTTCGGTCTAGGACAAAACAGAAGTGTCTTTTGAAGAGACTTTTAACCCTAGTCAACACATTGTCATTTGAGGCACCATAGATTATCAGACCGTAGTCAATTAAACTAACAATACAACATCTGGCAAGAAGCTTCTTTATCTCTAGTAGGAGGCTTTTCCTGTGCCTATAAAGCAGCCCTAGCCTGGAGTTGGCTGTTCTGACTAAGATGTCAACATGTGCTGCATAGGATAGACCCAAGTCTAAGGTGATCCTGAGGTACTTGAAGGTGTGTACCTGTTCTATAGGGGCTCCCGAGGAGGATGTTATGTCTAAAGTAAGGGAAAGAGCAGACTTACCATGGGATGCAAAGAGCATAGATTTCATTTTCTTAGAGTTCCTGATAAGAAGATCAGAGGTGAACCATTCCTGGATAGCTGAGAAGTCGGTCTGTAGTCTCTGCTGATGCACCACCAAGCATTTGTCTGTGGAGGTGATTACTGTGTCGTCAGCGTATAGCAGGATTTTAGTGGATTTACAAGCTGAAGGAAGGTCATTTATGAATAGACTAAATAGAATAAGGCCCAGGATTGACCCTTAGGGACAGCAACAGTTACAGGCCTATATTCTAAGAGAGTGCCATGACATTTTACAGATTTGGTTCGATCCAACAGATAACCTATGAACCATAGTGTGGCCTCAGATGAGAGGGCCAGTTTTACTAGCTTCTTGCATAGCGAGGCATGATTAACAAGGTCAAAGGCCTTGATGAGGTCAATGAAAATGGAGCCTGCAAGGTCACCTCCATCCATGGCACAGTGGAGTAAGTCTGTGTATTCCAGTAGAGCAGTCATGGTACCGTGTGTCAGATGTGATCTCCTTTCTTCACACAGGGCCCACAGGGCCCTTCATGAAGAAAGCTACAACACATTATATTGGCAACATGTGGTGTGATATACTTCTCTACCTTTCAAACATGTTTCAGTATGAGGCACTGGTTTGGAGCAGTACCTTGTGCTTCAGACAGGAGACTACAGGCTGGGGGGAGGGGTGAACATTATGGTTGACAACCCCAAGGAAGACTCCACCACTAATTCACAAAGACTCCAGAGACCCAAAACCCTAATGTTTTTTTCCATTTGCTGCTTGGGGGTGGGGGTGGGGAGTCAGGGTTGAAACCCTAATGTCACATTTCCCTGGTTTTGTGGCATTCATTTGAACCCTAATTGCTGCATTAACAAAGTTTTTCACAAAGAATGTATAATATTTTGGTGCTAGAAAGTGTTATGTCTATGACAATCTGAAAACAGGTTTGCAGTATACACAGCCAGCCTTGCCAGTAAATTTTTTCTGACATCAAAATATAAGAATTCCATAGAATTCTTTTTCAATAGAACTTGGCACAAAACAGATACAATGATGACAAGGTAATTAAATAAATAAAAGCAAACAAAATGATTACAGGGCATCTGAAGGTCCCAAACATTTATTATTTACGATATACAACCTTACTAAGCACTTGCCTTTAACATTCTGTGCAGCACAAGTGTGTTAGCATTGGTATCTTTATGACCCTGTTGTGACCACGGGCCATAAGATCTGAGGTTTTTCTCCTGGAACTCTGCATAAAAAAATGTTTGCTTAGAATCTTCAGTGTTCTTGCTGAGTGAAGGAGCTGAAGCTAAGAAAGACTCAGCTGGATGGTTAACAAGCTTGTCTATAGCTGGATAAAGCTCTGTGTTACTGCAATGGTGAGAGAACCAGCTGTGCACTTTTATCAGTCCTTCTGAAGAGAGACAGTTAGGAGTCTGACCCTGCTTTTTGCTGCCTTATGATTATTTTTACCTACCAATGTGAAAGCTGGCCCACATTAATCAGTTGGGAGAGAGAACCTGCATCTGGTTTGGTGAGACAGTACACCTGCTTTTCTTGGTAGGATGTCTCCTTCTTACATAACTATTTGCCCTGCTGGTTTGCAATGGGGTTTTTGTTCCAGTAGGGACATTATGAAGAGACACATAGATTTCCATGGAGTAACATACATGAATTTTGATATCTGCAAGTTGCAGGACTCTGCCTGGATTTGGGTTACAGACTTCAAGCTTGTTAGAAGATTGAGGCTGTCAGATCTGGACTATTAAGTGGGTCGATAACCTTGGACTAGTTGGAACAAGAAAGATTCCTTGGGTCCCATTTGGAAGCAGGGGGTCTCTTGTTCTTTATTCACTGTGAGAGAATAGAAAAACAGTCCTCAAAAGAACTTTTGTTGTGACTTTTTCCCTAATTTAGAGGATTATTATGTTGCAGGGTGTGGATTTTTATATCTGACAATTGCCAGTGGTTCATTTGTGACTGTTAATTTCTGCCCTGTATTTCTATGTATGCATATGTATGTAGTGGGTGTCGGGTGTTGGTAGGTCTCAGAAGTCTAAGTGATGTCCATTGTCCACCCATTGTGGTTCAAGTTTTGACTTTCTCCCTTCTCCTCTTTGACCACCCCCAGCAGGTTATCCCAAGAGGTGGGGGTTATTGGGTCCTGGAGCCATTGCAAGGATGGCAGTGTCAGGTGATGGTCCAGGTATTGTTGTTGGTCTCTGTGGAGTTGGGGCCAGCTTCCTTTTATCCGAGCAGGGATTGCTTTACAGGGGTGCATTGCCCAGTGGTCAGCTGAGTTGCATGTATATATTATGTGCTTGGATGCAAGAGTTTATTCCAGGGAAAAACTCTGGAAGCTGAGACCCTGGGATTTGGAACACTGTGCTCCCCCTAGTGGAGTTCTGCAATGTTGTGGGGAATTTCAATATCATTCATGCTAAGGAAAGGAGTAGGAATGGTAGGCAGTGTGTCCTGGGTGTTCAGGGTGGGAGAGTCAGGAGTCACGAGCTGGTTGTTAAGGGGAGGGGCAAAGATATAGCTTGCTTTATCCAAGTACCAAGACTTGGCCGGATAGATCCGCTGGGCCCATCCTGGAGGAGTTGGTCCCGCCATGTTTCCCATGATACACCACCTGAGCCTGAGGCATAGGTGTGGTGGTGTGGCCATCTGTATTAGAGCTGGCTTAAACTATGTGGTGTTTCCCATCATGAATGTGCAATCTTCTGAGTATGTGGTTGTGGAGTGTTTGTCTAGTCTGAGATGCAGATGGATCCTCATGTACCACACTCTGTGAGGGGTCGGGGACTTCTTGCAAAAGTTTGCTGAGGGACTCTTGGACTGGGCTTTGGAGTCCACAAGGGCCTTTGTCCTGAGGGACTTCAATGCAAGATGTGGCATTGAAGTCCCTCAGGATACCCTGCAGATGTGTTTGCAAACAAACTCCTACAGCTTAAGGGGTAACTGGATTTCACACAGGAGGTTATCACAGCCAGACACTTGGCAGGCCACACGCTCCACCTCATCTTCTCAGCAGGGTTGGAGATAGATAATATTCCAATGGAGCCTGTTGTTTAGTCGGCCCAGTGCACCATATTGTTTAATGCTGGTGCCATTAAGAAACCATCTCCGACTATGTAAGTGTTCCAATATGGTTCTAAATGGAATCTGGATCCCATAAGATGTCTAGGTCTTTTGGACACTTTGGTGCTGGCTGAGGTCTCTACCAGAGGATGCAGGTTAAAGCCTATAATTGGTCTCTTTCTGTGGCACTGGATACCCTGGCACCACTCCGCTCACACCTGCGGACCTCTCCGTGAAGCACTCCCCACCCTTGAGCTTTGCCAGATGAAGGCTGCAGGTCATACGTTAGAATACAAGTGGAGGAAGTCATGGCTGAATATTGACAGACTTGTCCCAGAGGAGTACCTGAAGCAGTACGGGGAGGCCATCGCAACAGTTAAGAAGGATTTCTTTTCTGCTGGGATTGCAGCTGAGAAGAACCATCTCTGACACACTTTTCCATGTTATAGACAAATTATTGGCCTTGGCCTTCTTTTGTCTAAAATTACCTAGTAACCTGTTGTATTCTGATTCTTTGCGCCATAAGGAGACTGTTTCCAATGAGAAGTACAAGTGGTTAAGTTAGTTCATCAAGGCCAAGGTTATGGGCATTCATGACCAGATTTCCTCCACTACATAGTCTTCCATCAGTAGGAATAGAGAGGGGAGTGCAAGTGTCTCAGTAAATGATTGGGGAGAATTTCAGCCACTGGATGAGGAGGAGGTATTTGGGGTGCTCACAGGTTTACGATGCACCACATGTGTTCTGGACCCTGCACCCACCCAGTCGTTAAAGGCTGGGTGGAAGCAATTGGTTCCAGTATTGACATATATCATCAACACTTCTCTGTGGATGGAGCTGTTGCCAGTACTCCTAAAAAGGGTGGTGGTGAAGCCACTCCGTAAATAGGTATCATTAAGGGGCCAGCCCACCAGCTCAGCAGTAGTGCTACTGCCTGAGGTCCCAGTGACCCAGGTTTAGGAGTGAACCTGGAGCACTGGAGGGTCAGCTGGGGGAGGAGGGTAGCATGTCTAGCAGACATCTCTCCTCCCCAGCTGGGGTGAGTCCAGACTCCCAGCAATATTCTGACTCCTGGCAGTTTCATAGAGCCAGTGTCTGAATGAGTCTCAGCAGTGCAGGGATTGATAGTTGTGGCAGATGTCGGCATGCAATATGTGTGGGAGCGTGTGCTGCATGCCATGGACATCATGACATGTCCACATCACCAGGGACAACCAAGACAGAAAATCCCCTTTGCTGGGCAGTGTAATTTCCAGCTCCCAGCTTGCCATCTCTTCTCTGGTCCTCTGGATTAGCATATGCCCTACTCCCTCCTCTCTCAGCCCCTTCAGAGGGGAGGGGGGCCCACTGTGTGGGTCAAGGTAGTCTCCCAGAGGCATGGGAAGGGGGCTAGGAGACAACAACAAGGATTGATATGGTGTAAATCCAAGCAGGCTCTGGGAGCCAAAGATAAAATAAAATAAAAAACAAACAAAGAAGGCATCATTAGATCCTGATGTACTTGGCAACTTTTGTCCTGTCTCCAACTTCAACTTTGTAGCTAAGGTTGTGGAGAAGGAGACTGCATCCCAGCTTCTGAGCCATCTTCAGAAGAATGACCTCTTTGAGCCATTTCAATCTGGTTACCGAGCAAGCATAGCATGGAAAAAGACATGAATAAGGTATGCTGTGATCTCTTCCTGGCCAGATATCACAGGGAGATCTCTATCATGAGCTTTCTAGATCTTTCTTGCTAGATCTTTCTTTCTTTACATAAGTGCATAGTTCATGACTGCACAGCAAAATGGCACCTCTGTATATCGGACCCTTGTGAAACTTTCATCTACCACAGACTGCTCAGCTATCCTTTTTCCTGCCATGCAACAGAGGCTGCGCAAGCCAGTAAGTTAGGACAAACAGCATTACACCCGGACAGCAGTCATCATGTATGTTCTGTAAACCCTGTAGCTCTTGTGAACTGTTTGAACTTTTTGCAATAGTAGCAACATTTGGTTCAATGGACCTTTCTGTGCAAAAAGCACTAGTATGCTCCATAGTTAGTGTTATTAATGTTTTAATTTGTTCCAGAAGCAGTTACACTTTAGAGAGGGCGGTTTATGTTTAAATGTACTTAAAAAGGGGGTTTGCATTAATTAAGCAGACAGTTTAAAAGATTGGTTCCATGTCATAATGGCGATCACAGAAAGGCAATCACTGTTATGGTGAGTGCACATCGCCAAAAATC
Organism: Neoceratodus forsteri; assembly: GCA_016271365.2. Lineage (NCBI taxonomy): Eukaryota > Metazoa > Chordata > Ceratodontiformes > Ceratodontidae > Neoceratodus > Neoceratodus forsteri. The sequence continues at coordinate 731,341,797 of CM028132.1, forward strand.
AATTTCAGCGATGCACACTCCCAGCACGGACAACAGCAGCACCCAAGACCTACAGGTCTCATTGTCTCCCACACATGCGCATGTGCGTATACCCACTACTTCCTTTCGCAATATTTGCCCACTCCAGTATCCAGTCACCCCCTTGCTTGGTAGCCATGAACACAGGTGCCATAACTGAGTCGCCATTTTTGTCGGCGCCCAATTTCGGTCGCCTTGTTCACTGGATACCTAAAAGATTATATCCCCAGGGTCCCTACCTCCTTATTGGATATGGGTCAAAAGGATGTTAATCTCTCACTGTTGGGAAGGTAATAATTTAAAAATACTGTTCTGTCTATGTTCTTCTTCTTGGCAGTAATGGTATTTCTTATCAATGTTAGGGTATTGTATCTTAATATAAGGGATACCCCCCAGCTGTCGTAACTTAATCTGAGGTTAAGGGGACTTCCTACAATGAACTGCTAAGACTGCACTATCAAATGTAACTCATACAGTATGAAATGATCTCAGATGGATAAGCTTGTATTTGACTTGTTTTGAAAATGCAATAAACTATAAGTTACAAAAAAAGACCTTTCTTCAGCACTTGACACCACTGATCATACAGTGTTGTTGGCCAGACTTGAGGAATGTGGAGGGTTGTCCTGGACTGTGTTACAATGGTTCTTGATCTTCATCACTGGAAGAGAGCAGTTGGTAGTGCTTGGTACTTGCTATTCATGGCCAGTTACTCTGGACTGTTATGTTCCTCACGGTTCTGTGCTTTCACCTGGTTTGTTCTCAGTGTATATGCTGCTGCTGGGAGAGATCATAAGGCACTACAGTGTGAAGTTTCCTTGCTATGCAGACAACACCAAGGTGTGTGTGTCTTTTGCTCCTGATGGGATGTCTCCTGTACTGAGATTAGAGCAATGCTTGGAGGAAATCAGGGTTTGTATGACCTCCAGTTGGCTGGTTTTGAACCCAATCAAATCTGAGTTGCTAGTGGTGGGCTCAGAGAAGCAGATTTCATCCATTTGCAGTGGTCTGAATCTTCCCTCTCACAGAGGGGATGCATCTTCAGGTGGCAGAAGAGGTTTGCAGTCCAGGAGTAGTTCTTGATGGGCAGTTGACATTTGTTTCACAGGTGTCTTCAGTGGTGAAGAACTGCTTGCACCATCTCACGAATGTTACCAGATTGTGACCACTGCTTGATTCTGTTGATCTAGCTAGTCAACATCCTCATTTTCTCCTGGCACAACTACTGCTGTATGCTCTATAAAGGCTTACTGGGGGGTCAACTGTGTCACTTGCAATTAGTTCAGAATATCAGAGCATATTACCCCTTTGATGTGGCTTATGAGCTGGCTGCCTGCTAGATGGTGCATTGATTTCCAGGTATTGTTAGTCATGGGTCAACCTTAACCTTTTCTTTGCACTAAGCAGCAGGACAAATTAATACAAAACTGCACTAGCTTGCAGATGGTTGCACTAGTCCACAATTATAATGGTGAATTTTGATCACTTGTAGAGGAAAACATGCAAGCCAAGAAATACTCTGAATATTGCACATTTATTTTGCTTTGACCTTACTTCCTGTTCCAGCAAAAAAAGACTGCCATGCAATGACACACAGTGTGCTCCCACATGGTTTTGTACCATGGCCCCCTCTCTTCCTCTTTCTTCAACCCCCCCACCGAACCAGAGGACCCCACAAAAGCAAATGTACCTCACCACACTGTCACCCCCACCCACACGGCAATGAACAGGGTCAGGCAGAGAAAGACTGAGAAATACGGTTTCGGCCTTCACCTTGTGACAGACTGGAGAATTGCACTTCTGGAAGTTTTGGTACAGTGTTAAGTGAGCAAGGGTGGGGGGAGAGGGAGGGAGGGGCAGACAAACCTAGGTGAACTGGGAAATAGAACACTTTCCAACATTCGTGTGTGTGTATATATATATATATATATATATATATATATATATATATATACACACACCTCCATAGGCACTCAAAGCACTTATCACCTTATCCCCATCTGTCGTCACTGCTGTACTCTATACTATAATGTATTTGCTGCCCTCTTGTACAGAAACTGTATGATGTACTCATAACCCCGTATTATTTGTTCTACTCTGCCATACTATACTCAACAGTGTAATATACCTCCAGCATTACATGTACTGTTCTGTATCACTGTATTAGAAGTACTACTGTATCAGACGCACTGCACTGTACTACTACTGTACCAACTAATATCATGTACCTCGTGCCCTCTTACACAAAAACTGGAAAATTGTAAACTGTTCTAGTAACCCTGTACGATATGTCTGACACTGTGATACCTGTCTGTATGTTCAAACCATATGTAACAAACCCCGGGTCGCCCCTGAAAAAGGGACCTTCGGGGCCCAGTGGGCTTACCCAGTTAACAAAATTTAATAAATAAATAAATCTTAGACACAAAAGTTTTGATTTTAACATGCTCCACATATGCTGATCCCAGAGCAAAACCTTTACAGCGATCGCATCTATGCCGACAATATTGATAGATCGCTATAAAGTCCGCCCGGAACCCCAGCACTCTTTCCCCCGGTCCTGCACCCCCTCCTTGAATCAGCTCTGACTCTGAGTGAATTATCCCAAGTCTAGTGCGGGCAGATTCCCCAAAAAACAGAGATAGAGTTTCAGATGGATTTATGCCAACCATAATTTGTAGTCGACATAAACCATCGCTGTAATGTCAGTCGACAAAACTTTTGTCGAACCGGCATCAGAGAGCCCATGCTCCAAGGCATTGTTTTTTTCATTTTTTTTTTTTACTTCATTTATTTCTCCTTGGCTGGGGGGGGGGTTGTACCTATGATTCCCCCCCTCTGTCCAGCTATCTCTTCAGCCCCACCACAGCCACAGCCACAGCCAGAGCTCTGACCCCAATGTCCTACCCCTCCTAGCCACATCATGGTGCTTACTTACCCCGCACACTGAGGAAGGCCAGGAGGCAGACACCAGGGGTGCTAACTTGAGTGCATCTGACACAACGCTGATGTACCACCTTCACTGTGCACACGGAGGTTTTCTGTGCTTGGTCCCCCCCCCCACGGTGCGGGTGTGCAGTGACACTCCAAGCATGTTTCCGTGCATGCGTCTGTGCATGGCACATCCAGCGTTGGCCCATACTGACCATTAGCTGACTCAGCGTGCACAAGACCCCAGCCTCTGCCAGGAGCCAGTGCATCTGCAGTAATCCCTTCCCACCCTCCCCAGAGGAGGTGGCAGTCCCTGGATGCTTAATCCTCCTCCCTCCCAGCCGACCCTCCAGCACCCGAGGTCGCTCCTGACCCCGGGTCACTGGTGTGGCATGAGGTGTGGCATTCAGCACCTCAACCCTCAGTGCCACCGGGCCAGCCCAAAGCTTTGTTTTTAAGGATGAAGGTATATGCTGGGTGGGATAAGGGTGGGACTGCATGGATGGTATTGACTGACTTGGTCCATTGGGAAGAGAGGCAGTGCCATAGATCAAGTGGGTTCACACCAAAAATGAAAGTAGGAAAAAAAACTAGGCAGACTAGGTGGACCAAGCAGCCCTTATCTGCTATCAGATTCTATGTTTCTATGTTTCTAAAAGTTGGAAACCCCAACACCTGCCAGTCATGTTATTAATAGGTCTATGGATGGTCATTTCAGTGTGTGGTCTGAAATGGTGTCCAGGGCAAGTTCAGAGCTGGGAGATTGGAAGGGGAGAAGGAGCAGCTATGGTGAGGCTGGGATGAAACCCACCACCTGCAGGACAGACCCTGTACACCTGTTAGCATTTTGTCACTGAAATGTTGGATGCAGACACTCAAAATAGAAACAGAAACATAGAAACATAGAATTTGACAGCAGATAAGGACTTCTTGGCCCACCTAGTCTACCCATTTTTCCCTAGCTACTGTATTACCACAGATGCTACTTGATCTTCGGCTCTACCCCCCCCCGCCTTACTAATAAGGTTCCCTTATGCCTATCCTATGCATTCTTGAACCCCGCTACAGTTTTTGTCCCCACCACCTCCAGTGGGAGGCTGTTCCAGGCATCCACCACTCTTTCTGTGAAGAAGTACTTCCTCACTTCTCCCCTGAGTCTACCCCTCCAGCTTCATAGCATGACCTCTTGTTCTTAAGCACCATTTTTTTATTTTTTAAAATGCTTCCCTCTTGTACCTTATTTATACTCATGAGATATTTGAAAATCTCTATCATATCCCCCCTTCCCCTTTCTTCCAGGGTGTAAAATGTAGGAAATGTAGGAAAATGAGGGGCACTGACCTTAATTATGTGGGACAAAACATCAGACACATAAATACAAGTTAAAAACACTGGAAGCTAGTGAGTTAATGGCAATCTGTCCTTGATCATGGCCTGGACACTAGATAAAAGCCCTAACAATGGAGTGATAATGACTCACATTGAGTCTTTTGTGGTATACCCTCTTTTACTGCCAGATAACTGCAGTGCTTTAAAGAGCTGCTGGCCAAAAGTGCTATACTGCAGAATTAGAATAAGCAAATCCCCAGTAAACTACATACCAACAAGTAGATTACTGTTACTTCATTATAAAGTTATTAGCCATTTTGTAACCCTGATTTTACTACCTGTTCAAAAAAAACCTGTTTCAATGAAGAGCTGCTGCCAATGTCATCTAGATACCTTACAGTCTAGTATTTCCTGTAAGCAAGCATATATGACCTGTTTCTCTAAAGTCGTATAGATCATGTGCAATGGTTTTCATAAGTAAAACAGGCAGCAAGAGTTAGTGAACATTGCTTTAAAAACTTTGTGTGTCAGGCTTTGTAATAAAACTGACACCATTTTGTCTGGATGCATTTTTATTGAGGTCCTTTTTTCCTGGGTTGCTGAATCCTGGGTCATAGCACACTGTTGAGAGGTTTGTAGACTGCATAAGTTTCTGATGTGGTGAAAAGCTGAGCTCATTCACACCTATCAGTCAATTGCCAGCTACCTCCTCGACCATTGGAGCTCCCCACAGGAGCCACGGACTACCGCGGGTGCCTTGCAGAGGTAATTTAAAGAAACCTCTGCCTGCACCTTTGTGAAGGGTTAGCCCATCAACACGCTTGCATTGACTGGCCCTGCCCACCCCAACCACCCAGGGTCGTCCTTCATTTATAGGCTCTTTCTAATGACATCACTTCCTGCTGTCTGGAATACTAAGTCCCCATCTTTCCATTTGCAGGTTATACCTGCCTGCCACTAGAAGGACCTTGAGACCTTGTACTAGCTCATCTACTCCCTGAAAGCCTCCCCCCCTTTTATCCTGCCTCCGCCAAAGCTACCCATCCCTCCTCCATTCTCCATCAATTACAGGCTACCTTGCCCACACCCAACCCTAAACTAGTCCACCCTTAGACCTTCTGCCACTCACCCTCAAGCACACACTGAGTGACCTCCCTCCCAGGCTCCATTAACTACATCTGCCTTACCTCCACCTCCTCCCGTGCCCAACTCTGTAATTACCCCACGACAGACCTCTTGCCTTACCTCTAAGCCTCACCTTATTGTCCACTAGGAGTCACTATTGTGCTCTCCTTGGAGCCAAACGTACCCTGCTTTCTGAGCCCAGTGGGGACATAGCCCTCACCCAGGCCCCTTTCCAACTGCCCTGAGTTGGTCTTGAACCTGGTACCCTGCTCACCAGAGTCCGTGTCACTACCACTAATCCAAAGTGGCACCCACACTTGGTGAAGGAATCCTAGACTGCATCAACCCCTACCCTACTGCTACCGCTAGCAATTATGTTAGCCCACCTCTTTCTAAAATGCCTCCTCTCATCCTTTCCTGACACCACTGTCCCCTGTACCTGATACCCTCAGGCGCCTGGCACCACTCCTGCTCTTGTTCCAGAACTTATACAATCCCACCCCACGCTCATCATCTGCCCCAGTGCAGCACCCCTCCCCTAGCCATCTCCCTACTACTTCCTCAGGCGCTCGCTGGAGGCTTATTGCCCTCACTTCTCAGCCTGGAAAACCCTGCCCACCCTGTGTTCAGAAACCCTCATCCCCACACATACCTGTTTAAAGCTCGCCTCTATACCATCCCCCTGGCCAGGGCTGTGGGTTATTTTACTACCTTGACAGGCAATATACATCCAACCAGGCCCTGCCCACTGTAGCTCACCAGTAGGGTCATCTCGGCTCTGCATAGCCTCTATGAACCTATGCAGCCTGCTGAAAAATTTGAGTCTTTACAATGTTGGATCACTTTACACAGGCCAGATGTCATTGCACTGGTGGAAACCTGGCTACAAAATCACCCCAGACTCCTTTGTCTCCATTCCAGGCTACTCCCTTTACGGGAGGATCGGGTGGAGTAGGCGAGGGGTGGTTGTGCGATCTATGCTAGGGACTCTCACTGGACTGACACTCCGTGCCCTGCTCCCATATGGGGCACAGGCCCCAACCCTCAAACTGACTCCTGACCTCCAGGGCCCCTATATCTCACCACTGCCTACCTTCCCCAAAACCAAACCCTGGCGCTGGTTCCATTAACTGATTATCTCTCAACCCTACCTCATTCAGCTGACCAAATCCTCGTGGGTGACCTGAATGTTAACTGGTTTTCAGCCCATCTGTCAGCCACCACCCGTGACTCCTTCTGCAGCCTTAGACATGTCCCAACTAGTTTCCCAACCTACCCGAGTTAACTTAAGAAAGGTACCAGCACCTACTAGACGTTGTCATCACCAACCGCCCCCAACAAATCCATGATACCCAGGTCCTTCCTGATTCCCTTAGTGACCACTCCCTATCCTTTTCCGCTGGGCAGCCACCACTCCCAAACCCATGGTCTTCCTAACTCTCGTCGGCGCTTCAGACCGGGTGGACTAAAAGCCTTAAGCTACATCTAGCCCAAATTAACTGGTCCCCATTCACTATGCCCTGATATTGATACTGCCCTTACCTACTTCATAAACCTTCAACAAAGCCTGTGAGCATCTTCGCACCCGTGACGGCTGTACAGACCAAAGTTCAATAATGCCCTTGCGGCTCGCCGGCCTGTTGCAACTGCTCGATAGGGATGACCTTTACACCTGGCCTCTGATTCTGGCCGGTTGGCTGACAGACAGGCATACAATGCGAAGAAACAAATGCACCTGGGCCATCAGGAGCGAAAGTGATCACTATCAGGCTGTGCTCACCACCTCTGGGGGAATGCGAGAAATTCTGGGACAACATTAAACAGCTAGATGGGAGGTGCACCTCGCCCCCCGATCACTATTGAAGGCTCTGTCTCCACTGACCCTGCCCGCATTGCCAATCTCCTCAACTCATCTTTCACAGACCTTAGTTCTGTCCTCCCTTGTGATTTCTTTGATCCTCCTTCTTCCTTACCTGCCCTAGGCACTCGCTATCCTAGCTTCCACTTACGCAGGGTCACTGCCCAGGAAGTCAGGCCACACCTGATTAAAGCGCTACAGAGCAATAGTACTGGCAGTGATTCTCTGGACCCCTGTATTCTCCACCGGGTTCTGGATCAGGTCCTTGCCCTCTAACTAGCCTGTTCAATAAGTCCCTCTGCCTGGGGCAGTTCCCTCAGCATGGAAAATTGCCACAGTTACACCCATTCACAAAGGAGGTGACAAGTCATCTGCTGGGAATTACCGCCCATCTCCATTCTCCCACCCCTCTCCAAAGCCCTAGAAAACTGGTGGCTACCCAAATCACGGATTACATAACCAAATACAACATCCTCTGCCATGAGCAACATGGTTTCCGGGCAGGGCACAGTACCGGCACAGCCCTAATTGAATTTTCAAATTTTCTTCATTCCTCCCTGGACTCTGGCGCCCTCACTGGGGCAGTGTTTATTGACCTCTCTAAGGCTTTTGACATGGTCTCCCACCCCCTGCTGCTGGAAACCCTCAGCCACACCGGTTTTGCCCCTGGTCCAGTCTCCTGGTGCTCCAGCTATCTGTCTGCCCGCTCCCAATGTGTTAAAATTAATATGACCCTCTCTGATACATGCCCTATCCACTCAGGTGTCCCCCAGGGCTCCATCCTTGGTCCTCTTCTCTTCTCTCTATATCTCAACACCCTCCCCAAAGCCTGTTCTGGTAAAATCCTGCTGTATGCAGATGACACCGCTATTTTCGCGCCCACCAAACCCCAACTCCTACAAGACTCCGCAACAAGCCTTTGGTGATGCCAAAGCCTGGTTCAAAGAGCACAGACTTGTACTCAATCTAAAAACCAAAGCAATGCTCTTGCCCATCCCCAAAACAAATCCAGAAATTTCCCACTCCACACCTCCTGGCTCCAAGCATCCTCTTGATCTAGTCCACCTGTACAAATACCTTGGGGTCTTCTTTGACTCAGCACTCACATTCCATGACCACATAGATAATATAGCCTCTACCTAACATGTAGCTAGGCATCCTTTACCGCTATAAGCACTGCCTCCCCATAGCCCTCCGACTTGCAGTCACCTCATCAATACTGTCCCTTGTAGACTATGGCTTGCCTGTGTATGGTGCTGCAGACACGACCGCCCTCAATAAAGTCGCCTCCTTGAATAAGGCTGTAGATTAATCATGGGTGCCCTAGGCTCCACACATACTGCGGACTATATGATATGGCCAGGCTACTAAACCTGGACGAACGGCTCAGATTCCAAACCTGCCTCATTACAAAAAACCCTCCTTGGACTATCCCACCTGGCCTGACAACCTCTATCCACCTTGCACAACCCTTAGTCACTGTCAACACCTAAGGCCACCCTCCTTGTCCCTAGGCTCAGGACCACACATGGGCTAAGGTCCTTCTGCTACAGAGTCTCCTCCTGGTACAACACTCTCCACACCTCCATCACTGACACCCCATAATCTCCGCTTCAAAATCTCACTCCAGAATCAGCTCTTTAGCATGCGTAGCTGTTCCTGCCCCTAGGTGATCTAGTTCGAAATGCCCTGACAAAGCTCTCTGAGTGGCTCTCCTGTACTGACTGATAAAACTGTGATTACCATTCCTGTAACACTTAAATTGTAACTAAGTTATAACTGCCTGTTCTACCAAAACTGTAACCTCAGAGATGTATGCTGTAACCACAATATTGTAACTATATGTTGTACTGTGTTTGTCCTCTTTGTGACGAGGTACCTTTGGAAATGAGCCTCTGGCTCAAAGGTTGTAAACCGATGTATAAATAAATAAATAAATAAATTGAGGCAGCTTCTAAGAATGGCAATTTCAAAACAATTATCCCATCTCCTTGTCAATGGGGTGGGCAGACTCATCTATGTTCTACTCTAAATTACAATGATCATTTTACCACAGCTAACACTTCCACCCATAGTAGGAATTACATATATACGGCCACTATTAAAGCACATTATAAAGCAGACAACAACAAAACCGCAATGAAATTACTGTATCAACATATAGAATAGTGGATGGATGGACATTCACAACAGGGCTGTGTTTCCATCGAGGGAGTTGATGACATCATAGAGACTTCAAGAGTGAAGCTCAAGAGGTCTCGTTGATGTCATCATCTCCCCGAGATGGAAACACAGCCTTAGTTGTGGATGTTCAGCCATCCACTGTTTTATATAGTACATGTTTTTTTTTTTTTGTTTCTCATTATTTTATTGAAATTATTTGCTGTGGGTGCTGGTCCATTCCTCCTGGTGCTCCTGCTCGCTCCTGATCCCCCGCTGCCACTCCTGCTCTGTCCGTCCGGTTTAACTTTAACTTCTCCATACTGCTTAGTTTTAAAATTAGAAAAAAAAATTAGTTTTTCCAAAATGGAGCCATGTATGGCTCTCCATGTCCCGGCTCTGATTTCATCTGTCAGTGGCGCCGCTCCCTGGCGCTCGCTAAATTGTGCCACCATGTTTGTTTTTATTTTTTTACAGAGAGCCTCGGCTGAGCCAATCAGGTGGCAGATCAAGAGTAAAAAGTTGTTGTACTATCGATGTGATGTCACAACGATAGTACAACAGCTTTCTAGACCTTTGAACTGCCCTACAAGAACATTTGGAAAACTATCGCTTTTCATATACAATAAGCTCTAACCATATACTATATTACAATACTAGCAGCAAATGCAATCTCCTAACAGGTACATTAGAGTAGCACTCCAAATGGCTTCAGCAGCCTGGAGGCATGCTGACTTAGCATCCAGCAACCCTGGAGAAATAGGCCACACAAAAACAGCATTAAATAATACAATTTTATCAACTTTGTTACAAAACCTGAAACATAGACCTCCTAATTCATCTATGGAGGTTTTAGATACCATCCATGATGTTTTAGTTCCCTTTACTTTTTCCCATGAGTTTTTGATTCTTGGCGATTTTAACGCAGATTAGCTACATCCAGTTAAGTCTCAAAAACTTAAAACAATTGTTTTAAGCCTTGGTTTGGTTCAATTAATATCATAACCTACCCGTATTAATGTACACAGGCCTAATGATTCATCTTTGATTGACCTTATCTTAACAAATTGCCCCCATAACTACAACTCCTGTGGGGTCGCTGCAGATATCTTCAATGACCGTAACAAATTTTTTTGTATAAGGGGGCAAGTAAAGATTAGGGGTCCTTCAAGAATATTGAGATTTAGGTCACTTAAATGGTTTGATTATTTTGGATTTTTAGCTGAACTTGAGTGCGTAAGCTGGGATCAATTAGAATTCATTCCTGACTTGAATTTAGCATTGGATTATTTTTTGACTGAGTTTCTCTTGGTATGCAGTAATCACATGCCATTTATATCCAGAAGAATAAAATCAAATTCGGCCCTATGGTACACATCAAAATTAATGAAAATGAAACATGATAAAAACAAGGCCTGGGAAAAGGCACATAAATCAGGAAATGTGGGGGATTGGCAAAATTACAGGAAATTAAGAAATTTGTATGTGTTCAATGTTAGGGATACCAAAAATAAATATTTTAAAGCTAAGACCTTTGAATCTGTAGGATTTCCAACAATATTTTGGGGGTTAGTGAATGATTTAAATGGTCAAACCAAATCCAAAACTCAAATTCTCTTATCAAATGAGGAAGTGTTTGAAAGCAAGTTAGCCCTTGCTAATAGATTTAATAAGTATTTTGTGGATTCAGGAAATTTTTTTGAAACCCCCTCAACACCCTTAAATAATCCCTGGGAAACTGGTAATACCGGGGTGCCCCAGACTGCTTTTAAAGCAATAGGCTATTATGACATTCAGGAAATCCTTCTACAATTGAAGAAAAAGGGGAGTTGTGGACCAGATGGTCTGTCGGCAACCATGTTAAGATTTGCAGCAACCCATATTGCTAGACCACTAGCCTACTTATTTAACCAATCTATCAAGTTGGGCTACTTGCCTGGGAGTTGGAAGTCGGCCAGGGTGGTATCCATTTTAAGGGGGGCAACCCTAGCCGCCTATCCAACTACAGGCCCATTTCCTTGCTACCTATAATGAGCAAAGTTTTTGAAAAGTTATTGGCTAGACAACTAATGAAACATCTGGAAGGGAATAAGTTGCTGGACCAATTCCAGTCTGGTTTTTGGAAGCAGCATGGGACTTTGATGGCCGTGTTGAGGGTCTTGGATGAGATCGGCACAGCTAGTGATGCCCAGTGTTTAACTGGTGCTATCCTGGTCGATCTCTCCAAGGCCTTTGACATGGTGGACCACCAATTGTTATTTCATAGATTGTATGAGCTGGGAATGAGTGATTTGACACTGGAATGGTTCATTTCTTACCTGACTAACAGACATCGGGTATTAGCAGTTAATGGCACTGAATCTGCTTCACTCTTTGTTTTGAGAGAAGCACCCCAGGGCTCAGTCCTGGTTCCTTTATTGTTTTTGGTTTACCTAAAAGACCTTGGCAACCATATGGGGGTTTCCCATTATCATCTTTATGCTGATGATACAATCTTATATCAATCTGGTCCAACAGTTTCCAAAATTCAAAATAAACTTCAGGTTAGTTTTGATCTTCTTCAGTCTTTTTTTGTTGGGTCTAAATTAAAGCTAAACTCCTCCAAAACCAAGAGTATGCTTTGATCCTGCCTTTAAATTAAAAGGGGTACCTAACTTAGAAATAATGAATAGTCAAGGTACAACATTAGAGTCTGTTGACCATACAAATGTTTGGGTTTTTGGTTGTACCAATTAGGCTCTAGAAATACACATGTAGGCAATTTGATTAAGCAGGTTAACAAGCGGGTGGATTTCCTATACAGAAATAAGAACTGTTTTGTTTTGGAAACCCTGAATCTTATCATCAGGGTCCAGATTTTGTCACTCATAGGTTGTGGTGATATTCTATATGATAGTGCAACTCATGAAAGGTTATCAAGACTTGATGTTCTTTTTCATAGGCTTGCAAGATTAGTTCTAAAATGCCCTAAACGCATGCATCATTGCAACTTGTATAAGCAGTTAGGGTGGTTACCTCTGTGTAACAGAAGAGATATCCATAAGTGATTGTTTGCATATAAATGTGAATTGGGTCTTATTCCAACATATTTAGGGGACAGACTATCTTTCAAAAACTTAGGACCCTCTCTGAGAAAGTCAGGTGTTAGAGAAATGGCCATCCCCCTACTAAAAACCAGGCGCTCTCGATTTCTTTTTAGTTACTATGTACCATACTGCTGGAACAGTCTGCCATTAGAACTTAGAAAACATACAAGTAAGCCCCTTTCTATTACAAAACTGAAAAAATGTTTGTACTCTTCTCTAATGTCTTGTAATTGTATTTTTGTAGTAGAGTGAATTGTGTTTGATGTAATTGTTTTGTTGAGTATGAATGTATGTATTTATGTAAGGTCACCATTGTGAATCAGTTTTATACTCAATGGTTTCAACCTTGAATAAATAAACAAACAATATATAGTTTTTATAGCAATGTTTACTGACTGGTGCTGCCTGTTTTACTTGTGAAAACCATTGCACATGATATTTACAACTTTGGAGAAATGGTCCTATAAGCTTGCTGACAGGGATTACTAGACTTTGAGGTCCCTACATGACATCAACAGCAGCTCTTTACTGACACCTGCTTTTATTGCACAGGTAGTGCAATCAAAGTTACAAAATGGTTAATAACTTTAAAATGAAATAATGTAAAAATCTAGTTTTTGGCATGAGACTTACTGGGAGTATGCTTATTTGGATTCTGCAATGTAGCACTTCTGGTGTCAAAGACCCTTTAAGAGCTGTTAATTGCAAGAGGCCATCTGCAACACTGAGGAAGATTAGCATAAGGACTACAGCCTGCTAAAGTAGGAACTTTTTTTTAACTTTCTTAACAGCCATGGAAAACCTGCACTAAGCAAGATGGACAAGTACAGGGCTAGTTGCACTAGTCCTGGTCAGTTAGCACTCGGTCCTAGGCTAAACAAACAATGTTAAAATTGACCCCTGTTGTTAGTGATCTTTAAAGCCTTGAACAGACTGGGTCCACAATTCCTCAGTGATCTCTTGATTCCCCACATCCCACCTAGGGACTTAAAATCTAATGTACAAGGTTTATTGGCTGTTTCCGCTTTGTGAATGAAGTCCGATGGTGATCAGGCTTTTTCAGTGGCAGCCCCTACTCCATAGAATTTGCTCCCTTAAGGGATACACACCACCAGAACTGTAATTGGTTTGAGAAGAAACTAAAAAGTTACATACTTCTGAGAGCCTTATTAACTAGACCTACTTAACATAATGTTGTTAGATCTGTTCATGCGTAGTACTGTATAAGATAATTTTTGTGTGTGAGTGAATGGATGTGGTTTGTACTGTAGTTTTATATTATTTATGGTAGCTGTATTTATTGTACAGGTGATCCAAGTCTTGGAAGTGTGCTTTGTAGAAATTTAATAAACAAACATGCAAACAAATTTGTCTGTCAGCACAGCGAGCCTCCTCTTACACAATCAGCCTGTTGGCTATCTTGGATCCTAGTCACCACACAAACTGCTCATTTAAGACATAACTTTTTATGTCAGCCTGGTGGCACTGAGGGTTGAGGTGCTGGACACCACACCTCATGCCATGCTGATGACCCGGGTTCAGGAATGAACCTGGATCATCAGGGGTTGACAGGGGTTGGAGGGGATTGAGCATCTGGAGGACTGCTCTCCTTTCCTGGGGTGGGTTGTAAGGGGTTCCCAGCACTGTAGTGGCCTTTGGTGGAGACCAGGGGTGCTGCAAGTGCATGGGACATGGAAGGAGTGGGACAACAGCAGGTTCCAGCGGCACAGAGGCATGAGGGATACACTGCATAGGGGCCATTGCATGCTATGTTCCAAGGGGGAAACAGTAAGAACCCCCCTCTGGATGAACAAGGTGATGCCAATGATAGGGGACCTCCCCCACAGCCAAACAAAGCCTGGAGTAAGCCAGGGCAGTGGTCCAAGAGTGATGCACTCTCTCCCCCGGTCCTGCCACCGCTGGGGGGCCCTCCATGGGGGGTAAGCCACAATCCTCCCTGACTCTGCTTCCATGGTGGAGGCTGGTTGATGGGTAGGAGTTGAGCTCCCGTGCACAAGGCAGATGAGGGGTCAAGCCTGCCTCAGCCATCCAGAGTACTATAAACAGAAATAAAAAAAAGATATTACTTTTGAACTGATGTTATATAAATACAATACACAATGGCCCTACTCATAAAATATAATTTAGCTCCACTTGTGAGGGTGTAGGACTTTCATAACTCTCTTGCGTCTTTGCCATTCATGAGTTATTGTCCTACTTCCTCACTCATGAAGATAAATAGTATATTTCAAGTCAGGTCCTTGTGTATCCCCTGTATGCTGACTTGCTCAATAGAGTTGTCATCTGAGCTTGATATTCAGAAAATCATAAAGCAAAGTGTAAAGTTTTGCACTGCACTTTACAATTGTCCAGGGATCTGGGGATGTTACATTCAGTCAGATAGGGCACCAAAACTGTCCAACTGAACTTGTCAGCACAGCGCTAAGTCAAGTAGCACTGGCCAGACATGGCTCCCAAAGTGGGCCTCAAGAGGGGATAACACCAGAGCGCTATCTGTAATTTTCAAAGGGACCCATGCAAATGAGCCCTTTGGGCATGTAAGGTGCTAAGGGACCATTTACATGCTCATTATGGGCCCATTTGCATGGGTAGCAGAGGCAGGTTAGTACGGCACCACCCTCCTTCATGGAATAAGTGACTTTTCAGATCTAGATTCAGCCTCTCTTGGATTCAAGGCTCCATAAACTGCAAGGCATCTTCTTGCTCAGCGCCCTCAGGGATATCTAGTACCTTCACATTGGGAGCTGGAGCCCTCATGGAATTTTCAAGCAGATCTATGCATGACTTGAGCAGTGACTGTTCTTTATCTGTGAGAGTTGTGGCCACCAGACCCTTCCCTGTTATAGTCTCTGAATCCTTCACCACCATCACCACCATGCTGTCCATATGATTCTCCACTGGCACCAATTGATCATAACTATCCAAATTTTGATCAGTTTGTTTGAAAGAATTAAGACAGTCATTGTTGCCTGCAGAGATTCTGGGGAAGCTGGTGGCTGATCTGTATCAGTCAGGCTGCTTACACTTGATTAGGATTTTTTGCTGTTCCACCCCATTGTTGAAAGAAATCTCAATATGAACTGTTTTTTTCATGCCATTGTTACCAGACTTCACCATCTAGTACTCCTGATCCACATGAAACATTTGATGTAGTTAAAAAACTGAAACTGTGAGTTTAAAAGATACATGTAAATGGTTATAGGCTCTGCTGATGGGAGTTTTATAGGAACGTTACTACTCGGCTGGGCTACTGCCCCCCCCCCAGTTAAAAGTGTATCGATGTATAGCCAGATATATTGAAGTGTATCACTGCATGGAAAATGTATCAGCAGGACCACGTTCACTTATCTCCAAGCTTTTGTTCTAAAGAAACAAGTTCCTAACCCTTATGGTTTCAAAGTTATCCTTTTCAAAGAAATAATTTTAGGCAAGGACTAACTTTTGAAGCTAAGAACCTACTTTTTTAGCATATTGATTATTTTTTTACATATCAATACATGGAAACCATGACACGCCTTAATTACATTGATCTGACTCTAAGCATTCAGTTAAAACATTTCTAAGCCTAACAGTTCCAATATTTTCCCATTCTAAGGTATTTGTTTATTTAAAAGGTTTTACCAGGAATGACATGCTGAGTTGATAACAACTTATTTCCAAATGTGTCCTAGGGGAAAGGGGAGTGGGGGAGTAACTGAGCAAAAAACCAAAAAAGGTGAAATAAACACAATTAACATATAGTGAAATGCATAGGTAGAGAATATTAGTATTAATAATAAGCAGGTGCATGTTAAATATGATAAAAATGTAAAAGGAAAATAGAAAAGGTGAACGGTAATAACAATATCTGAACAATGAGGAGACAAAACAATAAGGTGCACCGTGAAGGGGATCATCACTGGAGAGTCCAATTGGACTGGATGAGGTCTGATGCATTTGCATGACTGAGCCTTGAAGTCACAGAGGAGGGCTTTTAGGTACAAAGGAGTACAGGCAAAAAGGATAGTAGGGGGAGGTTAGACCAGAGCTTGGAAAATCTAAAGGTGAATGCAACTTGACCTGTAGTTGACTAAGTGTGATATGTATATCAATACACTTTTAAAGCATATTGACATAATAAAAATGATTCAACCCACGTTTTAATGCTGACACTTGGAAACTATATCAACATGACTTATCTGTATTGACAAGGCTCCTAGCTTTTGTTTGAAAAAATTAGGTTTCAAGCCCTAATGGTTCAAAAGTTGATCACTATTTCAACGAAAATATTTTTAGAAAGGGTTAATATTTGAACCATTAGGGAAAGGAACCAATTTTTTTTATGAAAGTTTGGAGTCATGTTGACATAGATAAGCCATATCGATACAGTTTCCATGCGTTAGCATGTTTAAAACATGTTGACATGTTGTCTTGTTAAATATTTCTGCATGATGTTTTTAATGAAACATTTTAAGAGTATTTTCAGACTTTCTGGTTCACATTCAGCCCCAAAAATATACATCTCAATTAATTTTCATATTTATAGTCTAGTTGCAAAGCACACTTGTGTTGCAGAAATGTTCAGTTTTACAGAGGTGATCACAACTCTTTAATGCTTTCTCAAGCTATACCTGCAAAAACATCAGCAGATAATAAGGTTCAAACTTTTATTAACTGAAAAATCAGTGTCATTACAATAAAAACAATTAAAAAGGAGTAAAACGCCATCCCATACAAATATGACAACAGTTTATCTTTTATACATTTACTTAATTGACTTTTTCTAATTTTAATAGCTGCTTTGAAAACCTTTGGTAGCCTACAGGCAGTTTCAACATCCCAAGGGGACAACAGTAAGGTTGTATTATAAATATGTAACAGTTTTCCCAGAAATGTCAGTCTTAGGGTTTTATACAATTGGTGCATTACCAGTACATTTGTCAGTTACATTTTGGTTGTTTATTATACTGATATTCAAGTACATTTGATGGGAAAAGATCTATTCTTATCGGTGTTAACAGACATCTATTATCAGAATAAAAAGGGTGTGTTAAATGGACACTTTTTGCACAATATTATTTCTAGTTGAAAACCCACATTTTATGATTGCTTACTGTTTCTAAACTTCATTGTTGTTGTTGGTTGTTTTATGTGCTTCCTTTCTTAGTAGAACTGAAATGCATGCCAATGGTGTAATTATACCCAACCTTGTTTTGTTTCAAATCTTTGATCTACTCATATAGCATACTTTCTGAACATTCAGAATACCTCCAAACTGTGCAGCCACTCATGATGCAATAGTCTCCTCTCCTCCCACTGCATCCTGAGTGTCTAGACTGCATCGGGGCTGTTGCCAAGCCCAGGAAAGATGCAGTCTGAGTTGACCAAGGACTGTATACAAACATGTTTTTGAGTGGTAACACCAGTTTGGTGGGCAGTCTGTTTTTCACTTTTAAATCAGAATCAAACTGCCCTCCACATCAATAACCTTTACAGAATGTGAGCAATCAAAATATGCTTTTAAACTAGGGACAATTTGAGGCCTAAGGGGGTTGACAGTGTCCCTTTAAGTATCTTTCCATTGAGTGAAATATCTTGTTTTGCACAAACCAGGGGAAGAGCTTAATGTTTTTTCAATTCCAGCAAGTCTTCCAGTTTTGATTGGCCAGCTATGTTTTGTCTTATAATGATTTTACAGTATATAATTGAGCAATAACAATACCTCAGACTCTGTCTTTCCATAGATGGGCACAATTCAGCTCATTCAAACAATTTAGTATGGCTACCAGCCATGGGTAGATACAGTTCTGGTACCATTTCTGCACTTTTTCCTAATAGCATAAAAAGTGCAATGGATCTACGGATGCAGACTACAGTCTTAACCAACATGATGAGAGTCTGTACTTTGCTAATGAATTGATCTTAACCCTCACCAGTTCCTCTTCAGGAGATAAAAAAATACAAAATATAAGTAAAGAGAGTACACAGTGCAGAATGTGTTGACACACATAATGTAGTTTATGTATGTTTTTGTATATGGTATTATTTTAATTGCTGCTGCAATTTATGCCATCCTTTACCACAAGTCATGACTGAAAGTAAGACTTTGTTTTAGTTCAAATGCAGAGCAAAAATAATTAATAAATACAATTTTATGAGAGGATTTTAATGTAGATTGGGTTGCAGTGTAGCAGAACAAAACTGAAAATAGGAGCGGTAAAGAAATCTCACACAAGCAATCAACTGTCCAGCTAGGTTAAAGACAAAAGAGAAAACAGATTCCTGCCTGGATTGGATATAATGTAATCAACTGGAAAGCATTATCACAGCTGGAGTTCTCTCAACTTCCATGAGTAACCACAATATAATGTACTCAGTTGGCGATGTAAACACATTAAGGTACCTCCACATTTTATTAACATAAAACCCCTTGAAAGTTTGAACCCAGACTAGCATGCTTCTGACACTGGTAAGCCTACCAGTCAGGCTCTTTCTGTTGTGCTGGATATCCTGGCACCAGTCCATTCTCACCTGCAAACCTCTCACCAAAGCGCTCCATGGTTTACATCTGAGCTTCACCTGATGAAGGTTGCAGGTTGGAAATTAGAGCGCAAGTGGAGGAAATCATGCTTGGGTGCCGACAGACTTGTCCTAGAGGAACACTTGAGGCTGTATTGGGAAGCCATTGTGGCAGCTAAGAAGGAATTCTTTTCTGCAGTGATTTCCACTGAGGAGAATCATCCTGTCATATTTTTCCATGTTGTAGACAATTTATTACATCCTGATTGTCTCCACCACAGGGAACTTGCTTCCATTGAGAAGTGTAAGTAGTTAAACAAGTTCTTTAAGGCCAAGGTATTGGGCATATGGAATTAGATTTCCTCTGTTATCCAGTCATTGGTCAGCAGGGATAAGGAGGGAAATGTGAGCGGGTCAGTGAATAGTTGAGGGGAATTTTAGCCACTGGATGAGAAGGAGATCCTCAGGGTGCTCACAAGTTTGCGGTGCACTACATGTGTTCTGGATCCTGCAACTACCCAGCTGCTTAAGACTGGGTGGGGGGACTTAGTTCCAGTATTGACAGGTATAGTCACCACTTCTCTGTGGGAGGGGCTGTTTCCAATGTCCTTAGAAATGGCAGTGGTGAAGCCACTCCTTAAGAAGGCATTGGTGGAGCCTGACATACCTGCCAGTTATCATCTAGTCTCCAACCTTCCCTATGTCGCCAAGGTTGTGGAGATAGTGGTCGTGACACAAACTGTGTGCCATCTTAAAGAGAATGACCTCTTTGGTCATTTCAATCTGGTTTCCAAAGCAAACACAGCATGGAGACAGCCATGATCAGGGTCTGTAATGATCTCTTCCTGGTGAGAACTCACAGGGAAATCTCTATTGTGATCTTGCTGGATCTTTCTTCAGCATTTAACATTGTTAATCAATCAGTGTTGTTGGCCAGACTTGGGGAGCATGGAGAGTTGTCCAGGACTGTGTTACAAAAGTTCTGGTCCTTCCTTCGTGTAAGGGAGCAGTTAGTAGTGCTCACATCTTGCCGATCATGGCTGGTTACTCTAGACTGCAGTGTTCACCAAGGTTCTGTGCTTTCACCCATTTTGTTTTCAGTGTACATGCTGCCACTAGGAGAGATCATTAGGCACTACAGTGTGGAGTTTCACTGCTATGCCGATGACATCCAGCTGTATGTGTCTTTTACTCCTGATGGGCTGTCTTCTTTGCCAAGATTAAAACAATGCTAGGAGGAAATCAGGGTTTGGATAGCCTCCAACTGACTGGCTTTGAACCCAAGACTGAGTTGCTAGTGGTGGGGTTGGAGAAGTAGATATCAGCCATTCATGGTTGCCTGAATTGTTTCTCCCTCTGGGGGGTATGCCTTCAGGTGGCAGAGGAGGATTGCTACCTAAGAGTTGTTCTTTCCAATTGTTTAACCAGGAGAGACACACTAAGCTGAAAGCTTGTTTACAGGTGCAACCTGGGAGCACAGGGAAGTTAAGTGACTTGCTATGGGTCACACAGTATGCAAGTGGGGGCTGTGGGATTCAAACACAGGTCTCCAGATTTGCAGCTCAGAGCCTTAAACCACTGCACTATACTGCCTCATTTGACATTTGTTTCGCAGGTATTTTCTGTGGTCAGAAACTGCTTTTACCACCTGAAGAATGTTGCCAGACTGCAACCACTGCTTGATTCTGCTGATTTAACTACACTAGTCAATCCCCCTCATTTCTTCCCACCTCAACTACTGCTTTGCATGCACTCTATACAGGCTTAGCTGATTGTCAGCTGCATTGCCTGCAGCTAGTTCAGAATGCTGCAGTAAGACTTCTGACTTCCACTCAGAGGTCAGATCACATTACTCCCACACTGCAGATTCTGGACTGACTGCCTGTTAGGTGGTGCTTTGATTTCCATGTATTTTTGCTAACATTTAAAGCATTGAAAGGATTGGGCCCACAATAACTCAGTGAACTCCTGATTCCCTGTGCCCCATCTAGGGATTTAAGATCACATGGGAGGGGTCTTTTGACAGTTCCATCTTCCCAGTTGAAATCCGTTGGTGATCAGACTTTTTCTGTTGCAGCCCCTACCCAACAGAACTCATTCCCTAAAGGTAAACACACTGCCTAATATGTTGAATTGTTTAAGAAGAAATTAAAAAACTATCCCCCCCCCCCCGGGAGCTTTTGGTTAACCAGAGCTGTTTAAACATAACTACTGCTTTGGTTGTTTATGTGCATAATTGTATTATAGAAATATATTTGTATGAATGTATGTGCTTGTACTGTTGGTTTTATGTTATTTATGATCAATGTAGTTATTATGTGTACTGTACAAGTGCTCTGAGCCCTGCAGGAGTTCCTTATAGAAATTTAATAAACAAAAAACATAAACTGGGATGAATTCTGCTTAATCCCTGATGTATCATTAGTTTGGGACTGTTTTCATAAAGAGGTATTAGTTTAAAACAAATATATCCCAACAAAAAGGGTTTGGATCATAGAGAACTACCACAACTTGATCACCTCCAATCTGTTGAAAAAGTTGCATGAAAGAGATAACACCTGGAAAAAGTACAAATCAACAATCTAAGAAATTGATTGGATGAGCTACAGATGCCTATGTAATAGATGTGCAAACTTATTCAGAAATGCCAAGCCCCATGCTATTCTAACTACTGAAAACTTAACACAAATGCCTCAAGACATATCTGAGATAGAATAAAAACAATCTTGGTGGGCAAACTATCAATCAGGGACAAACAATTAAAACCAACAAAGCATTCACTCCATAACAAAGACTGTGCCCAGCTAACAGCAAGCAATGGAACAGGTACAAGCTGACACCAGTCATGGTTAGAACTATTACTTTACTCAAGCACGGTACCACAAACTGCAAAGCGCTAGTGCAGAAGAAACTCACGAATCACAGTAGCAGCAGTTAGGTCAGGAGAGCCGACACATTCAAAAAGCCCTTGACTGGTTTCGCTTAAGGCTTCCTCAGAAGGGGGACCCATATGTTCTTACTGTCCCCCCCCCCGTTATTTCAGTGCATTTAAAGTGACAATACGTGCAAAAGTACAATTATACAATAAAAACATAAAAAGAGTTTTAAATGTTGTAAAGACACTGGTTAAGTAAAAATAATAATATCAAACTTCATACTCAAACTAAGAGTAAAGTGCTACTACAGACAATGTGCAATGCCAGTTACTGCAAGTCCGAATAACTAGTGTCCCATCAAAGATAAGGATGACTGTGGCAATTAGTACTTCTAGTGTTGGATAAATCACTGAATCCTGGAGACAATTTCATATAGGCTTCAGAAAAAGAAAACATTTAATTTTACCCAGAAAGATACAGTATAGCATAACAATAAGCAGTACATCACTGTCATATTTTAAGAAAGGGGGCATATTCAATTCATTCATTCAACCCAGGGACATGCAAGGCACCAAATTGCACAATCCACATGCCTTCTCTTCATAAAATAAGGGACTGTAGATCCCCTCCTCTTTTTCCCAACTTCACTTTTTTCAATTGTACAGAATTTAAAAGTATATTCAGTGTCCAGAGGCTGGGATAAAATGTGTGCAGAGAGGGCATTGTTCCAACCCTTTTTTGAAATGGCCCTTGAATATTCCTCTACACGAACCTTACAGGCTTGTGATGTCTTACCGACATAAAATTCTCCACAGCAGCAAATGCCAAGATATATAACATGCATGGTATCGCAATTGATAAAATAATGTGTTTCAAAGGTTTTCTTGGCATTTACTGTCATGAAATTGCTATATTTCAAAATGTTATGGCAAAACATACAACACCACAGGGGTTTGTGCCAAGTGGCAAACTTGATAGCCACATTTGTGTTGGGGGCTTGATTGACAGGTATAAACTAGGAACAAGGCTGTTGCCCAGGTTTACATCTCTTTTGTAAACAAAATATGGTGTTTAGTCTGTGTCACTAAGCAAGATAGTATCAGACTGTAGTATAGACCCATTTGAGAGGATCATCTTCACTTTTGCAGATTGTCTGCAATAGGTAGTAACAAAATTAAAATTTGGTTGCTGTCTGACATTAGACCTGTCCTTGTCCTTAACCCCTGTCTGCTTCTTTCATTGGCCATTATCCTAGAATTAGTAATAACATTTTGGTTGTAACCACTAGAGACAAAACATTGTTCTAGTTTATCCCAGCATACTGCAAAATCTGAGTTTTCACTACAATTCCGATGTACTGTTAGAAACTTGGATTTAAGGATATTTTCTATGGTATGTCTAGGGTGATGGCCAGAGGAGTGGAGCAAGGTGTTCCTATCAGTCTTTTTATGGAACAAATTGGTGCTTATAGTACCATTGTCCCATTTACAAAGATTTACATCTAGAAAGCTAATATGCCTCAGGTCTGCGTGCACCAAAAACCTGAGGTTTTGATTGCTATCCTGCAGATAGGAAACAAATTGGTCCATCTCTTCCCTGTGACCCTTCCACACCAGTAGAATGTCATCTAAATAGCACTTCCAGAGGTCAATACTATGGTAAAAAGAATTGACTTCACTGCTATAGACCACTTCTGTCTTCCATGTTCCTAAATAAAGGTTTATGTAATTGCGTGCAAAAGTAGCAGCCATTGCAGTACCTTTAATTTGGAGCCAAGGTGTGGCCTGAAAGAAAAAACAATTCAGAGTTAAAGGGACACTGTCAACCCCCTTAGGTCGCAAAGTGTCCCTAATTTAAAAAACACATTTTAGGATTGCCAACATTCTGTAAAGATTGATGATGTAGCTGATAGTTTGATTCTGACTCTTTCTTCTTTAAAAAAGTGAACAACAGACTGCCCACCATATTGAGGTTACCACACAAACACAGGTTTGTTTGCATTCCTTAATCAGCTCCAACTTCATCTTTCCTGAACTTGGGAACACCCACAACACAGTCTAGCCCTTCATGAAACAGTGGGAGTTTAGGAGGCTACTTCTTCATGAGTGACTGCACTGTTTGGGTGTGTTTCTTTTTTTTTAACTTAAATATTTTTATTAGAGGCAGGTATCATACATAGAGACAACTTGTATAGCTTTAGGCTGGTTACAATCCATGTTAACACATTGTCCACAATTACATAATCCATTTAGTGATTTCTATTCTTTCTTTTTACAGGCTTCAGGGAAGAATAAGGATTATATTCAGTATGATCTTTGTCTTAGTCATTGAGCACTCAGCATTTAATCTTTCCTGTGATCACAGTTGATGTCTGTATTCTAATATATCTAATACCTGTGACTGCCTAAATTTTTATGTAAATAAAAAGAAAAAGAAAAAAAAAGAAATCAAACAAATAAAACCTTAAAAAACAGTAACTTTATGTCTGTGTTGTATCTCATGACTTAATTACCAGTAGAACTTGCTTCCTATGAAAGTATGTACAATCTCCCCCCCCCCACACACACACCTATCAGTGAGTCAAATCAATTGTTGGGCTAATACTGATAGTCCTTCACTCTCCTCCAAATAGGTAAAGAAAGGATGACACCAAGAGTTGTGTCTCTCCACTTTTTGTCACAATTTGGCAGTGGTGGCTTCCATATCTCTGATTAGTTTAACATTAGTGAGCCACTGGGTGATTGTTAGTTGGTTTTGTGAGAGCCAATTTTGTGTAATCACTTTATTTGCTGCTACTGTCAGTATTAGGAACAGGTACTCCCTCCCTTTGTATTTAATTTCTGGGGGAGTGCAGGCAAGAACCAAGTGGTAAAATTCCAAGACCTGAGCCAATTCCAGCATTCTCTGAATCTCCCTCCCTGTATGCGACCAGAAGGATTGAACCTTGGGGGCAGGCCCAAAAGATATGAAAGTGGTTGCCTATTTGCCCACAGTTCCTCCAGCATTTATCTGTAGGATGTTTAGAGTAATGCTGTGAGATTGGGGGAGTGATGAAAAACTGTGTTGACACTTTCCAACGAAACTCCCTCCAAACTATCGAGTTTGTTGTTTTGCACTGATTGGTCCAAACCCTGACCCACTCCTCACCTGGAATATCTTACCCACACTTCTCTGCCCAGCTATTTTGTATCCATTGGATTGCCAACTCGGACAACTCATCGTCCATCTTCTGATAAAATAGGGATACTAGGTGTTTCAGGTCCCATGATTGGGCTTTGTTCCATACCAGGGATATCCCCTCTCCCAGCTGTCCTCCCAAGGAAGGAGTACCCACAACCTGGGTAATATAATGTCTGAGCTATAGATATTTATAAAAATCTGTGTGCAGAGGGTTATATTCCTGCTGCAAGGTGCTAAAGGCCTTAACCTGTTCACCTTCCAAGAGCTGTGGTAGAAATGGCAAACTCTGTTCCTTCCATCTTTGTAGGATAGGGTCCTTCTGGGTTGTCAGGAAGTTGGGCAGATAATGTAGTGGAATATATGGCCACACATGAGTTGGTTTTTCCCAAACACCCCTCTTATTTTCAACCAGATTGATAGTGTATGTATGGTCCATCTGGTTTTAATGGTGTTAAGTGATCCTGGTAGGATTATCCACGGCAATAGTTTCAAGGGGGTACCTGTATGCCCACTCTCTTCCAGCACACACCATTGTATGTGCTGAGAGCTACTCACTATCTTGACCAAGGGGACAATTTGTGTTGACCAATAGTACCGTTATATGTCTGGAACACTCAGGCCACCTCTGTTTTTATTTTCTTGTAGTACCAGACTGCATACTCTGGGTTTCCTGTTCTCCCAGATGAAGTTTGTGATCTTTTGCTGTATTTGCTTTAGATCGAGCCTAGGAATGTGTATTGGCATTGATGCAAAAAGAAAAAGTAACCTTGGTAGCACATTCATTTTAATGGTTTGGATTCTGTTAAGAAATGACAGGGGTAGGTTGTGCCATCTGTCCATATCTGTGTATATTTGTTTAAGAAGGGGGACATAGTTATATTTATATAGATTGCTTAAGTGTTTTGGAATAAATATACCTAAATATTGGCCTTTGTCCTTCACCCACTTAAAGGGGAAGTTGTTTTTTGCTGTTGGATTTAAATTTCCTTTTCTCAGTAGTGCCTCTTACTTTTCTAGATTGATTTTAAATCCTGAGATGGCCCCGTAATTCTTATACATCTGCAACAGATTGGGGATAGTGAGGGTGGGTTTCTCTATGAAAAGCAGGGTATCGTCTGCATACATTGATACTTTACAACAACTGGTGCCCATTTGTATACCCTGTATATCCAGAGATTGCCATAGGGCAATAGCCAGCAGTTCTAAACTTAGCGCAAAAAGCAGGGGCAACCCTGTCGTGTCCCTCTTTCAAACTTTATTTCCTTAGAGATAGTGCCATTCACCTGCACCCTAACTGTAGGATTACTGTAACATAAAAAGACCCATTGTATAAGTTTGTCTCCCAACCTAATTTTTTCCATGACTACCCAAAGGTAGTCCCAATTTAAGCAGTTGAATGCTTTTTCAGCATCAAGGAAAAGGGGAAGTTGTGCAGATGTTGTGGGGGGGGGGCTATATGCTAGGACATTGAGCAATTTGTGGATATTACCCACCAAATATCTGTTCGGGATGAAACCCGTTTGATCTGGGTGTATCAAAAGTTCAATGAATTTTTGTAATCCATTGGATAGAATTTTGGATAACATTTTCAAATCTTGATTTAGTAATGAAATGGGTCTGTAGGCCTCACATTTGTCTATGGGTTTGCCGGGTTTGGGGATGACACTAATTAAAACTGCTTTCCAGGAGTCAGGTATTCGCTCTTCAGTCAGGCAGTTGTTAAATACAGTAGTTCAGATAGGGGCCAGTGCATTTCTAAACTGTTTGTAAAATTAAGGGGAAAGCCATCAGGGCCCGGGGATTTTCAAGTTGGGAGGAAGATAATCACTTCCCTGACTTCTCTTGGGTTAATGGGGGCATTCAACACTTCTCTTGCTGGGTCTGATAATTTAGGCAATGGCAAGTCTTGCAGGAATTGCTCAGTCTTGGTTTTAATGTCAGAAGTCCGTGTTTCTTCTTGGTATAACTGCTGATAGAATTGCTGGAACTGTGCCACTATGGCAGAGGGATTACACCAAGGATTTTGAGGGTCCAGTGGATTACTGACCTTCGTGACTGTTCTTTCAGCCTGATTTTTATGCAGTCTCAATGTCAGCAATTTTGCAGCCCTACCTCCTGTATCATGGTACTTCTGGTTTAAAAATCTGAGCTGTTCCTCTATTTTCTGGAGGTCTTCCCTTGCTTGCATCAGTTTTGTCAATATTCATCTATTGTTGGGGTCCCTCTCATGAAAAGTTTCTAGTTCCTGTTCTTTGTTTAGGACTTTCTCCCAAGTTATTCTTGTGAATCCTTTTTTTTTTTTGCAGAGGCTATCCCTTTGAATTCCCCTCTGTACACTGCTTTCAGAGCCTCCCAAGTAGATATCGGTGAACATTGTTGTCTCAGGTTGATGATATAAATTTCATTAATAGAATCTGTCATTTTTTAATGAGGTTTTTATCATTTAAAAGGGAGACATTTAACCTCCATAGTTTAATATTATCCACCTTGGGGGTCCCCAATTTGATAGACATGGGTGCATGTTCCGAAATAGTGATGTTGTGGATTTTGGAGGACAGCACCCTGGGCATATGGGGTTTGGCTATTAAAAAGAGGTTTATCCTAGAATAGGATTCCTTGGCTTGGGAAAAAAGGTGCAGTCCCGCTTACCTTTTTGTTGTTCTCTCCTGACCTCTACCAGGCCCATTTTCTCTACTAGGGAATTAAAGACTTTGGCTGCGGCTTTACCATGGGCCACAGTCCATGATGATCTATCCATAGTTGCTGATGGGGCAATATTAAAGTCCCCTCCAATTATTAACTGTCTGGTCAGTAACAGGGCTAGCTTGTGGAAAGCCTCTTTTAAAAAATTTTGAGGATGTACATTTGGGGCATATAAATTAACTAGGTAAACTACCTCTCCATGTATTGTTCCCGTAACTCTCAGAAATTGACCTACCCAGCCTCCCTCCACTGATGTTATCTGCAATGGGCATCCTTTTCTAAAAAGTATAGTTCCCCCAGCTCCCCTTCTGTTTGGGGAGTAGGCAGCTTCCACCCTATCCACCCATGCTCTCCGCAACATAGCATGTTCTTGCGAGTTTAAGTGCATTTCCTGCAAGAAAGCAATTAAGCATTGCAGTTTGTTAAGTTCACTCAATATTCTGGACCGTTTGATAGGTGAATGTATCCCCTTAACATTGTAGGTCACTATGCTGATATCACCCATTTTGATTAAGGAAAAGTACAGTCATTTTAAGCCTGATTCCCCCCCACCGCATATCTTATTATGATATGATAGCTTCATGCTCCCAGTTTTAAGATCTTACCAATCAGCAATTCCTTTCCAATAATAGACAGACACTTAACAAACATAGTAAGTAACAGATCCCTCCAGTAAACTTTTGTGGAGGTTAAAAACATCAAACTACGAACATAACATTGAACTGAGAACTGTTGTAACCAGTCATGTTTAAAGAGTATGAAAAACTTGTATTGCTTCTTACATAAGCAATATTCCATGCTGCTCTTTCTAGTCAGTATGTGACTTCCTGGGTGAATAATTCCTCATTTACAGTACACCATTGTTGGTCTCTCGTGGTGTCACGTGGAATACCAGAGCCACCATAGTAGCTCAAAGACTGGTATCAGCAGACTTAGCAACTAACATGCTGCGTTCATGTGGCAAGACTAGGTTGTTGGATATGATCCACCCACTCTCTCAGCCTACACAATGGGTGTGATCACTCTTCTTTAAAGATTAAAGATCCCCCTTGGTCACTGAATAACAGATTGCATAGTAGCAACTTAAACATAGCTGACCCTTTTCTTCCTTACCCTTGTAGTCTCCCTATTATCCCAGTTTAAACCAAAAATCAATTTGTGTACAAACTTAATATAGTTCACTGGCACAGTACTTCACCAGTCTCCCTCTGGACTGAGTCTGCAAGAAGTATTATTTTGAGTCTGTGCTGGGATTAAAAAAGGCCAAATTCTGGGTGGGGGTTGCAACATGCGAAGATAGTGATGTCTCTTCCCCAGCACATATGCTGATAGATACGCTCACTCAGCCAAGAGCGATGGAGCTGTTAAATATGAAAAAATAAAATAAAAGCCAGGAACAGACTGGGAGACTATGACATCCTCTGTGACCAGGGAACAGAGGTTGTTGGATGTCTTTCAAGACGCGTTCCTAACTCAGCAGGTGAGGGAACCGACCAGAGAGGCACGGGTACTGGATGTGGTCCTGGCAGACAGTGACCAGATTGGGGGCCTGGAGGTAAGGGACCCATTGGCGGGGAGTGACCATGCCACGGTCTGGTTCTGCCTGGATCTAGGAGGGGTAGAAGGCTGCACAAAGACGGAAGTAACCGACTTTAGGGGGGCGGATTTTAAGGAAATGGGAAGGATCCTTAAGGAGCATTTGGATGGGATTGGGTCAGACATGGACGCTGATAGTAGGTGGAAATCATCAGGAGAGGGGTGCAGGATGCTACCAGCACCTGTGCAAGAGTAAGATGAAAATGCGGTGGGGCCAAAAACCCTGTTGGTGGACCAGGAGGTCCAGGAGGTGGTGCGGGAAAGAAAGCAGCCTATAAGCAATTCAAGTGCTCAAGGAGTAGAAGGGATCGAGGGGAGCACGAGCTGATGGCTGGAAGGGCCACTAGAGTGGTGAGGGCTGCCAAGGCAAGGAAGGAGCAGAACCTGGCCAGGAAATTAGGAGAGGGAACAAGGGTTCTTTAGATACATTGGGGAAAATGAAGGGTGAAGGGCAGATTAGCAGGATTAAATCAGGGAGAGATGGGCACAAGACCCAGGGGAGCAGGCTGAGGTACTAAATGAGTACTTCACCTCAGTTTTCACCAGGGAAAATGGGGGTGCTGCATCATACATGGGAGGAGACAGAGATACTGAGGAGGGGGACCCCTTACCGATCGGCAGGTCTGGGGAGAGGGGGAGGCATCACTGGCAGGTGGGGGGAGGGCTAAGCAGGAAGAAGGGGTACCGGAAGTGGAAATCACAGCAGAGAGAGTGAGGGAAAGCTCTCAGCTCCCTTAAGACAGAGAAAGCACCGGGGCTGGATAAATTACATCCCAGAGTGCTGAAGGAACTTGCAGATATCCTGGCAAAACCCGTGGCAGAGCTTTTCACCATCTCTCTGAGGACAGGGTGGGTGCCCCAAGACTGGAAGGTGGCGCATATAGTGCCTATCCACAAGGGGGGATCAAGGGAGGTGGCAGGGAACTACAGGCCTGTCAGCCTGACCTCGGTGGTGGGCAAGGTGATGGAGGGCATTGTCAAGGAGAGGCTAGGGGGGGACCTGGATAAGTCAGGGTGCCTGGACGATAGACATCATGGATTCATCCCGGGGAAATCGTGTCAGACAAACCTGGTGGAGTTCTGTGACTGGGTGACAAGTGCCTTGGACCTGGGTAGACCAGTGGATGTCCTCTTTCTAGACTTCAGCAAGGCATTTGACTCTGTTCCTCACGTGGGCCTGTTGGATAAGCTGGGAGAAATGGGGGTGGGGAACCAGATGATCAGATGGATAGGCAATTGGCTCCAGGACCGGACCCAGAGGGTTGTAGTTGGGGGATAGTCTCATCCCCAGGAGGGTCATTAGTGGGGTCCCACAGGATCAGTCCTTGGGCCCCTTCTGTTCAACGCCTACAATCGGACATAAGGACAGGAATCAGGAGTGAGATGAGTCTCTTTGCAGATGACTCAAACTGGGGGCAGTGGTGGATGGGGAGGAGGGGAGGGTGGCCCTACAGGGGGACCTGGAGGTTCTGGAAAGATGGTCTAGAAAGTGGAAGCTGAGGTTCAATGCAGGGAAATGCAAGGTACTCCACCTGGGGGCCAGAAACCCAGGTCAAGTGTACACCCTGGGGGGGGAAATGCTACAAGTCTCGATGGCTGAGAGGGACCTGGGGGTGGTGGTGGATGTCAAGATGAACAACTCTGAGACTTGTAGGAGGGCAGCAGCCAAGGTCAACAGGATGCTGGGATGCATCGCTAGGGGATCACCTCCAGAAGGAGGGAAGTGATACTCCCTCTGTATAACTGCTTGGTGAGGCCGCACCTTGAGTACTGTGTGCAGTTTTGGAGGCCACACTTAAAGCAGGACATTAACCTCCTGGAGAGGGTCCAGAGGAGGGCAACCAAAATGATTTGGGGCTTGGGGACAGGACCTATGAGGAGAGGCTTGAAGAGCTAAATATGTACACATTGGAAGAGAGAAGGGACCGGGGACATGATAGAGGTCTTTAGGTACATGAAGAGGGTAAATAGGGAGGAACAGTCGGGTTCTTGAAGGAAGGAGGAAGGGCCACTAGAGGGCATGGCTGGAAGCTGGAGGGGAAGATTCAGGGAGAAAGGAGGAGGTGCTACTTCACTGAGAGGGTGGTGGAGCCATGGAATGCACTGCCTAGGGGGCTGGTGGAGGCAGAGACAGTGGAGGGGTTCAAGAGGGGGTGGGACAGGTACAGGGGAAGGGTTCTGGAAGCAAAATCCAATGCAGCAAGAATATCCGGAACTGGGAAGGGAGAAGCCAGAGAAGGCGAGGGGGACAGCAAGGTCAGCACCCAGGTTGGGGACTGACCAAATGAGCAGACACGAAAGACCGTTAGGCCTATTCTGCTGGCATTTTAGTATGTTAATAAAAGCATTCCCCCTATATGAACAATCATCTGGGTTTAACTGCATTAGATCCACTGGAGATGGGGGAAGAAATGTTCTGGTCAGCTTTTTTTAGGATTTTTTGCACCTCAGATGCCGTTCCATGTGGCAGCAGCCACGGAAGTGGTCTCTTGCTTCCTTTGCTTTGGGTTCCCCACATTGAGGACTGTAACTGATGCTCTAAAGCTTCAAGTTCCTGGTTGGGGATGGTGATATTGTGTCCTGCCAGGAATGGGGCCACCTCAGCCAGTGAAGCAAAGATTTTGTTGCCAGAGTCCAGGAAGACTTTGATTTTGGCTGGAAAGTTCAGTTGAGCCCGAATGTTGTGCTTTTCCTTTAATTCCTTAACGATCCCTCCAATTTGTTTTCTCTTTGCTTGCAATTCAGAGGAAAAGTCATGATCAAAATAAATGTTTTGTCCCTGTGCTGCAGGTCTCTGTGTCTCTATGCTTCAGCTAATATGTATTCTTTTGACTGATAATGCAGCATGCACACTATCCAGGAGCGTGGTCTGGCTTTGGGGTTTGCAGGCTTCGGGCCAAGGGAATGATGAGCCCTCTCTATAGTT
Source organism: Neoceratodus forsteri (assembly GCA_016271365.2). Taxonomy (NCBI): domain Eukaryota; kingdom Metazoa; phylum Chordata; order Ceratodontiformes; family Ceratodontidae; genus Neoceratodus; species Neoceratodus forsteri. Next base: position 731,374,104 of record CM028132.1, read on the forward strand.
AGGGGTAGCTTGGAAGGCAGGGAGAGGTTCTTTTCTAGTAGATCTGTTATGAAGTCCACTGGAGTCGGGTATCCCTCTTCTGCACCCTCCTGTACTCCATGGATGCGGAAGTTGTTCCATCTTGCCTGGTTCTCTGCGTCCTCTAATCTTGTATGCATCTGGCAGTCTCTCTCTGCAGAAGATACAACAACACCTTACTGTGGCAGTTCTGGGTTTTGGTGAGTTCTGTGATTTTGACCTCTTTCTGTTGGACTTTAGAGTTAACCGCTTTGAAGTCCATACTTAGGTCGACAATGGAGGTTTCTATTTTGTTCACCACTTTTAATATCTTATGGAGGGCTTTCTCAGTATTATTTTGTGGTTCTTCCTCTATATCGAGATCAGGTACCCGTGAGGATTCTGAAGGGGAGTGGGGCCTTCCCGCAGCTGAAAAACCTCCGATCTCCATTTGCTTCAGTGCAGGATTCTGTCCGGTTTTCTTATTTCCTTTCGGACACTGCGGCATCCCAGGCGTGAATAGCACAATTAGGGAGCATTGTTGTAGAGGAAGGTGCCCGATATCAGGAAGGATGGATTTCAATGGCTGAGTTGGAGCTGGGAGCCAGTAAATCAAGCTGCCACCATTACAGCTACGTCAATGGAAGTTTCTGGGTGTGTTTCTAATGCTCAGGAAGTATGTAGCAAGGACAGATACAGGAGTGTAAACAAAACAAGGTTGTTTATAAATAGACATTAGCATGCATTTCAGTTCTACTAAACAAGGAAACAGACAAAACAAACAGCAACATCAATGAATGTTAGAGAAGGTAAGCAATCATAAAATGTAGGTTTTTAACCAGAAATAATATGATGAAAAACAGATTGACAGTGTCCCTTTAAGTATAAAATCAGCACATTGAAAAACAAAACTTCTGAAATCAGTGTTAAAAATGGGTTATGTGTCCAACCAGTGACAGAGTGCTTCCAGTCCTCCCCCACACCTGGATTCAGTTGCATATCCCCCAGGATACAAAAAACTATGTCTGGTATCATGGACATAGGATGGAAACACATGAACAATTTCTTTAATATGATGGTCTATTATTTTCAATGGGGAGTCTGTGAGCAACCCTGTTCCCGCCACAATGGGGCAGAATGGAGGATTTTGTAAACGCTTGTGAACTTTTGGGAGCAAGTAGAGTGTGGAAATGATGGGATGGTCCACAGTTAAGTATTGTTTCACATGTTCAAGGATAATTCATTTCTCAGCAGCATCAGACAAGAAAGCATCAATTGCACTTTTATACTTTAAAGTGGGGTCAGAACACTATTTTTTATAAAATGAGGTATTGTTCAACTGACATCAAACTTCTGCAAGACAATTCATTGTGTCCACGATCACTATTGAGCCACCATTATCAGTAGATTTCATTGTAAAGGTGGTGTCATTTTCAAACCTTTTGATGGCTTGTCTCTCTTCACTGGTAATGTTCTCAAAACTGGTCCGAGTTTGGCTGTCCAACTTTCTTAAAATATGTTTCACATTGTCTTTCAAAGACTGCGACTGATTGATTGTGACGCGAAAAAAATGTGGAACATGGGCAAAAAGCCTCCAAAGCTGGGCTACTGGATATAGCAGTATTATCCTCCAAGATGGAGAAGGTATTATGGGAATCACCACAAAGTTCCGCATATTCCGAAGCAGATATGCCTTGCATAGATGATGCAGAATTTGGAATTTCCAGGACAGTGTTCCCTCTCAAATGTCCCATCTCCAACTTATGGAAATTTGATTTCAAATTCAGGGTCCTAGTGAGCCCAAATAAAGGTCCAAGCATTTTATCTCTTGTGTAGGGATACACGAAAAGTCCTTTTCCCAAGATACTCATTTCATTTTCTGTCAGTGTCCGAGAAAAAATATTGATCATATTATTTCTTCTGTAGTTTTCATTTCTTAGTCATTTGTTTGTTGACTTGGACCCCTAAAGTGCTTGCCACGCCCCCATGTTGTGTGTTTTGACCTGGCTTGAATAAGACCACCTCTGAGCTCCTGCAGGACCTGTCTCATCCCCCCCATTCCTGGCCTAAAAAATAACTTTTCTTGCTGATTTTCTTGTTCAGAATCGCTAGTGGATGTATAATAAGCAGAAGATTTGTCATTCTTTAAAAATGGAGCTTGGGTAACTTCTGCTTTGACTACGGCCCCTCTTGTTATTTTTCTTATTTAGTTTGAACCAGGTAAATGCCTGGTGCCTTTCACAGTCAACATAATCGCTTTCAAATTTTTTTCACTTTGATTGCTTTCAGCTTTGCTTCTTGTTTAGCAACAATTTGTTTTAATTTTCTCTCAAAATCTTTAAATTAAATTTTGTTATTAGGGCCACAGCAGTAATACTAGCACTTGCAATGCCGATAACCTGGGTTCGGGAATGGACCTGGAATTTGGAGGCCAGCCAGGGGTAGGAGGATGGAGCATCCTAGGGACACCTCTCCAGAGGGAGGATTAGCTGCCAGCACTTGATAGACTCCTAGCAGAGGCTGGGGGATCTAACCCTTGGAGCTTGCTGGAGGAGGGGGGTGGGGCAGATGTTGGCATTAACCATTGACGTTATTGCATGCCATGCCTCCCATTCAAAAAAATGGAAAACCATGGCCGTGCAGTATGCCACTCGCCTCGCCCCACAGGCCTCACACTGTTCTATCTTGGTGCTCCCCTGACACTGAGACTCAGGTTCCAATGGGAGGAATGGGCTGAAGGCCCCACCCTAAAAAAAAGAATGGTTTACCTCCATGAAGGAATTTGACTCTGGAAGGAGGACTTTTCTTTGGATTTCCGTATGTGGTACTGCAGTCAGGGAATCTAATAGATTTTCGGGGCCGGAGTCACAGCTTCAGCTGCAGTTGACAAGCTACTTTTCCTGGGGCTACCCGAGGATAGGAAGTGGTCCATCAGGCCCACATACTCAGACTTATCTGGGGTGGCTATATCAGAGGAAGAAGGAGATGTACTCAAATGTTTTATCTTTTCATTCTCTTTCTTCCAATTTCTTGTGCTCTTTCTTGCTTAGCTTGCTTAGCTCAGTCTCAGTTTGCTCCATGTATAATTTTAGCTCCAAAAGAACTGAGTTTCCTCTCAAAAGTTTGGTTTTATCAGCAGCATGTGGGGGAGCAGCTCTAAGGTGCAGCTGCTTGTCGTCAGCCATCTTGCTTCCCACAACACCCCATAATTTATATGATATAATTTCTGGTTCACAAATCATAGGCCACAGATGTAACTTTTGTTTTCTTTTAATGGTCTATCAATACACTTTAAACTGGTGTACATGCATTTGGAAAAATCACCAGTTTGAAAGATACACAGAAACAAAATAAAAAAAAAATGAAATGCATCTGACTTGATTGACACTCATGCCATATTAACCTGCTAGGTAATATGGATGGAACTTAGTTAATATGGCATTTGAAATGAGTGTCAGTCCAATCAGTAAACACACTGACCAGTAATTATAACATCCTTCTATCTACTTACAAAGTTTCACTTATGTATGACATGATGCTGTTTACCGTCCTAGCTGCTACATCGCATTACTGCTCCTACTTAAAGTTGCTGCTGATCAGTATTACCAAGTCTTTTTCCTGTTTGATTTCAGTAATCTCCATGCCATTTAGGCAGTATTTTACATTCATGTTCTTATTTCTGAAATGCACCCCCCTTGCATTTCTTAACATTCAAATTCATCTGCCATTCTGCTGCCTATTTCCCAAACTTCTCAGATCCTTCTGCATTTCATTTATCTCCTGTTGTGCTGTAACTACTTTTCCTATCTTCATGTCACCAGCAAATATAATGATCCAGCTACTAGCACCCACCTCTAGATAAATTGCTGATATCCAGATATACAATATCCACCAGATTCTACATATCCAGTTCCCATGGTGATTTAAAAACAAACAAACAACTATGATACTTGTTTGCCTTGATTTTACCTTACAGAATCCATATTGTGGGACTTCTGGTGCCATTACAGGATAATGGCTGCTTCAATTTCTAGCTCCTCAGGCCACGAGTGAATAACTCTAGGATATCTCAGTAAAACTCTCTCCAAACACCATCATTTTTTCCACTGAATAGTGAGAGACGGTGATAGGCAAAGGAAAAAGAACAGGGATGCAAGTGGCAAAGCTAAAGGCTCTGATGGATGGGGATGGAGCAATAAGCCATGTACTCTGTTGTAGGCCAGGATCCCCGACTCTGAGTTTGGAGAGTATGGAGGGCTGTGAGGCTGGCACCGATCAGACCATAGTACTTACCAAACTGGATGGAATTTTTTCAGGCAATCCAAAGGGTGGAAACTTTGGTAGCAGATGTACAAGCCACCCTCTAGAAATTGACACTCAAATGATGGCTACCGAATTGGCATTGGGGTGCTTACAGACACCATAGGGATCCATGACAGGGTCATCATCTACCTGTTACATTAGAAACGAGACCTCCAGGCCAAGCTTGATGACCAAGAGAACTGGGCATGCCGGAACAATTTTAGAATCCACGGCACCCCAGAGGACATGGAGAAATCTTTCTCCTCCACAGATCACTTTGTTGAACATTTATTGCACACAGTTTTGCCCATTGGATGAGCCCACAGATCATTAGTGCAGAAACCAACAGACAAAAAAGCAAGACCGTGCTCAATAATAATTAAGATGCATGAATACTCAAAACATAACTGATATTACAAACTTCCTGGAAAATGAGAGACACACAAATTAATGGGCAATGTCTTTATTTTGACCAAGGCTTTTCTATCTCCTCAATGACAAGCATAGAGCGGTGAGGGAGAAAATTAAGCAAGACAAGGACAAACAGATCCAAATCCAGTTGGTCTTCACAGTATGGCTCCATGTGTTTTTGGAATCTGGTACACAATCATTTGAATCTCTCAGGGAAGCAGCACCTACTCCCTCAAATTTGGGTCTGAAGTGTCCAGACACGGAGATGTAAAGCCTGGAGCATAACATTTCTAGCATGGCATGTCATGGGGCGGATCACCTCTAAAGAGTAAACGTTACAGCCTCGACCGTCCCACAACATCTGACAGCAGACATTCAGAAGCCTCTGGGGAGAGAACTACATGCAGTCAATAGCACCATCTCAGCAGAAGATATCCGAGCAGCAGAAGCATCAACATCAGCCACAAAGACCCGAACAATAATACCAGCTTATTTCTGGTAACACGGTACTATAATGAACTCTTTCATTTTTTTACCAGGGCATATCATCATTGAGGGTCTCCATTAACAGAGGGAGACTCTGTTTTCCATGTGGCATGGGGAATCTCCACATGGAGAACAGGCAGAAACAAGATTTGTTGCCCACTCTGCATTTACTTGGACAGCACTAATATGCAACACCAAGACTTGGGGGGGGGGGGACTGTTATTTTTACCTTTTCTTTCCCTCTGCATTGTGGTCCCCCTGTACTGATTATTAATGGGAAGTTTGCTTACATGTTACTACTGACTTAATGGGGCTTGTGATTGCATTATTATGAAGAATCTCTTCCATGTGGGATTTGAAGCTGTTCAGACTATCTCCCTATCACATTGTATGTTTTGGGGTGTGTGTGCAGGGAGGGGCAGGGCTCACTGCCAGAACTGGGGCCTGTCTCCAAATGCAGGAATACACCACCAAGTGCTGGGCTTACTTTAATTCTTTTATGAGGTAATTAGTTACTGGTGGGGGGAGAGAACTGGCCTGCCCTACAAGCTCTGGTTTAAGACATGTTACAAAGCAAAGCACCCTGGCCGGTTAAAGAAATCAAAGGATAAGTGGTGACAAGAGCAGGGCTCTGTATCAAGGCAAATTTCTGAGCTGTGGGGTTACCACTAATGTCATCAGGCCACCTGAGGGTGACTTAGTATGTTGAAAACCAGTCTGGGTACACAGCAGGGGGAGCAGCGCACACCTGTTGGGAGACCTGACAGGTAGGGACGTTGTTAGGGCTGAGCCTCTGGGGCTTGGGCCCTGAACAGTTTGTCTGGGGGCCCTGGACCTTGTCCTGCACAACCCTGCTTTTAAACTTCAATTTCTTCCCGATCCCAACTGTTCTGCATTCCTCTGTCTTGTGTCCCCCTGTCATGCACTATAGTTTCAAGATTGAGAAAAATCCTCCCCCCCAAGGCAAATGAGAATGTTGGCTGTTGGCAGTTGGCTGACACAGATGAGTGGATTTACAGCCAAACAGTTCAAAACAGACAGCAAGATAGATTAAGTTCTGCTTTTTTTTTAATGATGAATTTAGTTGCCCACCGGGGCACTCTTTACTGGACATCGATGGAGCACTCTGGGCAGTTCCAGGGATGGACTAGTGCCAGCTCACATACTCATGTGTACTGTGGCATGGAGATGCAGTGCACTGCTGGGCTACGTGCTTGCCACCACTCTGAGATCACACTTAATGACCAATCAAAGTTAAATTAAAAAGTGCCGTGCCCACCTCAGATTGTGCCATGCTTGCAACTGATCAGTCTCCAGTCCATTGGAATGATACTCGACCCTACCTGGGTGCCAGAAATTAGGGGGAGTCCAAAAGATAGGTAAATATTAGAGGACGGGGCTTCAGTTGCTTTTCCTGTTACACTGGCCACCAATAACACAGTTTAAGTTGTATTTGCGGTTAGTCACTTTTTCTGTTTTTGACTGTGGCTCTGAGGCAGCTAATTTTTTTTCATCATGTGATATGGCTCGAAAAAAGTAAAAACAGGGATGGTTCTTTTCTTTCCGGTTGCTACACTGACCACCAATGATGTAGTTTGAGTATATTATTTGTGGTTCTTTTGCTGTGGTTCATCTAGAGACACTGGTGGCAGCTTACTTTTTTCACTAATATGGTTCAAGATTGAATCTATTTGTCAATCATCAAGTGTAGACACCGTTAGCTCTAGGGATTCTGGCTTGCCCTGCACTATAAATACATATGGGTGTATGCATGTCATGTCAGTTTTGGCACAAATCTGCACTGTGCTGGTAGTGGGAATACAGCCCTGATCAGATGCAAGTGTGGTTGGTATATGCAGCACCTACAGTCAGGGTTGGATTGGGGTACAGGGGGCCCACCTGAAAAGTCAATGCAGTGGCCCACCTGGAAAATCAGTAAGAAAGGATCGAGGATGACACATTCTTATCAATAATCCACTTACATTTAATACACTAGCTCTATAATTGCATCTTAAATTTACTTGCAGTGCCAAAACAACCCCATTTAATTAGAAAATAGATTGCAAATGCAAAATTTAAAAGGTGGTCAGGTACCCAAAACAGGGGAGTCTCTAAAACTGGTTGTGGTGCTTTATGAGCTGGGGGGGGGGCATGAAGACAGCAGCTACTGTGTGAAATTATACTGTTACAGATGTGGGGAAAAAACAAGGAAAATGTGCCAGAAATGTCCTATTTTGCACCAGACAACACCAAAATTTCAACAGCTTCTGGAGGCCTAGGCAGCCCCCAGGCTCCTGGCCTACTGCTTTGAGGCCTCAGCCCCAAATAGTATCTCATGCTAGCAATGCCTCTGCTGACAGAGTCAACCCTTTGGGACAGCCACCACCCACTTCTTGGTTCTATGGAAGATAAATGATCTTGTTCACTGGACCAAGGCACTTTTTGGATTGAACCTAGATAAAACCAGTCCTGAAAATTTTTTTATCAGTAATCACTGCTGTTGAGTAATGCCCTGGGTGCAGATGAGAAACAGTGGGCAACACTAAAATGGACCATAGGGAAGGCAACAAAGCTCTGCATCAGGCAAATAAGCAAAAGCAAGAGGAAAAAGAGACTGCTATGGTTCGAAAAAGAGGTGGCTGGTAAGGTAACAGCAAAAAAGTTAACATTCAGGAGGTATAAAGAGACACAGAAACAGGAGGATAGGGAGGTGTATGACAAGATGCAGAGGGAGGCAGGGAAAGCAGTAAGAAGTGCAAAGGCACAAACGGAGGAGAAAATAGCACAGGCAGTAAAGAAAGGGGATAAGACATTTTTCAGATATGTAAGCGAAAGGAGAAAAACAAGGGAAGTGAAGGAATCGGCTGGCCACCATGTTGGGGCCAAAGTACGATCCCTTATATCTAAATACAGACACCACATAAAGTATTAAAACTGGGACAGAATGAATTTTGCTAGCATAAGGTATCAAATAAGATAAGTCAAGTGGGACTTCAATAATCTAAGAAAATCTCTTTAAACATGTTATCCCTGACTGTTCAGGACTGAAATTCCATGATTCTGACCTAGCTAAATAGAGTTGGAAGGTCCCCTCAGCCTTTCATTCTGTTTACTTGTGTAGTTTGTAGGCATGAACAATGACTGCCTCTATTGCACCTTCCTAACTTCATTAGGATTTAAATGTAAATGAAGGTATTTAAGTCTGGGATCAAAACCTGCTTGACTCCATTGCAAAGGTCATGATCTGACTCATGTAGGGTTCCTCTTTATGTTCCCCAAGTTACAAGTGGATAATGGATCGAGGATTATTGTCAGAACATGCGGTGTTGGCTGGTGCTGCGGAACAAAAATGCTGGAAATTGCAGTAGTCAAACTCTTACGTGCTACGTAGTGTGGTGACAGGAGTATGAGTTGCGCGGCACTTACTGAATCAATGACACAGCAGAGTGAAAAGTAAGAGGGCATAATTATTTGTTAAACTTGTACATTACTGTCTGTTGATGTTTGCTGCACTGTTCAAATGTGCCATTTACTGTTTTGCTGTGGCATACTGAAATGCCGAAATTGCCATCTGGAAGGAGTGTGGTGCGGTTGTTGTGTTGTAACGTCAGACGTTCAGTACATCGAGCCTTTAAGCGCGGCTGTATTTATTCTATGTCTGACACACAGCACATGTATTTGTTATGGTGTGTGGTCTAGTTGTGGAAATATGTGTCTTGCAGTGCTTTATTGATGCAGATTTCTGTAGGGCTACTGTGAGACATGTAAGAGTCGTTCTTTGCTGACAATTTGCTGTTGTGCTGGAAAGAAATTACATTGTGGGCTTTTATGTTGTGCATTTCATTGTGTTGAGACATACAGTGGCCATAATATTTTTTTTACATTACAGCTCAGTATCACTGTGTCTGCACAGCATGACAAAGACATGTATGTCTTTTGGTAATATTTTTATTCATTTTTCATATTGAATGCATTGCACACAGTAATATATTGTCTATGTGTGCCTCTGTTACCATCACTTAGGAATATTGCACACATAGAACAGTTGTTCTAATATTGCACACAGTAGCTGTCTTTTCCATTGCCATGATTTTTCCATTTAACAGCTACTGAGCGCTACTATTGCACACATAAGGACATTGATGGACCCTTCATCAAAAGTCTATCAGATCACATCTCGTACTACTATTGCGACTTCTGCTTTTACTACTGTTGCACACATGATTTTTTTATTTTTAACAACTACTGATCACTATTATTACAGACATAAGGACATAAATGGACCCTTCATCAAAAGTCTATCAGATCGCATGTTGTACTACTATTGTAACTTGCTATTACAAGTAATGCACACGAGTTTTACTTCTAACAAATACTGTTCACTACTATTGCACACATAAGGACATTGATGGACTCTTCATCAAAAGTCCATCAGATCACATCTTGTACTACTACTGTGATTACTGCTATTACTACTGCTGCACACTTGACCTAAAATATGTACGCATAGTTGTTATGTACTATTTTAAATTGCACATCACCAATTCACTTTTTAACTATAATGATGACATACATATGTTGGTGCGCATAAGGTTTAATACAACAGGAAAAGGTAGTGCGTATAACACTGTCTTGGTATACATGTCTGGTAAAACTTGAGCTGCACTACTACTGTTGTACAATGTATGCTACTGAACAATTCAATGTCATTCCATTCATAATGCAGCCTTTTTTATGATTACTGGCCATGCTATTATCCAGTGTGTAGGTGACTATGGTTGCCACTTACAATTTAATCTCAATAGTTTAGTCTTAATCATGTATGTTGCCACTGTTGCCTGAGGGATGCATAGTGGAAGACATGGAATTGGCATAATAGTGAAAATTGACAGGACCCTTGATTGTGAAGTGATGCAAATGGAATGGATTTCTGTCAAAGGGCGCATCCATGCTGGTTGCAAAATTTGTCTTCATGTCAGAATCCAATTGACTTGCTGACATACTTGCTGGGTTTGTGTGTGCGTGTTTTCTTTCTGTTTGTTGTCCTCGATGTCTGTTATCTGTGCACTTTCTGTTTTGTTTGTCATAAATGTGTCTCTGTGGTCTGTGCCTGTTGTTGTTGTACCCTTAGCGTTGCTTGGCAGCATGCTGTGTGACAAGATGGATCACCATTTCTCTCTGTCTTTGCTTGTGGGTGACCAGTAATTCCTGAGACTGATCTCACATCGGAGGCCAGTGACGCTCGTGATTTCATATGATGCCAGACCAGCCTCAGAGAGCAATTACACAGCAGTGCTGCGGATACAGTGGTTGGTGTATCGGTTACTTAATGATGGATAACTGGATATTTTGGACATCAAGCTTCCTAAGTATTTGATTCCAATGGGCTGATGCATGTACCAGTGCTCCTGGTCATCAAGTATGTACTGTGGTATTTTTGGGATGCAAGTATAGAGCAGTGGCAGTTGGTGGGCACTTGGAAATATATTTCTTGTACATCTGGATGGGGGACTGTGGGTTGTCAGAGTTGGAAAATAAGACCCCACATAATGATTGTCTGTGGTGTTCATTAACTATGTTGTGGTTTTTTTGTTGCCTCATTGAAGGCAAGACAAATTGACTCTTTCCCATTTTCATCTGTTTGAATATTGAGGGACTGTTGTGTTAGTTTGGTAACTCCTTCACGCCCACACCTTGCCAGACCAAGCTGCAGCTCAAACCACACACTACGCACAAGACCGTTAGCTGTATCCGCTCATAAATTTTTCACAGGAATGGATTTTTTGCAGGTCTGCGTCAGTAATGTGTGGGTGATGGTTACTCACATCCTGTCCAGAGCACCAATATTCTTTTAGGACTGCAGCAAAGACATTATTGGCTGCAGTGACTCTGGATCTGTCACAATGTTTCGTTTGTGCGTGAATGCAGTACTATTACTATTACAGTGATGATTCAAGCCCACTCGTAACCCTATGTATGAGCTCACTGTGTGCTGCTGGCCACCAACTGTGCACACTCTTCCATAGAATTGTCTTAGGATGCTGGCTAATGCACTGTTAGTGATAGTGTCCCAGGACATGTTTATTCCCTTGGTTTGCAGCCAATCCTCAAACACATTCACTGCCCAACTGGTATTTTTGTGTGTGTTGCTTTCGTTTTTTAAAATTCCAGTTCATCAAGTTTGAGACTGCTTAGCTCAGCATGATGTCTTTTTGTTGGTGTGCTAAGTGATTTTGAACTGGCCTGTGCTGTGTTATGGCTGCTTTCTTTGGCTATAGCCAATGTAATGGGTTTAGCCGGGACAGTTTCTGTGTCACTTATAAGTGGTACTTGTATGCTGTTATCTGCACATTCTTTGTTGAGCTGAGGAATGAGAGGTGTTTTATGCCTTATCACCTTATGTGCAAATTCATCTTTGCTTTGCAGTTGACAATTGTTTGCATCTGCACTCTTTTTTCTTTTTACTGTGGTTTCTATGTTAGTACCTACTGTTTCACTGCTTGGTGACGTTGCAGATGGTGTGTACTTGTTGGTACTCTTGCAATGTGGGTTGTCATTGTTTTGAGACAATAATGCCTTACTTGTTGTGGTGCTGGACAGTTGCAATGCGTCCTGATTTGTATTTATCAAATTTGATGAAGTAAGTAAGTTAGCTTGTGCTGCCACTGGTATGTCATTGTGATGCACTAGTGTATTACTGCACCCATAAATTGTGGCCATTGCATGCTTGTTGACATTTTTACTCTGCATAGTCATCTGAGCAACAGATGATGTAGGGCTCACTGCTTCTTTTAGCACACAGCTTCTAATAGTGTGCTCATTTATTCAGCTACATATAGTGCTTGAATGTGTGTCACAACTGACCTGTCTTTGTGATTTCTGCTCCTTGGTCTGTGACTGCTGCAATAGAAAGTATTCCTTTGCATCGGCGCAGCATTGAACTCGTTCCCATGCCTCTCTGTCATGTTCCTGCAACTGAGTAGAGTGGGACACAGAAGTGGTACTGCTGCTTTGTGGACTTCTGCTTTGAGATGATCCACAGCTTGTGGAGTCTGGAAATTGTACTGATAGCCAATCATGGTTGAGTGGCCGTGCAGTACATTAAAGTTTTCGGTCGTTGTTTAAATTACCCACCCCTGTGAATCAGCTGATTTTGCCCAACACGCGGTAAGGCTTTGTTGTTCTCTATTGACTGATTGCGTTTAAACTCCAACTGTATGCCAGGCCACTGTATCGAACTGTCTCTGCCAAGACAGCTGTGTAGATTGTCAATTTAATGATTTCAGTTTAGAAGCATGCCATGGCAAATAGGTTTACTGCTGTCCTAATATGTTACTGTGTTTAAAATACTTTCTTATCTAGTGCGTTTTGTTATTGGCTTGCTATCATTAGTGGCGAAAGTATTTAATTCTGATACTACATTACGCTGCACTGGTGATGTTCTTATCAATGGATATTCCTTTTTTCAGGCGTAACGAGTGGAGCATCTATGTAACAGGAATGCTGATCCGAGGACATCAGATAAAAGTAGAGGCTGTGCAACTTCAGGCAAGTAGTGTTTTACATTTCGTTGTTGACTGTGGCTGGCTAAATGGTTACTTCTATGTTTGCCATACAAACAGCACTATTTTCAGCATAGCACAGAGCTATAGTACTATGAGGTTTGCAAGTTCACAAAGTATTGTGTTTGTCATAACAGACTTTGTTGCTGATATGTAGCTTGTCCTCTGAAATAAGTATCACTAGGTGTGCCTTTTTAAGGAAATTTTATTTTTAAATGGATATGGCAGTTCTTGTGCTACTGTTGAAACAATGTGTTCCTTTGCAGATATTTTTTTTTCTAATCACTGTGACAATCTATTCCTTTTCTTACTGCTCTTGTTTGACAGTCATCTGTTGGTCAACTGTGAATTGCAGAGTAAGACTGTTTTGGGATAGGAAACTAACATGGGGAACAGAATGTGAGTGCACTTTACCATTGATTAATTCCCAGGCAACTGTGGATTATTTGAGAATTAATCAATGGTCACCTGATACTGTTGGACCAATCCTGCACAACCCTTTCTCTTCCCCATGTTACAAGCTGTATTAGTCAGTACTTTTGCTGTGCTCTGCAGTCACTATGTTCTTGTCTTATGCTGGCCCTGAAACTTTCAAGGCATAGTAAGTGCCCTGCTGTTTTCTGTAGTTTAGAGTGTAACTGAGTTAGAAAAAAAATGCTTTAAGAGAATACAGGGCCTTCACAAGACATGCTGAAAAAGGAAAAGGGAGGTGGCTCAGGATACTTGAACAGAGCCGAACAACAAACAAGCACCAGGCACCAAACTAGGCTTCGGCTCAAACATCCAAGGAGGTGAATAATATCCAGTGATAGGATACAATAAAATTGCATTCATTTTATAAACAATTTAAATAAAAGCAAGGCTTGCAGTGGTACATATCAAACAAGTAGCACCCCCCAGGAGGCTAGCATCAACGTTTCACGTCACTCTGATGCTTTTTCAAAGGGAGTGCTACTTGTTTGACATGTACCACTGCAAGCCTTGGTTTTATTTATAAATAAATGCAATTTTATTGTATCCTATCATTGGATAATATTCGTCTCCTTGGATGTCTGAGCTGAAGTCTAGTTTGGTGACTTCATAAGACATGTAACAGAATTCAGTGAGAGTGTAACTTCTGCTGCCTTGTGCAGGTACACATCATCAACTCCTTTGATGCCTTGCATAAGTGGGGTCATGACCTTTGCAATGGAGACAAACAGGTTTTCACACCAGGGCAAAATAGAGTGATGCAACCTCATTTATATTTAAATTAGGATGAAATTAGGGGGATGCAAGAGAGGGAATCATTGTTCATGCCTACAGACTATACAGGTATACAGAAAATAGGTTGAGAGGACTTCCCCCTTAAATGTGACTGGATTTATTCAGGAAACAAGGCTCTCTGACACAGAACGCCAAAAAACTGCATACAGCATGGGTACACATGGGTGGGAAAAACAGTAGTGGCATCCTGCTCCTCTGGGAAAAGAGGAGGTGTGGCACTCCTCTTTAGGAGGAACATTCCACATGAAATCAAGAGTGCGGACATTCTAGAAAATGGCAGACTAGTTATTGTCTACAGGGAGGTTTTGGGGCAAAAAACACATCTCATTAATCTCTATGTTCCCAATAATGACACTCTAGCTTTTTTCATTAGATTATTGAGAAGGATAGCAGCCCTCCCTGAAGGTACTATTATGATAGGAGGGGATTTTAACTGTGTAGTCAGTCCCTCAGTAGACTGTTCCTCTGACAAAAACTCAACTAACAAACTAGTGAGCAGGGTGGTACAGGCTGGGCTGGAGGAAACTGCATTAGTAGATGTGTGGAGAGAATTTAACCTGGGAAAAAGGACCACGCATTCTATTCTAACATGCACAAATCATATTTCAGAATAAATCTGTTTTTGGAAGCAAGCTAGATCTCTGTAAGGTCATTACCTGTACTATTCATCCCATGGTAAATACTGATCATGCAGTGGTCTTGGTGACCGTAAAACTGGGAGACTGGACTAAGGACACTTTTTGGAGAATGAACTCTCCCTTACTGGTTAGGGAAGAGTTCAAAAGAGTGATTGAAAGTAATATAGCAGAGTATCTTAAAGATCATCAAGGGACGGAGGTCTGGGAAAAATTGTTGTGGAATGCTCTTAAAGCTAAACTCAGGGAACATTATCTCTTACACCTCGGGATTAATGAAACAGCAACAAGAAAAACAGGGTAAATTAGAAGCTAGGCTCCAGGAACTGGAAGAACAGCATAAACTCAGAATCAGTTCAGACATAATAACCAAGATGAAACAGGTGAGGCAGGAATTACAGGAGTTTATTGACCAAAAAAGAGAGGGAAAACTGCTGCACCTCAGTCAAAAATACTCTGAGCATGGGAACAGGACAGGTCATTCATTAGCATTCTGTCTTTGTAAGGAGCAGGCTGACTGCTATGTGACAAAAATCAAACCACCACATAGGCCAGAACCAGTGAGTTACACACCCAAGGAGGTGGCAAACCACTTTCAGGACCATTATAAATTGCTTTATCAGGCTGGTGGGGGGAACCCAAGCAGATCACCATAAAATGCAAGAGTTTTTAGACAAGGTCAAACTGCCAACTTTAATGGATAACAAAAGGGAAATGATAGGAAATGATGGGTCTCATCACTGTGGCAGAAGTGGAGGGAGTCATTTTGGGAATGATTTCAGGGAAATCCCCAGGCCCTGACTGGTTTAATTAAGCAATATACCATGACAGGGTATGGGTATATGGGTGGATTTACCATGTCTGGTGTGGTTCAGTCATGAGGCCACAAGCTGAGTGACTTAACCACACCAGAAGTGGTAAATCCACCCCATATTCTCACATCCTGGAGTGGTATATTGCTATTATGCAATGTTTATTTTAATTTTTTAAAAGATATGAAGAGAAAGTTAAGTAGGATTTTCTTTTTATTGAATTTTATTAAAATATCCTTCCTCCGCTGGTTAAATAGTCCGGTCTTCATAAGTAGGAGGGAGGGAAAGGAACATGAGAGCAGTGTATTTGTAGGAGGCACTGGGTAACGTTAGGGTCACATGTTGGCACTGTGGGCATGTCAGTGCTGTTTCTTGGACTTCTGTGAGCTGCTCAGAGTCCTTCCACTGTGGGCATCTCGCTGCTCATTGTTATGAGGTGCTCAAGTGCTGTCTGCGTGGTGCCACATTCCATCCCTGTTCTCCCTCAGCTGTTGTGTACTAGTGGGGCAGAAGCAACCTGAAAGCTGAAGGAGCATGTGGCAGTTTTAGTAGCCATTATGGAATGTGTGGACTGATGGCACTGGGAAAAAAAATTAAGGTGAGTGCGGTGGAAGAGGGTCGAACTTGCATTTTGTTTCATTTCACTGTTGTAGGGGGGTACGAGTTTTATCTTTAGCGGACATGTAACATGGTGACTTTTTTGTTGTATTTTCGGGGGTCATAGTGATTTTCGTGAAGGGGCTGGCTGGCACCTTTTCCAGTGGGTATACTGGAGGATTTATCATGCTGGCAAAGGTGCCAGCCAGCCAATCAAATTGTCAGATTCACATCTATGGATTTACACCATTGTATAATGTAAAATTTCTTAAGACCTTCAAAGAGGAACTGGCCTCCCTATTGACCAGGGAATTTAATGCGGGAGAGGATATGGCAGATTTTCCTGCTTCTTGGTACTCTGCCTTCATCACAGTGATACCAAACACAGGTAGACCAGTGGACCAATGTGACTCATACCATCTAATTTCTCAACTTAATGTAGAGTCTAAATTTTTGACTAAGGTACATGCCATCCAGATTGATAAAATCCTTCAAAAACTGATCCACGCTGATCAATCTGGCTTTGTGCCCAATAGGCACCTCACAGATAATATCAGGAGATACAGCAATATTTTTAAGGAAGGGAGGCAAGCCATAGAACAGCAAATAGCCATTAACTGGCAATGTTGAAAAAGCATTTGATAGATTGGACTGGGATGTTCTATTCACCACCTTGGAAAAATTTGGCTTTGGAGACAAATTTTTGTGTTTGGTTACATGGTGTTTATATGGATCCCACAGCCCAGATAAAAGTGAATGGGATGGTTTTGGATCACTTTGCCATTAGTAGAGGGACCCACCAGAGTTGTCCTCTCTCACCTTTATTATTTTCACTTAGCATAGAATCATTGGCAGCCAGGGTAAGGGCTGATGAACATTTAGAGGGGGTAGTGCTGGCAGGTGAGGAAAATAGAATCTCAGTATATGCAAATGACACCATGCTTTACTTACGTAACCCGGTCCGCGCTTTTCCAAGGCTGCAGCAGATACTACAGTATTGTAGTGATGTCCCTGCCTCTTGGTTTAAAATTAACATAGGGAAAAAAGAAGGTAATCCTATTCAGTGGCACACTGATGCCCACACTTAAAAATATAATTCTGTTTAAGTGGGTTACTACTCAGATTCAATACCTGGGAGTACACATTCTTGTGGGCCTAACCAATCTTTATCATTCAAACTATGGTAGGCTTATTACAGAGGTCCTGACAGACCTTAAAAGATGGGAGATCTTCCCTCTATCCCTCCTGGGTAAGGTAGATTCCATTTGCATGAATGTATTGCCAAGATTCCTATTTTTATTTCAGACATTGCCCCTTAGAAACCACAGGATAGATTGGCAAAAAATAAACAAGGCCCTGTAGCGTTTCATGTGGGGAGGAGGAAATGTACAGATCAAATGGGCTGACTTGCAGAGACCCGGACTTCGGTGGGGGGCTGCCTAATTTAAAAGTGTACTATCAGATGGCACAATTGCTGCCCTGGATAGATTATATGGCAGACAACTCAGAAACTGTATGGGTCATTATGGAGCGACTAAGCTATCAGGGCTGCCACCCTCTGGATCTTTTGGATGCCCCCCTAGATAAAATAAATACTCGCTCTGTAATGATCCCCTGGGTTAGACAGCTGTGTTTCAATTAGAAAACAATCCGCCAGGGATCTATGGATTACAGGGTTGATTACAAGCTTAACACCTCTGGTTAGGTGCCTTAAATTTATATCTAGAAACATAGAAACATAGACTTTGATGGCAGATAAGGACCACTTGGCCCACCCAGTCTGCCCATTTCCCTACCTATTGGATAAGCTGCAGATGCCAGTTAACCAAAAGCCTACTTCCTGCAACCCCCCACTATAATTGTCTTATGTCTGTCCCATGAATGTTTGAATTCCCCCCACTGTTTTAGACCCCACAACCTCTCCAGGAAGGAGGTTCCATGTGTCCACCACTTTCTCTGTGAAAAAAAAATTCCTCACATTACCCCTGAGTCATCACTCCTCTATCATTAAATTCTGCCCCCTTGTTCTTACACATCTCTTTTTCTGAAAGATGCTACCCTCCTGGACTTTGTTGATTCCCTTGAGGTACTTGAAAGTTTATATCATGTCCCCCCGTCCCTCCTTTCATCAAGGGTGTACATATTAAGCTCTCTCAGTCTCTCTTCATATGGTTTCTGATGCAGACTCGGCACCATTTTAGTTGCCCTCCTCTGGACTTCTTCCATCCTGTCTATGTCCTTGCGTAGATGAGGTCTCCAAAACTGCATGCAGTACTCCAGATGGGGTCTCACCAACTGTCTGTACAGAGGGATAACCACTTCCCTTTTTTTACTTGTGATGCCCCTCCCTATGCATCCCAGTATCCCCCTAGCTCTCCTTACCGACTTCTCACATTGCTTACCCACCTTTAGGTCATCTGATATGACTAACCCCAGGTCCCTTTCCATTACTGCTGTTGTTAGTACCTCCCCTGCTATTGTGTACTCTTCTCCTGGGTTTTTATTTCCCAAGTGCATTACTTTGCACTTCTTTGCATTGAATCTAAGTTGCCATATGTCTGACCATTCCTCCAACCTTGCCAAGTCCCTTCTCATCCTTTCTACCCCCCCTTGTGTATCAACTCTGTTACAGATCTTGGTGTCATATGCAGAGAGGCATACCTTTCCTTCCAGACCCTCTGCAATATCACCTATAAAGATGTTAAAGAGGATTGGACCCAGTACTGAGCCCTAGGTACTCCACTAGTAACCCCCCTTTCTTTGGAATGTGTTCCATTCACTATTACCTTCTGTGTCCTGTTGTGCAGCCAGTTTGCTACCCAGGCTACCACCCTGGGACCCAATCCCAGGCTGGCTAACTTGATTATTAATCTTTTGTGCGGGACTGTGTCAAATGCCTTGCTAAAGTCTAGGTAGGCCATATCCACAGCCCCTCCCTGGTCTATTACTTTGATCACCCAGTCAAAGAAATCAATTAGATTCATCTGACATGACCTTCCTGCTGTGAATCCATGCTGCTTTGGGTCCTGTGCCCCTCTGGCCTCTAGGTACTCAACAATTCTTTCTTTCAGAAGTGATTTCATCATTTTCTACACCACTGAGGTCAAACTAACAGGTCTGTAGTTTCCTGCTTCTGTCTTGCTCCCACTTTTGTGAAGGGGAATCACATCTGCCCTCCTCCAGTACTCAGGTACCACCCCATCCTCTCATGATTTGTTAAAAAGTGTGGTCAGTGGTGTTACTAGGTCCTCCCTTAGTTCTTTTAGGATTCTGAGGTGAATCCCATCAGGCCCCATTGCTTTGTCCACCTTGAGTTTTAGGAGTTCTTTCAAGACTCTTTTTTCTGTAAATGGACTGGTGTCAACCCCCTTACCCAGAGTGCTTCTATTGCTTGGTTTAGGTTACTCCTCCTCTTCTTTTTTTGTGAATACTGAGCAAAAGTATTCATTTAGTATCTCTGTCTTTTCACTGTCTCCCTCTGCCCACCTCCTCTCTCCTTTATTAATCTTCACTATCCCTCCCTTAACCTTTCTATGCTCCCTAATGTACCTATAAAAGGTTTTATCCCCCTTACCTGAGTTGGCTATATTTTCCTCAGTTTGGGCCTTTGCTATTCTGACTGCCTTCCCAACTTCTTTCTGCTTTAATTGATACAGTTCCCTGTCCTGCTCCTTCTGTGATTCCTTATACTTTTTGAATGCAGCCTTTTCTCCTTAACCTTCCCTGCCACCTCTTTTGAGAACCATAGTGGTTTTTTATTCTGCTTTGTTTTCTTTATTTGTTTTACACAAAGGCTCGTTGCCTCCATGATGGCAGTTTTGATTTTTCTCCATTGTTCTTCCACCCCTCCTTTCTGGCCATTTGCTAGTGCATTCCTCAGGTATTCACCCATAATGCTAAAGTCAGCCCTTCTAAAGTACAGTATCCTTGTCTTTGCATGACTTGTGTCCATGGCTGTGCTTATTGTGAAGCACACTGTGCAGTGGTCGCTTGTTCCCAGATGTCTACTGACTTCTAAATTTGTGATCCTCTCTCCATTTGAGAGTACCAGGTCTAATATTGCTCCCTCCTGAGTGGGTTCCACCACTAGCTGTCTAAGGCATGCCCCCTGTAGGGCATCGAGAATGACCCTGCTCTTGAATGTGGCTGCAGTACATGTCATCCGGTTAACATCTGGCATATTCAGGTCCCCCATCAACAGTATCTCCCTTTTTTCAGCCAATCTAATAGGACAGATGTGACATTCCACAGATGGAAACAGCTGGGTCTTTTCAGAATGTCCCAGTTCCAACAGCAGTGTATCATAAAATCTTTTGGAGAGATGCAAACTGAGTTCCAGCTGCACAGAACAAACTGCTTTAGGTATTTGCAGGTCACCTCAGTTATTACAGAAGCCTCCAGAATGCAGGATCTGCAGAGAAATCTTATCCAATTTGCTATATTCTGGAACAAGCAGGACTGGGGCATTTACAGAAGAAATAGAAGAAATATATTTTACACCTGGTCAGGGTATATCACTCAACACAAAATGTCTCCCCCAACATTATCAAACAGCCTAGAAGGGGGAGACAGGCCTACAGCTTACCATGCTAGACTGGAGTAACATTTGGGAGGGAATTTTTAGAACACCAGTTGCAAATAATTGTAAGGAATTTCACTGGAAGTTGGTGGGCCATTTCTTTCTCATATCAACCAGAACTAAGCACTATACTAGGGAGGAATTGTGACCGGTATTGGCAATCATCATATTGTAACCACCCCTTTGTCCTTATTATTTCAACAGTGGCCCACATAGCATAGTTTTCACAGTTCCTGCCCTCGGGGGACTTACGTACACTCTGAATTCATGGCAGGCAGCAGACTTATTCCCAATCTCTGGGGTGACACACATTCCAGCAGGCAGCCCCTCCTCCCCCTCCCTCCCTCGGTCTATGAATTTGGATAGATTCTGTCTCTGAGAAAGGGGGTGCCAGCAGAACAGATTGGGCAATATACTTTCAAAATAGCAGCGTAATTTGCACAGTACCTTAGTCCTTTCGACTGCCGCCAAATTTAGGATTCTCTGTTGACAGCTTGATCTCCACCAAGACAACCTCTGGTGATTCTCTGCACACCAAGCACAGCCAGGGGCCCATTGAGATAATTGTAGTCCTGAAACAACACTTAGTGGTAAAGCAAAGAATGGCAGTCACTTGCCTTAAAAGATTTAGTCCCAACCAGAACTTGATGCAAACGGCAACAGTTTATTTTGAAAGCAAAGGCTCAAGCCACAGTTTCTTCTCTCATGAGAGTAACAGGTATTTTTCTACAGTTCATTTGTAATCTATTCTATTATGGCTATTGGCTGTGGCACCACACATGAACAGGGGACCCTAGGGATCAAGCACACTTTCCTGTCAGACCTGTACTGGGCTCTTCTTTCCCCCCTTGAACTCTCAGGAGTCCTTACTGGCAGTCCCAACAATCTCATTTCCCTGCCAGTGGGAATGGGGCATTTCTTCAATTACTTCTATATTCGGGGGGGGGGTTCAGATAGTTTAAAATTTCTAGGGCACAGTCCTTTCACCTCAGGCCATCAGCTCCTGCCGATCCTCGGGCAGAGTTCACACAAGGTGGTGACCAACTTCCTCACGGTATCAGCGGTCCCCAAACAAATAGCAGCCAAACCTTTAGTGGATACAGACAGGTGAACAAGGGCCTGATCTGCCATTGCAGACCCCTCCGGTGCTCTGCTGCCACCTAGGTGTATCAGACCCTCTATGACAGCCACCAAACTTCTCCTCACAGGATTTGGAGACGGATGGTCTCCAGACAACCTTCCTCTTTCCTGCTGCTCCAGATCAGCTCCCCACTGCTGGGCTGGTGGGTACCCTTTCATCAACTGTGGGGCCAGGGGGCAATCTCCCTGCCCTGGCCCCTGGCCTCTCTGGCCCTGACTGGTAGCCCAGCCCCCCCATGGCTTATGCTGAGGCCTCTCTCACTCCTCCTCAAATGATGACCAACTGCCAACTCCCTCTTGAATGGTCTCCCCAGTGCCAGTTTGCGCTGCTCCTTGTAAAGCCCAGGCCCTGCCCTCCAGCCAGCCTGGCATTGAGCGCACCTTCTGATGCCAACAGGGCATCAAACTTAGTAACCTCCCCCCAAACGGCACAGGGGTTACAATATATTCTGGGATTGCCCAGTGTTGACTCCATTTTGGACAACAATAGGACCCAAAATTGGAATCATGACTGGTATGCGAGGCAGCCCAGGATTTGAACACCTGGTCCTCAGCAAACCACTCCCGGGGAAGTGGACTAACCAGCAGAAGGCATTTCTGGGTATTCTGCTTGTGGCTGCTGGTAAGGCTATTACCAAAAAATGACTACATCCTACTTACCCTACTATAACAGACTGGATATCCATTTTTAAGGCTATTTATAGAATGGAAAAAATAGCAGCTGACCTATGCCTTAAAACTGATCAATTTAAAAGGGTCTGGTTGCTCTTTATGCACCTGATAAAGGAGCTGGAGGGTAGGTCTGTCCTGTCTCAGCAGGCAGATGGCTACTGACTGTTCAGGGTGGAAGGGATGCCCAACCACATACACTATAGGTACACTTCACATTTACTAGATTTCAGTATCAACCATTATGTTTGTGTTGTTTATGAGTTCATTTTTTTTTTCTCTCTCTGTTTCTTGAATTTATGGTGGTAAAAGAGTTTGGCTTTTCTTTCTTCAGTGAATTCATTATTACATAGAGTTGCAGAAATGCATTAAGGTATGCATTTGGTTTGTAGAAGGAAATTCACAAGATGCATCTTGGAAGGGCAGGACTAATTTTATTGCTGCCTTGACAGTAAAAAAAATTTAACATGGAAATTATGAATGTATACCCCCGGTAGTGAGGGGTTATGGACATGGATTATTTCTTGGGGCACCATCCTTGATGTACACGTGATAGAGTTTATCTCTTCTTTGCACTGATATGTAGATATGTATTGTCCTTTGGTATGCTGAAATAAAGAAGTTTAAAAAAAATCCATATTGGGCCACCAAATCCAAGTTGTTGTGCTGTAAGTGCTTGATAGATTTTTTTCTTATGAATGTCTCCATCAGCTTCCCAGTATTGATGCCAAGCTCACAGGATTATTATACCCTACTTCTGCCCTGTAGCCTTTATAAGTTTGCCATACACGCACGCGCAGTGAACTTCTTACTGTAAGAGTGGGTTTTGAAGGTTGTGACTCTGTCTGTCAAATGTAGAGTGGTTTGCAAGGGGCGAGATGGTGCCACACCAATCATCAGCCAGGCTGATTGTGACACTGTTTTGCCTTGATGGGCAGAAACCTTGTCTACTTCAAAAGAAAAAGCCAAACCAATCATATGGTGGCTTTTTCCTTTGATCTGCAGGACACTGCTCAGCAAACAGCTGTTGGATGTCCTGATCAGCCTGGCTGACATCACCCACTTTCAGTATGCTTCTGCTTCCCCACTCACTGCCCCACCGGTCCCTTACCTCATTGTGTCCTCTCCAAATTGGGACACTCTTACACTCCCCCCCCACACTTGTCACCCCCCCAATTGTTCCGAAAGTATCCTCATTTAAGTATTTAGGTGTCCTGCTTGATGAAACTTTCAACTTTGAGTAACACATCATCGACACCTGCAAGTCAGTAAACTCCAAACTCGGAATAGCTTACAGGACTAGTCAGATGCTTACCCCCTCAGCTAGACTGGCTATTTCTAGGGGTATCCTACTTCCATCCCTTGCGTATGGTGCTGTCACCTACATAAATGCTTTACAATAGTATCTGTCATTATGCCTCATCTTCCCCATGTTTGAAGCACCATTGCTTGCTATATGCAGACCTTAGATGGCCTTCTCCATCTGCCAGTCAACTCCTTGCCCTTGGTACTCTTCTGGACAACACCATTAGAACTAAGCTACCTACCTTTCTTGCAGGCATGCTGGTGCCTCTGTCCCCCACCTATGGCCTCCACTCTACTGGACTCTCTCTACTACACACCCCTAGGTGCAGAACCCTAAAAGAAACCTCAGTTTTCTCCTGCCTGTCCCCAAAATATTGGAATTCCCTACCTCTTGATGTTCGCTCTGCACCTAGTCATATTGCTTTTAAAAAGATGCATCACACTCACCTCGTCAAACATGCCCTATGTTCCTGTTTTAAACCCCCATAGGGTGCTTGACATCCACTTCCTCAGCTCTCAAAAGGTTTCAATTTTGCTCTGACCCATTGTTACTGTTATGTGTCGCACTTACCATGGATTATGTGTTAAAACCCTATTGCACTATGAGTGTATGCTTATTACGTTTTGTACTATTGTGTATTTTTCTTCCATTGTCTCTGTCATATTAGCAATACTGTTTACGTCACAGAACATCGTGTAGATTTTTCCTTGTATGGTTGCTTACCTCTGAACTATACCTATTATTTGTTTTGTCTGCCAATATTGTATTGTAACCTCCTGGATCGTGTCTGAAAATAGCCATATTTCGTGGCTACGACACCTTATCCGGTAAACAAAACCTAAATAAGCAAAAAATAAATTGTGGGGCTTACTTCCTGCCCCAGAACACTCCCACTGCTAACCACCGC
Source organism: Neoceratodus forsteri (assembly GCA_016271365.2). Taxonomy (NCBI): domain Eukaryota; kingdom Metazoa; phylum Chordata; order Ceratodontiformes; family Ceratodontidae; genus Neoceratodus; species Neoceratodus forsteri. Next base: position 731,398,773 of record CM028132.1, read on the forward strand.
CAGCTGAAGAAGCAAGTGTCTTGCATGCGAGATCCAGAGGGTTGGTACTCTCCCAATACATTTAAAAAAGTTACAGCAGCAAGAACAAGTAGCAACCAAGACAGCTCAGTAAAAACTTTCTGCTTGTGAAGCTGATCTAACAAGCGATAAGCTATCAATGACAAATATGCAGCCACAATGAAACATGAAAACTAATTCTAATGATGCACAAAATATCGCAGCAAAATCAGCTTTGCTGTGTTTGTAAATGATCAATCATTGGAAAAGACCAATGTTTCTGACAGGTCAGTATACATTTTATGTCTAATGTCCAGTGATCCTGAGGTCAGTGACTGTCAAAAGCCTTGCATAAACCTGGGACTCCGCGACCTTGGAGTCTTAATCTTCCACGTGGAAAAAAACCTGCATCAGCTGTTCACACTGCAGTGCAGCCTTTGAGAGATAGGATAGCCACAGATGGGCATGGAAATGCACTGCAGGTCTCTTACCATGAAGGCCAAGTTCCACTGGTTCTACAGCAGAAAAAAAAAGGCTCAGAGGAATGAAAGCTCAACTGTTGCAAGATTATTTTTAAAATGGGAAAACAACTGCAACCCAGCTAATTTTGGAGTTCCTATATTTCTTTTCAAATGGACATCAGCCATGCATGTCTTAAAGTGTCTTTGGAGGCAGTGTAGTGCAGTGGTTTACGGCTCTGAGCTGCAAACCTGGAAATCAGGGTTTGAATCCCACAGCTCCCACTTGCATAGTGTGTGACCCTGAGCAAGTCACAACTTCCTTGTACTCCCAGGTCAAACCTGTAAACAAGCTTTCAGCTTATTTTGTTTTTTTTTATTATTTATTTATTGAAATTTTGGATAACACCTTTGAGAACAAGCTCATTTCATAGGTTCCACATCAGACGAACACTACATATGGGGAAAGTATGAGACAGAGAACAAACAAAACAAGGAATTATACAAGACATTACAAGAGTATATAACTAGAGAAGTTCAATACATGTGGCATTGTACAAGGTATGCCATGGTGCAGATTTGATTAAAACCTGGAATTCAAAGGGTCATATTAGGGGGGTAGGGTCTTGTGAAATGACCCTTTACAGGAAAATGAGAACAGACTCAACCTAATATCTAATAATCAACGAGGTAAGGGATGGCATCAGCCGAGGGGCCTCATCAGAAGTGAGAAGGTATGGGACAAAGCATTTTAAAGTGAGCAAGAGAGCTCAGAAGATATAACGGGGGGAGGGGGGATGAAGGGATGGGGAAAAGCCATAAAGGGGTGAGGGAGAGAGTAGAAGGGATCAAGAGAAAATGTGAAGGAGAATAATTAGCAACTTAGAACAGTTATTTACATGCTGAGAACAGTTATGCATAAGGTCAGGCTAGCATAAGGTTAGAATAAGTGCTGGTCACAAGAAGTAAGGTTATTGGAAGCAGTCACAACTGGCATCAGCAACTAGCTGTTGCTTAAGTTTAACTTTGAAGGAGCCCAAGGTGGATGCTGAAGTGATGTCACGGTGCAGCGAGTTCATTCATAGTGGGGCACAGTAGGCAAAGGACCTTTGTCCCAGAGAAGTGTGACAGCAGGGTATATTAAAAATCTGGCTAGTAGAGCTTCTGATGCAATGACGGTTGATAGTGGGGGTAATAAGCTTTTGCACTCCTGGGGGCATTTTGCCTAAGCTTACTTTTTTGGACAGTAAACATGTTTGGCACATGAGTCTACCTTTGAATTGGAGCCAGTTAGCCTGAGCATACATGTCGCAGGTATGGGACAGATGGGTTGAGCCGGTAAGGAGTCAGCATGCTTTGTTGAGTGCAACTATGATGTGGCGAAGAGTTGTTTCAGTAGCTGATCCATAGATTGGTAAGCCGTAATCAATAAGCAAGACAAGAGAGCTTTGAATGGCCAGGTTAAGAGCCTCTGGGGTCAAACATTGCTTATGCCTATGAAGTAGCCCAAAGCAGGTGTTAATAGCCTTAGTAATGTTGTCAATGTGATATGCATGGGTCATCATACTGTCAATTGTAATCCCTAGATATTTAAAGAGCTGAACTAGCTCCAGGGGAGAGCCCTCTTCGTTGGTGATAGAAAGAGGGTAAGTTCTGTGCCTATTTTGGGAGCTGGAGAACAGCATAGTTTTAGTCTTGCTGTAATTCATAACTAACTTGTGCTTATGGAACCATCTTTCTATGACTACGAAATTACTCTGTATCCTAGATTCAAGAACCTTAGGGTCTGGATCATTGGTAAACAGGGCAGCATCGTCAGCATATAAAAGGATGTGACCCAGATAGGAGTAAGGAAGGTTGTTGAGGAAAATGCTAAATAAAAGAGGGCCCAAGATGGACCCTTGAGGAACTCCAGATAGGACAGGTCTGCTATTGGAGAGGGTGTTACCAATCTTCACCTGCTGTGTACGGTTGTGCAGGTAACTTTCAAACCAGGCTACACTGTCACGAGCTAGGCCAATGGTGGTAAGCTGTTGGTAATCTCTCCTGGTAAAAACAAAGGTAAAGCTGCTGCAACCTATTCAATGAATGAATGAGGGACGCCTTCAGTGAATGCTGCTCCTCTACCATTCATGTTGTCTTCTCAGCCGTGTATATCGGTCAAGCACCTACTGTATGTCATTGTTGAAAAAATGGACAACAGGAATCAACTGCAGTCCGTAGCTCTCAACTGTCCCATTTTACCCCTCAGAAGTGTTTTTGCTGGCCCCCCACAGTGTTTTCCTGAAAGCAGAAGGCCAGAGGAGCACAGATGCATGACCACTGGGCAGTTGTACTCTGAAAATGAGGGATGGCGGATCACGCACTTGTTTGTTTTAAAGTCACTCCTGTGGCAAAACCAAGGTTCCCCCCTGCTCCCGGACCCCTGAATTGCCTAATTGGGGTCCAGATACACAAGGGAGGGACCTGAGGGGCAGCTAAAGTTGTTTTTTTTAAAGCGCTTAAAAGCACATGTAAATAAGCCAGCAGCAGAAGCTGCTGGGAACTGTAATCCTGCTGACCTGTGCCCAATACCAACGGCAAACATTCAGCATTGACAAATGCTTGTTTATTTTCATTTAGAAAATGGGCTACAAAATGTCCGGGGCTCTGACTGGCTGATAGCTCTGCCAAGGTGGGCATCTATCAGACAACAGAGCCTGGGTATTAAAAGTGCCAGCATTAACCAACCTGATCACCAATAACAGTGTGCCCATGGAATTTTCCATTTTTAAATAGTTGTCATTTTTTTCTGTCACTTAGCAAGAGGTATGGTCCCCCCATACTGTCACAATCTGTACCTCTGTGCCATATTTGCTTGGCTCTTTGTGAGAATAAGAATAGTGTTAAAAAAACAAAACACTTGCCCCCCCACAGCATGCAAAGCCTGCCCACAACCACACGGCAATTTCTTAGATTTAGAAGCATACTTTAACCCTGTTCCCAAAATCCCACCTGGCTTGTGGTACCAAATTCAGTTGTTAGAAAAAATGGTAAGACATAAGCAGCGGTTCCTAACAGCAGTGCAGTAGCGCGACCTCACGCTACTTCCCTGCTCATCAGCACTGCACAGAAATAAACCCAAAAAAGAAAAACGTAGAAACAACAGATATTTTTTTTAACAATTTAAGTTTCCTGAACAGCAGACTACCGTGGTCCATCTCAAGAGACACCAGGGTTTGAAAAGGGCGCAAGTGACTCACGCCATAATTAAAACCGATACCTGTACTGAAATCAATGAAGCTCACCAGGCTGCTTTCCCCTGCCCCAAATCTGCGCTCATAAAATCAATCCACTGTATTGCATGTGTGTGGAGTGGGGGGGGGGCAACTAAACAAGCAAAAATCAGGTACAGGACATGCTAATACAAAACAAACTTTACAAAAAAACACAGCTGCACTCTCCAGTGGTGACTGTGTAGGGACTACTTTTCCAGAAAAAGCTAACTTTAAGTGTTTTTATTTATCTTTTACATATATATTTTAATTTTTATGTATTTTTTGAATGTTTCACCTATAGTCCATTTTCTAAGCACAATCATACCCTCCAGGGTGGCGGTATGGGAAATACCGGACCTTCCAGGGACTATAAGGCCCTCTGCCTGCGGCATCGAGCCTCATTATGCCCCTGAGCGGTGGTTTGGTATTGCCCAATACCACCCACCCTGTTGGGTATTATTGCTTGCATTGATACCACACTGGTCACTGTCCTATCATCAGGCACGTACACAGTTCTGACAGATTTACTGAATATAACTGCTGGAGGTATGGATAGTACCATAGCTAGCTCCTTAAAGATTTCTAGGTGCATTCCATCAGGCAAGACTGCCTTCCTTACATTTACCATCTTTAGTCTATTTCAACTTGTTTGAGTGTTGCACATTTCTTGTAGAGTGTCCTTCAGTTCCCCCATCCCCCGAATAACATTTCACAATCCAATTTCACTCCATCTCATCCTTTTCCTCTGTGAATGCTGTTAAAACTAGAAAACTGCTTGTAGAACAATCAATTGCCAGCCCTTTCGAATGTTGATGTTATATACAAGGTGAGTAGTACAACCACACTGCACAAGCTTACAATGCTAATATCTTATAATAAGCTTTGCAAATTTGTTTTATGATGCAGCAAACCAATGCAACATTATGATCTATATGAGAACTCACTGACAAACAGGCGAGAGGTTCAGCCCACTTTGCGTGTGTGTATAGAAATCTTCCTGACTACTTGTGCAAAATATTGATCAGATTTTTATCTATCACCTCAGATTTTAGGTCGGAGAAAGATTTCACACCACACAAGTTAAAAGAACAGTTGGAGAAAATGCTTTTCATTACAATGTACCTTCCAGCTGTAACTCACTACCAGGCACCATAAGAACAACAATGACCTAAATCAGTTCCAACTTGCACTTCTTAGTCGCTTATGTACACCATGCAACTGCTTCCAACAACTGCTAATTGCTGGTCTCAATTTAATGCCTACCGTGTTTTCTTTTGTTTCTGATCATTTATTGTCTTACTGTACCTCCACTTTGTGTATGTTTTTTTCCTATGTTTGTAATTACACTGAATGCAGTTTTGTGTAACTCAACTGCTGCCTGCTACCTGGGACTCTCTTATAAAATAGGTTTAGACATAAATGAGGTTATCCTGTTTTGGCAAATTTTCAATAAATAAATAAGATCTTGTTAATCTTGACTCTTTCTGGATACCACTTAAAGTGGATAGATTCCAAGAAGAAGATTAAGAGTTTTTATATTTGCAGAGGTGAATGTAAGATCCATACATTAAAGCTATGCCGCCCTTCCCAGTGCCTAGTCAAATAGTTTACAATGACCAGGCTCTTTGTTCAGCAATAAACACTTTAAAGGAAAGAGAGAAGACTGAAAAAAGGTTAATTGATTTATAGTGTCTTTGATGTGACATGCTATTGCCCAATTTCATAGAGGACTAGTAATTGTTTTTCCCTTTAAAATCTAGCTTTCAATTAGTAATGTATTTGAACATATTAAATCTAATATCCTAAACAATATAATAAGAAATACAGAAAAGTAATTTGGATGCATAAGATAGTGTCCAAGTAGGAAGTAGCAGGATCTGGCACCTAGAGCACAAGGTTGGTAACCACTAGAGTCAGGTTCAAGTCCCTTCAGAGACACTTTTCTCACTGTATGGCACTGAAATATTCACTTAACCTCAAAGTGCTGCTGCAGTCTGCCTAGCAGTACAAAAAGGAAAAAGAGGAAAACACTAAAAATGAGATAGTGCATCTTTAGTTGGAGATCACTTGGTAAATAAATTCCAAAAAATGGTTGCTGCCTATGTAAAATAAAAGGCAGCATATGAGCATAGGGCACTAATAACTTTGGCAAAACTAAGAATCTTTTTCTTGCTTTTACGTAACTAATTTAATTTTGTAGTTTTAGCTGTAAAATTTTAACAATGAGCAAAAGCAACCATTAAATCTACTTGATGTAATAAACTTGAGCACCTAATACAATACTCTTATCACAGTAATACAAACAGGGTTTGTTTCTTTTTGCTATATTTTTTCTTCCCTCTCCCGGTCGGCTCTTACTCATTGCTGTCCTCCCAGCCCTTCCCCTGAATATCAGACCCCTCCTATGCTCCCCATGGCTTACCCTCCATGGCAGGGTGGTGGGGATCCCCCAACTCAACTCACCAGGTCCAGATCCAACGTCAGGGAGATGTCGTCTCAGGGGGCAACGTCTGCGGAGGACGGCCATTCATGCCACATGAACGGGACCAGATTTCTGCTTTTTCCTGCAGAGGGGAGTGTGCAGTGCCAACAATGGATGAGCTGCATGCATGTCTGCATGCAGCATGCTGGTCAGCTGCTCCTCCTCCATCTCCCATTGTACAGAACCTGGCATGCCAACACCTAGCCTCTGTTAGGTGTCAGGCAAGTGCCAGTCTCTGTTCCCCACCCTCCCCAGGAGAGGAGAGCTGTTCTCCAGATGCTCGATCCTCTCCCTCCCCAGCCATCCCCGACAACCCGCTCGCACTGCGAACATGGGTTGCCGGCATGGCAGGAGGTAAGGCTTTGCTGCCTCAGCCCTCCACACCACTGGGCTGGCTACAAATAGTTTTTTTCATACAGTCAGTAGTTCCTGTTTACAATAAAACATTTGGCACAACACATACTAATACAATACTCCACTGCCCCCCCCCCCAAAATGTAAATAATATTTAACACTCTTAACTCTGTAAATAGTTTGAATCCCAGTACTATTCCTTATGGGCACTATACACTAACTGGGACCAGGTACACTTGAGAGTCACATACCCAACCTGAGCAGCTCCACACCTGCAGACAAGCACGCACCAGCTGACATTCACAATCACTGACTGCCTCTCCACAGCCCCACTCCCAACATACAGGATTGCAGGGGGCAGATGGGTGCAGAGCAGAGGACACAGGTGGGCATCTAATCAGATGCTCATCCTGGGTCCCATAGTGGACACCCTGTTCTGCACAAGCAGGGAATTCTGGGCAAGCACAAGTTCTAGGATTCTGGAAGTATGGGCAAGTGCCCAAAGGGTTGTCCCCAGTCATGCCATGCAGCTAGGATGGCTTGGGCATCATGGTGAGGGGATTTCCTGTCCTGCCAGAGCTGGCAGGTGTCACTGGTGGGGGTGCACATTGGTTATGGCAGGGTTCTCCCCACATATCTCATGCCACCCATGCTGGGCACTCCATGCCTTCATGAATGGCATGGAGTGCGGGCATGCCCCAGACACTCCCCCCTGGACTGCCCACGGTGTGTGGCTGTGCAGACAGCTGGGGATAGAGTGGGCAAGGGGCTCACATACCTGTGATGATTCTGCTGGGACCCACTAGACCCCTGCTGCATGGCATTCCAACTTAGGGATGCCTACGTGTCTTTGCATAGGCAACCTGCACCGTAGTGCATAGACCCCAATATTTGTATTACAGTGCATGCCTGTTATAACAGATGCATCAGTGCACACAACCTTTGTTCATTATTTTTTTATTTATTTGTTTAAACATTTGGTAACTGGGAAAGGCACACTGAGCCAAGGCTCAATTCCCTGTGTGACCCAGGGGAAGGGGAAAGATGAATTACCAAATCATAAACAACATACAATAATCTACAATACAGCATGGTTTTATAAACAGCAGGTAGAAGAGTAGTTACAGAGCAATAACTTTAAGCACATGGTAGGTTACATTTCAGAGACATAAGTGCTGAGGTTGACCAATGTAGCAGTATGGCATCAAGGGCTGCTTCATAAGTGCTTTAGAGATAGAGGTCTGGGGGGGAATTGGAATGGTTCAGTTATGACAGAAACGAGGGGAAGAAGGAGGTGCAGTTGTTGCTTGAAGGCAAGATGGGAGGAGGAGTTCCTGATGAAAGAGGAGAGTTTGTTCCATAGACTGGGTAGCCGATAAGAGAAAGTGGCTTTGCCAGCCGAGGAGGATGGACGGGGCAGAGTGAAATATCTTCCATTTCTATGCCTCAGTTCATAAGGGGACAGAGAGTCCAGGGAGAGAGTTTCCACTAGGTAGGAGGGAAGCATATTAAACCAAAATTTGACAATAAGATTGAGGGAGTGTATATAACATCTGTGGGACAGCTGGGTGAGTCCAAGAAGGGAGTAAAGATTACAGTGGTGCATATAAAGGGGGGAATTAGTTGCGAAATGGCAGAAAGAGTTAAGTAGGGTATCTAGCCTGGACAGGGTGGTTGCGGGGGCAGAGCAGTAGACCACATCTGCATAATCAAAGATGGGGAGGACCATTTTAGACAAGATTTCAAGTCAGGCAGGTAGCAGGAGAGAGTCAGTGTCCCCTATATCCAGAGGAGGTGCAGCTTTTAGGGTATGTGTTAGGTGTGTCTGTGTGTGTCAGCAGGGGCTCAGGGCAACCCCATGCTGTGCCTGCTGCATACTCTGGTTGTCCAGGACAGAGACCACAGTCCTGATCGCTAACTGGAAAATTGTAATGGTTGCCACTACACTTTCCTTTGGATTCAAAAAAAGAAGACCCACCGGCAGATCTCCAGAGTCACTCCGTGGAACTATGAATTAATGTTAACTTAATCCACGGGCATGCAGAGCAACTCTAGCAATTGAAAATGCAATGCTCATTTTACAGAACCATGTTATAAAGTTATTTAATGTCAGAGAGTTTTTTAAGGAAGTTTTTTGCAGAAGGTAAGAAGACGATAATAACTCTAGGGGCTGGATGTTGAGGTTCTAGGAAAGTAAGAGCAAAGGCAATTGTACTGTAAGGGTTTTATTGAAATATAAAATCATTCCTTTTAGCGTAATTAATTAATAAAAGATTATGCAGCTTGTAGGGAATTATTTAGTAAGAAATTTAATCTTTGCAGATCCACAACTTAAATTCTACATTTGTCAAATCGCTTCACCAGCTCTGTTACCCCCCCCCAAAAAAAAGCACTACAAATGCGTATGAAAGCTTAAAAGATTCTATTATAAGGAATGTTTCTGTCCATTATAACCAGAGAAAAATACACTGGATTCGATATATTTGGTTTAGGAAATCAGGTTTTGTCCACTACAACCGATTGTCCTTTTTAACAGTGTCTATTTTAAGTGGAGTGTAGTGTGTCTCAAACCAGTCACTAATTCTTCTACACTGTGTAATAAATATGACTTATGAAGCCTAAACTACTTACGTTCTCTTCTCTTGTAATGTATGCAATTTATGTTTGATTCTGTGACCTGTAAATGTTATGATTTAATCAAATGTAATATGTTTCTTTTTGCACCCGTGTAATCCAGGTTGTGTAATTAACCAATGATAGATACTGTGCTCTCCTTACTGACAATGGACTTGTGCACTTTTTACCCACTGAATGCACACACTATGAATGTAATGTGCAATATCTCCTACTGTTTTTACACTGCATGTAATTAGAACTATGGGTCACCCCTGAAAAAGAGACATGCTGTCTCAGTGGCCACCCGGTTATCAGAATTCAATAAATAAAGAAATACTTCTTCAATTTCATAAGATATACTTGCAAACATGGTCTGCACATGTAATCAGGTTTTATTTGCACTGATATGCACCACATATTTATTAAAATACTACTACTACTAATTTTCAGTTTGTAAATATAAGCAGTTCCCTCTACATTACTCCAAAAGCTTTACATTACCTTTTATTGGGCCAGACATGACTCTTATAATCATATTGATTATTTCTTAGCTAATATGCAGGCAATCTCAGGTATTGAATGCAATGATATAGGGACCATGGCTATTTTCGATCATGCTCCTATCTCCTGCCTCTTTACAGATGTAGGGGCGTATCATAAATCCCCAAGATAGAGATTAGATCCACTTTTGGCTGCTAATACTAAATTTCAAGAATGGACCTGACAAAAAGCAGAACAATATTATTCCCTTAATGTTACTCCTGAGTTTTCTACCTCCACTGCATGGGAAGCCTTTAAAGCTTTCTTCAGAGGAAGGATAATCGCTTATGTGGCGGCACAACGGAAAGACAGATATAAACTTAGAAATAAACTAGAAACAGAAATACAAACCATGGAAAAAGATTATAAAATTGGGGTAAATAAACAGAAGAACTTAAAGCAAAAATCAGGGGAAAGAAATATGAACGTTTAATATTTGATGTTACTATGATATGATTTATATGTATTACTGATTTATATTTGATGTTGTGGTTTTAATATGTTCAGCGTCTTGGTATGTTGAAAGGCACTATACAAATAAAATTATTATTATTATTAACTAAACAAACTATTATATAGTAAGGTTGAATGGCTCATATACATAACCAAACATCTCTACTGGGAATCAGGAGATAAATGCAAGAAATAGTTAGTGCATAGGCTAAGAAAACAAAAAGCTGAATCCCATATATCTGCCCTAAGAGACAAGTTTGGTAAAACACAGACAAGCACAAAAGCCATTAATGAGATTATACAAGCTTACTACAAAAGTTTGTATTCATCTACTCAGACTTTTCAGGAAAATGATCTTAAAAACTTTTTGAATAAATTTAAATTACCACAACTTACTCTAAAACAAGCTGTAATTCTAGATGCACAAACTTCAGATATTGAAATACTGACAGCTCTTAAACAGTTAAATAAAGGAAAGGCACCAGGAAAGCATGGATTCTCCTCCAGATTTTTATACACCCATTCTTCCAATTATAGCACCACATCTTCATAATATGTTTAATGAATCATTAGCTAATAAATCACTCCCCCCCCCCCCCACACTCAGAAATGCTTTAATTATCGTATTATCAAAGCAGCACCAGTATCCATTTCTCAAGGGAGGAAATAGAAGTAGCCATTAAGAATCTGAAGCCTAATACATCTCCGGGCCCAGATAATATTACTGCTAGAATTCTAAAAGAGATGTCCTCTGTCCTGTCACTACTGTTGGCAATCCTCTTCTATCAATTGATGGAAAATGGGGAATTGCCCAGAGACTGGAAAACAGCCATAGTTACTCCTATTTTCAAGAAGGGGAAACAAAGGAGTAGTGCATAATTATAAACCAATTAGTCTTACTTCACTGTGTGGCAAAATCATGGAACATTTAATCAAGGATAGACTGGAATCTGAAAACATCACTAAGCAAATAACAGACTATAATTAATGGTTATTTTTTTTTGTCTATGGGAAAACTGTAGCATAATTTGTCATAATAAAGGAGTGTTTATTATGGCAGACATTCACCAGGTTTCCCTTGCTCTGCGCATGCCCAGCCACAACCATCGCTCTTCCGCATCCCCACAGACCAGACCAGACCGCCACTCTGACTCGACAGTAAGTGAAACCTTTAAAAAAAAGAATCAAATGGCTGCACAAAGTATTTTGTACTGCATCCTAGCAACCAAAAAAACCCAAGCCTTTTTTCTAGCAGCCGCGTCTGACCACTGACCCTGCTGAAACCTGGTCAGACGGCAGCTGTACAGAGATGTCTTCCATTTATTTTATATAATTGCTATGGTGGAAAAAAACAAAACCCAACAATTATATTAAATACAATATGGGATGGTGTGTAAACTCAAATTTTATACATCCCCTTTTGTTGAATGCCAAGATAAACCCCTTAAGCTTTGCTCTCGGGTTTATGTGGCTTCCAACACCTCGGTGGTCGGGTGTGTAAAATTCTCATTACACACACCACCACATACTTTATTCTATATATAATCAACATTGATTCAAGGCTGGCTTCTCGTGTATGACATATGTTGTCTCTTTTTATAATAAAATAAGCACGAGTCTGGATAAGAACCTACCCATTGATGTTATCCTTTCAGATATGGCTAAAGCCTTTAATAAGGTTCCCCACTACTAGTTACTATCCAAACTATTAAGTATGGATATTAATAATAATATAATTAAATGGCTCAATAACTGGTTGCTAGCCCGTACTCAGTAAGTACATATAAATGGGGCACTATCCAAACCCGGTGCAGTTACCAGTGGCATCCCCCAGAGATTGGTCCTTGGACCAATGCAGTTTAATTTATTTATATCTGATATCAACTTGAACATTACCAACTCCCTCACCAAATTTGCAGATGACACCAAATTGGGGGGGGCGGAGTAAGTACTTACCAAAAATACATCACTGTGGCCGAGGACCTGAAGAAAATAGAAACATGGGCTAAGAATAACAAAATGACATTTAATTCAAACAAATGTGTGGTGCTCCACTTTGGGAGGAATAACTCCAAATACCCATATATCATGAACAACACTCCCCTGACCATCGTATAAAAAGAATGAGACCTTGGTATACTGGTAAATAATAAACTATCAGCTAAAGACCATTGTAAAAAAAATCACCCTGTCTGCAAACCAGCTGCTGAACTGTGTCAAACATTCATTCACAACTAGGAATGAACATTGTATTCTACCATTACACAGATCATACACACAACCACACCTTGACATGGGTTCAGCTTTTTGGAGTCCATGCTTGAGACAGGATGTTGAATTTTTGGAAAAAGTGCAGCTAAGAACCACATAATTAATTCAAAGGTTGAAAACCTAAATTATAAAGAAAGACTAGCACAAACAGGACTGGTCAATTTAGAAGAAAAAGAGGTGACTTACTAGAACTATACAAGTATCTAAATAATACTAAACTAAAATTAGAATGTGGTTTAACTTTAACAATTGCTTACCAAATTTGAGAAGCCATAAAGACAACTTTTGGGTCCCAAAGCCAATACCACCAAACACGACAACTATTATACAGTACGAGTAGTAAAGGCTTGGAATAGTTTACCACAACATGTTGTGGATGCCACTACATTTAATATTTTCAAAACAAGATTGGATTCATTCCTTGGATGGACATGAACTGAAAACTAATATGCCCATGATGTTGTGGGAGACATTCTACATGGGCGCAAGCCTACTTATGTGTCATTAAACTGAGTAAACCGAGTAAAAGGTAAAAATCATTAAAACTGTGCAAATTACCATCCAATTTCCTTAATAAATACTAACGCTAAATATTAGCTAAAATTCTGGCCATAAGGTTAGAGAAATTCTTACCTAATCTGCTACATAAATCCCAAGTCAGTTTTGTTAAAGGTCACTTAGGAGCTAGTAATGTTAGAATGCTTATTCATTTAATTCAGTACTCTCACATATCCAAGCAAAACTCAGTAGCTGTATTGATCAACTTTGAGAAAGCTTTTGATACTGTTGAATGGGCATACCTTTTGCAAGTCTTAAAGTTTTTTAATTTTGGTCCCACTTTCCTTTCTTGAATAGAAGTTTTATACAGTGGCCTATAGCTTCTATTATGACTAATTGAGTAATCTCTCCCTCATTCTCTCTTGAGAGGGGAACCTGTCAATGTTGCCCCTTATCCCCGTTTCTTTTTTTGTTTGCTATGGAGCCTCTTTTACAAAACATTAGAGTTGAACATCATATCCAAGACATAAAAACAGGACACATATAATACAACACAATACTATACGTTGACCTACGCAGACAATTTATTGGTAATTTAATCAAACCCCATGAGATACTTGCCGCATCTATTAGATGTTCTAAATTCTTTTGCAATTTGTTCTGGTTTAAGGGTTAATATCTCTAAGACAGAAGTTATGCCTCTGAGTCTGTACTGTGACAAATGTCCCTTTATTCAAGCAGGGTTGAAGTGGAGCAATACCAATATTACATATTTGGGTATTGTTATTACAATTAATCTAGCTAATATTCCCAGACTGAATCTTGCACCTATTTTAGCAGAAATTAAACAAGACTGTCTTTGATGATCTAAATTACATCTTTCATTTGAAGGTAAAATTTCAGTACTCAAAATGATAGCTATGCCAAAATTAGCATGCCTACTGTCTTATTTATCATTATTAATTACTAAATCATTTTTCCTGCGTTTTGATAAAATAATTTCTAAATTTATATGGGACTCCAGAAAAACAGGTATTAGTAAACGGAAACTACAAAATCACTGGAAAAAGGGTGGCTGAAGTTTGCCCAGGGCAGAAGGTTATTATTGGGCATATCTAACTAAACAGGCATTACAATGGCTTTTTTTGGATCCAATCTATCCCCACCCCAACCCCGTGGGTGGAATTTGAAAAAGATCTTGTCAAAAACTTTCATCCAGCTAATTTTATTTTTAACTCACCCCTGCATAAAGTCATTTCAAAACTATTATGGTAACCAAAAGGGCATGGACCTTTAGTTTTACTCACTGCACAGAGCAACACACAGCTCCTGCCCCTATTGAGTTTATGCCATTATGGGATAATAATAACATCAAAGTGGATGGTTCTCCCCTTTTTTGGTCCCCATGGATTAAAAAAAATGTTGGGTGGCTAAAAATTTAGTGAACCCAGCAACTGGAATGTTTAAATCCTTTGATCAGTTAAAGCAAGAATATTCTCTTTCAAGGACTGACTTTTGGTGTTATTTACAAATAAGAAATGCCCTTTCTCCCTTTTTTGACTCTCATATGAGACTTCTAGATTGTCCTAGCAAACCGCTTCTAAATACATGGTCATAGTTACATAGTAGTTGAAGGTAGATAAGGACCGTTAGGCCCACCTAGTCTGCCCATATTCCCTGCATGCATCAGCGGCCGCTGACCCTAGTTGGTCTTTGGCTTTTGCCTCTCTTCCCTACATCTAGGGTTCCTTTATGTCTATCCCATGCATGTTTGAATCCCCCCACTGTGCCAGCACCCACCACTTCCTGGCTAGGCTATTCTAAGCATCTACCACCCTTTCTGTGAAGAACAGCTTCCTCACATTCTCCCTCATTCTGCCCCCCTCCAATCTCATATCGTGCCCCTTCATCCTCGTGCAACTCTTGTACTGAAAGATGTCACCCACCCACCTGCACTTTGTTCAAACCTTTGACATACTTGAAGTTCTCTATCATATCCCCCCATTCCCTCCTCTCTTGCAGTGTATTCATATTGAGGTACTTTATTCTGTCCTCAAATGTTTTCTGATGCAAGCCCTGCACCATCTTGGTCACCCTTCTCTGGACCACCTCCACCCTGTCTATGTCCTTGCAAAGATGCATCCTCCAGAACTAGACACCATATTCTAGGTGAGGCCTCCCCAGCATTTTGTACAATGGCATCACCACTTCCCTTCTTCTGCTAGTGATACCCCATCCTATGCACCACAACATCCCACTAGCCCTCCTTACAGCCTTGTTACATTGCTTGGCCACCTTTAGGTCATCTGAGATGATTATCCCTAAATCCCTTTCTTCCGTGGTGACTGTCAGCACCCCCCCATTCGGTAGCTATCCATAGGGTTCCTTCACCAAAGGTGCATGAATTTGCACTTCTTTGCATTAAATTTTAATTGCCACAATTTGGAACATTTTTCTAGCTTCCCCAGATTCCTCCTCATTGTTTTGACCCCGTCTGGAGTGTCTACTCTGTTATAAACTGACCGGTCTGACCAGCACCCCCAGCAGTATGCACACATGCCACCTCTGTTCCTCCTTGATCTTACTCACCTTTGATGAGTGCATGCGCTACCACACCTGTATACTGGCAAACAAATCATTACTTGGGCTCTTCCCCCCCTCCAGGGTTGCAGCATTCCTAAAATTGGCCTCCCACTTGGTCGCCACCTGAAGTGCAACCAAAGCCACCTTCCAGGTCCCAAGAACCAGGACCTCTCTCGCCCAAAGATCATTCCACCACAGAGCCCCCTCTTGGTACAACTCCCTCCCCACTCATATCATAAACACCCCCAAAATTGGCCCCTTCAAAATTGCCCTCCAAAACCACCTCACTGCCACTTGGAGCTGTAAATGTCCCTGACTGACCCATACCTAGATCTCCGCCTGATCCAATTTACAGACAACGTCCTTCTGGACTGCCTTCTCCCCCCAGCAACCACCCCTCCCCCCAGGTATCACTCCCTAGAACCCCTAGCAGTACCTTATTATTTATATACTAGACTAATTGTAACTAATTGAAGTCTTTGTACACCTTTGTATTACTGGAATTGCTTTGTGTGTTCTTTTATTGTATCTCACCTGTAACATTCTCCATTGTTGTATCAATCAATCAATCAAACAAATTCTTTATTTATCCAGGCGAACACCATTGAGCAAGCTCATTTACAAGGTGGACCTGCATTACACAAGTCAAGTAACAATGCATTTATATACAGACAAATAGACGGTAGATGCAAGAGTTCAACAGCACAGGTAGGCCTGCAATAGACAGGATAAGTAAAAATACATTTGGGTTCAGGTAAAAGACAGTCAGTAAGGGTATACATAACAATAGGGTAGCAAGTCAGTAAAAATTTATACCAGATACAACAACATACATGGTTTAGTATTCCTGTAAGATAAAGGCATTATAGTCCAGTGAAGAGATTAGTTGAAGTGGATGCTACAAGTGAAGAGACATACATAGTCAGTTTAAAAAGACCCAGGCATATTAAGGGGGAAACATGTGTCGGGAGAGTGGGTATTCCACCAACAATTGTTGTCTACCCTCCCTGCGATGACGTGCCTTTGTAAATTAATCTTTGACTCAAAGGTTGTAAATCCAAATTATGAAATAAATAAATAAATCTTGGTATTGTCTGCAAATAGGCAAATCTTCCCCTCCAGCCCTTCAGCAATGTCACTGATAAAGATGTTAAAAAGGACTGGCCCCAGGATTGATCCTTGAGGCACCCCACTGGTCACCCTCCTTTCTTCAGATTTGATCCCATTTACTACCACCCTCTGCTTCCTATCCCCCAACCAGTTTCTTACCCAGTTTTCCACTTTGTGGCCCACCCCCAGGCTACCTAGCTTGTTCACCAGTTTTCTGTGTGGTACAGTGTCGAAGGCCTTGCTGAACTCAAGGTAAGCGACATCCACCACTCCCCCCATATCACCTCCTTTGTCACCCAGTCAAAAAAGTCAATCAGATTTGTCTGACATGACCTTCCTGCTGTGAATCCATGCTGCCTTGGATCCTGTGCTCCCATGGTTTCCAAGTGTTCCACAATCCTTTCTTTAAGCAGCACCTCCATAATCGTACCCACTATTGAGGGTGGGCTGACTGGCCTATAGTTTCTGACCTCCTCTCTGCTGCCACTCTTGTGAAGAGGTACTACATTTGACCCTTTCCAGTCCTCTGGAACCACCCCTGTATTGAGCAACTCACTAAACATGGCCACAGGCAGTGCTACTAGCACCTTCCGTAATTCCTTTAATATCCTGGGGTGTATATAATCTGGTCCCATTGCTTTGTCCACCCTCAGTTTTGTGAATTCCACCAGGACTCTCTCTTTTGTAAAAGGACCAGTGTTTACCTCTCTGCCCCCATTGTTTCTGCTGCCTAGTTGTGGTCCCTGTCCCTCCCCCTCTGCCATGAATAACAAACAGAAGTATTCATTCACTACTGATGCTTTTTCTAGGTCACCCTCCACACACACCCCCCTTCCTCTCCTTTGAGCCTTACAATCCCTCCCATGGCCTTCCTTCTATCACTAATATCTATAAAATGTCCTGTCCCCCATCCCATACCATCTAAGCTAATCTCTCCTCTGTTTGCGCCTTTGCATTCCTAACAGCTTTCCCTGCCTCCATTTGTCTTTCTGTGTACACTGCCCTATCCTCATCCTTCTGAGTCTCCTTGAATTTTCTGAAAGCCCCCTTTCTCCCCCCCCCAGTTTCTCTGCCACCTCCTTTGTGAACCATAGTGGTTTGTTCCTTCTTTTTCCCTTGTTATTCAGCCTAATCAACAAGATCCAGGAGGGCAGCATCTTTCAAAAAAAGAGATGTACAAGAACAAGGGGGTCACAATATGAGGTGGGGGAGACTCAGTGGTGATATGAGGAAGTATTTTTTCACAGAAAGGGTGGTGGATGCATGGAATAGCCTCCCAGCGGAGGTCGTAGAGGCTAAAATGATTGGTGAGTTCAAGACTACATGAAATAGACAGAAGGCAACCCTAGTGATAGGAAAGAGAGGGTAAGCTGCTGATCATCTAGGATCTGGAGTTTAAGCAGGTAGGGAAATGGGAAGACTAGGTGGGCCAGGCAGTCCTTATCTGCCATTAAAATCTTTGTTTCTATGTTTCTATAATGCACTGCTTTGTCACCTCCACTATGATCCCTTTCAGGTGTGCAAACAATCAAAAAAAATGAAGACTCTCAACCCTTATATGCTTTTCTTATTGGCTGTAATAATTTATTCCATACAGCGAAAAATATTCAAATCACAATTGAGTCATCATATTGACAATTCAAATATACATATATCTTTAAAGTATGCACTTTAAACCATAAATATAATTTCCTGGGTCAAACCATAAATATAATTTCCTGGGTAAATGTTTTCAGGACCATCCTGTCCCTTCTTCAGACCCTGTTAGTGGTTTTCCCTATGTACCCTGTTTTAGAAAAAAATATATAAAAATGTCAGTAACCCAAAAAGTTAAAGCTAATCAATTAATTGAGTGGTTCTAAATATATTAGGGGGAGCACACCTGTTTTTTTCTCTTTCAAAAATTATTTTCCAAAATTGTTCCTTATTCTCAGGCTTCTGGAATTACATCTAAAAAGATTTATATATTTATTTATTTGACATTGTTGCTTCAGTGTAACAACACCAAGATTTAGAGTAAGAGAGAGCTTTTTATGCAGATAAATCTTGCAGGGGTTTCACCTCTTATTTAAAAAAATTGAAAACCTGCACAATGTCAAATAAATAAATATGTAAACCGTTTTAGATGTAATTCCAGAAGCCAGAGAATAAGGAGCAATTTTGGAAAATAATTTTTGAAAGAGAAAAATAACAGGTGTGCTCCCCCTGTATTTATATATATTTAGGACCACTCAATAATTGATTAGCTTTAACCTTTTGGGTTACTGAAATTTTTATATATTTTTTTCTAGAACAGGGCACATAGGGAAAACCACTACCAGGGTCTGAAGAAGGGACAGGATGGTCCTGAAAACGTTTACCCAGGAAATTATGTTTATGGTTTAACCCAGGAAATTGTATTTATGGTTTAAAGTGCCTACTTTAAAGATATATGTATATTTGAATTGTCAATATGGTGACTCAATTGTAATTTGAATATTTTTCGCTGTATGGAATGAATTATTACAGCCAATAAAAAAAGCATATAAGGGTTGAGAGTCTTTATTTTTTTTGATTGTCTGTATGACTATCATTTCCACAAGTTAAAGACACTCCCCTAAATATATTAGATTTTAGAGGGTTCTTGTTCAATACTCTAACAAGGATAATAAAAAGGAGCATAGGTGAGAACTAGATACTTCAAGAAAACTCTTTCAGGTGTGCCCACTGCTCCTCAACCCCTGCCCCTGGATCCCTTCTTGCCAGGGCTTCTTTGATCCCTTTACCCATCCTAGCAAAGTCTGCCCTCCTGAAATCCAGGACCTTTGTCTTTGTGTGGCTCTCCTGCCACACTGTAGTGTTGTTGAACCACATTGTATGGTGCTCACTGGACCCTAGGTGCCCATCCACCCTGACTTCCTTGATCCTGTCTCTACTGGTCAGCACAAGGTCTAAAATCGCCTTATCCCTGGTGGGCTCCTGAACCAACTGCCTGAGGCCTGCCCCCTGCAAGGATTCTATGATGTCTCAGCTCCTGGCTGAGGTAGCTGCCAGGCTTGTGCAGTCCACGTCTGGCATGTTAATATTACCCAGCCACAGTACTTCCCCCTTTGCCGCCATCTCATGTATTTCCTCCACTATTGCCCTGTCTTCCTCCTCCCTCTGTGCCAGAGGCCAGTAGATCACTCCTGTGTGATTTACTGTGCCATTTCCTGGTTCAAGTGTAATCCACAGTGCATCAGCCTTCCCATCTACCCTGCACCATCATTGCTTTAATACTGTCTCTGACACAGAGGCCCCCCCCTTTCCCTCCCTATCCCTCCTGTGTAGAGTGTAGACTGATACATTTACCTCCCAGTCATGGCTTCCAGTGTACCATATCTCTGTAATTGCCACTGTGTCCAGTTCCATCTCTGCCATTAAGGCTGCCAGGTCTGACATTTTGTTTCCCAGACTGCAGGCATTTCTATACATGGCTGTCCATGTGTCGCAGCCTATGCCCCTGGTATTTCTACCTTTGTCTTTCTGCTCTCTCTCTCTCTCTCTCTTTACACCCCTGGTATTTTTCTCGTGTTGCCTCCCTTCCTCAGCTTTATCTCTTGTGACAAGCTCAGGAATATCTGCATGTTTCACAGCCTGACTCCCTTGTATGTCTACATTTGCCCCCATGCTCCACCTTTCCAACTCTGGTTTCTTTCTTTTGCTGCCTCCCTTCCTCTGCCCTCTCCATTGTAATGAGTGCAGGACTATTTACCAACAACATTTTCTCCTGATCCACCCTGCTAGCTACTCTGACCTGTGAGGGGGTGCTGCCTAAGTCTACCTGCTCCTGCCTGCCCCTTCCCCTTGGCAAGTTTAAATGTTTGACAAGGAAGCATCCAAATCTTTCATTGAGGACCATAGTCCTCTCCTTGGACAGATGTAGGCCGTCCCCCCTGTACAGGCCCCCATCCCTCCAGGTGGGTCCCTAGTCCCTAATGAAGTCAAAACCATTATCTCCATACCAGCCCCTCAGCCATGTGTTGAACTTGCTGATGTGGAGATTTTGAACCTTTCCCCAGCTGTGGACTGGCAGCACCTCTGAGAATGTTACGGAGCCTGCTACCCCTCCAAGGTGCCTACCCAACTCCCTGAAGTCCTCTTGCACTTCCTCTATGCCCACCTCCTCCCTTGCAAGGTCATTTGTCCCTAGATTGACCATGACCTCCAGTTCCCCCACCTTGCTATTACTGTAACAATCATATGGATTCACCCCACCCCAAGCTGTGCCTCCTGGAAGGCACTTGACTTCACTCTCCTCCCCGCTACCTGTACCCAGATCCATTCCCTGGATAGTTGAGTCCCCTACCAGGAGTAGCTTCCTCTTCCTCTGGGGTCCTCTACCTGCCACCCATTGGTCTCCTTCCTGGAGACCCCGCTCATCCTCCCTGGTCTCAACCTCAGGTTCTCTTGTGGGGCTTGCTCGCTCCTCCAAGACAGTAAAGGAATTCCTAAGTTGGACCAGATGGGAGATGTGGCTCTGGCCCCCCTCCCACAACCTCTCTGAGTCTGCCACAATCCAGCCAGCCCTCTGCCTGGGCATCTGCTGCAGCAGTGTCTGTGGGTGTGGTGTCCCCTGAGTGGGAGCAAAGGCCTCCAGTACATCTGCCAGCTCGGCATGGAGACTGGTAACCTCTGCCCTCAACTCTGAGAGGTGCCTGCATATGGTGCAGTATCACAGTACACAGAATGTCCTCTGGAAGACTGCAGCCCCACATCCACTGCACTGCACCACTCCCTGCATCCTGTTCTACTGCTCCTCCTGTTACCCCTTCTTCCACCCAATCTAAACCCTCCTGTTGCTATAATAGATTTTTTTTTGTTATGTTCCTGTTTCCAGACAGAAACTTGTAACGTGCTAAGTCACAACCCGGCCTATAAATGGTGATGAGCCTGGGATGGGTGGGATGGGGAAGGGTGTATGCAGTCTGGAGCCTCCCTTCAGAAAACAATCAGCTCAGGAACACCTTCCCCTTCACCCTCTGGTTCTCCCATTCAGCTCCTTCCACAAGAGACACTGCAGGCTTCAGCAGTCCAGCTCTCCTATTCCCCACTCTAATGGCATCTGTATTGTGTCTTGCTGGGTTCCTTTTATTTAAATCTCTTCTGTGAAGATTGAACTCTGGTGCCTCTCTGTTTCCTCTCCCCTGATTGGTTACAATTATTCTCACATCAAAGATAGAGAGAAACCTTCAACGGTCACAGACGGAAGGAAAAACCCTGATCAGTGAGTACCTTATTTACCAGAGAATGCAAAACACCCACAAAACAGCAACGCAAAGTAAAAATACCACAGTTATTTGAAACAAACTATGCCCATATTACTAAAGAATGTACAACACCTTCCAACACAGCAGTGTAAAGTAACACGCAAAGCCTGTAATGCCTTTAGAATTATAGCACACACACATACACACTGCAGGACTGGAAACCAGCTAAAATACACACCCACTATCACAGTTGCTCAGCCACCTATAGAAGATTAAGAAAAAACAAAAATATATAGTATAGAAGATGCAGATACACAAAAACCTGTCCTGTTCATGCTCCTTTATCCCTTGTCCAATCGCATTTCCCAAAGTTTGTAGCTCAAAACTCAGTCACACAAAGGACTAGCCTGTGCTGCCCCCAGTGTGCTTCTCCTCAGGATGGTATGTTCTGAAATGCTCCTCTGAGACTCTGATCCCCCCCCCCAGAAGCTTGGTGCCTCATTTCATGGTCCAGCTCTCCTACTTCCAGCTCCAACAGCTTCATCGAAGTCTAAGGAGATAAGGAGGTTCGATCTATAGCAATTTACTTTCTTCCAATCCTGATGACTTTGTGGCACTATGCAGGGAAAGGGAACAGGAATTTAATATTCCTATTACTCCCCAGGAATGGTCCATGGCATGTATTAGTGCATATACAGCCAGTAGAGATATGAAGAGTCAAATCATCCAGAAATGTGTTTTTCAGTAGATGGTATCAAATTCCTAAAGTATTATACGACAGAAATCTTCCATCAAATTCACTATATTGGCATTACCCACATTTGGAGGGTAATTTAACTCATATCTTATGGTCCTGTCATAAATTAAATCATTTCTGGGACACAGTGTTCACTACCTGCTCTCAGATGTTTTCATGCCCAATCCCTTACTCCTCTAAAGTAGCTCTGTTAGGTATTTTACCAAAGAACCACAAGCTCTGCCATTATTATCAAGACTGGGTCTGAACTGTTCTGACTGAGGCAAAAATGCTCATTCTTCTGAACCAGAGATCTTCAACTGTGCCCTTCTTTGATGCTTGGAAAAGTGCACTCCATGTGTTAGCTATGAATGATCACTTGTCTATATTGCACTGGATAAGCTTGAGTTTATTATCTGAAATGGGAGATGTTTTTTTATCTTCACATCTGTGTCAGGTAAATTCTTACATTTTCATTTTGACAACATGAATTGTTTAAAATGTGATGTTTCTTTTTGCCTTAGGCTGTTAAGTTTCCTTCAACATGAGCTGTAGCAGACAAAGATACTATTGATATGTAAGTCTTAATCTATTCATCTTATACTTTTCATTGTGACAATGTTTTTGCTTGCAATTTAAATTTCAGATGTTTTTTCTTTGTTGAGTTTGAGTCAATGCTAATAGATACACTAGTCTATTTTTAGAATTTTTGATCCAGATCTTTATAGCTTGAACTGCACAGAGTTATTATTTTTTTTGTGTGTGTTCCCTTTATGATAATTTACAGTATGTATTAAGAAGTAAAATACTGTTTATTTGTTCTATTTTTTCCTTTTTTTAGTTGAAAGTTTTTGACAAGTTTTTATGAATGTGAATGTTATGTGGATTATAAATTTTATTTATTTAAAAATCATAATTTTGAACACACACACAAAAAAAGCTTTCCACTGATGATAACTTTCCTTGTCTTGACTCTGTGAATTGTTACAAATATTTGGGCATCTGACTTGAGCGGGGTCTAGCTTTTGGCTGTCAAAAGTGACAAATTTCAAAACTTCACTGTAAGTTCATTAAGGTCATTAGTTAGACCACACCTGGAGTACTGCATGCAGTACTGGCGTCTGTATCTGAAGAGGGACATTAAGTTACTGGAGGGGGTGCAGCGCAGGGCGACAAAGATGATCAAGGGGCTGGGGGACTTATACGAGAGGAGGTTGAAGGAGTTGAACATGTACTCACTGTAGGAGAGGAGAGACAGGGTGACATGGTTTAAACCTTTAAATACATGAAAGGAATAAACAAGATGAGTACAGAGGGCTGTTCAAGTAAGGAGGAGGAGGACCACCAGGGCCATGATATGAGACTGGGCGAGGAAGGTTCAGGAGGAGATGAGGAGACACTTTTTACAGAGAGGGTGGTGGCTGGGTGGAATCGTTACCTGCAGAAGTGGTATGCAGTAGAACAGTGGACTGCTTCAAATGAGGATGGGACAGGACAAGGGGGAGTGTTAATGAAGGGGAAGGGTGGAAGGGAGGGGCAGCTGCAGAATAAGGGATGCTAGCTGCACATTCGAGCAGACTTGATAGACCTCTAGGCCTTTATCTGCTGGCAAATTTCGTATGTTCGTAAGTTGGGAACACTTTAGAAGAACAGTCTGTTCACTAGAAACTGCCAAGAAACAAATTTTAAATCAGAAGCCCCTTCCCATGATCGAATATGGGGCTGCCACTTATGATTAAATTCAATTAAAATGATCAGGGCCAGGATTTTCATAAGAGCAAACACAGAGCTAATGGTTGTTGTATTTGTGTCTGCATCTGCCCCAATCCATCTGAGCAGCCCTGCTACTATTAAAAAATGCACCTGTTTGCACTAAAAAAGTAATGATTTACAGTAAAAAGGATACAAATACAGTCTGCATCATCAACAGTTCAGATGGATTTGCCATTTGATAATAGTGGCGGGTGTATCCCGGACCAATCCTTTTGTAAAACCTGCCCTAGATGTTTACAAACAATCCACTGTGTCTTTTTGTCCTTTAGTGTGAGTCTGCCCCTCACTTACCAGAAGGTTTATCATTTTTCCATATCTGATATCGGAATAGTCCTGAGCAGTCTGTCAGAATTTCAGTAGTCTGCCATACCCTATTAGTAATGTGACATTTTGTATTTCCTTGAATAGTAGCAATCTTCTGTTAGAAGCCATCCTCTAAGAGAAGCCACAGCATCCAGATACAATTTTAAATAGAAGCTGCCTTCCAATAGAAGTTGCAGCTACTATTGATAAACACTAGTTTTTTTTAAACATATATTTTGATCAGCTTACCAGCTATGGTCATGCTCAAATTATGTGTCCCTCATCCCCATGTGCAGTGACCAATCCAACACATTTAGCTGGCTGCTGTGTGATATTTTGCTAGACTTATACATTTATTTTTTTTCCCATATTCTCATTCTGCTCCTTTTTGCCCTGTAGACCCTTGTTCCGACTGACACCCCCCCCCCAGCCCTGCCACCCAGCTCCTCCAGGAATCGCCTTCTGCCGTTGCCCTGCCACAGGACTGTGGTGTGTGCCCAGCCACCTGGTGAAGCACCTGTGGGGGGTCAGTCATCATCCTGTCTCCAGGGGTGTTCTTTGTTTTTCTCCCCTTGTTCCCCAAGGACCCGGCAACATGGTCACCATGTGTGTGGAGGTGCACATGCATGCTGGAACCAGCACTGACCTTGATCCACCCACCTAGCCTAGTGCCAAGCCCCCCATTTGCCTAGTATTACCATCAAGCCTCCACTCAGTGGCAGCCAAGGGCTGGGAAGGCCTATCTCCCCAATCCAGGAGAAAAGAGCTGCCTGATGGCTGCTCAGTCCACTCCCAGCCCTCTCCCCCTGGCTGACCCCCGGTGACTCGAGCTTGTTCCCAAACATGGATCGCGGAAGAGGTGAGACACCAGTGCCTCTGTCCTCCGCACCACTGGGCTGGTTCAGACTTATACATTTATTAAGTGTAATTAACAACAAACAAAAAGAGAACTCCAGCTCTGGCTCAAACTCTGCAAACATGCAGAGTATGTGACTGAGGTGATTACCATGGTGCCAGCTCATTGCTAGGATACTCATGCAGTTGCTGAGTTACCACTTCAGAGTACTCGCACTCATAGCAATTCAGCACTGCTGTTGAGCTCAAGAAAGCAACCATTAATTTGAAGTCCAAATCTGTATGCCTTAAATTTTGACATTGCTGAGTTTACAAGTGACAATGAAATTGACAGCACTGACATAGGCACACTAGACAGCTGTCAGTCGTCAGTTCAAATAGAGGCCACCCTCTATTTGAAGCCACACTCCAATCAAATAGTTGATTGCAAATAGAAGCCATGGCTTCCAATCAAGAAAATATGGTATATGCAAGAAAGCAAGCAAGACAAATTATATTTCTTAAGTGCCCATCCTTGGAGGATCTAGGTGCTGAACAGCAATATATAATTAAAATCAACAATATAAGAAACAAAAGATGAAATAATTAAGATAGATAAGATAAATGACAGTGTACAAATAGTAAACTAAGTAACTGAGAAATAACAAGTAGCCATCCAGATTAATACAAGGAGAAAGCCTCCTTGAATAGGTGGGATTTCAGCCCTTTCTTAAAGGCTTCTAATGAGGGAGCCTCCCTCAAGGACCTTGGGAATGAGTTCCAGAGTGTCGGAGCTGCTACTGAAAAGGCACACTCCCCAGATGACTTCAACTGAGCCCTGCAAACTGCTAGAAGGCCCTCCTCAGAGTAACGGAGAGGCTGTGAGGGTTGGTATGGAGACAGTAGGTCACGCAGGTAGCTGGGCCCCAATCCATGTAGGACTTTGTAGGTCAGCAAGCTGACCTTGAAGGAGATCTGCCACCTCACTGGCAGCTAATACAAATTATGTAGAACCAGTGTTATATGGCAGGACCTGGCGAGGCCTGCCAGCAATCTGGCCACTGTGGTCTGCACTAGCTGCAGGCAATATAGGGCTCCTCCACTTAGCCCCAGGTACATTGCAGCAGTCAAGCTGGAGGTCACAAAGGCATGGATTAGTGAGGGCAGGTCATCGGGTGGGATAAGGTGCTTAATCCAGGTGGTGTTCCTCAGGTGGTAATACCCATTTTGGACAATGGCCAACACCTGAGCCTCCAGTGTCAGTTCACTGTCAAGGATCACGCCCAGGTTTTTTACCTTCACAGATGCAATCAACTGAGAGGCACTGAGCATAAGACCATTAGACCATGTGTAGTGCTAGTGTATATATTCTTAAATCTGGAAAGACTTGTGGCTGAACTGCTTTTGCATTTACAGCCCTCAAAATGTGTGATTACATCTTGGACTTCATTAAAGCATCAGTTTGTGTTAGCTGTGACAAAAACGATGCCGCTTTTTTTTTCATACAGCTTTTTCCCCGCCTGCCACCACCTGCTCCTGTCTTCAGACTCTGCATCAAGGGTACCCCAGTCCTGTTGACTGTTCCCTCCCGTCACACCAGTGGGGATCCACATGGAAGAAGGACCCGGGAGTCCTCCAAGGGCCATCATATACAGCAATGGGGGAACATATGCTTTTCCATTTTTTCTCCATGTTCCCCACACTGGGGTGTTTGTATGCACACCCTGGAGTCCCACAGCCCTCTCTACTACTGCCCTCCTAGACCCACACTACCTGCTGGCCTCCACCGGGTGGGAGTCATTCAGCGGAGCTTGCAGGCCCCCCCAGGAAAGGAGAGCAGCCATTGGGTGTTCAATCCTTTCCCTCCCTGGCCGACCCCCAGCAACCCATGCTCATCACCAAACGTGAGTTGCCGGTGTGGCAGGATGTAAGGCACCAGCACCTCAGCCCTCCACACCACTGGGCCAGATCACCACTTTTTTTAAATTCATTTAAGGGAAAGTCCCCTCAGCCTACTTTTTGTATACCTGTGTGGTTTGTAGGCATGAACAATGATTTCCTCTCTTGCATCCTCCTAATTTCATCCAAATTTAAACATAAATGAAGTTGCTTCACTCTCTTGTGCCCTAGTGTGAAAATCTGCTTGTCTCTATTCCAAAGGTCATGACCCCACTCATGAAAGGCCTCATGGGTGTTGATGATGTGTACATGCATAAGCCAGCAGAAGTTATACTCTCATTCAGTTCTGTCACATGTCTTCAGAAGTCCCTGTGTTCTCTAAAAGCAGTTTTTTTTTCTAACTCACATACACTTTAAACCACAGAAAACAGCAGGCATTTACTATGTCTTGAAAAGTTTCATGACCAGCATAAGACAAAAACATAGGGACTGCAGAGGTCAGCAGCAGCACTGATTAATACAGTGTAACTACTGCAGGCTTTAGCACCAAAGCATCATAAAATTCCAGGATGCCTTACATGAGACAGGTCATGACCTTTGCAATGGAGTCAAGCATCTTTTCACACCAGATTTAAGTACCTTCATTTACATTTAAATCCTGATGAAATTAAGAGGGTGCAATAGAGGTAATCATTCTGCATGCCTACAAACTACACAGAAAACAGAATAAAAGGCTGAGGGACTGTCCCTTTAAGGAAGCATCTTGGTTCCCTTAATGAATCACATTACTGCATTCTAAAAATGACTCAGGAAAGTACTTTCTTTTTACTGTACTTATTTTGTTGCATTCTCAGAAAACATGGCTCTGGGCCACCCTGTCAACTCTAGACCAATCATCATGGTAGAACGTCTGAGAAGGGTGTCTATTGTTACGCTTGATCTAGAGTCAGCAAGGGCAAGCCAGAGTTTCAGATGAGTAGACGCAAGCATGAATGAGCATCACTATGGCAACACTCGCTCACACTTGTGTCTACTCGTCTGAAGCTGCCGGCTCGCTCACTTTCTTCGTTCTGCACTCAACGGCTTCTTGTACACAAAAGGCAGAAAATGGACCTTAAACATAACAGCTTGCATCATTTTCAAGAGACATCGTTGTAACACTTTGGCACCATATTCTTTAGCGCAATGAATACCGTTTGGTCACGCTACACTCACAGCAGAAAGTGTCAGTGAAAGTGATTACACCTTGAAAATTGTAAAATGGCAGGGTCAACCAGATAAGTTCTTTTTATCATTTTCTATGTATGAATATGATGGTAGGATCAACCAGATAATTGATTAGGGGGTGGGACAACTATACAGATTTAATTGATTGTGGTTCCGGCAAGCCAGGTGTGTGTGTGTGTGTGTATGTGCGTGTGCGCACCCTGGGTGTGTGCCAGTCTGTGTGTGCCACTGCCAGGTGTGGAGTGATCTCACTGATAGTGAGAAGGTTCTGAGAGTTGGAGAGTAGTGCAGGCGTGCAGTCATACTGAGAGGCATGTGGTCATTGTGGAACAATGCACGGTCATGTGACATGTTTCATCCAGTCAGAACACTGGATTTTCACTTATTTTTCTTACCCATTTTATAAACTCATTTCTTTCTTTCAGTTTATATGGCAACACATTGCAACAGTATTTAAAGCAGAGAGTGAGAATTTAAGTTGTTTAAGCATGTGTACTATAATGATTGTTATATAATTTTTTTCAACTAGACAACAGAATCTAAATAGATTTACAAATAATTTACCAGGGTTTCAAATATATTCAAATATATTTAGTTAGACATTTTTGAATGAGTATTGCATTTAAAAGATTATAAACCAAAATGTAAGGTACATTATGCACATACACCAGCAACATTTATATATTAAAAATACAAATATTAGGTAAGGAAACAGTTGTTAATATGAAACACAATTTATTGTATCTTTACACAGATTTTTTAAGTTAAGCTAGTGTATCAAAAGGGGTATTTGATATAAATATGGATGTGCTGTAATTATTACCTGCCTAAGTTATATTTTATTAAGCTAACAAGACAAAAAGAATGGCCCTTCCTGTTGTTTTTAATTCTTTTATACGACAGACAGGTCCCTGAAACTGCTGGACACCATCAGGATCGAGATGAACTGGACATTATGTGGCAGGAGGAAGGGCCCAGCTCTCAGAGCTTATGTGTAAATGGCATTGACACCTGTTTTTACCATGTTCATGTTGCTCCATTTCAACTGAATGTTTGGCAATTCATTGACCTTGAAGTATGTGCCAACCCCCAAAAAGAAACACACAGTGACAGAAAATACATTGCCAAAATGAACATTTAAAAACAAATGTAATTCATGCAGTCAGATAATGCAAAGTGTTAATCTGGTCACAGACTCGTGTGAAATAGTTTTGACTGCATCAAATGAAACAGGTATCAAAATAAAATGATGTTATGAGATACGTTATTGTATCCTCAGTCTGCTGGGAACCGCAGTGCAATGTGCCTGCTTTTCTATGTATGACCAAGAATAGCAATAAAATGTGATATTAGCTATCTGCACTTTGTGATTTGTGAAAAGATTAATTTTGCAAATTGCATGTTGCACTCATGTCATACAAGTCATTGTGCTGGTATCATGAAATGGAATCAAACCTGTCATGCTCCTTGTTAGTGCTTGAGACATTTTAATAGACATCAGTTTGAATCTGTTATAAACACATTCAAGTTCACATATGTATTTTTTTGTGTTAGGATCATGGGGAAAAACGTTTGTGCACAAACTAGCTGAAGTCTAATCCGAGAGATCTTCTTCAATATTTACTTGTACATATGTGAAGAGATCAATATTTATGGGTCCTGAGTTTAAAAACAAAAAAAGCTTGGTTCAAATATATAATTGTCTTGTGTATCTCAGATATAAAAGAAACATGTATAACCTTATTAGGAGTCAAATCTGAGCAAATCTGCTTCTCTATAATCTGATACATCCACAAAACGTTTAATAATATGGTAGTAGTCTAAGCCAGATGCAATAACACTGACTACCAGTATAAAATGCTCATTGTTTCTTTGTTTGTTTGGCATTTGATTTTGCTAGACTGTGTTTTATTTTGAATTGGCTCAAATGTTTCTAGATTAATGCTGCTGCTATGTCACTATGGAAAGGTGGCACACAAATTGGTATTAATCTCACACCAAGATGATCGCATGACATTGGACAATGCTGCCTATCATTTTGAATGTATTCATCATGTTCAATTACAGTAATTTATTAATTATTTACATGCCTAAGTTTGTTAAACAAGTGTTAAATATCACACATGAATGGTTCAAACATGGTTATGTCATGTTAAAAGGGAAACAAATAATATCAGTAAGCATTACAAGTTTATTACGGACTCATGCTTGGACAAGCATCACAAGATTGCACTATGCAATTATTTCAATTTGTTAGTCCAACTAAAGAGGAACACTCACTACCAGGGGGCCCCACACTCAAATGTGGGGCTGCTCTCAATGCACAAATTGTGTGCAAAACCATTTTGGTTTCCTTACTGTTTCCTGTAGAGTGTAGGTTGTATCAGACTAATTTTGCTTAGTTGTAGACTAACATATTTTGTTACTACAAATCCCAGAATCTCTTGCAGGTGACATTTAGAGCAGTAGGCAGCGGTGAGAGATTTAATAGTCTGCTGTACATTTTAGAATTTATTATAAGCGCTGATCTTTTGTTTGTTGATTCCACTGTCCTCCATGGGCTATGTACAATCACAAAGGACTGTACTTAGACCCTGGAGAAAAGCAGACCCGGAAAACATCTGATCGGAGATTATAAAAGCTCTAACATGCATTGAAGGTTATTGAGTCTCCCAATGCTGCCTACAGCTCTGATGTCAGCTGCAGATGATTCTGGGATTTGTAATAAAAGAAGATGTCAGGCTACAACTAAGCAACATTAATCTGACACAATCTACTATACTACGGTAAACAGTAAATAAACCAACATGTTTCTGCTCACAAAGTGCACATTGGGACAATTCCCATACGTGCGTGTGGGACCCTTTGTGCTGACTGTTCTCATTTAATAATGTTTTTCTTTTGAACTGAAGTGTGTCATAAATTTGTAAGGAGCACTGGTGGAGATTGAGAGCTGCTACCATGCCATAATGGCTATTATATGACAAACTCTGGGTCCTTAGATATCTGGGAGTCAGGATGACTCAGAGCCAACAGTATGGAGCTCTGCTGCCAGTATGGATCGTTACATGCAGGGGGGTGGGAGGATACAGTACCACTCCATGGAGCCCTACTGCCAGTCTGTATATTTGTACATCTGAGCATTCAGGGGACTAGGACCCCACTCCATGGAGCCTTGCTGCCAGTCTGGATCCCTTCATATCTGGTGTGGAGGGGGACTCAGATCCCACAGCATGAAGCTCTGTTACCAATCTTGATATTTTGATAGCTGGGGATGTGGGGGGGGGGGATCGTTACCTATCACCATGGAGTTCTGCTATGGAGTCTCAATCCTTGGATATCAGGGGGTCGAGGGGGGACTTGGACCCCAAAACATGGACCCCTGCTGCCAGTCCTGAGCCTTACATGCCTGAAAACCAGCCTCTTCTAATCACCAACATTTGCATAACAATGAGTGCAACACTTACAACACACATAGATTAGTAGTTCCTACACATACCGTATAGATCAGCATGTGTTATACGAAGATTCTGATCTCAGTACATGCTAGTACCGATGTAAATCATAAAAATAGTAAGCAAGACAAGAGTACAGGGGCAAAACATTATCATCCCATTCAATACTGTAATGAATATACATTGTGTGTAGTTCCCTGGGAAAACTTGGATATGTAATAAATCACTATTAGTTGAAAATGTGGGTATTTTTAGTCACAAGACACATTCCACAATACTTAGCAAGTAATCCTGCAACAACTACACATACTTAGTAGTAAATTACATAAATGCACTGATCTGGATCAATCAATGGCATAAGACCATCAGAAACAAATGGCTGTCATATATATTATTGCCATGCATCCAGAATCATAAATCTCAAGATAAATAAATAATACCATAAGCAACTGCAATATGCAAAATCAATTCCAATGTACCAGACACTAATCCATATTCCTAGCATTCGTCTGCATAGAAACATATAAACATAGAAGCTGATGGTAGATTAGGACCACTTGGCCCATCCATTCTGCCTGTATACCCTACCTGTATCAGTGGCCACTGACCCTACTTGGTCGTCAGCGTTAGCTTCTCCTTCCCACCTCTAAGGTTCACTTATGCCTATCTCATGCATGTTTGAATCCCGCCACTGTGCTTGCTCCTACCACCTCCTGGGGCAGGCTATTCCACGCATCCACAACCTTTTCTGTGAAAAATAACTTCCTCATGTTACCCCTTATCCTGCCCCCCTCCAATCTCATATCATGCCCCCTTGTTCTTGTACCTCTCCTGTACAGAAATATGTCTTACATTTGCACCTTGTTTATGCCCTTAAGATACTTGAAGGTTTCTATCATGTCTCCCCAGTCCCACCTCTCTTCCACTAGATTGTTTTAGGGAGTGGCTTATGATGACTCCCAGATCCCTTTCCTTCAAGGTAGTGTCCAACATAACCCCTCCCATCCAATATTCCATCCTGGAGTTCTTGTTCCCCTATATAAATCACTTTGCACTTCTTGGCATTACATTTCAATTGCCAGATTTAGAGCCACATCTTATCAAAGAGTGCACTGTGCATGTATATTTGAAACACAGTTTCAGACGTGACAAATAAGGGCCAGAGCAGAGATTTGAACCCAGGTCTGCTCAGAATATCATTCCACTGCACTAATCAGCTGTGCTATCAGGACAACAGTATACAGTACAAATACACAGTACAACTACACAGTATAACAAATAGTTACCTTCATTGATGGTACAAGTCAAGAATTTAATGTCAGTCATCCAACAATGGTAGATGCAAATAATATATGCAGTGGATTCATAAGGAGAAATGCAAATTACATACATTCCTATCCCATACACAGTGTCGCCAAAAAACTAATAAACTAGCCACTGCAAATCAAGGAAAAGCTGTATTGCCTGATGTGGGAGTGGCCGTGTGTGTGTGTGTATGTGTGCTGGAAATGGGGAGGGTGCACATACAGCATTCCGTATCTATGAACTCTAGAAATAGTTCTACTAAACTAAAAATTAGTACATTAATTACAGTTGTATGTATATATGTTGGCATGGTAGCACAGCTGGTTAGTGCAGTGGAACAGTATTCCAAGCAGGCCTGGGTTCAAATCCCAGCTGAGGCACTTATTTCTTTCTCACTTTTAAACATTTTGTTTCAAACATATATGCACACAGCACTCCTTGAAAATAAAGACATAATTCTAATTTGTGTAGCTCCAGGGTGTGCCCTTGGAGATCCTCAGGTTCTGGTTGTCCTGGTAGCATGCTGGTTAGTGCAGTAAAACTGTATTCTGAGAAGGTCTGTGTTCAAATCCCAGCTGGGGCACTTATTTCTTTCTTACTTCTAAAACTGTGTTTCAAACCTATATGCACACTGCACTCCTTGATAATAAAGGTGTAATTCTAATTTGTGCAGCTCCAGGGTGTGCATTTGAAAAAAAGTTGAGTGCCCTTGGGGATCCTCAGGTTCCAGTTGTCCTGGTAGCACAGTTGGTTAGTGCAGTGGAAACATATTCCAAGCAGACCTGGGTTCAGATCCTAGCTGTAGCACTTATTTCTGGCTAATGGGGAGGAGGTTTGTATAGCTCCATACGCGGACAGTACTTTGCTATTTCTGCATGACCCACAAAGAAAACTAACAACCCTTTTGTACATTTTAGAGGAATATGGGACAGCATCTGGCTTCAAAGGCAATAAAGTTAAAACTGATATATACTGGCTTGATGGCAGCATTCCAGAAAAGTTCAAAAAGGCATGTCCCTTTAAATGGGTTAATTCTCACGTTAGACACTTAGGTATTCAAATACCAACCCAAATGCAGCATCTGTATGACATAAATATTACGCCTCTGCTGTGCTAAATGGAGACAGATCTGCATTGGTGGAATGCTCTACTGTCTGCTGATAGACATAAGGGAATTCTGGAGGTCAGGGGTAAGGGACAACAGACTTCTAGAAAAACATAAAGAGAACTTACAAGCTCAAATGGGTAGACTGGTTGGGCCATAGTCCCTTATCTGCTGACAGTGTCTATGTATCTATGTATCTATTATGGGTGGGACAGTGGTACTAAGGATGAACATCCCCCCTCACTTCCTATTTGTTTTTGCCTCATTACCTATCCCCATCACAAAATCCACTTGGAAGAGAATTAGAAGGAGCTGGTCCAAGTTTTTATGGAGCGAGAAGAAACCTAGACTCCCAAGGCAGTTACTACTTACTGATAGGAGGAGGGAGGCCTGGGGTGCTAGATCTACTAAAGTACAATGAGCTGTGCAAATTACAACATTTATACTCCCTCCTGAGGAAGGAGGAGGTTATGGGGTGGGTAGTTTCAGAGGGGCATAGTACAGTCAGGGACGGGGTTTTCAACCCACTGGATGGACAGGCACTAAAACAAACAGCCAACACATGGTTCCATACCCAGTTGAGGACATGGTCAGTTCTTAAGGGATTTGGGGATCATACAGGCATATGCAAACATATCACAATCGGAACAGCTAATGGGTTCCTCCCTGGTAAGATAGACTCCACTTTCAGTAGGTGGATAAAAGAGGATTGACGTTACTCAAGTAGGCCATGGAAGTTGGGCATGTTAAAACCTTTGAACAATTACAGGGCAGATTCTATCTTCCCCGAAGAGATTTCTCTTGCTACCTACAATTAAGACACTATCTTATGGCTGAACCTCAAGAAAATAGGCTGCATGCACAGAGGAGCAGCATAAGACAGATGGTGGGGTCATTCTAATTTAATTTCAAGACTACGTATTTTGTGTGCTAAACCAAACTTAGAAGCCTGTATCAAAATACAAACAAAGTGGGAAGCAGAGGCAGGGGTAACCCTTGCTGAACGAGACTGGGGTAGACAATGGGAATTAGCAGCAAGTACCACAGTTTCCAATACCTGAAGGGAGCATAGGTGGAAGGTATTGAGTCACTATTTAAGAATCCCAGCAGTCACAGCATGCTTCAGTGCCTCTTTCTCAGACAAGTGCTGGAGGGACTGCCATCAGCAGGCTCACCGTACCCACATGCTGTGGAGCTGCCCTAAGTTAGGTCAGTTCTGGCCAAAATGGAAGACCACTACCCCCAGAAGGGACTTCAGCAAAAGGGAAAGAATACTTTTTTGCCATCTTAATAGCTGGGGCTTCGATGGCTGTAACGTAGAACTGGCTAAAACTTACCCCCCCCCCCAAAACACACACACAATGGCTTGCTAATTGTAAAACAGATCTGAGAATGGAGTGGCTAAGTGCTAGAATGAGAAATACAGTGGAGAAACTCAAAATCAGATGGATGCCTTTCTTCTCATACCTAGAGAGGACAGAAGGAACAGGGATATTTGAACAGTCGGCTCAGATTTCTAATAGGAGACATTATTCAGGGGACTGTCATAGTAAGACACAGATAAAGTGTTTACAGAAACTGGCCTCAGAGAGCATTTAGGACTGGCAGTGTGTAGCAATAATGTCCATGAATGAGAAAGACTGTGATTGTGACATGCATAATTAAGTGCTTAAAGGGATTTTTTTCCTTTTTATTTGTATTCTTTGCTTTTCTTTTATTATTGTTACATATGATTTCATAATTCTCCCCTTCCCAAGTTTTTTATAACCCCAT
Organism: Neoceratodus forsteri; assembly: GCA_016271365.2. Taxonomy (NCBI): domain Eukaryota; kingdom Metazoa; phylum Chordata; order Ceratodontiformes; family Ceratodontidae; genus Neoceratodus; species Neoceratodus forsteri. The sequence continues at coordinate 731,435,030 of CM028132.1, forward strand.
GTAAGATGTTATTTTATTTATTTACTTACTAAATGTTCTGTCTGGTATGTACTTGAGGCTGTATATTGTGGTTGTTGCTACTGAAAATTAAATAAACTTTAATTGCAAGAAAAAAATTGTGTTTCAAACATATATGCACGCTGCACTCCTATAATTCTAATTTTTGTAGCTCCAGGGTATGCATTTGAGAAAAAGCTGATCTTCAAGTTCAAGTTGTCCTGATAGCACAGCTGATTAGTATAGTGGAATAATATTCTGAGCAGATCTGGGTTCAAATCCCTGTTGGGGCCCTTATTTTCTTTTCTCGTTTCTAAAACTGTGTTTCAAATATACATACATACACACTGCACTCTTTGATAATAAGACATGGTTTTCAATCTGGCACCTGAAATTTAATGCCAAGAAATGCAAAGTGATTCACACAGGGAACAAGAAATCCAGGATAGAATATTGGATGGGAAAGGTTAAGTTGTACACTACCTTGAAGGAAAGGGATCTGGGAGTCGTCATTAGCCACTCCCTAAAACAATCTAGCCAATGTAGCAAGGCCTACAGCAAGGCAACCAAAATGTTGGGGTGTCCTGGGAAGGGTTTGACAGCAGGAGGAATGAGGTGATGCTACCTATCTATAGATCACTGGTGAGACCACATCTGGAATACTATACCCAGTTCTGGAGTCTCTACCTAAGAAAAGTAAAGACAGGCTAGAGATGGTGCAGCATATAGTAACCATAATGATTCAGGGCCAGCAGGGCAGATCTTATGAAGATCAGCTTAAGGAACATGTACTGATTAGAGACCAGAAGGGAGAGGGCCAAATGACAGAGACCTTCAAGTTTCTGAAAGGAATGAACAATGCAGATTGTGAAGAACTATTCAGTGGGACTGACAAATTAAGAACACAGGAACACGACTGAAAGCTGATGGGGGTGTAGATGCAGGAGGGATTTGGGATAGTTTTATTTTATAGAGAGAGTGGTTAAGCCATCGGACAGTCTACCTACCAAAGTGGCGGGTGCAAGAACCATAATTGCTGGATGGATACAATTTATTATGACTCTTTGTTGCCTATCCTGCAAACCAGGTTTGAACACATTTTATCACATATCGTTATACCTAGAGTCTGTCATTTATGAACTAGCCTGCTGTTTTGAGTAGTATTGAATGCTTCACTTCAACTGAAAAAAAACAACAAATGAATTAACAGCCTTCTCTTACTAATCTATGCTAAGACTCCTCTTCCCTGGACTCTTTCAGGCTGAACTAGTCGATGCACTATCTGTATACTTTCAAATGTTTAATTTATAACAAAGTTAGTCAGCAGTCTAGCAGTGAATAGCTAGGAATGTGTTCTGTGCTTTATTGTTTTAACCTCTGAACAGCCAGAGAAATGCTGGCTGTTGCAAAATGGAGGAATTTCCTGTTCCCTCTATGTCAACTCCATCATTAAATAGTGCTTTGTCATTCTCATTTTTAGCAATGTAAGTAAATTCATTTTTCTGTTATTGATCATTAGTTATTTTTTTTTCTGTGTGTTAAACCCTGCATACTAAAATTAAGGTAATAAGACTAATTTTTGTTAAACCATCTGGAACATTCCACAGGTCTTTGTCACTGGGTGTGGAATAAGTGCTATAAGCATCCTGTAAATGGCCCTTCAAGCACTTAATAGGGAAGAATCATTAAGGAGCTCTTGCACAATAGCAAAGGAGTCGAGTGGACTGCTATTGCAGAATGATTCAATGGGTCCCCTGTGGCGACACAGCCTACTCAGACTGCAAGAACAGGGTTCAGCCAGCTGCAGTTTTGAATTTGAATGGAATCAGCTAACTACAGGTATAAACATATGCTTTCCTCTCTGGAATATTCCTGGGACAAACATATTACCCTATCAGAGATAGGGGAGTTACAAAGATAATGGCATATTTCAAACGGGGAATATTTGGAAAGGCTAGCTACAGCATAACCTGGGGTACAGAAGGTCAGAATCTGTCACTTAGCTTAGAAAGAAACACAAGAGGTTGCCAGATTTTCAAATGCTTGGTGCACTGGGCTTGTGACAATCTAACAAGATTTCCTATCCCATGTGGCAATTGATGCAAGTTAAGCCATCTTTTCCTGGTCCAGCTTGTGTCAATCCCAGGAACTGTTTTTATAGAGTTTGCACCTGAGATTTGGCTCAAGCTGCCATAAAGGGGGGAAAACTGTTGCAACTACATTCAACCTTTGAAAATCAGGTGTGGTTGTGGCAAATGACATTAGCGTGGCAGCGACTTCAAAGTGTTGTGGCACAGGGCTTGATGCAAGCCTTGTATCATCGTTTGAAAATCCAGCCCAAGGACTCTGTACCAGCTCTGTCGTGACTGCAGCTAAAGACACTTGAATTGCATGGTGACCTCTTGGAGGAACTCATCTGTGTGAGACAGATCGTGTCAAAAACCTGTGTGGTAAAATATTTCAGAGTTTAGTCTTTTTTTTCCATCTATGCAACTCTATCGTTGACTACCTGTTATTTCAAAATTTCTTAACTGGTTGATGACATCTGTGGTTTGCATAACTTGTACACTTTGTAGCTACAATAAAATATTCCATATGTAATTCTTCTATGAATGAGCTTGTTTCAAAAAGGCACAGTCAGTTCCTTTTACTGTCCAGTATGTGTTCTACCTTAAAGAGCACATAAGCAACATTGACATGAGTTTGTTTCAAGTACAGAATCAGGAAGCACAGGAGTGTCTGAAGTGAATAGGGGTTCCTATGTTCAGGAATTGTACTGTTTGAGCAAGTGCATAAGTTGGGTGAGAAGGAAACAGCTGTGTGTCAAACCTGCAAAATACTAGTGGCAGCAAATGTACGGTGTCTCAAGCTGCTGGTAGAAGATGAGAGGACCACGTAACAAGCATCAGCAGCCAATCATTGTATGATAGTCTTTATGGTATGACAACTTGATGACAACCAGTGCAGAAGTGAGGGTGGGTAATGATTGGGTAACACAGCTCAGTCTGGGTGGCAATTTAAAATCAAGGAAATATGGGATGCTTTCAAAATTGTATAATGTATTGCAACTTTTTTGTGACACACTAATGTTACTTACAGGATGTGTATTTCCATTATGGCAAGTCCTACGAAGACACACTACACATTGTGAAAAGCTACAAGCCTCAGCTTTCCAACAATTTGTAACATGTGTTTGTAGAACATATCAATGATGAAAATGGTGGTCTTGAAAATACCATTGTGTTACACAAAAGATGACAATGAAAAGAAAATCTCAGCTCATCATGGGGCCAGTTACAATATGGGGTGCTATAGTCCCCACCCATATAAAGATCAAGCACTGCCATTGCCTCAATTAGTTGGCTGCTCTTAGAATCTGCTCACTTTCCTGTACCTCAGAATATCCCTAATATTCTGACCAGCTCCAGTCCAAGGAGTGCACCTAATGATTTGAAAATAACACCTGATATACTGCAGAAGTTCTCTCAGGTGTGCTAAATACAAATTCCCCACCACTTCTATTTCTAAAGGCACTGGCACCCTCACATTCTTATTCACATCATTTCCTTTACCCTCTACTTCACCCACTCACTTGTCATGTGCACTGTGTGGAGAGTTTGCCTCCTTATTCCCCACAAAAATCACACGTATCTGCTCCAACATCACCTCCTCCATTCCTTTCCCTGCAGTTCACATCCAACCATCCCCTTCCTGTCTTCCTGCCTTCTGTTCACCTAATCTGCTCTCCCCTGAAGACATCATTAACATCATTCATTCTATGAAAAATACCACTTCTACCCTTGACCTTGCCTTCTTCTCTGGTCTTCTCATGTTTACCTACTCTAACCCTTTACATTACTTCAATTGCCAAGCATTTCTTTCCCTATGATACTTTCCCTGATGTTCTCAAATTTGTCTGTTACCCCTCCCCATAAAAAAAAAACTCTCTCATGAACCTGCCTGCTTTTCTATCTATCATCCCATCTGTAGTCTTCCCTTATTCATAACAATGGACTTCTCTCTCTCTCTCTCTCTCTTCTCTGAACCCCTTTCTCAGTACAGCATTCTGGATTTCATTTAGTCTGGGTTTCATCCTGGTCATAGCATAGACACAGCTTTTGTCCATGTTATTAACAACTGCTTTATCTCATCTGACACAGATTCCATTTTCCTTCTTATCCTTTTTTATCTCAGTGTGGCTTCTGACATTGTTGAGCACTCTGTCCTTGGCCAGCTGAAACCTTTTGCCAGTTTCATTCAAACTGTACATCGGACACACAAACACACACGCTGTTCTGAGTGGCATTTCTCAGGGCTCAGTTTTTGGTCCTCCATTCCTCTCTGTCTTCTCCCTCTAGGCAGCTCATTTTCTCCATTAAAATCAGCTATCCCTTCTATGAAGATGACTTCCAGATTTACATATATTTTGACTCTTTACTCAACCCCTCTGTTCTCTCCTTATTGTCAGAACAAAAGATTAAAATGTTAACATTAATACTGCTTTTGTTTAAGAGGTACAACTCAAAGTAAATACATTAAATGTATTTGGAAAAGTGGCTCATGTTTTTCCTTCATAGTCTACTATTTAAAAAGGTTACATTTTTTATAAATGGACATAGTCTGTAGTGCTAAGAAGTGATACAAATAGATCTTTTTTTAAATATAAAACAGTGACAAATAATAAAAATGATTGTGATAAATATTTTTGTGGTAGAAAGAATACATGCAAAAAACAGAAAAAAATAAAAATGCAAAATACATTAACATACTTTTCATAAACAGAAAAGAAAATATGTAAATTTAAATTGTTGCACATTTTCTACATTTAAATGTTGTTCTGTATACCCATATTTTCTTTTTTTTTTTGCAATAAAAGTTTCTTGAATGTTTGATTTGACATACAACAGTACAAAAACACAAGACAAATCACTTCACAATATTAACCATAAAGGATCACACAAACACAGCAACACACAGGGCATTCAGAATTGTCAGTTGATTAATACATACATATTAATGATAAACTCTGTAACACAGCATCCAATGGCAATATATTTCCTGAATACTCTGTAGTCTCACAAAAAAAAGGGATGGTGGAGGGCCAATCACTCTATTGAATTATTCTGTATGCCTAAGAGCTGTGGGGGTGCTATACAGTATTGCCTTCTATGCAAGGCCCACCAACTAATCCCAGTACAGTGCTCCCTGTCCTAGCCTCTAAAAACTGCATAAAGAGGAGCCCTTGCACTGTGTATCTCTTCTCGTGCAGATGCAGCTGCTCCATTTCCAAATCTTGGATTTGTCAGCATATGACCAGCCACTCCTCCATTGTGGGATGGAATCAGTAGCCACCTAGAGGTAATTGCTTTGGCAGCTCCACTAAAAATAATTTGATATAAATACCTACAGTGTTTACTTTTCAAGCCCCATGGGGTTAACCCCGGTACCAAATATTGTATTTGGTGTGGGATGGATTGCTGAAATATCTGCTCTAAGGCCCTGCCCACCTCCTTCCAGAAGGGGAGCAACTCGGGGGAACTCCAAAAATCATGTCAGTGTAGTGCCCACTGTCCACTGTCCTGCCAGTATTTATCTGTATAGGATGCACCATAGTGAGTGGTAATAACTGGCATTCTGAAGAAGCAAGAAACAACCTTTCATCTGTGTTCATGCCAAATGTAGGAGGCAGTTACATGGGATGCTGCTTTCCAAATCTCCTCCCATTCCTTGTCTGACCACTGTTGGCCAGCGTCTGCTTCCCACCTGTCCTGGATCCCTTGTCTGGAGGGGGTGAATACTGGGGACAAAGCTTTGTACAGATGAGATACCCAGTGTTTGGGATCTGGGGACCTCAAGTTAAACTGGAGAGTTTGCTTCAGAGTGTTATGGGGTTTCTGGAGTTCCCTTTGTGTTGGTGTTTGTAAGAAACTGCAGATCTGCAGAAAACAATAAAAAAATCCCTATTTGGTAGAGTACATTCCAGCTGTATCGGGTAGAAGGATTTGACTTTCCCCTGGTCTAAAATCTGTCCCAACCTTATCAAACCCCTTTGCTCCCATCTTCAGAAGGTGGGGTCTACCTTCCCTGGCTTAAACAAAGTACTGTCCCCAATGGGGGTCATAGGTTTATAGGTGCTTACAAGTTTGAGGGCAAGCCCAACGAGAACCTTGCCTCTATTATGTTACTGGCGGAAATGACATTTTTTTATCTCCCATGTACTTATCCAGTCTATACTTGAATTGTTCCATAGTATTACTAGCTATAACTTTTGGTGGGAGCAAGTTCCAGATTGGAGATATTCTTTGAGTAAAGTAGTTGTTACACTTAGTGGTTTTATTGGTCACTGACTAAAGTTTGGAGGAATGCGACCTAGTGTTAACAACTGATACCTGATTTGCCAAACAAATGGTTTCAAATAAGGCAGGATCCTGAAAAACTTTAAATGCCAAACACAAATCTCCCCTTAATACCCTGTATTCAAGTGAGTACAAGTTTAGATTTGAGAGTCTGTCATTATGTGTCTTACTCTCTTGGGTTTTTACTTCCCTAGTAATTTTCCTCTGGATCTTCTCTAAAGCTGATTTACTACAGATGGTGGTAGGTGCACAAAATGGGGCACAAAAGTCAATATGTGATCTAATCAGACTAGTGTAAAGTGGGATGATGACCTCGTCTTCTCTACTTTTAACATTTTAGAATACAGTTAATGATACCACAACACTTTTTTATTACATTATTATTATGGGTGTTAAATTTCAAATTACTGGTAATAATGATTCCAAGGTCATGTTCATGTGAAAGTGTAGACCGTTTAGAGTATAGTTAGCCATCTGGTTATTTTTGCCAAAGTGCATCACTTTGCATTTAGTTGTATTCAAATTAATTTTATTATCAACTGCCCACTGAGATAAAAGATTAAGATTATTTTGAAGAGACTGGATAGATTGGGAGTCATTGATAACTCAGCCTAGTTTGCTGTCATCAGCATACTTGTGAATCCAAATGCCATTTACTGTTTGCATGGTTGCAATCATTATGTCGAAAAGTATAGGCCCCAAGAGTTAATTTCTTTATTTCCTTTGATAAGCTCTAACACCTGCCTCCAGACCTTTATAAAGGTTTTAGCACATGAGATAGTCTCTATGATGCTAAAATATCTTCTAAAAGTAAAAAAAATAAATACATTTAAAAACTAAAATTTAACATTAATTAATAAATCTCTTAACTGGTCAGTTAATCCCCTTTCCAACCCAACAGTAGACATTTTGTATTGTAGAAAGATGTGGCTCTGGAGTCTGTAGGTCTCTTCTCAAAAGAGTGAAGAGCTGAGCCAGATTGGTGGCACTGAGGGCTGAGGCACTGGGCACCTTACCTCTCACCACACCAGTGACCCATGTTCAGGAATGAGTATGGGTTGCTGGGGAGGAGGGCTGGGAGTGGATTGAATGGCTGCCAGGCAGCTCTCCTCTCCCAGATTAGGGAAGTCGGCTCTCTTGGCCTAAGACCACCACCATGTGGAGGCGTGATGGTGGTGCAGGCAGAGAGGGAGTCAGGTGCTAGGCCAGGGGTGGGAGGAGTTAGGTTGGCCGAGCCAAAGCATGCACGCACCTCCATGCATGCACCCAAATGTGTTTGGGGCTCCAGGGAGTAAGAGGGAAAGAAAAACAGAAAAAGTGGGGGCAGCGGCTAGATGATGTTCCAGGCTGGCTCCGGCAGTCCTGCTGGGGAAGAGGGGTGGCCCCGAAAGGATGGCCACAGATGTCTGGTACAATCAGCCAACACATGCCACCGGCCTGCCAGGAGGATAAACACAGATATGGAAAAAAAAAACAGTGAAGAGCTCATAGCAAAATGTCCCTTTTCTTGAAACCGGTGTCTATTTGCATTGGAACTAGCATCTTGGAAGCCTTTTCTCCTGTAAGTATGTCCCTTAAAAAGGTTGTAATGCCTCTGTCTCCTCTGGTGGTTAAAAGAGAGTTGAAATTGCTTTGTGTTCAGTTAAAAGATGGCATGCTTACTGTACACTGGTTTAAGAGCACTAAAGGTGTGGTTCCCTTCCAGAATATTTATAGGACCACTGATGTCACAACTGGGGTTCCATGTGATAATAGCAAGGGAAAAACAGTGAAGGATAAACAGCTACTGGCAAAACAGCAAATGCTTTTTTAAGGGGGGTTACCCTCCACACACCCCTTTCTATAGATAACCAACTTCGAGGGGGTGCAACTCGAGAAGGGGGGAGCCATAAGTTGCCAAATTGGCATGTGCTATTTTCCCTTCACTGTTTTTGTAGGTCATTGTTTATCCTTCGCTATTATCACTGGACACCCACAAGGTCTTTGCATCACAGCTACCAAATTTGCTGATGCTGTTTGGACAATTTTGAATTTACATAACATACTAACATACTAAAAGCCATCAGAATAGGCCTGATGGTCTGTCATGTCTGCTCATATGGCCACTATCTTGTTTCCTTTTAAAAAAAATCAAAACCCACACCAACACATTATCTTGCTCATTGGGACCCCATCAGGTGGATTCTGCACTCAGTTTCTGGAAAAATGACCCAGAAATGTATTTTTTAACATTTAAGGATGTTCTCTGGTGTTTCAGCAACCCCATGTCAAAGTCATAATTTTTTGCCCAGTACATGATGGTCATCTAAACATTTAAAATTCACAACACTTTTTAAGTTATAATCATATTTCAAAATACTTTATTAGCTAAAAAAGTCGATAAAATTATAGTGGCATGGTAGTGCCTCTATAGTTAGGGTCAAGCAGGGGTTTCTATGTTAAACCTCAAATGTTGCAATTTAATATCTTTACAACCATTCAACAGATTTGCACAAAAGTTTGCATGTGCAGTCTCGGGGGGGGGGTAGAATGTTTGACATGCCAAGTTTTGCTCTGGTCAGATGTGCAGATTCTGAGATCTGGATAGAGAAAAAAAGCTACCAAATTAATGTTTTTTGCTGATTTTTGTCACCCCCTACTGCCAAGATGGTTTGGAATTTTGGTCTGAAATTTTCAGGGTACACAGGGCTTGGCCCACAGATGTGCCTTTCTCTGGTTTGGTGAAAAAAATTTTAATCTGTTCCAATGTAATTAAATATTAAAATTTCAGTAGTGAGCATGCTCAGTACAGTCTTTTGCATAACAGTTTGGAACAGAAAAATAATTAGGTCCATATGAAAAAGAATCCTTTTTTGTATGGGGTAATCCTTTTTTGTGAAGAAAAATCTTTTTTCGTATGGCCACCATCTTGTTTCCTTTTAAAAAAAATCAAAACCCACACCAGCACATTATCTTGCTCATTGGAACCCCATCAGCTGGATTCTGCACTTAGTTTCTGGAAAAATGACCCAGAAATGTATTTTTTTAAATGTAAGGAAGTTCCCTGGTGTTTCAGCAACCCCATGTCAAAGTCATAATTTGTTGCCCAGTACATGATGGTCATCTAAATATTTAAAATTCACAACAAAAAACATGGGGTGCCATGCTTGTTTTTAATTTACATTGGTGAGACCTAATCTCTTTTTTTGGAAAATATCTGGAAGGGGTTGGATTGTTTTATGTAGTTATAACATCAATATTTTAGATGTCAACATGAGTGTAAAATAAAATGTGAAACAAGGACACATAATTTGCCATGATGCTTGCTTCCTTTTTCCACAGATGCAAAAATAAATAGTAAATTACCAATACTACGATGCCCTCCTAAACTGACATTCCCCCAAAAAGGGGGACATTTTGCATGTTTTTATGCAAAAAAGCCACAATATATCTAAGGCACACTGCCTTAAGGGTAGCTGGTCCATTCCACTGGGGTGTCAAACAGACGAGGCATACTGATGAGTCCTGGTTGGACGAAACACGTGTCTATGTCTTCTGTTAGCACCCTTTGCAAACTGTGTGAGAGGCCTTCGCACCATGCAATTCTGCTTAAAGTTGGACCAGCATAACATTCTGTGGTGATTTGCATATGCAGCCCATGATGCTTTGCACTGTGGGGCAGTGTAATTTTGTATTTTCTGAAACTTGGCTTCCCAGCCAAATGCCCTTTGGGTAACCCTTACTCTAGTGCTTGCGCATAGAGGTTCTTTGTCTTAATAGTTTTTATTTTAATGGGTTCACCACAATATATCTAAGGCACACTGCCTTAAGGGTAGCTGGTCCATTCCACTGGGGTGTCAAACAGACGAGGCATACTGATGAGTCCTGGTTGGATGAAACACGTGTCTATGTCTTCTGTTAGCACCCTTTGCAAACTGTGTGAGAGGCCTTTCGGCACCATGCAATTCTGCTTAAAGTTGGACCAGCATAACATTCTGTGGTGATTTGCATATGCAGCCCATGATGCTTTGCACTGTGGGGGCATGTGTAATTTTGTATTTTCTTGAAACTTGGCTTCCCAGCCAAATGCCCTTTGGGGTAACCCTTACTTCAGTGCTTGCGCACAGAGGTTCTTTGTCTTTTAAATAGTTTTTTATTTTAATGGGTTCACCGCAATATATCTAAGGCACACTGCCTTAAGGGTAGCTGGTCCATTCCACTGGGGTGTCAAACAGACGAGGCATACTGATGAGTCCTGGTTGGACGAAACACGTGTCTATGTCTTCTGTTAGCACCCTTTGCAAACTGTGTGAGAGGCCTTTCGGCACCATGCAATTCTGCTTAAAGTTGGACCAGCATAACATTCTGTGGTGATTTGCATATGCAGCATGATGCTTTGCACTGTGGGGCATGTGTAATTTTGTATTTTCTTGAAACTTGGCTTCCAGCCAAATGCCCTTTGGGTAACTCTCACCTCAGTGCTTGGCACAGAGGTTCTTTTGTCTTTTAAATAGTTTTTTATTTTAATGGGTTCACCACAACATATCTAAGGCACACTGCCTTAAGGGTAGCTGGTCCATTCCACTGGGGTGTCAAACAGACGAGGCATACTGATGAGTCCTGGTTGGATGAAACACGTGTCTATGTCTTCTGTTAGCACCCTTTGCAAACTGTGTGAGAGGCCTTTCGGCACCATGCAATTCTGCTTAAAGTTGGACCAGCATAACATTCTGTGGTGATTTGCATATGCAGCCCATGATGCTTTGCACTGTGGGGGCATGTGCAATTTTGTATTTTCTTGAAACTTGGCTTCCCAGCCAAATGCCCTTTGGGGTAACCCTTACCTCAGTGCTTGCGCACAGAGGTTCCTTGTCTTTTAAATAGTTTTTTATTTTAATGGGTTCACCACAATATATCTAAGGCACACTGCCTTAAGGGTAGCTGGTCCATTCCACTGGGGTGTCAAACAGACGAGGCATACTGATGAGTCCTGGTTGGACGAAACACGTGTCTATGTCTTCTGTTAGCACCCTTTGCAAACTGTGTGAGAGGCCTTTCGGCACCATGCAATTCTGCTTAAAGTTGGACCAGCATAACATTCTGTGGTGATTTGCATATGCAGCCCATGATGCTTTGCACTGTGGGGGCATGTGTAATTTTGTATTTTCTTGAAACTTGGCTTCCCAGCCAAATGCCCTTTGGGTAACCCTTACCTCAGTGCTTACGCACAGAGGTTCTTTGTCTTTTAAATAGTTTTTTATTTTAATGGGTTCACCACAATATATCTAAGGCACACTGCCTTAAGGGTAGCTGGTCCATTCCACTGAGGTGTCAAACAGGCGAGGCATACTGATGGAGTCCTGGTTGACTGCTCACCGTGTCTATGTCTTCTGTTAGCACCCTTTGCAAACTGTGTGAGAGGCCTTTCGGCACCATGCAATTCTGCTTAAAGTTGGACCAGCATAACATTCTGTGGTGATTTGCATATGCAGCCCATGATGCTTTGCACTGTGGGGGCATGTGTAATTTTGTATTTTCTTGAAACTTGGCTTCCCAGCCAAATGCCCTTTGGGTAACCCTTACCTCAGTGCTTGCGCACAGAGGTTCTTTGTCTTTTAAATAGTTTTTTATTTTAATGGGTTCACCACAATATATCTAAGGCACACTGCCTTAAGGGTAGCTGGTCCATTCCACTGGGGTGTCAAACAGACGAGGCATACTGATGAGTCCTGGTTGGACGAAACACGTGTCTATGTCTTCTGTTAGCACCCTTTGCAAACTGTGTGAGAGGCCTTTCGGCACCATGCAATTCTGCTTAAAGTTGGACCAGCATAACATTCTGTGGTGATTTGCATATGCAGCCCATGATGCTTTGCACTGTGGGGGCATGTGTAATTTTGTATTTTCTTGAAACTTGGCTTCCCAGCCAAATGCCCGTAACCCTTATCTCAGTGCTTACGCACAGAGGTTCTTTGTCTTTTAAATAGTTTTTTATTTTAATGGGTTCACCACAATATATCTAAGGCACACTGCCTTAAGGGTAGCTGGTCCATTCCACTGGGGTGTCAAACAGACGAGGCATACTGATGAGTCCTGGTTGGACGAAACACGTGTCTATGTCTTCTGTTAGCACCCTTTGCAAACTGTGTGAGAGGCCTTTCGGCACCATGCAATTCTGCTTAAAGTTGGACCAGCATAACATTCTGTGGTGATTTGCATATGCAGCCCATGATGCTTAGCACTGTGGGGGCATGTGTAATTTTGTATTTCAAACCCATGTCATTTTCATAAAACGTTTTTGATATATGTAGACTATGGTTATAAATATAGAAACAGAAATGTAGGGGTTGCCATGCTTCTGTTGGTTATATCGGCTTTCAAAGTTGCAGTTTCAGAGGTGGTCAGCTCAGGACAAAAATAATTGAAACATCCCAATGAAAAATAAAACTTGCAAGAATGCTATTCAAACAATTCAAAAGTTCATGCAGAATGGCAAGGACTTTAACATAAAATAAACAGTATAACCAAAGACGGACATATGTTTGGGTAAAGTGCCTTGAATGATACCAACTGCTGCAATTGTGGGAGCTAATTTCCTTGCTGCCATCCTGTATATATTCTTAGCTGGACATGACATAATAGGATAAATTATTATTTTAACAATGCTTCCATATAATTAAGAATGTACTTGTGCCAGAAAAAAACCTTTAAAACTTTTTCAACAGCATCAGAAAATTGGGAATTTGAAACATCAGGTAACGTCTTTAAAGATTAACTGCAAATGTATTAACATTTTCTCCCGGTTTTTTTTTTCCTAGCTGCCTGTGGAATAAAAACTGTATACTGATGACACAATGTCTCTTGTGTGTGTTTTTTAACTTTGCACTCAGTACAGTAAGATAAAAGCCAGCCTAATCCTAAACCATGATATTTCTTTTTCATACAGTCAGCTCTGTTTGAGTCAGTTTGTTATGTCAAACAAGGAGTGATGTCTCTTATGAATGCTTATCTTGTGAAGTAATAGTACTGCATGAGATAGAGAGAGAGAGAGAGAGAGAGTATTGTTTCATTTCTTGGTTACAGGCAGACTGACTGTCCCGTAGCGCTGTCAGACACATGTCCCCGGTAGATATAGATCAAAACAAAAAAATAAATAAAAAAAATGGATATGGAAACTAAAAGTGTTACAGATTGCAGCAGCTGATCATTTTACAGGCAGTGGCCATTGCGATCAGCTGTCAGACGTCTTTTCAAACTCCGATAAAAGCTGATCAAGCAACAAGCGCACTTTTCTTTTTTTAGGCATACCATTGCTATATGGCTGTATTTTATGGTAAAGACTCACAGTATGATAACTGGCAAAAAAACCCAGTAAGCTACCTCATTGTTAGACATGGTGACAGTATATGCAGTGTGCATATATCTGAAATAAATTGAAGCTGGCATTGTTATGCAAACAAATGGTAACAGATCAAATGTTTTCTGAAGATGCCAGATAGAGCTAGTTGGCAATGCAAACTATAATAAATCAAAAACCATTTAAACAAGAGGTCTGTAAATGAACAGTGCTGCAGTTGACATTAGCTATTCACTACACAAGAAGCGTCCATTGCAAGTCCCTACCCTCTGATCACCATCCCCTTTCATTTTTTTTGTTTCTCTGGTGTCTAGTAGCACTCCCCTCCACAAACAACAACCCTTAAGTTTTTGTTTCCCTGGTGGCACCCCCTCCCTCCAATCACCATCTCTTTATGTTTCTTATTTTTTTTTATTTAATTTATTTTAGTCTTTGGTAACTGGGAAAGGCCCACTGGTGCCTGTTTTCAGGATGATCTGGGAGCACTGGGGAGGTTAAGTGACTTGTTCAGAGTCACACACTATGCAAGTGGAGGTTGTGGGAATAAAACCCAAGTCTGCTGGATGTACCAAGCTCATTCACAGCTCGTTACTCCAACCTGTAGGCTATACTGCCAACCCCTTCTTTCTTCTTTCCTTGGTGTTTAGTGGCACTCCCCCAATTGCTACTGCTTATTTTTTTTTGTTTCCCTGGTGTCTAATGGCAACCCCCTCCCTCCAGTCACTGTCCCTTTATGTTTATTCTTTCCTTGGTGTCTAATGACACCCCTAACCCTCTGATCACCATTCCAGCATAAATATTACCTATAGTAAAGAAAACCATCCCTCGATGTGTTTTTTAAACCTGTAAAAGAAAAAATGGCTCCTTGCCAATCTGCCCCCCAACCACGACCTCCCACTGAGCACCAACTGCCTCACCCCCCCAACACGCCCTCACTCACCTGAATAGGTCACAGGGCAAAGATCCACTCTCTATCAAAGACACGTCTTGCTGCTGGAACCACTGAGTGCAGTATGACAAACTAAGGTAAGTGCGGTTCAATGTATTTCAATACGGTTTTCAACTTTGATGCATGACTTCATCCATTTTGCATATTTTGACCCCACATTTTCAACATGGCCTTTTTGGGACCCCACCTCATGACCAATGGAATTATGCAAATCCATCTCAAAAGGCAATTTTGCAGTCACTTGGCCAAATCACCTTTCAGACAGGATTTAAAAATGTTCACTGCCTTTGTTCATGAGGTTTGGTCATAAGAAGTCTGCATTGAAAATTTGGGGTTAAAATATTAAAAAATGGCAAAGTTATGAGTGTATGTTGAAATTGTGCAATACATACTCATAACTATGGTCATTTTATATATTCTGACCTCAAATTTTCAACATAGCCATATTTTCACATCACCTCATGAATGTGACTACTGTCATTTTTCAAATCCTGGCCAAAATGTTTTTTTACTCCTGTTGTGGAGAATGACACTGTTCTCCACCCTTCTTAATGAGATGGGATCATCAGAAGGCTATGTTAAAATTGGGGTGCAGATATTACAAAACAACAAAGTTATGAGCGTACATTGAATTTTTACAGCACACACTCAAAACTTTGGTAAATTTAAATATTTTTACCCCACATTTTCAACATTGCCATTTTTCACATCATCTCATGAATATGACAACTGTCATTTTTTCAAAACCTGACGAAAATGTATTTTTTCACCTATACTGCGGAATGGCGTCTTGGTCAAGATTTGAACATTTTCACATACAGAGTCATGAGGTGAGTTCATAACAAGGCTGTTTTGAAAATGTGGGTCAAAATGCTAAAAAACAATACAGTTACAAAGGTACATCAACTTTTTTCTATGCACTTTCATAAGGGGGGGGAGGAGAAATTGTTTAACCAGGAAAGGCAGACTAAGCCAGAGCTTGTTTTCAGATGTGACCTGGGAGCATGAGGAAGTTAAGTGACTTGCTCAGGGTCACCCAGTATGCAAGTGAGAGCTGATGGGATTCAAACCCAGGTCTTCAGGTTTACAGCTCAGTGCCCTTGACCACTATGCTGTACTGCCTCCTCAAAGTTTGGTAACGTTTGACATCTGAAATTGCACAGTACGGCAGAGTCAGCAGGGCCCTGCACTTCCACAGGCCATGCACATCACACCACTTCATGCAGGTCCTGAAGGGATTTGCATGAATGAAGACATGATTCCACTATCTTGAAAAAAGGGAAATTCTTTGCAAAAAACATTGTTAATGCAACATTTAGGGTAAGAACACCACAGAAATAGGGAATTGGGGCGTTAGGGTTTCCAACTGTAATTCTCCAACCCCGCAGCAAAAGAAAAAAAAAGAGTTTGAGCCTCTGGAGTCTTGATGAATCAGTGGTGGGGTCTTCAAGTGCCCACCCCCCCTCCAATCCATAACCTCTAATCTGAAGCACAAGGTAAAGCTCCAAGCCACAGCCTCATAACGATGCACTCTTTAAAGGTAGAGAAGTATGTCTCGCCACAGGTTGCCAACACAGTTTCTTGTACCTTTCTTCACACAGGGCCCATAGGGCATGAAGAAAGAAGATCATGTGTGACATTGTTTGCTCATGGAATGGGGTGAGCATTACAGTTCGCAACCACAAGGAAAACCCCACCACTGATTCGCCAAGATTCCAGAGACTCAAAACACTAATGTTTTTTTCCTTTCGCTGCTTGGGGGGTGGGGTGGGGAGTTAGAGTTGAAACCCTAATGCCACATTTCCTACTTTTGTGGAGTTAAGTTACCCAACATGGTGCATTAATAAAGTTTTTTGCAAAGAATATGTATATATATATATAAAAGACAAAGAACCTCTGTGCGCAAACACTGAGGCAAGGGTTACCCCAAAGGGCATTTGGCTGGGAAGCCAAGTTTCAAGAAAATACAAAATCACACTTGCCCAGACAATGCAAAGCATCATGGGCTGCATATGCAAATCACCACAGAATGTTATGCTGGTCCAACTTTAAGCAGAATTGCATGGTGCCGAAAGGTTTCTCACACAGTTTGCAAAGGGTGCTAACAGAAGACATAGACACATGTTTCGTTCTACCAGGACTCATCAGTATGCCTCGTCTGTTTGACACCCCAGTGGAATGGATCAGCTACCCTAAGACAGTGTGTCATGGATATGTTGTGGTGAACCCATTAAAATAAAAAAAACTATTTAAAAGACAAAGAACCTCAGTGCGCAAACACTGAGGCAAGGGTTACCCCAAAGGGCATTTGGCTAAGAAGCCAAGTTTCAAGAAAATACAAAATCACACATGCCCACACAATGCAAAGCATCATGGGCTGCATATGCAAATCACCACAGAATGTTATGCTGGTCCAACTTTAAGCAGAATTGCATGGTGCCAAAAGGCCTCTCACACAGTTTGCTGTGGGGTGTCAAACAGACGAGGCATACTGATGAGTCCTGGTAGGACGAAACACGTGTCTATGTCTTCTTTTAGCACCCTTTGCAAACTGTGAGAGAAACCTCCAGCACCAGCTATTCTACCATAAAGTCTGCAGTAAACACATAATCTTTATGCAGTATTGCATATGAAACCATATACTGAAGTAACATGTATATATATATATATATATATAGAGAGAGATAGAGAGAGAGAGAGAGAGAGAGAGAGAGAGATGTAAAATGAAGTGTTATCCAACGTAGCAAAGATTATAAGGAACATTGTCATACTGTACAGTATGTAGTAGCATACAGTCATACAAAATGTTACATATTTATTTCATTTTTGTTAACCGGGTAGGTACACTAGACAGAAACTGCCTGTTTTCTTGAGAGATGTTCTGGGTGAGTCCACCCAAACAGTACTGCAGAGTTGGAATAGGAACCTGGGTCTGTCAATATCTTTTGAAATTTGGCTGAAAACTGCACTCCCAGCACTTAAGATAACTTCTACAATGATATGCAGAGTATGTATGGAAGTGCAGCTACAGAAACTTCAGATCACCAGTGATTTGAACCAAATATTTGTCACCTACTTATGGTATTTGCTGTTGGGGTTGTTGGTGCCAAATGGCAGACTTGAGTCAGATGTTTTGGTCATGTCCTTCTTTAACTCCCTATTGGTGTACTCTGCAAGATGAATTGTGGGACTGTTCAGGGGAGCTGGTAGAACTAACTGATGAAATGGTCTTACTGATGATTATGCATCAGCATCCTCCCTCCTGGTACAAAACTTTTTTTTTTCACTTCTTTTACCCTCCTGTCACCAGTCCTGAGGCATCACTCAGGCATCCCCAGCTTGTCCCACCCAGCCGGAGACTCCCCATTCCCTAGGTCCCCCCAGAATCCTGACCCAGCACCCTGTACCTCTGTAGCCCCTGGCTTGTGCCCCCACAGTGGGGCTACCCGCCTGTTACCTGAGCACTCCTTCAACCCCTTTTGGTGGTCTGGTGTGAGTCAGAGGATATTGGGACCTAGGAAGGTGGGATCTGACAGTGGGCGTGGGGCTGGCATGCCGTTGTCTCCTTCAGGAGCTGGGGTGTTTCCTTATTCTTGTGCATGAATGTGACCCCTACAGAGGTGCTGCCATACAATGATGCTCAGGGTGAGCTAAGCACACTTCCGCACCCTTCTCACAAGCATCTGCTGTCACCTCCTTCCCTAGCATGTGCAATTCCAGCTTTGGCACCCCCAGTCTCCAACGGGAGTCACTGCTATGGCAGGATCACTGGCCCACCCTCCCCAGGAGAGGAGAGCTGTTCTCTGGATGCTCGATCCTCTCCTCCCTGGCCAACCCCTGGCAACCCAAGCCCGTTCCCAACCCCAGTTCACCAGCTTGATGTGAGGTGTGGCATTCAGTGCCTCAACCCTCAGCACCACCAGGCTGGCTCCTAGTATAAAACTTTACTCTCAGTCTATTTATTGCCAACTAAAAAGGCTATTACCAGGAAGTGGATGAAGCCAATTATTCCAACTGTTCTGGAATGGCGACATATTGTAACGGACATATACCGATTAGAAAAACTAACAGCTAATTTAATGATAATCTTCTCTCCTTTAGCTTGAGATGGCAGAAGTGGATATGGTATATGACACAACGTGATAAAGGTTTTATCCCCTGAAGAGTTGATCTTGCAGGCTGGTGTAGGGTGCCGCTTCCACTGAGGGGGGGTGGGAAGGAAAATGGTTATAGACTACTGGATAGACTTGACGCCATAACAGTGATTGATTCTGTGAGAAAATCTTAGACAAGCTCAAAAAATGTTTTTATTTGACAGACACTATTATCTAAGTAAGGGCTGAACCTTCTATTTTCCTGTCATGTGACAACTGTTTTGCTCAGTATTTATATACATTTACTGTGTCTCTGTCTCTTAATAAAAATTATATTTAAAAAAAAATATCTGCCTGTTTTCAGGTACCACCCAGGAGAGTACAACAATAGGAATGCAATGCATGACTTATTACAGTGTACAAACAGAGACAACATGTGCAGGAGTACAACTTTCAAATGTTAGTTAGCAAAAGAGAATGAATTCATATCCAACATATAGTTGATGTCCTATTTACAAATTGAAGCAAGTACAGTAATACAAATTGACACAAGTACATCAATACAACAGTATGCATGTATGGCATATTAAGGGTGGTGCAGGAATACTCAGTGTACTCTGCTGAGTGCAGTAAGATCTGGAAAACCCAGGGGCAACATGAGCCTCGGGCTAGGACAACAAACACAAACAGAGCCTGATGTACCTAAAGAACTGTTTTCCCCCCTCTTGGATGCTTTAGTGTGAGTTTGTAAATGATCTTTGGAAGATGTGTAGGTGCCTAACTTAGAGGCCATGATTGTGTGAATTGAATGACCAAATCACACATGTATGCATGAGCGCTGGTGTGAATGGATTTCTGAAAGGCTGGCTACCTTGATGTGGTACAGAGGCTTATCACAATGTATCCTAACCACTGTAACTAAAAGCCAGTCAACTTGTATCTAATTGGTAGTGATTGTGTGTGCGGCAATGTTTGTGTGGTGGGGCATCACATCATTTGCTTTGCGTTTACGGGGGGAGGGGCAACAGTTCCATTAACTCTTGAGTACAAGTTTAAATTCCTGGCTACACCCCTGTGGCATATAGACACACTGTTTTTGTGTTACCTTAGAGAAAATATAGCATGGATACAGTGGTGCCCACCAAGAAGCAACACAGTATTGCAGATTCCAACATGAAAAAAAGAGATTAAATTAAAGTGCTTTGTTTCCTGCAGTAACTCTGCTGCAGAATACTGAAGAACTGCATTGCAACCTGTTGGACTCCACGGTATGCCTGATAATAATCATAATCAATTACTAGAATTGTTCACAATTGTAAATTTAAATTTCCATTTCATGGGCTATATTTTGAACATTTTGAACATGAAGATATTTCAAATGGAAAAAGTAACATGACTTTTTTGCAACTTTTTAGCAGTCATAACTAAACACAGCTATTTTGCACTTAACACTTGATCCTCACTTTGATCACCACTTGAGACATTATATCATTTTTGTTTGTGTGAACGTGATCTCAGTTGATTAATATGAACCTTCATAAGCACAATATCACAAGTGTTCTTGATTTCAGTCTAGCGACAGGTGATATTTTGTTTTTAACAATAAATGTGTTTTCCCTACTAGGAAAAAACATTCTTGCTTTAGCAGTATTTCTACTGCAGTTAAGATAGAACACTCTGTCACCAATTTGATAGTCCTCTGGTGTTGTCCTGTCATAATGGGAACTATGCACTAATGTCAGGCTGTCCCAGAGCAGCATGTAATTGACATGCATAAGGGCAATTGATGCCCAAATGCACAGGCCATGGCCATGTGGCATGCGTGTTTGATGTGCGGAGGTGTTTAAATGTGTCCCATGACAGCACTACACAGGCAGAGGAGCATGGCCATGTAACAGCATGCATGCACCACACTTACATGCCCTCACAAATTGCAATACATCATCCCAGTGCATGGAGTCACACAAGCAGCACTATGCCATGAGGAGGGATGCCGTAAGCTGCATACACACAGGGCTGGCATATAGGGCAGGACAGATCATGGGACTATAAGGATTATGGATGCAGGACTGAATGGACCACCACTCTGGACAATGTAGTGCTACAAAGATTTGAATCCAGCAGTGTAATAGTATGTTAAAGGTGCGGCACAAACCCACAATGCAGGTACAGAATGGTGATACTGCAGAACACCAAGGGACAAAGAAGCACCCCCCACCCACCATGAGGCCAACAGTCATGGCCAGTGACTTGCCACTGCTGACCAGAAGAAAGATGCGGACAAGAGATATGTGTAGGAAATAGTGTTTACTAACGGGCACTGTTGGCCCTCAATAAGTGTAACTTAACAACAATGCTCCTGTCAACAGACAGAAACATATACAAATGAAACACCCAAATCCCTGCCTATCTCTGTGCTAGTGCTGTGGTATCAGGATGCTGTCTATAGCACCTCCTCCTCTTCCTCCTGTGAATCTTCATTGGACCTTTTTGGCATGGAAAGGGTGTTCCCCTCTTTACCAGCACCATCATATGGAGTGATCAATGATACCCATGAAATGACAGGAACATAGAGGACATGCATGAGTGGGATGCACATGCAGGGGTCCAGTTGAATACAGCCAGAACACAGTGACCCCCTAACTTCCCTTCAACAGCTCTGCCAGGGCCCAAAGCTCCCGGTCATCACAAGAACAGCCTGTCCAGCAGCTGCAGTATCCACTGTGCCCAACGGAGCACCACCATGCCACAGCCCCATTGGGCTGCTCCTGGCATCCAATATGATGCACCCTGGCCTTCCATGGAAGTCCTGCAGAAACATAAAGAAGGGAACAACATCACTGACATAGCACACGCATGCATGCCCCATCACCCCTTGCCAGTTGGATACCTAACTCCACCAGCTCGGTCACCTGCCATATTGCACCTCCCTCCTCTGCATCCTGGTACAGTCTCTTTGACATCCTCCAGAGTTTTCTGGGGTTCTCTCCCACTCTCCCAAATGTGCTTGCCAATACATAGGCTGAGGCAGTTATCATCAATACTGTCAGGACAGTAATGACCCAATGACACCAGTGCATACCATGTGACCCCACAGATGTGCCAAGTACATGCCCCTTTAAAGGGGCTTATGTCCACATAGGACATCTGTGCAGCATCCCTGTCAGGGTCTTGGGTAGGGGAAGCACAGATGGGTATGTAACACATATAACCCAGCAGCCATTCCAGGGCCACTCCACAGGAGTACACAGGATGTGCCAAGTGCTACTGCTGAATGTCCTCCTGCTGGATGGTGACAGGGAACATGAACAGGCATTGAGGGTACAGCCATGGCCATGTGTATTCCAGCCATGACTGGATGCCAATGTCCCATGGGACACACACTGTCTCGAGAGATACTGTTTGGACCATGCCATGATTACACAGCTGTGTGACACAGTCCATGCACATGTGACCTCACGTACTTGTTAGTCACAGGCAATGTCAGTCAAGACATAGGTTCTATGTGCATTGGCGTGCTATGCCAAATGGTCTTTCCAGACCTCCAGAGGGTGGTGAGGATACCATGGGCATCAGTCAGTCCTCCATATCCTGGCACTACACCAGATCACCGACATCCTTCTCCTATGTGTGCATGAGCATATAACTTTCCCCACCACACAGGCCAGCATACAGTCCACTAAGGAGGCATTCTATGCCTTTCATAGCATGCCCAATGTAATGGGTGCTATTGACAGTGCACATGTGGCAACCCTGGCACCACCTGTGGATGAGAAGGCATACCATAACCACAAAGAGCATCACAGCATCAACTGTCAGATAGTCTGTGATTCCAAGGGTATCATCACTAATGTGTGTGCCAAATACCCAGGTTCATGCCATGATGCCTATATGATGCCTATATCTTTGATGGGTTCAGCCTGAGCATACCTGGTCATGCGGAGGCAGAGATGGATGGTTGATAGGTGAGTATCTGTACCATACACATGTAGAACACCATTGTAAATCTGGCAGATGCATGGTACTATCTCTGCCATTTACTTGCTGCAAAGGTGACAGCAGATGTCCACTACAGCTATATCTGATGAACCTGTGCCTGGAGGCACATGGAATGGCAGAGAAGGCATACAAACAGGTACACGGGAAGACACGATCCATGATCATGAGGATGACAGGGCTACTGAAGATGTGGTTCAGGTGGGTGCCTGAACCAACAGGTAGCACAATGATGCTTGCCTTAGGGAAGGCATGTAGATATACATATAGTTGTGCTGCATTGTCTACACATGCTGTGGGACGTACATGGGGATGTTCCACCAGGTGATGGAAGAGGTGGTCCTTTCTAGGGCAGGGAGTGGAGTCACTGTTTGGATGGGTAGCAGAGCATGGACTTATGCAGGGGTGCATGGTGGCCTCTGGTGGTGCCTTGGGTATGGGTGATGTGGCTGTGCTGAACCCCACTAACATGTACTCTGTTAGTCTCTCCAGTAGGTCCCCTATCCAATCTGTTCCTCAGTGCATGCCTCTCACCTCCACAGTCATCTCCTTCAGCATATATGTATTGTCCTGCTGTACATGGAACCAGTCACATTCCAGTTGCCTCTCTTCAGGGTAGTAGGTGTGCAGTATACCCCTGCTACCCAGCTTCCAGGTTCGGCAAGTGGGATGGCTAGAGGGGGCCTCAACACCACTGTTGCAGGGGTTTTGTGTGTTCTCCCACAACCCCCCAGTGTTGCACTTTCTGCCACAGAGGCTGGAAGGACTGTCTCTGACATCGGCCCGATGGTGCTGGCAGGCCGTGATGGCAGGCCCACCATGTGGGACTGCATGCAGGGTTCCACAGTGCCCTGTAAGCCATCTCAGCTGTGGCTGTGGCTCAGGACTGTGTAGAGTGTGACTGTCTGTAGTATGGGAGTTCAGCTCCTCCTCATCCTCCTGTATGTCCAGGAATGTGTCCATACTAGCATCCTGCAGGATACCTTCCTCATCCACTGTTGTTATGGGCTCCTGCAGTGCAGCTGGGTAGATGGCAAGCCAGGTGTTACAGGCTGTGGCTTAGTTCTGGGCACACTGAGGGTGTGTTGTGGGCCACAGTGACTACACCATACCTGTGCCATTCTCCTGACCCTGGCTGCTATCCACAGTCTCTAGTCATTAGCCCACCTCCACTGGTATCTCAACCTCCTCCTGGAGTGTGTTTCCCATCACAGGGTCTGTAGAGTGTAACACAGGGTGGTTAGCATGGCAGTGCTGTCCAGCATATACACACACACACACACACACACACCCTGCCCATTCTGGCTGTGTACTACATACCTGGCAGTGTATCCATGCCCTCCACATACACCATGCAGGGACACTTCAGTAAGGGTCTCTGCCACCATCCTCTCTATTGGAAACAGGCTGTGCTCCTGTGTGGGCAGCCCACCACCTGTGATAGTCTTTGACTACTTGACAGCTGCCAGTTTATGCTTGACAGTGGACTGGAGGTCACACCACTTGTGCTTGATCACTGCCAGTGTGCATGCCTCTGACCTGGCAGCATTCAGGGTGACCTGAATGTCAAGCAACAGCCTGGCTTTGGTTTCAGACAGGGCCTTCAAGGACTCTGCCCCATGCAGGATGCCATACTGCTCCCATATGTTAGTGACCATGGCTGCCACCTGTCAGCTGGAGAAGTTTGATGATCATGATTGGCTGACACCCATGTTCGGCCACAACCCCACATTTCTGAGTGGCCATGTTCCATGCTATCATGTACCCGGTGCTGGCCTGGGTACCACAGGTGGTGAGTATCCCCTGCCATCCACCAAAAGAGCATGCCCCTTGGCTTCCATTACACTACTCACTTCCACAGATGTGTGTGAGGCAGTGCAGGGTGCCTATATGGAGGGGTCAAGGGGCATGGTTATGTACTGTAGGCCCACCCGGGGTCTGCTTCTTGCTGCCCTGTATGTGTCCGTATGCCCAGCCCATGCCTCCGCTGGTCCTGTGTGTGTGTTTGTGCATAGCATGTACCTCCACCCTCCTGCACAGCTCATAGGTGCTCGCTGCTGATATGTCACATATGGGTGCAGTTCCTGCATGTTCATGCATAGGCCTCAATATGACTTTGAACCTCGAACATTTTTCTCCAGATTCATTTGTACAAGTGCAAAGTTGTGTCATTCTGAATGAGTTCATATTTATGTGCTGCAGTAGTACTGGCTAAATTTATTCTCTTGTGTACAAAAGATGCAAAGATAGAACCATTTGTCTTTCTGTCATCATTTCAAAAGGTGACACAGTTGCAGATTTACTTGGAGTAGCAAGTATTGCCATTAACACAAGGGGCAATTTTACATCTAAGTCTTTTCTTAAGGAAGCTGTATATGTCTTTAGGATGTATACAGTTGGCTGATTTTCAGATTATACCTGTCCAGAGGATATTGAATGATCAGACACACGTCACTTTCTTTGAACACTCAACATTTTTCACACATGCTTAATGACATTTCATGTTAAATGGGTACCTCTACTGGACTCCACCTCATTTGCAGTCTTTAGAGACTAAACACATGGGGTCTGATTTTCAAATTGCCAAAAACAGCCATGGGACTAAGTCCCATGCTGCAGTCCACTAGTGCATAAAAAATCTCCACACTGGCAGACATTCCCATTTTCAGCCCATGCTCTGCATGGGTGGCAGGCACAGCTTGGGAGGATGTTATGCCTGGTCCAAGCCAGTGCAACTTATTGATGCAGCTGCACCATAAAACAGTTGCAAGCTGCCATAAATTATGGAGCTGGCTGTAAAACTGCTCTATTTTAGAAAATCTGGTATATGCAGGAAAAACTGTGGCTCCACAAGTAAAAACCCACTTGCAGTTTCTCCTGCACCTGCCCCAATTTGGGGAGTCTTTAAACCTCCAGGCTATGGTTTATCAACAACAAAGCAATTGTTTCAGCTGTATCATTAGGAGCATGCAGACATTCAACACACTTTGTAAAGAGAAAAATAACTGCTGAAAGGAATGTGTTACCCCTTGATCATCTTGTAACTGGACCAATCAGTTTGCACTGTATATCTGACCAAGGAATAGTTACACCTTTTACCTGCAGTGATGCTATTTGTTTTGATAAAAAAGGTAAAAATCTGCAATAGATTATGTACCCTTTTTTATAATCTATTACATCACTATACACATAAGGCCAACAAGCCACTTATTTCGGTGACTTACACATAGAAACATAGAAACATAGAAACATAGAAGTTGACGGCAGATAAGGACCGCAAGGCCCATCCAGTCTGCCCATTCTTCTATCCCCTGTATTTGCATAGCACTGAGTTCTGGCTTCAATTTTAATCATTTTATTTACTAATATTTCGAATCATTTGATTCCACCCAAAGATTGGAATACAGGAATGATCATACCTTGTTTAAAAAGGTGTACATGAAGATCCATCATATTATAGACCTATAATGTTATTGCCAATTGGGCTAAAAATATACTAGAGGATAATTATTGATAAATTGGAAACATGGGCTGATGATAACTTCATATCTAACTTTCAATGCAGTTTCTGGAAAAAACTTTCTACGTTGGATTTAGTATTTACTATAAATTATATCTTTGAAACTTATGTGGCCTAGAAAAAAAAAAAGAGTTTTGCCTGTCTCATAGATATGAAAGCAGCCTTTGATACCTTAAAAAGAGATATTCTTTGGGATAAACTTCATGGCCCAGATATTCAAACTGTGCCCAAAAAGTGCGCAACAGCAGGAGCAAGCGCAAGTCCATTGCACCCATGAGCAAGAGGCGTGATATTCAAAAACTGCGCTGGCCAAGATGCGCCTACAGCCGACGACTGAATATCACACCACCTGCACCATAGTGCAACTAGGGAGGTGAAGCTGATCATATCTGATGCGCCATAGCACAACAAGGGATGTTCAGCTGAGCAGTCCAGATGCGCCATAGCGCAACCAGGGATGCCCACCAGCAGCAGGGCAGCAATGCAACAGCACAACCAGGGATGCAGAGGCCCATCACCCATGCCACAGATGGGCAGAGGAACACACAGCAGAACAGACATCGTCCCCCCATGCCCTATGCACTGCACAACTGGGGGAGGGCTGGAATAACCACTGGCCCATGGAGACCAGCAACAAACCCACAGCTGGGCCATGGTGCCCCATCACACCCCCTGGCAAGCTGTGACCGGCACACGAGGAGGGTCGACCACCCTGTGCCACTTCATCCCACCAATGCAGAGCACACCCTGCACCATGACCCCCAGACACCCTGCCCAGGAGCAGCGTCCACCAGTGCAGGATACCCCATGCATGCCACCACCCCCACTGTGACAATGCAACCCTGTGCACCACAGAACCATGCAAGACAGCCCCACCACGAGCACCCATCAGCGGGTGGCAGCACACAGCGATGCAACAACTGCATAAACAGTGCCACCACGCACATCCCTCCTGAGGTACAGCTGATAGACCGACCATGCGTCGGCACACAAGGTACCCCACACATGACAGGGCATGCCCTGGACCCCACCACCAGTGGTACAGCACCCTGCACACCCTCCCAAGGACACACCCCAACCCAGCACTGGCCACAACAGCCAGCGCAGACACCCACAGTGGTGCATGGAAGCATGCACCACACAGGATGCAACACAGTGCATGGACAAACACCCACCCATATCCAAGGGCACATCAACACAGGGACACAGTAGCGGGGCAACCAAGCCCCCAGTGTGTGGCCATGGAAACCGTGTACACACGGCTAGCACTCCTCCATGGCACAGGAGTGCCAGCCACCCTGCGCAGGCACTGTGGAGCTGTACGCCACCAGCATTTTCCCGGAGCACAAGTGACAGACAGTGGTGCACATCCCCTGCAACACACACAAGCCACAGCATGGAGGTGGGACAACAACAGCAGAGGCCACAGTGTCACCTGAGGCAGACATGCACCACACCAGTGACAGGAGGCAACTCAGCATTGTGACGGGTACAGTGTCTGTCCTGCATGGACAGCCACCACTGACATGCCAGCGGACCATGCAGGTCACAGACATGCAAGGGTGTCAGCTGCACAGGCCATGGACGGGCTGACAGGTGCGCCATGGACACACAGCATGCACCATGGACCACTGCATACAGTTATCCAGTGCACAGGAAACAATACACACACCACAGACAGTGACTGATAGCTACTCCCACACCATAGTCACCTCCCCATGGACACACACACACGCACATGACAGCACCACCCATGAAGCCATGCACACCACTGCAGCTGAGCATCTATAGCCCACTGCAAAACAGAGACCACCACATTAGGTATATCAAAGCAAATGTAATGTACAAAACACACAAAACTATTTACAGATATATACGAAAGGTTGGAGGCAGGGCCACAAACAAGGTGGGGGTGGGTAAGGGGCAGGGGTGAACAAATGGTAGAGGGAAGGAGGGGTGTGAGGGTGGGTCAAGGGGGTAGGAAAAATCAGGGGCAGTAGGATGCTCCTCGGGAGCCCCGCTCTCTGCTCTGGCTGCTCCTCCCGCCATGCCACCGTCTGACTCCCACATGGTCGATCCTCTCTAAAATTTCAAGGGAGGCCCTGGCCACCTGCAGTATCTCCTGCAGCGTTCTTCTGATGTCTTGCAACTGCTGTCCACCTAGGACAAGGGAGCAGAGTCAATAGATGTGAATGCACAGCCCCATGCAGCCCACCCACTGTGCATGGCATACGGCCATGGGACATGCCTCTGTGATGGTGTGTGACCACCCACAGTGATCGCGTCCACAAGACCTACCCACCCAGGTGCACACAGCCATGCAGACTGCTGCACACACCCACTGGCCAAGTCCTGCACAGCACCACCGTGGCTGTTCAGTGACATGGCTATGTGGTGCGAAGGCAGTGGCACAGCCAGGTACCCGGTGCACGCAGGGACCACCATTGATGCACTCCCAGACGTGCAGTGCCACTGGACAGTGCTGACTGTAACAAGTTGCATGCATGGCAGTGGTGTCACACAGCATGCAATAGTAATCATGGATGTAATGCACTCACATCATCAGGCTGGTCCCTCTGCCTCTGTGGACCTTCACCCCCTCCCGCAGTGATAGTCCTTCTGCTGGTGCCTGCTCTCCCTCACCAGCCATCGCTCGTCTGGGCCTAAGGTGCAAACATGGAGAGAGGAATATCAGTACAATCCTGTAGCAAAGTCCCCCTGCCCCCATGTGTGTGCAATCCCACACAGCCAGACCCACCAACCCCACACCCTGATATCACCACCACAGCCAACACCGGATGGTCCCCCCCATGTTCTGGACATTGCAACCGTGATACCCATATGGAAGAAAAAAGTGTATGGATGTTGCACCTACCTGGCTGTGGCAACGTGACCCTCCTGGCATGTGCCCACAGGTGGCCAAGCAGGTCCGGGTCCCTCCGCCTCAGGTCCCCATATCTGTGGCGGCACTGCTCCACCATCTGCCCCATTCCTGTGGCCTCCTCCAGGGCATTGGCCACCTCCTGCCAACCTGACTCCTGGACCTGTCCAGGGGTACCTCACCAAACAGTGGGCCAACAAGTGGTTCCACAATGACAACCAAGTTTGCCATTTCTACCAGGCTCCACTGGACAGCTCTCCTCTGTGCCATCTCTATTGCTCGGTAGAGTCAAAATGGTGCTCTGCAGTGCAGTTCCGCCACGTGCAGATGCTGCGCGGTACAGCACTGCCATTCCCTATCACGCTGTCACCAAACAGAGTGATAGTGGTGCACCCATGCCTGACGCATGGTGCCTAGGGGGCAGAGGTTGGGCACAGGGTCAAGGGTCTCTGGCGCATGGACAGCCACAGCGCGATTGGAACCCAATGGCGTCTAGCGTGATTGGGTGCCTGTGCCTGTAGTGGCCTACCGCACTGTTGCCCGAGTGCTCCTACGACGCCCCAGTGCCACAGTGCCATATAGGTGAACAGTGCTGTAGTGCCACTGGCACAATGGTAGCCATGCCCTGCATTGCCTTCCGCGCATAGCATGTCAGCAGCACAGCAGGCGCCTGCATCATCAACCTGGGCATGCGCAGTTAGGTATACTGTGCATGTCACAGAACTGCACCCTTGGCTCAGCACGTTCAAAACAATTGTGCAAAGTACAAAAGCGCGATATTCAGCCATCATATGCAAATCAGCTAATCAGCCATTCAATGGTGCAGTCACTGCAATTTGCATCCACTTAAAGATGCGCCTCACCTCATTTGCATGGGTTGTGCTATAAAAGTGCAACATTGGGCTGCACTGGCCATAGTCAGTTACTGCAGTCTATTGGTGAGTTGCATGCTGTTTGGGAGTGTGGACTGTGGATTTTGGGACATGCATGGGACTGCACAGTCACAGGTAACACCTGTCATTCTCACAGGCTGAATCATGACCGAGCGAGTTGTGGAGGAAGAGGAACAGAGCTGTGGGAGGAGGAGGAGGCCAAATTTCACAAAGGCCGAGACGGATGCCCTGTTCAAGGCCTACCTGGACCAGGAGCCCGCTTCTCAGTGGATGCCAGGGAACACCACAGGCCTGTGCTGCTGCATGGGAGGAGGTGGCGCATGCTGTGAACCTGCATGGCAGCTACCAGCACTCCATGCAGGAGTGCAAGAAGAAGATGGGCACAGACAGGAGGAGGATTAAGGAGAAGGTGGCTGCCATCAGGTCAGCATGATCTGTGACAGGTGGAGGACAGCCGGGAGGTGCTACGCCTGACCCCACAGGAGGAGAGGGCTGCTGGCAGCATGCAGCATTGCACCATTGAGGGTGTTCCAGGTGGTGGATTCCAGATGGGTGGTAGCCCATCACTGCATGGTAAGTCATGGTCTGTCTATTGGGGACAGGGTAGGTCACATGTAGTAACGCAACTTTGTTTTCCCTTACAGCTCCTGAGCATCTGCATGGGTCAGCGGTGGTGGGCCTCTCCACTGAGGCCAGTCAGATGGAGATGGAGGAAGGCCCATCCTCCTCCACAGGAATACGTGGCTCAGTGTGACAGTGGGCCTGCCTGGATGTCCAGACTGATGTTGTTGGAGCAGGTGCGGAGGAGGCCCTGCCCATGTCCCAGCGTGCCAGCGTCCATGGGTGCCAGCATGCTGGGACTCGGGCTGGTGCCAGGTCTGTCACTGATGATGATGTCGCTAACGTCATGGACAGTGACATGTGTGTGCCACAGGATGGCCACACAGCAGGTAACATCACGGCCATGGCTGTGGATGGTGCCGCCGTGGAGGCCTGCGTGTCATCACAGTCCCAGCCTGAGCCCGTCAGCACCGGTGGGGCAGCACTGGTGTGTGTACAGGACAGTGGGACTGTTGCGGCCACTGCAGCGGTACCAGTGAGCCCTGGGGAGTGGCAGCCGGAGGGGCAGCATCAGCAGTCGGCCAATGGGCTTGGGGGTACAGTGTAAGGGGGCAGCATCAGTGCACTGCCTGTGGACATGCCCAGGCCTGGTCCTGGTGTGCAGCGCCCACCCTCAAGGGGTGCTGAGCATTAGGGCCGCGCACACCCTGAGGGACAGAATGCCAATCAGGCAGATGACCTCTTGGATGAGCACACCTGCATACTGCAAACATCAGTCAATCAGCAGATGCGGTTTGTGATGGTGGTGGATGCACTGAGTGTAGCTCTGGAGCAGACAGAGGAGTGTTGCAGCAGAGAAACCACTCTGCTCCTGGCAGGGATGGACCAGATGTGGGAGGATGTGACCACTGCCATTGACAGGCTGACACATACAATCACAGCTGCCATGGCCACAGGGGGCACACAGTTATTTGCCCATGCAGCGCAGACACCGCGCAGTGCAATGTCCACCCCCCCATTCCCAGCATCGTGCAACATCCTCCTTGTTGACACCAGGTTCAGCTATGGGCATCCCGAGCACGCCTGGTGCAGGCATGTTCAGTGTGCTGCACACCCCTGCACGAGCACGGTCGCGTTCACGCAGTGGAACCCTTGGGGGACCATTGGTGCCACCCCATGATGCCAGTGGCCAGCCTGTCAGTACTGTTGGGTCTCGGCGGGGCCACCCACGCATCCATGGTGGCTGGGACACTGTGGCACATGACTGACCTGTCTCCCAATGCGGCTACTGTCTGATGCTGCCCTGTGTGCATTGTGTCATTCAGCGGGCAATGCACGGGTGGGTACCCGGCCCTGCACGCAGACACACAGTCCATCTGCACACCCTCCCAGCTGCTGTCCACAGTTGCATGTGCATGATGATGCCTGCATTGCACTGTACACCAGTGTGCAATGGTGCCCAGCATCTGACACATGCACAATGACAGGCAGTGGGCGTGGTGGTCTGTGGACATGTGTGTGGCTAGGGGTGGCGTTCTGGGTCAGTGTGCCTCCTACCCTTTGCGCATGTCTGGTGCATTTTGTGTGTGTGTGTGTGTGTGTGTGTCTGTCCGTGTGCCATGTTTGACCTCACCCATCCCTGGTGGTGTGTGTGGTTCCATGCCCTGCCACTTCCTTTGATGGCATGAGCCCCTGGTGTGTGTCCATGCGTGTTTGTGGGTTGTGCCTTTGCCACTGGTAGTTGCACGTGGCACCATGACTTACCTGAGTTGGCTGAAGTGCTCCTCCGTGATGGTTTCCCAGTGCAACTGTACCAGCTGGAGTAGTCGGGGGTTCCATCGCCCAAGGGGGGGCTGCCCATCACCATTGTCACCGGCATCCTCATCGTCCCCATCGCTGTCCCCCTCTTCGACCTGTATGGCTATCCCGCATTCGTTGGCCATGTTGTGCAGGATGCAACAGGCCAGGAATAGCCCACAGGCCTTTGAGGTGCTGTATTGGAGGTGTCCAGGCAATGGAAACATGCCTTCAGCATCCCAAACACCCACTCGATAACATTACGTGTGGTGACGTGTGCCTCCTTGTAGCATTGCTGCGATGGGGTCATGGGCCACCGGTATAGTGTGAGCAGCCAGGGACAGAGTGGGTATCCACTGTCACCTATGTGTAGAGGGTGGAGGTTAGTTTGGTGATCAGCATCGCCCTGCTGTGGGCCATGTAGGCCACTACTCATGTCACCTCTGACCATGCCCCTCCCAAGCCCTATGTTTGTCCATGTGGTTTGCATGCTCACCCACTAGATGGCCAGTGGGGATGTCCCCACTCTTGAATCTGTGGCACAGTGCAGACTGGTGCCAGATGAAGGCATCATGTGCTCCCCCTGGGTGCGTGGCACAGACATTGATTATGCGTCCCCTGGCATCGCACACCACCTGGCAGTTGATGCTAGCATAGCCCTTGCGATTCATATATGCGGCCCCCTTGGGGCCAGATGGTGTGTAGATGGCCACATGGGTGGAGTCTATTGCCCCTAGCATGCCAGGCATACATGCTACCCTGTGGAACTCCTGTATGTTTGCTGTGCACTCCGCTGATGTGCTGGGGAAATGGATGTACTCTGCAGCATGTGGCAGCAGTGTGCTGAGGAATTGGGTGAGGTGGTGTGACGTGGCTGACTGGGTTATGCCTGTGGTGTCCCCTGTTGGTCTCTGAAAGGAACCCGTGGTGAGCAAGCACATGCAAGCTGTCACTTTAGTCTCCACTGACAGAGCATGGCTCTGTCGTGTGGG
This sequence comes from Neoceratodus forsteri, assembly GCA_016271365.2. NCBI lineage: Eukaryota > Metazoa > Chordata > Ceratodontiformes > Ceratodontidae > Neoceratodus > Neoceratodus forsteri. The sequence continues at coordinate 731,468,402 of CM028132.1, forward strand.
TGCCTGCATCACATCACTGCACAGCTCACAGAGCCACCTCAGAATTGCCCGATTCAGGCAGTACAGGCCCATGATCTCCATATCACTATACAGCTCGAAGCTGGTGCAAGCTTGGTACTGCCTGTTGGAGGCATACTGCCGATGGGCTCTTCCACAGCCGCGCCCCCCTGCTGCCTGCCTTCTCACACCCCTCATTACTGCCTCCATCTGGATGGTGGCACTGGCCATGTCCTTGGCTTGTGTTCACCCCTCCGGCAGCTGTTTCTGTGTTCCCTTGCTGTCCTGGCTGATACTTCCCCTGCACTGGGAACACCTGACTGTGCTGGCCTCACTGCTGTGTGGCACTTTCCCCTTCTGCACTGTGGCTCCCCACACCTTCCCCAGAGCCTGTGGGTTCCAGGTGCCCTTTCACTGTCATGCCCTGTATGTGTGTGTGTTGCCTGTGTGGCTGGCTATAGTTCAGCAACTTTAGGCTTCACTGTAGCATTCTTGCACCTCTCCCTTATTCCTTTTTATTTTGGCTCATTTCCGCTATGGCGCAACTTCCGCTTGCTCCCCTATTGCGCATGGTGCATGTTGTTGAACATCGCACTGCACCATTTATGCATTGTTCCTCCCCCTTCAGTTGCGCTTACATTCATTATCACTGCGCTGTTGCTCAGCATGATTTGGGGGTGCAACTGCCTCCCGCTGAATATCGCAGAATGGCGCATTTTCAGACTTGTGCTGGTGCAACCCTATTGCGCATGGTGCAACCCTTTTGAATATCTGGGCCCATAAGTATAAAATTGAAGGCAGATTACTTGCCATTCTTAAATTATTTCATACTGATGATCGAGCCCATTTAAGATATAATAGAAATGGTGCTCTCACAGACCCAATTGATATCTCACAGGGAATAAAACAGGGTTATCTTTTGGCACCTTCTCTGTTTAATTTATGTATCAACAGCTTGATAACCTCTCTATCAACCATAGACACTTTTCCACCCAAAGTTAATAATACTGACATCAAACTGACGTATGCAGATGATGCAGTTTTAGTATCTCAGACACCCCTGTAGCTTAAAAGAGGACTTGTAACAATAATGAATCTTTTAAAATCCTTGGAGTTAGAACAGAACATGTCCAAAACTAAGATAATAACATTTGGAGACCAAAGTAAATTGAAGTATAACCATAACTTTAATGGAGAAATTTTCAAAGAAGTATCAGAGTTCAACTATTTGGGTGTCACCTTTGACAAGCATGTGATATGGAAAATGCGAGTCAGAAAAGTAAATGAGAAGGAAATAAATCTATTTTGGGGTTGAATTGATTTGCCACCAACTTTGCAAAGAACTCATATGTTGCTTTAAAAACAGCTTTTAAGGCAAAAGTGATTAACCAGGTGCTATATGGAGGTAAAGTTTGGGGAATGGTAAAAAAGTTTCAAGAATTAGAAACTATACACATTTTTTTTATTTGAGTTGTCTTAGGTTTACCTACAGTAGGGATACACTACTTGCATTTTTTAAGATTAGAAGCAGAACTAGCTCCAATACAATTTAGGGTTATCAGAAGTGGAATCAGAATGTGGAATAGAATAATAATAATTATGAATAATGCGAGGTTGACTAAACTATGTTGATTAGATGCCTTGCATAAGACCAGTAATAACTGGTTTAGCAATTTAAAAAGGACAGGAAATTATTTCTAATTTGTCACTGTTTATAATGTTCCCATTTTCAGAAATGATATAAATAAGCCTGAGTAAGAAGTGACGTGCAGAACTATGTTTAGCATTGTTTTGTTTTCATGGGCAGCGTCCTGTTATAGTTCTCTTCATGGAACCAGTGAGCTGGAGTTTTAACTATGTCACAGTTTGTGCACAGAACTCTAAGCATGGTTCTGATAGGACAACAGCTCATGTTTAGCATTCTGTACACAAACCGTGACTTAGTAAAAACTCCAAAATTAATGGTTCCATGAAGAGAACTGTATAGAATGTTGTACATAAAAAGAAAACAATCAAAAACCCAGTTTTAAGTATTTTTTAAAGTATAGTTTTATGTGGCTCGTTTGGAGGCAAGTCTTTCATTTCTCTTACTAGGGAACATTGCTAACTGTTGCCAGTTAGCATAGATTTCCTGTCCCCGTTAAAGAAAATCCTAATACACAATGGAATGCAGAGCTTATGGTCAGATATGGCAGCAAATTTTATTTTATTTATTTATTTATTTAGTGATTCGGAAAAGACCTTTGAGTGCAAGCTCTTTTACAAAGGTTCCACATCATAGACTACAAAACAAAGTACAATAGGAGAAAGCAACAGTACATTACAATGAACGATACAGCTTGGATTCAGAACCTATAGAATAACTCAAAACATAGGTACAAGTTAAATAACAAGAAAAACAATTTATGAGTGGGGGGAGAATAAGCAGCCGCAAAGTGACTTGTCAGTAGTTTAGAGGGACAGGGATATCTGGCAGTGGGGTGAAGAAAGGAGGTATGAGAGAGAGGTATGTACTGTGGTACAGGTGAAGGGTGGGGGAAGAAGGGCGATAAGGTATAGAGAGAAATGGTGATGTGAGGGGAGACTGAGAGGAGAGGACATGCTACAGTAAAATGGTGGGGTGTGAGGGGGCATGGTCAGGCAGCCTGCATTAGTAGTGACTGTTAGGGAAATTCATAGGACTGTGAGTTGGGGAAGGGGGAGAGGGGTGGAGGGTGCCAAAGGAGCCTGATGCAAACTGATTGCTGGGGCAAGTCATGAGAAGGAACAGAGGAAGGGGGTACCTGAGACCTGCCTAGTGCTTGCTGGGGGGCAGAGAGAGCAGGTGTGGCTGGACTCATGGGCAGGTGCACTTAGAGAGTGTTATTAGGTGCTGTTTGATGTCAGTTTTGAATTGTGCCAGACAATTAGTGGCCAAGAGGTGCTCAGGGAGCTCATTCATCCATAGGGGGCCCGGTAGACAAATGCACATTTCCCAAGTGAGGTGCGATGGAAGGGGTAGCCAAGGCCCCTCTAGTTCTCCCTCTGGTGACCTGTAACGAGTTGGCTGCCTTGATCAAATTGCCTACACAAAGCGGTGTTTTACCCAATAGAGCCTTCTTCCCTAGGATGCAAGTCTGGAGTTGCCACAGATATATGCTAATGAAGCAGAGCAAAGAATAAAAGATGTAACTTTGGAGAAGGCTCTTGAACAAATTCATAGGATGGATATTATAAGGTGATATTCTACTATAAGGGAAATTATTGGATTACAGAACTGCTCATTATTCTGTGAAAACAGCTCACATAGAAAAATTCTGGCTGATTTTAGTTATGGCACATTCCTTGGATACCATCCAAATATTGTAAGTTGCTTTGGCAAGAACTGTATTTTGAAATGTGCGTGTAATAATGAACATTTTATTATATTAGAACACATCTTACTTCACTGCATGGCATTTGAAAAGAGGAAGGGAAAAATGAAATGGATTACTCCACTGTTATATAGATGGGAATTTCTGTCTGAAAATAAGAAAACTGAGTATGTGTTAACTCTCCATAGCAGACACCTTATACATGGAGTGGCATGGTTTGGTAATATGATTATGAAAAGGCTTTTAAAGTTAAGATCAATCACTGATTGCAGGACCATGTTGCCATGTGTTTTATGTATCTTTTTATAGTGACTTTGTATGTATTTTTCTCCCATTGTTATTTATACATTATTTGCTGATTTATTTTTAAATTGTAAAATGGGATACATCTGATGATTTTAATACATTTTAATAAAGTAAATTTCAGGTACTTCACTATCCCCTCTATGTGTGCCAAACTGTTAATCATTGGCATGCTTTAACAAAATTCCCCTGTGGCTACAAGAAACTACCCACCTTGGTCTTCATGAATTTTTTCCACTTTTACCAGCAAACAATTCCATAATTGGAATTTAGCTTTGGGATCATACACATTTTTTATGTTTTTAATTCTGATTTTTATTCATTTTTAGTGTGCCTTCCAAACCTATGTTATACATGAAATTCCTAGCCAGATGACAGTTACTACTTCTTGGATATGTAACTCTACAGAGGGCAGCTGAAGAAATGTACACTCTTGCGTCAACATTCTTACATTAGTATTATATCCAGGTCACTGGAAAAAGAACATTTCAGTGTCCATCACAAAACTCAAAGAAAAAGAATGTTCCACTTGTATATAGGAACACAAAGTTTGCAATTTACTTAGAATTCTGAGGTTCATCAAATCTGATGTCTGGAGAGAAGAGCAGAGGGAACCATGGGAATCATGGTGTCTAAGGAGCAGCAACAAAGGTGTAGGTAGACACGCTTATCAGGCCAAGTCTAGGGGATAAAGTTCTTATCCTTATTTATAATGTAGTGCATCCAGTCTACCAGCAGTGTCATAAATAATCTTTTTGATCATTCAAGCAAGAAGTAATTTTTCTATCTTATATGTTTTAATGACCAATAAGCACCACTGCTGCATCGTGGGAGCTAGAGGAACTAACCAATTTTTTGTGATGGCCTTCACCAGATTAATTAAGATTCAGAGCAGTTACTTGGAATTTGTATCCTTTAAGCTTTGTTGGAAGATCAACAGGAGATAAGTCCATCCCTCAAAAGGTAGATAAAAACTGATTATGTCCTGTAACTCTTGTCACAGCTAATTCCAGTACAGCGGTATGCCCTGACAGTCCCAAAATATATGGGCATGCATGTCCTTAGGAGTGCCACAATTCTGCCAGCAAATTGCATCCATTGTCTCTTGGTATTTCACTTGAATAACTGGGATTTTAAAGTATCAAAGATTTAGTTTCCAAGCAAACTCTTGATGGGCTGGAGAGTCTGTGACCTGGTGTACTTCAGAAATCACTCTCTCCTTTTCCTTATCCAAGATCAGGCAATGGAGTTCCCTGACCCATTTGTTCCAAGCATCCCGATTACTGATGGGCAGGAACTGTACAAGAGCATCATAGAGCCATGACAGTATGTCAGAGGGTGGACTGAGAGATAGCTTGCTTCAAGATTTAGATCTAAATCTACTTGGTGACTTGGCAGATGACTGAGGAATGACATTTAACTTGCCAAAATGCACAGTAATACACTTGAGTAAATCAAATCCTAGCGATAAGTGCTATCTGCAAAACAATCTATTAAATCAGATGACATGATAAAAGGATTTGGGAGTCAAGATTACATGTGAATAAAATAATAAAAAAGAATGTCACAAGAATTATAGAAAAGCAAATTATTTATTTAAAACTATAAACAGAAAGTTCACAAAAAATCTAAAGAAATAATATTGCCACTATACTCAACTTATGTAAGATCACTGATTATTGCTCACAGTTGTGGAGTGGGCTAAATATTGGAGAAAGGAACACAATTGAAAGGATACAGATAAAGGCAACTAGATCTATAAGAGGGTTTAAAATCTTGATTATGAGGATCAGTTATATAAACTGGGTCTTTTCTCCTTCACAGGTGGTGAATTGGGAGACTTATTGTTGCCTTATAATGTAGACAGAGAATACTAGTTTGGCTACCACATGCACAACCAAACAGTGCTGTCACAGTGGGGTTCTAATTATATCAAACCTTGAGAGCTAAGCTCAGGAAGTCCAATGTAATCAGAAGCCTAATATGGCAGCACAGGCTGGTTGGGCATGTGGTTGCCAAACTAGTATTTTTTATAGTGTTCAGTTGTTTTATTTTTATTTATTTATTTTTTTGTACAAAAATGTTATCACAGTACTCCATGACAGTAGCAAACATGCTGACAGTTTCAGTTCAGAATTTTAACTGGTTGCTATGTACACAGCAGCACTGTGAAAAACATCAGCTGTCTCACAAATTTCTGATCAGCTGGAACATTGTTGTACCATAGAAGGGTACAACTGTGTTCCATGACCATTGAACTGTGGGACAACGAGGTTTCAGCTGGCATGGAAATCCATGCAGAACAAACCCTTACTATACTCAATATGAGGATACCTGTCTCATGTGAAATAAGAACATGAAATTTAAATCTGACATGATTACAACTAGAGGGCACAATAAACAACTACAGCCTCAGTCCTTTAAAACTAACAAGACAAAATTATACTGCACTCAAAGGGTTATTGGAATTTGGAACACACTACCACCTGATATCATCAATAGTGAAAATATAAATATTTTCAAATCTAGATTAGATAAGCACATGAGAAAGGCTGGAATAACAGAATACTACCACTAAGTGGGTGGGGGTGGGGGCAGCATCATAGGGCCACTAGTGTATCTGCTCCTAGTAAATCCTAGTAAGACTGCATACAGTTACAGAATGTCCTGTGTTTTGAGTAAAGATTAATTATTCTTATTGAGAATGTATGTGACCTGTAGATATAGATAATGGCCAGAGTACTGTGAAGAGCATCACTGTTTCAGTTCCTCAAAAATGGAGGGACACTGTCAGAAATACATTTTAAAATAAGGCAAAGCCATCATCTTTCCTATTGTCTAAATTTAATGCCCAGCCTCTCTGGTAAGAAAGCATTTGAATTAGAGAGACTAAAATGGGATAGACATAATAGGATATCCTTGGCCTATCAATTATACCCATCAATGACCCAAGAAAGCCTCAAACCCCCGAGTTGTTGCCCTGATTTTGGGATAAGGTGAACTTTTTAAAGTCATATAGCAGTCTTTAACGTTAATGTATGTACCAATGAATGTAATTCATATGCTGTGAGTTATGTACAGTATATGAATGGAATTTTACAGTATTTGTAACTTACCAGTGTACAATTTATTCTGTGTATATATACTGTTGGTATTTGTAACATAGAAAATGTTATTGCTTATGGTACCCATTGTAAATAAGCCTTGCTGCTCAATTAGGGTCCGACATGTTCATGTTTTCTTGTTTGATTAACATGAACAAAATTTTTACTACTACACTTGCCATGTGAATAAGTTTGTTCCAGTGTACGGGTTCTCTGAAATTACATTTATATGTGTCTTCAGATTAGATAAAAGGGTTTTGGTTCATGGGAATAATTGCTCCTGATATAGTTAAAGCTCTTGCCAGTGTACCTAGTAGAGATCCAGTATTAAGCTGTGCAGAGTTATGCTGCTTTGTAGTACTCTCGTAGATTAGGGTGGGCCAGACCTTCTTTGTCTTTGAGCAGTTGTATAATTTAATATTTGATTTAAGGGTGTTTCCCTCGCCAGATAAAGTGAGAGATTAAATCTATCCCACTTTTTAAAAAAATCTGCCCGAGAAGGAGACAAGATGAGTGTCTCGAAATAATAAATGACTTTGGGAGTGTATTTATTCTGACAGCCTCAATCCTCTGTACTAGACCAAGTGGGATAGTGTTCCAGCTCTGCGGGGCCTGTGCAATCTGCTGCACAGAAGGTCATAATTAATAGTTTTAAGTTAGTCAGACTCCATCATACATTTTTTTTTATATAGATTTGTTTTGCTCCGCAGCTCTGGTCTCTCCCTCAAGGGACTCAGTCTCCTGCCACACTGTTCCCGATCGACACCCACCTAAATCACCCATGGGTCCCCAGCAGGGCCTGCCGGTGAGGAAACCCGACTTTACTCCACCCGCGAGTGAAATCCAGACATCGGGGGCCAGGCGGAGACACTGGTGTGGCCATCATGAGACTGCCGCCTCCATTTTTCCCTTTTTTATCCTGTCCCCCTTCCCCACCAACACAAGGATGCCGGTGCTTGCCTTCCCAACCTATGTTACCCTCTGGCCACTGCCAGAGGGCAGTCAATGAGTGGGCTGACAAACCTCCCTCCCCCAAGAGAGGAAAGCAGTCCTCCAGATGCTCGATCCTCTCTCACCCCTGCTGACCCCCAGTGTCCCGAGTCCATTCCTGAACCTGGGTCGCCAGCATGGCATGAGGTGTGGTGACCAGCTCCTCAACCTCCAGCTCCACCAGACCATCATAAATGTTTTTAAATCATGGCCCAACTGTACACCATGCACAGAAACCATGTTTACACTGATGTCCTCACTGTATAAATAAAACTCTCCTACTGTTTTGTCATCTTATTGCATCTTATTTTATTTTTTATTTAGTTTTTGTTGACCGGGTAAGTGCACTAGACAAATCCTGCCTATTTTCAGGCATGACCCGGGGGAGGGGGATACAGATGAATGCCAACTGACCTTGAACCAGATTAAGTTGTTGGTGGTATTTTTAGTGAATGAGGGAAATTTGGCCAGGACACTAGGGAAATTCCCCCTACTCTTTTTCGATAAGTGCCATGAGATCTTTAATATCCACCTGAACTACCACCAATCCAGGCAGATGGGACCTCAGTTTAATGTCTGATCCAAAAGACGGCACCTCAGAAGTGCAGCACCCCTCTCATGCTGCTCTACAGAGTTAGTAATGGGATATTAACCCAAGTGCCAGATGTGGAAACTGAACCCACAGCCTTCTGATCTCCCAGCCTCAGAGGCGAGTGTGCTACCTACTGCTAACAACCTTTTTTTTCTGTGTACCTGTGTATTTTGTAGGCAGGAACAATGATTCCCTCTCTTGCATACTCCTAATTTCATCCTAATTTAAATATAAACAGTTGCTTTACTCTTGTTCATCCCTGGTGTGAAAACCTATTTGACTCCATTGCAAAGATCATGGAATGCCTGGAACATTCATGGAATGGAATTCTTTTAGAGAATACAGGGACTTCATAAAGACATGATCCACACAAACAGATGATTTGATACCTTTTATTGGACCAACAGAGTTGTTACAAAAGAACACAGGTGCTTTCAGCTTTTGGATTACACAGAATCCTTCATCAGAAAACAATGTCAGTTGTTTTGAAAAAAACAACCTGTGTTCTTTTGTAACCACTCTGTTGGTCCAGTAAAAGGTATCAAGTCATCTGTTTGTGTGGCTTTTGTGTTAAAGGACCAATTCGGCAACAAGTTTTTCTGTTCACAAAGACATGTTACAGACCTGACTGCAGTATAACATCTGTTGGTTTGTGCAGAAACACATCAACTCCCATGACACCTTGCATGAAAGGGAGAATTAACGTGAAAGAATCTAAACAATGTTTCTAATATAATTGAAAAAATGAAGAGTTACAAGAAAACATACAGTACACTACTTTGAGTTTAAGGAGCAATTTGAAAAATTGGTCAAAACTGTAAGGGTGGGATATTCAAAAGGGTTACACATGGCACAACAGGGTTGCACCATGTGCAACCCACCAATGTACCACGGCGTGATATTCAAAGGGACAAGTTAGTTGCGCAACACCCGATGCGCCGGGGCGCATCAGTAATATATGCGGCGCATGTGCAGGGGGTGTGCCCATGCATATATGCAGGGGTTGACCATATGTTTTTTTGCACTAGCCAGCAGGACAAGTCAGTCTAAAATTGCACTAGTCCACAGTGATTTGCACTAATTCTCACTCAAAGTCACCATGTACTTTTGACCCAGAACACAAAGAATAAATGATGACAGCAGCGCAGTTTAAAACTTTATTTACATTTATATAATGATGAAAACACACAAAATGGACCAGTTGTTTCAAAAGATGAGCATTCAGTGACTCAAATAATTATAGAAAAATCTGCTCCCCACAAAAAATTTATACCCCCCCCAACAATGTCTCTTTCAGGACTGCCACATGTGGATGATGCATTACTGTATGTCATTTCGGTATGTTGAGCTGAGGTCTAAACCTTTCACTTAGTTTAAACTATGCATTCATGCAAAGTCTCTGAAGGGACACTTACACTCTTGACTTAGACACAGTCTTTACAGTATGTACCCAGTCCCCCCACTTTTTGCAGTTACTGGGTCTTTATGTACTTGCAAGTCCAATTCAACAGTAAACTGGTTAACTGAGGAAACCCAGCTTCAATAAAGCACACAGTAAGGAGCAAGCATAGGGGCAAGCCGCTGAAAATTTTTCGGACCACAGCCAGCAAAACTCAAAAGGTGGCACAGACATTCTCCCCACCCACGCACATTTTTGCAGGCAATGAGGCAAATAAGCAAATAAATAGGCAATGTATGGACAACAGAACAGAGAACACAGAAAACGCGGGAGAATATTACACTCTGTACCCGGCCCCCCTTTGCAGTTACTGGGTCATATTTACTTGAGTGCAAGTAAGCTGCAAGATTTAACAGCAAACAGAGGAAACCCACGTTTGTAATGTTTTCTGAATACAGCTAGCAGACCCAGAAGAAGACATAGACATTCCCCCCTTCCCACACACAACCTTGGAATCTTCCTACCTGAGGGTAGCATCGTGACCACCAGTATTCCTTCCGAAGTCCCACAAGTCCGACTCTGTCCACTGCCTTGAACCACATTCCAAACAATTCTGACTGCCGTAACCTCCAAAAACAGCAAATCTTCAATGCTGAGCTGCATGCTCCTCTGAAATGCCAAACACCACGCTGCCGAACACCACGCCACCAAACACCATGCTGCGAACACCACGCCCAGCAAACACCACGCTGCTGAACACCACGCCACCAAACACCATGCTGCCGAACACCACGCCAGCAAACACCACGCTGCTGAACACCATGCCACCAAACACCATGCTGCCAAACACCATGCTGCCGAACACCACGCCACCAAACACCACGTTGCCGAACACCATGCCACCAAACACCATGCTGCCAAACACCACGCCACCAAACACCATGCTGCCGAACACCACGCCACCAAACACCATGCTGCCGAACACCACGCCACCAAACACCACGCTGCCGAACACCATGCCAGCAAACACCATGCTGACGAACACCATGCCACCAAACATCATGCTGCCAAACACCACGCTGCTGAACACCATGCCACCAAACACCATGCCGCCAAACACCACGCTGCCGAACACCACGCCACCAAACACCACGCTGTCGAACACCATGCCACCAAACACCATGCTGCCAAACACCACGCTGCTGAACACCACGCCACCAAACACCATGCTGCCGAACACCACGCCACCAAACACCACGCTGCCAAACACCACTCTGCTGAACACCATGCCACCAAACACCACGCTGCTGAACACCACGCCACCAAACACCATGCTGCCAAACACCACATTGCTGAACACCACGCCGTTGCACTTCTCTTCAATACTTCTGGTCAGTTTTCAAATTTTCTGGGCTTTTCCTCTTCTAAATGGGCTGCTTATATCCCCCATTGCTGAGCAATGTAGCCCAACCCCTGCTTGCTGCCAATGACCTCTGCAAACTCGCAAAAAGGACCAATCATGTCCTCAGCCTTGTGCTGTGCCTGCCCTCGCATAGTCATCACTGCACTCTTCTGAATTCCTGCCTCTACTTCTGCCTGCTGCTATAGATTAAAGCATTCATTGGTGGCCTCCCTGTGATGTCAGTGTCTCAGAGCTCCAGGAGCAGTTCCAACAGCCACCACCTCCCCCTCCCTGCTGACTTCCAAAACACAGGGCTGGCCAACAGAATGCCACCATACAATGCAGTGAAAACTTTGCTGGCCAATAGACTGCCCTCTTAGAGACCCCCCCACAAGGAAACTCTGGAACTACCAGTCGTTTGGGCCTCCTACCGGTAGTTTGGCTGACTTGTGACTGATCAGGGCTCCAGGTGCTCAGTACACTTTTGCAGCCTCCACCGCTAGCACTCTGAACAGGAGAACTAAACAGGATGATGGGACAAAAACTGCACTAGCCGACATAGACAGGTAGGGAGGCATCTGCACTAGCCCATGGCAATCTGCACTATGCCCTAGGCTAGTAAATATATTTTAAGGTTGAACCCTGCATATGCGGCACATCCGATATTCAGCCGGGATGTGTAGGCGCATTTTGCTTCTACCCACCTTGCACTGCTCAGGGAGGCACAAAGTTGTGCCTGAGAACACCAGGAGCAAGTCCTGGCCACCCACAGGTCAACTGCAGTATTGCAGGGTGCAACACGGCAGCCACCAGCCGTGGGTGGCCACCCGCCCACCCTGAACACTGTCCACTAGCCCGCTGCCCTGGGAGCGTTGTGCCCGCCCCCCCACCTAATCGTAGGCAACTGTAAATATTATCCCTGGTGGTCCAGTAGACCACTCTCTATTGCCCGATCATGGGCATCCATTAAACTTATCCCTGGTGGTCCAGTGGACTGCTCCCTATTGCCCGATCACGGGCATCTGTTAAATCTATCCCTGGTGGTCCAGTGGAACCCCACCCAACGCAGTCATGGGCCGAAATCTGGTGCACCCCTGGTGATCAGTGGTATCCCCTCCTGCCGTCCACAGCAGGTCCCCACCCCCAGCACCCCAGTCAGCAGTGGGTGGTGGCACCCACTCGCATGCTGCCCAGCCGCCCGCTGACTGATGGCATACAGTACTGTCAGTACACCTGTTGGTCCACTCGGTGGGCCAATGAGCATGAATCATACTGTACTACACAGGCCCGATATGTGCAGATGAATCGTTCATTCACGTAGTTGAGCCTGTGGCTCTGTATGGTCTGTATGTCCATAGGCCATGCAGTGCACCAATAGGTGTGCTGACAGTACTATATGCTGCCAGTCAGTGGGTGGCATGCCGGTGGAGTGCCGCCACATGCCACTGACTGAGGGGTGCTCGGTGGTGGGAGACCACAGTGGGTGGGTGGGGAGGCACCACTGGACCACCAGGGGTGTGGTGGATTTCCACCCACAGTCAGTTGCTGGGGGGGTTCCACTGGACCACCAGAGATAGTTTTAACATATGCCCACAATCGGGCTATAGGGAGTGGTCCACTGGACCACCAGGAATACTTTTTACAGATGCCCATGATCGGGCGATAGGGAGTGGTCCACTGGACCACCAGGGATTATTTTAACAGATGCCCTTGATCGGGCGTACAGGTGCGGGGTCCGCCAAGGGACTGCAGGGCATCAGTCCCCGATGGCTGCAGCCTGGCAGGGTGCCAGGTGCAAGTCGCTGGGGATCGACACACCGCATGCAAATGGGCCATAATGACATGCAAATGGACCCATTTGCACCTTGCATGCATAATGGCCTCATTTGCATGCCCAATGCTGAATATCACAGTTGATGCACCTAGGGCAACTGCACTTGCACTGGCGCATCCCCTGGCTTCCCTCCTACCACTTGTGCTGGTGCAGTGCCACTGTGCCATGTGCAGTGCATGTGCCCTCAGTGCCATATTCAATGGTGCTGAGCCATGGCACAGCACCATTGAATATCGCATGGTCCATGCCCTGGCACTGCCCAGTTGCACTGCGCCCAGGCTTGCGCCCCTGCCTGGTGCAGTCTGAATATCCCACCCTAAGTGTTAAACAGAGGCAGGAAAAGAACAGGTTTGTTCATTACAGTTACAAACAGTACAAAGCCATAATTTTTCAATTATACATGCATGCACTTTCTTCTTAGTAAATGAAGAAATGTCTTGAAGAGTAATTAGACCATTAGATAAAGATTTGGCATTGCCATGTACATTATCCTCCTTGGTAATGTTTCTAGTAATTGCCCCACAATAGAATTGGCCAATTACAAATCCTAAAACGATTTCATATTATACTATATTTCCTAACTCACAGTTAGCCTCTATAGTAATAGATCTCTATAGTGATAGATTCTGGTGTAGGAATATGTACCAAAAGATGATAACATAAACGCTACACATGAATACTGTACAGGAATCAGGCATTTCTAGTTTTTTAATTACCTTAACCCTAACAGAACCCTCTTTTATATTACCTGGGACAGAAAAAAGTAAACACATTCACTACTTGGCATTCTTCAGAGACAGTTTGTCAAACCTCAGGGTTTGTGGCATCACTTTAACTAGGTAAGGGTCATCCCTTAACCGTGGCCTCAAAAGATTGTTAGACAGATCTATACATGTACCCAGTCATACAAGGATGTCCAACCCAATGCACATGGAAGATTTTAGACCTTGTACCACATACAATTGCCATAGTACAGTCTTTTTTTCCTACGTTGGTTCAAAGCACAAACGCCTATTCTTTAGAGCCTCCTTTCATGGAACATCTTTTACCAACTCTCGTTTTGTTGCAAGTGTTCAGTTAGGTGTCTGCCTCTTTAATATCTTGAAAAACAGTTCACTGATTAGACAATGTTCATATCCTAAACATGTCACAGAACTGGTTGAGAGCAAAGTCTGTGCTTTGATTGGCACCTGATATCCTTTTTTCTCTGTCTGGATGTTACAGAGGAAGCAGAGCAAGGTATCTGCTTTGATTGGCACCTGATACCCTTTTTTCTCTGTCTGGATGTTACAGAGGAAGGACTGGTGCTTTTTGGCATCTCATTTTTACACTCCTCTGCGTGACCACTATACTCAAATGTCAAGGTCTCTATTTCAGAAGCAAGATGAGCGTAAGAAGAAAAAGTGTTAACTTCTTTTCTGAAGAAAGTTATCCCTCTTGCATTGATCTTAGATTTTAGCACATCCTGTTTTAAGTTAGATGATCACTAGATATAGGTAACAAGTGTATATTTCATGAGGTTACATGTCTGCTAGACTTACACATTTGCATGATAAATTGCAGGTTCCCTACAATATACTGCATTCATAGATTAAACTTTTAATTTATTGATTTATATACATCATACAAGAACACACATTTTCACAGCATAATGCAGATCAGCATGTTCTACATAGCACAAATAGTATGCATCACACCCAGGATTTGCTCATAAATGATCAGCCGTTACCTCACTAATTACAGAGGCATGGTAGTGTTTGTATATTAGAGTTGCATTTGGAGTTTCTTTAAAAAAGGCCCTTTCTATATAGGTTTTTGTCCTCTGGGCACATTGTTCAGCCCTGTCCCTGCCTCACTCATTTGGCATCTACCTTCCCAGTCCAACAAGCCTCATATCACCCATGGATCCCCCCCCCACCCCCATAGCAGGGCTGGGTAGGGAAGGGCTGGGCTGTCCTCTCCCCACCCAGAGATCCTATGTCCAGATTTGGAAGGTCAGTGAGCTGGCGACAGTGCGGGGCAAAAGCAGGCAATGCTTCATATAGCCTGCGACTGCCATTTTCCACTATTTTCTCCCTTCTCCCCTCCGCAGCAGGCCATATACATGTGTGGGTGGAGATGCACACATGCTACATAACCACGGTCCTTTCTTCTGTGCTGCTCTAATTCTGCACTGTCACCCAGCCTCCATCACTTGGTAGCCAAGGAAACATAGAAACATAGAAATTGCCAGCAGATAAGTGCCTTTGGACCACTTAGTCTATCCTATTACTACTAACAACTGCACAAGACAGTATTCCCCCCACCCCCCACCCCCCACCCCAGGAGTGGAGAGCAGTCCATTGAATGTTTGATTCCCCCCTCCCCACAGCCAACCCCTTGCAACCTGAGCTCATTCCCAAACCTGGATCTCCAACGTGGTGAGAGGTAAGGCACATAGCGCCTCAGTCCTCTGCGCCACTGGGCTGGCAAAAAAAGTCATTTTCAAACACTTATAATTTGGCCATCTTAGACCTCAGGACTGCAAGATTCGGTATGCATCATCATGGTCCTAGTGTCTACTAATGTGGAATGCTTTATAGACAATAGTGAACAAAGGAAGTAGCTCAAGGGAAATGGAGCCATAATGTGGAGAGGTTACAGACAGGAACAAAAAGTTAGACTCATAGCTTGAAGAGACGAAAATCTCACCTCTACTCCGATGTGCTGGATACAATGCTATTTTATTGTGTAAACAGAAATAATTAGTATCATAAAGTGCTCCCACGAACCACCACAAGTTTTATAGACATGTGTTGGTCTATTCTGGATTTATAAAGTGTTGAATTTATGTATCTTTGCCCATTTTTGTACCAACAATTTTTGGTCAAGGATAGAGGAAAAACTACAATTAGTTAAATTATGAAACTTAGAGGTGCGTTACACATTATGGAGGAATAGATCCTTTTTGTGGTTTGGTGAAAACATTGTAATTCATTTTGTAGTTATTAAACATATGTGTTTGCACATGCTCAATTTGCCAAAAAAAAGCTAAAAAAATCTGCAAACAGATATGTTGTGAAACGTACAGGAGTGTTAGGTGTTATGGAGCTATAAGTCCTTTGGTGGCTTAATGGAAAAATGTTAATTCAGTTTTTAAGTTATTAATGTTTTACTGTTTGTATGTGCTCAGTTCACTGAAAAAGAAATAGCTAAACACTTCTGAAAACAGGCACTTGTACCTAGTGGGCCTTACCCAGTTACCAAAGAATGAAAAAAAAATGTATTTACCTAGCTGCGGCTAAAAAGGTGATCACACACCTTTGGAGAACCACAGCCTCCCCTACACTCGCGCAGGGGCACTCAGTGATGTCAGAAATCTATTTTTTGGAAAGGATGATAGCTACTCATTTGGGATGGATCCAGCAATTTGAATTAGCATGGAGACCTTGGGTTTTTTATATTACTTTATTAGATAATGATTTTATCCCTTAATGGAATGATAAGTTTACTGTACTCACAGGAAATCAAGGATTCAGTATTATTCACTGTTAGAATGCAATGCAGCAATGACCCGCTGTTACTTACTTCTAAACACTGGACATTGTACAAGTGTAATCTACCTGCTGACTGTTCTCTGGAATGCAAAACATGTAATATAATTCCCTGTTGTAAGGAAATGATGACAAAAGGAAAGAATATTACAAAAAAAATTTATTTCATCAAATAGAAGCTGCCCTCGGGTAAAAGTCACCCTCGAAAACAAGCTGCAGGTCAAAATGAATTCTTTTAATAAAAGCCATCCTCAAATGCAAGCTGCAGTTTCTAGTCAGGGTTGAAGTCATGTCAGATTAAACACTGTGTGTGGGACGCTGTGATTTCTAACTCTGTTAATAGGATCATTATTGTAGTTTTTCTTAAAGTGATCATCTTAGTTGCTGTTTTCTTTACTTTTTTAATGTTAAGTAGATCAATAATAATAAACTTGGTCAAATTCAGGATGTGTAATACTTTTTTAGCACTTAAAAACTGGATTTTGCAAAACAAGCCATCCTCAAATACAAGCTGCCCTTGAATACAGGCCACTGGTAAAAATACAACATCTTAAGAAAAGCTACACAAAGTAATATTTAGATATCTTTTTTCTATAAAGGTGTTCATTCTCCTTGGTGGGGCAGGCCGGCTCCCTTCAGACCTGTCCCCGCCACCTCCTGTGTCAGCAACCACTTCCCTAGGACTCACCTGTCAGCAATATTCCACATGGATTATCTTCTGTGGTGGGGCCAGAAGGGGAAAGACCATCATCCCTCCTGCCCCCGAAATGCTCATTCAGTTGCCGCTGACAGGGGTCCTTGAGGTGACATGTGTGAGAGGCAGTTTGCAGAGTGTCATGGATGCCTGCCCCACGGTTCTTTTTCCTCTGCTTTTCTCTCCCTTCCTCATAGCTGGGGCATGCATGTTGGTACATGTATGTGGAGGCAAACAAGCACTGCAGAGACCTGCACCTCCCTTCTGTATGCAGTACCGTCATACGGAGGTAGTATAACATAGTGGGAACCCTCATATCTTCTAAATGTCATTTGCTTCCATGTCAACAGACAACTCTTTTCACGTAGCTGTTAAAGATGCATGCAACTGCTTTTGTTAGTTTTCACACTTCATACTAGGCACTGTCACTCTCCTGGGAGGGTCCATTTTGTGGTTGTTGAAATCTCATTGTCCCTGAGAGCTGCATTAGCATATGAGAATGTGATTCATAATCAGCCTTCAAACTCCCCAGTATGCCTGTATGCTTAAGTAGTTTTAAAAGAACCAAGCTGCAAGAAGGTGTGAAATACCACATTTACTTTCAATGAGCTTTACAAGCTATCTGAGTTGTAATGCAGTTTTTTCCCCTTTAAACTCCATTTGGTTTATAAGTTTCCAGAGAGTTTTTGCAGGGTATTTGTTATTTTAGCATAGAGATACATGATATAAATGGTTGATCTGATATCATGTTCTCATATGCAAATACAGCTCTCAGGGTCAATGAGATTTCAACAACCATGAAATGGACCCTCCCAGGAGAGTGACAGTGCCTAGTATGAAGTGTGAAAACTAACAGAAGCAGTTGCATACATCTTTAACAGCTACATGAAAAGAGTTGTCTGTTGACATGGAAGCAAATGACATTTAGAAGATATGAGGGTGCAGTTTTCCTTTAAGGGCACTGAGCTGCAAACCTGAAGACCTGGGTTTGAATCCCATCAGCCCCCACTTGCATACTGTATGACCCTGAGCAAGTCACTCAAACTTCCTTGTACTCCCAGATTGCATCTGGAAAGAAGTTCTGGCTTAGTGTGCCTCTTCTGGTTAAACACTTTCCCCTTTCCCTTTCTCTTCCTTCATGCCACTGTAGACCAACACTACCACAAGGCCTTGATAAAGTGTTGGACAGGATGTGAAACGTTGGTGGCAGGGGAGTAAATTGCTGCTACATTTTAAACATATTTATTTAATAAATACTTTTCGATAACGTAACTTAGCTTTAAAGTTCATTTTATGTCAGTACATTTGGGCAGCTGAATTCTTCTTTTGCATTTTGGACATTAATTCTGTGCTCCAAATAAGTTCCATGGTGGCCACCTCTGTGTTTTAAATTTATACTACCACCAGGCCTCCACCTGGCGGTTGTTTTGCAGCAGAGCCCTCAAGCCTTCCCTCCCTGGGAGAGGAAAGCAGTCCATCGAATGTTCAGTACTTTCCCCAGGACAGCTCCCAGCAATCTGAGACAGCTTCTGATCTAGGGTCACCGCTGTGATGGGCAGTAGCTCTACTGCCGCCCCAGTGGGATGGCCTGTATTTAGATATCTTTAATTAATAAACAGAATGTTTGCACAGGAATCCCTCACAAATGTTTTGAAAATCTACCTGCTGTGGAGACAGTTTGAACATCTACACAATGTTTTTCAAAATCTACCTGCTGAGTGAAGGTTTTTAGTTAGTGTTTAAGTTCAAGATGGCTAACAACTTTATTTATTTATTGAATTTGTTGACATGGTTGACCCACTGAGACAGATGTCCCTTTTTCAGGGGTGACCCAGAATTCATACAATAATGTACAGAGCAATTTGTATGTACAGCAGCAGTTGGGGGGTAACACTTGGTTACTTACATAAAGCATTAGGGTTCACAACCCCAAAACAGACCCCTCATGCCTGTTCCTGCATGCACAGTGGGGTGGGTTCTTAGGCTTGGGAGCCCTAAGATTGTAGTTTCCTACTTTTGATGCTTTATTTATTTTTTTATTTATTTGGTAATTCAGATACAACCTTTGAGTATACACTCTTTTACAAAGCTTCCACGTCAGGATATGAAACAGCAGAGACATAACAAAAACTTGACAGTTAACACAAAACATAAGATTGCTATGTAATACAGAAAATAGATAAATAATACATTTGAGTAACCTAGGCAACTGAAATTAAACAGTGGGAGAAGATTCCCAATTAGCAATGTATGGCATAGCTGCCCCAGGGGGGCCTGTCAAGATAGAGTATCGGAAAGGGTAGGAAAAAGAAAGGGGGGAGAGTGCGAATGAAGTTTCCCAATTAGCAATCTATGGCATAGCTGCCCCATGGGGGCCAGTCAAGTGCTTCAACCCTAATGGTGCATTAACAACGTTTTTGCACTTAATATAACACATAGGTACATAGAACCAGTAATACATTGTTTTGGATTCAAACACATGTGGCAAATAAGATATAAATTACAGTTTAAGGAAGGGTAGGTAAGTCATTTAGGTAGTCAAGAGAGGTGGGCAGATTACAGGAGGAAAGTCAAGTGCCGAGTAGGGGCAAGAGACTACTAGTCGGGTGGGGGTGGGCAGACCTGGTCAGAAAAGACAGTTGCATATATTACACTCTAGTAGGTAGGTCTTTAGGTCTGTTTTTGAATCCCTTGAGGGCAGAGGAGTTTTGGAGGACAGGCTGAAAATTATTCCATAGAAAAGGCAAAGGATCTTTCCCCTACATTGGACCTCACACATGGGACTTCTAATAATGTGTGATTGGAGGACTGGAGAGATCTTCTCTGGGGCTTGATGGATAGAATATCTCTCAGGCTGAGCGGTGTAGGGCCTTTTATCAGTGCGAATACTGGGCAGAGTAGGGAAGATAACTTATTACACTAAGGGTGATACTTCAGTGTTTGTGAGGCAAAATTAGAATGAGACACACAGTGACACCTATATTATGAAGGTTAGCACAGTGTTAACAAGTATACCACTAAGCTAACCAGACTCAGTGCATCTGGACAGGGTGGGGCCATATCTAAAGGGTACCTGGCATTGTGCACAGTGGATGGCACTGATACATAGACTACACTGCAACCTTACAAATGAGGGTGCCCGCTTGTATACAGGATGCAGTAGTATATTCAAAGGCTTTTGTAAGCAGTGACAGGCAGCCAGGACATCCCTAATTAATGCTTATGAAACCCAGTTTTATCACTATACACACAGTGATGTGTGACCCTTGCCTCCACCTAGCAGCACTGGTGCTGGTGACGCTCACCTCCACCCACCACATCCCCTTTCCTCACCCAATCCCTGTCTGTATTCTGGAATTGCAAAAAAGTATTTTCTTGACAGTCAAGGGGACTCCCCCCCCCACCTAACCCAGTATTGTGAAACTGTACTGAAGCCCATCCTTGGCAGTCTAGTGTTATCCCCTTATGAATTGTTGTAATAACCCCCTCGGCTCATCAACCGTCAGCATCCACCATCCACAGCCCCTGTTAGCTCCCTACTCACCCACCTGTCCACAGGTAAGTTGCCATCTGGTCCTCAGATAACAGCTGGCACAGACCCTTCTCTCACCACCTTGGAAGCCCACCAACTGACTGATAAGGAGTGAATGCATGCATTCTGTAGAGAGAACTGCTTCTACAGTATGTGCACACTCACTACCTATCAATCAGATGGCAGCTGGCTGAGGTGGGGAGCAGTGGTGTCATAGCCAGACAATGTTTGGGAATCTGATAGCAGCTCACTTATGGATGGATGGGTGAGTTAGGGATTGACATGGGATGGAGCTGGTGGTTGCCCAGTGGGTGGGCTGGGAAGGGAAGCTTTGACAGTGATTGGTTGAGGGGAGTAATACTGAAGTGCCAGGGATGGGCATCAGTACATTCCCACAACACCAGAACAAGTGAGGGAGGGGGTCCGCTAGACTGCCAGGGAAGAGATTTAGTACAGTTTAACAATAGCAACAGTGACTGGGTGAGGTGGGGGGTCCGCTAGATGGCCAGTGAAGGGCTTTAGTACAGTTTCACAATGCTGACTGGGATCGGGTGAGGAAGGGGGTTCTGCTATACTGCTCAGGATGGCATTGGTGGGTAGGGCTCTTGTGTGCTGAATGGCTGAGGTTCTGCACACTGTGTCCCGCATTTGTGCATGAACAAATTGTGCCGAGCTGCTGAGCACCTCGTAATGACATGCAAATGGTCCTTTAGCACTGTGCATGCCATAATTAACATGCCAGCCACAGAATACAGCTCTCAGAAGTGATGGCATTATTCCATTTTAGACGGGCTATCTCCCTTTGCTCCTGGGAGCCTATTGCTAATAGGGACGGTGGTAATGATGCACATACAGTATGCATCAAGCACGGCTCTTGTTGCAGTTGGGTCCTGACTACATTAAAAAGAACTCCCATGTACTCTGGTTTGACTGCTCCACTCAACCTGGGGAGAATCTGCTGGTGTTTTCCTGAGTCGTTTGGAAATTACCAGTGAAAGGGCCATTTCTGTGGCCACCCCACTCATGTGGAATGCCTTACCAAATCAGCTTTGTCAGATCTCCAATGTTCAAGCTTTTAAAGGGGCTCTTAACACTTCTCTTTTCCCTAGCCTTTGAGGACTCATTTTAAATGTCATGTAGTCAAATAAACTCAGCCTCTAGATATTTACAGTTCCATTCCTTTACATTCACTCTTTGATGAGCTTTGCTCATGAACATTTGGTCATGTCAGAAATAAATAAGAGGCAGGACACAGCGCACTCAAAACAGAAACAACAAACTGGCTGGTTATACTTAGTGGTCAAATTTATTAAGCAAATAACCTGTGCAGAACTCAGTTAAAAAAAACTCCACAAAACACCAAGGAGCCCTGGCACTTTGCCAAGTAAGGCTTCATCAGGGAGTGGGGTTCTACCGAGCATAGTGAGTTATACTTTATAGGTCCCAGGCGCTGACATCATCAGAGCATATGATCATGACACTCAAATAATACTGTGGATAATAGCCATGGAAACTGTGCCCTGACATCCCATGCACCTAAACCAATTGATGAAAGCAATGTGCAAAGAAAAGGTGATAGTGCAGAGTATTAACAAAAATAGATTAAAATATAGATAAAAGCAACTTAAATGACTTCACATAATACATTCAAAAGTTCATATTTAAAGCATACATTCTGAATCTCTGTGTAGTTAATTTAAACAAGGAGGTACAAAAATGTTAGTTACCAGTACTTTCAAACGTAGAGTGTAAACAGACTAATGGGGGGGCAACTACTCCTACCAGGCGATCTCCCCTAATACTTTCTCTTTTATTTGCCCTTCAAAGGGGATTAGCATTGCTCCGAGGACTGCCCACCATTAAATGTGCTGCTGATAGAAAAAGGGAGAGAGAAAAAAAGATAACATAAAAGGTTAGGACAGGTACTAAAATGTGTTTGTCATTTAGAGATCCTTATTGCATATGTAGGAAACAACTCATGTACAAAAAAAATCACAATCAGAGATCAGGTAAATTGTCACATTGTTTTATAAAAAGGGTTTAAAGTCCCACTCATCATAAGCCCTTGTGGTTTCAGACTTTTCGAGGTAAAATTCCAAAATATTTCCCTTTGAAGTAATTTCTTCCTTCTGTCCCCTCCGTTTTTGCATCTTTTGACATTTTCAGTCTCCATAAATTGCATGGCTTTTGCATAATTTTTTTATTCAGATTTTCAAACTTACACAACAGACAAGAGACCAAAACATCAGACAACATGGACATTTAACAACAACAAAAACAATAACTTCAATTCAGTTCATCATAACTATTTACAAGGGTCCAATGCATTAACTTATCAAGCATAGTCTACTAAAGACACTGAAGTTAAAATAAGCAGTAAATCACAATATGATTCCATATGATAATTATTATGTTATATTGCACAATGGTTCAGCTACCTGAGGAATGATAGGAACAACCTCTTTCTGAGGCAGTGCAGCGGCACCAACCCAGGCATGGACACAGCAATTCCTCCTCCCCTCTACCCTGCATCCACGCTAAAGCCATCCCACAGAAGCTGCACCTCCCCCAGGGACAGAGAAGACAGAAAGGGTTCTCACGCAAGGAGGAATCTTTCACTCCCACCAGCTTCCATTTAGGACAAACGTTCGAGAGCCAACATTTGTATGGCCAGATTTCGCCACTGTTGCACCATGGGTGTATTTCCAGAGACCCGTGTATTGAAAATACAATGGCGTGCCAGTATTAGAACTACTCTAGCCCACCTCAGCAAGACCTCCCATTCATTTGGGCCCATTTCCTCCACTCCAAACAGAAACAGAAGGGTAGCCCTCTGTATCTGTCACCCCATCATGTTTCCCCAATTCTTGTGCTATCTGCATTCAAAAAGTCTGCAGTATTGGGCAGGCCCAGAAATACTGGTAGTAGGAACATACATCCATCCCAAAACCCCCACATATCAGAAACACAGCAGGATTGAATTTGTTAACTATCAAGGGAAGACAGTAAAGCCTATGAACAAATCTGTAGAAGGATTCTGTGTATTTATTACATACAAAGATGTCCCAGTGCAGGCCTAATATGGTGCCCCAGAGCTCATTCTGTATAGGTGTTCCCAACTCCTGTTCCCAGAGAAGTTTTGTTTTATGAGTGAGGTCCAGAAAAAACTGTCTCCCGCACCTGACAGCCTTCCCTACAAGTCCCTTCGGGTTTTTCATAGCCCCCAAAATGACATGCTCTACCTTTTCAGAGGTGAGGCAACCACTTGCCCCCTATTCCATGACACCTACATAGGCTCTAACTTGCAGGAAGCGGAAGAAATGCATGCGGGTGAGCCCTGTATTTCCCTGCAACTGGTCAAAAGAGCATATCCCCTCTTTGGTATGTAGGTCCCCTGCACACGCAACCTCCCACACCTCCCACATTCGAAACCCTGTATTCCCCAAACTGGGAACAAAATATTGATTCCCATTCACTGGGAGCAAGAGGGTTTTCTCCTACTTGGCACCCACCAGGCTACGCACCTGCCTCCCCCATCCAAAAGCAAAACAATTAATGGATTTGGCCATTCCAGGGTGGCATATAATCAATGTCCCTGCCTAGCCAGGTAGGCGGACAGTCTCCCTGGGCATTCCCTTTCCTCTAAATCTAACCAGGCTTCTGATTATGGCCTGTTAACCCAGTCCTGGACATAGCAGAATTGCACAGCCAGCTAGTAGTGTTAAAGGTCTGAGAAGTTGAGACCCCCATTTTTAACATCTGCATTTAGACATTGAAGGCTAGTACAGGGTGCTTCCACTGCCAGATAAATTCCAAAAATGCCCTCTCCAGTCTTTTGATATCTGATCTGGTGGGGCCTACATGCATCATCTGCATAACATACAAGATTCTGGGCAGGGAGTTCATTTTTATCAAATTAATACACCCTAACAACGATATGGGCAAGGCCCTCCACCTACGCAGTTCCTCCTCTATGGTTTTAATGAGGGTGTGTAATTCAGTCTTTATAAGGTTCCCAAATCCCAGCTTACATGAAGTCCCCCAAACCACATTCAGCAACCTCCACATATTGTGATAGGAGAGCTGCCCCCTAACAAAACCGGTCTGGTCTGGGTGAACCAACTCCGAGAAAACTCGGTCCAGGCGACTTGCTAGAATTTTTGCCATCATTTTCAAATCACAATTCAAAAGTGATATCAGGCAATATGAAGCGCAATCCATGGGGTCCCTCCTCGGTTTTGGTAGTACACAGATCACTGTCTTGTAACAGGGAGCAGGCAGTGCCCCCTTCTCCCTAATCTCCCAGAACATCTTCCACAATGAGTCCACCAACTGGCCTGAGAGGGCTTTATAGTATTCCACAGGAAAACCGTCCAGCCCACTGGCCTTACTATTCTTCAAATTCCATATAGTTATATGAATTTCATCCTTGGTGAATTCTGCCCCCATTTGTTCTTGCTGTGCCTCTGATAGGCTAGGCAATTTGATCCCATCCAGGAAAGTCCAGGCTCTATCTAGAGTACCCACACATTCCGCCCGATATAGATTCTGGTAAAACTGATGGAACAACTCCCTGATAGCTTTTTTATCTCTAACTATTTCCCCCTGAGGATTTTTAATCCTAGATATCAATGAGGAGCCCTTCCTTCCACTGACTAGGTTAACCAGAAGAGGACCTGGTTTATTACCCCACTCAAAAAAACCTTTTCTTCACAAAACACCAGGATTTCCAGGCCTCTCCCAAGAAGAACTCATTCAATGCTTCATGTGCTGAAGTCAGGCATTGCAGAGTGTCTCCCATCCCACCCGAAGCCACCCTCTGCTCCAAGTCCTTAAGTGCCCTTTCCAGCTCCAACTTCCTGTTTCTCTGGACTTTTTTGTGTCGGGCTGCATCCCTGATAATAGCTCCCCTCATGAATGCTTTTCCAGCATCCTGGAAGATCCTCAAGGAAGGGGATGTGTCCTTATTACCCTCCTGATATATCTTCCATTGCTCCTTAAGGTATTCCTGGAAGTCCCTATTACCCAGCAGATAATTTGGGAACTTCCCGCTCCTCACCGAATTTCAGGGAAAGGATCACCATTGCATGATCTGATAACTGTATGTGTATGCTGTGTTTGACAAACCTCAGCCTAGAGTACCAGTTTTGGAGGATATAGATATAATCAATGCGTGGCCATGACTGGTGGGGATGGGAGAAAAGGTAAATTCCATTTCTGTAGGGTTAGCCATCCTCCAGCTGTCTCTAAGATCCAGATCAAGCAACCCCATCTGCAATTTGTTTAAGGGCCATCTGTTCCTCCTTCTGCTCTCTGAGTGATCTAGCATGGGATCCATGGTACTATTAAAATCTCCCCCCAACACCAGTCCTGGGAATTGTTCCTTAACCATTAGGTCCAGGATAGCTTGGTAAAAATGTGGGTCAAACACAGCCGGTGCATAGATGCTCGCAAAAGTGACCCTTTCCCTATGTAAATCCCCCTCCACAAATATATACCTCCCCTCTTGGGGGTCTGCCACCACACGATGGACACGGAAGGGGAGACGCTTATGTAATAACACTGCCACCCCTCACTTATGGGCGGTGTAGGTTACTGCATGACAACCCCCCACCTAGCCCCTAATCAGTTTTTGGTGTTCAGATGCTGTCAGATGCATCTCTTGGAGCAACGCCACCTGCATATTTTGCCTTTTAAGTGCAGCTAATACACTAGTACATTTGATAGGGAAAGAGAATCCCTGGACATTCCATGATACTACTGTAATACCTTTGTTAGAACCCTTGTGCTGAATTAGTGTTCATTGACTGGCTGATAGGCACCCCCCACCATTTCCTTATTCCAGAAAACGTTGAGTGCCATTGAGCTGCATTCTGAAATGTATTAGCCTTGGACCCATTGGTGTAAATAAAACAAGGATAAATCCAACATCAACCTTAGAACTGTTATCCAACCCTCCCACCTCCCACCCTCCCTCCACACCACATTAGAAAAACAGGATTACATCTGCCATTCACCCAGAGAATAGCAAACACCTCATCAAAGTGAGCAAGTACCCTTGCCACCACCCCCCTGTTGTTCTCAGGTAAGAATACCCTTGTCTCAGATCTACAGCATTGATTTCCCACCACCGTTGAGTGTCCCCACGCCCAAACCACTAGGCCTCCTCACTTCCACGTGACCAGTAACATCGTGGTGGTGAAGCACCCCCACAAGACCCCCCCAACCCAGCAGATGACCTCTTGGACATTCAAGAGAGCCATGCTTTAATCACTTAGCCTCCCATATGGCAACCCAAGGAAACCATTGGAGACATCCAGGTGGCTGGGGATTCACGAACATCCAGTGGG
This sequence comes from Neoceratodus forsteri, assembly GCA_016271365.2. Lineage (NCBI taxonomy): Eukaryota > Metazoa > Chordata > Ceratodontiformes > Ceratodontidae > Neoceratodus > Neoceratodus forsteri. The sequence continues at coordinate 731,495,485 of CM028132.1, forward strand.
CCAGGGACCCATGATTAAATATCCCCCCCTTCAGCATTTCCCTCATACCATTCAAAAAAAACATAATATATTGAACAATAACAGCAACATCGACATCAACATATGGGCCCGCTGAGATGTGAAGCCCCAAACAGGAGTCACCCCCCTACTCATTTATCCCAACATTCAAAACCTTAAGTCTAAATAAAGCTGTGCACACCCACAGACTACCCCCTGAGGCCCCCACAATCCCTGCACCCCACCCCTCCCTCCCCAGTTGCACTTGTATAATCACACCTAGTAAATCAGGTAGGCCTATCCAATGCCAATTATTGGGGTTCTCCTGCAGGCAGCTCTCCAGTCCATGGTTCTGCAGGGAAGACAACTGATGGACTAAGCAGAAATACGGGGGCGGAGGCAGTGCAAAAGCAAGTCACATGCACTTCGCCCACTGCCCACAACCACCCCCCTGCTTAACTTATGGAGAATAACCTCCATGAGGCAGACTGCAAGTGATCCACCTCCACCAGTAAAGCAGCGCCATTAGAGAGACCAAGGAATTTAGGCCACCATCCATCTCCCAGAAGATAACCTCAATACCTGCAGTCAAAGTCCAAAAAGAAACAAACAGTAAGTCTTCCGCACTGCAGGGTTTCCCCACTGGATCTCCTTCTCTCCAGCCTACTGTTCTTAGTCCAGGAGGTGGGGAGGGAAAGGGCAACCAGATCCATGGGAACCTTGGATGTCAGGCAGGACTTTACCCCTTGAGTCCGTGCACAGTCCCAGAAACAAGGGAACAAACCACCTCCACATGGTAGGCCATCCAGCCTAGAAATGAACAACAGCGGTCTATTGCTCCACATCAAAGCTTAAGCTTCAGATTCAAAACAAAATTTATGGCTTTCTCTGCTTCCCAGAAGGAGTAGGTAGCTCCTTCATGTTTCATTTTAAGCACAGTGGGACACACCATGAAATTCTCAACCTTTAGCTCTCGAAGCTGGACGATCACCGAGTTGAAGGCTCTCCTTTTCTTCAATATCCTATTTGATTAGTCCTGGAACAGGAATAATCAGGACCCTTCATGTTTTAATTCTTTCATCTTGCAAAAGGTGAATAACATAGCTTCCCTCTCCTGGTATTTGTGAAAGCGGAATATTATCTGCCGTGGTGACTGGCCCTCCGGCAGCTTCGGCATCACCGCTCCAGTGGGCATGCTCCAGTTTATATTTGCCTCCCTTTAGATACAGACCCAACAATTTGGGGAGCATGGAAGAGCGGAAGCCCGGCACATCCGTTCCTTCTTTACCCTCTGGTAAGGCTCGCAGTCGGAGGTTAAGACACCAATGGTAGTTTTTCTGGTAGTCAAACAGTTCTTTAAACTCTGCCAGTTCTTTCTCCACAGTTGCTACTCACCCATGCAACGAGTCCACTTTATCCTCCAGCCGAGAAATTCTTTCCTCCACCGCGGTGATCTTAGTAGCCTGCGTGGCTGTTTACTCCACTATGGCTTGAAGTCGGTATCCAGTCGCTGTTCCATCTTTGCCAGCCATGGTTCCAGAGCTGCCAGCACTTGTTTGGTAACCTCGTATCCCAGAGACACCATCTCTACCACAGAAAGTGAAATCAGACCCGATGTGTCAGCCTGCGCCGCCTGCTTCTTCGAACTTTTGATGGAAGAAAGTGGCACTTTCCCAGAATTTTGCATGAGGTATTCATCCATTATTGCTGCTACTATTGTTTTAGTTAAAATACAGAAAGTCAGGAGGGCAGATGCCGTAGATTTTAATTAGATTTTTTTGCCTGAGGTAGAAGCTGCAGAAAAACATGACCTTACTCCTCGCAGCTCATTAGCACCTTCCCAATTGCATGACTTTTGGATTAGATGCAAGAAATTACTGGACATGGACACCCACTGGTGTTCCATAATTTCCATTCCTAATATTCCTAATATGTTCTAGGATCCTTTCTTTTAGTGGTTTCACAGTCCTTCCTATGAATGTTTTGTTACATTCACACCAAAGAATGTATACTACATATGGCGTTGTGCACAAAATGAATTCCCTGATCTGTAGTGTTTTATCTGACAGTGATAATTTTAGTTATCTGGTCTGCCTGCAGTATGTACAAGCATTACAGCTTCCACACTTGTACATGCCATTGGGTTTCTGTGGAAGCCACATAAGGTACTGTTATTTTTCTTGGTGCAGGGCCCCATACCTGTAGCTTGGTCTTGGTGAAAAAGGGGGAAGTGAGGGGGAAGGAGATGGGAGTTATGCTTGACTACCCTAATAGCACATTTCCAAACTTTGCAGGCATTGGGTTAAAAACATAAAAGCACATTCCCAAAATTTGAGGGTTTGAGTTGTATGCAGTAGCAATCCTAATCTGAATTAATATAATTTTCTGTAACGAACATTATATAAAAATGAAAATTGCACCCTTAGAATTAAATCTAAAGGCCTGACAGGCTTTGGTCATGAATGAAGCTTAAACGAGATTCATACAGGTCTTTCTGGACATTAATAGTTATCACTACTACCAAAGGCATCTCCAACTACATTAAATGTAAACTAGGCACCATTATTGAGTTCCCCTATAATAAGATACATAAAGAAAGCAGTATAATAACAGGCTGTTGTATAGAAAAAACTAATAATGCCCTAAAATACATAATAAAGCCTGACTACTAATATTCTACTGATCCATTTCTTTTTTTTTTTTTGCTTCATTAAGATCAACGTAATACTCAAACATTATTAACATCCTAAGTATGATTAAATATACAGCAACATGCAGAAAAAAAGTATAAACTTGTATGTCTGCAGGGTCCATAGTAACTACCCATTCACCGTAGCATATACAAGTTAAACACACAATTTACAAGGAGCTAAAACTTCAGCCTGCAGTGATATGTAAATTATTACAAAATGATCAGCAACTGCATGAGACAGTAAAAGTCCCAGTGTTCACAACACAGAAAAAAGCTGCCCCATCTCCCTTGTTCCTCCCCAAATCTGTCCCTGAGCAAATGTGCCATTTTGTAAGTATTGCTAGATATAACGTTTCACTCAGAATAACTATAAAGTAGATATTTTATATTTATTTACTAATTTATTTTTATTATTTATTTGAAAATTGGTAACCAGGAAAGGCACACTGAGCTGAGGCTCTTTTCCAGGTGTGACCCAGAGAAAGGGTTACAGGAGTAAACAGTATAAGCACACATGTCATCACACATTGGCAAGCTTTTAAACTAGTCAAAGGGGGAGGCACTGACAAGCAACAGGAAAATCCCAGCCTCTCCCTACAAAACAGGGTACTAAATGAGAAAAAGACTGAGGTAGAACGGTCAGTGGGGGATGCTGCAACAGAAGGTAAAGCCATCAAAAAATGGAAAGCAATGAGTATTAATGCCTGTAGTCTGGGTAACAAGCTTCCTGAATTAGTGGCCTTGATGGAGGAGGAACATCTGGATATCGTGGCAGTCACAGAAACATGGTACACACAAAACCATGACTGGGACATAAACATACCAGGATACACTGTCTACAGGAGGGACAGGGAGGGTAAAGAGAGGAGGAGTAGTTCTTTACATAAGGAAGGAATAAAAGCAACAGAACAAAAGGGTAAACAGGGAGGAGAAGAAGCACTGTGGGTAAATTTGGAGACAGGCAATGGCACCACAATACGCACAGGGGTTGTATACAGACCCCCTTCTCAGGGGGAGGAAATGGACAGGGAAATGATAGAAAGTATACTTAGAATGGCAGAAAAAGGGGAGATATTGCTGATGGGTGATCTGAATATGCCAGATGTTAACTGGAGTGCAGTTGCAGCTGCCACTTCGAAGAGTGCAGTTATTCTAGATACCCTACAGGGGGTATGCCTTAGACAACTAGTACTGGAGCCCACTCGAGAGGGAGCAATATTAGACTTGATTCTCTCAAATGGAGATGGAGAGAGGATCACATATGTAGAAGTGGGTAGCCATCTGGGAACTAGCGACCATCGAACAGTATGGTTCACAATAAACACAGCAATAAGTCAAGCCATACAAAGACAAAAGTACTGGACTTAGGAGGCTGACTTTGCCAAAATGGGTGAGTGCCTAAGGAATGCACTAGCAAATGGGCAGGAAGGAGGGGTGGAAGAACAATGGGGAATAATAAAAACTGCCATCACAGAGGTAACGAGCCTTTGTGTGAAGCAAATAAACAAAACAAAACGATGTAAGAAACCACTATGGTTCTCAAAGGAAGTGGCAGTGAAGGTTCAAGAGAAAAAGAAAGCATTCAGGAAGTACAAGGAATCGCAGAAGGAGCATGACAGAGAACTGTATCAGTTAAAGCAAAAGGAGGCTGGGAAGGCAGTCAGAACAGCAAAGGCCCAAACCGAGGAAAAGATAGCCAACTCAGTTAAGAAGGGGGATAAAACCTTTTATAGGTACATCAGGAGCAAATTTAAGACCAAGGAGGGATAGTGAGGCTTAATAAAGGGAGGGAGGGAGGGTGGGCAGAGGGAGACTGTGAAAAGGCAGAGATACTAAACAAATATTTTTGCTCAGTATTTACAAATGAAGAGGGGAGGTACATAAAACAAACAGTAGTAACACTCTGGATACAGAAGTTGGTACCAGCCCATTTACAGAAGAAAGGGTTCTGAAAGAACTCTTAAAACTGAAGGTGGACAAAGCAATGGGGCCTGATGGGATTCATCCCAGAATTCTAAAGTGCTAAGGGTAGAACTAGTGACACCACTGACTACCCTTTTAACAAATCATGGGATGATGGGGTGGTACCCGAGGACTGGAGGAGGGCAGATGTGATTCCCTTCACAAAAGTGGGAGCAAGGCAGAAGCAGGAAACTACAGACCTGTTGGTTTAACCTCAGTGATAGGGAAAATGATGGAATCACTTCTGAAGGAAAGAATTGTCGGTATCTAGAGGCCAGAGGGCACAGGACCCTAGGCAGCATGGATTCACAGCGGAAGGTCATGCCAGACAAATCTGATAGATTTCTTTGACTGGGTGACCAAAGTAGTAGATCAGGGAGGGCTGTGGACATAGCCTACCTGGACTTTAGCAAGGCATTTGACACAGTCCCACACAAAGATTAATATACAAGTTAGCCAGCCTGGGAGTGGGTCCCAAGATGACAGCCTGGGTAAAGAATTGGCTGGAGAATAGGACACAGAGAGTAATAGTAAATGGAGTCCACTCAGAAGAAAGGAGGGTTACTAGTGGGGTACCGCAGGGTTCAGTATTAGGACCGGTCCTCTTCAATGTCTTTATAAGCGACATTGCGGAAGGACTGGAAGGAAAAGTATGTCTCTTTGCAGATGACACTAAGATCTGCAACAGAGTTGATGCACAGGGTGGGGTGGAAAGGATGAGAAGGGACTTGGCAAGGTTAGAGGAATGGTCAAATGTATGGCAGCTTAGATTCAATGCTAAGAAGTGCAAGGTAATGCACCTGAGAAACAAAAAACCCAGGGGAAGAGTACACAATGGGGGGTGAGATACTAACAACAACAAAAATGGAAAGGGACCTGGGGGTAGTCATATCAGATGACCTAAAGGTGGGCAAGCAATGTGAGAGGGCAGCAAGGAGGGCTGGGGGGTACTGGGATGCATAGGGAGAGGCATCACCAGTAGAAAACAGAAGTTATTATCCCTCTGTACAGACAGCTGGTGAGACCCCATCTGAAGTACTGTGTGCAGTTCTGGAGACCCAATCTCCGCAAAGACATAGACAGGATGGAAGCTGTCCAGAGGAGGGCAACTAAAATGGTGCAGGGTCTGCACCAGAAGACATATGAAGAGAACTTGAGGAGCTTAATATGTATAGCCTCGAGAAAGGAGGAGGGGGGACATGATAGAAACTTTCAAGTACCTCAGGGAATCAACAAAGTCCAAGAGGTAGCATCTTTCAAAAAGAGGTGTGCAAGAACAAGAGGGCACAATTTGAAGATGGGGGGGTGGCTCAGGGGTAATTTAAGGAAGTATTTTTTCACAGAGAAGGTTGTGGATGCATGGAATGGCCTTCCGGAGGAGGTTGTGGAGTCAAAATCAGTGGTGGAATTCAAGCATGCATGGGACAGTCATAAGGCAATTCTGGGGGGTGGGGGTAAGAAGAAGTAGGCTGCTGGTTAACTAGGATCTGCAGCTTATCCAGTAGGTAGGGAAATGGGCAGACTGGGTGGGCCAAGCGGTCCTTATCTGCCGTCAAATTCTATGTTTCTATGTCCCAAAAGTCAAAGGGCAGGATTCACACAGAGAGCCACAAATTCCGGAGTTGTGGAAAAAAGCCTTGTAGCATTGTGGAAATTTAGTTGCGACATATTCACAAAGAAAATTTCTTCAGTTGCTCAAAATCTCAAAACAGACAAGTTGCAAAATTCCGCAAGTGCTGAAAATCAGCAAAATTTTTCCGAAGCTGCTGAAAATTCTCAAGTGCGTATCCACAGCTGAGGAAAAGGCTCAGCAGGCACAACAACAGGTGATCCATATTAACTGGATCAGGAGACTTTGACAGTCTTGCCATAGATGCAGCAGAAAGTACTCAAAGAGACCAGCAGCCAGTCCCTCAACTGGGACCACTGCAACACAACTGGTACCAGCAGGACCATGCACCACAGTGGCTGTTTGTAACTGATGGTGGAACTGATGGTTGTGTCTCTCCCTGGCATATTTATGTTGTCTACCTTCAGTAGCACTCACTGCAGGCTGTTACCAACTCTGCCTCTACTGCCTGTGGGGCTCCTTTATGGGCTACACTGGGACTAGTGGTTGTGGTTTGTTGTATTTCAAAGAAAATGTTTGCTATTTGTGTTGTAACAACTGACACTACCGTACACCCAATGGGTTGCTGTTGCTTGGTGCCTGAATCTCCACTATAATTGTATGCCATTTGTTAGTCCACTGCATATCGCTCAGGGAGAGTTACACCTCACTCTCTGTGGTGCAGAATGTGTGCAACATTTTTTCTGCAACTGCAGAGAAACACTGGCTGAGAATAGCCTTTAAGGTGATATACCATACTTTTCAATGGCTTTTTTTTCCCCAAGAACTTCTGCAGCTGCACTTTTTTCCACAGTCCCCAGTGCATTATTTCCACAGCTGTGGAAGTTTTGTGTATACCACTCAGTGCAATTTCCCTTTTTTTTTTGCACAACTGCGGAACTTTTGGAGACTTGCAGATGGTTTTGCACCTTCAGAGTGTTTTGAGAATCCAGCCCCATGAGCCTGAAACACAGAAGTCCCGAGAATGCCACAAGCTCCAGGTGCACCAAACATATGGTGCTGGGGGCTTGTGGCATTCCATGGCTGGTGATCAGGATTCTCAATCCCGTATGCTAATTGCCGCAAGTTGGACCAGCTTTTTCTGATCTAGCTTGCAGCAATCTTTGGTACGCTTTTTATGAGGCTTGTGACAAATATTTGGCACAAGCTGCTGTAAGTTGGAAAAAGTGTCTCAAATGTGCCCAGTCTCCATGAATCAGGTGCATGGTGTGGCAAACAGTTCAACACAACTGTGCCGACCACCAAGTCTGATGCAAGGAAGGCTTGGGGCAAGCCCTGCATCACCCTTTTTGAAACAGGCCCAAGTGTTCAGTTATCAAATTACAAAAGGTATCTTCTTTGCTCAAAGGGTGCAGGGATAGACATCCAAATCTGTGAAGCCAAAAACAACTTCCATAATTATCAAAATGTATTTGTTCAATCAGAGTAAAAAGATCATTATAATGCATGTACACATTCTAGTATGCATTACACTAGAGACACCAGTTGATGAAAGATTAGATCAGAAACAATTTTACACATGACAAATGTACATAAAAAATCTATAAGATTAAAAAGGTTCTACCTCAGATGGTACATCACATTTGTGAGTACTTTATGTTTTTGTTGGGGGGGGGTTATCTGATTTTCTAAGCAGTCAGTAACAAACTTAGTCTTACTGTTTTCACTGTCTCCTCTTCTTGGGTATTTAAAAAGTCACTATTTCAGAAGCTGGGAAAGTTATAACAGACATAATATTGTCCAGCCAATTCTTCCTGATTTTCTGAATCCATACACAGGTTAAGAAAACATACTCTAGGTTTTCTTTTTAGCCCAGATTATAGCTGCAAACATATAGCTAAGAATTTTTAATTTCCTTGTATCTACTGGTTAATATATTGCTAGGAAAGTTTTCACACCTATATGCAGTGAAGGTCTGTCTTAAATCCGTATCTACTAGGACAGTAAGATAGGATTTAAAAACAAATATCCAGCAGTGTTTTTAGTAATCCATAGGGAAGATCTTACTAACTGAAGAGCCCCTAGATCCTTTGCTTTCTGCCGTAGTACCAATTGTTCCTTGAGAAATGCCTTACATTGGGGCAATAGTATTATACCATTTAAGATCAGATTACATAGACTTAAGAAATCAATACTTTCCAAGAACTGTATAATGGATCTAAGCCAGGGCAACAATGTATATCCAGATGTTAACCACTTTATTCTATTCTATTCTATTCTATTCTATTCTATTTATTTGTAGTCTAACTTCTGACATGGCTAGGACACAAATCCAGTAAATCATCACACAAGGGCAATATTAACATTTAGGCTTATCACCCTACCTCTATTCGAACTACACAAGCAGGGGTTGAATTTGACAGACCAAACAACTATCTATAGGTTTGAGAGAAAATCACCTCTAGCAAATCTACCTTTGTACAACTCCAACATTCTGCACAAGTTACTTTTCTCAAATATTTTTTATTATTTTCATTTCATATGCATGACAACTTAAAAGCAACTGAGTTCCAAAAACAATTAACACTGTATTATTACTCTCAAAGCAAACTGTGGTTGAATTTTGTTTTTTGTTCTGTTCCATATTTTTTTCTGCACTGTTAACATAACCTCCTTGTTTTTTGCTAATTCCTTGTAACCTACTTGTAAACCAATGTAATGATTTTTTTGTTGTTCCTGTATTTGGACATTCCTTGCAACCTACTTGTAAACTGGTGTAATGATTTTGTTGTTGTACTTGTGTATTTGGAATGTCTTCCCTGTATTTGTTGTTTTGTATCCTCCCGGGTCGTGCCTGAAAATAGTCATGTCTATGGCTAGTGCAACTACCCGGTAAACAAAAACTAAATAAATAAATAAACATGTACTACAAATATTCAGTCATTAGTTGCTTTTATTATTATGATATATCTATCCCTTATGATCTTTGTATCTAACTTATACTATCTAAGTTTATTATTGCCATTTTAAATACATTGCAACAAATACAATCACAAAACATTTATTCTGTACAGTAGTTAAATATTTATTAGTTTACTTTTATAACACCTTTATGTGCTCACTAACAAATTCTATGGAGGCTTACACAAAACAGTAATTCATTACATCATACACGTAAAACAGGAGATAAAAGATGTGTGATGGTTCTCCAATCGCTGTCTGTAATGTCTTATGGAAAATCTGTATCTTCATTTAGCCTTTCATATGTGAGGGATTCCTCAAAGATAATAATTCACAGATTTTTATTAAATGGGCCAGACTGTGGGTTGTTTCATTTATTTAATATCAGTCATCAGTCCTCTAGTGGCTAAGCTTCCTAATATGTAGATTTTTGATAGTTATTTAGAAAGATTTTAGAATATAATATCTATTAACAGCTATCAAGTTGGTAGTAAGGCAAAGGGAGGAGATGACCAGATATTGAGTAAGGTCTGTGGTGGCACAGTAGGCAGGGAAAACTGGAAAGACTACGTGGGCCAAGAGGTCTTCATCTGCCGACAACTACAGCTTCTATGTTTCCATGTTAAGTTAATATCAAAGGGGAGGCACATCAATAAATATGATTCGAGTTTATTATGGGTGGATACCCACTATGGATTGGTTTTAGGGCATTGCCAAAGCATATGAAATAATGTTCCTGTTTCATGCCATGCAGAGTCTGGTTAAAACAGTTCCCATATGGAATATGTTGCATGGCATCTAATTAGCTCTTTCGAGTTTATTCATCTGAATTCCTTTCATTTTAAAATATTTACAGAACTAGTTTGTTTCCTTGTGTAATAAATTCCAACTATCAACCTTTCTTTTCCCCATTTTTGTCTAGAATTAAAAAAACATGTCTGGACCATTAACTGTGCTAACCAAGATCCATGTGGCATATACCTAGGCTATGAAGCTGTTTTTCAAAATAAAGCTGGCTACAGCTATTACATTATTTGATATACTATCAAATTAATTTCTATGTGCCCACTAATATTACCTGGTTAATTTCCCAAATTTCACTTTTAAAGAGGGGAAAAGTAATTAGCTTGGGAGGAGGAATGTTTATTTTTTCTAAAAAGTTTTGATAAGTAACACAGTTTTCATTTTCAATTAAATTCAACCAATTAATAATGTTAGCTTCTTTTATGGCAGGTAGCCAGTTCTGAGGCTGAATAAAACTTTAATTATTCCAAACATTTTCATTTTTAATCAATGCTATTAAACCCAAGTGATTTAATCTTTTTGATCCATAGCAAGAAAACTTCAAAAATGACTTAATTTATAATACCAACCTGAAGAAACATTTTGGGAAAACTTAAAATATCTTGTATATAAATGTCCAGTAATTTGTGCATTATGCTATTGTAATTTCCTTTAACATTAAATCTATATCCATCCTTCATAGCCCATGTTATTGCCACCTATATCTTAACCATCATGTAATAAGAATAGGGGTCTGGATATCAAAGTCTGCCTTCTCTCCTTCCAATGTACAATTAATTTGGCCCAAGCTATTCTTAGGGAGCCTCCCGTCCATGAAAAAAATTACCATAATATATTTTATTTTATTGAACCACTGTGTAAGGATGGAACCAACCAGAGACTGAAACAGAAACACTAAATGGGGCAAAGCCATTAATTGCTTAAGGTATGACTTTAACTCTAATTATTTCTAACACTGCAATTAAGTTATTACCACCATAGTGGTTATTAAACTGATGTATACCTCCCAGTGTCTATTTTAATTTCACCTTTATTTCATCCAAGTGTTTCCCAAGACATACTATTACCAAATCCTAATCCCAGATAAGTATATTCATGTACAGTGCTCAGTATATCTGCCCCGGTTCCATGTCTTAACAATGAAAATTATTGGACAACTCACAATACAGTGAGTACACCCTGCCAAAAATAAATTTGGTACACAACAAAAAATACCAATGACCAGTTCAGCACACATGGGGCCATGCTCCTCCCCACTCCCATACTTAAATAATCATCTCTGGGGGGGGGGGGCGGACGCTGGAAGAAAGACGAGGGAATGACAACAGCAATAACTTAAAAAAAAAAACCAACACAAAACACCTGCTAAATCAAAAAACAGACCTGTTTGCAGTCCCAAACCCTGTACCACCAGCACTGCAGATGGTGTCCCTACCTGCTATGCTAGGCGGACAGCTTAGTGGCATCATGCTTCACATCCCCATTTAGCCCATCCCTCTTCCTCCCCCCTCCATCGCTATTCCCTCTCCTCCCTGTTCTTCCCATCCTCCCTTGCTATTCTCTCCCCTTGCTATACATTCCCCATCGCTGATCATGAAAGTGACCAAACTGAAGGGTTCATTTCTGAGTCACTCAATTAGATTAATTATTATAACATGCTATCATCTGCTCCATAACCTGTCAGTCTGCTTTAGATCTTTTGCCCCAAAAATCATCACTTTATTTTAATTTTAAATCCACACAACAACTAGATAAAACATTAAATTTTAAGACCACTTGTGGTAAGTGAGAATAGGGCAACGTCATCTGCATAAGTTAACAGAGGACATGGTTCTTTACCTATCTTTGGATATGCTGTCCTTGCACTTGGATTAATTGGATGCTTTTAAGAATTATTTAATAAAGAAATAAAATTTCATCCAGAGTGCTGCATCAGACCTCAGTGTTTTTCTTGAGAATACATATTGTGTTTCTACAAACATCACACAGTAGCAGGTGCAGTTTTTTCTTCTCTATCTTTAGAGAAGCCTGATCACATTGGGCAAACTGTAATGACATGTTGTTAATTCTGCATATATGTTAAATTCTTTGCAAAAAAAACGTTGTTAATCCACTAGTTAGGGTTCAACTGAACACCACAAAAGTAGGAACATGTGATGTTAGGGTTTCTATCCTAATCCCCCCCCCCCCATGCAGCAAAAGGAAAAAACATTTGGGTTTTGGATCTCCAGAGTCTTGGTAAATTAGTAATGGGGTCTTTCTTGGGTTTGTCAACCCTAATGCTCACCCTCACCCCTCCTAACAGCCAGTAGCCTCCCGTCTGAAGCACAAGGTGTAGCTCCAAGCCAGTGCCTTATAGTGATAAACTATTCAAAGGTTGAGAAGTATGTCTCACCACATGTTGCCAACACAATCTGTTGTACCTTTCTTCACACAGAGTCCTGTGTGCAGGGCCCTAAACCAAGAGGACAGTTGTCTTCACTATATAGTACCTGGGCCCTTGTGGAAAACCCTGCAGCTTTCAGTCCTTCGCTGGTGGGGGTGCCACATAACAATGCCACCCTCCCACCCTCACCAAATCAAACTGTGTCACTGAGCATGCCCCTGAACTCAGCTGACCAGCATGGGATCACAGCGTACCAGCTGGGGTCAAGATTGGAAGACTGGTTTCTTAACAATGATATACACACACACACACACACACACACACACACACGCACATATATGCACACACACACAAGCACCACTATAGTTAGGGTTCAATGGTCACTTACTTCTATGTTAAATCCAACATTTTGCACTTTAATAACTTTGCAACCATTTTACCAATGTGCATGAAATTGTGCATGCACCATCAGGGACCAAAGATCTCTTGATCTGGTAAGTTTCATTTCAGTTGGATGTGTAGGTGCAGAGACAAAGAATGTCAAAAATTGTGTAAATTACCATTTTTCTGTAAATTCTTTTCACACTGTGTCTCAGAAACAGCTTTCGGGGTTGGTCTGAAATTTTTAGGGTATATCAGGCTTGAGTTACAAATGTGCCTTTTGAAGGTTTGATGAAAAAATATTAATCTGTTCAAAAGTTATTAAAGTTTCAATTTTCCCATTAGTTCCTATGGGAAAAATTAGGAGTGCCATGCGAAAGTACTGCTTTGCTGCCACGAAAGCGATTTTTGCTTTCGCAAATGCAGAATGTAGCATCGAGATTCCACCATCTTGTTTTCAGTTAGCGATGCAGAAAAACTTAAATATCTTGAAAAATACTGCCAGTTGGTAAACACCAGCACCTGTGTTTACCTAATTGGGGCCCGAGGAATCAGTTTCTGTGGTTATTTTGACCCAACAGTGCCCAGAAATATGTTTATTTTGATTGTGCCATTTTTGCGTTTGCAAATTGTGGCACTGTTTCATGCAACACCTGGGGTTTTGTCTCAAATTGTGGCACTGTTTGCGAAACAACGAGGGTATTGCCACAATTTGTGACACTACTTTTTCTTATATGTCTGTTTCTTTGTCACTCCATTGCAAAGAAACAGCTTGCATTTTTGGGCTGAAATTTTCAAGGTAACATAGAAACATAGAAATGTGATGGCAGGAAAGGACTGCCAGGTCCACCCAGTCTGCCCACTTGTCTAGCAATCTGCTAGGACATGCCCTTCTCCCTCACTCCCCCTCCCTCAACAATCCCTTGTGTCAGTCCTTCCTCAGTTGCTTCTCCAATCAACTCCTCAGGGAGCCTAGTCCACTTATTCACCACCCTCTCTGTGAAAAAGTACTTCCTAATTTTACCCTTGAACTGTCCCTTCCCCCAATCTGTAACCCATGTCCTCTAGCCCTCTTTTTTCCTTTCAGCTGGAATATGCTTCCCACTGGCACCTGGTTTATACCTTTTAGGTACTTGAAGGTCTCAATTATGTCCCCCCTCCTCTGTTCCAGGGAGTACATGTTCAATTCCTCCAATCTTTCCTCATAGGACAGGTGGCTGAGCCCTTTAGCCATCTTCATTGCCCTCCTCTGAACTCACTCCAGCCTCCCCACATCCCTTCTGAGATATGGCCTCCAGAACTGGACCCCATACTCCAGATGCGGCCTTACTAGATGGGTGTATAAGGGTTCTATGACCTCCCTCCTTCTACTGGTAATCCTCCTTCCAATGCAGCCCTGCATTCTGCTACCCCTATCTACTGCTCCCTCGCAGTGCTTTTCCACCTTCAGGTCCCTTGATATAGTGATGCCTAGGTCCCTTTCCTGTTCTGTTACTTCCAGGTCTTAGCCACCAATACAGTACCCAGCCCTCTGGTTTCTGTATCCAAGATGCATGATCTTACACTTGTCCATGTTGTATGAAAGCTGCCACCTCCTTGATCATGCCTCGAGCCTCCCCAGATCCCTCCAAATTCTTTCTACCCCTTCTGGACTGTCCACCCTATTGCAGGCTTTCATGTCATCCTCAAACAGACTCACACCCCCTTCAAGGCCCTCCACGATGTTCCTTATGAATAGATTGAACAGTATTGGCCCTAATTCTGACCCCTGAGAGACCCCACTGGTGACCTTGCCCTCTCCTGATGCCACCCCATTTACAATGACTCTCTGTCTCCTGCCCCCTCAGCCAGTTTCCCATCCATTGAATCAGCTTCTGCCCCAGACCCAGGCATGACATCTTGTACAACAGTCTCCTGTGTGGCATGGAGTCAAATGCCTTTTAGAAATCCAGATAAGTGACATCCATCACCCTCCCCTGATCGAGTTCTTTGGTGACCTTGTCTACCCCTGGTAAAGTCATATTGCCTTGGATTCATCAAGGCACTTGACCTCCAGATAATTGGCAATCCTGATTTTCAGTAGCTTCTCCATGAGCTTGCCCACCACCGATGTCAAGCTCACGGGCCTGTAGTTACCCACCTCCCCCCACTTATGCAGAGGGACCACATTCGCCTGTTTCCAGTCCTCCAGTACCACTCCAGACTCCAGGGACCTGTTGAAGAGCGCAGTCAAGGGTGCTGCCAGTATATATTTAAGTTCCTTCAACACCCTTGGGTGCACCCCATCTGATTCCATCGCCCTGTCCACCTTCAGGCAGCCTAGTTCTCCCAGAGTCTCCTCCATCCAAAACGGACTCATATTCACTTCCCCCTCCAATGCCTTGGCTTCTCCTGCTCTGTTGCCCACACCTTCTTCCTCCTCTGTGAACACTGAGCAAAAATACACTTGCATACTGTGTGACCCTGAGCAAGTCACTTAACTTCCCTGTGCTCCCAGGTTGCACCTGTAAAAAAGCTTTCAGCTTAATGTGTCTCACCTGGTTAAACAACTAAAAAAAAAAAAAAAAAATAGTTGTTTAGTAGTACTGCCTTCTCTCTGTCCCCTTGTATCAGTTAACCATTACTTGTTTTTAGCCGGAGTATTCCCTGCCTAGTCTTCCTCCCTTCACTGACATACCTAAAAAAAAGTTTTATCCCCTTTTGTGACCATGCTAGCTATGTTCTCCTCTGTTCGTGCCTTCACCCTCCTTACTTCTACCCCTGCTTCTCTCTGGCTTATCTGGTACCTTTCCCAGTCCTCTTCAGCCTGTGTTACCTTGAACTTCCGAAAGGCCTTACCTTTCAGCCTGACCTTTTCTGCTACAACGCTATTAAACCACAGGGGTTTCCTCCTCCTCCTCTTATTTTTATTTAAGCTCTTGGCGCATAGGTCCGTGGCCCCCACAATAGTTTCTTTTACCCTCTCCTGGGTTTCCTCCTCCTCCTATTTTTATTTAAGCACTTGGAGCATAGGTCCGTGGCCCCCACAATAGCTTCTTTTACCCTCTCCCACATGTCCTTACATCTACAAAGGGCTTGCTCCACAGATGAGCCTTTTGCTGGTTTGGTGACAAAATGTTCATGAGCTACATAGTTATAAGAATCTGAAGTTCTGTCATGCCCATAGGAAAACATTGTAATGGTCGGAGCGTGTTTCACTAGCTGTATCTTGAAAATGCTTTGGGATACAAACTCGCAGCTTAGTACACCTTTAGGTGTACCATGTACTTTTAGGTGTACTAAGCTGTTATGTATATTTTCAGACCTTGTTTCAAACTGTTGATGAATTGTAATGGATGGGGCAACGGTCACTGATACTGTGGCATGCATTCTCAACGTGTCAAAAGTACTGCTTTGGAGGGCCCTGTGCTCCCATCACTATTTATGTATTGATGGAGGCATATGGTCCAGTGGGCCCTGTCCTTTTACATGGAAATGAGGGACAATTACAATACATATAGAGGACCCTGTGGTCCCACAACTCACTATAGACAGGTCTATGTTCTGATACATGTACAATATAAATTATATCATATAGGGAGTCCAGCAAAGGTCCTAAAGAGACAAGTTCTTCAACAGAGTACTAATACAGCAGGTATAATTTATGGAAAAGTATGCCTGCACTCCAAGATGTGAAAATGTTATAATTAGACAGTCTCAAAAAGAAAGGAAATTCATTGCAAAACACTTTGTTAATGCATCAGCTAGGATTCATATTAAAGCAACAAAGTATGGAAATGTGGTGTTACAGTTTCCAACCCTAACACTCTACCCCTTCCCCACCCTGCAAACAACAACAGGCGTCGGGATGTGCCTTGGGGTCATCAGCCCTAACGCTTACCCCATTCTCCTATACTGTACCCATCTCAGCTTATTTACTTATGGAATGGGGTGAGCATTATGGTTGATGACCCCAAGGCACTACAGTATTTCAAAAGTTATGCATGTATGGGACCACAAGGCCTAGAGGGACTTAGGTTATGATTTGTCTCTGTATCTGTTGGAATTAATTGTGGGCACATATGTGATATTGCTCAGGGTGCCAAGGTATACTTTCTGTTGTGTGTGGTCCCCATTAAGTATTACTTGTTCTGGAGTTAGCGTTAGGGTTTGCGTTTGGGTGCAGGTTAGGTTATATGTCTGTTGCAGTTAAGGGGAGGCCACATATCTCATATTATTCAGATGCTGGGGTACACCTTCCATTATGTGTGCTCCCTGTTAAATATCACTTGTTCTGCAATTAGTATTAGGGTTAAGTTTTTGGTGTGGGTTAGACTGTATGTCTGTTGCAGTTAAGGGGGGGCACATATGTGACATTGCGCAGAGTGCTGAGGTACACCTTCTGTCATGTGTGCCCCCCATTACATGCTACTTGTTCCAGAGTTAGGCTTACAGATAGCTGTTCATGCTACTGTTAGGAAGATGTTTGTCACTTTGGCTATGAATACAGTTAAGGAGTGATACATGGAGGGCCCTGCATTCCCACACGCCAATACGGATACCATTACATGGAAATAAGGATAGAATTACAATCGTTCAAGAATTGTTGATGCTTGGGAGCACAGGGCTCAGAGGGCCCTGCGCTCCCACAACAAAAGAAGGGTAAAGGGTAAGATTGGCTTTCTCAAAAAATAAGGAAAAGTAAGAAAATTCATTGCAAAACATTTCATTAATGCATCAGTTAGGGTTCATATTAAAGTGAAGTATGAAAAGTATGGAAATGTAGTGTTAGAGTTTCCAACCATAACATCCCCCCACCATCCAATCCTACCACCCCACACCACTATCCCCACACAAACAGGCATCGGAGTGTGCCTTGGGGTTGTCGGCCCTAATGCTCATCCCATTATCTGATACTGTACCATCTCAGCTTCCTTACACATGGAATGGGGTGAGCGTTGGGGCCGATGGCCAAGGCACACCCCAACACCTGTTGGTGTGTGGAGGAGAATGAGGTGGGTGGTGAGTTTGGGGGTGGGGTGTTAGGGTTGGAAACCTAACGCCACATTTCCATACTTCTGTTGTTAATATGATCTCCAACTGATGCATTAACAAAGTTTTTTGTAATATGTGTGTGTGTGTGTATATATATATATATATATATATGTCGTGGTGTGGGAAAATGGCAATGTTAAAAGCTGGAGTCAAAATATTGAAAATTAGTAAAGTTATGACTGAATGTTGAAATACTGCAACATTCATTCATAACCTGGGAATTTTACTGCACTTATACTCCAATTTTTCAGCATAACCTTCTTATTACTCCACCTCATGAACCCAGCTGGTGAAAATGGTCAAATCCCACTAAAGCATCATTTTGCACCTCTAAAATGTTATTCCATGCAACAGGTGGAAAACACATTTTGGCCAGGATTTGAAAAATTGCAGCTGTCATGTTCATAAGGCAGTGTGAAAAAATGGTTATTTTGAAAGTTTGGAGTCAAAATATTTAAAATTACCAAAGTTATGAACAAGCATAGAAAAATGTCAATGTGCATTCACTACTTTATCATTTTTACATATTTTGACCTCAAATTTTCAACACAGCCTTCTTATGACCCTGCCTCATGAACAAGGGTGGTGAACATTTTCAAATCCCACCCAAAAGGTGATTTCAAAAAGCGACCATGACATTTTCTTTTGGGTCAGATTTGCATAAGTCCACCATCACTGGTCATGAGGTGGGGTCCCAAAAAGGCCATGCTGAAACGGTGGGGTCAAAATATGTAAAAAAGACAAAATTATGAATAAAAGTTCAACCTCTACATTGAAATACATTAAACCACACACCTGATTTTCTAATATCACAGTTGCTGGTTCCAGCAGTGAGACACATCTTTGATCGGAGAGTGGATCTATACCATGGGACATGTTCAGGTGAATAAGGGTGTGTGGAGTGTGGGGTGGTGAGTCGGGGTGGTGTGGATTGGAGGTGTTGGGGGGGAGTCAGATCAGAGAGGGACCATTTTCTGTTTTTTGCAGTGTTAAAAAAATTAATGAGGGATGGTTTCCTATCTCTTTTCTTTTTTATAGGGGACTTAACAGACACTGGTGATTGGTACCCTGTGTCAGGCTACTGTTCAGTGACACCAAAAGTGGGTACCCCTGTGCCACCACATACATAATGACAATGGGGGAGGGCAATCTGGAGGGGATGGGGGTCAAGTGAAGCTTTATTGGAGGTAGGTGCCACGGTCCTCATACAATATATAAAACAAAAAACACTGGGATGGGTGGATGGGCAATACTGAGGGTGGACACCTCACTCTGCTTAAGAAACAGAAACACTCTGGATAGGGGAGTTGATACCAGTCCATTCACAGAAGAAAGGGTTCTGAAAGAACTCTTAAAACTGAAGATGGACAAGGCAATGGGGCCTGATGGGATTCACCCCAGAATTCTAAAAGAAGTAAGGGGAGAACTAGTGACACCACTGACTACCTTCTTTAACAAATCATGGGAGGGTGGGGTGGTACCTGAGGACGGGAGGAGGGCAGATGTGATTCCACTTCACAAAAGTGGGATCAAGGCAGAGGCAGGAAACTACAGACCTGTTAGTTTGACCTCAGTGGTAGAGAAAATGATGGAATCACTACTGAAGGAAAGAATTGTTGAATACCTAGAGGCCAGTGGGGTACAGGACCCAAGGCAGCATGGATTCACAGCGGGAAGGTCGTGTCAGATGACTCTAATAGACTTCTTTGACTGGGTGACCAAAGTAGTAGACCAGGGAGGGGCTGTGGACATGGCCTACCTAGACTTTAGCAAGGCATTTGACACTGTCCTACACAAAAGATTAATAAAAAAGTTAGCCAGCCTTGGAGTGGGTCCCAAGGTGGTAGAATGGGTAAAACGGTGGCTGGACAACAGGTCACAGAAGGTAATAGTAAACGGAGTCCACTCTGAAGAAAGGGGGGTTACTAGTGGAATACTGCAGAGTTCAGTATTAGGACTGGTCCTCTTCAATGTCTTTATAAGCGATATTGCAGAGGGACTGGAAGGAAAAGTATGTCTCTTTGCAGATGACAGAAAGATCTGCAACAGAGTTGATGCACAAGGTTGGGTGGAAAGGATGAGAAGGGACTTGGCAAGGTTGGAGGAACTGGCAAATGCATGGTAGCTTAGATTCAACGCAAAGAAGTGCAAAGTAATGTACCTAGGAAATAAAAGCCCAGGAAAAGAGTACACTATGGGGGCAGGGGTGCTGGAAGATTGTAAAAGTTGGGGGTGCTAAAGGTTGAAAGGGCACTTGTTACAGTATAAAGGGCACATTTTTTTCGTACCAGTTGCTGATACACAGAAATACAATAAATGCACATTTATGATGCCAGTAATAATGTTAAGAGTACATTTACAGCATATGCTAATATTCAGTATTGAATATTAATGCCTCAGCTGACCCATTACCTCCATTAGCTCCATATGAAGACAGAACAGTTAAAGTAAAACAAAACTATGAGTACATGTGCAATAGGTTTGGTACCTGGAGATCCAGGTTCAAACCCCATAGTAAAGCAACTTAATGGTTGCATGAGGCTGAGTAAGTCAATTAACATTCAACTTCTCCTTGCTTTACTCTGCTCATCTGCAAACAATGAGAAAAACAAGACTACTCTGCAAAGTGTCAAGCCTGGCTATTCTGTGTCAATAAATAGCAAAAACAGAATGTGTATATACTTGTATTTTTCCAGCGTTCTCATGTGATGTCATGAGCTCTTTAAAAGGATGACAGAGGAATACCAGCATGCATTCAAACAGTAGACAGAGTTTCTTTAGGATTACATTTAGTCAGATTTGTGTCTTCTGCACTGCTTAAGCAATTGTAACTAATTGAAGCCATTGTACACCTTTGTATTACTGAAATTGCTTTTTTATTGTATCTCACTTGTAATGTTCTCCATTGTT
The DNA here is from genome assembly GCA_016271365.2 of Neoceratodus forsteri. NCBI lineage: Eukaryota > Metazoa > Chordata > Ceratodontiformes > Ceratodontidae > Neoceratodus > Neoceratodus forsteri. Next base: position 731,516,182 of record CM028132.1, read on the forward strand.
GTACTCCACCACCAATTGTTGTCTACCCTCCCTGCGATGAGGTGCCTTTGCAAATGAGTCTTTGATTCAAGGTTGTAAATCTGAATTATGAAATAAATAAAATAAAATGTCACACACATCCTGACTGCAGTCCAGTCTGATCAGTTGGATTTCTCTGAAGCCTTCTGGAAGATAATACAAGACAACAGCCTGTATGAGAAACAGATTCTTTAAAGTCCCAGGGGAACCATGCATATGGTTTTACACTGTAGCAATGTGGGGTCCTTGGAGCAACTCTCTAACACACACACACACACCACACACGCACACACACAACCACAACACACCACACAATCTCACCACTTACTGTTATTTGAATGGTAACTAACAATAAATCTAACACAAATACCAGTATTGCATCAATGTGTAATTTAAAAACATCGGGCATTGGACTGTTCATTAATTTAAACTCTTGTTATGTTTCAGAACAGCAAAGTTAATAGTTTTTGAGAGCTGAAGAATGTAAATCAGTTATGGGGGGATGATGATGATGGTGGTGATGATGACGAAGAAAAGTTTATTTTTATCCAGATACATACATTTAGGGATATCCCTGTTTTCAAAGCATGCCCTGTACATGTTACAAAACCTGACTGAAAACATTAAGAACATATAACGTCCGGCCCAGTGGCGGAGAGGGTTGAGGCACTAGCACCTTACCTCACACCACACTGGCGACCCAAGTTCGGGAACAGACTCGGGGCACCAGGGGTCAGCAGGGGAAGGGGAGGATTGAGTGTCTTTATGACTTCTCTCCTTTCCTGGGGTGGTAACAGGGCCACTTCGCTCTGCAACAGCCCCCAGTGGAGACCGGGAGCACTGCAGAAGCATCGCAATGTGGGAAATACCAGAAAAAAATGAAAAACACCGCTCTGGATTGGCTGGATGATGGCATCCGGTCCACTGGCACCCCGGAGACTTCCTGCGAGCTAGTCCTCCTCAGCAGCACCCCGAAGCCGAGGAAAAAAGAGTGTGCTGGGCAGCCCCCACCAGTGCCTTCCCCCTCGGAGGAGAGGGACCCACTTGGTGAAGGGTAACGCTGAGTTACCTCGGGGTTGGCTGCAATATGAGGTTAGGAGGCTTGGGGAGGTTCGTGGGGGATGCCGGTGACCTTGGATGCCTGAAGGAGTGGAAGGTCCCAAGCACGGAGGAAGAAAATAGATTACACAAAACAAAGGACTTATGACAATGGCATTGTATGGCATTGTCCTCCATCCAGTCATCTCTCCCATCAGCTTTTAAAACTGTAGTGCATGTCTGACATCCTTGTATTCATCATCAGTGTATTTCTCATTAACTCAGAGATTTTTAAAACAACTTTTATTGCTAGTTGTGAAATTGATTATTCACATCAATAAATATGGCTGCCACCAGCATTTCTTTTTAAATCTCTTCCTGGAGGTTACTTTTTTACTCTACATAATTGTCATACTATAGATGGTGCTTATTGCTTGCATATGCTTCTGTCAGTGAAACAGGAAATGCTTTCAACACAATATTTATATAATTGTGCAAAAAGAATGTAATAAAACCTTTTATTTGCATGTCTGATGAATTATCCATACTTTAGATTACCAATGCCTAACAGCAGTATAGGCAATTGCAACCTCCTTAAATATTAATTATGTCCCCAAGGAAGTTAGAAGGTAACAACCCAGCTCTACTGTGTGCTTTCCTTTTTGCTACAACTTTTAACAACTGCTGAAATTTATAAAGCAGCATATCAAAAATACATTATGAGTATCTTCCATAATTAAAATGTCATGACAAACTGATACAAGGCTAAACATCGTACTGTTCTATATAGATAGAAATGTTAGCAGTTCTATTGAGAATTGGAGTGGGGGCAGGGTTGCATTAAGGGAAAAATGAAAAACAGATATACTGTATGTATAGCTTGCTTGCACTCTGTAACTGTCTGGTCTGCAGTGCATACAAAGCCTGTCCTATAGAAACCATTCACAAAAATGTACTGTATTTTTTACACCAGCCTATATGCAAATCAGATAACAGTGCCCAGCCTGCCTAACTGCTCACAAGAAATAACAGCACAATGCACAAGTTCAGCTAAAACAGAAAATTAACTTTTAAGTTTGAAACCATACAGCCATGCTGTGCAGTGCTGACTGACTGTCAATACAACAACAACATTGCATTTTTTTTAATTTTCAGCTTGCTTACTTGAATGTAGTCAGATGTAGTTCTTTCTCTGGTTGGACTCGATCAATCAGATGGATGGTTTCTACGCTGTTTGTATATAGTATAGGCAACATTAGGCACACAGACAGTGCTGCACTGCACTAGTAAATTAACCACTGTCCATGAGGGTACAGCAAGGGTTCCATGTGATAACAGCTACTGCAAAATAGCTACCGTCAAAATAGCGACTGCCACTGCCAATAACAACTACTACTACTTTTTCCTTCAACTGTTGTTTTTTGGATGATTACTTGATATAAATGCGGGGGCTGTGCCCCCCGCACCCCCCTATCTTAAAGATTCTAACACCACGCTGCTCATTGATTTCGGAGAGAATTACGTATTCGGAATCATATTATATTATGAGTCACTATTTTGCAGTCGTTATTTAGCAGTAGCTATTATTACGGGATACCCACAGGCAAGTAATGTGGGCCAGGGACTCCTTGGTTTATTCTTTATACCTACCTGATTTCTTTGAAATACATTCAGCATAAATAAGTCAAGCAGTAAAGCATACTGAAGTGCTCAGAGGTGCCCCTGTAACAGGATATGGCCAGTAAGGGCTATTGGGTCAGAATGGATGGAGAGGATCTGGCAAGTGAATGTTAGTTATTTATTACTTTTATCTCACTTTGTGGCTGGGGGGGGCTATGGCAAAGAGACAGTATGGCTGCTCTGCGTTGGGCTGGGGACCATTGTTTTTGTTTCTCAGCAAACTAAGCATAGGGCTCAAGAAGCAAAAACAAGTGTGAATTGCAGCTCAGCTGCCTTGTCTGTTCTGCCTAAACTGGAAGCAACTTTAACCCCTTCACACCTGAGAGACACATATGGGTCTCTTTTTCAATTGACTGCTTTGTGAGAATGGGTTAAAAGAGCAACTGGTGCTGTGTTTTACAAGGGCAGTTTATTATGTCCTAAGAAGGTGGGGGTGCTGCAGCACTCTCCGCTCCCTGCTTCCAATGTCTATGAGAGGGCTGAGATACTAACAACAACAAAAATGGAAAGGGACCTGGGGTAGTCATATCAGATGACCTAAAGGTGGGCAAGCAATGTGAGAAGGCAGTAAGCAGGACTGGGGGGATACTGGGATGCATAGAGAAAGGCATCACCAGTAGAAAACAGGAAGTTGTTATCCCTCTGTACAGACAGTTGGTGAGACCTCATCTGGAGTACTGTGTGCAGTTCTGGAGATCCCATCTCTGCAAGGACATAGACAGGATGGAGGCTGTCCAGAGGAGGGCAACTAAAATGGTGCAGGGTCTGCACCGGAAGACATATGAAGAGAGACTTAAGGAGCTTAATATGTATACCCTCGAGGAAAGGAGGGAGAGGGGGGACATGATAGAAACTTTCAAGTACCTCAGGGTAATCAATAAAGTACAAGAGGGTAGCATCTTTCAGAAAAAGAGATTTGCAAGAACAAGGGGGCACAATTTGAAGATAATGGGGGGATGGCTCAGAGGTAATGTGAGGAAGTATTTTTTCACAGAGAGGGTTGTGGATGCATGGAACAGCCTTCCTGAGGAGGTCATGGAGTCAAAAACAGTGGGGGAATTCAAGAATGCATGGGACAGACATAAGGCAATTCTAGTGGGGGGGTAGGAGGATGTAGGCTGTTAGTTAACTAAGATCTGCAGCTTATCCATTAGGTAGGGAAATGGGCAGACTGGGTGGGCCAAGCAGTCCTTATCTGCCATCAGGTTCTATGTTTCTATATAGACAGACAGACAGACAAGGGGGGGACAGACAGAGAGAACAGAGGATGAGCAACTGAAGCCTGAAGTGAAGCCACCAGCATGACTCTAGTGACTGCTTCAGTATTCAAACAAGTCCTGCTGCTCTCATACAGAGAATGCAGGTGAATGGCTCTTCTCACTAACCTGGGCACCCTAGACTTTGGGGTACCCAGAAAAGGTACTTCTGGCAAATTTTGTAAAAATCAAACACATGAATTTTGCTAAACTGGTCCTGTTTAGCTAGTTTCAAGTGTCTGTGTTTTGAAAATCTGTAATTTTTATGTATGTTCATTGTTGGTGAGTTAAAAAAAATGGTGGCCCTCACAATCTGTATTTTTTTCCATACAAAAAGTAAATTATGAAAATAAGCATTCACAACTTTTTTTTTATATATACTGTTTGCGTTTCTCAGTTATCAGAAAACCCCTTATAACTCTGGAACTGTATAATGTTTTTTCACAAACCCTTCAAAGGGCACACCCTTGACATAGTCCCCTTCAACCCTGAAAGATTTCACACCATCTAGACTGTAGGTGAAAGCAAAAAAATACACAATTGTTAAGGCTTCCCAAAGTTAATTTTTCATTTTAAATCCATGCAACTAGCCAGAACATTTAATATTTTAAGAACACTTTTGGTTAGTAAGAATATGGCCAGGTCATCATAAGTTAACAGAGGACATGGTTCTTTACCTATGTTTGGAGAAGCCTGATCACTTTGGGCAGCTTTAATAACATACAGTATAGTATATGGTTAGGGCTTATTGTGTATGAAAATCAGTGGCTGCTGAAATCTTGTTGTGCACATTCTAAAAGTTGTTGTACATGTTCTAAAAGTGTTGTGCACATTCTAAAAGTAATTGTGCACATTCCATGATGAATATTCATCAGCAGCTGCACTCCTCACCACCTTATTGGACCTAACAGACCTCTTTAAAAAAAGACGGCTTCTGGTGATGCAACGAATCCTGTGGCTGCCTAACTGTGCTGCTCCCAGACCCTGGATTGCACAGTTTACTAATCACTAGCCATCCAAGCGTTAAAAGGTTTTCAATACAGCTATCAAGGTGCCGCTGTAGCTGGCTGACATGGGGAGAACAAAAAAAAGGATCTTGCCTTAACTCCTAGGCATACTATGCCACAGAAAGAAAAGCGGCCTACCAGCCCTTCTCCTTTACGGTCTTCCCTGCAGACTGCCTCCAAAGAAAATGACTCTGACTCAGAGACTACATCAACTTTTACCAAAGCCAACAGTAAAAGAATGCTCAGCATATTACATCGCATCGATTCCAAAATATCCTGCTTACAGACTGATTTTAAGAACTTAGAGAATCATGCCACTGTGGTGGAATTGCATATGGAAATACTACAAAATGAGCATATGGCACTTTGGAGATCACTGGCCATTTTGCATCGGAGAGAGAGAGTGCGCTCTGACACAGAGGGCAGAATATGCAGAAGCCATGGCTCGACAGAACAATATCTGAATATTTGGAGTTCCAGAAGGTAGCGAACAGGATGACGTGATTGCATTTTTGGAATCCTGGCTACAACAAGAACTCTCCCTATCAGAGAATTTCGAATTTGCCATTGAAAGGGTACACAGAGTCCTTACTCCTAATCCCAAACCAGGGGCCCCTCAACGCTCACTAGTGATCAAGTTTCTCAAATTTCCTACAAAAGAGAAAATTTTCCACCTGGCCTGGTGTAAGAAGGACTTAAACCCCGATGGACAAAAGGTTTACTTTGATCAAGACTCCCCCCCCAGGCATGATGAATAAGATGAAAAAAGTTCTCCAAGTAGTTAAATTGTTAAGGGAAAAGGGGCTAAAAGCATATCTCTGATATCCAGCTAAATTGTGGATGCAGGATGCTGAAGGTGTACCGATTTTTGAAAGTCTGCTGCAAACTACTCTGGTTTTGGAAAGGTTGGGGATTGCCGTCCCGGACACTAGTGAAGAGAAAGCGGAGCAGGAGATTGAAAGTCTGTTGTGGGGTATGGCACCAGGGGGGAGACATCCTCAGAGGAGAAGAAGATACAACTCCCTGCTACCACTACACACTGATGTGGCTAGGTGGATCCTCCAACGCAATTTACCCCCTTGAAATTCTAGGGAATCTTTAGATGTTTGCAGTTTTGAACTTACCTCTGAGATTTCTGCTGAAGATGAGTTTCCCTTCCTCCCCTTGCCATGATGGACACTGGCTGGGCTAATCTGCCCGAATTTGTGCAGGAAGTTTTGAGAGACCTGCATGTGCTTGGTCCCTGGTTTCTAGGGGGGATCTATATGTTGCAGGAATAAGTTACTGATGGAGTAACACCTGGGAATTAATCTCAAGCCAATAGGGCCTACGATGCTGCTTGTTTTCTAATAAGCCATCAAGAATGTTTAAAATTTTGATAGGAGGCAGATATCTGTATGCTAATGAAGCCAATTCCGGGGTGCAAAAGGTTTAGATTTTCGCAGGAAAGAAATTGATTGGGTTTAATCTTTCATTCCCACAAGTTATCGATTACTACTTGTTTCAAACAAAGTTTCAAAATGTTTAATAGTTCAAAGGCTAGTATTTTTCCTATAAGGATGGCCTCAATTATAAAAAAGCCCACAATCTGGGGTTGACAGCCGGTTTAGGACCCATGCACTAGTCACCCCATTAGAAGGGAAGGTGTGTTTCTACCGATAGCGGTTGGGAGAAACCCCTTGGCACATTGCATGCCACACTCTTCACATATCCCTGAAGACTCTGTCTTCGTGACCTCCTTTGCAGCTGCAAGGGGGCACAACTGGGCAATTAAGTTTGCCCCTAGGGCGTAATTCCATCAACAATGCCCAGGTATTTCAGACCTTTAGTGTTTTTGCTAATAATCCTTTAGTCTCCTGTTGAGACTATTCTCATTTCATTTCCTATATGAGATATTGTTCTGTTATTTCTAGTGTGTGATGTCTTTATATTTTTTGTTTGTCTTTTATGCTAGCTGGGGGACTCACTGGGCGGGGAAGAAGGTGTACACTTACAATTTAAAAATGGGTTCACTGAATATATGTACAGTTAATGTGAAAGGAATCAATAATGTTATAAAAAGAGCAAGAATTTTAAAAGAACTGAGGGATTTATCATGTGATGTTGCATGTTTACAAGAAACAAGGTTATCTCTCAAAGAATATGGTAAGCTAAGAAGGTCTTGGGTGGGCTTGTTTTTTTCAGACTCTCACCCATCCGCATCTAAGGCGGGGATTGTGATTTTGGTAAAAAAAGGGCTGTCTTTCATACCAAGGATAGTGCTTAAGGGGGGTACAGGCAGATGGATTTTTGTCTCGGGTGAATTTAGGGGCATCTCTATTAACTTAGGGTCTGTATATGCTCCTACCCCTCCTTCCGGGGAACTCTTTTGAAAATTGTTCTCGACCTTGGTGGGTCTCCCCCCAGGACACCTGGTACTTGCTGGAGACTGGAATTGTGTAAAGAGCCCTAGTCTGGAGAGAGCGCCACCTAGGCAGGGTGGACTGGATCCTGTTCCAGAACTCTCCAAACCTTAGTTAATGAAGCTGGTATGGTGGATCTGTGGAGGTGGCAATATCCTATGGCTAAAGATTTTACCTTTTACTCCCATGCTACAAATACTTACTCTAGATTAGATTACTTCTATACGTGGCGTTCAGAAACACACTTCTTTAGAATGGTCCAGATTTCCCCAGTATCCTTTTTGGGCCACGCTATTGTTCAGACACTGGTGGAATGGGACTCACTAAAGCAAAGGGGCCAAAGGAGAGTAGACCCTAGCCTATTAACTGATATGATCCTAGTGAAAACCTTAAGGAAGAAATAAAATGGTATCTAGAGGAGAATTTGGAAATAGAGACTCCGCTGAAGTTTGTGTGGGATGGGCTCATGCAGTGCTAAGGGAAAAATTTATTAGTCACGCAGCTTATAGAAATAAATTATACAAAGTGAAAATCACAAAGGCTCTTAATACTTTGCTGTCCCTAGAAACAGAACATAAGATATCACATGACCCTTGTTTTTCAAAAAATACTCAAAACTCGGGAAGAGTATAATAAACTAATGTTACACCGTACCCATAATTCTTTACGATTCACAAATCAAAAATTTTATGAAGGGGGAGACCGAGCTGGAAAATTGCTGGCCTTACAACTTAAAAAGCAAGAAATTGATAGATTTAGCCCCAATATAAAAAGTTTTACAAAACCTGGAGAAATTCTAGATAGGCCTTCAGAGATTGTGGGTGCTTTTGGGGATTTTTATTCATATTTATACACCAGTGAGAGACAAGCTGACCATCAATTGAAAATAGATATGTTTTTAACATCAGTTCAGCTCCCAAAGTTATCCAGGGCCCAGATCCTTGACCTAGAGAAAACATTCACAGCAAAGGAACTGGACTTGGTAATTACATCTTTAAAATCAGGAAAATCCCTAGGTCCCAATGGATACATAGCTGAATTTTATAAAACATTCCAGACAGAATTGATCACAATTCTTTAAAGAGTATGTAACGAGGCACATGGTAAAGGGCCAATCCCAGAGACTTGGATGGAAGCCACCATCTCAGTTCTTCCGAAGCCAGGGAAAGACCCTACTGAGTGTGCCAGTTATCGGCCAATTTCATTATTGAATACCGATGTAAAAATGTTTGCTAAATTGATAGAGGAAAGATTGAAGGGTATAATCCCACTTCTGATACATAATGATCAGACTAGATTTGTGCCTGGCTGGCACATACAAGATAATATTAGATTATTACTAAATGTTATGGCTGGGACTCCCTCACTTCCCCAGCATAATCTCAAAGCAGTCGATTGCCTTGACTGGCAATTTTTAGATAAAACTTTAAGTAAGTTTGGCTTTGGACCTAAGTTTAGGGATTGGATTGCCAATCTTTACTCAAATCCAGTGACTCAGGTTAGACTAGATGGCATTTTATCAAGGAAATTTTCTATAACACGTGGCACCAGGCAAGGATGCCCACTCTCCCTGCTTTTGTTTATTTTAAGTATGGAACCATTTGCGGCCAAAATACGATAATCAGACTCCTACAGAGGAATTCGGCTTCAGAGGGAGAAGGTTCGGATTTCTATGTATGCTGATGATACTTTTATTATATTTGGAAGATCCTAAAAATTCGGTTCCCCTTGTCCTATCCTTAATACAAGAAGTTGGTGCTATCTCAGGGTTTAAAGTAAACAAAACTAAAACTGAAATGCTCCCTATTCCCAAACCAATGCAGGGCAATCTCCCATAAGTGGGACAAATGGGTGAAAGAAGGGTTTCACTACTTAGGAGTTTGGATTCCAGACAATATAGCTAAATTATATCAAACTAACTATCTCAAGCTTCTCCAAAATATACAAACAGATTACAACAGGTGGACAGAATTACCTTTATCATTTTCTGCACGTATTGAAACAGTACGAATGACTATCTTAACCCAGTTATTATTTCTTTTTACAGTAATACGAATCAGACCACCTGCCTTATTTTGGAAAAGTTTAAAATCTGCTACTTCTAAATTTTTCTGGAATCATAAACCACCCAGGGTTAAATGGCAGATATTTCAGCGGGCTAAAGAGAAGGGAGGTTTTAGACTTCCGCACTTTTTAAAATATTATTGGGCAGCCCAGCTCCAAGTACTGGCACAACTATGGCCAAAGAACAACCAGCCCCTATGTACAACCCTGGAGAAACCAACGGTGCCCAGAATTCAGTTGACAGATATTATTTTTATGGACCAAGCAGGACTATTGAAATTATGCTTAAACAATCTCCAGTTGAATGTATTAAAACAAGTCTGGAGGGGGGTTCATATAAATCTAGGCCTGCAAGTGAGAATTCCTGCCCAGACTCCTATTCAGGCATGTCTGGACTTTCCTCCAAACTATATAGATTCGGGTTTCTCCAGACGGGAAAGAGCGGGTCTTTCTTCGATAGGGCAGTTGTTTAATTCACAAGGTTTTAAAAGTTTTAAACAATTATCAGACGACTTTGGTTTACCTTCCCAACATCATTTTAAATTCCTACAAATTTGTCATTTTATATTAAGTAAAGGCTTAAACACAGCGGAGATAAATGAGAGCGATCCACTTTTAGAGTTTTTTCTCTCTTTACTGGTGGGTGGGAGGTGGACATTTGATTTCAAAACAGGTAATTTTTTTCTGTAGTAGGGAACCCACCCTTATAGGGAGCTTAGAGGCATGGTGGTCCGAAGAACTTAATTATTCACCAGGGAAGAAAGATTGGCTACAAATTTGGGAAGGGGTGCATGCCACTTCTGTTTCATCCATGTGGAGGGAGTTTAGGTGGCAAGTCAATTTAAGATTTTTTCGTACTCCAACTATCACTGCACACTATGGAGCTACCTCAACCAACCAGTGCTGGAGGGAGTGCTGAGAGAAGGGTACACATACTCATATTTTTTGGAGTTGTCGTAAACTTGAGACATTTTGGCATCAAATAATTCAAACTTGTAAATGTATATTTCATATACAATTGTCAAAAGAACCTGTGTTTTGGCTGTTGGGTCTTCCACCCCCACATACTAAGACCAAAGGTCAGAAATATCTATTCTGGATCCTTTTGGCAGGGGCACAGAAGGCGATCACAAAACACTGGTTAAACAAATCCATTCCAACTCTTGATCTTTGGTACTCTATTTGCATACAAATGCAGGAAATAGAAAGAATTACAGCTCCTTTACAAGCACAGCTACAGAAATTTCAGGGAGATGGTTACCATTCTTTCACTACCAGGCTGAGAAAGAGAACAAAACAGTCTTGGATATCCTAGCTCTGAACTCGGGATACTAGGATTAGGTAATAAATGGAGAGGTGGTCCCTTCAAAGGATGAGAAACCTTGGAACCTTGAAATCTGGGAGCTAGAGTGTGTATTCCCTGAGAGCATGCAGTTCAATTTAAGAATCATACTCAGGGCATAACTGGCTACAATTCATAACTGTATAATAGTTTCATAATCTTTTGAAACAAGGGGAGGAAAGGGAGGAGAAAGAGGGAGAGCATAAACACAATCTTCTCTCCATCTGGTTGAATTCCGAGGACTATATATCATATGAATTTCATGTGTACCCACCCATCTTTTAATAATTAAATATTTTGATACATAATGGTCCAGAAGTCAGTGACTCACCACCTTTAGTGATACCACCTCCAACTTGTGTTTTCATTGTCTTAATGTTTTTATTTCCTTTTTTCCATCCTTTTTTTTTTCTTTTTGTCTGTTAGGTCTATATCAGGGATACAAATGTTGTCATATATAATGATGTCATCATTCTCATGACCTTTCCCAAACCGTCACTATGTAATGTCTTTGTATCTTTTTCATTTTTATTATGTATGTATTGTGTCAAATGAAAATGGAAAATACTATAAAAGTACTATTTCAAAAAAAAAAAAAAAACATGGCGGCACCACTTAGCGAGCAATTCACCAAGATGGTACGGATACAGACTGCTGTAGTCGGCTCCATGTTTCCAAACTATAACAATTGTAACATTTTTTTTATAAATCAAGTCCTGCCACAAAGCTTTGGAGGGCCAGACTGCAATGGAACCATATCAACGAACTCGGCATCAGATGGAGCTACCAACACCAAGCAGGAGCACGTACACAAGGTACAAAACCTTGTAAAATGTAAATGTTGAGAATTTTTTTTTTTTTGTATCTGGGAAACCATATACTATAAAAAAAAGTAGTATATGGGCAACCATACACAAACAAGGCTGTATTTCCATCTCGGGGTTGAGATGACTTGGGGGACTTCTCAAGCTTTGGTCCCTACGATGTCATCTCAACCCCATGATGGAAACACAGCCTTCTTGTGTATGGTTGCCCATGCACTAGTCCTGATGTTGTTAATGTATATGTTAAATGGTGTTGGGGCAAGGATGCACCCTTGCCTTAGTTCTTTACCATGAAGGGATTATTTAAATTCATTTCCAATTCAAACCAGACTTTTGGTCATGAATCGGAAACAAATTTTTGAGAGTAGCCATTAGGTCCATGAGAGTAGTCCATTTCCAACCACAGGCTGGCAGTATAGCCTAGAGATTAGAGTAATGAGCTGTGACCGAGCTTGGTACATCCAGCAGACCAAACCTGGGTTTGATTGTCACAACCTCCATTTGCATACTGTGTGACTCTGAGCAAGTCACTTAACCACCCAGTGCTCTCAGGTTGCCCCTGAAAACAGGCACTACCAGGGAAAACTATGATTTTTACATGTACCGGGGGTCGGGATTTGTGCTGGGGTGGGGGGACCAAGAGACTATCAGGAAAACTATGATGTTTACATGTACCGGGAGGTGGGATTCATGCTGGGAGGGGACACCACTAGACTACCAGGGAACAATACGAGTTATACATGTACCGGGGAGTCGGGATTCATGCTGGGGGGTGGGAGGACCACTAGACTACCAGGGAAATTATTTATATACCATGGCTATGGGGGTTGGGGATCGTGCTGGGGGAGAGACTCTAGCCTACCAGGGTAGGGTGTGTACCGGGCACACATGGGAACAGGGACCATGACAGTAGGGAAGGACTGCCCGGCCCAGCAAGTCTGCCCTGTTCCCTATCTAATGGATATGTTGCATATCCTAGTGAACCTGCAGCCTATGGCCTCCCACCCCCACCAGGTTTGCCTTATGCCTGTACTGTGCATTGGATAACGCTACTGTGTTTCATCCACTACTGCAGTGGGGTACCTATGTTGTTTGGTGGGGGACTCCTCCAGGGCATGTGTGGCCATAGGCAGTGTGTCTGTGTGTAGCTATTGATCTGTATAGCTATATATCTATCTATCTATACATAGATAGATAGATAGATAGATAGATAGATAGATAGATAGATAGATAGATAGATAGATAGATAGATATACAGGTCCTGCTTGCACAGATGCATGGGCATGTTGTATGCACTGACTGTGCCTGCCAGCACACAATTCCTGCTGCTTCCAGCCTGTGCTTCTATTCCAACCAACAGGGGATGCTGAGGGCATGCCTTGACCTGCAGCGTCCAGCCTGTACTTCCATTCTGACCAAAAGGGGGAGCTCTGTACCGGGCAAACTGCATGGTAAGGTATGCTAAACAGCACTTAATGAGATGCAAATGTACCTGTTTGCCCACAGATGACCTAAGTAGGCTCATTTGCATGGGAGCTTTGAATATAGCTCCCGTTTGCTCCAGATTAACCAGTTTTCACCGGGCTAATGTGTTAGCACTGTGCAATCAGGTTAGTACTGGGCAAACCTCACTTCAGTATAGCACAGTTCTGCAGTGCGTGGCTTACATTGTTGTTTGCAGTACATGTGAAACATCTCTTTGCAATCACACACAATGTTTTCCACCTGCAACACTGGCTTTCTCCAGGGTCTAATGAGCTGCAGTTGCAGTGTGCACATCCCTGTTGCTATATTCAGTGCTGTCTTATTCCCGGGCTATTTTTGCCCTTGACGCCTGGCCCTGTTTGCCCGGCTTCCTTTACTTGCTATATTCAGCTGGTTTTGCACCGGGCTATTCCTTTTGAATAAAGCTTATTTTTTGCTCCGGGCTAAGTTCGCCTGCTGGGCAGTGCTAATTTAGCCCCGGGCAAAGTTTTGTCTATCTGGCCCCAAGCTGCTATCTTGAAATTGCAGATCAGTTCCCTATCTCTTTAAATTCAATAATTTATTATTTTCTTTTTAATATAACTTCTGTATTTTAGACTTTAGGTAATGCTTCTTTCCACATATCTGTTCAAAACAGCTAGGTCATACATTTCTAGTTTTTGGAAAATTTCATTCAGCGAGCATTTACTAGCACAATCCCTTTTAATCCAATATTTTTGTTCATTCGGGCACTGTACAGGTAATCTGCTATTTGTTAGCCTTGTCACCTTGATCCAATACATAATTTTCTGTACATCCATTAGAGCTCTTAAATCAATAAGACCTGTTTCTGCTCTTAGAAATTGAGCTGGATATGGTGATGGTAGTCCCAGATTTTTTCTTAGCAGATTATGAACTGGGATCATTATAATATTCAAGTTTCTAGCATCCCATATCTCTGCTCTGTTCAGATGCGGGGAATAATATTTTACTTTAATTGTTGTTACAAGTGGTTCTAGTGATAAACCACCATATTTATAATTACATCTGTTTAAGGCTAAGGCCATTTTCTGTACCATCTCCCTTAATTTCCTTATATGTTCCTTCTACCACATTACACATAAATAGGTGAGGCCCAGGTAGGTCTAAGCTCATACATTTTCCAGGAGAGTTCCTCCTATATTAAATTTCACCTTTTTTCACTTTAGGTCCAAAGATCATAGTTCATGATTTATTAATATTCATTTTTCATTTTTAATATTTGGTTTGATCGTATAATATATCAAATTTTTTCTGTAACTCTGACTTTGTTAGAGAAAAAAGTATCAAATTGTCTGCATATGCTAGGGTGGATACAGAAACCGTATTAACTTTAGGAGCATCAGATTCATGCTGATAAATTTTCCCCAGTAACCCATCTATATATAAACAGAATAGAGTCAGTGCAAGTATGCAGCATTGTCTCACCCCTCTATTCGTAGGTATCATTGTTGTCAGCTGTGCGGACGCACCCATCCTAACTCATACCCATGTTTCTGTGTATAGAGCAGAGATTGCACCAACCAATTCTGGTTCAATTCCTCTTTCTACGAACATACGAAATTTTCCAGCAGATAAAGGTTTAGAGGTCTATCAAGTCTGCTCAAATGTGCAGCTAGCACCCCTTATTTTGCAGCTGCCCTTCCCTTCCACCCTTCCCCTTCATTAACCCTCCCCCTTGTCCTGTCCCATCCCCTTTTGAAGCAGTCCACTGTTCTACTGGATACCACTTCTGCAGGTAATGCATTCCACCCAGCCACCACCCTCTCTGTAAAAAAGTGTCTCCTCATCTCCCTCCTGAACCTTCCTCCCTCCATTCTCATATCATGGCCCCTGGTGTCCCTTCCCTCCCTTACTTTGAGCAGCCCCTCTGTACCTGTCTTGTTTATTCCTTTCATGTACTTAAAGGTTTCAATCATGTCCCCCGTCCCTCCTCTCTCCAGTGAGTACATGTTCAACTCCCTCAGCCTCCTCTCATATGATAAGTCCCCCAGCTCCTTGATCATCTTTGTCACCCTACGCTGCACTCCTCCAGTAACATAATGTCCCTCTTCAGATACGGGTGCCAGTACTGCATGCAGTACTCCTGGTGCGGTTTAACTAATGACCTATACAGTGGCAGAATCACCTCCTCCCTCCTCGAGGAGATACCCCTTGTAATACAACCCAGCATTTTGTTGGCCTTTGCAGCTGCCTTCCTACATTGTGCTGAGTTGTGCATTGACCCTGTAATGAGCACCCCCAGATCCTTCTCCTCCTCCGCCTGAGCTAGCTGCACTCCCCCCAGCTGGTAACTCCTCCTTGGGTTCTTCATCCCAAAATGCAGCATCCTGCACTTTTTGGCATTAAACCCCAGTTGCCAGGTGTCTAACCAGGTTTCAAGCTTTGCCAGATTATCCTGCAACCCCTGCCATCCCCCTAGATCATCCACCACTGCTCCTACCTTGGTATCATCAGCAAACAGACTGATCTTGCTCTTGATGTCCCATGATATGTCTGCAATGAATATCCCAAACAACACTGGTCCCAACACCAAGCCCTGTGGAACACCGCTCGTCACTACCCTTGAGTGTGAGAGCTCCACACCCACCACCACCCTCTGTTGCCTTCCCTGAAGCCAATTTCCTACCCATCTCACCAGCTATGCACCCGCCCCTGTGCCTACTAACTTACTTCCCAGCCTTCCATGTGGCACCGAGTCAAATGCCTTACTGAAGTCCAGATACAGGACATCCACTGCATGGCCTCTGTCCAGTTGCCTAGTTACCCAGTGATAGAACTCCACCAGGTTGGTTTGGCAGGATCTGCCACATATGAAGCCATGCTGTCTGCTGTCCTGTAGTCCTTTGGCCTCTAGGAGGGCCACCAGCCTCTCCTTCAGGATAGTCTCCATTAGCTTACCCACGATGGATGTGAGGCTCACTGATCTGTAGCTTCCTGGTTCATCCTTGGGGCCACTCTTGTGGAGGAGCACCACATGAGCCATCCTCCAGTCCTGAGGTGCACACCCCAAATGTAGTGAGGCATTAAATAGGTCTGCCAAAGGTCCTGCAAGGACCTCTGCCAGCTCCTTCAGAACCCTGGGGGTGGATGCCATCTGGGCCTGGTGCCTTGTCCACCCTTAGTGCCTTCAAACCCTTCCGAACTCTGCCTTCCATGATTTCCCCATCTGTCACCCCTTCCTCTCCTGTTTCTGCCATTTCTCCCCCCTTGGGTGTCATCCCCCTCTTCTCTTTAGTAAATATTGAACAGAAGTACTCATTTAGTGCTTCTGCCTTATCGCACCCTGCTTCCACCCAACCCCCCTCCTTCCTAATCCTTACTGTATGGTCCTTACAGCTCCTCTTCTCCCTGAAGTACCTAAAGAAGTCCTTCTCCCCCTTCTTAATGCCTTGTGTCTGCCTGAGTTCCGTAGTTGCTTTGGCTCCCCTTACTACCCTTGTCACCTCCTTCGATTCTGTCAAGTACTCCTCCCTGTCCTCCCCCTCCCTGTTTTCTTGTACTTCCTAAAGGCAGCTCTTTTTTCTCCTTACCTTTTCCATGACCTCCTTGCTCAACCAGCTCAGTTTCTTAGCCCTAGCCTTCTTGCTCTGAGCCTTGCAGCAGGTTTTGGTTGCCTCCACTATCCCCAACTTTATGAGCTCCCACCTCTGATTAGTGTCCATACTAGATTGAATTCTGGCCAGGTACCCTTTTACCACTTCCCCCATCCTCCCAAAGTCGGCCCTCCTGAAGTCCAGCGCTCTTGTGCCAGATTCCACTCCATCCTTGCCCATATAAAAATGTGAGCCATTCTGAGTGGTGGTTACTCCCTGACAGCGGTTCCTCCACTGTAAGTTCTCTCACAAAGTCCCCATTTGCCAGCACAAGGTCAAGGGTATTCCCTAACCTGGTTGGTTCACTGGCCATTTGCAGCAAGAAGCTGTCCTGGAAGGCATCCAGCAGTACCTGCTCCCTTCTGTTCCTGGTTGTTGGGGTACTCCAGTCCACTCCTGGCATGTTGAAGTCCCCCACAATCACCACACTACCCTTCTCGCAGGTCCTCCTGATCTGTCCTGCTAGTTCCCTGTCTAACTCCTCCATCTGAGATGGTGGCCTGTACACCACTCCCATTCTAAGAATCCTATTCTTGGAATCCTGGATTTGCATCCAAAGTGACTCCATACTACCCTCCTCCCCTTCCTCCCTTACACACTTCAGTCCTTCCTTCACATATAGTGCCACACCCTCCTTTCCCAATCACCCTGTCCCTACGAAATAACCTGTACCCTGGTACAGACAGGTCCCAGTCATTGTATTGGGTGGCCCATGTTTCTGTGATGGCTGCAATGTCCACCTCTCCCTCTGCCATAAGCACCTGTAACTCTGCAGTTTTCTTCCCAAGGCTCCTAGCATTAAGAGTAACCACCTTCCACCCTTCCCCCCCATCCTGCCCTCCTTTACTAGCATCACCAATAGTACCTGCCATTTGTCCTTTGTCACTGTTATGGAGGGATAAGCTCATATGGTTTCCCAACCTGTGGTCTCTGCATATCTCTTGCCCAATTGCCACCCCCTGCTCCTAGTTTAAATTCCCAACTTCCTCTATGTACTCCTCCATCCTCTGTTTCAACACTTTCTTTCCCTCCTCACTCAAGTGTAGTCTGTCCTTGGCATAGAGACTACTGTCCTCCCAGGTCCTTCCCCACCCCCCAAACAGTCCATACCCTTTAGCACAACACCAGGTTCTTAGCCATCTGTTAAATTCCTCTATTCTCAGGTTTCTTGTGCTTGCCTTGGGCACTGGAAGTATCTCTGAACAAGTTACTGATCTTCCTGCCCCCTCACATAATTGTGCTAGTTCCTCAAACCTCCTCTGGACTATATCTACTGTCTTGTCAGCCAGGTCATTCGTCCCAAGATGTATAATTAAATGAGGCTTGTCCCTACCCCTTCTAGCATATTTCAGAACAGATTGTCCCACCCTTTCTGCTGTCATTCCTGGCATGGCCTCCACCCAAATGTGACTATGCCTCTCCCCCTTGCTACCCCACCTGACTCCTCTTAGTATTGAGTCCCCCAGCACTAAGATTCCACCACTCTTACTCCCTGCTTGCTTCCATTCATCTCCCTCTCTCATTTCCAGCTCCTCTTCCTCCTCCTGCACATTATTTCCCCCTTTTGCCCCTGTTGCTGTTCTCCCAGCAGAACTTTCCCCCGCTCCAGTTTGGTCCAGACATTTATTAATTACTCCTCTAATTTCATCATTTCCCTCCTCCACCTTCTTCCTCTCTAGCAGTGCAAAACTATTTTCTGAAGACCATTCACAAATGCCCGCTCCCTCTCTCTTCATAGTAACCTGTTCTCTCCTTTCCACTCCATGACTTTTGCCACTTCTTCGCCTCCCCCTCACAAGTCCCTATCTCCGCCTTCCATTTGTCTTTTGTCTCCTGATCTGGTTTCCCCG
The DNA here is from genome assembly GCA_016271365.2 of Neoceratodus forsteri. Lineage (NCBI taxonomy): Eukaryota > Metazoa > Chordata > Ceratodontiformes > Ceratodontidae > Neoceratodus > Neoceratodus forsteri. Next base: position 731,534,762 of record CM028132.1, read on the forward strand.
GCAATCATTCTTCCTGACCTGGGCCCCCTTGTCCCTGCTTCCCTTCTTCTGACCCTCTCCTCATCACTGTTGGCTTAAATCACCCTCCCTCCCTCATCTCCCCTTCTTCCTCCCTCCAGTATTGGGCTAAACCCACCCCCAATCTGCCTTGTCTGTCTTAGTTCCTCCTGCAGACCCTCGATCTCCTTTCTAAGTTTCTCTATGTGGTTGTACACTAAACATCCTCCCACACTCCAGGCAATTTTTAGAAAGATTGGTGCACCACAGTTGTTGCAGCCTACCACCCTACCCATTGCTGTTGTTGCCCACCAGCAACCCCCAACCCTTCCAGATGCAGGATACCAAACACTCCTCCAAGTCTCCCCTCTCTCCCCCTCTATCAGTGCAAAGCATTCTTTTCTTAATTTCCCTTACCCCCTTTGTTGCACACATTTAGATAGATTGAGCAACTGCTTTTTATATTCTTATGCTTCCTATCCACACTCAAAAGAGACTTTAAGTAGCTATTGCACCACCTTCTTCAAACTCCTACTCCTCCTTTCCCCAATGCAATAGTAATGCAAAGAAGTAACAATGAAAGCTCATAGATTTGCAGTTACTTACCTTCCACTGAGATAGCAGTCACCTTCACTTGCTGCTGTTCCTTTCCTGGATGTCTGCTTCTGCTATGACAGGTGCATATCATTTGCCCATCTGAGGAAGTGATGTCAGAACCCCTGGCACAAATGAAACAATGGACCAGAGGTGGGTGGGGTGAGGGGTTGGGGGGTGGGACCAGCCCAAGTCTTCCAGAAACAATCAGGTAACTGAGGCCCCTGGTCAGACCATTAGCACCCTTCCCTCACTCTGCACTAAACTTTGCAGCTAGTGAAGCCAGCAAAAATGAATCACAGTTCTACTCAAAGCCCCGAAATAGGTTTGCTACCAAAAGAAACAGGACTCCAATTCAAACAGCTTCACCAACAACACATCAAAATAGGCTTGAAATTAGAAGATATAGGTCTCCAATTCAAAGAAATAGCCCCAGTTAAATCATACCAAATAGGTTTTAAATCAGAAGAAATAGGCCTCTACAAATGCAGCCTGATACACAGTGAAACATCAAACACATGAGCCCACTTATAACTACCAAAACAGGTTTCACAATTCCAACAGCCTCAAACAATACCCTGCTAGCCCCTTAGGAGTAGTAAGAAAGACAAGAAATAACCTTCTACCAATTAGAATCCACAAGAAACAATGTAAAAAACAACAAGAAGAAGCTACTGTACTGTAACAGATATGATCCTGTCCCCTTCTAGTTTCTTCTGAGAAGCCAAAGCAACTGACACCACACCTGATTCAGCTCTGCCTCCCTAGCTGAGCTTTCTAGTATTAATACCCACAATATACTGTATTTCCATTTATGGTATTGAAAGTAGAAGAGAAGTCTATATAGACAAGGCATAAAAAATTGCTTCCTTAACTGTACATATTTTTCTATTAGCTGATTATAAACAAAACAGTTATCGATTGTGCTATAACTAGCTCTAAAGCCAGCTTGTTGTTCAAAGAGACCTCCTTTTACATCTATTTGTTGTTTTAATTTTCCTAATAATATTTTTGAAATTTTTTTTAAGTTGACATCGAGGAGACTAATTGGGTGGTACACTGTGGGATCCATAACACTTCCCTTTTTGTGTATTGGAACCACCTCTGACCCTTGCAAGGAATCTGGTACATACCTTTCCATAATACATGAATTAAAGAAGTGGGTTAGTAAATCGCACCACATTCCTTAATTTTGTTGATAAACCTCCACATGAATTTTATCTGGCCCTGAAGTTTTTCCAGATTTTAAGGATTTAATTACAAAATAGACTTCTGATCTCTGTATTTTTAAAGTTGTGTTAGGAAATGTGAATTCTGTATTTTGTGAAATACCTTCATCAGTCCAGAATACATTTTTGTAATGAGTGACCAAAACCTGCTCTGAGATATATGAATCTATACTTTTCCTGCTATTGCATGTCCCCTTGGCCACAAGAGCCCAAAAGGATTTGGAGTCCTTTTCTTTAATTGTCAGAAGCATTTGTGTCCATTGCCTGTGATAGAATACCTTCTTTTTCTCTTCAATGTTCCATATGCTTTCCTTGTTTAGTTCTTTTGTTTTAAAGAAATATTTTGTTTTCCTATTTTCTCTAACTTAGCTTAGAAGTTTGTTTCCTTTCTATGCATTCCCTGCCAAGCCAAGTTTCCTCACAATTATTCCTTCCTATTGTAATTTCTTTATAAAGAATATTTTGTAATTCCTTAAATAAAAGAGAGAGTTGATCCATAAGTTCAGCAGCAGTTAGCCTAAAGAGCTTTGGAAGTACATTCATATTTATACAATTTTCTGCTGTTAATGCAATTTGTTCATCTAAATCCTCATTTCATTGTATTGTTTTTTATTTTGTTGTTCTAATTTCAGAAACTAATAAAGGTAAGCTTATTTATTTTTTAGTATTTATTAAAAGCCCTTTCAGGATTACTGGATAGTGGTCATTTTCTATTCTAGAAACTATTTTTAAGGATGACCAGGTAGTTACTGGCCCTGACCATATAAAAAGATCCAGAAGTGAGGAATTATTTTGTTTATTATAGGTACAGTGTCCTTCAAGGTCTCCTTCAAGCTTTCCATTAAGTGGGTAAAAAATGCATTCTTTCCTAAGTTTTATTAATATGGAACCTGATTTATTTTCCTTTGTATCCTGTGTGCTTATTGCAGATTCTGCATTTTGGCACTTCTAAATGATCCCATGTAGAGGAATCTAGCAATCCATCAAAAATTCCTATTCTGGCATTTAAATTTCCCACTGTTAGAATGTCATAATCAGAGAACTAAAATATGATTTCTTGTATCATTGACTGTAATGTTTCCCACATTATGTATTTATAACAATTAGAGTTAGCTGGCAGTAAATAACAATTTATCAATATGATCTTGTAGGCCTCTAGCATAATTTTAAGAGCCATATATTGTCTTTATTAGTTCTGTTTTGTCAAAAATTCCTACCTTTAGGTATGTAACTATACCACCAGTTCTTCCCCAAATCTTTTTAACTTGAGGCCTGGTACATGTAATAATTTCAACCCATTCATCAATAGGTTGGATTCTCCTTCAAGCCAGGTCTCCTGAAGACATAATATATCCACTTCTGAGACAAATTCTAGCCAATTCCTATAATTGAATCTATCCTGTAGTCCTGCAATATTCCAAGTTAAAATTGTGACTGCTTTCTTGTCTAAGGTCTGTGTAATAGTACTGCCTAGCTGGATGATGTTTCTGCTATTTTTCACTGCTCCATCTCTTTGAAGGTATACTCCTGTGTTCCATCACTGTCTATACCTTGTACAATTTAACAGCCTATCAGTAGCGGAACTCTGTTTTCCACTTTCTGCTGTAGGCCAGTTCTCATAACTATACATCAAGCACTCTGCCTCTAAAACATACAGTCCCATTGCAGTGAGTATCTTCATTTTTTCTGTTATTTGATGTATAATTTTTTCATTGCTAAGGAGAATGTCTATTTTTGACCCTAGACCTGCCCTTATCACATCAATGAAATCCTCTTTTTCCATAGATATTTGTAAAAAGTCCTTGAACAGGGTGGTCAGTGCCTCAATTACTTTATGCTTAGACTCATTTTTTATAAGAGGCATACCATAGAGGGCCAAAGCATTACAGCTTTGGGTCTCCAACATTTCCCCTGTCAGAGTCTCATTAAAAAATCCCTATTGGGGTAATAAATCTGAATCCCCATCCATCAAATATATTAGCATTGATATAGATATAATTTGCTAATCTCGTCGATAAAAATTGTACATCCAGGATCAGACCCCATTCATTTGTTATTACTTGGGTTTCATAAATATCTGACTCCTCCATATCTGCCTCTGTCACATGACTAATAAACTCTTTTACAGCCTCAGCATAATTATTGTCTTCACTCTGTAACCAGCTCTCTGGGCTCATAAATCTTAGAACTGGATGAATTTGTTTTGTGACAGTTCTGGTACTTATTCTACAACTTTCCTGTAACCCTTTAGCTTTTTTTACCCACCATTGTTGAATTATTTTCCTTCCCTGTATCTAGAGAATTTGTTTTTGTATCCCTAGTTTGAGTGATTATATGTACTTTGTTCTGATTCTTGCTTCCTTGATGTTCCATATTTGTCCCTGCATCTTTTTGTGTGTTAAATCTAGCAGTATCTGAGGGGCATTCTTCCCTCTGAAGTTTAACTTCATTTTCTAGTTGTCTTAAATACAACAAAAGGCTGTTATCCCTTATAACTTCACTATTATTTCCCTGCTTTCAATTCCTAGATTCTTTTGGATCATTTTCCTGGGGTATGAAACTTACACTAAGTGATTCTTTTATATTAGATTTGTTTGATTTTTCCTCTCTTATTTGCTGGCTGTGACTGTTCTTTACTAACTTTGCCCTCATTTTCCTCATCTTCTTCTTCTTTTTCATTTTCTCTAGAACAGGTGCCTCAGGAATTTCCACCATGGTGTTATCTGATCTAATAGATTCAATAGAATGCAGCAAAATGGAAGATGCATCTTTTGTGGAGAAGAAAGTATCAAACTTTCTAGACAGTGCTTCTATTTTTGCATCACATATAGCAATGTTTAATCTTGCAGCTTCTAAATTATCAGTTATTAGAATTAGCTGCTCCATCAATACTAGGTTAGCAGTGGCTTCATTCTTAGGAAGCTTTATCATAGCCTCCCCTAGAGAATATGGGACATAATTTCCAGTATTCTCATTTCCTGGGTAATCCCCAGTAGTGAGTTGACCAGAGGAATGATAAGGGATAATTACCCCAGTATTCTCATTCAGTACCCTGGCCTCAACATTATGATTGACTGGGGTTGCATCTAAGGTTTTTAAACCCTCAATGGTGTGGCAAAATTCATCAAGAATCCATTTATATTCCCTATGTTGCTTAGGTGGATTTAAAAAAAATGGGAGAGTTACTTTAGAATACCTCTTCATCACTTAAAGTAATAATATTGTTACCCACATCCATGTTTACTGACTGAGAATTAGTGTCATATTCCTTATGATTGTTTTGAGACCCATTAAAGCTGGTGATACCTTCTAGGTCAGGAGTATTTGACAGTCTACTGTGATTTCCCTCAAGCATATCTATCTGTTCTGTTATTAGGTTTTAATTTTGTGAGTTATGTATAAATAAATTATCTTGCATAAGTTCTTTTGTAATGGTGTGCGCAGTTACAGAACTACAAGATCTCATAACTGAGACTGAAGTAAAACCTTTACCTTCTGAAAACAAATGATCTGTGATTTTGGTTTGTCTTGACCATTTTTTTGTTTGTTTTTTTGTCTCTTGCAGAGGGCCCATTAATGGAGAGTCCCCCAATAATTTACGTTGGTGTCTTGTTGCCACCATGTTCCACTTTATAAGTATAAAACCAAATACCTTTATTCCTGTTAATCAAGTCAAGTTGTACAGTGAGCTGAATAAATATAATGTAGAATAAAAGAGAGATATGAATAAGTCCATAAATGCACTGTAGACTGTACTTGTTCACTCAGCTATTCAAGTAGAAATTCTCTTCTATTGCAGCAAGTAAGTTTTCCTGGATTGCACATGACTTGTTCTTGTTCTAGAGAATCAGTTCTTTCTTCTTGTTTTAACTGTATATAGCAGGCTAGCCCTCTGCTGAGATAAGAGTCAACTTTAAATTCAGTGAACACAAGAGACCAGGGATACAGTTTGAGTCCTGACATCTTCTTAATTTTGCTGAGGCCTAGGGGATACAAAATGACATGCCATAACTAATACCAGATAGAGAAAAAATGGCAGAGAAATAAATCTATCCTTCAAGCTAACTGCAGCTAGAAACAGTCTAGAGAAAGCCCTTAAAAAAACCTTATGTTTTAAATATTTAAAATCCCTTCAGTTATAACATTCACTTTTGAAGTTTTCAATTTGAGTGAGTTTAATAAACAGCCATCACCAGTGAAATACAATGATTTATTTTGCCTTGGCTAGATTCAAGATATATCACTGTAATCGCATTCCAAGCATCCTTGGCGTATAGCAGCACTATCTTCAGAGAGCACGTATCAGGACCCTCAAGCCTCTTTGGCACCTAATTGATAAATAAAAAGCTGAATAAAAATTTATTTTAGACTTTAAAAATTTTAAGTTACTAGATTAAAAAAAAAGGAGAAAAAAACCTAGAATAACAATGAATAATTTTATGTAAGGATTCTTACCATCTCATATTGTATATGGCAAATACTATGCTTTCCCAGTATCAAGCATGTTACTTTTACCAGCTGTAGTAGCAGAGATAGCAGGCGCTAATATATGAAAGGAGCATTTCACAAAATTGCAAATTCGGGTCGTAGTTTCAAAAAAGTGCCACTTCTAGAAAAAAGCAGCTTCAGCTCTTTTCCACATCAAACTATTCCATGCGGTATCAAAAAACAGATAAAAAAGCTGTAATCTAAGCTCAAGGAAGCATGGAATGTGTAGAGCACACAGTTCAATCAGACAGGTGTATCTAGGCTTACAAAGTAATCCACGTGCGAGTCTTTCTTTATGACTCTGTAAGGTGTCCAGTTAATTAATTAATACACATTTGTGATCACAAGCACGTGGATTCATTGTAAAACTTGCCCTCTATAGCTCTGTCAAGGTCCTAACTGAACAAGGTAACAAGGCTAATCATTAAGCACCTGAAATCATGTGTGTGTCAACTCTAATTCACTTATCTGACACAGAAGTAGCATGCAACACAATGTTAAAAGTTTAACAGCTCATTCAAATAAAGGCAGCTTAACAAATATAACCTATACCTATCATTAAACTCAATTCAAGCAATTGCAACAGAATATTACAAATATATAATTTCAACAGTATGAAGAAACAATTTAATACAGTCAGTGTCAAACATGTGCAAAAAGCAAATTGTTCAGATATTTCTCATCATGATCAGATGATAAGGACAATTACATCTGCAAAATTGTAAGCTTACAAGTTTGAGAATTCTGATGAAAGTTTGCTATTTAGTAACATTTGATAATGTTGTTTATTTGAAATTTTATTGCTCTTATGTTGTCAGTAAAACAATAAAAAATGTTCTCAGAATAAAAAGAAAAGAAAAAAATAGAAAAAGCGAATAGCTTTTATGATAGGTTTATGGAGATTTTGGGGAGTTAGTGGGTGTTTAGAGCAGTGGCTAGAATGGCCAGATTTAAACTCCAAACTAAGGCTGTAGTGAGCTTTCTTGGGCTGCAGCATTCACCCCCCCCCCCGTGGGGTTTACCGCCATCCCATGGAACAGGGTGGGATTCTTCCACCAATTGATTCCACACTCTCTCCACAGTAATGTGGAGGTTCCAGTCCAAACAAAACTATCAGGAGGCACAAGACAGTCCGAAAAGGTTTTGTCAAATAAATTTCTAAACACAGGTAACTGGTGCCATACCTGTTATAGGAAAGATGAGCGCCTTGACAAAACCTTGCTTCCTCAGCTCCTGTACAGCTCAGTAGTGTGCAGCCTTCACACTCCTCCACACATCAGCAAAACTCCCAGTTATTTGTAAAATACTAAACTGATTACAAATGCAAGGCTATGCAAATGTACATCAGCAGAGCAGATAAGGTCCAGAGTCCAAAGATCTTGTTTCAATCTATCCTTTCTTGTATATGGGAACAATATGACTACCCATCTATCAAAAGGGCCAAAATTATGCATAATACATTTATTGAAGAGATTTGTGAATACCATAGTCCAGAGACCAATATTAGCATTGCAAAGGGGAACTAGAGCAAGGCCAACCTTTGCATTGTTACCTTCCTCACATTAAAAAAAAAGTTATTTTCAGTTTAGAATACTCAGCCACTAAATTTAGCCACTTAGTATAAGATGGATGATAATGATCTTGCCATTGGAGAAAGATACATTTAATCATATTAATAACTAAAATATTTAGTAACACACATGTACACACATGAAAATACCAGTTCAACTGTGGTCCTAACATTATACACCCAGGTCAAAGTGGAAGTCCACGCCTATACATCCCTTCCCCACCCCAACCCCCTGAGTGAGAGAATTTACGTCAAAAGACTTCTAGTAAGGGGCAGGTAGCAAACATGTGAAACAATCAGCCCTTAGCTTTCAGACATCTGGGGCAATGATCAGATATAATATGGTTGAATTTATTAAGCCTCACTGGGGTGTAATAGAGCCTATGAAAGATATTACAATACATTTGTCTGAATTTATTATTTTATATTGTTTTTTATAGTATGGTAAATGATCACTTTAATGAGGACCACTGAATATAGTATCTGTTATCTGATTGTTCAAATCTTTCTGTAAGATTCTTTTACAGCTCTCATGAACAACTTTCCTTAGGAGGTGGTGGGTGTGGACATGGTTACAGGATTCAAGAACGCATGGGACAGACACAAAAGGATCTTGGAAGTAAGTAGGTAGGGAAAATAGGGCACACTAGGTGGGCCAGGAGGCCCTTATCTGCCAACAACTTCTATGTTTCTATGTTTTAAACTGATCAGAGCTATTAAATTACATTCATGTAGAAAACATTGTTAGTCTTGCCAATAAAAAGCTAGGCGTGCTATTCAGGCAATGAGTGAACCTCACCTCAGAGGCCAGGTGCCTTGTAGTATCTAGCATAGTCACCCTGCTCCTAGATTATGGCCTCCCAGTTTATGGGGCAACTAGCAACTCTGTTCTTAACAGAGTCAGACTGGTACTTGATAAGGCATGTCACTTTGCACTTTATATTTATTTCAGATTCGGATTAAGACCTTTGAGCCAAGGGCTCATTTACAAAGGTTCCAAGTCAGGCAGAGACAATACAAAGCAATACAATTCAATACAATACAGTACATTACCAAGCAGTACAATATGACAGAAATTGAAAACCAACACGGAGCATGGCACAAGAATGCATGGTTATAAGCATTACAGTAGAGTGACTGAAGCATGATTACAGTAGAGAGTGCACAAAACATCTCAGCACTACTAGGCTGCAGCGAATTTAAATGCAAGAGCAACTCATAGTTCAAGAACCAAGCAGAATGTAGAGAAGGGGGGGAGAAAAGCTGCCGAGAGGCATTGTCAATCTCGTAGAGGACAGCGCAAAAGGTGATAGGAAGAGTAGCCAAGGATAGGAAGGGGGTAAGGAGGAGGAGGAGGAGTAGACAAGTATAGGAAGGGAAATGAGGTCCAGAAAAGAGATAGAAGGAAGGCAAGAGATGGGAGGGGGCAGCTAGATGGGGGGAAAGAGAAGTGAGGGGAGCAGCTAGGCGGGGAGGGATGATAGAAATAAGGCAGGGACTGGTAAGGTTAGGTAGGGCAGCCACAGATATTTTTGTGAGTAAGGAGGGAATGGAGGGCAGATTTGAAATGTTGTAGCTTGCTCTGTTACGCTTGGGGCTGATATGCTCACCCACAGCTGCTCTCTATATACCCTAACCAGCTGGCTTCTCCTCCAAAACAGACTGTGGTACAAGGCCTGTCTGCTTGCAAAAAAAGCACTGATGGGCCTTACCCCCTTCCCAATATACAAAACCTCCTCCACCCAGTTAACAACCAGTACTCTACCAGGAGTATGTCTAGGAATGCCCTAGAAGTACCCTTCAAGAAAATAAACCTGACCATGCATTCCTTTGCAGTAAGAGCAGCTTTATGGGTGAATGAATTTCCTGAATCCCTGGTGGGTCTACCCAAAATAACCCACTTCAAGAAAGCACTAAAAAATTAACTCACTCATAGATCCAAATGCAGCTGTTACAACTGACTTGTACATATTGATATCACTGTTTGCTCCTAAATGTTAATGTAATGTACACTGTACTAGCTTGAACTTCGTTGCTTACTGCTGATCGTGCTCCCATGGAGCTGCTGTTACATGGACTTGCTGATAATTGCACCAGACTATGCTCCTCTGGAGCTGCTTTCTGTATTATCCTTGTAAATTCTCTGTGTGCCTTGTCCTTGTCCTTGATGTGGAACCTTTGTAAAAGAGCACTTGTGCTCAAAGGTCTTATTCGAATAACCAAATAAATAAATAAACACATTACCCTCGACAGGGCTGGCCAGTGGTATGATGGGTTGTTAGCACTGGATGCCACATCACTGGCCACACTGGCAACCTGGGTTTGGGAACATAATAGACTTGGTTGGGGCAGGCCAGGAGAGGGAACGCTTGAGCATCCGATGATGGAGGCACTTTATTTTGTTTCCTTATGTAGTTACAGTGTAACTACTGTCTAACTTCATTGCAACTGGAACGTAGTTACATGCAATAAAAATATAACTACAGTGTAATTATCTCTGTTACATGTAACTAATGATTACATACCCCACAGTTACACTGAAACTGACACTTAAAATAAAATATAACCCCAACGACAGCTTTCTTCACACCTCCCTCAATGTGGGGGTTCCTGGATCTCACCACTTGATTGCCATCTAGTTATTTTTAAACCTTCCAAATAAACAGAAGAAGTTAATGTTATAAACTGTAGGAACTAATTGGAATATCTTGTTCCTATGACTTATAACAATCACACAGGAGTGCGGTGTGCATATTTATGGAACACATACAAACAGAGGTGAGAAAGAAGTAAGTGCCTTCAGCTAGGACTTGAACCCAGGCCGCCTGGAATACCATTCCGATTGCACTAACCAGCTGCACAACTGAGACAACTGGAACCTGGGTTATCCCTGAGCACATTACTCTTTCTCAAATGCATAACCCAATGGCAACACAAATATTTACTTGTAACAATCACACAGGAGTGCGGTGTGCATATTTATGGAACACATACAAACAGAGGTGAGAAAGAAGTAAGTGCCTTCAGCTGGGACTTGAACCCAGGCTGCCTGGAACACTATTCCAATTGCACTAACCAGCTGCGCCACTGAGACAACTGGAACCTGGGTTATCCCTGAGCACATTACTCTTTCTCAAATGCACAACCCAATGGCAACACAAATATTTACTTGTAACAATCGCATAGGAGTGCGGTGTGCATATTTATGGAACACATACAAACAGAGGTGAGAAATAAGTAAGTGCTTCAGCTGGGACTTGAACCCATTCTGCCCAGAATACCATTCCAATTGTGCTAACCAGCTGCGCCACTGAGACAACTGGAACCTGGGTTGTCCCCGAGTACATTACTCTTTTTCAGATGCACAACCCAATGGCAACACAAATATTTACTTGTAACAATTACACAGGAGTGCAGTGTGCATATTTATGTAACACATATTGCACATGAATTTAACATGCAGGAGCTCTATGCTTATGAGCCCCTACCATAACCAATATTTTTCTTAAGTCGACCCGACGGCTGAAATGTCAAGCCATCGGGTAATATTTCATTTGGGCCTATTTCTGGCCCTTTATATCAGCTTCACTTTATTTATATAGGCAGCCCCAGTCACAACATCTCTGGAGCTGCCGAAACACTTTTAATTTATGTTTATTTATTTATGGGACACTATAAGGCTTTCTATCTTTATGCCCATAGTGTCCCACCAGTCGGTAGTTTCTCTTTATTCTTGCCGCACTGTGCGGCAGTCTGATATGCTTCGGAATATGCCTTTTGCTCCAAAGCAGCTTCTTTCATCCTGCTCCGAACAAGGAGCACTTCTAATACTCTTGGAGCATCCTGCTCCGCTCTTCGCTTCATTCCTGAGTCGCACCTTGCGACCAGAAGAAAATCAATTACCGGAGCATTTTTGAAAAAGAAGCTGCATTTGCAGCAGTAGATCCGGTGCTCAATCACGCTTGCAGTGGGACCATTCAGAACTCAGGGGCACCAGTGGTTACCTCAAAAGCACGATATGCACTTATTCCCTTATGCTCCCGCTTGGGAGTTTTATAAATAGCGTGACTTGCACTGTAAAAGTATCTCCAGTTTAGGAGATCAAAACAAATGCTTACAGCACTGTTGTGCACAGCAAGGGGTTCTTTGGGGAAAGAGGACAGCACAGAAGGAGTAAGAGTTTTGTCAGGTTGGCCACCCTGACAAAGAAAAAAAAAAAAGAAGAAGAAACAAAAAGACAGCAAAGGGTGAGAGAATGAAGGGGTTGGGGGAGACTGGCACAATACTTTAATATTCCAGGACTGTACATACATATAACAGGTGACACCCTGTTACACACCTCCCCCACCAAGAGACAACAGACTTCTGTTGTCTGACACCCTCCCGATACCCTAGGAGGGTTGGATCTTCCGGCCACCCACTCTCAGAAGCTCTGCCTCAGGGACCCTTAATCAATACAGTAATTTATACCAGATATGTCAATATCTATACACTGTACATTTCCCTGAGGCGTAAACAAAATTGTTGACTTGTAACCCTCATCTCTTAAGACATTCTAAAGTCACCATTTCAATTAAAAGTTTTAACCGAAAGCAAATATGTTAGCATCACATATTTCTTCCAACATCCTTTACATGTGCTACATAACGAGACAGAAAATCAGCATTGAGGTGTTTCGACCTGCTCTGTGCATGATGGTAAAGTGGTAGGGCTGCAAAGCCAAGTACCACCACATAATCCTACCATTTATATCCTTCATTTGTTGAAGCCAACACAGCGGATTATGGTCCATCACTACTGTGAACTCTGCCCCACAAATAGTACTTAAGAGCTTCTACAGCCCATTTTAATGCCAAACACTCTTTCTCAACTGTAGAGTACTTCCTTTCCCTCTCATGCAATTTCTGACTTATATACATGACAGGATGCTCCTCACCTTTATGTTTTTGGGACAAGACAGCCCCAATGCCTGTGTCAGAGGCATCAGTATGGAGCTCAAAAGAATTAGAAAAATTAGGGCTACATAAAACGGGGTAGGAACAAAGCAAGGCTTTGCTAGTCAGGAAGGCTTCATTGCATTCATTGGTGCATTGTACATAATTGGCACATTTGTTCCTTGTCAGGTTTGTCAGTGGGGTGGCAATAATGGCGAAGTAGAGAATGAACCACCTATAATAACTGGCAAGTCCTAAGAAGGAACAGACTTGTCGTTTAGTCTGAGGAATGGGACTGTTTGCCACTGCTTCTACCTTACTAATGTCAGGTTTTATAGTACCTTTTCCTATGATAAAACCTAAATATTTTGTGTCAGTTTTGGTTATTGCACACTTAGCCGGATTTATGGTAAGGCCTGAGTCAGTGATGGACTGAATCACTGCGCTAAGATAGATGAGATGTGTCTGCCAATCAGGCGAGAAGATGACATCATCCAAGTAAGCAGCACTGTATTGGATATGGGCACTTAAAACAATATCCATATAATGCTGGAAGGTGGCAGGGGCCCCATGTAACCCAAATGGCATTGTAATGAATTAGTATAGTCCGGTCGGGGTGCAGAAATCTGTAATTTCTTGGGCCTGTAAAGACAAGGGAATCTGCCAATAACCCTTCATCAAGTCCAGGGTGCTAATGTACTTGGCTAACCCAATCTTGTCTAACAAACCATCCTCTCTGGGCATTGGATACCTGTCAAAGGAAAATAGAGAATTGATCTTTCAAAAATCTAGATAGAGTCTGATTCCCCCTTCCTTCTTGGGTACTACCACCAGGGGTGAAGACCAAGCACTACGAGAAGGTACTATCACCCCCAGTTCCTCCATATGCCAAATCTCCTCTATCACATCCTGTCTGACCCTCTCAGGCAGGCGACAGGATCTCTGGTGGATTGGCTTTGTCTGTTCCATACGTATGGTGTACACCATCCCCTTGGCCCCTCCTGGTATGCTTGTAAACGTGGCCCCATAATATTGTAACAATTGATCAATTTCTTGTTTTTGGGTCCCATCTGAGTTGGGGTTAATTTGCACCTCCTTTACCTCGGACCTGTTGTCCAACCTCTCATAGGCTACATCTAGTTCAGTATTTTCAGGCTGGGGATAAACAAAAAAACTGGGCATAAGTCCTGTCTTTCCTGCCATTTTCTAAATAAATTGGCATGATATACTTTTGATGCTGACTTTTTCCCAGGCATTTCAGTTTGAATAATTGACATTTCTCACCTGTTTAATCACTACAAATGGGCCCTGCCATTTCATCAAAAGTTTATTTTTTGTGGTTGGCAGCGGCAGTAGTACCTTATCCCCTGGATGAAACAATTTTTCTTTCAAGCCTTCATCATACAAATCCTTTTGATCTGTTTGTCTCTGTACTACATTCTGATGGGCTACTGTTACAAACTTGACCAGTTTCTTTCTCAACGCAGCCATATAATCAATAATGTTGGTGTGGCAGACCTTCTTCCCTTCTTCCCTTCCTCCCAATGCTCCCGTACCACATCTAAGGGACCCCATGGGTTCCTACCATACAAGAGGGCAAGTGGAGAGAGACCAGTGGTAGCATGGGGCACCTCTCAGTACGCAAATAAAAGGTAGGGCAGGTACTTATCCCAATCCCGTCCCTCCTTCTGGGCATACTTTTGTAGCATGTGCTTTACGATCTTATTGAAACGCTCTACCAGACCATCGGTTTTGGTATGGTAGGGAGATGTGCACACAGCCGTAACCCCCAAAAGCCTATACAATTCTTTCAGGAGTACCAATGTGAAGTTGGTACCCTGGTCTGTGAGGATAACCTGAGGGATACCCAGCTGACTAAAAGTTTTTGCCAGTTTCTTCAGCAATCCGAAAGGCAGTAACAGTGCACATGGGTATTGCCTCAGGGTACCGGGTGGCATAGTCACAGACAATGAGAATATATTGGTTACTTTTTGCAGTCTTGGTTAAAGGCCCTACCACATCCATTGCTACTCTCTCAAAGGGGGTGCATAACAGCTGGAAAAGGCTGTAATGGTACCTTATCTCTTTTCCCACTTTTTGCAACCAGCTGGCATTTGGGACAAGTGCGGCAGTAGTCTGATACATTTTCATGTATCGCTGGCCAAAAGAAAATGGTGGGTTAACCTTTCTAAGATTTTATCTTGGCCTTCATGGCTGGCCATAGGAATATCATGGACCAGTACCATTAATCCATCCCTGTATTTCTGGGGGGCCATCATTTGTTTTAACTTTTCACCTGTAACAGGGTTTATACACATTCTAAACAGTATATCATTTGTTAAAACATGATGTGGTTGTCCCTGCACAGCTACTTGGTTCACCTGCAAAAAGAAAGGTTATAATGTCACATCATTTTTTTCTCCCTCCTGAATATTGGTCTCTTTCAATTCAGGGTCCCATTCAGGCATCCTGGTCTGATGGGTGTCTCTCCATGTCTGTTTATCCATTCTTTTCTCTTTCTTAGTTTTCCATGTTTTTCCAGGAGCCTCAAACAGTTCTGTTTCAAAAGGGAAAATACTTTGGGCCTGTTCCCTTTCTGACTGGGCTTGAGTGGTGACAGCAACCAGGGAATTACATATCTGTGGGAGCTTTAGTAGCCAATCAAAATTCGGAAAGTCCTGTCCAATGATAATGGGCACATGATGCTGAGGGACTAGACCCACAGAAAGTGTCTGTGTACCTTGTTCAACAGTCATTTCCACCATGGCTGTAGGGTACAGATGGATGTCCTCATGTACACGTTACCTTGGTCTCCATCCCTACTTCATGACAGTTTTTTATGATGTCTGCCCCTACAAAAGTCTGCTTACTACCAGAATCTATAAGGCCCAGTAAATTATGCTGACCAATTCCCACCATGGTGACATATCCCCAGATAGCCATAGCTAGATGGGAGGCATTACTTCCCTTACTGGGGCAGTTACAAGCTATATGTCCTTTCTTGGCACAGATTCTACAGATGTAAGCTACATGATAAGGTCTATCTTTTTGCCAGTTAGTACCCCCATCAGATACTGGTTTTTGTTAAGTGTTTTGTTTGTTTTGTTTGTTTATTTATAAAGGTTTAAACCATTGAGTTAAAAACTCATTCACAATGGTGACCTTCACATTCATACATACCAGTTACAATAAATGACATTCAAATAAAACAGCAATTATTTAAAACAATCACAAGGTTTAGACAATGATAACAAGTACTTTTACACTCGAAAAGTTGAAACTGGATTGCTATAATGTTTCTTGAAAATAACTGGAAGAGTATTCCAGTAAACTGGGACAAAGTAGTTAAAACATGACTGGGCATATTTCATGTTTAGAAGTGGAACCACCATTTATCTTATGTGAGAATTATGCAGGAAGGGATCAATTTGCCTAAAATGTAACCAATCACTTAAAAATGTTGGCAGAATACCAGTCCTACATTTATAAGCATAAAGTGACTTGTGCAATTCCCGCCTTTTGGTTAGAGAAACCCAGCCTAACTGGTTATACATATCACAATGATGTGTCAGTTTTGGGCATTTAAGCACCAACCTAGCTAATATATTTCATAAAACATCTAGCCTAGATAATCTATCCTGTGTAGCATAACTATATAAAGTGTCTCCATAATCAAATAAAGAAAAAATTAGGACTTTTGTAATAAAATGTAAAGTTTCAGAGTTCACACAATTTTTACTCCTATACAAAACCCTACCCTCTTGCTCACATGAGCTGTTAACTTTTCTACATGAGTATTTCCAGATCCAGATTTATCCAGCCAGTACCACAAATACTTACAGTAGTCAACACATTCCAAAGCAATTCCAGCTCTGTCCACTATTGCCAAGTTTAAAGACAACTTAAGAGTACGGGGGCTGGGTCAAACAATATACATTTTGTTGTTGATGTGTTAAGTTTCAACTTTAAATTTGAAAAATAAGTTTGCAACATCACAAAGCTAGATTGCAAGTTATCTTGTACGCACAATAATGATTTGTTAGAAAAATAAATTATTGTGTCATCCGCAAACAAATGATAGCGAGCCCCCCCATGCCTGCCAATATCCTTTAGATAAACCAAAAACAATAAAGGGCCCAAGACTGAGCCCTGGGGAACTCCTCTATATACAGGTAAGGGGTTGGAGTCACCACCATTTACTGCAGTCACCTGCCATCTATTGGTCAAATAAGAATAAAACCATTCTAGGGTCTTCACACTCAACCCAACCTCAATGAGGCCACATAGCAACAGCTGATGATCGACCGCATCAAAGGCCTTGGAGAGGTCGACCAAGATGCCCCCTGTAAGACACTGGGCATCACTTGCCAGGCCAACCTCATCCAAGACCCTCAACAAGGCCACAATTGTCCCACGGTCCTTCCGAAAACCTGATTGATACTGGGTTAGTAACCTATTTTCTTCAAGATGACTCATTAATTGCCCAGACAGTATCTTTTCCAAAACCTTACTGACCAATGGTAAGAGAGAAATTAGTCTGAAGCTGGATAGGTGACCCTGGTCACCCCCCTTAGAAATGGGGACCACCCTGTCCACCTTCCATTCCCCAGGTACATAGCCCATCTTGATGGACCAGTTAAACAAATACGTGAGTGGATCAGCAATCTGAGCAGCTGCATATCTTAACATGGTGGTGGATAGGCCATCAAGACCACAACTTCCCCCCAGTCTTAGCCCTAGGAGTAGATCTAGAACTTTATGTTTACCAACTTCTTTGAAAGAAAACTGAGGCAACAGACCACAGTCTAATTCTCCTGGATTTTGTAAGGGCTTAGCGGGATCCCCAAAAAAGTTCCCCATCTCAGCAAAGAATTTATTAAACCTATTTGAGAGAGAAAGCCCTTCCTCATAATTTTCCTCCTTAACCAGCTGAATGTTTTTTGTGGACTTAGTATTGCCATTTAAGTCATGGATTAATTTCCAAATCTTCCTAGGCTTACTAATGGACTCAGTGGTTTCATTTCTATAATAGACATTTTTGGCCTCTCTTACTTTACTAACATAAAGATTTCATGACTGTCTATACATGCAGTGTCAGTGGCTCAGCAGGTAGCACACTTGCCTCTGAGGCTGGGAGATCAGTAGGCTGTGGGTTCTATCCCCACACTAGGCACTTGGGTTAATATCCCAATACTGACACTGTAGTGCAGCATGGGGGGAGGGGGGTGCTGCACTCCTGAGGTGGCGTCTTTTGGATGAGATGTTAAACCAAGGTCCCATCTGCCTGTTCTAGTGGTAGTTCAGGTGGATGTTAAAGATCCCATGACACTTCTCGAAAAGAGCAGGGGAATTTCCCCAGTGCAATGGTGAAATTCTTCCATTCACGAAAAATACCACCAATAGCTTAATCTGGTTCAAGGTCAGTTGGCATTCATCTGTATCCCCTCCCCTGGGTCATGCCTGAAAATAGGCAGGATTTGTCTAGTGCACTTACCAGGTCAACAAAAACTAAATAAATAAATTTGCCAGTCTCCCAAAATTCCTGATTTCTGTGCTTTAGTCCAAAGCTTATTTTTGTTTCGTTTTAAGTTCAGTAGCCTTGAAGTGTACCAGGGTGCAGAGTTACTTTTAACCTTCCTTACCTTGATTGGCATGTGTCTACTACACACATTCAACAATTCATTCTGAAAGAATTTCCATGTCAAATCAACGTCAGGAATCAGCTGAAGATGATCCCAAGCTATCCCATCCAAATCACCAGCAAATGCCAAGTAATCAAAATTCTTAAATGATCTGAATTGTTGCAACCTCGGTGAAACCTTTGTTTTATTTGTTCCCCTTATGGAGAAAACCATGTTGTGGTCACTGAATAAATCAGGGGCCACCCCATAGGAAGAACAGTTTTGTGGGCAATTTGTTAATATCAGGTCCAATAAAGTAGACTCATCTGGCTTGTTAACGTTTTTTAGCATTGGATCTGAAATTAACTGCTCAAACCCAAGCCCCAAGGCGATTTTCTTGATTATTCTTGATTTTGAATCCTGTAACCAATCTGCATTAAAATCGCCAAGGAGCAACAATTCATGAGTATGGGAATACGGTACCAAAATATCATACAAAACCTCAAGAGCTTGCCTAGGTAAATGAGGGGGTCTATAACATGCAAATAATAACAAGGGTTTTCCTGAACCAAAACAAATTTCAAGGGCAATATATTCACAATTTGAGGGACCTGTATTGAATGTTAAACATGTAGAAACATATTTATCTAAGTGATAAACCATTAGGCCCCCACCTCGATGATTTCTATCAGCCCTTCTAAAATTGTAGCCCTGAAGCAATAGCGGGTTATCATCATGCTCTCCACCCGACCATGTTTCTGAAAAAAAAACATAAAATCTGGCTCATGTTCCAGAGAAACATTTTTTATCATGTCCAATTTAGGCAAAATGCTACACACATTTGTGTGAATAAACAGAAGACCTTGATGGTGTTTTAAAGTTGTAGTTAGTGGGCCTGGATTTGGGATTAATGTTCCCACTCTGTAACAGTATTAGGAGAATACTGTTACAGAGTATGGAGTCCACTCTGAAGAAAGAGGGGTTACTAGTGGGGTACCGCAGGGTTCAGTACTGGGTCCAGTCCTTTTTAATGTCTTTATAAGTGACATTGCAGAGAGACTGGAAGGAAAAGTATGCCTCTTTGCAGATGACACAAAGATCTGCAACAGGGTTGATACACAAGGAGGCGTGGAAAGGACGAGAAGGGACTTGGCAAGGTTGGAGGAATGGTCAGAAGTATGGCAGCTTGGATTCAATGCAAAGAAGTGCAAAATAATGCACCTGGGAAACAAGAACCTAGGGGAAGATTACACAATTGGGGGAGAGGTAGTAACAAAAACAAAAAAGGAAAGGGACCTGGAGGCAATCATATCAGATGACCTTAAGGTTAGCAAGCAATGTGAGAAGGCAGTAGGGAGGGCTGGAGGTATACTGGGATGCATAGGGAGAGGCATCACCAGCAGAAAACAGGAAGTTGTTATCCCTCTGTACAGACAGTTGGTGAGACCCCATCTGGAGTACTGCGTCCAGTTCTGGAGACCCCATCTCATAGGGACATAGACAGGATAGAGGCAGTCAGAGGAGGGCAACTAAAATGGTGCAGGGTCTGCAAGAGAAGCTGTATGAGGAGAGACTAAAGGAGCTTAATATGTATACCCTTGAGGAGCGAAGGGAGAGGAGGACATGATAGAAACTTTTAAGTACCTCAGTGGAATCAACAAAGTCCAAGACGGTAGCATCTTTCAGAAAAAGAGACGTGCAAGAACAAGGGGACACAATTTAAAGATAGAGGGGGGCGGTTCCAGGGCAATGTGAGGAAGTATTTTTTCACAGAGAGGGTAGTGGATGCATGGAACAGCCTTCCTGAGGAGGTTGTGGGGTCTAAAACTGTGGAAGAATTCAAGAATGCATGGGACAGACATAAGGCAATTCTTGTGGGAGGTAGGAAGAAATAGGCTGTTGGTTAACTAGGATCTGCGGCCTATCCTGTAGGTAGGGAAATGGGCAGACTAGGTGGGCCAAGCGGTCCTTATCTGCCGTCAAAGTGTATGTTTCTATGAATACACAATCTTGTTAACAATCCTTTTCTTGGATATTTTATTTTAATGACCTTACACAGTAGCCTCAATTCATGTCTCACCCTGTAGGATGCACCATATTTATGGCAGCACCTCTGAAGAACCGCCTGTGTAAGATCAGACACCGTGTCCAACTGAAGGCCGGAATAAGGTAATATATGCACTCTGCCAATAGTGTCAGGCTATAAACTTGTTCCACAATTCCAGCCCATTATACATCTCCCATTTATATTTACCTCCCAGACTACTCGACTTTCCTCCACCTCCGATTGTACAGTCCCAGTGAAACAGCAAATAGCAGTAACAGTGCCCCCATTTTATCATTCTTTATAGCAACATTGAAATCACATGTTCAGTAGTGCAACTAAACCCCTGACCAGCTCTTTACCCTATAGTTCGGTTCACTGTCAACCTGTATTTAAGCAGTACTATGGCAAACTATTAATACTAAAACTGATGAAAACACATATCATATGCAAATCACACTCATTAAACCGTATAGTCCTGTTAATAAAATCACACATAATATAAATAAGAAAACCCCATAATGCAGCCTCCCTGCAGCCTCCCGCTTTAGACTCTCCCTGGTGACTCCTGCCACTCCGGTGGGAGCCATTCACTCGGAGGGCCTCCCACAGTGCCGCCTGCAGCGGCACACTTTTGGAAGGCACCTGACTGCTCCTTGTGCCGCCAGCTCCCCACCCCCGAGTACTGACTCCTCAAAATGTCTTACTGGCGTTGATGTTTGGGGTGCTGGGCTCTGGTATCCTCTGGTTCTTGCAGGTCTTGCCATCAAGTAATCCTCCACCAGTGTTATTGTCTGCTGCGCAGTGTTGGGCTTGTGCTCCTTTATCCAGCCCTGGACATCCTGGGGCATTATTTGTACAAATTGCTTGATTATGATGAGCTCCAATATCTGCTCGATGGTTTTCACAGTCAGCTGTAACCATTTATTACAGGATCCTTTCAGCCAGGCAAAGGTTTCGCGTGGGGTGTCTTGGCCCACCATTTTCTGTGATCTAAGCCTTTGCTTGAATGTCTCAGTATTAATGTCATACCTTCGAAGGATCTCTTCCTTCACTCGATTATAATTATTTGCATCTGGAGCTATCATATGGCCATACACCAGCTGGGCATGTCCGGATAGATATGGCATCAGTCGAATAACCCACTGGTCTCGGGACCAGGTGCAGGTTTGTGCAATCCTTTCAGAGGTGGTCAGGTATGCCTCAATGTCATCAGCCTCAGTTAGTTTAGTCAGTTTTATGTCCCTGGGTATTTTTCTATCAGGTTGCCCTGGGTTCATTGCTTGGATGGCTACAAGGCATCATGTCTTCTCGCATCTTGCCATCTCCTGTCTTCTTTCTGGGTCTTCTGATCCTCTTCTCTTTGTCACTGATCTTCTTCTCGGTCACGTTCCATCTTCAGTTGTCTCAGGCATAACCAGCGCAACAGGTCACCTGGATCCTCTGGGACTTGTTCTTCCTTCTGTCTTCTCTCCTCTTCCATCTGTCTTTTTTCCTCTTCCATCTGTCTCTTTTTCTCTTCCATCTGTCTCTTCTCTTCTTCTGGGGAATCTTCACCTTCTTTCTTTAGTGGCCCATTTGGTCAAGCTCCAGGTTCCATTCCAGGTATAGGTTTCAACCCGAACCTCTCAGCCATAGATCGCGTCCACTGGAATTCCTTCTTTCCAGCACCTTTTCCTCTGCTCATTCATCGGGTATAGTGCTATACCCCCCAGCAGCATTTTCCCAGGCAGACTAAAACGTGCCAGGTATGCCACTTCAACCACCAGTGTGAGCATAGCAGGATACAAAGAGACACAACTAGGCAGAGATCAGGTGCATAAAAGATGCAGGAATGTGCCTATCATTTTATTACAATAAAAGTCCAAACTATGTACAGAAAGAAAATAAGGAAAAATTAGTCCAGCAAGAAAAGAAATCTCCAGGTCTCTACTTCCCTCATAGAGCCTGTGGCTTAACTTCAGCCAATACCTGAGTGTAATATCTTGCTTACACTCTGTCAAAATATCTGTGTGAAATACTCAGCACACAATACAGGTCCTCCTCCTTCACTGTCAGCACACCAACTGACTCAGCTCCAACAACCTCCCCTACTGGTGAGCGTTATTTATAGCCCTAGGATTTAATCACAGATTTGGGGAGTTCCTGGCATGACATCATCGGTCTCTAAACATATAAATAGGGGCCG
Organism: Neoceratodus forsteri; assembly: GCA_016271365.2. Classification (NCBI taxonomy): domain Eukaryota; kingdom Metazoa; phylum Chordata; order Ceratodontiformes; family Ceratodontidae; genus Neoceratodus; species Neoceratodus forsteri. Next base: position 731,557,427 of record CM028132.1, read on the forward strand.
CATCAGGCCAGCCAGCCCTATAAGAACACCTTGGCTGAACGGCTCCTCACAGGTAATTACACCCTTAATTAAACCTTGTAATTCTACAGGCATCTCTGAGTTGGCATGGGGATAGAAAGTTTAGGGGTGCGCTCCCTATCTTCCTTCTGCCAGTTCAGGAGACCTGAGAAGTTTATTCTTTCAAGAGTCAATTAAATGCATTGTTTTTTTTTTTATAAATGAAGACAAAAAAACATAAAACTCCTTCTAGGGGGTTTCTTCTAGTGCAATATATTGCACATGAATTTAACATGCAGGGGCTCTGTGCTTAGTCTCCTCTATGAGCCCCTACCATAACCAATATTTTTCTTAAGTTGACCTGATGGCTGAAATGTCTAGCCGTCGGGTAATATTTCATTTGGGCCTATTTCTGGCCCTTTATATCAACTTTACTTTATTTATATAGGCAGCCCCAGTTACAACATCTCTGGAGCTGCCGAAACACTCTAATTTATTTTTATTTATTTATAGGACACTACAAGGCTTTCTATCTTTTATGCCTGTAGTATCCCACCAATCGTAAGCTTGTCTTTATTCTTGCGCACTGCTCACGGCGTGATCTGATATCTTGGGCATGCCTTTTGCCCGAAGCAACTGCTCATCCTGCTCGAACAAGGAGCACTTCTAATACTCTTGGAGCATCCTGCTCCGTTCTTCGCTTTATTCCTGAGTCGCACCTTGCAACCAGAAAAAAATCAATTACCAGAGCATTTCTGAAAAAGAAGCTGCATTTGCAGCAGTAGGTCCAGTGCTTGATCGCGCTTGCAGTGGAACCATTCAGAACTCAGGGGCACCAGTGGTTACCTCAAAAGCATGATATGCACTTATTCCCTTATGCTCCCGCTTGGGAGTTTTACAAATAGCGTGACTTGCGCTATAAAAGTCTCTCCAGTTCAGGAGATCAAAACAAGTGCTTACAGCAATGTTGTGCACAGCAAGGGGTTCTTTGGGGAAAGAGGACAGCACAGAAGGAGCAAGAGTTTTGTCAGGTTGGCCAACCTGACAAAGAAGAAAAGAAAAGAAGGAGAAACAAGAAGACAGCAAAGGGTGAGAGAATATAAGGAGGAGACTGGAACAATACTTTAATTAATATTCCAGGACTGTACATACATACAACAGGTGGCTCCCTGTTACATGTGCTTTTTGACTTTACCTGCTTTGCACATGTTATATTGCATATTTGTTTTATTTCTTTTGTTTGTATACTCACAACTGGTTGTTACCTATAGTTTTTGGGTCCTGTAACCGTGACCCGTGTTTTCCATAACTGCATTTTTATCATGCTTTTTATGTAACTATTATCCCTATGTAACCCTTTCCCCAGGTCACACCTGTAAATGAGCCTCTGCTCATTGGTGCCTTTCCCAGTTATCAACTTTTAAGTACAATAAATAAATGAATAACATACTGAGGTCCCTCAGTCTCTCCTCGTAGATGTGACCCTTGCACTATTTTAGTTGCCCTCCTCTGGACAGCCTCCAACCTTTATATGTCCTTCCTGAGATGTGATCTCCTGAACTGGATACAGTACTCCAGGTGGGGTCTCACCAATGATCTATACGCTAGAGGCACCACATCCATCCTTCTGCTGGTGATACCCTCCCTATACACCCCAGCATCCAACTGGACATACCTACTGCCTTGTCACACTGCTTCACCACACTGAGGTCATCAGTAATGATTACTCCAAGGTCTCTTTCCTGTTTGATGACTGTAAATACCTCCTCCCCCATTTTATACACTGTCTCCGGGTTTCTGTGCCCTAGGTGCATGATTTTGCACTATGTTTTTTACATTAAAACTGTGTTGCAATACACATGACCATTCCTTGAGTTTTATCAGGTCTCAGCACATTCTCTCCACCCGCTCTGGAGTGTATAATCTATTTTAGATTTTGGTGTCATCTGCAAAGAGGCATTGCTTTCCTTTGAGCTCATCTGCAGTGTCAATTATAAAGACATTAAAGAGGACTGGTCCCAGTTCTGAGCCTTGAGATACCCCACTGGTCACCCTCCCTTCCCCCAAGTGAGTTCCATTTACCACCACTTTCTTCCACCTATCCATTAACCAGTTTCTTACCCAGTTTATCACCTTAGGACCTACTCCTAAGCTGCCCAGTTTCCTTATGAGCATCCTGTATGGTATGGTATTGAAAGCCTTGCGTAAGTCTACTTAGGCCACATCCACTGCCCCATCCTGATCTATTTGCTTGGACATCCAGTCAAAGAAGTGTAGCAGGTTTGTCTGAAATGACCCTCCCCCATGAATCTGTGCTGTCTCAGGTCTTATAACCTGCTGGATTCAATATACTCTACAATCCTTTACTTTAGCAGTGACCCCCATTAACTTTACCACCACTGATATTAGAATGATTGGCCTATTGTTGCGAGTCTCCTCCCTGCTACTGCTTTTATGAAGCAGGACTACTTCTGCTCTCCTCTAGTCTTCTGGAACCACTCTCATTTCAGGTGAGCTCTTGAATAGGGCTGTCAGAGGTGCAGACAAGATGTGCACATGATGTATAGTGATTTTTCCAGTCCTCTTTTCCAACTGGAGCTCCTGAGTGGGTGCTCCAGCCAGAAATGGCTGCCTTCCTCACCAGAGCATGGCTAGCACAGGCTACAGCTTCCCCTCTCTGCTCGACCTCCACCAACACTAACATAGCTGGAGTCCCTGAGCAGGCACTCCAGCCAGAAGTGGCTGCCTTCCTCATCAGAGTGTGGCTAGCACCGGCCACCACTCTCCCTCTTTGCTCGACGACCACCAACACTAACCCAGGTACGCCTTCTCTCTTCCAGCAGCACCGGCCTGAACTCCAGCGTCTGGCTCCTCTCCTGATTGGCTGGCCTGGGGGTAGCTTTGCCTCCTATTGGTCTGCTTCAGGACTGTGCATGCAGCCATTGGCTGAGGCTAGATATTGGCTCAGGAATGCTAGCTGTGACCCTGCTGCTAGATCCTAGCATGGCTGGTCCCACTTCTCGGCTTCCTGCTGCCTCCCTTATTTTATTTGCATTTGTGCAGGGGCAATTTGAATTTATGCAGGGCCAATTTGACTGCTTTGAATCTACTATTTGCTTTGCTCTAAAGTGTAGCATTGTATTGTAGTTAGTTACCACCCTTATTGTGAATCTGTGTAAAAAAAATATACTAATTACAGATTAAAGTGTTTAACTTTCTGTGCCTACTGCATTTCTGTGCCTACGGCATTGTTGCTCTGTGACTCTTGCTATCATCTACACCCCCCCACCCCCATCATGGCTCTCTCTACCTCTTGCCCCCTGCCCCCATCTGGCTCCTTCTCCTCTCACCCCTCACCTCGCTTCCCGGGGCCCTACCCTGTTCCAACTAATTTCCCCTTTGTTCTTTCCTTCCTGATAATAATCTGCCTCTACACCTAATTTCTGACCCCCGCCCACTGCTTATTGCCCCTTACTTAACTAATTTTTTCTCTCCCACTTTCCTTTTTTCCAGCCGGAGCCCCTGAGCAAGTGCTTCAACCAGGAGTGGCTGCCTTCCTCATCGGAGCGTGGCTAGCACTGGCCACCACTCCCCCTCTCCACTCGACCACCACCAACACTGACCCAGTTATGCCTTTTCTCATCCAGCAGCACCGGCCTGAACTCCGGCATCTGGCTTCTCTCCTGATTGGCTGGCCCATGGGTAGCTTCGCCTCCTATTGGTCTGCTTCAGGACTGTGCGTGTGGCCATTGACTGAGGCTAGATACTGGCTCAGGAATGCTAGCTCAGACCCTGCTGCGAGATCCTAGCATGGCTGGTCCCGCTTCTCAGCTTCCTGCTGCCTCCCTCATTTTATTTGAATTTTTTCCCCCATCCTCCCACCCCATCGTCAACCTCTATTAAATACACCTTTACTCCTCCCTTCCCCACCTTCCCCTCTCCTATTGGCTGTTAAATCAGGATCCAAGATTCTCATCAAAAGCACATAAGCCTTCCACTCTCTCTCATACAATTGCATGTGTTCTCACAACTCAGAGACTGTAGCACTGAGGATCTAAGCCCTAATTCTTAAACTTACTTACCCTTGCGGTCTCAATCCCAGGATCACACAACAATCCCTGGTAATATTTCCAATCCAGGAATTCTTTTTATTTTAACCCATGAAATACCACCACCCTCGATTACAAAATGATCATTTTAAAAGCCATCTGCATAGTTTGTATGTGGCTGGTGCTTATGCCTGTCCCACAGGAAAGCTCCTCACAGTTATGCTGTACTATAAGTATTGTGACATATTCACAGCAACCTAGCCCAAAACTACATCCAGCCAGCCTGCTCCTACACAAAGCATTAAACCACAACCACACAGATCTGTACTGGACCTGAGCCAACGCAAGCACCCCCTCCCTCAACCAATCTTTACTGCTATCATTACCTGTGCTAAAACTCATTATAATAATCCTAAAATGCGTAGCCGCACTCAGGCAATAAAGTGTCTAAAATGGCAGATAGTTAGACTGGCATGGTTACTGCTGCTTCTCTCTGGGAATATCCATCCAAACCCAGGCCAAATGCCAAGTGCAAGGGATCCACATTGTAAGCTCAGCAGACTAACTATAGCCTCCATTAATATTTGTAGCCTCATGGCAAAACTTGACTTGTTACAAGTGTGGGTTGAACATCACCAACCTAACATACTCTCAATTGTTGAAACCTGGCTTACACCAAGGGTCGCGGACATGACCATCCAACTTCCAGGCTGCACCCATTTTAGGTTAGATAGGCTAGGTAAGAGAGCAGGTGGATGCATTGTTTACATAAAAGAACACCTTTGGGGACAAGTGCTTCCTCCAGTAACATCTACCTGTAACACTCAGCTGCTGGCAATAAAAATCCTACTCGGTTCAAATGGCAAAGCACTTCCCTGGTATCTGTTCATATTCCACTGAAGGAACATGACAGCAGCTTCAAGGTGGTCTTAGACTACCCTACTGACCTCCCCCAAAGCACTGAACTCATAATGTTAAGTGATTTCAACATCAATTGGTTAGCCCCTGAAGCTGGTTCTTATATTGATGCCTTATCCTCCCTTACCATAGCACAATTAGTGGACTCCCCCATTCATACCAACTATCAAATTGGGACAAGTTCATTAATTGACTGGCTAGTCACTAACCGGCCCTAAAGAATAATCCACACTACTGTCCTCCCAGACTCCATCAGTGAACATTCCCCTGTCCTCTTCATTTGGTCCAACAGGTCCCCAAAGGCACTTGCAAAAACTCTCAATACTAGAATACTAAAACAAGGGAAACTAAGCGCGTTCAAAGCACACCTTAGCCACCAAGACTGGGGCTTCTTGGACACCACAACAGATGTGGACACAGCTCTTGAAAGTCTCATCAACACATTCAACGAAGCCTGTGACATCTATGCCCCTGACACTACATGCAAAATATGGGAATCCTACAGCACATGGATCTCGCCACAACTTATAGGACAAATGAAATACAGAGACAACCTGTGGTAGAAAGCTAAAAGCATGGGCTCACTAGCTGATATACAGAACTATAAATCAGCACAAAATAAATGTACTTGGGCAATTCGAAAGGCCAAAAGTGAACAGTTCAAAAAGGAGTTGACAAATTCCTGGGGGACAGTCATAAATTCTGGGATAACATTAAATCATTGTCTGGCAAACCAATTAAGACACCCCCCACCATGCTAAATGTGGAGGGAACTTTGTCACAGGACCCTAGTGTAATCACCAACATGTTCAATAAGGCCTTCACCAACCTCAGCAGTGTACTGCCACCAGACTTTCTCCAACCCCCGTGTGACAGCAACCACTCACACACTACTGTAACCCATCTGGGGTCGCACCCTCCTTCTATCTGAAAGTTATCATCCAAACTGAGGCCAAAAAAATACCTTTCACAAGTTATGACTAAATCAAGATACAGCATTGACTTACTAGATCTTAAAGTTTGTTGCACTCACTCTCAATATTATTCTCACCCCTCTTACAAGAATCTTAACTCTATCACTAATTTCCGTCAAACTCCCCTGACTCTAGAAAGCTGCAGTAGTAACTCCTGTTTACAAAGGTAGGGATAGAACAATTTGCTCAAATTAGTGACCTATTTCTAGCCTACCTCCACTATCTAAAGCCCTAGAATGCATTGTATCAGATCAAATCACTGAGTTACTTGACAAGTATCAACTGCAGTGCCCGCAACAGCATGGATTCCACAAACAGCACAGCACCACCTCAGCACTCATGGAATTTACAGGGTTTTTCCATGATGCACTTGACCAGGAGCTCTTGGTGGGGGTTACATACCTTGACCACACCAAGGCTTTCGATACTGTAAACCACAAGCTACCACTCAACCAGTTATCCCTCACAGGTCTCTCCCCTGAAGCAGAGGCTTGGTTTAGGAGCTACCCCACTGGGAGAACCCAGAAGGTAAAAATTCTGGACGTTCTTTCAGAAAGTTGGAATATAACTACAGGGGTACCCCAAGGTTCCATCTTGGGCCCACTACTATTTAGTCTGTTTCTCAATCATCTAGCACTAGCTATACAAGACAATGTCCTAGTCTACACTGATGATGCCGTACTATATTCCAGCCCCTCCGATCCCTCAGCCCTAGAAAAACAGATGTAGACCAATTTCACCGCAATAGAAGATTGGTTCCTAAAATCTAAATTACTCTTAAACTACAAAAAAATTAAAACCATGGTGTTTGCCTCTACTCATAATAGACACAGGGCCTACCAACTACAAATACTTAACAACCAAAATACACTACTTGAAATGGTACACAATTTTTAATATCTAGGTGTAACTCTTGACAGTTCCCTCTCTTATGCACAACACATAGATCTCATTGCTAAATCTGCAAATACTAAACTGGGTCTGTTCTATAGAAACAAACAGTGCCTAACAAATGATGCACTAAAAATAGCTGTGACGAGCTCAGTATTATCAGTTATTGATTACAGACTAGTGGTCTACGGTGCTGCATCTGATTCAGCCTTAAAAAGGATAAAAACTACCCTCAATAAGGCATGTCAGTTGGTGCTTGGTGCACCCTGCCTTACTCACACCTGTGAGCTGTATACACAGTCTGGATGGCTCAACCTGGATTGCCGAATTCAGTACCAAATCTGCCTCCTCACTAAGAAGTCCACACTTGGCATAACTCCCCTGGAGTGCATAATCTCATCGGTATGGCTAACAACACCAGACACACCGGGGGATCAAATACAGTCAGCCCCTAAAAGTCCCATGCTGTAGGACCGCTCAAGGCCAACGTTCATATGCGTACTGTGCGCCTGTCTGGCCAAACTCACTTAATGATGATATACTGAATGAAATCAAACTTGGCTCCTTCAAATTGAAACTTCAAGCTTTTTTAGCATCTAGCAGTAATTGTGACTGCGGGTTCTAATCCCCCTTGCCCCTCTATGATACAACACTACAATTTTGCTCTACTTTCCAACAATACAATTTTGCTGTTGATCCGTTAGTCCTCTCAACTCCTCCCCCTTCTTCCCTTGTTGGGACTCTTAGTCCTTCACCTACCCTTCCCATCCATAAACCTTCAAACCCCTTCTCACTACAGTTAATGCCCTTTCATGCTTCTCCCGTATACCCTGTCCACTCCCCTCAACTCAAATCACCGCTTGCCTCTAGGCTCCCCCCCAATGAATGCCCCCAGCCTCCTGCTTTTTTTCCTTCCTTCCCCAGTCTATGTCTTACATCTGACTCATCTCATCTCTCTCCTAACTTCTCACTACTAATCCCTCCACTATCCCCATGTGTTCCCTCTCTTCCACACCTTGTCCCTTACCGTTTCAACTTTTCTCTCCCCTAAACTCTTTGCTAATTTTGAGCCACGGTCCAAATTTTGTATCTTATGTTGTTTATTTGCTGTCAAAAACTTTTTTTTCCAAAAAACATGTTTGCTATTTTATATACTCTATAATGGTTTTCAATTATTATGTTTTCACACCTTGCTTGTATGTAACTTTTCATCTCTTTCTTTGTAAATGTCATTTATTTGTTGTCTTTGTCTCACATTTACCTTGATGTGGAACCTCTGTAAATGAGCCTCTGGCTCAAAGGTATTGTAATCTGAGATCTAATACATAAAAACATTAATATCATGCTGATACATTTGCTCCTAAGCATGTGCTAAGATTCCTAATCTCTGTTCTGCCTGGTATGCATAAAACTCTTCCAGGCTTTGACCCAGGCCAAGAATAAATTATTATTGAAGAGTTCTGCTGTGATTGATGGATGATGGCCACCTTTGTTTCATAGTCTTCTTTTTTAGGAACATGCTTGCCCTAGATGGCTTGGACCAAGTGAGTTCAACAATCAAAGACCAGGTAAGCTGGCCTGGTGGCGCTGAAGGTTGAGGCACTGGATGCCACAGATAACGCTACACCGGCGGCCCAGGTTCGGGAATGAGCCCAGTTCATTAGGGGTCAGCAGGGGAGGACTAGGATTGAGCATCAGGAGACAGCTGTCCTAGTCCTAGGGAGGGCTGGGGAATCCACACCATGCTACAGCGACCCCTGGGGATGCCCAGGGGTACCGCTTCCACTGGTGTGACTGGGGGCGGAGCGCGGCAGACGTCAGCATGCACATGTATAGATGTCACTGCACATCTGTGCTCCCAATGGGAGAAAAAGTGGAAATGGCTGGGCGCGACTGTGCAGCCTGATAACCACACCCTGCATTGCCAGGAGGACTCATGTGGAATCGCACTGGGGGGGGTCCAGAGCCGGTCTGGCTGGACAGGGTATGGGGAGACCCTCCAAGAGATCAGCAATGGCTCTGCTGGATCCCCCATTATGTAAGTGAACATGGTGCTCTCCCGTCGGGCAGGGCTGGCGGCTGGATGCCCCCACCAGTAGTCGCCACAGCAGGTCAATAAATAATAATAATAATAAAGACCAGGTAAAATCTGTCCCATGTTAAACAGATTATGTCTTCACTTAGCAAATCTGGACTGGCCATGTTGAAGGCTTTCATGACTACAAGTCATGGTGGTGGTGACCTAATTGGTTTACAGCTCCAGACACAGACACATTAAGTCTCATTATAGTTGCTACGGACATCTGTGAGTATGACAACCTCCTCAATTCTATTACAGTAGGAGTGAGGCTCTTGTTGAGGAAGGATCCTTTCTGGGGGAGTTGGCAGTTTTATATCTGGTCTTGGAGTTGACTAGTTGTGTCAGATTGTGATTCAAACATGGCCCATTGTTTTACCTGGCTTGGGGATTTGTGCTCCAGTTCTTATCAAGTTTCCAAAGAGGCTAGAGTCCTGGAAGGAGGTACATGGAAAGAAAGTATTTTGGATAAGGTGCAAAGAGAATGTAGAGAGTGTGGAGGGTGTGTAGAGGCAGACCACATAAAAGGTAAGAGCTAGTTTTGTAAATTCTATTCCATGTGATTTGTCTAACAGTCTAGTATCTGATTCTTAAACAACAGTAATCTTTTAGGTATTATTTGCATAGATTTTAACTCCACCACCCCTCCTTTTAAGTCTACCACATCTTTGAAGAGTGCATTTTTATCCAGATCATACTGTTGAGTATGTTAGAGTTGAGCCAGGTTTAGGTACTGCAATCATATCAGGTTTGTGAATGGAACCCATGTCCTTATGTGGTCTATTTTTGAGAACCCTCTTTATGTTGAAGTGTGCTATTCATATACTTTTGATGGTTGCTTCAATGGAAGAGGCTTAAGACATGGACCAGGATAACTTTCATTATGCAGTGGGTAGAAAGAATTCAGCAACTTGATTGACCCATGATTAAATCCTAGCAGATACTCACAGGTAAGAAAAAGTCCCAGCCAACAGGTTTTTTTGCCTACTTCAATTTCCCTTCAATCCACAGTCCACCATATCCTTCAGAAAAGCACTACCTACTGATCAAAACAGAACAAAACAGGACTAACATTTTTAAATGTATACATACACATAAAAACAAGAAATACAGTTATAAAACATTTTTAAAATTTTCAATATATAAAAATGGATCTATTACATGGAATCTCACACGTAAGGTCCAGGATACCCTTGCCTCTCCCACAATTGTTGGTCTTGGATGTTCCCTTAGCAATAGCCATATAGCCACAGTGTAAACAAACTGTGTACACTCCACTAGTAGATCATTTGTATTTCTTTACTGTGTTATCACAGGAACACCAAACAAATCCCTAGGTAATGTTTTGTGGTCATTAGCCACTCTGTCTGGCCCAATTATATCGGTCAAAAAATTATAATTGGCAAACATAGATGCCTCTGAGTTACTGGTGGATGTAGCACCAGGGTATATGTATTATGTGGTTTGAAATAGCACTACTGATTTAATTTCATAATTTTCTTGACCAATTTAGCACCATATTTGGGCCAAACAAAGCGGTGAATGGCCACAAAACATTTTTCAGGGATGTATTTGTGATCTTGTGATAATAAAATAGAAGATAAATGACCTATTGTTGGAATGAAACCGGTTTGCTCACTCTGTAGAGATCCATTGCATAACAGCAATAATACACTCCAGGATTGGGTATGTCATGGGATGTCATCATTTCTAGGATGCATGAGACACTCAACATTAGGCTTTGTGCCTCACAACACCAGCACACACACACACACGCACACATACACACACAGACACACACGCACAAAAGCCATGATGATATCCCTTGACACACCACACCCTGTCATGTACTGTATTATTGCTTAAATATCCCACACAACAGGAGTAGTAAAACAGTATCCAAGGTATGATCATACAGTATGTACTGGATTTCCCTTCTTCGACTTTGTGGATGAATACATTTGAGAGTGTGTCTTAGCTGAGGGTGATTACTGAAATTCCAGTGTTTTCCAGACTTCACTCCAAAGTGTTTTGCCCAAGTGGAGTGGTTCAAGAAGTGAAGAGATGCTGTTAATTTGATCAAGGCTTAAAACAGAATTCTGCATTTTTTTATTGAAAAACTAACTTGAGTATGTGTCATTTAAAACAATTACAGGCTTAGCTGAATGTTGGCACCCCTTATTTAGAAACAGTACTAGCTACATTAATAAAAATGGATTTCCCTTTAAAGTATTGTTTTTCTTTTACGTTGTACAGCTGTATTTCTGTTGCAAGAAATGAACCAGGTGTGCAAATATGTATGGTAACTTCAGAAACTAAGAAGTTCAAAAAAACTTATTATCATACTATCATGGAACAAAAGCCCTGTTTACACCACAGGGGCACTTTACTTATGCTCCACTGCCATCCTGCTGCACTCTATTGTAACCCAGCAAAATTAGGTTTACACCTCCTGATGGTCAGGTGTCGCAGATGGTGCAGAGGAGTGTCCGTGCTAGGTGGGCCAGGCATCCATCTATGCTGGGAAATATCGGACCACAGTGGATCAAGCGTATCAACAGTTTAGACTGCAAGATGATGCGATTAATGCAGTACACATCCCCACAATTTGACCATTGCAGAAACGGAAGTGGAGTGACAGTTAACCCGATGTGGTGAGTGTCCAAAAAGGAGACTTTGCAGCGCATCAACCGGATTGCATGGGTTGATGTACTGCAAAGAGGAAAGTGTAAATGGGGCTAAAGAGGTCTGGTTTCTCCATAGTGTGCACCAACCAGCCCTACAATCTGTTGTTAAAAAGTTGTTTGCTGTCTAACATTGTGTGTCATCTTTTCCATTTAATGTTTATGGTAATGTCTCTCCATTGTTCCATCACTGGTGGCTGTAATTGTAAACACATTTTAGTTATCACCTTATTTGCAACCATTAATAAAATACTAAGTGAACATCTCTTGTGTTTGTTGAATCTTTTGGGGGGAATAATAAAAACAGTGCTAAACTGAGGTGCCAATGATGGGAATGCTAGGAAAAAACATTCTTTCAGTTCATTTTGTGTACCCTGCCAAAATGTTGTTAAAGTAGGACATTGCCAAAACATATGGGAGTGGGAAGTTGTTGCTCCCTGTAGTGTCTCCAGCATGTGACCCTAGCCCCCTAGCTAAATTTAGCCACTATCAATGGTGTTCTGAAGTATCATATTACAGTTTTCCAAGCCTACTCCTTACAGATGTGCGAGGAAGAGACTTTGTGTTGTCATAAGTGTATCTTATCCGAGTTCTCTTCTCCTAAGACAATTCCTAATTCCCTTTCCTCCTTTGTTACTGTCAGTGTGGTTAAACATGGGGTACTTAGTTCATTCTATTTGGCAGATATGAAATGTGGCAGGAGACCTGTGTGCTGGGTCATCATTACTAAGACAGAGGCCAGTGGATGGATCTTTTTAAAGTCTACTGATCTACCCATTTTAAGATTTAGAGAATGTTGAACCTATAACTATCTATAATGATGCAAACTGATCAGAGGGTATTGTTGTCTGAGCTGGGCAAAGGAAAGTGGCAAGATAGCTTCATAAAATGGAAATACTTATACCAGGCCCTGCCTCTCCAATTGTAGGAATCTATCGTCTGTTTGGGCAAGGTGGAAGTCTTTATTATAGAGGAAGGCATGTAACACTCATAGGTCTGTCCTATATTTTTTACTACTTGAAATTTTAAACCATGTGGATCAATCAATCAATCAATCAAAATCTTTATTTATCCAGGCGAAACATCGTTCAGCATAGCTCGTTTGCAAGATGGACCTGGTTAGGTTAAACTGTTACAAACATATTTGTGCAACCAGACAAGGTAATACAAAAGGTTTAAAGATTACAAAACATACAACAATCATAGATAATCGTGTAGAGACATTCTTTACAAGTGCAATATCAATACATCGAACACGATCTTTAATTGTCCAATTGGGCAAAGTTATTCAATGTGTAGTTGCAAGATGGGCCAGGGTGGAACACAGTGGATATAACAGAACAAAGTGATGTGACTGAGTACAGAGGGATATTTGAAAACAAATCCATAAGAGACAACAGAGCATACAAGAACTATTGTTTGAGACAATAGTGTAGAAGGATGGCATATGCATATGTTCAGTCTGGACACAGAAATGAGGGAGTGGAAAAGGGAGGAACGTGGAGGTGAGAGGAGGAGCAGGACTGGAGGGACCTAATGGGAAGGGAAGAGAAAGAGTAGCAGGTAAGCAGAATCAAGGAATGTGAGGGGACCAGGAAATGGCTAGGGATGCAGAGGGGAGAGTGGAAGAGGAGTGGGCACAGAAATAGTCTCGACCAGAGGATACAAGCAGTTTCTATCCTGATGATGGGGGACAGAGGATAAGTGGGGGAAGGGAGAGAGTGGGGCAGAAGTGTGGAATGAGGGGATGGAGAGACTAGGTCTTGGAAGGTCAGTAGATGGTACCAGAAGTTTATTTTGTTAGCGTACTGTGCATGGCAGAATGGGGTACTACGAGAGACACAGACCCAGAGTGAGGGTGGGAGAAATAATTGCAGAGTTCTTTGAATGATAGGGAGTATAAGCTCTTGAAGGCAGAGAAGCAGACAGGTGCACAGTTTAAGAATTTTTTGTATTTTGTTCCAAAATGCAGGCAGCACGTAGCTTATGGCTGCTCTGCCAAAGCGAGATTTGGTCATAGGTACTTTGAGTGAGAGGAAAGATGAGCTTCGTAGTGCATGGTTACCTGTTGTGTTTAAAAGAAGGCAGTTGGTCATGTAATGAGGTAATTTTTTTGAAATAGCTCTGAAGGTCCAAAATGCAGCATTCCTCTCTCTTCTAGATTTAAGGGAAGTCCAACCTACAGCCATGTACAGAGAACAGTGATGCGTGCCATGTGGGAGACCTGTAATGAACCTCAGGGCTCTGTGGTACAGTGTGTCCAATTTTGACAAACAATAGGTAGGGCAATGACTATAGATGAAATCCACATACTCTATCAATGAAAGAAATGTGGATTGGAGCAGCAGTAGCTTGGCATCTCTGGTAAGGAATTGGTTGATTCTAAAAGAGATTCCCAGCCTCTGCCTTAGTCATTTTAGTAAATCATCAATGTGTTCAATGAAGGAGAGTCTAAGGTCTAGCCACACTCCCAGGTACTTGAATTTTGGGACATATTCCAGTTTTTCACCTAGTAGAGTGATGATCTGGGGTACTAGACCAGCAGTTGGAGAGTTGGTTAAAAGGGTAGATGGAGAGAAGAGCATTGCTTTCATTTTTTTGGCATTGAGGAGGAACTTTTTATGAATAAGTTGTCTCTGGAGAAGATTGAATTCAGATTGTAAATCTTCATAGGCCATTAATGGTGTTGGTCGACATAAGTAGAAGACAGTATCATCTGCGAACAGGTGAGTACTAGCCTTATTTATGCAGAAGTCAATATTATTGATGTATATTGTGAATAGTAGCAGACCTAGGATAGATCCCTGGGGCACTCCCCGCTGGAAAGGTTTAAGAGATGACAATTCGCCATCAGCTTTTACTTGCTGGAGACGTCCTGTAAGATAGTCAGTGAACCAACACAACAATGAGGAGTCCATGCCTATGGACTGCAGGGAGAGGAGAAGCAGGCTATGGTCCATGGTGTTGAAAGCCTTGCTTAGATCCAGAAATACAGCACAGACATAATTCTTAAGGTCCAACTCCCTCTGCCAATCATTGGTCACTTTGGCGAGGGCCATAATGGTGCTATGGTTAGCCCTGAAGCTGGACTGCATTGGGTTTAGTAGATTTATTGTTTCAAGATGGGACCGCAGCTGTGTATTCACTATTTTGCCCAATAGTTTGGATAATACTTGAAGGATGGAGATCAGCCTGTAATTGTTGAGGTCACAGGGGTTCCCTGATTTAAAAAGGGGGATGACATATGCAGTTCTCCATGAGGGTGGCAAAATACCCTGAGACAATGATAGATTAAATAGGTGGGTAATCGGCATGGCTATCTTTATAAAGTATGGGTCTAAGGAGTCAGCACCAGCAGTTTTCCTGATATCCATTTGCAGAAGGAGATCTTCCACCTCTTTTAAAGATGCAGGTTGGAATGTAAATACCGAGTCAGTGATAGGGGGATCGGGATGGGAGTTGGTGAACTGGGTGCTTAGGGCTCATACTGGAGAAGTGTCAAAGGCTAGGCCTGCGGCAGCAAAATGGTTATTGAATGAGTCTAAGATCTCCAGCCTGCCAGTGAATGTAGAATTCCCAGAGTTAATCTTGGTCAGGAGGGGATTGCCCAAATCGTGGCCGGACAGGTCCTTAATAGTTTTCCAGAATTTAGCTGGGTTCCTGGTAGCAGAATCGAACTCCAAATGAAAGAAAGCAGTTTTTGAATCTCTGACCATTTCCATACACACATTTCGTAGTCTCCTAAAATGGTTCCAATCCATAGGGGTATTGAGTCTGCATGCTTTTTTCCAGAGCTTATCCCTTTTGAGCAACATAGCTTTAAGTTCAGGGGAGAACCATCTACAGTCTTTATTCCTTACGTGGGTTTTTACCAGGGGAGCATATTTGTTGAGAGCCCCTGACAAGATATCCTTGAATAAGGCACATTTTGTAAATATACACTATCAGTAAATTGTGCAGGGGGGGTTGGTGGGTGCAAAAACAATGCCTTATTCAAGGTAGCATTCAAGTAATACATTTCAACGTCCTTCCATTGTGCTTCATACTGTATGTCAGGTTTAATCACACCCCCCAGATGTCTTAATTGTGCTGCCTGAAAATATCACTGTAGATGGGGTAATGCTTGTCTTTCTTTATGTTTGGAGAACTGCAGCTTCTTGAAAGCTAGTCTGGTGTGTGTGCCATACCAAATAAATCTGGAAAGTTGCTTGTCCTATTTTCTAAATTCTAAGTCCAGCACAGGTATTGGCAGGGTCTGGAACAGGTGCAGTATCCTAGGAAATATATTGATTCGTATTGTTTCCAGTCTTTTTTTACTACAAGTCTGGGGTAGGATTGACCACTGGGCTATATCTGATGTAATGGTGCGAAGTAAAGAGGAATAATTTTTGAGACTATAAGGTGGTCATGTCTTGTGAAATGTAAATCCCTAATTATTTAGTCTGATTCTATTTGAATGTATATTTCTTGTAAACATTGTGAGGGCATATAATTAATATATAAAGTTGGTATTTTTTCAATATTAAGCTTATACCCAGACAAGTCGCTGTAGTCCTCTAGGGTTGACCACAGCTCTGGGAGGGATGTGCAAGAATATAAGCAGATCATCTGCATAAAAAGCCAATTTGTGTGACACCCCACAGTGCAAGGTGCCTTGTATGTTCTTATTTTGCCTAATGGTCTGCATCAAGGGCTCAACCATCAAGGCAAAAAAGTGTGTGGGGGGGTAGTGGACATGCCTGCTTCATACCTTGTAATAGTTCAAATCTAGTTGACATGGAGCCATTGGCTCTCACTATTGCCTGGGTTTTCTCATACAATGCCTGAATGACTGAGATATTCTTCTGTGAAAAGCTGAAAAAATGTAAAACAAAGAAATATGTACTGCACTGTATTGAATGCCATTTCTGTGTCCAGGCTCAGCAGCAAAGCAGGTCTCCGAGACCTGGATACAGACTGGAGCAATGATGGAGCCCGTTTCATATTGTCGTGAGATTGCCATTTTGTAATAAATCCTGTCTGGTTTTGGTATATTAACAATGGCAATATTTTCTCTAGTCTATTAGCCAAACTGAAGTAAAAATGTTCTGCTCTATATTTGAGATTGAAATAACATGACATGATTCGGGATAAACAGGATTTTTCTGGGGTTTAAGAATGGCAGAGAAGGTGGCATACTGACAGGAAGGTGAGTGGGGGGGGAGGTTCCTCCATCCTGAACATCTTCAAATGTCTTTAGCAGGGAGGGCAACAGTGCCTCTCTGTGGGCCTTATATAGTTCCTCTGCATAACCATCTGGTCCTGGACATTTGCCTGCCTTAAGGTTAGTAAGTGCAGTCTATACATCTGTCATGCTTATTGGAGCATTTAGACTAGAGTTTTGCTCTTTTATTACTGTTGGAAGTTGCAAAGCTTCAAATATGTAAAGTAACAGGAGATATTGGGCTCAAAAGGTTGATTATATAGTGCTGAATAACAGGAGCTAAGGAGTTGGAGTATCTGGGAGGTTTTATGAACCTCTCTGTTAGCCTGTCTGGTTGCTCTTTTCTACTCTGACATAGTCAAAATGTTAACAATTTCATAGCCCTGGGGCCAGCCTCATAGTATTTTTGTTTCAGGTACTGCAACACCAATTCAGTTTTGATTGGTAGTAGATCTTACTTTTTGTTGGATTTGTTGTATTTTGGTGGTAGAGGCTGTTATCTCTCTGCTGATGTCCTAAGTGCAGGAAAGCAAAAGTCTCTGCAAGATGTTTTATTTGTTCCTCCCTTAGCCTTTGTTTCCTAGCAGCACAGCTAATGATTTCCCCTCCTAACCCAGTTTTTAACGTATCCCAAAAAATAATATTCTCTGTATGTGCTGCCTAATTCTGCTGCAGGGTGTTCTGTATGACTGTTTAAACATGTTTCTTAAATTCTGGATCATTTAAAATACTAACATTGAAGCTACAGTGGGTTTGTTTTTGGGTCCTGAGCCCCTTCTAGCATTAAGAATAAGGGAGCATGGTCCAATAGGAGTATTTGATCTGTTCCAAGATTTTGCACTGCAGAGAGGTGTTCAGTTGAAATGAGAAAGTAACCTAGGTGGGAGTTAGTTTTATGGGCATGTTTGTAGAACGTACTGTATATTGATTTGCGTGCTATTAAGATGGTGCCAGATATCAGTAAGCCCGTTCTCTCCTACTACTTTGTTGCAATATTTGTGTGCTGAGGTCACTTTTAAATGTTGTGGGGATGTAGTGTCCTTAGCCAAATCCACTGGGTGATTAAAATCCCCTCCTTTAATCAGTACACCTCTCTGTACGGCAATGACTTTGTTAAACAATTGTTTAATAGTAGAGGCATTAGTTCCTGGAGGTAAGTATAGATTGACTACAATGTAAAGAATGCCCAGTAGTGAACCTACTACATCAGCCATGCAGCTGTCTTTGTCCATGTTAGAGTCTTCTATTGCAAATGGGGACATCCTAGGATCTAAGGTAGCCACTCCCCTGCATCTACCATTCTGGTTAAACAAAACTACTACCTCCATAAAACCATACTTTTTCAGTTTCCCATGCTTGTGTACCAAAAGATGTGTCTCCTGTAACAGTAAGAGACCTGTTTTTTGTTTTCTGCGGTGTGATAGTACTTTAGCCCTTTTGATAGGATGTGTCAGCCCATTGACATTCTGTGAGATCATTTCAAACAGAGATGTATTCATGATAAAATGTATAGTCGTCTCAGTTGACCTTTCACTTAGCAAATGCAAGCCTGCGTATGAATGTACCCTTATCCCTCCCGTGCTGTCAGCATGCTCTATAGACATCCCTGTACCACCTCCTGTAATCAAACAGTAAGACAAGTACTTATTATTAATAGTATAACATAACGAGAACCTCAGAATAAATGTTAATAAGAAAAACTTGGTGCAACTTTGAACTATTTTTCATGCATATCTGACTTTCAGTGGCGGCGTTCACTTTAGGACACTCCCTTGTATCTTAGAGGGTCTGTCAGTACATGGTCTCATGCCTTCTAATATGGAGGCAGGGTGCGTGTCAGTACTCTGGCAGGCCTCTGGCTGACAGTGCCAGGTAGTTGTGGCATAACTGAGTGCATTACAAAAGTTGGAATGAATCATCTCTAGCTGGAAGAGTGTGATCAAGGAGTTTCCCCTACTGAAGCCATGGCATCTGTTTTCAATCTGGCAATGAGCAATTGAAGAGCGAGTTGAATATGTTGCTTTTTAGAGGATTTATCTGGAATCTGATTCCACCAATTTGACCAAGGAGGTCTGCTGGGCTAGGAAGGTGCTGGAGTGTTCTTTCCTGAGGAGGGCTGCAGTACTCAGTGTTAGAGCTTCCAGTCCATAGTGGCTTCTCCTGCAGAGGTAAATGTGTGGTGGCCATTTGGAAACTGAACAATTACAGTAGCTGAGCAGGACCGAGGGTTCTAAATGTTAGCCGATTTTCTATAGAATTCTGAATAGTGGGATAAGGGCTCTATGTCTTTGCATGATGGAAGGCAGATAGTCATTATCAAAGAATAAAGTATGAGCCTCATGTTTCACAGTTTTCTGCTGCCAAGCCCAGTGCAAATTATCTTACTTAACCGTATCTTAAAAAGTACATAATAATTGAGCATGGCTGTGCCATTGGATCAGTTGGCCTGGGGCTGAGGGCTCAGTGAACCCACTGGATATCCAAAACATAGTCCAAAGGCAGTGAAAGGGCTCTGCAGAAAAGGATCAGATGAGAGCATTCCAGACCTTCGAGTGAGCCATAAATCCACAAATTATTGCAACAAGAATCTCTCTGTATGTCCTCAAGTTTGTCAGTGAGTTGTTAAGTTATATTTGGCAAGATGGAGAACTGTTTCTTCAGGAATTACTGTGCATGAATCCATGGCCAAGATTTGTCTATCCGACTCATCCATGCAGTTCTCCAGTGTTGTGATCTTGCCACTAAGGGAGTCAACATTTTTAGACATTTTTGCTCTGAAAGCCTTTTTTCTCACATTATGTTATCTAGTTTCTTCTCTTTTTGGCTGCTTTTGGTGATTTGGCTGCGGAACCATGTTTGTTGTATTTATTTATTGTTGTCTTGGATTAACACCTTTGAGACAAGCTCATTACATAGGTTCCACGTCAGAGAGAGCACACCAGGCTGAGGATTTACAAGAACAAAAACAACATTTACAGTGAAGAGCAGTAGATACAGTAGTACAGGGAAACCTCTTACAATGAACAAAAAACAAAGGCATGGCTAGTAACAATCAAGTGAACATTCAAATATAAGTGCATTAACTGAAGCCATAACAGAGTGATGACGCAGACTATTAAGTGATCCTGTAAAAATACAAGTTGGGGGGTCGGGGAATGATGAACAAGCAGGTAAAGTCTTTATAGGGGCGGTGGAGAAGGGTGAGGTTGGGGAGTATCTGCTCAGAAAAGGGCTTGGAGATGGATGGGAGAGAGGCAGGGAGGGTGAAGGGGTGAAGCAGCCAGTGTCAGTGAGGCTAGGAGGATCCAAGAGAAAGTCTACATGGCTGGCCAAGTGGCCAACCAGCAGATATAGAGATGGGGAGGAGAGAGGAGGAGAGGAAGTGAGAGGGAGGAGGGAGGCAAGAAGTAGAGGATGAGAGAGTACATGCAGTTAAGAGCCTTAAGGAGACCAGCTGTTAGGAGTGCAGCATGCCGGACACACTTGAGGTCTCACTCCCTGAGTTGGAGTTATGGTATCCAGCACCATCGTTAGGGTCCGACATTTTTTGCAAGCCAGTTTTCTCCATCTGCTCTACTGTAGATTACCACTTCAATATGAATGATATTAAAGATAATGCAGTGATTTTGGAGGCATTCTGTTGGCTGGGAGATGGAGCTAACTTTCTAACCCACCATTAGCTCCGATTATATCACCAGAAGTCCCCCAACAGAATGTAGCATTAGTTGAATGTAAGAATTAGCTGCTTGGGGGGCTCAGGATGGAAGAAAAAAAGGTCAGGTAACCATCAGTATATGGAGGATCATTGTGGAAAGCAAAAAATGTAGAAAGGAAAATCAGAGGGGGATAGATTCATAAAGTTTTAGTAATGACAAGATGCTAAACAATTTAAGTAAGACAGAAAGTCCTACTATATTTTTAGCCAATCAGGAATACTTACTTTTAAACATTACATACTCTTAAAAGCATAAGAGGGTCTTTCATGCAAACAAGCTTCTAAAACTGTGAAATTCTAAGTTCAGTTGCCATACTCCATTTACCACACAGGGATTTCTCTAACTTTGAACAAAGAAAAACATTTGAATGTCAAATTCAAGTTCAATTTTTTAAAAACAGAAGTCTTAAATATTATTTATATGTTTGTATACACAGTTTGAATGAATGAATGAAAACTTTTTATTTCTTGAAAAAAAGAGGCAGTATAGCGCAGTGGGTTAAGGCTCTGAGCTGCAGAACTGGAGACCTGGGTTTGAATCCCACAGCTGCCTAGGTGCATACTGTGTGATCCTGAGCAAGTCATTTAACTTCCTTGTGTTCCCAGATCACATCTGGAAACATGTCGTAAGGGCATTAGCCCTGTTTACAAGACAGTCCTGTGTTCAGATGTTAGACAATAAAAGGTATACATATACATATAAAAAGAATAAATAATCCATCATATAAAATACACCAATCAGTTCACAAATACATAACTAACAATTGCATGCTGTGGTTAAAGAAGACTTCAAAAGAGAGTTAAACTCTCTAGTGGAGAGTGTAGTGCGCATAGTATGTGGTAACCCATTCCAGCATGATGAAGCCTGACAGTTTAACGTTTTAGTTCCATACCTAGTTCTAATTATTGTCAATAAATCAATCAAAATCTTTATTTATCCAGGCGAACATCATTGAGCAAGCTCATTTACAAGATGGACCTGGTTAGCTCCGGGTCAAATGGTCCAATGCATACAGAAATATTTACAATACAGCCAAATAACACAAGTAAAAAACAATTTAATGCAAGTAAGTATTCAATGTTACATCAGTCAAATCAGTTCAGAGTGCTTCTGTAATATTTAAGGAGGACATAAGATGAGGCTTAGTAGGAACTTCAGTAAGGAGAAGTGATCGGCTGCTCGTGTAGGGAGCTGACGCAAGCACAGAATTTCAAAAGTAGTGTAATCACACAGTACCCCTAGATGAAACACTCTAAACAGAAGGATAAGGGTCTTAACAGTCAAGGAGAAAAGTAATTACAGCTCTTTTTTGGCAAATTTCAGCCTGGAAATCAGATTTATGCTTGGCTTGGAACGGACACAGAAGCAGACTGCAGGAACCATTCGAAAGCCAACGCCGAAGAGCACTCACTTTCTGATTAGATGGCTGCTAATGCCGTGCTTTGCTAAAGGAGAGTCCAAGCTTAGGTTCTCAGGTGGTAGTAGAGGCAGCGCCAACCGCCCAGTGCTCTGGTTTCCCCGTGTATGGGCAGGGAGCCCGTGGAGAGCATATCCTTGGCAGGGGATGGAGGAAGGAGTCGGTATTAAGAACTGGACCATGGACAATGGAACATCTGAAGCAGTGGGAGGACCAAAACAGCAGAACAACAGAGTTGGATATTCCTTGATGCCTAAAGACTGGCCCAACCACAGAAATTCAGAAAGGAGTGTAATCAAACAGAGTCCCAACTCTTGACACTCTAAACAGGAAAAAATAGAGGCCATAACTGTTAGGCAATAAAAAAGTACAGCTCTTTTTTGTGCAAGTTTTAGACAGAAGATCAGACTTTAACTTAGTATTGAGGGAGACACAGGAGCAGACTGCAGGAGCCAATGAGATGCCAGAGCAGAAAAGCGCTTGCATTCTGATTGGGTATCAGCAATGCCGCACCTTGCTAGTAAGGAGTCCAGTCTGGGTGTCTTAGGCAGTGGCTATGGAAGTGACAACTGCCCAGTATCCACATTTCTCCCACCTGAGGGGCAGGGAATATAGTTAGGGGACAAAGGAAAGAGATAGTAAGAGTGTAATGCAGTGGAAAGAGAATACGAAGATGAAATAGGGTGGTTAAATGGTACAGGGTAGGGGAATAAGAGCCACAGATTAAGCAATATGTAAAAGACAGCAGGGTGAGTAAGGTGTAGCAGCCGTGAAAACCATGAAGAGATAATAACCCTACAGGGATTTCTAGAGGGGGAAAAACATTTAAGGCATAAGACACTCACAGAGTTAAAGTCACCAAAGGTTACAAGCGATCATAAATTCAACTACGCACAGAGGGCAGTAGCCTGATGCATCAGACTAAAATTAGGGGCTGGGGTAGCAACTGCATGGCTCACACGCATACTGAGCATATAGAGATTTAAAGGCATTCATACTGTGGAGGCAGCTTAATTTCAATATTTTTTTGTACTTTGTTCCACAATGTTGGCAACAGAAAACTAATGGCCACTCTGCCATAGCTAGAGGAAGCCTTGGGGATGCATAATGTGATGTAGGATGCACTTCTTAGGTCATGCATCCCTGGCTCACTTAGTGGGAGACAGTCTATTGTATATTGTGGAAGCTGCTTCAAGAAGACTCTATAAGTCCAAAGGACTGCATTTCTCTTGCGCCTAAACATAACAGAGAACCACCCTATGGCTTTGTACGAGGAACAATGATGGGTAGAGATGGGGAGACCAGTAATAAACTGGATGGACCTGTGGGAAAGCGTATCCAACTTTGCAAGCAAGGCTTTGGGACACTGACTGTAAAGGAAATCTGCATAATCAAACAGCGAAAGAAAAGTAGTTTGAACAAGGTGCACTTTTGCATCTCTAGTAAGAAACTGGTTAATTCTAAAGAATAGCCCCTGCCTCTGCCTTAACTTCTTTACAAGGTCCTCAACATGTTCAGTGAATGATAGATTATGGTCTAACCACACACCTAGGTATTTAAACTTTGAGACAAACTCCAGTTTCTCTCCAAGAATTATGGTAATCTGAGGTAGTGCTCCAGAGCTGGCCGGATTCATCACACGGCTATAGGGTGAGAACAACATTGCTTTTGTTTTTTAGCATTTAGAAGTTTTTTATGGAGGAGCTGCTTCTGGAGCTGGTTAAATTCCTCCTGGAGGTCAGCACAAGATGATTCAGGTGTCGGACGACTTATATATACAACCATGTCATCAGCAAACAGGTGTATGTTGGCCTTGTTAATACTCTAATCAATGTTATTAACATAGATAGTGAATAGTTAGGGACCAAGTATGGATCCTTGTGGTACTCCCCTCAGTAGAGGTTTGAGTGGGGATAGCTCACCCTCAGCCTTAATTTGTTGATGCCATCCTACAAGGTACTCAGTAAACCAATGCAAAGTCCAGACCTATACTCTTCAGAGACGCAAGAAGCAGGCTATGATCCACTGTATCAAAAGCCTTACTAAAGTCTAGAAATACAGCACAGACAAAGTTTCTGTGGTCCAGTTCTCGGTACCAATCATTTGTTACTTTGGTAAGGGCCAAAATAGTGCTGTGTTTAGTTCTAAAGCCAGATTGCATAGGGTTTACTAGGTTATTGGATTTGAGGTAGTCCCTTAGTTGGTTGCTGACAATCTTTTCCAGAAGTTTCGACAAAGTTGGGAGGAGGGAAATTGGTCTATAATTGTTAAGGTCGCAGGGATCCCCTGATTTATACAAGGAGATGACATGAGCAATTTTCCAGATCTGGGGAATAAGCCCTTGGGACAATGATAAGTTAAATAAGTGGGTGATAGGAACAGCTAGGACATGATAGGCAATTTTAAGGAAATAAAGATCCAAAGAATCAGCACCAGCACTTTTCTTAATATCCAATTGGAGCATGAGATCTTCAGCCTCTTTCAGCGAGACCAGGTGGAATGAGAAGCCAGGTACCGGGGCAGAAGAGTCTGAGCATGTGACACTTAATTGGGAGTGGACCAGGGATGCAGGGGAATTGTCAAAAGCTAGACCAGCTGTGGCAAAATGATTGTTAAATGCAGCTAGGATTCCCGGTTTATCATTGATAGTAGTACTCTCAGTTGTAATCTTAGGTGGCAAGGAATTACCAGGCATAAATCCGAACATGTCCTTGATTGTCCTCCAGAATTTGGAGGAGCACTTTGCTGCAGAATACAATTTGGTAAGATAAAATGCTGCCTTAGCATCCCTGACCATTTTCGTACAAGCATTGCATGTCCTTCTGAATTGACATCAGTCTGAGTGAAGCTTAGTCTGGCAAGCTTTTTTCCATAACTTATACTTACCAAGCAATGCAGCTTTCAGCTCGGCAGAGAACCAACAACATGTTTTGTTTTTTACACAAATTTTTACCATAGGGGCATACATTGTGGGTATGACCTTTTTTCATGCACTGTTCTAGCTGATCTGCATTCATTCTTATCATGTTTTCCCAGTGCTGTAGTCGTAATATAATGTGCTAGAAATTTTACAAAGTATTTGTGTAAAAGATTAAGCCAAACTATTCTATTCCTGTCTTCAAGAGTGTACTATCACAGGTCCCTAAACATGGCACAATGATGTGTATTATAACTGCACCCCAATATAAACTTGCCCAATCTATTTTGAACTTTGTCCAACTTACTTAACATCTGTTTCCCTGCAACCCTGTGTCACATATGGTTAAGAGCATCTTCTCAAGTCCTTTGTGTGCTAGAACTGCCCAGCTCTGCATTTCTCTCACACTAAGAACTTGAGAAGGCACTCATATGGCTCTAAGAGACACAATGAGCCAGATTTTCAAAAGACTACACATGGATGCAAATGTACAGTATGCTTGGCCTGTATCTGCCAAATTAAGTCCAAGCAACCTTCCCGCCGATTTCAGAAGATTCATCCTTATGAGATAAAAGATTTGCAGAAAAAAATCTTGCACCATTTTTTGTTGCAATTTTGTCTTTTATTACACAAAATTTGGATGCAGTTAAATGATTCAATTCATGATCTAACAGTATGGACTTCTGTACTTTTTTGAAAATAGCAGTAGCGGGATCTTGGACAGATCCCTTTGAACCCACTCCACCCTAGTAATTGCAAATATTAACATTTAGACAGTGGTGTATTGGGAGGCAACAGTCTTGCTCGGGAAGGTATATGATTAAAATACAGTGATAATCAGTGCAATGAGACGTGTGGCTAATAGTATCTACTGCAAAATTGTTAATGACAAAATAAGGTTTTGTTGTGGGATAAATTATGCGGTTAAACACATAGGCCCAGATATTCAAACTGCACCTAAAAAGTGCGCAACAGCAGGAGCAAGCGCAAGTCCACTGTGCCCATGTGCAAGAAGCGCGATATTCAAAAACTGCACAGGCCAAGATGCACCTATGGCCGACGACTGAATATCGCACCACCTGCGTCATAGCGCAACTAGGGATGTGAAGCTGAGCATATCTGATGCACCATAGCGCAACAAGGGATGCTCAGCGGAGCAGTCCAGATGCGCCGTACTGCAACCAGGGATGCCCCCTGCAGCAGGGCAGCAATGCAACCGCACAACCAGGGATGCAGGGGCCCACCACCCATGCTACAGATGGGTAGAGGAGCACACAGCAGAACAGACTTTGTCCCCCACACCCCATGCCCTACACAACCAGGGGAGAGCTGGAATAACCACCAGCCCATGGATACCAGCAACCAACCCACAGCCCGGCCATGGTGCCCCAGCAAACCCCCTGGCAAGCTGTGACTGGCACACAAGGAGGGCTGACCATCCCATGGCACCACATCCCACCAATGCAGAGCACACCCTGCACCACAATCACCATATACCCTTCCCAGGAGTAGCGCCCATCAGTGCAGGACACCCTATGCATGCCACCACCCCCCCGTGACAATGCAACCCTGTGCACCACGGAGCCATGCGAGGCAACCCCACCATGTGCACCCTGCTGCAGGTGGCAGCAGACAGCAGTGCAACAACAGCATACACAGTGCCACCCTGCACATCCCCACCGAGGTACAGCTGAGAGACCGACCATGCGTTGCCACACGAGATACCTCAATGTGAGAGTTGGACACAATTCAGTTATTAGTTCATATATTTTTGCAATCTTTTTTTTTTAATGGATTTTATCCTCCTGGCCCTGCCCATCAGCCCCCTTCTACTGCCAAACTACATCCCTTTCACCCCACCTCCAAGACTTGCCCATCTACTTCTTACCTCATTGTGTTAGTTGATGCCCTGGATGGTGGTGGTGAGGTGCCTCCAGAGTCACAGCATCATCTTGCAGACAGGAGTTATTTTCTGCTTGTTACTCCCCTTGAGTCAGCATCAATGGCATGCAGTTGCGCACATGTAGATTGCGAAAATGGTGCACGCTTTCAGCGCCTGCCTGTGACTTTCACTTCTGCTGACCAATGCTGTGCCATCTGCCCCACACTAGGTAGCAGCCAAGCAGCAGTACACACTGCCCCCCCCACATGAAAGAAGGAGATATTTTAATACCTCACACCTCAATGTTACTGGCCCAGCTACACATTTACTGTAGTTCAGATTTCCTTAAACAATACTGTCTGTGGCTTTGAGTGGGGCTGAACCTGCAACCCGCTGTTTTACAGTTCTGTGCTTTAACCCCCTGTACTATTCAGCCAGAACTATATTGCTGCAGTTCTTTCCTGTTTTTCTTTATTAGCGAGGGAAGTGACATAAAACCAAGATTATCGTCCCTTGGGCTTTATTAGCTTTGGCTGCTTCTCTCCACAGGATATCATAATGACATGTTTATGACATCATAATTATCTCCACAGCAAAAGCTTAGGATGTCATAAACAGAACTGTGACTGCAGAAGTAGACAAGCAGACAAAGCAAATAAGGCAGAGATCCTACTTCCATGCAAATGCCCTTAGTAATCAACAAATAAGGGCAACAGTTACAAAAAAGGGTGAAATGTAAGCTAAATTGTGTCTAGATATTATGTTTTTCAGAGTTTTCCCAACACTGCAAGCAAACATTCGGCACTGACAAATGTTTGTTATAGTATATGGTTTTGTAGAGGAAAGTAGTGAGCGGGAGCTATGCTGAGCACCAGTACAGAGAGAGAGAGAGAGAGAGAGAGGAAGAGAGAGACAGCACACTCAGCTAAAAAGGAAAGCAGGCTACCAGGCGAAAGTCAGTGCAAGCAGGGAGTGCTCAATGAAAATGAAAGTGGACCAGCAGGCGGGAATCAGCGTGAGCAGGGACAGCGCTACACTTGAGGGTAGAACATGCATAGCAAAGTCTTTAGAATGTGCACAACGTTTTGAGAGCCGATGAATTCCTCACACAAGTCTAACCATATTTTCTAAACTGGATACTACTGTACATCTCATTTATTAGGTCTCCTAAAATAAAATCAGGACAAGAGGCAACAATATCTCTGAGCATGTTAGTTTGTATTCAGAATTCCCCCAATTATCAGAAATAATTTGTTTGCTCTCATTAGACCTAGTGCTATAAGCTATAATAAAACTGCACCTATTTTCCACACTGACGAACTTGGGAAAAAGTGTGGATTGCCTGTTAATGCTATCCATATATCTTAGGGCATCTGAAATTGAAGATGTACTGTACCCTACATTCTTAGAGCCTCTTAACTTCTTCCCCCTTTTACTCCTCGCAACCTTCCTGCTTTGAACAATTTACATAATGTTATGAAACATATGTATTTGGGTGCTTGGATCAGTTTGAATAAATGTGCTTACACTGAATCTGTTCCTTTTGTCTGTTTTTCCAGGCAAATTCTATACTGCCTTCTAACTGGCTGCACTTCAGAGATTAAGTATAACTGTGGTCATTAGGCTTACAAGTGCACTATATTATTGTTGATAACAGTGGCTAGTGCTACTTTAGAATCTAAAAATTAGACATGTGCGTGTTCTTTCTGAACAGTACTGAAATTTTTATAACCTGGAATTTTAACACAGGGAGTCTTACTGCATAGCCATATGAATATTTTTTATTCCAAAAATGATTAAATATAATAATTTTTTTTAGTTGTGTGCATGGTGAGCACATAGCCATGCTCTCACTTAGATGTGGAGATATGGAGGCAGTATGGCATAGTGGTTAGGGCACTGAGCTGCACCTGGAGACCTGGGTTTGAATCCCATCAGCCCCCCCACTTACATACTGTGTGACCCTGAGCAAGTCACTTAACTTCCTTGTGCTCCCAGGTTGTACCTGGAAACAAGCTCCACCTTAATGTGCCTTTCCTGGTTAAACAACTGCTCCCCCATGCCCTATACTGTATATATTTTTATATATGCCTGGCTTAAATGACCATGTATTCTTATTTTTAATGAATGTTTCAATCTGTTTGCACAATTTGTGCACATGATATCACATTTTGATTACACTTTCTAGGTAATGAATTTCATAGTGTGTTTTTCTAATGTACAGTATGCATGTGATCATTTTATGGGATACATGATGGGCACGAGTGGAATATGGAAAATATTTTCACTCCTGCAAAGTGAGCCTGGATATTTCACGAGTGCCGAAATATACAGTGCTCACAAGGCAGGAGTGAAAATATTTTTCATATTCCATGATGTGCACATCATGTGTCCTATTTATACAATGGGGCCTCACTGCTGCAAAATGTACCATTTGCGTAGCTTTGCGCAATTGCATGGGTTTAGCGCGGGTTTCGGAGGTGTGATAAATGTCAGTTCTTACAGTTATCAAACGCCTGTGAAAATAACATGATTTATCACAGTCATTTATAACTATAAATATATATATATATATATATATATATATACAGGTATATATATATATATATATATATATATATATATATATATGGGGCGATGAGTCACTATCTCCGATAAACCCTAGGCATATCTAACCAAAATGATAGAGGCTGTCCTTTTGCCTGCTAACATCATCAGTCCACTACCAGCACAGTATACCTGTCATGGCCCAGGGCTTTGCTTGAATGACGACTAGCATACTGTGTTGCAAGACTGCACAAAAACTATGGTAAGTACTTAATATATTCCTTCTTGTTGGTCAGTTTTTTCCAAGTTGGGTGCTGGATCTTTTTTTTTATTGTTTTACGTAGCACTTTGTCTGAGCACCATGGAGCTATTTCTGGGGTGAGCCCGCCGTTTTGTCTACAGATCTATCTTCTGTATCTATCTATCTATCTATCTATCTATCTATCTATCTATCTATCTATCTATCTATCTATCTATCTATCTCTCTCTCTCTCTCTCTCTCTCTCTCTCTCTCTCTCTATATATATATATATATATATATATATCTATCTATCTGTGGGTGTATTTGTCACCTTTGTACCAGAGGAAGAACTGTTTTATCAGCTGAAATGAAGTACCTGTAAATAATATATATATATTTTTCTGTTTACTGTCTGCATACAGTTTTGACACCAGGAAAATCACCTTGGGTTAGATTCTCAAAGATCAGCGCAAGTTGCGCCAATGGCGGCTTGCGCCAGTCATCGGTGCACTAGGGACTCTGTGCCTGGATAACTACAGGGTAGAGTCCTGGCACCAAAGTCCTGTAGCTTGTTTCAAATGTGGCTTTGCGGCAAAAAGACGGCGCACCTGAGAGGGTTGCTGCAAGCTATGGGGCAGTCGGGCGGTATCTGCGCAGAAGAAAAGAGACCCACCAGAAGGATGCCTTGGGTGTGGGAGATGGGACAGTACATGGGGAGGGCTGATGGCACACAGATAGGTAACAGGAGGGGTGGCACCAGCACCCCAATGGGGCATCAGAAGGTCCGCTGTGGTGCCAGTGTGTTGGGGGAACTGCCATGCTGTGCATCATGGGGGGGGGCTGCTGCGGGCACCGCACCACAAAGGACTCCAGACTGCTTTATGTAGGTATTGTGTATTTACTGGGTTGATGCACTGGACAAATAAAATGCCACTGCACATATAATGCTGTCGCAGAGGTGTGGGAGACTGTGGGCAGGCAGCATATGCTCACTCCTGCCCAGTGACAGCTCTGCAGGTAGCACACACATTGTTAGGCCAGCCCTGGTTGGCATAACTGTCCTGAACTGTGTGCCCTCTGAGAGGGTTTACTGAATCCCAATGTTGGGGGTATGGCAACTTGCATCTGCTGCAAGCCCCCTAGCGCTCTGGTGCACCCATCAGCTTGGTGCAGACCTGGTGCAGGGCAAGTCAGGTGCTCAGGTCCAAGTTTGGCATGGGGGTCTTTGTTAATTGGGATCTCCACAAGTTTTGATGCAAGGTATACCTTGTGTCACCTCTGTGTGAGGGAGGCACCTTGCATCAACTTCAGAGTTTCGAGAATCGCGCCTCAGCCTTGACTACAACATGGTTTACTTTTTTGCACAGAAACAAACCTGCATCAGTAATATGTTCTCTAAAATGGTGGCCTGAGTGAAGGATGGCATTTGACATGCATCCAGTTTTTTATTTTTAAGAGTCAAAAGATACAAAAAGATATCAAAGTAACCCACCCCAAGGATGCACATGGAAGCATTCTGTCTCAGCTCAGTGTATCTTTCCTAGCCAAAAGTTATAAATGAACAAAAACAAAATCCAAAGGATGCCATCATTAGCTTCAAGGGGCATCTCTGCAAAATTCCACAAGGTGGAGATCTGTGGCCTGGGGCATAAACAGGATGTGAAAGCCTTTTGTTT
This sequence comes from Neoceratodus forsteri, assembly GCA_016271365.2. Classification (NCBI taxonomy): domain Eukaryota; kingdom Metazoa; phylum Chordata; order Ceratodontiformes; family Ceratodontidae; genus Neoceratodus; species Neoceratodus forsteri. The sequence goes on from CM028132.1 coordinate 731,588,616, forward strand.
GAATCCTCAGCTATTGTTCTTCAGAATGAGGTGTGAATAGTCCTAGGTGTCAAGCGAATAGCCCTGGGATTCAGGACAGAGAAAACTGTGGCTTTGATGTAATGGGATACTGCATCTCAGATTCCTTCAGTTTCAATCAGTCAGCTTCTATTGAGGACTCTTCAGGTGGATGTGCATTTAAAGTTTAATACAAATGTTCAATAATTAATTCCTTTTTGAGTTTCAACTTGAAGGCAAATAACCGCCACCAAAGCTAATCAGTGACTCAGTAGGTTGCACACTCACCTCTGAGGTTGGAAGATTGGAAGGCTGTGGGTTCCACCCCCACACCAGGAAGTTGGGTTAAATCCCAGTTCTGGCACTGTAGTGCAGTATGAGGGCAGTGCTGCCCTCCTCAGGGGCTGTCTTTTGGATGAGACATTAAACTGAGGTCCCATTTGCCTGTTCTGGTGGTTATTCAGGTGGATGTTAAAGATCCCATGGCATTTCTCAAAAAGAGTAGGGGAATTTCCCCCATTCACTAACAAAATAGCACCAACAGCTTAATCTGGTTCAATGTCAGTTGGTTTCCATCTGTATCCCCCCTCCCCGGGACGAGGCTGAAAATAAGCAGACTGTCCTAGTCCTCCTTTCCCAGTCGACAAAAATTAAATACATAAATTAACACTAACTATCAGTGAAAGACAAATCTAAAAAAAACTAAATACTTAGCTTGAACTATCTAATCTTCTGCCACTCCAGTCATAGAAACATAAGGCCAGTTTACATGGCCACATTTGAGTCGTAGCAACCCGAGCCATGTGAACACTTATCCAATCATGGTAAGTCTGTCACACAACCTTTCCCCAAGCCACTACAAATCTGGGGATGCATTCCAGAGCAAGCAGTGTAAGCAGCTGTGTGGACAGGCTGCACCACTTGCTCTGATACATAAAGGGTGCTCCCAGCATCCTCCTCTGCCCGACTGGATCAAGGACATGCAGCAGCATGTATAGCAATGCAGAATTCTGTGTATGGCAACCTGTCAAATATTTGAGTTCTATGGTAAAGGCTTAGTAATGGCACACAGTATACTACTACTGCTGCCATGGGGCTTTGATCAGAGACATACCTCTCAACCTCCTGCCTCATAAATCAGGGACAAGGCTTAAAAAAATCAGGGACAAAGGACCAAAATCAGGGACACTTCTTCAAAATTGGAGCTATCCACTCAGGAAGCTGGTAGAATAAAGGGCTTAGTGTAAAATGCATTTTCTAAAGAAGAACAAGTGTGTAACTTTAATGTTTGACCATAGTTTGTGCCTATAACCCCCACTGTTTGGTCACGGAAACACAATTGTTAGGAGGGACAGAGTAAAATTTTGAGGCAAAATCAGGGACGTCCCTGAAAACCAGGGACAGTTGAGAGGTATGATCAGAGATGTTCCAGAATGGGCAAACTCCAGACATGGTGCCGCAGGCCACAATAAGGTGAGTGTGAGGGAAGTTATGTAAAATATTGTAGTGGAACTGTGTTATCTTTTCAATTTTCAAACATCAAAATTTTTCCAACTGTACAACTGCACAATTAATTGTAACAATTTACTAGCACACAGCACATATTCCAAACAAATTAATTTTACTAACTGTAACCCCCCTCCCCTTCCTCCCTCCCAACTTTGGAGCAGTGATACATAGTTCTTCATATGCTGATATAGAATAACTTACAATTAAGTACATTTTCACTTTCATATTCTTGATCATGCATGCAGTCGTATGCCTGTTCAGATTTCCTTCCTATGTCTTTTTGAACTTTTAGTACCCTGGCCAAACCGTGAACTGTGACATCGAAGCAGCTCTCCTCAGCTCTGGTTGCACTCAAATCAGCTTTTTCTCAATTCCAAGAAAACTGTCTTGATGACCTTCGGCACAAGGCAGAGATTTCTCAGCTTCCCACTACCCGCACTTTCCTCACCCTGGACGGGACTCCTCTGGAGGTATACACCTTCTTCAGATACCTCAGGGTCTGCCTGGACCAGCAACTCGACTTTTCTGCTCATATCAATGCTCTCCTCAAAAAGCTGCATCCCAGGATGGGCACCCTATATCGTAACTGAGGTTGCATCCCGCTGCTGGCCCACAGTGCATTTGTGCAGAAAATAATCCTCCCTATTTTGGACTACGGTGATGTTGTCTACAGTGCAGCTTCCAAGTCCACCCTAGCCAGACTGGACCCCCTTTTGCACTCCTTCTGTTGCTTTGCCCTTGGCTGTCCTCCCTCTACTCACCACTGCATCCTCTACTAGACCCTCGACCTACCCTCACTCCATGATCGGTGCAAAACCCACTGTGCAAGGCTAACTGCAAAGTTCTGGTCCCAGTCCCTACTACCTTACCTCTCCTCAGTCCTAACTGCTGCATTGCCTCCAGCCTACCCCCTCAGAAACTTCGACCAATGCCTCATGGCCATCCCACTCATGACCACCATGGCTGGCCAGACCACATTTAGGCATCGCATGCCTAAGTTGTGGAACTCCTTTCCCTCGGAGGTTCGGCATGCCTCCCCCACCCAGCACCTCAGCTCCCCCTCTTCTACTCACTTTGTCACTACCTGATCATGTGCCTAAATCCTGTTTTGCGTTAACCCTAACACCTCCTTGTTCTGGTTATACTTGAGCAGAACTGTACTTAGTATGTTTTTAGTGCCTCGCTCTCCCATCTGCCACTGTAATTTGCCTTTGACCTCACTAGCAGCTGCCAGGCTGTCTTTTCTTACCCTGTAGCTAATTGTTATGTACTAAGCTCTCTATTCCACTGTGACTTTATTTTTGCCTCTGTATCTATGCACTCTCTGTACATACGTATGTATTTTATGCACTCTCTGTAATTATGCATGTACTCTCCTCTACCCACTCCAACAGACGCATCTGGAATCCAGCAGTACTCTGCTCAGTATGCCTTCCGGGTAAAACTTTTAAATAAATACATAATTACCTCTTTAGCCCAAGGTCTGCCTTGCCTGAATGTCCAAAAGTGTCACGCCTTCCTGACTGCTCTGAAATTCGAAGAATGGGAGCCACCTGGATTTAAATTTATCCATTTGTAAATGAAGACAGGCAGTCAGTTTCTCCATTTCTTCAATCTGCTGACAGTAAGCCACCCACTGCTTTACCCCTGGTGGTTTGGTTATAAGCCATTGTTTAGTGATGGATTTCTGAGCAGCTGCTATCAATATATTAAAGAGATATTTTGTGCTGGCATTATGTATGCCAGGAGGGAATTTTCCTAAAAGGAGGACTTAGCACTGTTCTGGAATTGGAATTTTCAATATGGTGCTCATATGGTCACACACTCTCCTCCAGAATCTCCTGATCCTAGGGCAGCACCAAAAGATGTGTTCATGGGTACCCACCTGGTTGCAGCCTCTCCAGCATTTGTCAGCAGGAAACTTGCCATAATGTTTGGTTATTACCGGAGTTCTGAAAAATCTGGTGAGGACCTGCCACCTAAATTCTCTTCACATAGGAGAGGCTGTGGCTTTGTTTGCCTGTTCCCAGATTAGATCCTATTTTCTAGGGGCTAGGGACATTCCACACTCCCATTCCCAATTTTGTTGTATGGCCAATCTATCCTTAGACTGGTCTCCCTACACAGACCATAGAGCTAGGAAACTAAGTGCTTCATCTGCCCTCTGCCTTTGATCGTTCTCACAAAATATTCTGACAATGGATGACATGTAGGTGTCCTAAACATTCCCTTCCTATCTCCAGAGGTAAGATAATGTTCAAGCTGTAATAACTATAGAAATCTTTGTGTGGTAAGCTGAACTCTTGCTGTAGTTGGCTGTAACTTTTTAGGATGCCCCCTGTGAATAATTGGGCTATTTTAACTAATCCCAACCTCTCCCATTTCTTATATGTTGAATTTGACTGGAACAGTGTTATCTTATGCAAGCAATGCAGCTGCATAGCTGGCAGAAGCAGAACAGATCTCAGCAGTCTGAATGTCATTAGACACATCACTGCAGACGTCAGCAAGTAGCAGACCACCATCCAGACCCACAGACCCTCTCCAGCACAGCTTGAATTGATACAGAGAGGATCCATGTAGACGTGAACATCAATCGGATCTGGAGGCCAGGGTAGGACAGGAGCACCCCATTTAGTGAAGCGGAGCAGCAGTGTGAACATGCCTATGGACACGGCAGGCAGATAAACCCAAGGGTCTATCCAGTCTACCACTATAGCAGCATAGAAGTTGTCAGCAGATAAGGGGCTCTTGGCTCACCTAGTCTGCCCTATCTTCCCTATGTACAGTGACACCACAGACCCTACTCTGTCACTACAGATATTCCAATCTCACCCCTGACCTAATTTATTTATTTATTTAAATTTTGGTGACTGGGTAGGCCCACTGGAACCTCATGGTCCCTTTTTCAGGGGTGACCCGGGATTAGTTACATGTACCTAGAAGGAAGGAAAAAGCAATGCTTTTGATACGTACAGTACAGCAAGGCTTACATTGAGTGAGTGAACACCCAACAGTACAGGGACTGATACAAATCAATACTTTTGTTAAGAACATACCATTGAACAGTTAAACGCCTATGTAAGTGCAGAAGTCGGTTCTACTATCCATCTGTTGGACCAATTCCGTCCAGTTTCCTATGCCTTTTATTTCAGCAGAGAAAACACCCTGTATTGGATCCTTAGGGGGAGCTTAGGTGGAGCAGCAGCTGGGGGCACCTTCCCAAGGTGTATTTTTAGCCCCTTCTTGAAAACCTCAGTAGTGGAGCTGTCCTGTATCTCTCTCAGGAGGTCATTCCAGAGTTTGAGGAGGGCAACCCTGAACGATCATTGACCTAGGGATGATCTGGCCCTGGGAATTTCTAATAGTGCCCGATCGGTAGGTCTGAGTTTGCATCTTGTCGTTTTGAGGACAAGTAGATCCTGCAGCCCAGGAGGGGCCCCGGGTTGCAGTAGCTTAAAAGCCATGCACAGGGAGGGATAAGCTAATCTGGCTTCTAGGAAAGGCCATTCTAGGGCCTGGAGAACCTGGCAGTGATGTTCAGTCCTTTCTGCCCTGGCTGTAAACCGGCTGACCCTGTGATAAAGTGTTCCTAGTCGCTGTCTTTCCGTAGCCCTCAGCGACTGACGCAAGGTTGCACCATAGAAAAGGGTGGGAAGGATTGTCCCGTTACCAATCACCATTCTTGTTTCCTTGGTCAGAAAGGGGTTTAGTCTGTATAGGAGGCCCAGCTTCTGATTTACCACCTTTGTGAGATGGTCCATGTGCTTCCTGAACGAGACCTCCTGGTCAAGGTGCATACCCAGGTACTTAATGCTGTCCACAACTTCTATCCCTACACCATCATGGGTGGAGAGGGATAGGAAGTTGAATCTCTTTGGGCCCAGTTTTTTTGGGCCAAAAAGCATGGCTTTCATTTTTTTGCTATTCAGGACCAGCCTGTTGACCTGGCAGCAGGTTTCGAGGGCAGTGAAGTCCTGCATCAATTCCAGATTTAAGGACCCCATGTCTTTTCCTGTCCTGTACAATACTGCATCATCAGTGTAAAGCATGACTTTTGCCCCTCCACAGTGTTGGGGGAGGTTGTTCGTGAACAGCGAGAAGAGGCCTGATTGAGATGGGGCCTAAGATTGACCTTTGTGGAACACCTACAGGTACTGGCCACTCGTCTGACTTAGTTCCTTTCCACCGAGCCATTTGTGACCTGCTGCTGAGGTAGTCTGTGAACCATTTCAGGGCTGTTGCATTCAGACCCAGACCTCTTAGTCATTCAATGAGTAGCTGGTGGTTGACTAGATCAAACGCCTTGGTCAGGTCAATAAAGACTGCCCCTAGCATTGTGTTCTGGTCCATGGCTTCGTATACTTCGGTGGTGAAGTTTATTAGGGCCATTTCGGTCCCATGTTTTTTTCTAAAGCCATGCTGTTGGTCAGCTTGTAGTTGGTGCAGTTCCAAGTAGTTGTTTAACTGGTGGTATACCACCTTCTCCAGTAATTTGCTTAGGGTGCAGAGACTGGAGATAGGCCTAAAATCTTCAACGTCTTCATGTGGCCCGCTTTTCTGTCCTGAAGAGGTATCAGTCCTGGCCTCCTTCCAGAATCCTTTACTTCCCTAGTTCCTCCTAGTGGAAAAGTGCTTGAACCCATTTATAGTCCCTGCCTCAACCACTTATGTTGGTAATTTGTTTCACAGCTCAACGCCTCTCTCACTGAAGTACAAAGTGAGGTGTAGTCAGCACACCTTGCTAATTGAATTATAGTTACTGGCCCCACACAGTAGCAGACTGGGTCATTTTACTACATGATAAAGCAAGCAGACAAAAAGATTTAGCCTCTTGTTCTTCCCCTTTTGTTCTTGTGTGACAGTGTGGTCTACTGGTTAGAACAATGGCCTGGAAACCAGAAGACCACAAGTTCAACCCAAATGGAGTCAAATACTCCCTGTGTGACCTTGGGCAAGTCTCTAAACCTCCCAGTGACCCAGTCCACCCAGCTGCAGATATAGGAAGAAGCAGGACCCCATTGAAAATGAGATGTTGCAGCTTAGCAGGACTGTCTTGGGTAATTAAATTGTAAAATAAATAAATAAAGTACAAACCCACATTTTAGAATGGCTATATTCTGCTATAAGAAGTGGGGATTTAATTACGGAAATTCTTTTAAAATCTATTTTTGCGGCCATCGCATCAGTGCAGTGGTAGGGCTACCACTCACAACGCTTGTGACCCAGATTTGGTAGCAAGCCTATGTCATCAGAGTCGACTGGGGAAGGAGAATTGAGCATCCCAGAGGATGATCTCCCCCTCTGAGGTGGGAGGCTTGCCAACTCAGCTGCAAGACTGCAACATGGGAGACGACAGGTGGCGGTGCAGTTGGACCTATGCTAGGGAGAGAAGAATGCCGGTGGGTGGCATAAACTCTTGCATGCTTGTGCTTGCACCCCTGCACTCTAGAATCTTGTGGACAGGGGAAGACAGAGCAAGGAAAATAGCCAGCATGGCAGGATAAAGCTGATGGTCACTTGTGTGCCCTGCACCTGTGACTCAGGTACTGGTCACCTCTGAAGCAGAATGTGGCGCATTGAGTAAGCTTTCCACTGCCACTGCTACCACGGGGGTTGGAGAGAAGCTATCAGAGAACTAACTAGGCAGGTATGTTCAGGAGAAGCTGGCTGGGGAGGCTGGTGGTTCTGGCCAGAAGAGGCCATATGACCAGCAGAATAAAGAAATAAATGAAAAACAAGCATTTGTCAATGCCGAACATTTGCTTGTATGTATGTGCTGTGCAGGTGTTTGGTACTGATAGCATACAGACGCAGCTGCCCTGTGCTAAGCGAAGACTCCGTCCAAGGGCCCTGCTCTTCCATGCAGTGACAGATGTGAAGAATTCATGGTGTTGTCTTGTGGGCTGTGGAAGAGTCCCTGCACTTCCAAGTGGCCTCAGATACAAATGCACATAGCAAAGAGTGCATCTGTCACCCAGTGCACAAGGTACTCTGCCACCCATGGGTGGAGAGGTTCAGGACCCTATGCCAAGACGATAGTTGTCTTCACTATATGGTACATGGGCCCTTGCAGACAATCCTGAACCTTTCATTCCCTGGCTGGAGGGGTGTCACACAAGAATACCATTCCCCCACCCTGACCGAATCCAGCTGGGTCAATGAGCTTACCCCTTAACTCAGCTCACTGGCATGGGATCACAAGGCATGGCCACTGGGGTGAAGACTGGCACTACACACAAACATTGTTCAAAAACAGCATGCTAGTGCTTAACAGCAAAAAAAAAACAAGACAATGCTCCTTGCTGGATGCCAAAAGAGGAGATCTACTGCATCCCTATCCATTGTCTGTAACTCTAACTCCACCTTGAAGCAGGTGTTTTCATTCCGGTAACTAGGAATCACAATAGACAAGTCACTCTCATTTGATGATCACTTACACAACATCACCAATACAGTCAACAGGAAACTAGGGGCTCAGGTTCTGCCTCACACCCGAGGCCAGGTTTCAGGCAGTCAGAGGTACAGTACTACCCATCCTGGACTATGGAAACATGGTCTATGGTGCAGCATCTGAAACAAGCCTGCTCAGGGTCCATACTACCCTCAATAAAGCCTGCAGATTTGTTTTGGATGCTGATCGTCGAACACATACGTGCGACCTTTACATTAGGACAAAATGACTTCCTCTTATGGATCGCATTAAGCTACACTGCTGCCTCCTAGGGAAGAATGCCATTCTTGGACTTGCACCTCACTCCCTAACAGCCCTATTCCACCCTGCCTCTAACGAACATGCTATTAGAAGTGTCACTAGACAAGCCCTTGCAGTGCCATTCAGAAGAACTGCCCTGGGGAAGCGAGCCTTTGCTGTGAGGACCCCCACCTGGATAAATGAGCTCCCACTTGCCACCACAAGCTTCATACACCTTGGGCCCTTTAAGTCAGAGCTCAGGAATTCTATCTCTCCCTGGAACGCTGCTTCTGTCACACCTAACCCAGTCATAACTACCCTGCTTGGATCCTTAGGCAATGCCTAGGATCACCTCCTGCTCTTCTACTGGTCCCTGAAGTTCACTGTTCCCCACCTATCCTGCTTACTGACTTTGTACCCCCAACACCTCCCCCTGATGTGCCCTTGCGTGCCTTCCTTATACTCTCTCCCCTTCTCGCCCCCCTAAATGCACCCCATCTGCCTATCCCTCTTGCCTCTAGCTCTGTCACCTTTTCTGACTCTCCCCCTCACCCCCTAGCCTCTACCCACTTCTTCCTTTGGCTGTACTGATGCCGCTAGCTGATTCTTTAATTTGCAGCTGTTAGGATATTGACATGGTTGTATAGCTACTGTACCATTCTGATCATCCATGCTTGCACTTGCTTGGACATGAGCACTTTAGTATTTAAGCTGCTGAGAGATCTGTATCCCCATGTATTCTGTACCCATGTCATGTTTTATGTTATGCTCTGCCCATGCTATTCCTTTTTTGACTACTGTTTGTTCTAACTGATGATTCTGACAATGCCTATTGGCTGCTACGTCTCCCCTACTGCATGTATTGGTTTCCCCTCCCTTGTTCTGATGAGGATCCTTTGTAAAAGAGCTTTTAGTTCAAAGGTTGTAATTCTGATTATTCAATAAATAAATAAAACAGTGGAGGTGTTAGGCACATGCAACCCATGCATTTGCAAGAGACCCCCAGTCATCAAGAGGGCCCCCGGCCCTGCTGTTCTTTTTTTTGCATAATTTGTTTATTAGATTTTCCATTATACACCCAAGGTACAACCACACATGTTCCATATACATTAATCCATATTCATTCCATATGCCCCATCCCACCCCCATCATTTCACTTTCCATCAACTTTTAGCTGCTTTATTCTTTCCTTAAAAGAGGAGAGAAAAAAAAAACACCCATCACCCCCTCATCCCCCCTCCATACTATAAACTCCTTGACATTTCTCGTATCTCCCTTGCATTATCCCTACCCCTTTCTAGATTCTTCATAATCATTGCTCATTGACTCTGTATATTTCTATGGTTAAGTTAATCCCCTTTTCCAAATTCGCCCTTCTCACCCGGGTATTTATTCCTCTTCTTGTTCCTTTTATACCACTGTTCCTCCAGCCTCTCGGCACATCGAGCCATCATCCTCTGCCCTCCAATCCTTTCTCCATGATTTCCCTCTCTTCTGGGGATAGTGAGAACATGAATGTTACCCACATTTTCTATAAACTGCTCCTCCCTGTTTCTTACTATATAATATAGTTTTTCCATGCCGAGAGCCTGCAGGCCCAGGTTCCTCCACTGCTGCAAGGTGGGAACAACCCCTGAAACCCATGTATTTAAAATACAATGTCTGGCAAGGGCAACCAGGACTCGCACCCATCTCGGGAGGGGTCTCCACTCCTCTTCCTCTGAGTCATCAACTCCAAACAACATAGACAGCAGATTTTTTTCTACCCACCTACCCCACATTCTTCCCACTTCCGTGGCTACTCCATCCCAAAACTGCTCCAGCTGATGGAACTCCCAAAAACAATGTATATAGGTACCCATCTCCTTCTTGCATCTCCCACACAAGGGTGATATCTCAGGCCAGAATCTATGGACCAGACTTGGGGGGCAGTAAATCCTGTGCAGGAACTTATAATAAGACTCCTGATATTTTTGCATACCAGAAGCCCTTTATGTAGTTGCAACAGTAATTCCAACCCCTGATCGGGTATTCCCTTTTTCAAATCCCTACTCCAAAGCGCCCTGGTTTTACAGGTGTAAGCCGGCAGGTATTTCCGCCCCATCTTTGCCGCCCTTCCTATTATTCCTTTAGCCCCTTTCTGGGTGCTAAGTACTAACTGTTCCACTTCCTCTAAGGGAGAGTCCACCCCCCGGTCCTTACCAATTGTTTTAGCATAGTTTCTTGCCTGAAAAATACGAAACATACCTAATCCCATACCCCCACCCAGATCCTCCCCTAACACTAGCCTCCGCCCCTTCCACAAATCTTTTACACACTTCACTCCTTTCTCTTCCCACCGCAAAAATTCTGTGTCTTCCATCCCCACTATAAACCCCGGGTTCCCCCTCAACGGAAGCAGCAATGTCTCCTCCCCTACTTTTACCCCTACCCACTTTAGTAGTTGCTCCCCCCTCCAAAACTGAGACCACCAAAGGGTTTGGATCTAACTGGTTCCTATATATCTTCTTCCCTCCTCTTTTCAAGAACGCCGAAAGCCTTATTCCCCTTCCCCTCCTCCAAGTCCAACCACCCGGCCTCTGGTGGCCTATTCACCCAGTCCCCTATCAATCTATAATGCATGGCCAACGCATAGTTCCTTAGATCAGGTAAGTTTAAGCCACCCCTATCCCCATCTGCCTGAAACCTCCGAAGGCTCACTCTGGGCCTCTTCCCATTCCACAAAAACCCCGAAAAGGCCTTATCCATCCTCTTTATGTCTTTCTTATTAAGGCCCACTGGCAACATTTGCATCAAATACAGTATACGTGGCAAAGTATTCATTTTTATAAGGTTTATATGTCCTAACCACGAAAGGGGAAGATCTCTCCACCTTCTTAGCTCCTCTTCTACATTCTGTACCATCGCCCCATAATTTAGTTTGTAGAGTTGACTCAAATCATATCCTATTTGAATCCCTAAGTATGTAAACTCCGTTTTTACCTTTTTTAACCCCCAGGCTGTGTTACCATACTCCTTTTCAATTCCTCCCCACAACATAATTTCAGACTTGTGGATGTTTATTTTGTATCCGGAGAACAGTGCAAACTGCTTTATCGCTTTTAACAGTGGGGGAACAGACCTGGCCGGGTCCTGGACATACAATAGCATGTCATCCGCATATAGCGTGATTTTGTGCTCTCTCCCTGACCTCCCAATCACCCCCCCCATTTCCTCAGAACTCCTGATGGCAATCGCCAAAGGCTCTATAGCCAACGCAAACAGGAGAGGTGAGAGGGGGCACCCCTGCCGGGTACCTCTATGAAGAGCAAATTTCCCAGTCAGACCTCTGTTCACCAGAACTCTCACCTCCGGGGCCTCATACAACCCTTCGACCCATCCTATAAATCTTTCCCCCAGACCAAACCTTCGTAGTACCCCAAATAGGTACTCCCACTCTATGCGGTCAAACACCTTCTCGGCGTCCATTGTTAGCACCGCTATATTCTTTTGACCGTGGGATGCCCTCCATATTATGTTGAGGAGTTTCCTCATGTTATGATATGAATACCTACCAGAGACAAAGCCCGTCTGGTCTGGATACACAAAATCCAGCAAATACCGTTCCAGTCTCCTGGCCAAAACCTTGGCTAGTATTTTAGCATCACAATTTAACAGCGAGATCGGTCTATATGACGAACACTCCTGCTCATCTTTCCCTGGCTTGGTAACCAAGCAAATAACTGCTTCCTTAAATGAGGCCGGAAGGTCATTCCCCCCTTCCCCAGCCGCAGAGAAAACCCACTGAAGAGGTTCCACCACATGTCCCATGAGTTTTTTTATAAAACTCTATGAGGAATCCATCCAGTCCACTAGCCTTTCCCTGTTTCATACCCTGCATTGCTTGTCTGATTTCCATTTGCGTGATTTCCCCATCTTTTTTTTTTTTTAATTCTCCTTTATTTTGGCCGGGCCACCGACTATTTCTGCCCTAGTCACGGCCCCCGGAGACCTCCACCGCCGCCTATAGCTGCCGAGGACCCACGGTCACCCCCGACTTACCCCCCCCCGGAGGGCGGCGCCGTGGCCACCTTCATGGCCCCGGAACTGTGACTAGTCGGGGTCCCTGCAGCAGCGGCGGTGAAGTGAGGTCCTCCAGGGAGGGCTTCATTCTTTGGTGGTCCTGCCCGCCTTCCATTTTCCTGTTTTCTCCCCAGAGGAGGTGGGGACGTGCAATGACGCCAGTGTCTGCCCCGCCCCCCATGCTGAACGTCGGCAGTGCGAGATCTCCCAGCCTCCGCCAGGAGTCCTCAGTGTCCGATTGTTGCCCACACCTCCCTGGAGAAGGAGAGAGCCGCCCATCGGACGCCTCCATCCTTCTCCTCCGGCCAGCCTTCGATGATCCGGGTCCGTTCTCGAACCGGGTCGCCCGGGGTCGCCAGTGAAATCCCACGCTGCGCCCGATGGGCCGGCAAGTGATTTCCCCATCTAACTGTTTCTGCTGCTGCTCAGTCAGCCCAGGTATTCTAACTCCTCCGAGAAACCGAGCAGCCATGTCCCCTGTTTCAACACATTCCGCTTGGTACAACTGTCTATAAAATTGCTCAAACCTATTCCTTATCGAAGCTTTATCTGTTACCAGTCTCCCGCCCTCCTCCTCCTTTATTCTGGGTATATGCATACAAGTCTGCCTTCCCTTTATTAACCTGACCATTAATGGGCCAGACCTGTTCCCCCACTCAAACAGCCGGCTTCTGGCTAACATTCCAGCAGAGCGAGCTTCCCCCAGTAAAAAGGCATTTAAAGCTTCCCTAGCAGCTTTCAGGTTCTTGTCTCCTTCCCTTGATGCCCTTTCCACTACCTCCCTTTCCCATCTCTTCACTTCACTCTCTAACTCCTTTCCAGTGGCTTCCTTCCTTCTCTTATATTGGGCTACAAACCTAATAATGGCACCCCTAATATATGCCTTTCCAGCTTCCCACAATACCCCTGGGGATTCCACTGATCCCTCATTCGTCTCTTTATAATACTGCCACTGCTGCTTAATATATTCTACGAATTCTTCATTGCTCAGCAAATACCTTGGAAATTTCCATGGTGGGGGATCCTCGCTGCCTTCCTTCATCTCCACGACCATCTGGACCATAGCATGGTCCGACAGGAGGATGGGGGTATGTTCAATTTTTTGTACTCTGTTTAACCAAGACCTGGGTACATAGATATAATCTATTCTAGTCCAGGTTTTGTGTGGGTTGGAACAAAAGGTGAACCCCTTCTCCCCTGGGTGTCTGGCCCTCCAACAATCTATCACATCCAGATCAAGCATCCCTTCCTGCCATCTCTTCAGTTTATCTCCAAGCATATCCTTCCCCTCCGAATGGTCTAATTCCCCTTGCATGACCGCGTTGAGATCCCCCCCCCCAGGACTAACCCCTCAAATTGTTCCCTCATCAGCACATCAAGAACTTCTTGATAAAATGCCGGGTCAAAGACTGAGGGGGCATAAACACTACCGAAGGTAATCTTCTCCCCATACAACTCGCCTTCCACAAATATATATCTCCCCTCTCCCTTATCGACCACTACCCTTGAACTGATAAAAGGGATCATCTTCCCTACCAAGATCGCTACACCTCTTTTATGAGACTGATGGGGGACGCAAAACATTTGCCCACCCAACCTCTTTCTAACTTACAATGTTCCTTACTGTCCCTAGGTGTGTTTCCTGAAGGAGGACAACTTGAGCACCCTGGCGGCGTAGAGCTGTCAAAATGCTGGTTCGCTTAGTTGGAGATGAGATCCCCTTTACATTCCATGAGACAATCACCAAAGCTTAACCCTTAACCATTAGACCAGGAAACTTTTCCCTGTACCCTGCCCGACATTGCTGTATTTTCCCAAGAACCCAAACCCCTATTATCTACAGAGTCACATGCCATCACACCATTTTTCACAGATATTAAGAATGAGAGATTTTCACTATCTTGCTTTAAAACAAAAAAACACTCCCAAAACAACCCCCAATCCAAGTGTTGTCCCCTTACTCTCCTCCCCCCCACATCAAAACAACTACCCCCATAATAGACCATCCAACCACCATCCTCCTTCTTGCCATTCAAAATCTAGAATGGTCCACTAGTTTACAAATGCAAACGTCCCGCTTCCCCACCACCCCGCTTATGCATTTACACACAGCATTTGCGTAATCTTAATTCAAACTTCCCCTCAACTGTATTAAGTAAAAAATCCTTAACAGACCAAATAAGAACATGATTTCAGTCTCTATTGCTCTTAAGATTCTAATCTGCATCATTCCCCATTGATGTCTCTTGTAAGTTCCTCGTGCCTTGATAGACCCCCGCGCATCGAGTTATGCAGTCTTCTTTCTCCATATCTGTGCAAGATAGGTATCCCAAAACTTAGCAGAGGTCTGAGGGGTGCCGATACTGCCCTCAAAACACACGCAGCATCGGCACACACCCCCCCACCCCTGCTTACTCAACCTCAACACCATCTTGCCTTCGGGAAGGGCCTGTCCCTTTTGGTTCGGCAGAAGTTCAATTTAACAAGTCCCTCTGTGTTGTTTCACAGGATCTTCTACAGCACCGCTCCTTCTAACAGTCCATCCATTTGACTTATCCCCCGCTTGTAAGGGAACTTCTTTCCTTAAACCTCCACTTCTGCCCTTTTCACTATAGTCCAGCTCCTCTTGTATGTCCCACCACCATACTGATCTCACTCAGGCACCAGGACAAGGGACACAGCTTCAAGGGGACTAAGAGACAAAGAGACCACACCAAAATCAACTTCTTGCCCTCCAAAACAAGGGGCAGCTATTTTAAGTCAGTCAATCACTTTCAAAACCTTTTTAAACCTTTGGAAGTAAACATCGCAAATGTCTCTGCACTTCTGACAGCCTCCCTCGCACAGCGGCTCTCACCCCACTTTTTTCTTTAATTCTTCCACAAAGGCCATCACCCTCTCCAGCTCCCAAAACATGTATGTGGCTCCCTCATGTTTAATTTTCAAAATCGCGGGGAATAACATAAAACATTCCACCTTCATCTCTCTGAGTTGCGCCAGCACTGGGCCAAAGGCTCTACGTTTCTTCAGGACCCTGTTCGAGTAGTCCTGCGCCAGGAACAGTCTCTCACCCTCGAACCGCAGCTCCTTCACATTACGATAGGCCCGCAACATCTCCTCCCAGTCCTGGTAGTTGTGAAACCTGAAAATAATCTGCCTCGGGGGCTGCCCCACTGGGGGATGCACTGCAACAGCTCTAAGGGCACGCTCCAGCTTCAGCCTCCTTTTCTTTAGCTTCATGCCCAGTATGCTTGGCAACTTCTCCGCACAAAAAGCCATAATATCAGACCCCTCTTTCCCTTCAGGGAGCCCCCGGAGCCTTAAGTTTAGACATTTTGCATAATTCTCTTGGTAATCATGTTGCTCCACTAACTCTGCGAGCTCCTTCTCGAGCTTAACCACGCGGGTGGCCGTAGGATCCATCTCGTCCTCCAGCTTAGAAACCCTCTCCTCCATCTCTGTGACTCTACCCGTCTGCGCTGTCAGTTGCTCCATTATATTATGCAATCGGCCATCAATTTTATGTTCCAAATTGTTCCATTTCTCCTCCAGTGCCTCCATAACTTGCTCCGAGACTTCGCAGCCTAACAGCGCCATTTCATTTGCTGAAAGCGATATTGGGACTGTTACCTCCAGGGCCTTTGCTGCTGTTCTCTTCCCCTGCCCTTTAGCAGTGGATCGCTGATTTTTCCCTGCATTTGGGAGCAGATATTCATCCATAGTGTTTACTTCTTCTGTTCTTTATTCTCAATAACTACTTTTAAACGTGAATACTGCAAAATTACCAACATTATTTATAGCAGGTAAGGGAGCTGCAGGAACCCACGTCTTCACCGTTGGCTGCTCATCAGCGCCCCCGGCCCTGCTGTTCTGATTTAAGTATAGGCTGGCAACCAACTGCAAGAAAATATATTATGAGAACAACTGAACTGCCCACCATCTTCTTCAGCCTTAAAGCTCAGAGTTATCCTGTAGAAATTTACCACCTTTAACTGCTCTGCTGCTGTCCTGACTCCCACATGTCTGCTGTCTTGCTACACAGAACAGGAGGCAGTATAGCACAGTGGTTTAAGGCTCTGAGATGCAAATCTGGAGACCTGGGTTTGAATCCCACAGTCCCCACTTGCATACTGTGTGACCCTGAACAAGCCACTTAACTTCCTTGTGCTCACAGGTCGCACCTATAAACAAGCTTTCAGCTTAGTGTGTGTCTCCTGGTAAAAAAAAACTTTTTTTTTTTTTAATGAAAAGAGATTACAGCTGTATTGGTCCTTGGAAAACAGGAGATGATGGAAGGTTTGATACCGTTTATTGGACCAACAAGTGTCTTATATAAAGATGGAATTATACACAAGCTTTTGGGGCCACACAGGTCCCTTCTTCAGGTGAATAGCAAAACTGAGCAACATAAGCAGTATTTATATCTACTGAGGAGCAAACTAAAAAAATAGTAGGAAGTGAAGTAAGAAAGTGATGAGCTAGAGATGAAAGTCTATATAAGATGCAAAGTAAAAAAAAATGATGTGTGAGAAGAAATGGGGGGTGGGAACTAAGTAGAAACCGGTCAGTAGGAGATAAAAGGAAGCTTGAAAGGGAAAACAAAGGACCAGACAGGAATACAGATAAGAATGATCTGAGATCAGAGGTTGGCTGGCTGTGAGGGTAGAATAGACAGGAGATGCCTAAGAAATGCATGGAAGTCAAGAAATTAGAAGAAACAAAAGAACAAAGGCCCAGATAAACAGAGTGTGAGGTAGTATAACCCTTCCCTGTCCACTCCAGCCTGGCTAAAGTCCCACCCCATCCATAGTAGTGTCCCAATTATCTACCCCTCCTCCATCATTATCATAATAAACAAGTACACGACAGCCATCATCACTTTCTGTGGTTTTAGCCCAATTTTTCCCCCAGTCGTCGGTAATGTATCCCTCTTCTTCTTTACCTCTCTAACCTGCCACCCCATACATGGCCTTTTTCCCCTATATGTGTAATTGCCAGCTGCCTCACTCAAAAGATCTCTCCTTATAACCCCTGTATGCCTATGGTTGATTGTACATCTGCTGACTTCTTCAATTGTAAAATAATGCTGTTTTTTATTTTTTATTTATTTCAACCTTGTACTGTACTGTATACACTGTATATACTTTTTCTTCTTTGTATATTATTGCTTTTTGTATACCTGCCTCTGTACTGTACTTTGATGTATTCATGACCAGATCCACCTTGCAAATGAGCCTTGCTCAATCGTGCCCGCCTAGATAAATAAATATTTTGATTGATTGATTGATTGAGTATAAATAGTAGGTGTGAAAACAGTCAGTGAGTGGGCAGGACTCAGCTGGAGAGTTTGTAGGAGAGGCAGGGAGGATGTACGGTACAGGTAAAAAAAGCAGAGTGGGCAGGAAGTCAGAAAAAAACAATAACAAGAGAAATACAGAACCAAAGTGTGATAAATAATGTCATCATTAATCCGCAATAAGAAGAGAATTACAGTTTACCATAGTGCGTCATAAATCCAATGTCCTGATTCAGTTCAGAAATGTTAGCTTTAAATTGTTTAATATATTTAAATTCCCATGTCCTTCTGTCCTGTGTGTTTCTGAAGTTGCCTCTTAGTATCAAGACAGATAAATCCAAGAGAGAGTGATCTGTTTGTGAAAAATGGTTTCCTACTGGTGTGCTGCTAACCTTGTTTGCTATTGTGTGAAATATTCACTTCTGAATTCCCTAATTCAGCAGGGCCACTCTCCAAGACAAATTGATAGAGAATTTGAACAGGCCATACAAATACCATGAGACAATGAATATTTCTGATTCTTCTGATACGCATGTCATCACAATATAAAATAACTAAAAGGGAACTATATACATTTCTGATACTCAAACAGAACACAGAAGTTGAACTACTTTTACAAATAGCATTTTACTTGCTTTAAAAGTCATGGAATAAAAATGATAACTCCATAGCATGATCACAACACAAAATAACTTGAAAGACATGTGACAGAGGGAACATGAACAGTTCCTAGTGGTTGCAGGCTCAGCATGTTTTTATATGAATAAGAGAAGTATGCACTCCTGCTTTATAGCCCACGATGAGCAAATCTGCCTGCCAGAACTAATACTGTTCAGTCTCACTAGCTACCACTTCTGGTCATTCATAAAGGGCCATAATGTTGCCCACTGTATACATTTGGGGATTTGAAAGTTCTCCAGCATTTGTTTTAAAAATTACTCTATTAAAGTTTTTTTCTGCATCCATCAAGATAGCCAACTGCAAGCACCAGCAAAATTGAAAACAACTTTTCAAGGAAAGCCTCATTTCTTTATGGATGTAGACAAGGCAAGGGAGTTCTATGAGAAGAACGTTGCTCTTCCAGCTGATTTGGTTTCAGATCTAGAGGATGAAGCAGACAAGACCCAGTATGTACCAGTGGGTTCATGAGGAAGAACAAGGATTACAGAATGGGAATTTTTTTTTCCTTTCTTAGTTTTCTTATTAGTTTAAAATATCTTAAGAGCTAATGTTGATATTTGGGTTTAAAAGATCTTCTTTTTATAAGAATTTGATATAAGGGTGTAAAAGCTTGGAGCATACAGCTTTTTGAAATTTAATTTAATGTAAGTTCTTTATTAAAAACATATGTGTGATTGTTACTTTTTAACCCCTCGAAAATAAAAAAAAATTATGCTTTTGGAGATTTTAAAGTTTCAGAAGAATATTTTTTGAGATGAATTACTATTATGTTTATTGAAAATGATTTTATTTTTCTCTCTGAATAAAAATATATCATCTGAGGTGCCCCTTGTCTCTTCTGGGATGATATGACAGTGAGTACTGTGTGTATGTTATCTGCAGAAACCTCTGTATGGCAAATCTTGTTTTGATCTGGATTACAATGATTAAATTGGAAGTGTTTAGGTGGAAGAAACTGTCACTTCTATATTTCTAGGGTGGTGGAATTGTCATTTCTAGGTGTTGGAACTGTCCTATGGTAGTAGTCAATGGAGAAAGATGGCAAAGGTGGTGGAATTGTCATACAGTTTTTTAAGAGGTGGTGGGACCTAGTTCCTGTGGGCTCCTGCTCAATGTAAACCCTGTCTGGATGTACTGAACCACTGTGATTATGTCAGACAATGAACTAAGACAAGGGAGAGGAGAAAAAGAGGAGAGTGGTGGTGATTTACCCTTATGGCTGGGAGGGAACAGACTCACAGCCCTCCCCCACTCCCCACTGGTAACACTGTCTGTTAGGGGCCCTGACATCGAGCTTTGCTTGGGGCCCCCACAGGGCAAAAGCCTCCACTGCCCACACATAAGGTGATTTTGCAATATGACCAATAAATCACCCTTCAGGCCTCATTTGCATAATTTCAGCAGCATTGGTCATGAGGCGAGGCCCCAAAATGGACATGTTGAAAATTTGGGGCCAAAGTATGCAAAAATGACAAAGTTATGTATCAAAGTTCAAAACCCCATTGAAATACATTGAACCACACTTACTGTAGATTCTCATATTGCAGTCGCTGGCTCCAGCAGCAAAAGGCATCTTCGATTGGAGAGTGAATCTTCACCCTGGGACATGTTTAGGTGACTGAAGGTGTGTGGGAGGTGTGTGGGGGGTGTAGCATGGTAGGTGCTGAGTGGGAGGTCAGGGTGGGGTGGGGTGTGTGTGTAGGGGGCAGACCAGTGAGGACCATTTTCTGTCTTACACATAAAAAAAAAAAAACATTGAGGATTGGTTTTCTTTATTTCAGCAGTGCCACCACCTACATAAGGGGAATGCAGGTGGGTGACCTGGAGGGAAGGGGGAGTCAAGAGAAGTGGTATCGGGGGTGGGCACCCAAGTCCGCTTCTACAGTAATTAATAAATATATAAAGACTGGAAAGAGCGGGCAGGTGACCTGGAGGGGAGGGGCACCCCGGTCCACTAGACAGATACATAGATAGACAGACAGAAAGACAGATAGATAGGTGTTGCAGTACAGTGAGCTATTGTGCAACTGTGGGGAAGACTGAAACCCAAGAAGGGGCAGCAGCAACACTGCAAATGCTGAAAGTTGATCAGCTGCTTGCTGACCTGCTCCATGCAAATGAAAGGGCCAAAGCCCCTTCTGATGGGAGTGGCTTCGGTCCTTTCAACTACGTGAAGTTTCTGCCCAGCAAGCAGCAAGTGATGTAACAACCACAGTGCATGGTTATTGGTTTGGACTGCTGAGCCCCTTCCAGCTTGAGCTGCAATGGGCTCGACAGAGACACACCTCTGAAATGCCATTTATTGTAACAAATGTTTCTTGTGCATGCGCAAGCAAAAGTAAAAAATAGATCAAATCTATTTACATATCAACATACAAAGAAGCCAGCAGAAAAAGGCCATTTGGTCTTCTAGTCTGCTCATACTGCAGGGTCCTCAGCTTAAGCTAATGATCCTCCCCCAATCCCAAACCACCCTTCCCTTCCATCCTCTCCTCCCTTGACTCTTACTTCCCCCTAAATCTAGCCCAGCCTCTCTTGAAACTGCACACCATCTTCGATGAAACCACTTCTTCCAGAAGTACATTCTAATTCGCCCTTTCTCTTTGTGAAGAAGTGCCTCCTAGCTTCCCTCCTGTACCTCTCCCTACCAGTTTGAGACTGCGTCCTCTTGTCTTTTGGTTTCTCTTAGCTTAAATAGACCTCCTTAACCACCCTGTTTATTCCTTTCAAATGTTTGAATGTCCCAGTCATGTTCCCTCTCTCTCTGCTCTCCCCCGGGAGTACATGTTCAGGATCTCCAACCTCTCCTCATATGTTCTACCCTGCTGGCCCGTGATCATCTTCATTGCCCACCTTTGGACCATCTCCAGCATGTTAATGTCCTTTTTAAGGTATAGGCACCAATACTGTACACTGTACTCCAGATGTAGCCTCACTGTGGACCTGTACAAGGGCAGTGTTACCTCCTCTTGCCTGCTGCTGATCTCTCTGGCAATGCAACCCAACATTTTATTTGCCTTTGCTGCTGTATTCCTACACTGCATGGAGTGCTTCAGGTCACTAGTGATCACCACTCCCAGATCTTTCTCCTCCTACAATGCAGATACCCAGACCCCTCCCAGGCTGCATGTGTCCTGGGATTCTTGGCTCCAATGTGCATAACTCTGCATTTCTTTGCATTGAAGCCAAGGTGCCAAATCCTAGACCATGCCTCTACTTTTTTCCAGATCCTCCTTTAGGTCCTGTATCTCTTCTGCTGTGTCCATTATCCCATAGAACTTGGTGTCTTCTGTGAATAGGCACATTTTGCCCTTAATGCCATGCTCAATATTATTTATGAAGACATTGAATAGCACTGGTCCTTGCACTGAGCCCTGTGGGACCTCCCTGGTGCTAGATAGCTCACCTCCACACCACCATTCTCTGGGTCTTGCCCCTCAGCTGGTTTTCCACCCATCTGGTCAACTTTTTCCTAACCCCAAGATCTGCCAACTTCCTGATCAACCTCTTGTAGGGGTACAGACTCAAAGGCCTTACTGAAGGCCAAGTAAAGGATGTCCACCACTTGGCCTCAGTTCACTGTTTTAGTGACCCAGTCAAAGAAGTCAATCAGATTCCCATAAACCCATGCTGCTTCACATCCTGGAGACCATGTTCATCTAGATACTCTAGATACTGGACTTAAAAGGAGATAGGTAACTGGTATTTCTGATGTGAGCAGATAATGCCCCTTCCCAGATTCATCAATAGGGCAAGACCTCTCACTTAGACATATGTCTAGCCATGCAAAGAAGGAGCAGGAGAGGGGATAAAGGTGTTGCAGAGAGTCTTGGAAACAAAATTCCAGACCTAGAGGCCATCATGGCAGAGGCAGACCTGGGTATTATGGCCATTACTGAGTCATTGTGCACAGGAAAGAGTGGAACATGACCATATCAGGCTACACTCAGTTTAGAAAGGATAAGGAGGGGAGGAAGGGTGGAGGGGTTGTGTTGTATGTAAGAGAAGGTATAAAGACAATGCAAACAGAAGGGAAATGGGGGAGAGGAGAGGTTGAAGGCACTGTGGGTCACCCTGGAAACAGGAGCTGGAGCCACAACTCACATTGGGGCGATATACAGACATCCAACACAGGGGGAAGAAGTAGACAAGGCCTTGGGGGAAGCCATCAGCATGATGGCAGAAAAAGGAGAGGTGCTCCTGGTGGGGAACTTCAGTCTGTTGGATGTAGACTGGAGCATCCCAGAAACAGCCTTGGCTAAAAGCAGGGATATCCTAGACTCCCTCCAGGGGCGTGTTGTTTATTTAGTAGTAGTAATAGTAGTAGTAGTAAATTTTTTATTCACAATCATTGCCACATGATATGAATATGGTCAGATCCCAATTGAGGCGAGGCTCATTTTCAATGGGTACCATAAGCAGAATTCTGGGTTACTATGACATAACAGTACAATATAACAATACCAGGGTTACAGTGGTGACAACGGAATCAGTTTCAGTGGATTCAAGCACATTACCAAACAATACATGACAATACAATACAGTACAAAGGCATCAGTGGTATAGTAGTTTCCATTTTACATTGTCAGACTGTATATGGCAGTACGGTGCAGAAGCATTTGGAATATAATAGGATTAGCTTTGAAAGTTACAGACAAGTACTCAGTGTTTCAGCAGTTACAGATTAGGACATAAACAGTATAGTGTTAGGTTAGGGGTGGACACCTTAGTGTAGGCTCTATGGGTGGGATATTCAAAGGGGTTGCACCTTGGTGCAATATTCAAAGGGGGATGTTGCACTGCACAATTCCTGATGCGCCAGGGTGCACCAGTAATGTATATGGTGCAAGTGTGGGGGGGCGTGCCCATGCATATGCAGCACATCCTGATATTCAGCTCGGGAATGTGCAGCGCATATGCAGGCACAAACCCGCCTTGCACCGCACAGGGGGGTACAAAGATGTGCCTGTTAAAAGCAGGAACAAGCCCTGGCCACCCACAGGTGAGCTGCCATATTGCAGGGTGCAACACGGCAGCCGCCAGCTGTGGATGGCCACCTGCCCACCCAAAACACAGTCCACATGCTCCCTGCCCAGGGAGCATTGTGCCCCCCATTGCCCAATCGTGGGCATATAAATGTATTATCCCTGGTGGTCCAGTGGACCCTACTCCATCACCCGATCACAGGCATATCATATGTAATCCCTGGTGGTCCAGTGGGCCTGCTCCCCTGCCCGATGACGGGCATAAACCATATATACATTCCCCAGTGGTCCAGTGGACCTGCCCCCCCAACCTGATCATGGGCATGAGCCGTAAATAAATTCCCCAGTGGTCCAGTGGACCTACCCCCCCTGCCCGATTGCGGGCTTAAAACGTAAAACATTCCCTGGTGGTCCAGTCGACCTGATCCATGGCCCGATCACAGGAAAATAATGATATTAATTCCCTGGTGGTCCAGCGGTACCCCCTCCCACCCACCCACTGGGACCTGCCACCCCACTCCCCCAGGTCAGCGGCAGGTGGCAGCTCCCCACCTGCAAGCCGCCCACTGACTGACAGCATACAGTACAGCTGTATACCTATTGGTCCATTGCCTGGGCCAATGGGCGTGCAGACCATGCTGTACTACACAGTCCTGAAATGTGAATAGTCTCCAAACTGAACTCCCATGTAAATTTTAAATTAGAATCTTTAGTATTTATATAATTCAAAAACACTTCTAAAGCATCAACTCCTCCCTGCCATATTAGTAGAATATCATCTATATATCGCTTCCAAAGCAAAATATTTTGCTGAAATTTGTGGCCCTGACCTTTGGTGTTAAAGACAAATTTCGTTTCGAATCCATGCATGTATGCCTTAGCATAACTAGGTGCCATAGAGCTTCCCATTGCGGTACCTTTGATTTGTCCGTAAAAGGTGTCTTCAAATTTAAAATAATTGTTGTTCAAAACCAAATTTGCCAATTCCATTATAAGATTAGGAGAGATCCTTTGTCCCTCTGAACTAGCTTTTAATAAGCTTCCTAAAGCTTCTATACCTTCTTTATGCGGAATTGATGTATGTACATCTTTAACATCAATTGTGACTAATATGGTCTCTTCATTAATCAGCCCCTGTGAAGTGAATTCCTGGAGAAGCTGTAGAATATGCGTGGTGTCTCTAACGTATGTCGGAATTTGTTGTATTAAAAATTGTATATGATAGTCTATGCATTTTGAAACTGGTTCTAAGATCAAGTCTACCCCCAAAACAATTGGTCTCCCAGGCCGGTTGTGAATATCTTTATGTAGCTTTGGTAAGCAGTAAAAAAAACTGGTGTCCTTGGAGAACTGTGTGTCAGTAAACCCATCTCCCACTCACGTAACCATCCCACTGTCAAAGCTTCTTCTAGAGTCTGTTGGATTTTCATCTGTATCTGTGGTAATGGGTCACCAATCATTTTTTTATAATTGGTGTCTACCCTAAGAAGAGATAAACACATTTCCCTGTATTTATCCAAATCCATTAGAACAATCGCTCCCCCTTTATCTGCTGATTTTATTACCACTTCTGTATCTTTTTGTAACTGCTCAATGATATCATTCTGTCATTTGGACAAATTATAACACAGATGGGACCCTCTTTGACTATTCAAAATGAACTGCGTCATCTCTTTCTCAACTAAATTGATATATGTCTCAACTGCATGGCTAGAAGTCTTGGCTTCCCTAATTGTTCTGCTATTGTATATATATTCCACGTATTGTTATTGGGTCTTGGCCCCCAGGTCGAATTAGGCTTCTCTAATTGTTCTGCTATTGTATATATTCCATGTATTGTTATTGGTCTCGGCCCCCAGGTCGCATCTGGAATCGAGCTTTTAGCTCAGTATGCTTTTCTGGTAAATCTCGTAAATAAATAAATAAATAAACTATGGGAGGCATACATTCAGATTTAATGCCATTTTCAGTTTAGTTCTATCTGGATTTGTTTCTTCCATATTAAAGAATTTTGCTTGTAACCTTAAATTTAGATACAACTTTTGTAAATCTACCTCTAGTTGAAAAGGATCTAGTCTTTTGGTAATGCTGAAGCTTAATCCTAAGGACAATGTGTCTAATTCTTCTAGGGATAGTGGTTTCTTACTTAAATTGAAAACTAGGGTTTCCCTCTGCCTCCTCTGTTCTGAACCCTGTACCCTAGATAGACCATAAGGCCTGCGTCTTTTTTTATATACTTTTTTTTATTCAAAGAGAAAAAAGAATTTACACAGTCTTTCAGTAACGTAAGTTAACCTCTTGAAAAAGAATTACTGCAAAATACCAGCGAAGCTATAACTATTTTAAGGGGTGTTAGAAAAATTACTATAGTCTTTAATTTTGAGGTTTGACAACACTTCATTCATTTTTTCCCTTTTCAATGCTCCAAGCTTTATCATCAAATCATAAAGAAAAAAATATTTAAGCAAATATTTAACCAATAAACGCCTAATAAACCTCTGTTTTAAAGTTCCCAAAGAAATACAAAGAGAAGCACATAATTATTTATTTCACAGGGAGATACTGAGTAATGTCCACATCTTCCACTTCCTCTTCAAGGTCAGATCCCAAATCAGTTGGTATTGCAAAATTTGTTCATAAAATTCACAGGCTGCATCCACATCTAAAAGAAATAATCTTTTCCCTGGAAGGAAACTTTAAGCTTAGAAGAAGATTGTAATACAGCAGTTACTCCAGCCTGGATAAACTCTGTTTTAATAGCCAAAAAACACTTCCTCCTGTGCTGCGTAATCAAGCAAATATCAGGGCACAGATGAAGGGACTGACCCTCATACTGAAATCCTTTTCTTTGACGAGCATACTGAAGGATTTGATTTCACTATAAAGTCATTGAAAAAGTGCAAATCACGTATCTAGCTCCAGCCAATACCCTCAGTATTCTGTGATTGAGGGTGAAATACGGATTCAAGAATCAATGGTGGCTCCAGGGAAAAAAATGTTGTAATTACTTGCTCCACCAGCAATTTCAACTCAGCCACAGGTATGTCCGCTGGTAAGCCTATCAGCTGGAGATTCTTCTGTAGCAAGGCATTTTCAGTTTTCTCAAATTTTGCAATATTAGATAGTTACTCGTGTAGAGACGTGTTAACTGCACCTTCAAGAGACATAACTCTCCCGCTAAGTTTATCCGCATTTTTCTCTACTGTGGTCACTCGCTCTTCACAAGTCTGCAGCTTCCCCTCTATTTGTGAACACGTATGATGTGGGATTGTTGCTAGAGCACCATTCACTTTTACAAAGGGAAGACGAGATACTTCCTGAAGCCCCAGCGAAAGAGTCTGTATACTCTGCAGTGTTAGTTTCGTAGGCGCCTTTGGTTTGGTGCCCAGTTTGGGTCGTACTGTTACAGGTGAGGCCTTCATCCCTTCTGAGACATCTCCTCATAGTGGGACCGCCTTCACTGTTTTAGGTGAGATAAATTTTTTGATATTATCCAAACTAGCCTCTGCTAAGTCCTTAACTTTTCTCGAGTGTGCCATTTTTACTACGACTTAAAGGACTTTAACAGGTTTTAGGAGCTTTGTTTAGCGGAGCTCTGAAAAAGACATCCTGCAGCCTCAAGCTCTCTAGCGCCCCCCTTCCCCGCTTCCGCTGGCATTTTCGTATGTTCGTAATTTCCAACCTGTCAAAGCAAAATTTGTACAGTATTGTTCATCAGTGTTCTGCAATGTATAAATTCATACACCAGTGTAGCCGTCTTAAAGAATGTACCCTATCTAGATCCTCTCATAGCAAAACTTTGCACTGCTTTGTGGCACAATGCTGTAGATTATATACAGAACTATGACTATCTGTATGTATTATAGTCCTATTTATTGTACCGCACTATGATATTATTTCTCTTGATTGTGTTTAGCACTGTGCCTCTTTGTATTCTGTACACTGTTAACTCTACGTACCCTTCCTCCTTATAGGTCCCAAATTTTACCATCTGGAATACTGGTCACTGCGGCTGAGCGGTGGGGGGGGTTCTTGGAAAATTATTGTGACCTAAAGCTTTTAGGAGGAACTTCTGTTGGTTTTCTCACAGAGATTCACCCTGACACCATCTGGTGGTCTGCCCTTTCACAATCTGTATGCAGCAAGTTGTTTATTGAAGCCACCGACCTGTCACCACTCACACAATACATAGAGCTTTCACTGTGCTACTAAATTAAATGTTTTTTTTTCATTTTTCATTCAAACTAGGGCCATTTCTCAGTGTCTCAGTCAGTGCCCTGAGCACACTGTGTGCACACCCTCCTGGATCCTCCCTCCTCCCTCCTAGGTGATCTCTTGATCTGGATGGTGTCACAGATTTGCAAATAATCCTCAGAGTCACTATTATACAACAGTCTAGGTTAGCTCTGCTCACAGTTAAACACAATTTTCAGGCAGCAAGCAATGAATTTGATTTTTATTGCAGGCTTACTGAACAACAGGCTTTTGCTACATTTCCTTTCACAGATGTGCACACAGGGCCACATCCTGGACTATTCCCTCTGAAAATTTGTTAAACTATGGTGCTTCCTCGACTTCTTGGGATGAACTGATACCTCTTCCTCATGGTGGTCCTCCACCTGATTTAGGGAAGTGGACTCACTATCAGACATGATCAGCCGATGCCACGATTAATTTTTTAATGAAATACCCAGCATTTTCTTAAAAAATCCCAGCTGAGCTACTTTAAGCCTCCGGTCCTCGAATTCTGCTACCATGCCTTCTCCAGTATCTCCACATGCACAGGAGTACATCCGCAACTGTGCACTCAGACAAGGTAGGCCAGCAGCCAGGAATGAGTGCTCACCCGAGCGCATGATCACTGAAGAATTTTTTAGTGTGCAGGTGCAGAAGGCAAGAGAACAATTTTTTTTCTGGTATTTTTCTCTTCCCACTCTGGGTCGGCTCTTCTTTCTTCCATACACCCAGCCCCGTCCCCTGACCTTCAGTCACCTACCTTAACTCCCATGGGTTACCCTCTATGGCAGGGTGGTGGGGCACCTCCAACTTGACCCACCAGGACCAGATCCAGTGTTGGGCGATGCCTTCTTGGGGGCGGCACCTGTGGTGGATGGCCATCATGCCGCTCAACCTGGACCTATGTTTCTGCTTTTCTGTGGAGGGGAGCATGCAAGCCAACAATGGCTGAGCCACACACGTCTTCATGTAGCATGACAGTCAGCTGCTCCACCTCCATGCCCCACTGTACTGGACCTGGTGTGCCAACACCTAGCCTCCGTTAGGTGTCAGGCAGGTTTGGTCTCTGTTTCCCACCCTCCCCAGGAGAGGAGAGCCATCTTCCAGATGCTTGATCCTCTCACACCTCCAGCCAACCTCTGGCAACCCGCTCATACCATGAACATGGGTCGCTGGCATGGCAGGAGGTAAGGCATCACTGCCTCAGCCCTCCATGCCACTGGGCCAGCCGCAAGAGAACAATTTAGTGGGTCTGTCTCAGAGTGTGCGGGTCAATAGGTTTTTTTCATGCTTTTTCGGGTCACTTGGGAGTATGCCCTGGGTCATCCCTAAAAGGACTGCATGGTCTCAGTGGACTTATCCAGTTACCAAAATTTAAATAAATAAATATATATATATATATATATATATATATATATATATATGTACAGTGCCAAATGAGGTGGTGAAGCTGGTTATGTTTCTGAGTGACATTAACCCTTGTCAAAGTCGGGGCAACAAATTAGGGGTTTCATGGCTTCTTTAGTGGATCACTTTTTGATGGGGCCTAGTCTTATTGGATTGTTCTTCAGCCTGAGGTGCATGGGCAGAGAGTTCCAGGCTGAGGGACCCCTAATCAGGAAGGACGACCTTCCCGTGTTTGTTGAGTTCTGCCTGATCCTGTATTCCAGGCCATCAGCAGATCTCAGAACAGCCATGTTGTTGGGTTTGTGTTCCATTTTGTCCAGGATGTACCATGGAAGATGTTTTTTGTATATTTCAAACATGAGGTTTAATGTATGTATCTGCCTCCTGCCCTCCAGACTTGTCCATGTTAGCTCTCTGTAGAGTAAACAGTGATGGTTGTGTACGGGGCACCCAGTATGTACTGTATCTTGTTAATTTATTATAAAGTACTTCAATTCTATTTAATTCAGAACTGGATGCACCTCTGTACAAGATAGCTTCATGGTCCATTATAGGTAGGACCATTGTCTCTAAAATTCTACTTCTGACTTCCCTTGGTATTTCGTTTTGAAGTTGGTAAAGCTCCTCTAGTTTTTTGTATAAGTTTTTAGTCATTTGGTCTATGCGGACACTCCATTTGCACTTTGAGTCTATCCACAGACCCAGGTACTTGTAAGCATTGACTATTTCTAGTCTGTTACCTGAGTGCATTACTATGTCTAGCTCCTGCAGCGGACCTACAAGTTTGCGATGGGGCCTAAAGAGCATGACTTTTGATTTCTTGGCATTGAGTACCAGTTTTTGGCTGTATTGCAGTATGTCAAAAGCCTCTTGCAGGGCTGCCTGGATTTGTCCCAGGGAGTTGCCAGATGTGTATATAACGGTATCATCTGTGTAGAGGTGGAAGTCTATTTGAGGGGTGGGAAATTTCAAGGAGTTCATATATATGTTGAAAAGCAATGGGCCTAATATAGAGCCTTGTGGGACTCCAAGTACTGACGGCAACAAGGTTGAGCTGTGTTTGTTCAAGGTGACCTGCTGGGATCTGTCAGTAAGACAACTCTTGAACCATGTTAGTGCCCTAGGCACTGGCCTAGGACCCCCTGATCATGGGGGCCCCAGCAATCCCCAACATGTATTTACTACACACCCTTTTCTTTCTGACTGAGCTGCATTTTTTTGTAATGGACTTGGCTGCTGAATAATCTGAGCAAGGCAGGAGCTGAACTGTGATGTGACTCTCACCTCCCTGATTAGGTATTAAGTATGGCTAATTTAGCTTCAGGAGGCACCAGCAAGACTGACATTTAAGCTATAAACAGGTCCATTTCCTTTGCTTTGTCTCCCACCCACCTGGTATCTCAAATGGGGAGATTTGGCTAGAAAGATCCTTGCCCCCCAAATGGTGTTCCTGGTAGGTAGAGTGACTGGTGCAAATCCTAAATGGAGACCCGTGCAGTAGCTTGTCCACTACTTGCCTTGCCTTGTGCATTTGAAGGGGACCCTATCATCCATATCAGAAAGATGGGAGAACCAGCAAATCCTTCCTATTGGAGAGTCTGTTCCAAGTTTCAGGTGCCTATCATTAGTACATGGATGTTCTGTGACTTTGCCCTAGGTCACATACTGTAGTATGCAGGTAGAGATTCTGGTTCACAAGTTCAAGTCTTCTAAGTCTACATGATTTCCAGGTTCTTGGCTATAGCCAGCCAGTAGGTTATACTCCCTTGACTGAAAGTGGATTATCATTGTTAAATGTAATTCTCCTCTCAGGGAACATTAGTAGGTGGTTTTCTGGTTGAGTTTGGGTTGTAGCAATAAGTGACATGAAAATGATCATCATAGTTATGAATAAAAGAAAAAAGGGGTCTGAATTTTCCAAGTCCCTCAACAATACTATACTGCAATTTGTAAACAGTATGATTGAGCCTGATCTTTAACATCATCTACAAAACCACATTTTAATGATACAAAGTAACAATGAGGCTATAGTGCTATAGATAGGCTTATAGTGCCATCAGGGGCAGCAGTGGCCTTTAGATCATATTTGTTGAATTTGCAGGCAGTTGTACATGTTATAGAGTTATATACATACAATACTACCACCAATTATGTACATTTGCCTGAAAAGTAAACAAACAGGGCCCCATATTCAAAAGTGGCAGGCTGCATCGTGCAAATGCTTGTGCCGTGCCACTCGACTGCGCCGGCACAAAATAACAGTATATTCAGAAGTTGTACCATAATATGTGATCATGCATATGTGGCTGAATATCACAAACATGTGCAATTGCACAGTGGAGATGCGCAGTGCAGCAGGTGCCCAGAGTCCAGTGCAGAGCATGCTGAAGTGCACAATGCAAGGCACTTGCGCAGTGCGCAGATGTCGTCGAGGCATGGGACAAGAAGCATAGGAAAACCAGGAGCAGTTTCAAAATTCGCAAATGGTGTTTTATTTTTCTCAACAGCAACAAAATAAAAAATAAAAAAAAATATTCACTGTAACTATTTACAAAGGCAGTACAAACAAAAAAACTAAGTCCTTCATCTGAGGATATCTCCAATTCCAAGTTTCAGTCTCTCACTCTCCTTGTCTCTCTAGCAAAAGCATTGCTGCTCTTTTTGTAAGTCATTGTCTGGGAACTCATTAAGAGAGCCTGTGCCTTACAGAATGTTCTTGTAAGTTTAAAGAAGGTTCTTGTCAGTTTTGTTCCTTGCAGGTGCAGAAAAACAATACATGGTGTCTCAGAACTGACCTCTTGTTAACAACTCTGCAAAGAGCTTATAAACTGCATCTCAGGATAACCCCTTGGGTTCCAAATAGCTTTTTGCAATCATTTCAACAGTATAACTATATACAGTTGTAAACAAAGGGATCCCAGTATCAGTGACATTTCCACATAAAGATTCACATATATTTAATACCTGCTGATATGCAAGGGAGAAGAAAAGACAGAAATAGCAAGGGAAGGCAGAGAGAGACCGAGAGGTGGAGAATTGCGAAATCATTGGAGTGATTAGTTCCTAGGTCTCACAAGAAAATTTGGTTGCGCAACCAGACAGACAAGAGACAGAAAAGGAGAGGATAGAGCAGACCCTTGCATTTAAACTCTTTCTGCATAACAAATGGCGCAGAGCCTTATTCAACCCTATCACATATACCCCTCTTTAAGATGGAACCTGTTTTACAAAAACAGGTTTCCAAAATGTTCTATTAAATTCCCATCTAACATTTGCTTATAACCTTTACAGTTCAGTGCATATGCAGTACAGCAAACAGAGAAGTTTCAACTCACATTTTTTCAACCTTCGGAATTCTCAATTCCTGATCCATATCTTGACAGAAAATCAGCACTGACATTCTCTTTCCCAGATTTGTGCATCACTTTAAATTTAAATTTAAATGGCTGTAGTGCCAGGTACCACCGTGTAAGTCTAGAATTTTTATCCTTCATTTGACTAAGCCCACAGAGAGAATTGTGATCTGTTACAAGTTCAAAATCAGCTCCTAGTAAGAAAAACTTAAGGGACTCCATGGCCCACTTTGCTGCAAGGCATTCCTTTTCAATGGTGGAGTGCCATTTCTCTCTGTCATACAATTTCCTACTTATGTACAGAACAGGATGTTCTTTCCCATCTATATGCTGACTCAAGACTGCATCTGCATCTAAGCCTACCTCTGATGCATCTGTCTGTAACAAAAACTGCTTCTCAAAGTCTGGGTTTCTTAAAACAGGGGCTGAACATAATGCAGCCTTAATGGCCTGAAAAGCCTTGTCACACTCTGGGGTCCATTTCACATTATTCGGAAACCGTTTCTTTGTGAGTTCAGTGACAGGAGTAGCTAACTCAGCAAAGCTGGGAACAAATATCCGATAATAACCAGCCTGCCCTAAAAATGACCTGACATGTTTCTTGGTTTTGGGGACAGGGCTGTTAGCTACAGCTTCTATCTTGGAAACCTCTGGGTTGACTTCTCCATTTCTCAAAACATAGCTGAAATATCTGGTTTCCTGCATGCCCAATGCACACTTAGCAGGATTAATTTGCAGACCTGCCTTTTTGATCGATTGGATAACTGCTCGTAGGTGTTCCAGGTGGCTTTTCCAGTCCGGACTGTACACCACAACATCATCCAGGTATGCAACACAATAACCAGTGTGAGGGGAATAAAATTACATTCATGTACTGTTGGAATGTAGTGGATGCACCATGTAAACCAAACAGCATGGTGGTGAACTGACAGAATCCAATAGGAGAGGCAAATGCTGTTTTGTCTCTGGATTCTTTAGCTAGGGTGATTTGCCAGTAATCGTTGGTGAGATCGAGGATACTGATATACTTGGCACTCCCCAGTCTATCCCTTCCCTTTTTACAAACCTTTCAAACATGCATTTTAGGGTGTGATTAAAATGCTCAACAAGACCATCTGTCTGAGGGTGATAAAAGGAAGTTCTTATGGCAGTAATACCTAGTAGTCAGTATAGCTCCTTCAGTAATGCAGCACCAAAATTACTACCCTGATCAGTAATAATCTCTTTAAGTATGCCCACCCTGCTGAAAATTTTGGCAAGCTCTGCTGCCACTTTTGGGGCTGTGACAGTATGCACTGGAACTGCCTCTGGGTATCAAGTAGCATAGTCACATACTACCAAAATGAATTGATTACCCTTTTTACTTTTGTCTAAGGGACCAACCACATCCATTGCAATTCTCTAAAAAGGCACATCTATCAAGGGTAGGGGGCTTCAGGGGCACATTGTCTTTTTTAGTCACTGGGGCTATGTTCTGACACTCAGTACAAGAACTGCAATAGGTAGCAACATCTTCATGAATTCCAGGCCAGTAAAATCTGTACAGCAATCTAGCAAGGGTGCGATCCCTGCCTGAGTGACCAGCCATAGGACTATCATGTGCTATCTGTAGCAACTCAGATCTATACTTTTGTAGTATAACCAATTGTGCTATCTGTTCCTGTGTCTGAGGTTTAACCCAAACTCTGTATAGGGGAGATACTGTTGATGGGGGATCTGAATATGCCAGATGTTAACTAGAGTGCATTTGCAGCAGCCACTTCCAAGAATGTGGTCATTCTAGATGCTCTACAGGGGGCATGCCTTAGACAACTAATATTGTAACCCACTCAAGAGGGAGCGATCTTAGACCTAGTACTCTCAAATGAAGATGGAGAGAGGATCACAGATTTAGAAGTGGGTAGCCATCTGGGAACCAGCAACCATTGAACAGTATGGTTCATGATAAACACAGCAGTAGAGTCAAGCCATACAAAGGCAAAGGTACTGGACTTTAGGAGGGACGACTTCGCCAAAATGGGTGCGTGGATAAGGAATGCACTAGCAAATGAGCAAGAAGGAGGAGTGGAAGAACAATGGGGACTAATCAAAACTGCCATCACAGAGGCAACAAGCCTTTGTGTGAAGCAAATAAAACAAAACAATATAATAAACCACTATGGTTCTCAAAGTAGGTGGCAGAGAAGGTTAGGGAGAAAAAGAAAGCATTCAGGAAGAACAAGGAATCACAGAAGGAGCAGGACACAGAACTGTATCAGTTAAAGCAAAAGGAAGCAGGCAAGGCAATCAGAACAGCAAAGGCCCAAACCAAGGAAAAGATAGCCAACTCAGTTAAGAAGGGGGATAAAACCTTTTATAGGTACATTAGGGAGTGAAGGAAGACCAAGGGAGGGATAATGAGGCTTAATAAAAGGGAGGAGGGTGGTCAGAGGGTGACTGTGAAAAGACAGACATACTAAACAAATATTTTTGCTCAGTATTCATAATTGAAGAGGGGGAGGTACCTAAACCAAACAATAGAAACACTCTGGATAGGGGGGTTGATACCAGCCCATTCACAGAAGAAAGAGTTCTGAAAGAACTCTTAAAACTGAAGGTGGACAAAGCAATGGGCCTGATGGGATTCATCCCAGAATTCTAAAAGAACTAAGGGTAGAACTAGTGACACCACTGACTACCCTCTATAACAAATTATGGGAGGATGGGGTGGTACCTGAGGACTGCAGGAGGGCAGATGTTATTCCACTTCACAAACATGAGAGCAGGGCAGAAGCAGGAAACTACAGACCTGTTAGTTTAACCTCAGTGATAGGGAAAATGATGGAATCACTTCTGAAGGAAAGAATTGTTGAGTACCTAGAGGTCAGAGGGGCACAGGACCCAAGGCAGCATGGATCCACAGTGGGAAGGTCATGTCAGATGAATCTAACAGATTTCTTTGACTGGGTGACCAAAGTAGTAGATCAGGGAGGGGCTGTGGACGTGGCCTACCTAGACTTTAGCAAAGCATTTGACACAGTCTCACACAAAAGATTAATATACAAGTTAGCCAGCCTTGGAGTGGGTCCCAAGATGACAGCCTGGGTAAAGAATTGGCTGGAGAACAGGACACAGAGGGTAATAGTAAACAGAGTCCACTCTGAAGAAAGGGGGGTTACTAGTGGGGTACCGCAGGGTTCAGTTCTAGGGCCAGTCCTCTTCGATGTCTTTATAAGTGCAATTGCAGAGGGACTGGAAAGTATGTCTGTTTGCAGACGACACAAAGATCTACAATGGAGTTGATACACAAGGTGGGGTGGAAAGTATGAAAAGGGACTTGGCAAGGTTGGAGGAATGGTCAAATGTATGGCAGCTTAGATTCAGTGCTAAGAAGTGCAAAGTAATGCACCTGAGAAACAAAAACCCAGAGGAAGAGTACACAATGGGAGTAAGATACTAACAACAACAAAATTGGAAAGGGACCTGGGGGTGGTCATATCAGATGACCTAAAGGTGGGCAAGCAATGTGAGAGGGCAGTAAGGAAGACTGGGGGGATACTGGCATGCATAGGAAGAGGCATCACCAGTAGAAAACAGGAAGTTGTTATCCCTCTGTACAGACAGCTGGTGAGACCCATATCTGGAGTTCTGCGTCCAGTTCTGGAGACCCCATCTCTGCAAGGACATAGACAGGATGGAGGCTGTCCAGAGGAGGGCAATTAAAATGGTGCAGGATCTGCACCAGAAGACATACAAAGAGAGATTTAAGAAGCTTAATATGTATACACTCGAGGAGAGGAGTGTGAGGGGCGACATGATAGAAACTTTCAAGTACCTCAAGGGAATCAGGAAAATCCAAGAGGGTAGCATCTTTCAGAAAAAGAGGTGTGCAAGAACAAGGGGGCACAATCTGAAGATAGAGGGGGGCGGCTCAGAGGTAATTTAAGGAAGTATTTTTTCACAGAGAGGGTTGTGGATGCATGGAATGGCCTTCCGGAGGAGGTTGTGGAGTCAAAACAGTGGTGGAATTCAAGAATGCACGGGACAGTCATAAGGCAATTCTAGGGGGTGGGGGTAGGAAGAAGTAGGCTGCTGGTTAACTAGGATCTGCAGCTTATCCATTAGGTAGGGAAATGGGCAGACTGGGTGGGCCAAGCGGTCCTTATCTGCCATCAAATTCTATGTTTCTATAGTAGTACATTATATTTTTTTAAACATAGGTTCACCCTGTTTTGGTTTCACCCCCAGCTGCTTAAAATAACCCTGGAGAGAAACATTGTTAGCGTGTTCTGAAAGAAAATCACAATCAGTGATCACTTTAGTTTCAGCATTTTCATATGTTAACCCCTTATGTCCATCAGTCTTTTGTTGTCACTGTTTTTTCAGGCATCGTCTTTCTTTCCTGGACTTCAGGATCTTGGAGCTCTGCTCAAACAAGTCTGAATCAAAATCAGTGAAAAAGGAAATGAGTCCCCACCATCTGAGATTTTCTTTGCCTGAACTCTTGTCTCCACAGCTGCTGAAACATCAGGATTATACTTCCACTTTAATGAACTCAGTAAATCCTGGAAAGGAATTTCCAATAATCACAGATACAGGTAATGTAGGTACTACCCCCACTTTCATTTGATGTGACACCCCATTAATAGTCAGAGTCACTTGGCTGGTGGGATAGTACTGAGTGTCCCCCTGGATGCAGATGACACCAGTACCTGGTCCTTTTGCACATTGTTTTCCCAGCACTTCAGTATGCACTAGGGTCTGTCTGCTTCCCTAATCTGTAAGTCACTTCACAGTCTTATCTCCCACCTTCACATCTGTTAAGTACTTGCCCCAATTTGCTTAGGACAAGTCTGCTCCAGTGTCACTTTTCTTACTACAGCGATTTCTTGCACTATGACCTGGCTTATTTCAGTTATAGCAAATAAAGTCTTTGAGTGTAGCTTTGTTACCCCCACCAGAGTTCTTATCAGATTTGGAGTTTAAATGGAAAAAAAGAGTGTCTTACCAATTCTTGGCTGTTACCTCACTGCTGTGGCTTCTGTCTGGCTATTTGGTAGTCTTCAGCCAAAGAAACAGCCTTTTCGCCACTTTCTGGTCAGTGTTCTTTTACCCAAAGCTGCACATCTGTAGGCAGGATGTTGATGAATTGCCACATTGCAAATGTGTCAGTGATCTGTGGGACCATTTTGCCCTCTGGTTGGAGCCATTTAATAAAGAGTTCTCTGAGATGGGTGAAGGTTTCTCAAGAATTGTCGACTGAGTTGTACTTCAGAGACCGGAATCTTTGCCTGTAGGTCTCTCCTGAGATGCCATACCTTTTCAGGATTTCTCTTTTCACCAGGTCATAGTTTTCTGACTGTGCAGTGTCCATATCGCTGTAGGCAAGTTGGGCTTTACCTGTCAGGTAAGGTACCAGTCTGATTGCCCATTGCTGCTTTGGCCACTGGCAAGCTGTAGCAACCCTTTTAAAAGTTGTCAAGTATGCTTCGATATCACCCAAGGGACACAACTTTGTAAGTTTAAGGTCTTTAAAGTTTTTGGTGTTTTGTTGCTCTGCTGGACCTGTGCCAGAACCTCTAGCTTTGATAGCTTGCAAGACATCCAGCCATCGCTGCTCCAGTCACCGCATCTCTTCTTTTCTCTGCTGTTCCTGTCGCCGCATCTTTTCTTTTCTCCAGTGCTCCTCTTCTTTTCTCCAATGCTCCTGTTTTTGCATCTCTTCTTTTCTCTGTTTCTCTGTCTCTTGTTGTTGTATAGCCCACTATTAAAAAAAGGCAGACAGGCTTTCAGGTTCTGTCATTCTTCTGATAATCACTCCTGGACTTGCTCCTGCAGAATCCATACCTTTCTTCTATGCTTCCCTGGTACCAGGTCTAGTACTCCCGCACAAAACTCCTGGCTTAGAGTATGCACAGCATAAATCCCACTTCTACACCATCTGTCATTGAGGCACAGGTCAAGAAGCATAGGAAAACTAGGAACAGTTTCAAAATTCAGACAGTATTTTATTTTTCTTAATGACAGCAAAATAAAAAAAATATTCAGTATAACTATTTACAAAGACAGTACAAACAGAGAAAACTAAGTCCTTCATCTGAGGATATCTCTAATTCCAAGTTTCAGTCTCTCATTCTCCTTGTCTCTCTCTACCAAAAGCATTGCTGCACTTTTTATGTCTTTGTCTGGGAACTTGTTAAGAGAACCTGCGTCTCACAGAATGTTCTTGTAAGTTTATAGAATGTTCTTGTCAGTTTTGTTCATTGCAGGTGCAGCAGAACAGTACATGGTGTCCCAGAACTGACCTCTTGTTGACTACTCTGCAAAGGGCTGAAAAACTGCATCTCAGGTTAACCTCTTGAGTTCCAAATGGCTTTTACAATCATTCCAACAGTATAACTATATACAGTTTTAAATAAAGGGATCCTAGTATCAGTGACATTTCCACATAAAGATTCAAAATATTTT
Source organism: Neoceratodus forsteri (assembly GCA_016271365.2). Classification (NCBI taxonomy): domain Eukaryota; kingdom Metazoa; phylum Chordata; order Ceratodontiformes; family Ceratodontidae; genus Neoceratodus; species Neoceratodus forsteri. Next base: position 731,627,283 of record CM028132.1, read on the forward strand.
TTACCAGCAGATGTGCAATGGTGAAGAAAAGACAGCAATAGCAAGGGAAGGCAGAGAGATAGCGACAGGCAGAGAACTGCGATACCGTCAGAGTGATCAGTTCGTAGGTCTTACAAAAAAATTTGGTTGCGCAACCAGACAGACAAGAGACAGAAAAGGAGAGGATAGAGCATACCCTTGGCTTAAACTCTTTCTGCATAACAAATGGGGCAGGGCCTTGTTCAACCCTGACACAGCAGATTTGCAATATTCAGTCAGGATGTGCAATGGTCTCATAGCACAGTCAGCGCCCAAACAGCACATTTGCATCTCATTACTGGAATGTAGTCAGGCAATTTGCATGCACAGTTTCAGCATTACAGGGCAGCACCACCACTCCACAAAGGTGATCAGGAGGTGTTGCAGCCTATCAAGCAGGTGAGAATGCATGGTTGTGTGTGGGTGGACTGCATTGGCCTGAGTACAGTGCTACATACCCCCCAACCCCATAGCACCCAAATGTGTGCCAAAGTGTGTGACAACTGGTCAGAATGGATGACACAGCAGCAAACATGACACTGCAAGCTTGGAAGACTCTGGGGAAAAAAAGTGCACCAATGTTGCTGATGCCTAGCATCTCATATTACCATACAATTCTGTATAACAGTCTCAGTGGTTGGTATGTAATGTCACCCACTCTATGTGAATCAGAGGATGTCTGAGTGATAACATGAGTGCCATATCCCATACTGTGTGACAGTTGAGAAGTTTGCAGATCTACTACCCATGGCCATATCCGTGCCCTAGGTGGCAGCATGCACAACACTGGAAGGGTCCAGTATCCTTGGGGCATGCCTCTGCTGCCCCAGGTCACAGGTGATGCCACCCCCTGTCCCATACTGCACACAGTTGTGCACTGTCCACCACCAGTACACCACAGTGACCTGAACCCAGGGCCCCTGTGTCATTGTCTCACTACAGGGATGGTTCAATGACATGTATGTTGTTCCTGGTGGTGTGAGCCTGGCACAGTCATGCAGTTTACACCTATGGTGTTCTACCGTGGGTGGATGTCACTGGGCTGTCCCTGACACATGCCATGCAGCTATTACTGCCATGCATCCTGCTCCCATTGTCTCGATGCCACCATGGGCACATGCCTCCACTGGGTGGCACAATGACAGCCATATGGATGCAGACCATAGCACCTGGTACATGTGCCACATTGTAGTTGCTTGCACTGCTGGTGTGTTAGGAAGGTGCCTGCCTAGCACGTGGCAGCTGGTCTTCCCCAACCTGGGTGTGGTGAGGGGGGTTGCTGGCTGGGTGGTGCCAGTGGTGTCACCCAGTGGCACCCAGCAGGTGCCCAGCAAGCTGGCACAGCACAACTGTGGCTTTGGGTACTACCATCCTGGCATGACAGCTGTGTGTGGGTGCTTGGAGCACATCCTAGTGCACCTCAGAGGGCTGTCTCAGTGTCACCTGTCTGCAGTTCTGCAGCCTACCTGTTGGTGGCCAGCCGATTTAGGCCATCCCCTTACATACCTAACTTTGTAAAGCATAGTTTTGAGATGCGCAGCACATGTGTCATACATTTTGGCTGAATATACACTTGCACGGCATATTCAGGTGCCCCCCCCCTTTTTGCACAAGATACATTATCTCTGCATGATCACGCCTTCGGAAATGCACGACGCATCTTTCCATTTCGAATATTGAGCTTCTGTGCATTTCCTGGGATGTGCTGTGCATCTCCATTTTGGGCTGCGCATCTCCTTTGAATATGTGGGTCACAGTAACTGAAGGCCACCACTAACCTTGACCATTATAAGTCTATCTATAATACTGCAAACACTTCCTTATGTGTTTTGTGGGTGGGGCTGTATCAGGAAGTAAGACTGTACTTGCAGTAAGTTAAGCAACATAAGAAAAGTGGCAGTCATGTATGCTGAGAGTAGTCTTGCACACTCATTGATCCCTGGATTATCCCCCAAATGTTTGTGCAAAATGTTGGGTATTCCATTCTCCTTATTATCCCGCACCCTTGATTATCCATCGAATTTTGCTTGTACAAAAATGGGCAGATAGTCAAGGGTGCACTGTAGATTATCAGACTGAAATCAAATAGTATGTTACACTTAAGGCAAAAGGAGATCACTATTGCTAATATGATTTTGAGAGAGGGGAACAGAAGGGTAGGAATTTTGATTTGTATTCTGTTGCCTGTAGCTCTTTACATACAAACTGTATCCTAACACGTGATACAGTTTGTATGTAAATGGACTTCCAAGGTGTCTTACAGTCTGTGACAGGGTCCCTTTGTGGCAAAGGAGCATGGTCATGGGGGAAGGGGGCCCCAGATTTCTCTTGTGCCTACTGCCCCAGGTTGCCTTAATGTTGGCCCTGCACTATAGTTCTCGAGGAAAGTGGTAGCAAAGGTGAAGGCTAAACAGGCATCATTCAGGAGGTACAAAGAGATGCAGAGGGAAGATGATAAGGAGGTGTATTAAGAAAAACAGAGGGGAGCAGGGAAGGCGGTGAGGGGCACAAAGGCACAAATTGAGGAAAGGATACTCAAAGGGGTAACCAAGGGGGACAAGACCTTTTTTAGCTACATAATTGGAAAGAGGAAGACAAGCGGAGGGAATGTGAAGTTAAGATGGGCAGGAGGAGACATCGCAGAGGAGAATCAGAAAAAAGCAGATATCCTGAACAGTTACTTTGGGTCAGTCTTCACAGTGGAAGGAGTGGGGGACTGGCCACATTAAACAGCAGGAACACTGAGGGAGGGGAGGGGAGGTAGACCTGAGTCCATTCACAGAGGAAAGAATCCTGAGAGAACTTGTGAATCTGAAAGTGGCAAAGGCTATGGGGCCAGACTGGGTACACCCAAGGGTGCTGAGGGAGCTGAGGGAGGTATTGGCTGCTGTACCTCTGACAGCCCTATTCAACAACTCACTGCAAACAGGAGTGTTACCAGAGGACTAGAGGAGGACAGATGTAGTCCTGCTTCATAAAAGCAGCAGCAGGGAGGAGGCTGGCAACTGTAGGCTGGCCAGTCTAATATCAGTTGTTACTTAGACTTCAGCAAAGCCTTCGACACCACACCACACAGGAGTCTCACAAGGAAATTGGGGAATTTGGGGGTGTCACTCAAGGTGGTAAACTGGGTATGGAACTGGTTAATGGATAGGTGACAGAGGGTGGTGGTAAATGGCACTCCCCCTGGTGAGGGGAGAGTGACCAGCGGGCACCTCAGGGCTCAGTACTGGGGCCACTCCTCTTTAACATCTGTGCAGGTGACACTGTAGATGAGTTGGAAGAGAAGGTATGCCTCTTTGCACATTGACAACAAAATCTGCAGTAGGGTAGATACTTGGAGGGGGGGAGAATAGAAAGCATGAGTAGAGAACTGAGAAAACTTGAGGAGAGGTCAATGGTATGGCAGCTGGGTTTCAATGCCAAAAAAGTGAAGAATCATGCATCTAAGGCACAGAAACCCAGAGGCAGTGTATAAAATGGAAGAAGAGTTATTGATGGTCACTGAACAGTAAAGGGACCTTGGGGTTATCATAGCTGATTACCTCAAGGTGGCAAGGTAGTGTGACAAGGCAGTAGCCAGGGCTAGCAGGATGCTGGGGTGCATAGGGTGGGGTACCCTTCAGAAGGAGAGGCATGGTGTTACCACTATATCGATCATTGATGAGACCCTCTCTGGAGTACTGTGTCCAGTTCTGCAGACCACATCTCAGAAAGGACATAGACAGGATAGAGGTTTCCAGAGAAGGGCAACGAAGATGGTGCAGAGATTTATCATATGCCCTATGAGAAGAGAATGAGACATCTCAATATGTGCACCATGGAAGGGAGGGCATGATAAAGATGTATTATTACCTCACAGGAGAATAAAGTGCAAGAGGGGAGTATTTTTCAGAGGAGAAGGTGTAGAGAAAAAGGGGCATGCGATGAAGCTGGAAGGAAGGAAATTTAGGAGAGATATGAGGAAGTACTTCTTCACTAAAAGAGTGTTGGATGCCTGGAATAGTCTTCCAGAAGAGGTGATGGGGCCAAAAACAGAGATGGGCTTCAAACATACATTGAATAGACACAGAGGAATCTTGGTAGGAAAGTGGGGGGGGGGTATCTGGTAGGGTATGCAGTGACAGTATAGGCAAGGAAAAAATGGGAAGACTGGGTGAGCCAAGCAGTCCTTATTTGTCAACAAATTCTATGTTACTATGCAGGTTGGCACTGCCCCCTCTCTCCTGCTTCTTTTTTTTTTTTTACTTTCAATTACAATACAGTGTCAATGATACTATTTTTCACTCATGTATTACCAGAGTACGGGCTTAACACAGCATCAACATTGTCAGAGTCGACTGTAGCAATATTAATTTTCCTGTTTCTCTCAGGCTAATTAAGTAAATGGGAGTTAAGATTATTGGTTCAGAATTTGTTTTTTGTGCTCTGGTTTCTCACTGGAGCATAGCTTAGGCAGCTAGGCTTTATTTTCTGGTCAAAGAGGTTGGGTATGGTTTTCGACTGTGGCCTGAGAATACAATACTTTCTCCCACCTCCTTTCTTATCGAGTGGCACTTCTGCTCTGAGGCCCATGCTTGGGCTCATGCTCCCTGGACAACGTTTGCTGGTGTAACATGTGGCATGCTGCATCCAGGCAAGGCAGCAAAGTCAACTCCCCCCTCAGCAGTAATAGTATTGCCTTTTGACTATGTGGGAGCTTTATTTCAATTAGCTGTGGATCTCCTCAAAGCCCCACAGCAGAGCGTGAGTGTATTGTTCTGGCTACTCCTGAATAGAAAGAGAGGCAGGCAAGGCTTCGCCAACTGGGTTTCACTGCAAAAGAAAGAGAGAGAAAGAAAGAGACTACGGTCCACGGTGCCCTGAAGTTTGGTAGCTGGGTGGTTGAGACAGGGCAAGCCTGTCACCTAAAACCCTGACTTTCTGTCAGGTTAGCATTTGAAAAGCAACAGCACAAAAAAAACAGAAATAGACAAGCAGGGTCAGATTGGGATACAGGGGGGTCTGCCTGGAAAATCAATAGGGGAGGGTTCAGGGTGACACACTCAGATCACTATTCAACTTCAGTTTGACCCACTAACTCTATGCATCTTGCATTTACCTACAGTATCCAAGATACCCCCTTTAATTAGGAAAAAAAAGATGATACATACAAAGATTTTCAGAGTTTACACAACTGAGAGGGGTTCACCTGAAAATGTTCAGGTATCCTGGTCAGCCAGTCCGACTCTGTAAACAAGATGGTGGGTGGCAAGCAAAACAGATTGGAGGCTGAGAAAAGAAGATATTTAATTCAAGACAGCAGAAGGAGGTGGAATATTTTTGTCATGTCTAATGACAGTAATAGGAAGGCTCACAGAACCAAGACCCTGGTGGAGCAGCTCTAGAAGATGGAGACCAAAAGAGGATAGGCATAGTTCAAAGCATTCCTGTGAACCCCCATGGAAAGCCCCTCCACCAAAGAAAAGGAAATCAACACAGGCATCAGAGGAGGAGGAGGAAAAAAAAAACGCAGATCCCTACAGGTAAGAGGCTTGTGAGGGTACTGAGGTTGACTGATATCGAGATCAAGGCAAGATTATGGGCACTAGCAGGGTAAGCATAGACAAGCATTTTCTGAACCCAGGAATCCCATAGGGAGAGGGAGTAGGCCAGGCTACAAACCATGGCTGAATCAACCATAATACCCGGGGCAGCTGGGACGGGTCCCCCTCTCAGATAAAGGTTCAGGCACTGACTTCTCGCAGTCACCAAACAGGCTCCAAAATAAGCCAAGGATAGTGCCCTCTCAACCCAGGAAGCCTACAGCTAAAGAAAGTAAGTCACAAGGAAAACTCCGGGCTGGCAACCAAAACTCCTGGAGAACTTGAGATGTGGCCTAGAATCGGATGATAACTCCAACACAGACTCCTCCCACACCTAGACCCCAAGGAGGTTGGGGAAGACCCCCCCATAGCTGCCTAGGAGGCCAGTGTTTGCTTCAGACTCCAAAGAGGAGCAGACCCCTCCCCCCCACAGCACCTCTGGTCCTTTCAGGGGACCAGGTTGAGGGGAAATTACAGGAGGTTAGAATTAGAATCAACATTTCAACCATAGGTCTTCTTCCAGAGTTATCTATAAAGAGTTGTTAGGTGGGGAAAGAGAAATAGGAGACAGCAAAGGAGGGGAGCCTAAGGCCTCTGTGGCCATGGTTGGAGTGCCCACATTCTCGGGTTAGCAGTAAGTGTATGCTGGTATAGAGGAGCCCTTTGAAGCACATTTGTCTGAAAAGACATGGCAAGCTATCGAGATGTGGCAGTTTGTAGACATATTCTCTCTCTCTCTCTCTCTCTCTCTTACACAGGAAGGAAGAATCAGAAAAAAGAAGGGGAAAAGAGCAGTAACAGTGGGGCTAATAAGAATCCACAGCAGGTAGCTGGCCCACCTGCGCAGCGGCAGTGCTACTTACTGCACATGATGCCGGTGACCTGGGTTCAGAAACGAGGCCAGGTCATCTGACAGCTGGCCAGGGGAGGATGATGGAGCGTCCCAATGAACACTCATCTCCTCAGGAGAGAGGGTGCCAGGCCTCTGATGCTCTCCTAGGAGACCATGGGTGGCAGTGCAAGCACAACCAGTGGATCAAGGCAGGGGGACATTGCCACCCTGATGCATGCTCCATGCATCAATACAGGGCCCACACAACATCCAAGGATGGAAAAGAAAACAGAAATACCCTGACCATGCAGGATGCTGCCCACCGCTCGCCATAAGTCCCGCATCGCTGACCAGACTCCTGCTCCAGCATCAAAGCTAAGCTCCACCAGAAAAGTTGAGCTGGGTTCTGGTGGCCCTTCCCATAGGGATCACACAGGTGGGGAACATGGAGCTGGGTAAATCTCAGAGATGGCAGGTGATGGGTGTGGGCAGAGCAGTAGGGCCGATGGGGGCTGGTTGGTGCAAAGGAGCATAAAGCACAGTAATCTAAAAAAAAAATCACAGGTTCACAAAATCTTTAAGAATTTGTCTGCCAGATTTTTCATATTAGCTAATAACTATCTCCAAGACATCCATTGAGCTAAGCTGCACCTTATTTTAGCACTGGGCAACAGTCATGTGAGCACACGCAGCTCATGAGGGAACACGTTAGCTACAGTACAATTAATCCTTTCAACAGCATATGCAGTATAAGCTAGATAAACAATGGCACTGTTTGGACAAGCCAGTTTGTGTGGACCTGATGATGACAATACCCACAGCTCAGCACACTGACTATGGGATTTTGGCACAGGCAAACATGGGAAGCCAGGGAGGAGGCAGTAAAGAGCACACTTTGTTTTTACTACAACAAGAAATCAGGTACCCGAGCCAAGTGTAAATTCAGCCATGAGTGTAGGGGCTTGCAGGATATGTCACCTGTTCATACAATACCTTGGGTGGGGGGTGGGCAAATTCCAGGTTTCTCTATAAAGAGCAACAAGCAGAACCATGGTAGTAATCCCAATAAGGGTAGCACCACCAGGACAGAGAAGTGACAGTGGTTTTGTTGGTGGGCTTCATGGAGGGTTCAGGATCATGCAGGCAGGAAGTCTCCTAAGCAGGACAAGAACCTAAAGTCAGCACTGGAAAAAAACAGGGGTAGTCCTGGAAAAGTAAGAGAAGGCACCTAAGTGAGGCAGGATTAAAGACCCCTTCCAGTCACCCCAAATACCTAACCGCTGGATGTCCCTGATGGACCTGGTGCCAAAGAAGTCATCAGTGGAATTTCATCAGACCAGGCAGGTGAACAGGAACAAGGCTTTTGACATTGTATCTAGACTTCAGCAAGGCCTTCAACAAGGTGGCATATGACAAGCTACCATGCAACATACTCCAGTCAGGTATACATCAATCATACACAAGGTGGACTGCTAGCTGTCTTTGGGGAAGGAATGGGATAGTTTTGGTGGATGGGCACTATAGGTGGAGAAGGGTACAAATGACGCCCTTCAGCGATCAGTACATGGCCCACTGGGGTTCAACATTTTCATGAACAATCTGGAACCTGAGGTCTCCAGTAGGTTGTTTATTTTTGCAGATGACACCAAGCTGGCCAGGGTGGTGGACTCCCTTGAGGATTGGGACAAACTTTAGGTAGACCCAAACAAGCTGGGTGACTGGTCAGACTCCTGGGTTTTAGATTCTGTGTAGCCAAATGCAAGGGTTACACCTGGGGAGGAAAAACAGAAATTAGACCTACACACTGTGTGTGAGCCCTCTTGCTGCAGTGGAAGAGGAAAAGGGTTTAGGGGTTATAATACACTAGTTTAACCTATACAAAATATCCAGCTTTTGACTGATTGATTGCTTCACAAATCTGAGGAACATGGTCATTGTATGACAAGTATGGATCAAGAGTGATACCAAGAAGCCAGCCCGGTGGCACTGAGGGTTGAGGAGATGGACGCCACACCTCGAGCCATGCCGGTGACCCAGGTTTGGGAATGACCCTGGACTACCGGGGGTTGGCAGGGGGGAGAGAGAGGATTGAATGTCCAGAGGACTGCTCTCCTCTCTCGGATCCGGGGACAGCCTGGCATAGCAGCGGCCCCCGGTGGAGACCGGCAGCAAAGCGATGCATAGGGGCTCGCATACAGGGGAAGACGTCGGGCAGCTGCCTTCCAGACATGGGTGGAAGCATCCACATTATGGGCTAGGCGGAAATGCACATCCCACATCTGGTGCATAACTCAAGGGGAAAACCCCTCCAGCCCAGATAGGCGACAGCTCTCAGTGCCCACCACCACACACCCTACACTGGATCTCCGCCTCTTCCCCTTCAATCTCCTCACGGACCCTGACTGGAGAGAGTTCGCCGAGGAGAAAGTAATCCCCATGAGGAGGTGGGGTCACAGTGGGCAATAGAAGCAGCGGGATGCTGAATAGCCCGAGAGAGTTCTGGGGTCTGGAGTGCCACAAACAGAACTGACAATAAAAAAGTGATACCAAGGTACTTATAGCTTGTGAGATTTGGAAGTGGGACACCATCATGACTGAGAATTTGGAAAGGAGCACCTGTTGGTCAGAGCTTGTGCAAAGAATTAAATAGTCTTTAGCCTTAGTCTCTTTGGGGTTGAGAAGACAATTCACAAAGAGTCAACATTGTACAGACTAGTAATCTTTACTTAGGGAGAGGGAGATATCATCAAGGGATACAGAGCTATGGAATATTATTACATCATCAGCATATGATAGTGTTTTGCTACTACTGTAAGTTGTAGGAGCAGAGCTGATAAATTGGGAGAACAGCAGCAGACCAAAAATGGAACCCTGTGGAACCCCAAGTGAAACTAGATGAGGGTCAAACAGGACATTACCCCGATGAAGTTGCTGTGACAGACCAGACAGACAGTTTTGTTTCCAGAAAAGTGGGCAACTGAGATACCAAACAATTGCAGTTTGGATAGAAGGATGTAATGGTAAGTCAAGGCAATTGCTTTTGTTAGGTCAACAAAGACTGCCCAAACCAAAAGGCCATTGTCCATAGGCACATATGCATGGCCAGTGTATTTAATTAGGGCTGTAAGCAGGGGATACTTTGCTAATGGGTCATTGGGTTGAGTTTACATTACCTTTTCCAAGTTTTCTTAGATGGGAGGGCATAGAGATGGTACAGTAGCTGTCAACTTAAGTAGAAATACCCCATTTCAAAACTGGGACAACCCTACCCTCTTCCAAGCAGGTGGTTTAGAAGAGATACTAAAATAAAGATTAAAATCCTTGGAGAGGGTTGAGGATATACGGTTTGCAATGTTTTTTAGGAATCATGGTCCTAGATCATCACTACTGGCACTGCCACAAGATGGAAGAGTGAGCAGCAGTATATGGGCATCAAGGAAAGAGTCTGCTTTGAAACTGAAAGGGGAGGAGGAGGCATTGTGGGTGAGATTGGGAGGATAATGTTAATTCCAGCTCCATGGACCCGTGGAAGAAGCTTGCTGAGGTAGTCAGATAGGTCGGGAGTTAGTAATCAGGGTATCTTCCATGCAAGGTTTATCAAGCTAGGGTTTAGTCCCTGGGTTAATCACCAACTTTACTGTTCCCAAGGCTTCTAACCTGTTGATTAAAAAAAATAGCTTTTTGGGATTGTATTGCCTTTTTGCACTGATTTCTAAGTTGACAATAGGTATACCAATGGTCAACTGACTGGGTTTGCTTAAAGGTGGTTTACCATTTGTCAAAGAGTTTCATAAGGCACAGCAAGCTTTTAGATAGCCATCTGTTATTTGACCCTCAAAGGCACCTAAAGGTAATTGGGGAATTCTTGTTTTGCACTGTAATCAACTGGTCAAGGAATAAATCCAATGTTAATCAGCATCAGGAATACAATCCAGAAGTGACCAGTCAATACTAACAATGGAAGAGAGGAGAGAGTTATTCTGAACTTTAGAGATGTCACAGAATGTAATCACTCGGGAGGGGGGGGGGCTAGGGGGCCTGCAGGACCATTTGCATTAGGTGAGTGAATGATCACTGATAGAGTCTCCCCGGTGAGACCTTCCTTGGAATATTGTACTCAAGTATGGTCACCATACAAAAAAATCGGAAATGGACTTGATAGAGAGAGTGTAAAAGAGAGCAACAAGGTCTATTACAGAACTCAAAGGGTTGGATTATGATTCTAGGCTGAGAGAGTTAAACCTGTTCCCACTGGATTATAGAAGAGTTAGGGGATACATGTGCTTTTTGTATGAAGCTTAGACTGATAGTGATTTATGGGAAAGGCTGGGTCTAAACTTTACGGATTGGATTCATAATACCAGAGCACATGCCCTTCAATTATGAGGCGAGACTTGTAATACATTAAAGAGGCAAAAGTGGTTCAACCAGAGGGTGGTACTGAATTTGAATAACTTACCTATGGAGATAGTGGCAAGTCCATCTGTGGATAGTTTTAAAATAAAATTGGATATGCACTTTAGTAGTGGTATGCTGTTTAGATAATCCTTGTAGAGAGTATTATGGACGTAAGTCTTACTAACTCTGATAAACCTATGAAATCTAGAGTCACGTAGGATGCCCATTCCACTGATTCTCTCAGCCTTATTAGTAATGATCCAGTCCAGAAGAAAGTGATTAGAGCTTTTATTGTGAAGGTGGTAGGACAGGAAATTATTTGTGATAGATTCAACTGTTTTAGGATTGCACTGTATACTGGTTAGGTTTCCGGACAGCAGTTAAGATTAAGATAATTTATTTATTAGCTTTTGTTTACAGGTAAGCACACTAGACAAGGAATGCCTATCTTCAGGTGTGACCTGGGAGTTTACAAGAGCATGGTTTACAAACAGTGCAAGAGAATTACAACAGGGTGAAATAGAAACAAGGAGCAGGGTGATACAAATAAACAGGTACAGGATGAACTGATAAGCATATACATCATGGGTAAGAACAAGCAAACAATAGTTACATTTCATGGAAATAATACATGAGCAATTTGTCATATTTCGAGGATGTTAAGTGCTGAGGTAAAGGGCATGTAGGGTAGATAATTCCCCTTACTAGTGCTCAGAGGGGGTAGGGGATTAGGGAAGCGGAGGGTGCACACCAGGGTCCAAGTCGGGTAGGGGATATCAGGCAGCCTTGGAACAGTTACAGGCTGAGGCAGACTTCAGGTGCAACCAGAGGGAGCTCTTAAAGATGGGATGGGTGGGGGTACATCTGATGGTTGCAGATAGGATATTCCATAATCAAGGGACACAAACAGCAAAGGCACAATCACCTGCCAGCGTACGAGTTTTTGGGACAAGGAGGGGGTGCAAGTCAGCTGATCTTAGCTGGTATGATGGTAGAGCCAGCCAAAGGAGTTTGGACAGGGTGGGTGGGGTGACATTGCGGACAATTTTGTCTGTGAAACAGCCCAAGACAAATGAGAGACAATTACCAGTTTAGTTGATTGTATAAATCACAGTGATGGGTAAGTCGAGGGATGGTAAGGCCAAAGCGGCAAATATTATTATAGGCCACATCCCATTTAGCAAGGCTAGTTTTTGCAGCAAGGGTTAAGGTTGTCAGCCCATAACAGAGAAGGAAGGAATAAAGCTTTAGCAAGGACAAGCCGAGCAGCAGCAGTAAGGGAACCACAAGTCCTGTATGCAAGTCCAAGCTTGATATATGTTGCCCTGCAGACATTTTGAATATGTAGAGACAGGTCTAACTGGGGATCAAGAGCAACTCCCATGTATCTAAAAGAGCATGTGGTGCCAACTGGAACCCCATCAAGACTTAAGACATTGAATGGGATGGGACATTGTTTGAGTTTAGCAGAGGAGCTGAAGAGCATGAGTTGAGTTTTCTTTAAATTCAGCACAAGCTTATTTGTCAGGAGTCAATTTCGCAGTTTATTGAAGTCAGCTTGTAGGCTGTGATTTATGGTATTGACATCACCCAAGCTAGCTAGGAGGACCAGGTCATTGGCTTAGAGGGTTAAGGTGCTATAGGTAGGGACCGTTGGGAAGTCACTGATGAAAAAAGAACATAGAATAGGGCCTAGAATAGATCCTTGAGGGACACCAATGGTGACAGGAACAGGTTCCAATAGAGCTCTATTGTACTTAACAAGCTGTAGCCTGCTAGTGAGATAGTTGGAAAACCAGTTTAGGGCTGGACCAGCAACACTGAGGGAGTGAAGCTTCTGTACAAAGTAGGGAGCGATTCACTAGATCGAAGGCCTTTGAGATGTCAACGAAGATAACCCCAGTCAGCATACCCTAGTCCAAGGCAATCCTTATATCAGATGTAATTTAAGCAAGGGTTGTACTATTGCTATGTTCTTTATCAAATCTGTGCTGTTCAGGTGACAGTAAGATATGTTTAGACAGGTAGTCAGTCAGCTGCACTTCCACCACCTTTTCCAGTATCTTGCTAACAGCAGATAGGGTGGCTATAGGACAGTAGTTTTCTGTGCATTTCCGGTCGCCCTGCTTGAAAACAGTAACAACCTTTGCTATTTTCCAGACTGCAGGAACAATTCCAGTAGTGAGGGAGAGGTTAAGAATATGGGATATTGGAAGCGCAAGCAAAGGGGCCCCAATCTTTAGGAGTTTTGGTTCAAGGTCATCGTGACCAGCACTCATATGAGGAGAAAGGCCAGCGAGAAGCTTGTAGGTTTCCCTCACTGAGATTGTCTTAAGATAGAAAGGCTGACGAAACAGAGATTCTGGAGGGGAGGAATGGTTAGAGGTCGATGACTCATCATTGTCCGTAGCAAACAGGGAGGTATATGCCGAAAGATCGGAGAATTGCTTGTTAAAGGCATTAGCAATGGTAGTAGAATTATTGCAGTTTTTACCACTGACAGTCATATCCGTAGTATCACACTGGCTATAACCCCCAACTATGGTTTTAATAGTGCGCCAGAAATTTCGTGGCTCCCTAGCAGAGGATAAGGGGGCAGCCTTGCAGTATTCACTCTTAGCGTTACGTATGGCTCTTTTGCAGATGTTGCGGAGCCACTGGTATTCATGGTAGTCAGACAATTCCTTAGAGGCTTTAAATTTACCACAGTGCTTATTGCGGGCTTTCATGAGGGAGAGTAAGTCCCCATTTAACCCTTTAGTGATAGTGCCTCTAACCCTCTTTCTGACGCGAGAGGCATGCTTATCCTGCAGAGATGGGAGGATGTTTAGAAGGTTGTCAAGAGTGCCTGTGACATCAGTGGCAGAGAGTACTGGGACCCAATCTGTGGTTGCAAAATCTTGAAGAAAGAGTGCAGAGTTAAAGTGGGAGAAGTCTCTCACTTGTATAATTTTATAGGGCACTTTAGGAGAGAAGACTCTCCAAACACAGTAGATGGGTGAATGGTCAGATATTGAGTCAGGAAGGACTCCAGATGCTGAGATCCTATCAGGCCTGTTTGTCAGAAACCAATCCAGGAGTGTTCCTCGACTCCCACTGGGGTGGTTTCGTGTAGGCTCACTGATGAGCTGAGTAAGGCTGAGGGCTACCAGTAGTGGTTCATACTGCTTGACATTGTCACCAGACCAGTTTAGATTGAGGTCACCACATATAAGTACCTCATTTGAAGTTATTTGGCAGCTAATGTTATCAAGCAGATAAGAGAGCCCCGTGATACCTTGCTTTGGAGGGTTATAAGCACAGATGATGTGAATTTTCTTGGCGTTCCCTAGTAGGAGGAGCCCACAAAGGAATTCACAGGTGGCAGAGGGGGCAGCTAAGTCGTACTGGATTAGGGATATGTTAGGGTGACTTTTGTAGTATATCAAAAGACCACCCCCACGCTTTTTACCCAGGCGATCACGGTGCAGGAAGCTAAAGTTGGGGAGCATGAGGGTTGAGTCAGGGGTGGTAGGTTTCAACCACGTTTCCATGAGACACAGAATATCAGTGTTATAGTGGTCAACCCAGGCAGCCAGTACAGCATGATTTTGGATGAGACTATGAACACTGAGGTGTGCAATTTTAAGACCTTTAAGAGAGGACCAGGAGGGGGTGTTAAAGGTCTGTTGTTAAGTAGGTCCGGGGATCAGTTCAACATCTCCAGCAAGAAGCATAAGGAGAGCAGAGAACCAGAGGAGGTGGTGCAACCAGCTCCTCCTATAAGGTATTTTATGAGGATGGTATCACGAGCATTTGAGCAGTCTAAACGCAATTTTCATAGAATTAGATGGGAAGCACCAGAGGGGATGCACGTTTGCTTGCCAGAAGACTAAAAGATTGGAGTAAGAATAGTCATCAGTGTGGTGCATCAAAAGAGGGCCTACATATGGTGGGAGATAGACAGTAGTGAAGTACAGGGACCACAGGGAACAGAATAGGCAGGCTAGGAAGAACATTAGAGGAGGCAGTATAGCGCAGTGGTCTAAGGCTCTGAGCTGCAAATCTGGTGACATCCAGCAGACCAGACCTGGGTTTGAATCCCACAGCTTCCACTTGCATACTGTGTGACCCTGAGCAAGTCACTTAACCTCCTTGTACTCCCAGGTCGCTCCTGTAAAAAAGCTTTCAGCTTAGTGTGCTATACCTGGTTAAAAAACAACTAAATAAATAAATAAATTACAGCTTTTTTAATAGCAGATGCCACAGGAAGGAAGTATTCAGTAAAGCCTAGTTTAGTGACAGATCCAGATAAGCTGGAGTAGAAGCCATAGGTAGAACCTAGATAGGGTGGAGCTGAGGCAGTAAATTGAAGTAGGCAAGGGCAGGACAAGTTCTTATAGACAATCTATAAGATTTAGAGTCAGGTGATGTGTCAGAGAAAAATAGAAAGATTCTTGCCCTTTAAGTAGGGCTGGCTTATATACCCGGCCTCTAATTGGCTTGCTAGGTTAGGGAGGGTGGAGCTATAAGGTCTGCAATACCATTTATACTTTATCAATGACAACTCTAAAAGAAGATCTGTTTATCCTTCAAACAGAATCAGCTTTTAACCCTTAGGCTGCTGACAGAATCTGACCATATAACACATTTGGACTGATATATCTGTCCACAGCATAGAAAGGATTAATGCAACATTTCTAACTGAGAATGCTGATGCAGGTAAAAGCTAAATAATAAAGAAGAAAACTCACTGATATTAACCAAAGACAACTTAGGATCTGTTCTAAATAAAGAATGTGTACCCTCAAGAGAGAATTCAGTTGATGGAAATAACCAGATAACACTAAAAAAAAAATCCAAAATGCATAAAGGCATCAAGAGTAAGAAGCAACAGGACAATGAAAAGAAAACAAATATTAATAAAAAATCTAAATGAACAGAAAGTCACTAAAAGCAACACCAATAATAGGATAGCAAGAGTCCTTGAAGAGTTATGGAAGGAGAATGAAGATCAGCAAGCGATAAATAACACAAATCTTTGCTAAAATACAAATAAATGTCAAGAACAGTTTAATGAAAAAATGGGTTAATAGCCAGTCCGGTGGTGCTGAGGGCTGAGGTGCTGGATGCCTTACCTCGCACTGTGCTGGCGACCCGAGTTCGGGAACGAGCCAGGGTCATTGGAGTGCCGGCTGGGAGGGGAGGGAGTGGCCACAAGGCAGCTCTCCTCTCCCGGGGAAGTCTCTGCCACACACCGCCATAGTTCCACCATCCTCAGGTGGAGGCCTAAGAATGGTGCAGGTGGACGGGGCAGCACGGAAGGGAGGGGCACCTTGCAGCTGCAGCTTGCATGTACCTCCACACACACACATGTCCGAGGCAGGGTCGGCCACAAAAAAATGAGGAAAAAATCCAAACAAAAATATGAAAAAAAAAAATGAAAAAGAAAAAATGGGTAAAAAAGTGCAAAAGCAACATTTTCTATATCTCCCCCTCCCCCAAGACCCAGTCAGGCAGCACCTGACTAGCTTGTTTAAGCAATAATGCATGACGGTGTGTGTTGTGCTGAGATAATGTCACACCTCGAGTGGTCATGCATGAGGCCACAGGCAGAGTGCGTCCAACGCCCGAAAAGGGACGTTACACCAGCACAACACCCACCCTGGAGTGTATTATTGCAATTATACAATGGCTCATTATAATTAAACATAGTTAAAAGATGAAAAAAAGAACATTCTTAGAGTTTTGGAGTGTGGAAGCATACTTGTTTAAAAAAAAGTTCCTGTTTCTTTCTTTGTGAACTAGGTGCAGCTGTTGTGTAACATTAGGTTTCTTCTTTAGTCCCATCTGTCTGTTGGTCCTCTTCTGCCCCTGCGTCCCCCACCCCCACCAGCTCTCTACACAGCTGCATCCTCCTTAATTTTTCTGATAGAAATAATTCCGGTCTTGCTGCCTAATGTGGGACTCAGACAAGAAACAAAAATCTTTTTTGTAATGTTAATCACAATACTGCTAGCGACGGAGGAGGGCCGGGAGTGAACATTTACAGTGCTGGTAGGAGATGTTGACGCCGCTCATCAATGGAGAATGTTAACTTCTTGTTCTTTTTTTTTCATTCTCAGAGGATGGGTTGGGGGATGAATTTTTGTGTTAAGTGCTTTATTGCAGGAGGAAGAGGGTCAATGAGATGCCACAGCTGTGCATTTCACAGTAGAGACCACAGGTGTGTGGTCAGACTAATAGCGGGTGAAGCCACGCCGAAACTGAATTAAACAAAAACAAGGAGGGGGGGAAACTTGGGTTATCTGCAATGCCATCGATGCAATGCTGAGTGAGTGACAGTAAATCTAGCTGCCAATATTGATTGGGGGGGCAGTGCTGAGGGCTTCACTGCGTTTTTTTAATTTGTGTTTAAATCAGGTGAATCAGTAGAAGACTGACTGGACAGATATTGTGTGTTGTGTTATTTTAATGTGTCCTTTTTTTTATAAACAGAAGGTAGGGGCAGACCAGGAAATGAAGCTGATCATGGTGTCTGGTGAAGAAGGCAGTGGGGCAGTCAATCGCAGTTGTGAAGTGATACATTTTCACATTTCGATGCAGTCTTCTGTGTGCTGATACTAGACCTGTGGTGATGTACTGAGATAACATCATGGGTCCAATCCCAGCCTGTCTAATTAGAGGCCAGCATTCTTTCTTCTTTTTTAAACTCAACTTTATTCAGCATCTTATCACCACAGCAATACAGATTTTACATATAGTCAATGTCAGTTCCAATACAGAAATATTGAGCCTTCCGGTTGATTGTACCATTTTATCAGTTATACAATGTATGATATAGCTGCAGTGTGTCACCTGCTTCCATTTAATGCTAGTATTGCTACTACTTAATTATACACAGGTGAAGCCTAATAGTAATATGAAATTATGTCCTATCTAAAGAGGCTGCAGAACTGTGCCTCAGCTTTTTGGCTGTGTGTTCCAGTACCGTAGGAAAGGTGGGGAGGGCAGTGCACTGGCACTGGGCGCAACCCTTATGGGGGCGCAATTTTCAACTGAAGCTCATTTGTTTATTAACTTGCGCTACTGCTTTTTAAAATTTATTTTGGCTTGGTAAACTGTAATTATGTCTGGCTGTCAGTAGGGGCGCACCTTACGGACCAAGGACCAGCAGGTTTGGTTGTGGGGGGGGGGGGTCACATGAGCTGCAGGCAAATAATAATGTGGTGCGGTGCTGCTGTGATGAGAAAGAAAGAGAAACTGTGGGCAGGCCACGCCGCCCACTAGTATAAAAGGTACGGGCGGTGAACATAGCACGGAGAGCCAGTTAAACTTGGAGTCGGAGACAATGTTAGTGCTGAGAGTAAAGCCTAGAAATACAGTGACTAGCAGACAGCAAAAAACGCGATAGAGTGTATGCAGAGAGAGAAGACTGGGAGAGATGATAGACAGAGAAGACAAGAGAAATCCATCTTTAAGCAAAGCAATGTAGCGCATCACTGTAGTAGTCCATCTACAGTATGTACAAGTTCCTCCCAGCCGTCTCCCATGTATCTGTGTGATTCTGTATTCCGTATTGTTTTAAAATGAAAATGAATTCTTCAAATTTGTTTACTGTTTAGTTTGTTGTGTCTGTGTGACAGTGTCAATGAATGAGGTGTGAGGGTGTTGTATGTGGCGCGTGGCAGTGGCAGCGGCAGTGCCGCTGGGGGAGATTCTTGATTGGGATTTGAAAAATGCACTGCACTTCAGTGATTGGGAGGAAGGATTGGATCTGATTTTTAATTTGATTGTGGGACTGTGCCGAGGGACCCACGGCCCAGGCCTGACTCAGGTATGACAAGACAACTTAGTAGTTCACGGGACTGGGATGGGAGTGAAGACGTTTGCACCCTCCATTCTGCTGCTTGTGTGCTGACTGATTGCCGTGGTGTGGGCGGGCCACGGGCACCCTCACTCCAGCCCACCACATTGTTTTCTCTCATCTTGACCCGTGTTCCTCCTGCACTCCAATTCCACACCAGGGAGGCTCCCCTAGTCCCACCCCACACTGTTTACTTCTACTCCATGCAGGCGGGTGATGGAGGGATGGCACAGACAGTCCCAATCAGAGCAGAGCCTGCAGTCTGACCAAAGTCATACTATGACTCCATTGCACTGCACTGACTAGTCTCCCTCAAGTTGCTTAGTACATGCTTTTTTTCTTAATTGTACATCCGGTGGGACTGGGTGCCAGGTTACAGACACTGTACAGACTGTGGTCTCTGAATGGCTGGTCGATGACCCTGGAGGTGGAGACGGGTCAGAAATCATCTCTAGCAACAGTCACATACAGAAGTAGCTGTGCTGTAATATTCAGTTTTCAGAGGATTCCTCAGTAGTGCATCGGTTTTTATGTCTCAATTTTGAAGATATAGGAAATTCCTATATCTTCAAAACTGAGACATAAAAAAATACGTGTACTGTGTTTCCTAAGCCCAATTATCCCATTCAAATGTTTAGTATGCAGAAAAGTAGTTTGTCACTCATACCCATGAATGCTACAAGAATCATGCATCTGCAGTGCATTGCTTTTAATAAAGAATCAGACTACCCTCCCGAACAGATTGACACATTTCCAGGGACCACGCCCCAACCTAGACGTCAAAAACATAGCTGCAATGCCCCCTACTTAAAGTAAACTGTAAAGAAAATAAAAATACTGCCTGTCTAAATGTGCTTCTAGCCAGCCAAAGTCTCCTGGCTCAGTTGGTAGCACATCCACATATGACCAGAAGGTTGTGATTCTCTGCTCACACCGGGATTGGACTTGCACCTAAAATGCTGGTATCAGAGTGCAGCAGTAGGGGGTGCTGAACTTCTGGGGTGTGCTGTCCTTCGGATGAGACGTTAAACCGAGGTCCCATCTACCCATCCTGGTGTTGTCCTGGTGGGTGTCCAGGTGGAAGTAAAAGAACCGAGGGGCACTCTTTGCTAAGAGTAGGGGACATTCCCCTTCCCATAAACTGGTTCATGCAATTGTCCAGGCTGTGTGTGGGTGTTGACGTGCGATATGGCCGCTACCACACATTTAGTCACTTCACTACCAGTCTAGCATTGCGTATAAAGCACTTTGAGATATACTCTATATGAAAAGTGCTATATAAATGCTGATTCTTCTTCCCACACCTCAGATTCATGGCAGCAAAATTTTCCCTTAAATAAGGGGTAGGGACCGACCATGTAGCAAAAGAGTTTTTTTTTTTTTTCTCTTCAAGAAAAGCCCCAAACCTCACCACAGAGCTGGAGCATGTTAACCCTCCAGAGCTTCTGGCTCTTTTCGGGCAGGGGGCTCAAAATTTGTCTCTTGCCCAGGGCACCCAAATGCCTTCCTACGGCTCTGGTGTGTTCTTACCCTACCACCCCCCAACCCCACCTACTAACTTCTACTAATATCTATATATCTGCAGCTATATATCTAGGCAGAAGACACCAGGAGAAAGGATTGCTGTGTGACTGGACTTCTCTGCTGGGACTAAAGTAGAGGAACTTTTGTACTTGGGCCTTTAAATTAGGGTAAAAAAAACTAACATACAAAACAAAAAAAAAAGTGTGTGTGTGTGTCTGTCTGGGTTAACTGAACTGAATGGGCATCTGAACAGTTATAGGTGTAAATATCAGGTGATTGAAAGGACTTAACTGCTGTGAGGTTTAAATTACTGGTAGAAAGATCTAGCAAGTAGGGGAGGCTTAGCTAGAAGGAAGCTACATTTAAAGACTGCCTTAGAAAGATTCTGCTAATATCTAGGCAGAAGACACCAGGAGAAAGAACTGCTGTGTGACTGGACTTCTGCTGGGACTAAAGTAGAAGAACTTTTGTACTTGGACCTTTAATTTAGGGTAAAAAAAACTAACATACAAAAACAAAAAAAAAGTGTGTGTGTGTCTGTCTGGGTTAACTGAACTGGATGTGTATCTGAACAGTTATAGGTGTAAATATCAGGTGATTGAAAGGACTTAACTGCTGTGAGGTTTAAATTACTGGTAGAAAGATCTAGTAAGTAGGGGGAGTGGCTTAGCTAAAAGGAAGCTACATTTAAAGACTGTCTTAGAAAGATTCTGCTAATATCTAGGCAGAAGACACCAGGAGAAAGGACTGCTGCGTGACTGGACTTCTCTGCTGGGACTATACTGCCCTCCTTCCTTCCCCCCAAAGCTAGTTCTATTTTTAGAGGCACAGGATTTGACTGACAACAGGAATTTCCTGTTTGGGAGCAGGAAGTGAGTGATCACAGAACCACCAAAGACCCACCATCCTAGAAGGGCAAGAGTAGCTCTCCGGCCCCCTCTAGCTGCTGGAGGTCTGCCTCTGAGCAAGTAAGTGGTCTACTGAGAAATATAGGATATTCTTGTCTCAGAACAGGACAATCAGGAGCTTAAAGGGCACACAGGCAGAGAGTAAGGAGAGAGAGAAAAACAGAGGAAAGAGTAAGGATTGAAAACAGTTAAGGGGCCAGAAATAAGACATGATTGGAGTGGTGCAGTGCAGTGGCTGTGGAGCAGCAGTCTTCCGGGAGACATTCTGGAGGATGCGGTGTTGTCCCATCTGCAGGCACCTCTCTGGGCTGAGGGAGGAGGCTCATCTCCAGGCTGAGTTGACCAGGATTTGTGGGACCTCCTTCCATCCAGGGACCACCAGTGCCACTGCCGCTGCCTCAGAGGTTGCCAAGAAAGAGGAGCGGTTGGACCACAGTGGGCTCAGGGAGAGTGAGGGTGGTGGAACAGAGGTGCATCCCTCCAGTTGTACCTCTCCACAATTCCTATGCCATTCTGGCAAAGTGTGGTTCCTCTATGGAGGCACCCGCAGTGGAGACCAAGGAGGATGCTGGGAACCTCCACAAAGGAGACCCACAGGAGGGTGGCAGGGGACACTGCAGGGGAAGGAAACAACTCCTGGTGGGGGACTCCATTGTTAGGAAGGTAGAACTGGGGAGGAAGGGAGAGGGAGGTAGAGGTGCCTGCCTGGCGCCATGGCTTGAGGGACAGGAGCGAACTCAGGATTGCCTGAGCAGCTGCACAGGAGGAGTTGGATGTCATTGTCCACCTAGGGACAAATGACCTGGCTAAGAAAGGGATTAGAGAAGTGCAGGAAGAGTTTGTGGAATTGGGAGGGCCTTAGTCAAGTAGCACGACGGTAACCTCTCTCGGAGGTGCTGCCCATCTATGGTATAGGAGAGGCTAGGTGTTCCGCATCATGGGATTCAATCAGTGGTTGAAAAACTGGTGTGGAGCTCAGGATTTGGCTTCATTGGGGACTGGGGTCCACCTGGAGTGATGCAAGCCTATACTGGCATGATGGGCTGCATCTGTCCGGGAGGGAACCAGGATCCTAGGTGATAGGTTTAAATGTTTCATTGGCAAGCTTTTAAACTAGCCAAGGGGAGGCACTGGAAAGGAGCAGGGAAATCTAGCTCCCCAAATAATCACAGTAGTAAGTCGCAAACACCAACATAGAGGTGTCGATAGGGAGAAGGGCTGGGGTAAATGGAGAAAGTGACAAAGGCAAGAAGGGACAGGGATGGGGCAAGGGAGTAAGGCCATCAGGAAATGGAGGAATGAGTACCAATGCCCATAGTCTGGGCAACAAGCTCCCTGAGCTGGTGGCCTTGATGGAAGAGGATGCCTGGATATCGCAGCAGTCACAGAAACATGGTACACAGAGAACCATGACTGGGATGTTAACATACCAGGGTACATAACCTACAGGAGAGACAGGCAGGGGAAGAGGGAGGAGTAGCTCTCTATAT
The DNA here is from genome assembly GCA_016271365.2 of Neoceratodus forsteri. Classification (NCBI taxonomy): domain Eukaryota; kingdom Metazoa; phylum Chordata; order Ceratodontiformes; family Ceratodontidae; genus Neoceratodus; species Neoceratodus forsteri. The sequence goes on from CM028132.1 coordinate 731,649,884, forward strand.
AAAGGAAGGATAAAAGCAACTGAACAAAAGAGTAAACAGGGAGGAGAGGAGGCACTGTGGGTCACCTTGAGACTGGAAGGGCACCCAATCCGCACAGGGTTAGTACAGACCCCATGTCAGGGGAGGGAATGGACAAGGATATGATAGAAGGCATTCTTAGAATGGCAGAGAAAGGGAGATACTATTGATGGAGACCTGAATATGCCAGATGTTAACTGGAGCACATTTACTGCAGCCACATCCAAGAGCAGGGCCATTCTTGATGCCCTACAGGTGGCAGGCATTAGACAGCTAGTTTGGAACCCACTCGTGAGGGAGCAATCTTAGACCTCGACTTCAAACGGGGCAGTGAGAGGATCTCAGATCTAGAAGTGGTTGCCATCTGGGAACAAGTGACCATCAAACAGTGTGGTTCACGTTAAACTCAGCTACAGAGTCAAGCCATACAAAAGTGAGCGCATTGGACTTTAGAAGAGCTGACTTTGGCAAGATGGGAGAGTGCCTCAGGAAAGCACTAGCAAACAGGCTAGAAGGAGGTGTGGAGCAACAATGGGGAATCATCAAAACTGCCATCACAGAGGCAACAAGCCATTGTGTGAAGCAAATAAACAAATCAAAACAAAAGAAAAAGCCACTATGGTTCTCAAAAGAGGTGGCTGTGAAAGTCAGGAAGAAAAAGATAGCATTCCGGAAGTATAAGGAAACACAGAAGGAGCAGGACAGAGAGCTGTACCAGTTAAGGCAGAAGGAAGCAGGGAGGGAAGTCAGAATAGCAAAGGCCCAAACTGAGGAAAAGATAGCCAACTCAGTTAAGAAGGGAGATAAAACCTTTTATAGGTACATCAGCAAGCGTAGAAAGACAAAGGGAGGGATAGTGAGGCTGAATAGAATGAATGGTGGGTGGGCAGAGAGGACAGTGAAAGGCAGGATACTGAACGAATATTTCTGCTCAGTATTCACAAAGAGGAGGTGGAAGTGCCTAATCCAATTAACAGAAGCACTCTTGATAGGGGGTCGATCCCAGTCCTTTCACAGAAGAAAGGGTTCTGCAAGAACTCCTAAAACTGAAGGTGGACAAAGCAATGGGTCCTGATGGAATTCACCCAGAATTCTAAAAGAATTAAGAGAGGAACCAGTGAAACCACTGGCTACTCTTTTTAATAAATCATGGAGGATGATGTGGTACCCGAGGACTGGAGGAAGGCGGATTGATTCCCCTTCACAAAAGTGGGACCAAGACAGAGGCAGGAACTACAGACCTGTCAGTCTGACCTCTGTGGTAGGGAAAGTGATGGAGTCACTTCTGAAGGAAAGAATAGTTGAGTACCTAGAGGCCAGTGGAGCACAGGACCCAAGGCAGCATGGATTCACAGCGGGAAGGTCATGTCAGATGAATCTAATAGATTTCTTTGACTGGGTGACCAAAGTAGTAGACCAGGAGGGCTATGGACATGGCCTACCTAGACTTTAACAAGGCATTTGACACAGTCCCACACAAAAGATTAATAGTCAAATTAACCAGCCTGGGAGGGGTCCCAGGGTGGTAGCCTGGGTAAACATTGGCTGCACAACAGGACACAGAAGGTAATTGTAAATGGAGTCCACTTGAAGAAAGAGAGGTTACTAGTGGGGTACCACAGGGTTCAGTATTGGGTCCAGTCCTTTAAATGTCTTCATCAGTGACACTGCAGAGGACTGGAAGGGAAAGTATGCCTTTTTGCAGATGACACAAAGATCTGCAACAGGGTTGATACACAAGGAGGCATGGAAAGGATGAAAAGGGACTTGGCAAGGTTGGAGGAATGGTCAGAAGTATGGCAGCTAGGATTCAATGCAAAGAAGTGCAAAATAATGCACCTGGGAAACAAGAACCCAGGGGAAGAATACACAATGGGTGGGAGGTAGTAACAACAAAAAAGGAAAGGGACCTGGGGGTAATCATATCAGATGACCTTAAGGTTAGCAAGCAATGTGAGAAGGCAGTAGGGAGGGCTGGGGGTATACTGGGATGTATAGGGAGAGGCATCAGCAGCAGAAAACAGGAAGTTGTTATCCCTCTGTACAGACAGTTGGTGAGACTCCATCTGGAGTACTGTGTCCAGTTCTGGAGACCCCATCTCCTAAGGACATAGACAGGATAGAGGTAGTCCAGAGGAGGGCAACTAAAATGGTGCAGGGTCTGCAAGAGAAGCCGTATGAGGAGAGACTAAAGGAGCTTAATATGTATACCCTTGAGGAAAGAAGGGAGAGGGGGACATGATAGAAACTTTTAAGTACCTCAGTGGAATAACAAAGTCCAAGAGGGTAGCATCTTTCAGAAAAAGAGACTTGCAAGAACAAGGGGATACAATTTAAAGATAGAAGGAGGGCGGTTCAGAGGCAATGTGAGGAAGTATTATTTCACAGAGAGGGTAGTGGATGCATGGAACAGCCTTCCTGAGGAGGTTGTGGGGTCTAAAACTGTGGGAGAATTCAAGAATGCATGGGACAGACATAAGGCAATTCTTGTGGGGGGGTAGGAAGAAATAGGCTGTTGGTTAACTAGGATCTACGGCCTATCCTGTAGGTAGGGAAATGGGCAGACTAGATGGGCCAAGCGGTCCTTATCTGCCATCAAAGTCTATGTTCTATGTTTCTAGACTTTGTTGAGCTGCTATTTATATTCACTGGATACCTGAAGGTTGTCCCTTGGGGAAAATGTTGGCCAGATGGTAAACAGGCCAAAATCATGAGGATCTTAAACTTTAGAGCCCACCTCACCAGCTGTGTCATTCCATCCCCAACATCAGATATCAAAACGTAAGAGCACCCAGCTGTTTAAGCCATCTATGTCATTCTGTCTGTAATAACCTGGATTCCCATGCCTGCCAGTGTTGAGTGTGGCAGTCTTGCTGAAGTCTCAATCTGGCCATGAGAGATTCCATTGTCACTACGTCCTTTGCCCAGCCAATCCAGTCTTGCAATGTCAGTGGTTCCTAACCAAGCCACTTGACTGTAATGCATTTTAAGCATACCCCTAGAAAGATCAATACCACTTTATGGGAGTCTCCCTTTAAATGAACTGCAGCGGAGGTTCCCAAAACCCACTCCTCAAAAGTGAGGGGGATGAGAACCCCCGCAACACCCTGGACCAGTGTCTGAATCACCCTCTGAAAGGCAGACAGTGCAGGGCAGGCCCAAAAAATGTGCCAGTGATTCCCCACCCCCACATCTCCTCCAACAAGCTGTACTGTTAGCTGAATAGTGTTGTGTAACAGTGGGTACGTGAAAGTAGCGGATGAGGACTTTCCAATAAAACTCTCACCAACCAGGGGATGAGGTGACCTTCCATCCAAATTTTTATCTATGATTCCAATCAGATTCCTTTATAACCACATTCGCCTCTTGCTCCCAGGCCACGTTGTGCCCATGTAGCTAGTCCCCTCCTACCTCCATCAATATTTTGTAGAGACTTGTCACATGCCTGATCTTAGCTGTCACTGTCACTAGTCCATACAGGACATTTTTCCATCCCAAATAGGGCCTGGTCAGGCCCTCCAGGTGGCTTGAGGAATGTATGAAATGTCTTACCTGCATATACCTAAGAAACTCAGAATTTCCCCATCCGAATTTGTCCTATTGCCCTCTGGAAGGAAATACACCTTCCATTCTCTATTAACTGAGTGAATCTTGTGATTACCCATGCCTCCCATCTGGCAAATCCCAAGTCCAACTTGGGGGGGTCCATTTCATATCTGATAAGAAACAGAGGACCCCTCCATCTTGGGTGGTGGTCAACTTTCTGACCTTTGAAAGTATGTATGGACCATGTTTCATCCATCTTTTTTTTTTTCAGTTGTTTAACCAGGAGTAGCACACTAAGCTGAAAGCTTTTTACAGGTGCGACCTGGGAGCACAGGGAAGTTAACTGACTTACTCAGAGTCACACAGTATGCAAGTGGAAGCTGTGGGATTCAAACCCAGGTCTGGTCTGCTGGATGTCGCCAGATTTGCAGCTCAGAGCCTTAAACCACTGCTCTATACTGCCTCCCTGTCTGTTCCTGATGAGTCAAACATAATCTGAGGCTACCGAGGTTAGGGCCAATGTATATAGGGGTCTCCCCTCGGGCAGCTCATTCTATGTCTTATACCATCTTGACTCCACCCTCTGCTTGGCCCAGGATAGAACAGGTCCCATCTGTGCTGCTATGTAATATAACCGGAGATTGGGTAAAGCCAGCCCTCCCACTTCCCTGGGTAGATGTAAAAAAATGGCTATCTTGGGCTTTTTATATTACCATATGAATCTTTGGACTTCCCTCGTTAACTTGTTCCAGAAGAACAAGGGGAGCCTCAGAGGAAGACACTGGAATAAAAAGAGCTGTCGGGGTAGAATATTCATTTTTATCACAGCTATTCGTCCCACCAGGGTGAGTGGCAGGTAACGCCACCTTGCCAGGTCTTTCTCTATAGATTCCCATAACTTCCCATAATTTAAGGAAACGAGCTTTGATAAATCTATCTATATTTGTATGCCCAGATATCTGATCTAACCCTGTGGAGCCCATCTGAAGGGGAATGCCTCTTTACATCTCTGAGGTGTCTTCTCACTTAGTACTAGTGCTTCAGATTTAGAAAAGTTCATCTTATATCCTGAAATCTCTCCGAAGGATTGAAGAGCTTTACAGAGTGATGGCACTGAGTTTTCTGGGGAGGATAAAAAAAAGTGAATCATCTGCATATAGCGAGAGCTTTTGTTCAGAGACCCCCACTGTGATGCCCAAGACCTCTTGACTTTGTCTTATTTTCATTGCTAAGGCAGAGACAGCGCTAGATAGGCCAAAAAGGGAAAAAGTTGCAGCTTGCCCAGAAATGACCCACTTTCTACAGGACAGTGGGTCCAAAGTGGTGCACCTGTCTCTAACAATAGCTGAAAGATGGAAAACTAAAACAATAGAAAAGTATTTTCACTCAACAAATTTAAGCTTCTGTACTAATGAAGTTTCTACTTACGATTAGGTTTGGACCCAGTTGTTTCTCATTTTGACCCACATTTTTTACATCTATGGGTCTAATTTGACCCATGTTTTAAAACCCCTAGCGCTGTCACTGTGCTAAGGGTTCAAGGCATAGGGCAAATAACAACGGGGAGAGGGGGCAACCCTGCCGAGTTCCAAGTTTAGTCAATGGGAAGAAAGGGGAACTCACCTCGTTCACCCTCACCAGTGCTTTCGGGTTCCTATACAGTTGGGAAACAGTGTGTAAGAATTTAGGGCCGAATTTCATTCTTTCCATGGATGCTTTTAGAAATTACCAGTTTACCTTATCAAATTCTTTTTCTGCGTCCATGAATATAGCTATTTGGAGTTTTTCCTGGGTACTTTGGGAGGAGATGATGTTAAGCAATCGCTTAATATTATCAGGTAAAAATCTCCCAGAGATAAACCCTGTCTGGTCCTCATGCACTAATGAAGAAATTTGTGCCTGTACTCTGCCAGCCAACAGTCACGTAAACAATTTTAAATCTACGTTTAGTAGAGAAATAGGTCTATATGACCCACACTCCTGGGGGTCCTTTCCTTCCTTATTAAGGACAGATATGTAGGCTAACTGCCACAAATCTGGCGTCTCTCCGCCCTCCATAATCTCCCGGCATACCGGCAATAGGAATGGTAGGACAGAGTCCGCAAAGGTTTTCAAAAATTCTAAGGGGAACCTGTCCAGTCCAGTCCTTGCCATTTTTCAAGTGAGATATCTGGGTCTGTAACTCTTGCTGAGTTACTTCACTCTCCAATTGGTCTACTGCCATCTGGGATAAAGATTTAATTTCCATGTCCTCAAAAGAGCGAAACCTTCTTATCATAATCAGAAATTGGGTCTTGGGCATACAGGGACTTACAATATTCTGCAAAAAGTTTAGTAATTTCTTCAGGGTGGTTAATGCTAACATCCCCTTTTTTATAGTTTCTTAGTTGGAGGACCACCCTACTGGACTGCTGCTGGCGCAAAGTAGCAGCCAGCAGTTTCCCTGCTCTGTTACCATTGTCATAGTAATTTTGTCTTACTCTTCTATGGGTAGCCTCAATTTGAGATGTGAGCAGGGTCTCCAGTGCTAGCCGTCTCTCAGTTAAATGTTTTTGAACAAGACTATTTAATGAGATTTTATGCTGGAATTCGAGATCTGCTATCTCAGCCTCCAAGTCATGTCTCCTTTGCTCCCTGCATCTCTTGTCTAAGGAGGAATACCCAATGATAACCCCCTGGAGTACAGCTTTTAAAGCATCCCATCTGACAACATGAGAAGTTGCTCCCACTGGGTTGTCTTGGTCATATGCTATAATTGTGGAAATGACCAGGTCTTTAAATTCCTGATTGTTCAGGAGGCCTACATTGAGCCTCCAGTGTGAGTTTCTAATTGGTGGTGACAGCTCCAACTTCAATCGAACTGGAGCATGGTCAGACAATGTGCATGTCAGAATCTGACAAGAAGACACTGCATATGACCATTCCTCCATCAGAAAGAAAAAATCTATCCTGGTGTAACATCCATGCCTGTCTGAAAAGTGAGAGAAATATTTCTGACATCCATTTACCCTCCTCCACTCCTCTGAAAGGCCTAGGCTCTGGATCATTTTGAGCAGGGTATTTCCTGTCATTCCCAGTTTGGTCATCTGCGCTTCTCCCTGCTTGTCAAGAGTTGGAGACAAGACAGTATTAAAGTCCCCCTCAGAACAGAGAGGCGGTCTGTAACCGTAAGTATATCTGTAAAACATTTTCTAAAAAATGAGGCAGCTTCTTTATCAGCATTTGGGGCATATAAGCAGGCAATAGTACAGGGTGTGCTATGGAGATTGGCCTGGATTATGACGTAACGTCCCTCTGGGTCTGTCCGCACAGACTCCACCTGTATGGGGCAAATTTAATGAATTCTACAGTGTGGATGTGCCTGACAAAAGGAGGCATACACTGTGCCCACCCATCTTCGGCACAATTTCTGATGCTCACTATCCGTGAGATGGGTCAATTGTAGTAGTGCAGTTGGTGTGCCCATCCTACTCAACTCCTGGAGGAGTCTAGCTCTTTTTACTGGGCCATTAAGCCCTCTGACATTGTATGTCACAATATTCAGATCCCCAATTTTTATTGTCTGTCCTAGTGTCTATAACCCTCTTGTCTCCCCCACCCTGACTTCTGTCTAGCTGGACCCTCAGAGGGGTTGAGTAGAAGAAGGAAACATGCAGCCAATATAAAAACCTTGCAGACCAGATAGAAATAACATAACATAAACCTGAAATGTGAACTTGTTTTAACAGAGTAAACCAACCCAAGAATAAACATGAACCTAATTCCCTTAAGCTGCTTCAAAAGTGATATGCATACCCCATCACTCTTCTAATGCTGGGTGATGATGGGAGGTGCCGGATTAAATACTGCACTATGTCGCTTAACTGCCCCAAGGGGGTCAATAAGCAAGTTGCATGGAGTCATACATACCACACTGCAAACACTGCATCATTGCCCCCATGAATTACTGTATCTACTTTTGTTTGTCAGGGATGAACTAACTCACATCCCCCGATGAGTTTCCCAGTGTCAATGATAAACAGGATAAGGATCAAAATCCGTGCTGTAGTCTAAATAGTCAGTTCATAGGAGAGGTGGATCCCTTGAAATATTTTCCAGCGGGAAGGTATATTACCTCCACATGACCCTCTTCCAGGCAGTGTGTGCTTTTACATATAGAAAGAAAATGATAACTGGATATAGTTCCAAACATCCGTCTCAGTCTGCGTGTGTTTGGCTTAAATGTAATTATCTAGTTTCACTGCCCTGGGGGATCCACAGGAGGCCATTCGTGCCCTTCTCCCCACTTACTAAAAAGTGTTATCTGAGATGTTAACATTGCCATATAAGTCAAGTCTGTGAGCTTGTTTCCTCTGGTACTATGTCTCCTTCCCTATCCATGGGGGGAGTCCCTGCTCTACGTTGGGGTTTCTAAGTGCCCTCCTGGTCCCTCTTGCTTGCTTTTGCAATGACCTGCATTTTAGACCATGGGTCTGGGTTGGTATTGGGAATGCTAGAAGGACCCTTCATACTTGTGTTGCTGTTTGCCGATTGCCACTGCTTCCTTTCTATATCTCTGATCATGGAGGGATTGATGAGATCATTGACAGCAATATCCAGCAAGGCCAGGTATTCTTTTGCTTCTGCAACTGCTTCAAAGATCCTCACCCCTCTGTCTGACATGATTCAGAGTTTGGTTGGGAAATCCACTTGTACCTTCAGGCCCTTACTCCTGAGTTCTTTCACTACCAGAAGCCACATTTTTCTTCCGGCCATGGTTGTCGGGGCATAATCTGGCTCTATGAAGAGTCTTGTATCACCAAATACGATCTCCTTCATGGACCAGGCCTTAAGCAACACCATTTCTTTAGTGCGGTAGTCAAGAAAAGCAATGATGAAGCTGGCCCAGTGGTGCTGAGGTTTGAGGCGCTGGACGCCACACCTCACGCTACGCTGGCGACCTGAGTTTAGGAGTGAGCTCAGGTGCCAGGGGTCAAAAGGAGCGGGTGAGGATTGAGCGCTTGCTGGGCTACTCTCCTCCCTGGGGGGGGATGGAACATTGCTTGGCATGCCAGCAGCTCCCGGTGGAGACAAGGGATGCTGCAGCATGCACTGCAGCACATACAAAGCATGGCTGACGCTTGGCAGGGTTGCCATGCGATGTAGCATCAGGGACGTGCACCGCACACAGGAGGGGGGAGCACACACCAGAACAGGGAAAACACCGGTCTGTGGGGTAGGCAACAGCACCTGCCCGAATGCCCACTGCTGGGTCTGACCTGCCTGGCCTTCCAGTGTGTCCTCCACCCGGGCTCTCACTCACAAGCCAGAGACTGACTGTACAGAGTGCCCAACAGGAGGGGCAACCCCACCCCAGAGGGGTTAAGCTGGGGTGCCGGTTGTGTGGGTTGAGTGGGAGGAGCGAGGAGGTTCAGGTAGGAAGACTTCAGGCAGGGCAGGAACAGGTAGGATGCCTGAGAGAAGCTCAGCAGACCACAACCGGAGGGAAAAAATAGATAAAAAAACAAACAAAACAAAAGGCAATGATCAGGGATTGAGGCCTGGCTTTTGGGTCTTTAGGTTGAGCTATTAGTGCACAGTGGGCCCTGATAATATTTAATGGTAAATCCTTGTCAGTGTTTAATAGCTCCTTTAAGAGGCTTTCAACAAACTCGGCTGTGTTACCAGTCTCTGTGTTTTTTGGTGGTCCATGTATACGGATGTTAATTCAACGCAATCGATTTTCCAAGTCCTCTATTTTGTTTAGGAGGATCTGTGATCAAGCTGTAGTATGGCACCGTGGTGATCAGAGGCATCGGATTAAGCAGTCAGGGTCTCCTCGATAGAATGCAGCTGTTCATCATGTTGGTCTATTTTCGATTTTTTGTCTGCAACCTCCCCTCGGATGATGTCCAATGTTCAGGTAAGGCACCACAATTCTTTACAGAGCTGCCGTGAAGGTATTGTTACTTCCTTCTCCTCCTCATCTGAGCTGCCTTTCAACTCTACCTCTGTGGCTTCTGGAGGCCTAGTTTGCAACGTCTCCTTGTTCCGGCTCTTTGGGTGCAGGTTTAGTTTTAGTGCCTCCTGCTCCCGATCATTATTTAGATCTGTTCGTCATCTCACCATGTACTCTCTAATTCATTTTTGAGTGCAAAAAAGAAGTTCTGGGAAGCTTATTTTTATACTTTTATTCGTGTGTAGCTGGAGCTCTGACTCAGTTCCGCCACATGGCACGGTGACATCACCGGAAGTCAGAGGCCAGCATTCTTTTTATTTTTTTAGCTTTTGTTAACCAGGTATGCACACTAGACAAAAATAGATGCCTATTTTCAGGTGCTACCCGGGAATTGCTATTGTATAATGGATAATATATCCAAGATGTTCACCAAGTTAATCCTGGAAAGAATAGAAGTTTGGTGTGAGAACAATAATATTGTAATTTGTCAGAAGTAACCAGAAGGGGAAGGGATCAGATCAGTTCCAGTATAGTAGTTTCTTGCTGTTTTTACATTGTTTCTTGTGGATTTTACTTGGTAGAAGGTTATTTCTTTTCTTTCTTACTACTTCTAAGGGGCTAGCAGGGTATTGATTTGGGGCTGTTTGGAATTTTGAAACCTGTTTTGGTGGCTATAAGTGGGCTCATGTGTTTGATGTTTCACTGTGTAACAAGCTGCATTTGTGGGGGCCTATTTCTTCTGATTTAAAACCTATTTGGTGTGATTTCATTGAGGCTGTTTCTTTGAAGACCTATATATTCTAATTTCAAGCACATTTTCATGTGTTGTTGAAACTGTTTGAATTGGAGACCTGTTTCATTTGGTAGCAAACCTATTTTTGGGGCTTTGAGTAGAATTGTGATTCCTTTTTGCTGGCTTCACTAGCTGCAAAGTTTAGTGCATAGTGGGGGAAGGGTACTAATGGTCTGACCAGTGGCCTCAGCTACCTGATTGTTTCTGGAAGCCTTGGGCTGGTCCCACCCTCCCAGGTCCATGTTTCCTTTATACCAGGGGTTCTGACACCACTTCCCCAAATGGGCAAAGGACATGCACCTGTTATAGCAGAAGCAGACATCCAGGAAAGGAACAGCAGCGAGTGAAGAGGTGACTGCAATCACAGTGGAAGGGAAGTAACTGCAAATCAAGGAGCTTTCATTATTACTTCTTTGCACTGCTATTTGCATTATGGAAAGGAGGAGTAGGAGTCTGAAGAAGGTTGTGCAATAGTTACTTAAAGTCTCTTTTTTCGTGTGGATAGGAAGGATAGGAATGTAAAAAGCAGTTGCTCAATCTATCTAAACCAGGGGTTCTCAAATGGTGAGGCCAGCCTCCTTGGGGAGGCCCCAACCTGTTCCAGGGGAGGCTCAAGCAAGTCTGAAAAAGTACTGTATTTAAATTTTGAGTTTTATGTATTTTATGTGATGAGATGAAGCAAACTGAAAGAGAATAGTAGGTGAATTTTATGTACTTATTTACTAATAGGTGACAAGGGAAGGTGAATGAGCCAAGGCTCATTTCAGGTGTACCCGGGGAAGGGTAGGTAGTGAATACATTTCAAAAGGTAACTGCAAAACAATTAAGAAATACACAATGAACAATGGTGCAAACAAATATGAATAATACACTAATAATGAGTGCTGGTAATTGATCAATTTGTAGACTGATGGCAGAACAGCCCAAATACAAGGGTTGAGCACAGAAGTGCTAAGAACAATAGCAGGAAGGAGCAAAGTAATCCCAGAGAAGTTGCTTAGGAGCAGGGAAGGAGGGGCAGAGGAAAAGTATGTAGGAAGGTTATTTCATTCAGAGAGGAAACAGAGAAAGTAGTCTGACCCGTGAAGGTACTGCAACAAGGGGTAACAATGGTTCAAGAATGAAAATAGCGGAGCAAGTAGGTTGGCCTGTGGGGAGGGGTGCAATAAGTTGAATAATATTTGTTTATTTTATTTATTTGTTATTCAGATAACACCTTGAGCGCAGAAGCTCTTTTTCAAAGGTTCCACAACAGTATAAAACAAAGAACTGAATGAAAGAACTGAATGTGAGCCAAGTACTCAAAGGGGTTTCAATGTATTCATGGTGTACTGCACAAAGTACAGTATGTTATTTTTCTTTGGGGAGGCCCAAGATTATTTCAGTTTTTGGGGGAGGCTCAAAATCTTTTCCATGGATTTGGGGAGGCTCATTGTGACAAAGTCTAAGAACTATTGATCTAAACGTATACAACAAAGGGGGTAAGGGAAATTAAGAAAAGAACATTTTGCACTGATAGAGGGGGGGAGGGAAGACTTGGGGAGTGTTTGGTATCCTGCATCTGGAAGGGTGGGGGGTCGCTGGTGGGCAATGACAGCAATGGGTAGGGTGGTAGGCTGCAACAACTGTGGTGCACCAGTCTTTCTAAAAATTGTCTGGAGTGTGAAGGGATGTTTAGTGTGCAACCACACAGAGAAACTTGGAAAGGAGATCGAGGGTCTGCAGGAGGAACTAAGACAGACAAGGCAGACTGGGGGTGGGTTTAGCCCAATACTGGAGGGAGGGTGGAGGGGAGATGAGGGAGGGCGATTTGAGCCAACAGCGGTGTTGGGAGGGTCAGAAGAAGGGAAGCAGAGACAAAGGTCCCAGGCCAGGAAGAATGATTGCCAGGGAAACTAGGTCAGGAGACAAAAGACAAATGGAAGGAGGAGACGGACTTGTGAGGGGAGAAGGAGAAGTGGCAAAAGTCATGGAGTGGAAAGGAGAGAACAGGTTACTATGAAGAGAGAGGGAGCGGGCATTTGTGAAGGGTCTTCAGAAAATAGTTTTGCACTGCTAGGGGGAAGAAGGAAGAGGGAAATGATGCGATTGGAGGAGTAATTGATGAATGCCTGGACCAAACCGGAGTGGGGGGAAGTTCTGGTGGGAGAACTGCAACAGGGGTACAAGGGGGAAATAATGTGCAGGAGGAAGAAGAGGAGCTGGAAATGAGAGATGGAGATGAATGGAAGCAAGCAGGGAGTAAGAGGGGGTGGAATCTTAGTCCTGGGGGACTCAGTACTAAGAGGAGCCAGGTGGGGTAGCAAGGGGGGAAAGGTATAGTCGCATTTGGGTAGAGGCCATGCCAGGGATGACAGCGGAAAGGGTGGGACAATCCATTCTGAAATATGCTAGAAGGGGTAAGGACAAGTCTCATTTAATTATACATCTTGGGATGAACGTCCTGGCTGACAAGACAGTAGATATAGTCCAGAGGAGGTTTGAGGAACTAGGACAATTATGTGAGGGGGCAGGAAGATCAGTAACTTTTTCAGAGATACTTCCAATGCCCAAGGCAAGCACAACAAGAAAGCCAAGAATAGAGGAATTTAACGGATGGCTAAGAACCTGGTGTCATGCTAAAGGGTATGGGCTGTTGGCGGGTTGGGGAGGGACCTGGGAGTACAGTAGTGTCTGTGCCAAGGACAGACTACACTTAAGTGAGGAAGGAAAGAAAGTGTTGAAACAGAGGATGGAGGACTTCATAGAGGAAGTAGAGAATTTAAACTAGGAGTGGGGGGTGGCAATTGGGCAAGAGACATGCAAAGACCACAGGTTGGGAAACCATATGAGCTTACCCTCGTAACAGTGACAAAGTACAAATAGCAAGTACTATTGGTGATGTTAGTAAAGGAGGGCAGGATGGGAGGGGGAGGAAAGGGTGGAAGGTGGTTACTCGTAATGCTAGGAGCCTTGGGAGGAAAACTGCAGAGTTACAGGTGCTCATGGCAGAGGGAGAGGTGGACATTGCAGCCATCACAGAAACATGGGCCACCCAATATAATGACTGGTACCTCTCTGTACCAGGGTACAGGTTATTTCGTAGGGACAGGGTGATTGGGAAGGGAGGTGGCACTATATGTGAAGGAAGAACTGAAGTGTTTAAGGGAGGAAGGGGAGGAGGGTAGTACGGAGTCACTTTGGATGCAAATCCAGGATTCCAAGAATAGGATTCTCAGAATGGGAGTGGTGTACATGCCACCATCTCAGATGGAGGAGTCAGACAGGGAACTAGCAGGAGAGATCAGGAGAACCTGCGAGAAGGGTAGTGTGGTGATTGTGGGCGACTTCAACATGCCAGGAGTGGACTGGAGTACCCCAACAACCAGGAACAGAAGGGAGCAGGTACTGCTGGATGCCTTCCAGGACAGCTTCCTGCTGCAAATGGTCAGTGAACCAACCAGGTTAGGGAATACCCTTGACCTTTTGCTGGCAAATGAGGTCTTTGTGAGAGAACTTACTGTGGAAGAACAGCTGTCAGGGAGTGACCACCACTCAGTATGGCTCACATTGGATCTGGGCAAGGAAGGAGTGGAATCTGGCACAAGAGTGCTGGATTTTAGGAGGGCTGACTTTGGGAGGATGGGAGAAGTGGTAAAAGGGCACAGGCCAGAATTCAACCTAGTATGGACACTAATCAGAGGTGGGACCTCATAAAGCTGGGGATAGTGGAGGCAACCAAAACCTGCTGCAAGGCACAGAGCAAGAAGGCTAGGACTAATAAACCAAGCTGTTGAGCAAGGAGATCATGGAAAAGGTAAGGAGGAAAACAGCTGCCTTTAGGAGGTACAAGAAAACAGGGAGGGGGAGGACAGGGAGGAGTACTTGACAGAATCAAAGGAGGTGACACGGGCAGTAAGGGGAGCCAAAGCATCTATGGAGCTCAGGCTGGCACAAGGCATTAAGAAGGGGGAAAAGGACTTCTTTAGGTACATTAGGGAGAAAAGGAGCTGTAAGGACCACATAGTAAGGATTAGGAAGAAGGGGGGTTGGGTGGAAACAGGGTGCGAAAAGGCAGAAGCACAAAATGATTACTTCTGCTCTGTATTTACTAATTAGAAGAGGGGTGACACCCAAGGGGGGAGGAATGGCAGAAACGGGGGGGAGAGGGTGACAGATGGGGAAATCATGGAGGGCAGAGTTCAGGAGGGTTTGAAGGCACTGAGGGTGGACAAGACACCAGGCCCAGATGGCATCCACCCCAGGGTACTGAAGGAGCTGGCAGAGGTCCTTGCGGGACCTTTGGCAGACCTATTTAATGCCTCACTACATTCAGGGTGTGTACCTCAGGACTGGAAGATGGCTCATGTGGTACCCCTTCACAAGAGTGGCCCCAAGGATGAGCCGGGGAACTGCAGACCGGTGAGCCTCACATCCATCGTAGGTAAGCTAATGAGACTATCCTGAAGGAGATGCTGGTGTCCCTCCTAGAGGCCAAAGGACTACAGGACAGCAGACAGCATGGCTTCATATGTGGCAGATCCTGCCAAACCAACCCGGTGGAGTTCTATGACTGGGTAACTAGGCAACTGGACAGGGGCCATGCAGTGAATGTCCTGTATCTGGACTTCCATAAGGCATTCAACTCGGTGCCAAATGGAAGGCTGGGAAGTAAGTTAAAAGGCACAGGGGCGGGTGCAAAGTTGGTGAGATGGGTAGGGAACTGGCTTCAGGGAAGGCAACAGAGGGGGATGGTGGTGGGTGGAGAGCTCTCACACCCAAGAGTAGTGATGAGCGGTGTTCCACAGGGCTCGGTGTTGGGACCAGTGTTGTTTGGGATATTCACTGCAGACATATCATTGGATATCAAGAGCAAGATCAGTCTGTTTGCTGATGATATCAAGGTAGGAGTGGTGGTGGATGACCTAGGGGGATGGCAGGGGTTGCAGGATCATCTGGCAAAACTTGAAATCCGGTCAGACACCTGGCAACTGGGGTTTAATGCCAAAAAGTGCAAGGTGCTGCATTTTAGGATGAAGAACCCAAGGAGGAGTTACCAACTGAGGGGAGTGCAGCTAGCCCAGACAGAGGAGGAGAAGGAACTGGGGGTGCTCATTACAGGGTCAATGAACAACTCTGCACAATGTAGGAAGGCAGCTGCAAAGGCCAACAAAATGCTGGGTTGCATTGCGAGGGGTATATCCTCAAGGAGGGAGGAGGTGATTCTGCTACTGTATAGGTCATTAGTTAGACCACACCTGGAGTATTGTGTGCAGTACCGGTGCCCGTATCTGAAGAGGGACATTGAGTTACTGCAGGGGGTGCAGTGCAGGGTGACAAAGATGATCAAGGGGCTGGGGGACTTATCATACAAGAAGAGGCTGAGGGAGTTGAACATGTACTCACTGGAGGAGAGGAGGGATGGGGGGACATGATTGAAACCTTTAAGTACATGAAAGGAATAAACAAATCAGGTACAGAGGGGCTGTTCAAAGTAAGGGATGGGAGGGACACCAGGGACCATGATATGAGACTGGAGGGAGGAAGGTTCAGGAGGGAGACGAGGAGACACTTTTTTACAGAAAGGGTGGTAGCTGGGTGGAATGCATTACCTGCAGAAGTGGTATCCAGTAGAACAATTGACTGCTTCAAAAGAGGATGGGACAGGACAAGGGGGAGGGTCAATGGAGGGGAAGGGTGGAAGGGAGGGAGGGGCAGCTGCAGAATAAGGGGCGCTAGCTGCATATTCGAGCAGACTTGATAAACCTCTAGGCCTTTATCTACTGGCAAATTTCGGATGTTCGTATGTTCATAACAGAAAACTTGCCCCCGCTTGCCTCTGAAGATGCAGCCTTTTCCCCTTTTAATTTGTTTTATACCATTAGCAATGCTCTTGCGCCCTCGAGAGCTAGGATGCATGTAAGGAACATGCCAAGGTTCCCCAGTGCGAGATGAATGGGGGGCATTCATTTTTTTTTTTTTTAAAGGTTAGTACCCTGGGGGAGATTCCAGGGAAGTCTCTTGTTTTTGGGCACTGGGGAACCAGGAGAGGAAGTGGGAGGACGCAGTGAGTGGCAGGGATGTGAAGTCACCTTACCAATGGAGTAGGGCGTCCTGTCAGCTGTACTGCGTGCCTTTACTCTGTCCTCTAGTTTATCCAGCCAGCAGTCGGGAATGTAGTGGTCGTTAGCAGCTGTCGGGTCCCTGTTTTCCATTGGCCAGCCACAGTGTGGGCAGAGTTCAGCCCCTTTTATTAATTTATTTACAGTGCGAAACATTTCAGTCCCTCATCATCGGTGGTGCCACAGAAGCTGCATCAGTAGAGAGAGAGTGCCATTCAGAAGATCTGCAAGCCCTCCAAGTTGTCTGCTACAGTGTCTGTCCCTTTTGTGAAGTCCCAGCCTCTGCCTGCAACCACAAGCCACCCATTTTCCTCTCTTCATCCCAGGTCGGGGCGGTGAGTCAATGGCAACACCAGTGGCTAGGTGCTGACTGCCTGATCTAATTTATTTAATTAATAAATTGTTTAAACGCGCAGAAGGGCACTGGAGAAACTGGCCATGTGCCAATAGGCAGCTTAAGAGCTCCTGATTTAAATATTTTTATCATTCATCAGGCACAGCGATACCCAGAGGAGGGGCCAGGCATAGAGGCCATAGTGATACTTATAAACGTTGATTGGGGGTGGAGCTAATGCAGGGCTAGGGAGAAGTGAAGGACAGACAGGCCCTGCAAGGCCCAAAGCCATATTTAAAGGGGACATGCTCTGGAGGGGCCTTAAAGGGGTAAAGGCAAGCCCCAGAGTGATTATAGGGGCCCAGCAGAGTAGGCCCACAAGTCAAAGGGGCCCAGTAAAGTAGAGGAGCACAGTTTAAGGGGACAACCAGTTTTGGGACCAGCATAAAAAGGAGTAATATTCAGCAATATTGCTGCATATGGCTCCACAATGAGGAATATGTTTAGGAGGGAGCCCTCCTCAACATTATCGACCATTTGTGGCTAGTGGAATGTATGAACAGTACTCCACACAGACAGATTCTTCTGGAAATACAGGTTACCAACAGATACAGACAGATTCTTCTGGAGATACAGGTTACCAACAGATGGAAGATTGCCGTGGGACTTAAAGAGACAGTACCAGATTGTAGCACTTTCTTTAAACTGCATTATTGTCCTGATTTCTCTTACTGTGAACTGTGTCTATACAAACTGTTTTGCTGCCCAAGTTTCAGGGATTTTTGGCTAACTTTCCCTGGGAGACTCTGACCCTAGTTTCATCAGCCACTCCATGCCTCTGGGGCTCGAGCACAACCCTGCTTTTCAAAGTCCCCTCCTTTTCAGATTCGCAGCAGCGGAGGTCCAGATCAAGACTGCCAGAGGTCCAACGTTAGAGCTCCAGGGGTTCAGATCCATATTGCCAGAGGTTAAGATCCACAGTGCCAGAGGTCCAGCATGAAAGATCCGGAGCCATAACACCAGAGGTCTAATGCTGGAGGGCTCACTGCTGAAGGGCCAAAAGCAGTTCCTCGAGAACAAGAGTGGACCCATCTGCGTTGGTCAGAAAAGGGCCTTCACCGTAGCAGCTTGCCCCTATGCAGACAATGTGGTATGTCAGAGTCAAGAGCAGGCCATCTGGGGTGGTCAGAAAAGGGCCTTCACCATAGCAATTTGCCCCAGCGCAGACAACGTGGTACATCAGGGTCAAGAGTGCACCATCTGCGGTAGTCAGAAAAGGGCCTTCACCATAGCAGTTTGCCCCAATGCAGACAATGTGGTACACCCGGGTCAAGAGTGGACCATCTC
Source organism: Neoceratodus forsteri (assembly GCA_016271365.2). Lineage (NCBI taxonomy): Eukaryota > Metazoa > Chordata > Ceratodontiformes > Ceratodontidae > Neoceratodus > Neoceratodus forsteri. The sequence continues at coordinate 731,667,961 of CM028132.1, forward strand.
GGGTGGTCAGAAAAGGGCCTTCACCGTAGCAGTCTGCCACAAGCAGACAACGTAGTACATTGGGGTCAAGAGTCAGCGTGGCTCAGTTGGTAGCACATCCGCCTCTGGACCAGAAGGTCGTGGGATCTCGTCCCACACCTGGATTGAACTTGCACCTAAAAAAAAACACTGGCATCCGAGTGCAGTATTGGGGGGGGGTGCTGTACTGCCGAGGTGTGCCGTCCTTCGGATGAGATGTTAAACTGAGGTCCCTTCTACCCATCCTGGTGTTGTCCTGGTGGATGTCCAGGTGGAAGTAAAAGAACCCAGGGCACTCTTCGCAAAGAGACGGGGCATTACCAGAGTTCTGGCCAACATTCCCCTTCCCATAAACTGGTTCATGCAATCATCCAGGCTGTGTGTGGGTGCTGATGTGTGATATGGCCGCCACTACACATTCAGTCACTTCACTACCAGTCTAGCATTGCTTGTAAAGCACTTTGGGATACACTGTGTATGAATAGCACTATATAAATGCTGATTCTGATTCTTCTTCATCGGGGTCAAGAGAGGACCATCTAGGGTGGTCAGAAGAGGGCCTCCGCTGTAGCAGCTTGCCCTGTCGCAGACATCCTTGGCTCTCTGGGATCAAGAGAATGGCTCCTCCCAGTGATTGTGAGGGTCTAACTTGTTAGCCATAGTCTCTTAAGGCGCTTTTACACACACAGTCTTACAACAGAATAAGCGTTATGGAAGGACCGTACCGGTCCATCCCATGCTGTCTGAACACTTTTTGTTCCGTTGTAAAACGAACGTTCGCCTGAACCGCATTCCCTGGCGTGGGTGGTTTGTCCCCAAGCGTGCCATTGCAGCGCACAGTGTAAAGCACCCATTCCGGCTCAAGAACTCCAGCTCTTCAGTTATCACGTCACGGCCACTGTTCTACCCGGCAAGGTCTACTGCACCAATATGGAGGGCTGGGCAATGTTGGGGCGAAACAGGAGCTCATCTAATCAGGACGTGAAGCGCAACAGGCTGTATCGGCGCCAGACAGGTAACGCTGGTTTCGGTACAGTAGTGCGTGTGTAAAAGCACCTCTGGACTCTTTAAAACTGTTGTTGAACTATTTCTTTACCTAAGACTTATTGTTGTGTGCTGTTGTTCATATCCTGTAGAGTATAGGTCCTCCCTTGCTTATATGTTCTACTGCTTTCTGAATCATTAGTAAACTGTTGTTTTATCTGACTCTTTCTGTCCGTCTCTTTTCTGCTGATCACCCAGTGTTACCCATGTAAACTTTACTGTAAACCCTTTGTATGCCATATATATTTATTTTTTGTTGTTCTATTTTGTATGGCTTATTTTTAACTTACAATTATGACAATCCGGGGGGGGGGGGTTGTTTTTCTTGAACTGCACTCATAATTGCACTATACAGATCTATGCTCCAGGTGTTCTTATCTTACTCTGAAGGTATCTCTAAGTAGCTTTAATTTATGTGCAGTGCACTCCTCGCATGATGCTATGCTCCAACCACATCTGACCTTTAGGCTTTTTCAGCTGAAGTTGAACTGGTATTTTTCAGCTTCTCTGATGTGTCTTGCATTGTTTTTTAAATGAGTATTTTAAACCAATGGAATTTCTTTCTCTTTTTTTTCTGCATGATCTGGGTGTTAAAAGTATGTGATTTTCTAAATAACTGTCATTACGCTTCTGAGGAAGGACTGGGTTAGTCCGAAAGCTAAAGCACTTTGTTCTTTTTGTTACATTTATATTGGTCCAGTAAAAGGTATCAGATCATTTGCTTCTGGGTGATGTAGGGGAACAGAGCCTCCCCTTTATTCCGACTCTCTATAAACTTACCCGTTACTGGTGCTGATTGGCCTGCATTTTTTTTGGGGGGAGGATCAATTACTTGAACGATGGGCGGAACAACCCAACAAGGCCCCTGCCCTCCTCCTTAGCCAATTGGCTTTTGAATGCTGGGCAAGGCCGGTTATAAATTTGGTGGCAGAGGTGGGATAGCACTGGGCTCAGCAATGAAGGACCGACAGTTAGTAGTGGTATGGATGGTGGCAGGGAAGGAACATCTGCCCAAGCAGACGGAGGCCACACAGCCAGGCCCATCTTTTTGCCTGAGCTATACACCGGTGAAGGAGAAAGAGAATAGTCAGATTGGGTGGAACAATACAAGACGGCAGCAAGAGTCAATGGCTGGGATGATGAAGCCAATTTCCAGTTCATGACTCTACTTTAAAAAGGATGGGACAGAGACATTTATAAAGGACTTGCTCCCACCGACCGAACCAATTATGAGTGCCTGAAGACAGTCTTACAACAGTATAGGACCCTCAATGTTGAAAGACTGGTACCACATGAATTCCATGGATCAGCGAAAACAATAAAAGGAAACCTTGCAAGAGTTCAGTAATTCCCTACGGAAGCTAGTCAACCAGGCGTACTCAGGAACTGACTTGGTGACTCAGGAAATGCTGGTAAAAGACCATTTCATTAGTCATTTGGGGAATTCTGAGATCCGAGTCCAACTGAAAAGCGTAAAACCCAAAACTTTAGAGGAAGACATCAATCTAGCATCCAGATTCGAGGCTATAAGGGAGCTGGGACAACCCAGGAAGACAGTACCCCAAATATGCTTACATGACGCCATTGAAGGGACACCCAAAAAGGAATGCTCAAAAGACAGAGTACAGCAGTTGGCCAGTGTTGTGGCGGAACTCGTGTTGGAAGTTCAGAAGTTGAGAGCCGACCTTCAGGGGTCAAAGCAGTTTGACCAGCCTAACGGTTCTGATCATAACAATTGGAGAAACTGATCAAAGGATGGGGGAAGACAATTCCCTAGGAGGGGGGCCACACAGTAGAGAGGTAGGAGGGAGAATACTCCTACACATGTTGGAAGTATGGGACAGAGGGACACTTTGCCCAGAAATACCATCAGAACCCGAGAAACTACAGTCAGCAGGGGTAATGGTCCATATGCCTGCTGTGAATGAAGAAGTCCAAACAAACCATACATCCAACTACAATGCAGTGGGGAATGACATTTAGTGGACTCTGGTACCCAGGTTTCACTGATTCATAAAGATATGTGGGAAAAAGCCACCGGGGGAAGAAGAAACCCCTAGAGATGTACAGAGGCACTGTCAATGTTACAAACGGACACTCCCTTGATGTGATGGGTGTCTGGATTGCAAATTTAGAGTTGGTGAAGTCGTGACTGGGTGGGATTTCCTGGTGAGTAAGGATGCCAATGCCACTGCCCTGCTAGGAACTGATTTTCTGTCTGAGTTTGGTGTCATAATTGATCTGAAAAACCAAATGTGCAATATTTCTGGGTGTCAGGTTCCACTAGCTCTCAAATCTGAAATGAGTGGTATCAGAAAGGTAGTGACACGCACCCCGCTGGTTATCCTGCATAGGTCAGAGATGATTATACCCAGTTATATGGATGGGGTTACCCTGGGTTTGGAAGAAGGAGTGGTAGAACTGAAAGGAGGATTGCCCAGACCAAGGGGATCCTCATAGGGTGGGCTTTGGTGTGCAGTTGATGAGGCCAGATACCGATATGAGACGAGTGGCACTGAGATCAGTTCCAAATCCTTAGATGAGACCTGCATGGTGGAAGGCCTGATGGAGGGGTTAGAACTTTTAGATAGGGATCTGAAGTTGGAGGAAGAGAGAGCAGTCCGTGAACTCCTGCAAGAACACTTGACCACCTTCAGTGTTGGAGGCTGAGACATCGTCCGAACCAACTGTACTTTTCACACTACTGATGCTGGGGAAGCAAGACCAATAAAAGTTGGGTTAAGAAGGGTCCCAATGCATTTACAGGATGAGTTTAATGAACATTTGGACAACATGTGAAAGAAGAGTGTGATTTTACCATCATTCAGCCCTTGGGTTGCCCCAGTAGTCTTGGTATGTAAGAAAGGTGGTGGACTTCGGTTTTGTGTGGACTTCCATAAGCTCAACGAGGTCACCGTCAAGGATGCCTGTCCCCTCCTTTGGATCGATGACACCTTGGACATGTTGGCAAAAGCTAAATGGTTCTGCACATTGGACCTGGCCAGTGGTTACTGGCAGGTAGAGGTCAAGCCAGAGAACAGGGAGAAGACAGCATTTGTCACCTGAGCTAGACTCTTTAAATTTAACATCATACCTTTTGGGTTGTGTAACATACTTGGGACATTCCAACGCTTGATGAATCTTATTCTGGCAGACCTACAATGGACCACCTGTCTGGTTTACCTAGATGACATCATTATTTTTGGTAGAACCATTCAAGAATATGTAGCTCATTTGGGTGAGGTACTAAACAGACTCAAGGTCTCCAACTTAAACGTCAAACCATCCAAGTGTGACCTTCTCAGAACCAAAGTTCATTACCTGAGGCATATAATCAGTGTGGAAGGTATCGCCACTGAGCCAGCTAAGGTAGAGACAGTGAGAACTTGGCCTATCCCTAAAATTGTCACCGAGCTGTACAGTTTTCTGGGTCTAGCATCGTACTACAGATGGTAAAACCATAATTTCTCAAAGATTGCTGAACCAATGCACAGTTTGGTTGACAAAGGAGCAAAGTTTGAATGGACTGAGGTGTGTCAGCAAGCCTTCAACTCCCTCAAGGCCAGCCTCATAGCCGCTCCCATTTTGGACTACCCTGATCCCGAAAAGACTTTTATTTTGGACACTGATGCCAGTGATCGGGGCATTGTGGCGGTGCTCTCACAATGGAATAGGGATCAGGAAAGGGTGATAGCCCATGCCAGTAAGGACCTATCTGCAGCCGAACAAAAGTATGCCACCACATGGAAAGAGCTATTGGCCATGGTGGTGTTCACTAAGCATTTCCAACGCTACCTGCTTGGAAGGAAATTTATCCTCTGTTCCGACATGGATCCCTGAGATGGCTACACAATTTTAGACACCCTGAGAGCCAACTTGCCAGGTGGTTGGAAAAACTTGCCCAGTATGAATATGAGAATGTCCAGCAAGGTGGTTGTATCCACAATGATGCCGATGCATTGTTCAGGAGTCCAGATGGGAGTTTCAATTTAGAGGATTCCATTGCCCCCTCCACGAAACTCAACCCTGGTGAGGAACCCTGTGCAACAACCTCATGTCTACTGGCCCATGTGCAGATGGGAGATTTGGGTTTTGACTTGAAAGTCAAACAAGATGAAGACACTGTCATTAAGCAAATCAAGGAATGGAGGATGAATTCTGAACAGAAACCCCCAGCTGAACACTGGAATGAGATGGAGTTAAGAAAATTCAAAGATGTTTGGGATTCCTTAATCATTAGAGATGGAGTCCTGTTCAGGTGGTTTGTGCATGCCTCTTCAGGAAGAGAAATAGAACACGTGGTGGTCCCTCCTGCCCTCATTTCCCTCATTCTAACAGCCCTGCACAATGACAGATGTTCAGGGCATTTGGGACAAGACAAAGTGATGGAAATGGTCTGAACAAGGTTCTCTTGGCCAAACAGGCAGGGATCTGTGAAAGAGTGGGGGTAAAAAATGTGCGGACTGTGCAGCCCATAAAACTTATGGACCCAATCCTAGAGCACCCCGGTGACATCAAAGGTGGGGTGCCCTATGGACAGAGTAGCAATTGACATTCTGGGGCCTTTACTGGCTACTGAATGAAAGAATCAATATATAATGGTGGTGGCAGACTATTTTTCTAAATGGGCCGAAACATTTCCCTTGCCCAACCAAGAGGCCCAGACTGCAGCAGAAGTTCTAGTTTCAGAAATAATCTGCTGCTTTGGGGCTCCAGCTCTATCCACACCGACCAGGGAAGGAACTTTGAATCCACCCTGTTTAGGGAACTATGCTCCATATTAGAAATAAATAAGACCCGGACCACTCCCTACCACCCCTAGTTGGACGGCTTAGTGGAGTAGCTGAATAGGACATTGTTAGATATGTTGTCCATGTTCGTAAATGCCAATTATGACAATTGGGATGCCCTTCTCCTTTATGTGATGATGGCCTACCGTAGTAGTGTGCAGTTCTCCACTAGATTTAGCCCCTTTGAAGTTATGTTTGGGAGGGAGCTCACACTTCCTGTGGATGTGGTCTTTAATAGACCATGGGGGGACAGTTACGAGTCTGTCTCAGAATTTATTAGACAGATGGAGGGTTACAGCCTGAGAAGCTATAAATAAACACCAAGAAAAAGCCTTGAATAGGCAGAAAGTGTTTTACAACATGAATATAACACCACAGATGCATGTGGTAGGACAGCTGGTCTGTGCCAGGGACTCCAGGCATCGTAAGGAACACTGTCCCAAACTTCAGAAAAGGTTTGCAGGTCCTTACAAAATTGTACAGAAGTGTACAGCTGTTCTGTATAAAGTAAAGCTATTATCCACTGGGGTTGAATCAACTGTAAATTTTAATAGGATGAAACCTTACGTGGGACACCCAGTGTAGGAAAATAGTGCTGTAGAAGGAATCCCTCTTCCTGGTTGTGACAGAACTGGTGAAATAGAGGGCCCTGAAACAAATACAACAGAAAGTAGTCAGATACTACCCACTGGTGGCCGCCAAAGAGAAATCCGAATACTGCCAGTATGGATACCTCAACAACCTCAGGTTACCACCCCCACTTTAGAAACCGAGGATAATAACAGTTGTTCAAGGGACTTACAATTTGAGGATGCCCTACCCATTCTGGGTGAGGAGGACATTGTGTCTGATGTTACCAACTCTGTAATCACTGATCCACCAGAAATGGCTGTTCCCTGAGATTCCAGTAGGTCTCAGAAAGAGAGAGAGAGAGAGAGACAGACAGAGGCAGCCACTTAGATGGCACCAAGACTATGTAATTGGACTAATAAAGACATTTTGGACACAAGGTTGTGTCCTTTGAGAGCAGGGGGTAGTGTGACAGAAAAATTACCCCCCCCTTTGCCCCAAAGATGCACCCTTTTCCCTTTTCAATTTTTTTATACCATTAGCAATGCTGTCCCTCTGCCTGCAACCACAAGCCTCCCCTTTTCCTCTCTTTACCCTGGGTTGGGGCGGTGAGTTGGCGGCAGCACCAGTGCCTAGGTGCTGACCACCTGATCTAATTTATTTAATAAATTGTTTAAATGCGCCAAAGGGCACCAGCGAGAATGGCCAAGTGGGTCCTAATTTAAATATTTTAATCATTCATCGGGCACAGTGATGTCCAGAGGAGGGGCCAGGCGTAGAGGCCACAGTGATACTTATAAACATTGATTGGGGGCAGAGCTAAGGTGGGGCTAGGGAGGAGTGAAGGGCAGACAGGCCCTGCAAGGTCCAAATACATATTTAAAGGAGCCATGCTCTGGTGGAGCCTTAAAGGGGTAAAGGCAAGCCCTAGAGTGATTATAGGGGCCCAGCAGAGTAGGCCCACAAGTCAAAGGGGCCCAGTAAAGTAGAGGCCCACAATTTAAAGGACAACCAGTTTTGGGGCCAGCATAAAAAGGAGCATTAGCCAACAATATTGCTGCATATGGCTCCACAATGAGGAATATGTTTAGGAGGGAGCCCCCCTCAACATTATCGCCCATTTGGGGCTAGTGGAATGTATGAACGGTACTCCATACAGACAGATTCTTCTGGAAATAAAGCTTACCAATAGACGGAAGATTGCCTTGGGATTTAAAGAGACAGTACCAGATTTTAGCACTGCCTTTAAACTGCATTATTGTCCTGATTACTCTGACTGTCAACTGTGCCTATACAAACTGTTTTGCTGTCTATGTTTCTGGAATTTTTGGCTAACCCTCTCTGGGAGAAACTGACCCTAGTTTCATTAGCCACTTCATGCTGCATGAGTTGAACACATCCCTGCTTTTCGAAGTTTCCACCTTTTCGGATCCGCAACACTGGAGGTCCAGCTCCAGATTGCCAGAGGTCCAATGCTAGAACACTAGAGGTCCAGATCCATATTGCCGGTGGTCCAGATCCATATTGCCGGTGGTCCAGATCCACAGTGCCAGAGCCAGAGTGCCAGAGGTCCAATGCTGGATGGCTCACTGCTGGATCACCAGAAGCAGCTCCTTGGGATCAAGAGTGGACCATCTGGGGTGGTCAGAAAAGGGTCTTCACCATAGCAGCTTGCCCCAATGCAGACAATGTGGTATGCCAGGGTCAAGAGTGGACCATCTGGGGTGGTCAGAAAAGGGCCATTGCCATAGCAGTTTGACCCAATGCAAACAATGTGGTACATCTGGGTCAAGAGTGGACTATCTGGGGTGGTCAGAAAAGGGTCTTCACCGTAGCAGTTTGCCCTAACACAGATAACGTGGTACATCAGGGTCAAGAGTGGCCCATCTGGGGTTGTCAGAAGAGGGCCTCCGCCCATAGCAGCTTGCCCCTTCGCAGACATCCTTGGCTCCAGGATCAAGAGATCGGCTCCTCCCAGTGATAGTGATGGGCTAACTTGTTAGCTGTTGTCTCTTTTACTCTTTAAAACTGCTGCTGAACTATTTATTTACCTAAGACTTATTGTTTTGTGCAGTTATTCATATCCTGTAGAGTATAGGTCCCCCTTCCCTTATATTTTCTAGCGCTTTCTGAATCTTTAGTAAACCGTTGTTTTATTTGACTCTTTCTGTGTCTGTCTCTTTTCTGCTGATCACCCAGTGGCACCCACATAGAGGAATTGAGCCTCCCCTTTATTCTGGCTCTCTCTCTCTAAACTTACCAGTTGCTGATGCTGATTGGCCTGCGTTTTCTTGGGGGGGGGGGTAATCACCCGGTTGTTGGGTTGAACAACCCAACAAAGCCCCTGCCCTTCTTCTTAGCTAATTGGCTTTTGAATCCCAGGTGAGGCCAGTTACAACATTATAAATGAATCAGAAGCTGGATTTGGAAGGGGAAATTCTACCGTGGACCATAATTTTATCGTCTCACATTTGACTGAAAAGTATGGTATGATTAGACAACAAAAAACTGAATATAACATTTATAGAATACAAAGCAACTTTTGATATGTATATAGTCTGTACTCTATGGTAAAATATTCCCTTGATAGAAACTGAACCTCCAGATTTAAACCAAAAAAGGGTCAGATAAGGGAGCCTTTTGGCACATTACTATTTAACATTATATCAATAATATTTTTAATTCATTACAGCAAGAGGATTTCCACTCACAAATCATTACTTCTGTGAAGTGGGGAATAGAGGTCAATGTTGATGATATTATTATAATTGCACTTACTTCAATCGAATTCCAAGGGAAATTAAATAAACTTTCTGAATTACGTAATTCTTAAAAATATGTTGCTGTATATTTTTGACTTTGGATGCTATGTATATAATGTAAATTATGTTCATAATTTCTCTTGTTATGAATTATTTGTTGTCATTTTGTTTAACTTTATTTTTTGTTAGTATTAGGCAATCCAGCAGGACAATCAATTCAGGTCAACAAGGTGAGTCTTGAGTAGTTCTAACAATGGGTAATTCTATACATATTGTGATACAATGATATCTACAGTGAACAAACTTCCAAAACTTTTAAGTAGCTAAGGGTCAAGACATTGGTATACCTCTAACTCTTAAAGCCTTTCTAACTAAGGGTTATGAACATTGGCACAACTAATCGATCCAGGAGGGACAGTGAAAAGTTCTTACACCTTAAAACAGGAATTTTCTTAACAAAACTCAGATTTCCATAGATTTGTGCAGTGCATACATTATATTCTTACCAGACTAGGAGTCCCAGCTATTTTACAGTTGCCACCACCAGGGATGGAATTAGTGAAGGTTAAGGGCAGTTAATCTGGTAGTAAACACTTTATATCCCAGATATACTCCTTATTACAAGAGGAGGATGGTCAGGTCACCCGGGAAAACATACAGGATAGATGGGAAATGGACATGGCATATACCTTACCATCTTAAATTTGGGATAGAATTTGGCTAGGTATACATAAAACAATGAATTCTCTGTCACAGTGAGAATTCAAATGGAAGGTATGTACCAGTTTTTTTGCAACTCCCACAATCTCCAAGTATTTTGGTACACACCCCTTAGATATCTGCTGGAGGAATTGTGGTGCAAAAGGGACTCATTACTGCACTTTTTGGACATGTTCAAAATTATCCTCCTATTGGTTAGTTATTTACAGAGGAGGTAATGAAGATACTGAATTTGATCCTAACCCCTACTTTTGAGAATTTGGTACTAAGCCATCCCCCCAGTGAAGTTTGGAAACCAGATCATAAATATTTATTTTATATTTTAATAGCTGCAGCCAATAAAGTTATAATGCAAAACTGGTTAACAACCAATAAATTAGAACCCTGACAATTGCTCCAGACGTTTGTCATATTAAAAATATGGAAGCCATGACGAAATTAAGACTCCAGATAGACAAATTTAATGCAAGATGGTTACCCTATTACCATTACATAGAGAGTAAAAATGGTACCATATTCTGGATCAACTCCTGATTTAAGTTCTGAGTGTAACTCATCAGACATTTTGTACCTCTGAACTAAGGTATTGCAATAGAGAGGTCCCCACATTGGTTCATTTGGAAACAGTTAGTTTCTTATACTGCTCCCTTTCTTAGACATAGGTTAGTTTCTGATACTGCTACCTTCCTTTGAAATAGGGAATAGGGAATAATACTTTGAAAACAGCTGATCTTAGTTTACTTTGTTAAATAGTTTTATTAATGGTTCTGCTGTTCTTCTCTTTGAAGTAGTAATTATATTGATGAGAGTTTAGCAGACAGTATTAATGTGGATGTCATGTTAATAAAGTTATGGACTGCACTGGTGACCCGGGTTCGAAAACAAGCCCAGGTCATGGGGGGGGCTGGACTGAGCCACCGTCAGGCAGCTCTACTCTCAAGGGGAGGGTTGGACAGGAGAGGAGGGCACTATTAAGTGCTTGTTGGAAGCCGTGTCTCTGCATGGCTTCCTGCCTGGACCTTTGTCCTTTGTGCTGGCGCCCTCGGGCGGGGGGTAGGGCTTCCCATAGCTACTTCCATATCTATGGAAAAAAAAAACACACCCCATGCCATGCCCTGTGATCCCCGTAAGGGGGGATGGAGCAGATGGTTGGTACACCACCACCGAGCCTTGCCGGCAGTCGGGGGAAAAAAATGTCCTCAAAAAAAAAAGAAAGAAGGTTATGGAGCACTCTGAGCTACATTTCATTTGTAGATTGTTGGACTTATGCTTTTAATACTGTATAATGGTATATCACCCATTTTCTTCCTTGCTGATAAGGGACTGCAGTCTACAAAAAAAACAGAATGGACAAGATAAACTGGTTTAGTATATTCTCCATTTCCAACTGTGATTATAATTTAGATGTTTAGATTGCTCATTCTAAGAGAAATACATGAGATATGGTTGGTCTGTTTTTAAGAATTGTAAAAATGAGTACCCCGTGGTGTATGTATTACAGTATGCTACCTTCAATAAATTTTACAAGTTAAAAAAAAAGCCTGTCTAACTATACACTGATATTTCTTTCTGTCTAAATACCCACTCAGAGTGTTCATCACGGCACAAAATCGCCATGCTGAGTCATTATGTGTAGAACCCAACCGTTGTATTACTGAACAATTCAAGTTGATTTTAGAACTTCTGGGTTAGGTTTTCTAAATGGCATACTGTTATCATGAGCTCTCTCTCCATTGGTCAATATCTGGAGGTAGCTGTGATAGCCAGCGTTTTATGATAGCTTTCTTTGCAACAGTCAAAAAGATGTTCAGAAGGTATTTCTGATGTCTGTTCAGAAGCTTTTGACGGTAGTCCAATAACAAGACTATACTGGCTGTCAGGGGTGGGAGGGTTGAGCAGAGATCTCGAAGATCTGCTTCCAAGTCCAACCAAAATTGATGTAAGCTAGGGCGAAGCCAAAAGATATGTGCGTGGTGAGCAAAAGGTTCACCACAGCGTCCCAAGCATTCTGTCCTCAAGGCTCAATTGAATTTTGTTACTATTGATGGTGTTTGAAAGTATCTGACAACCACCTTCCAAGCAAACTCCTTCCAGCTACTGGAGGAGGAAACATTGTGCTGCTGTTGATATATTTTGAGCCATTTTTTCAGCTGGACTCATATATTTAATTCTCACTCCCATTTGTTTTCAAGGACTTTGAACGTCTCTTCAGATGGGGTGATAACTGTTTTATAGGCTAGCGAGATAAAATGAGGGGTCAACCCTTGATTTTGCATTTCTCAAAGTAATGTTATAAGTGGATGGAGTTCTTGGTACTCAGAGAGTTGCCCCAGTTTGGCTGTCAAAAAGTGTCAGACTTGAAAGAAGCAGTAATGATCCGCCCATGTAAGAGCATAGTTTTGTTGAAGAAATGCAAAGGGGTGTGGAAGATTATTTTCAAATAGTTGATGCATATGATGGAGTCCTTGTCTCCCCCAGTGTATATAACTCTGTTCTAGCTGGCTTGACAGAAAAGTTGAATCATACACAGTCACATGTATGGGGGCTAGGGGTTTGTATAGATGCTTATTCATCAGTATGCTGCCCCAGACCCTAATAACATTCCGAGATAAGTATTTTCCATCAGTTGTTCTGGATCCAAGGGGGGTTTGAGAATAGGGTTTTCATGATTGAGAAGTGGAACCCATCCGCCATCAGTGTTTTCCAATGGGTCTCATAAGTTTGATCTAACCAAGCTGCGACATGTTGAACTTGAGCTGCCCAGAAATAGTGTTTTAAGTTCAGGAGGGCCAAATCTTCCTGTATTTTAGGTAACTGTGACTTACAATATGCAATCTGAGGTTTGTTTTGCCCCCCCATGAACCCTCGAAATCCATTTACCTCATTCATGAAATGCTTCCTGTGGAGGTGACACAGGGAGAGTTTGAAACTGATAAAGTAGCCTAGGAAATATATTCATTCAAATAATCTCAATCCTATTATGTAATGTCAGGGGTAGGACTCCCAATCTATCTACTGTAAATCAAGTATACTGTTGTTAACAAAGGGGAGTAATTCACCTGATACAGCTTATTTGTTGTAAATTTTTGATCGTAATTCTTCTCATGTTGTCTCCATTGACCGCCTTGATTGTATATTGTAATGTGAATTTGCTTCTCCTTACTTCATGTTTTGTAACTATGCCTTCTTTTGTACTCTTCTGAGTTGTACCTGAAAATAGTCACTCAGTTACCTAGCGTACTTTCCTGGTTAACAAAAATAAAAATAATAATAATGTACGGTAGAATGTTGTTGCCACATGAAATCTATCTTTTGATAGTGTTGTTATACCAGTAATGTGGCGTCACTATGTTGTAAACCCATCGATGGTACCTCACATCAACGGTATAACAAACTAGAATTCCCAAGTGCTGCTGTCACTGTGACAGCATTACCGAGCGCAGTCTCTGACACTTTGAATTTGCTTAACAAAGTGACAGTTTAACCTGGAGCTAAATTACAGGAAAAAAACAGTTAAACATCATGGTAGCATCGGTCTTTTCAAAACTGGTGAGTCACTCACCCCTCTCTCTCTCCCCCATTGCTATTAATCTGGTTGCTCGAACGAACGAAAGGCATTTAGTAAAAACAATTTTTTTTTCTTCACTTGCATCCTTGCAGATGTGCTCGAAATTAGCATATGTTTGCTACATATCAAAATGCTCAGTGATACCAGCACTTAGAGTTTCCGGCTGCTTCAATTGGTCCTGAAATCCATGTGATCAGCACTGACTGTTCTGTTTGTTTGCTGTTGTTTGCAGTATCATAGAGGTATGACTTTACATGTTTTAAGAGTTTAAAGTGTAAAGTTCTGTTAGTTTATGTTGTGCTGTCTCTTTATATGTACTGCAGCTTACTGATTTCTCTGAATTAAATAATGCATTTACATTCAACGAAGCTACACTGGCTAATTTCATGCATCTCAAGGCAAACCAATCGCAGCAATTTCACTGTGGTGCTAATGAAACAGTGTTGTGATTTGTATTAGATGTCATCTATTAAACTACTATGCTCTTGCACCGATGCCCATACATTTATGCACATACACTATAAAAGACAATGTATGGGCATCGACAAACAACCACTCTAAGCTCTCTTCTAGTGGTTGCCATGACAACTTTTGCACCTAAGTTGTCATGACAAGCACTCGAAGCGAGCATAGAGTGGTTGTTCATCGATGCCCATACATTATCCTCTACATAAACATACAGTAGGAACTCAGCAAGTTTGGTACTAAAAGTTATGAACATAAACTAGGGCCCAATACGCTGCTAAAATTTGAACACATTACTGCAATCAGGAATTGTATAAGGTAGCCAATACACAATATAGGAAAATACTGTATCTTCTACCGTCTGTGCTAGCCTCTTAAGTTAGAGCAAAGATGGGACAGATACCAATTCAGGATTTCACCAAATTACATGCCATTTTATAGTGGTTTAAATTGCATTATATGGAAACATGGGAACGTAAAATTTGTTGGTAGATAAGGACTGCTTGGCCCACCCAGCCTTCCCATTTTCCCTACCTACAGTAACACCATAGATCCTACTTGATCTCCTGCTCTTTCTCCCTCCCTCCCTTTCCTTTCCACTAAGATTCCTATGCATTCGTGAACCTCACTAGGCAACTTCAAGCACGGCCCTGAGGTGAATACCAAGAGACCCCCACCTCTATTCGAGATCAATTAACTGGCCAACTGAGGCAGAAAAAATATTATATTTTTCAAATTTGCCATGTTGTGGGGAAGGGTGTGCACTGAATTGTCTCTTTTTACTTACGTATGCCATAAACAGTAGCAACCCTAAATAAAAAGCCATTTAAAGTTTGTGAATGAGCAAGGGTGAGCAGCTAATTTTGTGTTTGTTTGATATTCGGGTGACGTATGACTTTCTTATTACAGTAGTTAGCACCTCACTAGTTACCTACCCACTGATTGGGAACTGCACTTTAATTAAAGGAAGCCAATTAAGACAGTGTGCATCATATAAAAGAAGCCACATTTTGGAATAGGGACCCAGCTGATAAGTGATCTTTCTTGATGCCTGGTAGCTGAGCAACTTCATAGTGGGTCCCTGAGGTGAACACGAAAAGACCCCCTCTCCAACTGGAGATTAAATAAGTAAGTGGCCAACTTATGCAGAAAACACAGAGCAACTAAAAAATTTGCTATGGGGGGAGGGGGGTGCAATTAATTTTGTATTTTTATTTGTGTATGGCATAAAAAAAATTAAAGTTTGTGAATGAGCAAAGGTGAGCAGCTAATTTTGTATTTATTCTTGAACCTCACCACAGTTTCACCCCCACCACCTCCAATGGTAGGCTGTTCCAGGAATTCACCACTCTTTGTGTGAAGTAGTACTTCCTCACATGTCTCCTGAATCTACCCCCCCAATCCAGCTTCATAGCATGTCTCATTGTTGAGTCCCTTGTTTTTCTGAAAAACAGTTTCTTCCTGTACCTTATTTACCCCTGCGAGGTATCTGAAGGTCTCTATTACATTCCCCCCTCTCTTCCAGTGTGCAACTATTGATGTCCTTCAGTCTTTCCTCATAGGACTTTTGATGCAAACCCTGCACCATTTTAGCTTCCCTGCTCTGGACCATCTCCACTCTATCTATGTTCTTCCAGAGATGTAATCTCCAGAACTGGATATAGTATTCTAGGTGGGGGTCTTACCAATGATCTATACAGAGATAAGACCACCTCCCTCTTTCTGCTGGTCCCTATACACCCCAGCATCCCGCTAATCCTCCTAATTGCCCTGTCACACTGCTTGGCCACCTTTATGTCATCAGATAAGACCACCCCGGGTCTCACTCTGGCTTGGTGTTCATCAACAACATGCTACCCATCTTGTACTCTGACCCTGGGTTTCTGTGCCCCAAGTGCATTAATCCTTCTACTATTCCATTAACCAGTCCTATAGTTTTCTCAGGTCTCTGCTCATCTTTTACACCCCCCCCAACCAGGAGTGTCCACCCTACTGCAGATTGTCATGTCTTCTGCAAAAAATGCAGAAAAGTATCCATTTATCATTACTACTGCATTTAGGGGGGGAAAAGAGACTGACATAATAGGCTTTATAAACAAATCACTAAAAGAAAAGGAACCCAGAAACATTTGGTACAACCCACTAACACTTTAAAAAAAAGAACAGGATAGTAAGATAAGGGTGTAAGACATTGTTCACGAAGAGGATACAAGTACGGTGTCTAAATCAAAATTTAGCACTAGGTATACTGAAAAACAATTCATCAGTATGAGAAATATTTAGATTTAATATCAAGTCCTGACAAGTGGCAAATGTTGACACAATTTAGGTTTCAAACCTATAGTAGTAATGTCTTGGAAGTGAGGTCACCTAAGAGTCCCTTTAGTGGCTAACTTTTACATTGACTTCTATTTAAGTCAGGAGTTAACAAAACAGAACAAATAAGTATTAGTTGCAGCTGTGGCACAAATGAACCAGCAGATCTGAAGCATGTGGTGCTCTTAAGTAAATGGTTTAGGAATTAATACATTCAGTGGTTCAGTGGTTAAAGGAGATACTTCAAGGGGGGCCCTGTGGAGCAGCAACATGGTGGCTGCACTATAAGATAGCTCTGCATACCATAAACTGCAATCAGGAGATAAAGTATTTAATTTTTTTCAAACCTGACTGCAGAAGCTGTTATCCTGTGTTGGAAGCACCCCAAAACAAGATGAGTCTGAAAAAAGATACCAGACACACTACACAAAATCTGGACGACTTCTTATTCTCATACAGCTCCTCGAGGAGCCCGGGGCCTATGGCGTCGAGCAGTGTGGCTGAGCCTGAACTCCCTATGGTACAAATATTAGTGATGCTCACAAAAATCCAGGCTACAGGGGATGAGACGAACAAAAGATTGGCTGCAGTTGAAGCAAAACTCACAGAGAATGATACTAAAATAGCCGAAAACTCAGCTGCGATTCAAGATCTCCAGGCAGCGAACATCCAGCAAGCTGACTGCAATACTGCCTACGTGCAGAACCTGGCATTTCTCAAAACCAAAACTGAGAGCCTGGAAAACATCCATTGACAGGCCAATGTCCGAATTGTTGGATTTTCACCCCACTTTGGAGCAAAATCAGAACTCCTGCAGGTGGTAAACCGACTAATCTTCAAAGACTTACAATTGTTTCCAGCCGACTCTAACATACGAATAATAAAATAATTTGCTATACTGTACCTCAGTGGACCAGGCCACGAGGGGACCCCACACGGCGACCACTGACTGCCATAATATCTCTTTCACCTCTGGAAGCAAGGATCCCTTTATTACAAGCTGCTCATTACAGAGGGGAAACTGAGTGGGAAGGCAGATTAGCCTTCTTCCCGGATCTTTCTGCACAAACCCAGGCTCGTAAAAAAGAACTACAGAAAACTAAGAAGAAGCTTCTGCAAAACAGGATAGAAGCTCAGCTCAACTATCCAGCTAGACTACAGGTGCAATACAACTCCAAGACCCATATTTTGTTGACCCAGACTCTGCTGCTGCGTTTGTCGAGAAACTACTCACTAAACTGCACCCTACAGAAGTAGCTTCAGACAAGGCTGAAGGGTGATGTACTTTGTGGTCAATTTTACTTTATCCACTGACTTTGGTGTAATGGACTGCTTTAACCAAAATGTTTTAAAATATTGATGTTGCTGTGTGCCAATTGCACATTAAACAAATGACCTGATTTGGTATATGGTCCCATACCGGGTCCCTAACGAGAGGCTACTGTTTAATTACAGTTGCAGATAAATGTTATTTTAAGTTAAATAAAGCCATGATTGCTGCTCCATTTTATATTCCTGCTATAATGTTTGGTTAGTAAAGCAGTAGTCCTAAATGTCGGTGTATGTTTACACCTCCTCAGTTTGTGAACATGACCCAGATCCTTCTTGATGTTGTTTGGTTAACCCACAGGCAGATTGCCATGTTTTGCCTTACACTGTGGGGAGGCACTATAACTTAACTGAGCTCAGGCCTTCATCACAAATACCTAACTACTAGTGCTAACGTTTCTGCTCCTCCCAGGAGCCAGTTCTGCATGGGATCTGTTATATTGGCATGTGAGCTACTTTTTTGTATAACGAGATGTTGAGATTATAATGGACCTTCAATATAAACAGATTGGAATTTATTCCTTTGTTGATCGTCTGGTAGCTCCTCCGACTGTATGGACATATGGACCTTACATTTAAGGAATGTTTGAACTATACCCTGTACTTCATGTTTAGGGGTCTGCATACCTCTTTTTGTTTATTTTATGTACTAAATATACCTACTGTATTATCATAAAATCTATAAATAAAAAGTAAAAAAAAAATACTTCAGGATTTATACTTAGCTTTAGTTGAGGCACTGGATGCTACATCTTGCGCTACACTGGCGACCCAGGTTCAGTGACGGACTCGGGTAGCTGGGGGTCAGCAGGGGAGGGAGAGGATGAAGCATCTGGAAGACAGCTCTCCTTTCCCATGGGAGGTTCCAGGGCCACTCAGTGTTCTGATGACCCCCGATGGAGATCAGGGGTAATACAGGTACACCAGCCAACATAAGGGGTGGAGTGCGGCAGATGCTAGCAAGGCAGTCATGCACAGGCGTCATTGCATGCTGAACTCCAAGGGGATCCAAGACTGAAAAACCCCTGGCAGCCAGGTGAGGCGACAGCGTGGTCTCCCGGGATGGAAACCCCAACATGCCCAGCGCCAGCCACGATCCTGACCCTACCCCCGGGGATCCTCGGCCTCCTCCTGTGTGTCATCTGTGGGAGAGGAGGGGATCCTGATACCGATGTTTCGGTCGGAGGAGTGGTTCAGGTGGGTGGTAAGGGGTTGGAAGCCGAGTAAGCCCACCTAAGAGATGCCTCGGACCATCAGGCGAGAAAAAGAATCTACAAAAAAAAAAAAAAAATACTTGCCTTCAGAAGAAATCCTTTTCTTAACAATAACAGTCTAAATGTACTGGAAAAGACTTAAACAAGGGCCAGAAATGTGTCTTAAATCAGTAAATTCCATGACGATATGTGCCAAGTATTGTTTTATTTTTTTTTTTCCTCTTTTAATTGCAGTTTTTGTTTATGTTATTTATTGTTCATGTATGTTTATGTTTTTCATATGTAAATACTTTCTGTTTTTGTATATTTGTAACAGCACTGCCAGCCAAATAAGAACTGATTTATTTATTGATTGTTCACTGTTTAATCATCGTGCTTTATGTGCTGTAAAATCTGAGGCCATAATCCAACCGCAGACATGTATCCAAAGTGGTTAACAGGGGTGATGGGGTAGCATCAGGAAACTGTGTTATATGTGTCAAATAGTATTTTATTGATTTTCTTAGCATTTAGTAGTTATGAATTGACTTCAATCTTGCCTATACTTCATTGACATCTAATTGTTGGCTGCTCACAATGTTGGTGATAGTAGGGCAGATTATACATACATATATATATATACACTGTATATATATATATATATATATATATATATACACTGTATATATATATATATATATATATATATATATATATATATTACTGCACTGTGTAAAGATGCATTTTGAAGTTGACTCATGTCAAGGAGAGATCATTCACTAAAACAGAAAACATTAGTGAGGCCCTCCAATATCAATTTATCTATTTAAAATTATTTCACCAAGAATGTGCAATGTGATGTATACTTCTTGGTTCCAGGAACATCCTGGGGGCAAGATACCATACACAGCAGCTGCAAAAGGTAGTTGCAGCTGTTTTGTATGCCATTTGGCCCCCAGGACGTTCATGGAAATGAGAAGTATACATCTCACTGAACTTTCTTGGTGAAATAATTACTAATTTCCAGATGTGTCCTGGTGAAGAGAATAACAGAGGGATCAATAATACAAAGCAGTACAGAGTTTACAGTTTATTTATTTTATTTAGTTTTTGTTTACCAGGTAGGTGCACTAGCCAAAATTGACTATTTTCAGGCACAACCTGGGAGAGTACAGAGAAATAGTAAAACAAATACAGATAACAGTTTAAGCAGGTACAAATCCAAGACAGCAAAACATAGTACAGAAAGTGCAAAAACATTAGTGCTAACAAGGGTGCAAAAATAGAGGCAACCTGTAATACAAATACAATTTTATACAATTTCACATTCATGTAGAGACTGAAAATAAAGCAGGTGAACATGCAGCGAGATAGTAGCGAGGAGAAAAGTACAATTCATTGAACAATACAGAAATCCAGATAGTTGCCTAGCAGTGTAACATTGTAGAAGAAAGAGCATAGGTAGGTAGGAAGAAATATCAGGACGGAGACAGGTAGAGATAATTAAGCCAGACAGAGAAGGATAAAGAACAGGAGGATAGGTAGGAGTGGAGGCGGCAGGCGCAGAAAAGAAGAGAGAGGTAGACAGTGGATAAAAGAAACACAAAATAGAGACACACGAGTGGCAAGAAGAGAAAAGGAGTGAAATAGCGAGGAGAAGTAGAGGCCCTAAGAAACAAATAAGTATAAGTCAGGAACAAAGGTACAAAGACGGAAGTCAGGTAGGGCAGCAAGCACAGGTGTCATAACTAAGGAGTAGGCAAGAGTATATGCTAAATTAGGTGGGGTCAAAACAAGCACAGTAGTCAGTACTCAATAGATAACCCTTAAATTCACTCTTGAATTTTTTATGAGTCTCAGCCTGCCTGAGTGCCAAGGGAAGAGTATTCCAAAGCTTGGGTGCCATATGCCCAAAAGCACTAGTCCCTTTAGAGGTATGACATCTAGGGACTTTTAGAAGCAACTTGTCCACTGACCGAAGCCCAAGAGTAGAGGTTATAGGAGTGAGAAGCATGTCCAGAGATTTTGGTACATTTAGCCTAAGGATAGAATCAGTCAGGGAGCCCAGGTAGTACTGCCTAGATGCAGAGGGGGAGAGACACCCAAGGACAGCGTATAACTGGCAACGGTGCATTAGCCTCACAGCCGAGGATGCGTATCAGCATATGTTATTGTAAGTAACATCCCACTTAAGAAGGGATATTTTCTGAGCAGCCGCAAGGACAAGAGCACAGTAGGTGAGGGAAGGAATTAGGATTCCCTTGGCAATTACAAGTTTAGCACATGGCGTTAGCATGTAGCTTGTCTTGTGAACAGCCCCCAGCTTATTATTTACTGCTCTGCAAGTGGATTGGATATGTAGGTTGAAGTCCAGGGATTGGTCCAGCATAATCCCAAGATAACTGAAGGATGACATGGATTCAAGTACAGTTCCTCCTAGGTCATGTACAGTCAGGGATGAAGGACCAGTTCTGAGCTTAGCAGCCAAGTCTAGAAGCATGATGACCTTCGTTTTCTTGGCATTCAGGACCAAATTATGGTTGTGAAGTTTTGAATGTTCTTGAAATCAGAGGAGAGGGCAGAATTTAGGTTATCAATTTTGGTATCTCTAGTATATATGACAAGATCATCAGCATATAATAGGGATGAGCAGTTTACCAGGGCACCAGGAACATTGTTAATAAATAATGAGAAAATAAGTGGCCTCAGTATAGAGCCTTGGGGTACCCCAACCTTTATTGATGCACAGTCAGATATCAAGGAGTGAAATTTCACCATTTGAGATCTACCAGACAGGTAGCTGTTATAGCAGTCTACAGTCAGAGAGGAGAAATCCATGTTAAGCAGCCCAGCCAGGAGTAAGGGGTGGTCAACCAGGTCAAAAGCCTTGGTTAGGTCGATAAAGATGGTACCTGTAAGGTACCCCTCGTCCATATTCACAAGTACATCAGAGGTAAGTTTTAGCAAGGCTGTAGAGGTGCTATGGTTCTTTCTGAAACCATGTTGGGCATCTGAAAGCACCTTAAAGTTTGTGCAGAATTCAATTGTTTGATTTGACACAGCTTTTTTGAGCAGCTTGGATAGGACCAATAGAATAGCAACTGGATGGTAATTATTTATATCCTTCTTGTCCCCTTTCTTGAAGACTAGGGTTATGCAAGCTATTTTCCAGATGTCAGGTACTGTGTGGCAGGACAGGGACAGAGTGTAGATTTTTGCTAGAGGAGAGGAAATATAAGGAGCAGCAAGCTTAAGAAGGCGTGGCTCAAGGAGGTCTGACCCTACACTGGTATTGTCAGATATGGATTTAAGAAGTTTGAGAGTCTCCAGTGACGTTATAGCCTTAAAATAGAAAGGCGGAGTATGTGGAGATGTAGAGGGAGGTGTATTGGGGAATGGTGTCTTGCCCAGGGCCTGGGGCTGAGTATGACTTGCCTGGGCTTTAAAGGAGGAGGTATACATGGTCAGATCAGAGAACGTCACATTAAAAGCATTCACTATCGTGACAGGGTCATTACAATGAGACCCATTTAGTACCATATCGGGTGGCGTGCTGTGTTGGGATGCGCCAAGAAAAGATTTGATGTGGGTCCAGAATTTCCTAGAGTCACATGCAGAGCTTGTAAGCAGGTCCTTGCAGTATTTACTTTTCGAATTCTGATTTTCTTCTTGCAGAGGCTTCTGTGAGCCCTATAGGTGTTAAAATCAGACATGGACCAAGACTTACAGCACCTCCAGTAGTTGTCCTTTTTTCATAGCTCACATAGCAGGTCCTTGTGTAGCTACCTGGTATGTTTAGCTCGGACTCTCCTGGTGACCTTGGGAGCAGTTAAAAGAAGCATGTCAATATAGTGAAAAACAGCAAAATTAAGTGGCAGCTAGTCACTAAAGATGCAGTGGGTTACCTTTTATGCCATGCGGCAGTTGTATGGTTTGTTTAAATGACTATACACAGGTGACCTAAAATGGGCAAGGCTGTCTACACACTTCAAGTGGTCTGGTCATGCAACCCTACGGGGGTCCCAAAACATGGTTCCATGGCACCACATTGACAACAATGTTGTTGATATGTCCAACAGTGACAGGAACAATGCCAAGTGTCAGCATTGTTCTCATTGGAACAAAGTTTTTTTTTGTGGGGGGGGGGGCTGTGCTCCCCGCACCCCCCATCTCTAAATATTTAACTCCAAGTCAGAGTTGGTTCGGGGTGGGGGTGCAGCCCCCGGAAAGAAAGCGGTGGTATAAAGCAAGACCATCACAGCAATCTGGAGAGATTTGTCGCTGTGATGGTCTTCACTATGGAACTGTCATTCTGCAGACATGATACCCCAAAACATAAGCCCATCACTATCACCTTCTTCATGAATTACCTCTACTCATTTCCATGGCAATTATCTCCTACCCCCTCACCAGGGTGCTGATGTGCACCTGCCCACTGACACTGGCCTGAGGGATAATGTCACATTGTCACCCACAATGTCTAGGCTGCCTGCTGACCACGAGGTTCACAAGTAGGACAAATATCCCCCCCCCCGGGCATGAATGTGTTGCCTCCTCAGCATGCCCTAGGATTTCTGCTCCTCAGAGTGGAAAATCTGGCTATAGCACTTGGCAAACTTTGGTCTCCCACATGGGAATGCATCATGAGTCACTGGTGGCACCAATCCCAAGCTTTGCTGCTCTATCTGAGCAAAGCATTTGATACTGTGGACCATGACTTACTCCTGTTTTCACTAAAAAATATTGGAGTGGATCATTTGGCCTTGAAATGTTTACTAGTTACCTTACTGAATGGCAATAGCTGGTTAAGGCTGATGGGGGCTTCTCTCCTCAAAAAACTTTGTTAAGAGGTGTTCCTCAAGGGTCTGTTTTAGGCCCCTTACTTTTTGCTGTTTACATTAACAACATTAATACTGGTATCATTTCAGCAAACATCCATCTGTACATAGCCAGGCCTACTCCAGAACTCACCTGTAATGACCTCCAATGAGACTTTGATCACTTACATAAAACTTTGCTATAGTTAAAGCTCCTCCTAAATGCTAAAAATACTACGGTCATGCTATTTGCCCCCTCCACCTATGTATCTAAACACTGTTCCCTTGGATCAGCTCCCCATGTATCCACACTTTTGGGTGAGCCTCTGGAGTTCTTGGAGAAATTTAAGTGTCTCAGGTTTTGGATAGATCACAGACTGTCTTTCGTTGATCACACTGATGAGCTTACAAAAAAGTTAAAACAGAGACTTGGACTATTTTTTCGAATCAAAAATCTACTTTCCTGGAAGCAAAAATTAGGCTGGTTCCGACTACATTCATGCCCCTTCTGGATTATGCTGAATTTTTGTATAGCCAAGACCCAAATGTTGCCCTCTCCAAACTGGTTACTCTCTATCATCGAGCTATTAGATTAATTACTGGCTTACCGTACTCCACCCACCACTGTGAACTCTATACCAAGATAGGGTGGAGCTCACTAAGATTCAAAATGGCAAAAAAATGCAGTGCTCTGGACCTACAGAGCCATAATCAATAAGCTTCCACAATATATTGTAAGCTGCCTGACCACCTGAAGTGCTGGAAATTACAAAGTGAGAAGCTTCTCTTATATCTCACTCCTAATCCCTAAGGTGTGAACCAGGTATGGCAATCAGTCACGCTCCTCCAGCCATATGGAACACCATACAGAAAACACTAAAGTTGTCAATCCCGATGAAACTGAGCTTCTTTAAATCCCTGAACCAATGTTCATTTAAGGAAACCTGTACTAGCTTTCATTGACTGCACTTATCTTAGGACTTAGAAACATAGAAACATAGAAGTTGACGGCAGATAAGGACCTCAAGGCCCATCCAGTCTGCCCATTTCTTTTTCTACCTTATAAATGTGCCATCGGCCTTTGCTCTGTCAGTGGCCTATCTATTCATAGTCATTTGTATTGCTCCCTTATGCCTATCCCATGCCTGTTTGAAGCCCTGCACTGTATTCATAGCCACCACTTCTTGTGGTAAGCCATTCACATCCACCACCCTTTCTGTGAAAAGAATTTCCTCACATTCCCCCTTAATCTGACCCCCTCTAATCTCATGCTGTGTCCTCTTGTCCTGCTATTTTTCTTATATTTAAACATGTTAGACTCTTTCACCTTGTTAATGCCCTTAAGGTGTTTGAATGTCTCGCTCATATCACCTCTCTCCCTCCTTTGCTCAAGGGTATACATATTGAGCTCTGTTAATCTGTCCTCATATGTCTTCTGATGCAGTCCCTGCACCATTTTGGTTGCCCTTCTCTGGACTGCCTCAATTTCGTTAATGTCCTTGTGAAGGTGTGGCCTCCAATACTGCACGCAGTACTCCAGATGGGGCCTAACCAGTGTCTTGTAAAGAGGGATTATTACCTCCCTCTTATGACTTGTGATACCCCTACTAATACACCCTAACACCCCCCTAGCCTTACCTATTGCTTTAGAGGTCTGCTTGGATGATTTCAGGTTATCAGTGATGATGATGCCCAAGTCTCTTTCTTCCTTTGTGACTGCTAGCAACTCCTCCCAGCCTATAGGTGGCTTCAGGGTTTCTTCTCTATGTGCATGATTTTGCACTTCTTGCATTAAATCCCAGTTGCCACTCTTCTGACCATTTTGCTAGTTTATCCAGATCTCTTCTCATTCTGCCCACCCCATCTGGATCATCTAATCTGTTGCAGATCTTGGTGTCATCTGCAAACAGACAAGCCTTACCCTCTAGTCCATCTGCAAGGTCACTAATGAAGATGTTGAAGACGACTGGCCAATACTTCTCAGGTTGTTCTCCTTACTTTTCATCTGCACCTCTATTCCACCTTAAGCTATGCACCCCCCTTCCCCTAAGCCACTGACTGCTTCCTGCCCTCTTCCCCTGCCTTCTGGCTCCTTACTGTCTCCTTCCTGGTTCTATCCTGCTGCCTTCTGTCATCTATAGTAGCTATTGTACATAGGCTTTTTTGTCTCCTGTTGCTCTGTGTTATTGAATTTAATAATACAGTACTTGGATTTTCTTATTGAATATCCATGCATTGATTGTATTATTGTATGTTTGTATGTATTCCTTGTATTTACTTAGTTCTGTATCTATGTGCCTTGTATTCATATATGTGACTGTCCAGGCCCATCTTGTAAATGAGTTTTTCTCAATGATGTTTCATCTGGTAGAATAAAGATTGACTGATTGTCTAGTTGTGTTAGTAAGAATGGATGGGAGAGTAGGTTGGCTGCCTTACTCAGAAAATGATAAGTCTGTCTTACCATGTTCATAGCCATCTCGATATCACTGGACCACTTAAGTAACACAGAGGCATAGAAAATATCAGCAGATAAAAGTTATATTGGCCCATCCAATCTACCCAAGCCTGCCTAGTAATGGCACTGTGCCCATCTGTACTCATTTCTTTCTCTCTCACTCTCTCTCCCCCAACTACCATCATATGTAATTTTCCCTTGTGCCTGCTGCACCTCATTCTGACCCCCACAGTCTCAGTGCAGATGGCCTATTTTGTAAGTTTGTGCCAGTCTAACACCAATCTTTTTATAAAAACACCTTTCCTGACATCTTTTTGGAACTCCCACCAATTGTCTGGAATTTCCTCTGGTGTTCATGTAACCACTCATTGTGAACAATTCACTGCTGTCCACCTTGTTTATCCAAAGTAACTGAATGTTTTAATCATGCTTCCCTTCTTCCTCTGTTCTTCAGCATGTACATATTGAGATCCCCAAAGTACTCATCATAAGACTTCCCTCACTGCCCCCATCTTCTTCTGGTAGCTCTTCCCTGCACTGCCTCTAGACTATCTCTCTTCTTCCTCTAGTATGGTCATCAAAATTGTACACAGTACTCTCAGTTCAGTCAAACCAGGATCTATACAGGAGCAATATTACCTCCCTCTTTCTGCTAGTCAGCCTCCTCCCAATGCATCCCAGCATCCAGTTGGCCTTACTCACAGCCCTATTATACTGTGCCAATGTTGTCAAGTCCTCTATGATTTTTATACCCAGGTTCCTTTCTTCTGTTGCTCTCTCTCCCACCCCATCCATCCTGTATTCCATTCTCAGGTTCTTGGCCCTTACAGTAACTGCATTACCTTGCACTTTCTCACATTAAATTTCAGCTTCCAAACCCTTGGCCACCTCTATAGTCTTTTCAGATCCTTCTCCATGACCTTTATCCCCTTTTTGGTGTCCACTTTACCAAAGATCTTGATGTTGTCCACAATGAGGCATATTTTATGCTGGACCGATCCTAAAACCTATCCACTACTCTCGTTCCTCAAGCCAAGCAGATTTTTTACCTGCCTCTTTATCTTATTCCCTACCCCCAAGTCACCCAGTTTCTTTACCAACCTCCCATGTGGGACAGAGTCAAAGGCCTTGCTGAAATCTAGATACAGGGCATCTACTGCCTGAGCCCCATCCACACCCTTTGTCACCCAATCAGAGAATTCAGTCAGGTTCATCTGGCATGCCCTCCCACTGGTAAATCTATTCCAACTGGTGTCATGCAGGCTACTGGCCTCCAGAAATCCTACTAGCCTCTCCAATGGTTTCACTACTATGGACATCAGACTGATTGGTCTATACTTGCCTGGCATGTCCTGACCCACACTTTTGTGCAGGTGGACCACATTCACGGTCCTCCAAACATACAGCACCTCCCCTGTCTCTAAAGAGCAACTGAAGAGATCTACTAGCAGTCAAGCCAGGACCTACCTCACCTCCTTTAACATCCTTGGATATATCCCATCAGGGTTCAATAATGTATTCACATCCAGTGCCTGTACATTAAGTACTGCTGCAGAGGTACAGTATCCAGGTCTGCAACCTGGTTTGTGAATGAGTTATTAGTGGTAACAGAGTCACTGATTTGTTTATAAATCAATATTGCACGCAAATAACCTGCTCCTTACCCCCTTCTAATACATCTCAACACTGCGTTTGCTCTCTTGACTGTGGCACAGTTACCCCTATATCCTTTTCCTTGGTTGTGCTGTCAACTATAACACCACACAGGTTGTATGTGTGACCCAGATTCCACACCCTTAGGTCTAGTACACTGCACATTTCCACAATAATGTATCCATTCCCCAAAACAGTTAATCTCCTCTCTGCTGTGTCCACTTTTCTAGTCCATTTAGTGTCATCAACCAAATTCAGCAGCTTGCTACTATATTAAAGAACAAAGAATCCAGCATGGACCCATGGGGTATTCCATTCAGAGCATCCTTCCATTCAGAATACAGAAAACTCACTACAACTCTCTGCTTCCCACCCTATCATCCAGTTATTAGCCACTTCCTGTATACTTTGTGGACTCCATGTTGCTCAACCATGTCCATGAGGTTTGCATGTGATTCAGTGTCAAAGACCTTGGTGAAGTCCATATGTACTACATCACCACTTGGCCCCATCCACCTCCCTAGTTACTTCCTTGAAGAAGGTGACTGGGTTAGTTTGGAAGATCTACTTTTTGTGAAACCATGTTGCATGCCAGAAAAGAGCCCATTCTCTTTCATGTGCTGAATCACCTTAAAGTATATGGTGGAATCCTGTTATGCATGGAATTCCATGCCTGGAACATGCGTGTTCTGCTGCAGTAGTGACATCATTATGCTGTTCTGCTGCAGTAGTGATGTCACTACTGCAGCAGAACAACATGGAATGCTGCCACATAGTTGATTTTCCCTATCCAATTAACCTAGAAGTTTTTTTTTATTTGAACTGGCAGAAACATCTGCAGCACACTGTGTCAGTAATTTAAGCCTACCACCAACGCTCAAGTGCCGCCCCCCCCCACCAACCACTAGTTCACTGAAACAAAGTACAGTGTCCGAAAAGAGCCCATACACTATAAAAGATTGTGTATGAGCAGTCATACATGAACAAGGATCTTCTTGTACTGTATCTTGAGGTTTTCCTGGTAACCGAGCATCTCTCAAGCTGCACTGTCGATGTAATCGGTTACCAGGGAAACCTCTCGATACAAGAATATCCTTGTTGTGTATGACTTCTCGTACACAATCCTCTATATCTTTTACGACTGACACAAACACTTTAGCAAGTACTGACATAATGCTCACAGCTCCATCGCTAGTTACCTTGGTCTGACTTTATTCAAAACTGGCTGCTGCAACACTTGTAGCTAGAAATGCTCACATTTAAAAAAGCTTATTGGGTTACCCCTTGCTATGCCATGGATATGGACCCCCCCCCAAAAGCTCACACTCTGCTGGTGGTCGTGACTGACTCAACTGAATGGAATGAGGCACTATAAGAAGCAGAAAGGGCAGGGTCATTGAAATGGCAAGGACAACACATGAGGCTTTTTCATGACCTTGTCTTTGCCACCAGGATGTGGAGAAAAGGATTTGATGGGGTTCAAGGTCAAGAGCAGAAGCTGAGTATTCAGCATGTGATTATGCTTCAAGTTTGACTTAAAATTATCTATGAAAGGTCAGCCAATGGCCTAGTGGAAGTACTAATTACTTCTGTGCAGATGACCTTGATTCGGGAGCAGACTCAGGAAGTCAATCAGGCACCCAGAGGGCTAGGGAAGTGTTACCACATGTCAGTGTTCCCAGCCAGGGAAGGGGGACACCCTAGTTCTGGTGCCATAGTGACACCTGCAGTGGACCAAGGGAGTTTGTCTCCTCTGCAGGATATTACTATGTGTGTCCGAGGTGATGTGCATGGGGGCCAACATCCTGCACCAGGGAGGTGGGAGGCCATGGGAGAACAACCAGAAAAAACAATGTGCACTGGCAACTGTGAATGTCGGCGACAGTGCCCTTGGGTCTTTTCACATGTGGATCTCCACCATAGGGACAGCGTGGGGAATGGTGGCAGGGACTGGGGGTGCTGGAACAAGAACCTGGAACAGGCTGAGGTGGCCCCAATGGCCAAAAAGCCATACAGAAAATAAAAATTAGCCATGAATGAAAGGCCAGTCTGTTTGCTGATCCACAAAAAGCAGGGCAAGTGGTGCTCAAAATAAAGGAGTTTGCGGTTAGAGAGTAAGATCCCAATTCAGATGAAAACTGAAAGTATGCTGAGCTAGTGAAGATACAGGGTTGGACTGGGGTACAGAGGGCCCACCTGGAAAGAAGATACAAGGGCCCACCTGGAAAATCAATAGAGGAGGGCCCAGGTTGACACACTCATATCAATATTCAACTTCAATTTGATACACTAGCTCTGTGTTTGCATCTTACATTTATCAACAGTGTCCCAGATACCCCATTTAATTAGAAAAAAGAAGATAAATGCAAAAGATTTCAGAGTTCAGAAGGTAACCACTTATCCAACTGAGGGGGGCCCACCTGGAAATTTCCAGGTATCCAGGTGGGCCAGTCCGACCCTGTGAAGATATAATGTCAGAAATGGTAGGGGTTGATCAAGAGAAGAATGATGCATTTGTGGGACAGTTTAATATTTTTACAGCAAGAAATATGTGTGCATTTATCTAAAATGTTAACTACATTCTGTAAAAGAAATGGCGTCTCCCAGCCCTGATCCCTCTAGCCTTCTCTCTCTCTGTCCCATGCACCCTCATGACGGGACTGTTTTTCTCCCAGCAGCAGCAGTACGTTTAATGTTTCTCTCTTGTTGTTGCACATATGATAAATGCCATAAAAATGTACACGAGATAACTGCCAGATGGGGCTATTTTGTCCTGCAACTGGGAACTTTCCTAGTCAAATGGATTTCTTGAATTCTCATTTTAGAAACATAACTTTAAGACTGCATTTCATTTGCTAATATGACTATGTAAATTGCCTGTTGCAATAGACTAGGTCAATATAGTTTATTTAATATTTATATAATTAACAGGTTCTCGCTGTGTGATTTTATGTCATTCTATTTGTTCATTTTAGCTGTAGCAAAAGGTCAGGATATCTCCAAAGATATTTCTTTAAGAACTAAAAATCCATTATAAGTTACATGCGGTACACATTAATATATGATACCATGTAGATATGTAGTTTATTCTGGGCTACAATGGCTACTTTAATAGAATGTGATTATGTTCTTTTCATCATTCCTCCCTCCATGTAGCAAAGCCTGGGATTCGTACAACTCCTACCATTGCACGGTGATATACTTTTGAATGTGATTACTCATGCACTCTGTATGAAGATGCTTATACTGTATTACAAAAATACAATAAAATATAATTTAAAAAAAGAAAGAAATATGATATTTAACCTTGTAATCCCTGGTTTGGCAATTAATTTTTTTAATTTACATTTTATCCACCTTGCTGGACTGCCCTCTGGTCGGACACAGCCCCATCCCCCAGCATCCTTTTCTCTTACCTGTAGGGGTCTTCCAGACCCCAAAAAAATGTGCCCCCTCATGGAGCAACACTCTACCTCCATCAGTGTCATGGATAAAGAGGTTCCCTGGGTGTTCCTGCGATGAACAGTGGCTCAGGTCAGGGCTTAAGTTTGCTGGGGGTTCATGGTGCACAAACTGTATACTAGGAGGTCCTAGTGTACGCATGCATCTCATTCCTCCATGAGCCTCAGCCAGTATACATCCTCCCACTTTCAGTGCCCAACAGCACCACCACCTGTGGTCACCCAGGTAGCAATCTTGCAGCAGCAGTCCTCCCTCCCCAGAGGAAGAGAGCATCCTCTGGGACACTTGATCTTCCTCTCCCTGGCTGGCCCCAGCAGCTCAAGTTCATTCCTGAACTCAGGTATCTGGTGTCGAAAGCTGTAGCCCTACTGTTGCACTGATTGGCCATCCTGTCTTGCAATTCATTTAAATATATAGGTGTTGTTTTAGTGGTGCATTGAAAGAATACAGTAAAATGAAAAAAAAATCATGCAACATACTGTATGTGAGCTACCCTATCTGGTCCCTTAGAATCCATTATAGTCAATGATTTAATAACTTTTTTATACGTCTGAAATATTTGTACAAACAGCGAACATTTTTATGAACTTATTCTAAATTCATGGTTCTTTTGCACTGTTTGAGTCTTGTGTAATCTGCTTGCTCTTAAAAGTGGTATATGTGTCCTAATTTGGATGTAGTTTACTCAGCAATTAAAGAATAATACATTTGTTGGTGTCCTTTGATGGACTGTAATGCTTTTTTTCTTTTGGGATCTCCATTTTTGACTATGAGACTGTTTTTTGCATGGCAAAACACACTTATTAGAATCTGTTTTATTCAATATTAAAAATGTAAATTAAATTTGGGGACATCAATTAAGTCCCCTGGTTTGTGTGCTTATACAGTAGTGTATGCCTGAATGGATGCATTTTTATTACCGTCTTATGTAACTATGCCATTGAATGGATATTTAATTAGATGGTTTCTTGCACGTTGCATGCACTCTAAGTTAAAAATAGGGACGCAGCTTTCTTGTCCCTCTAACAAAATTGTTTTGATTTAAAACATATTAATTTACAAATGTTCTCATGAAAGAACAACAAGAATAACTGCACTTTTGATTATAACAATTTTGTTGACAGTATAGTCTGAATCTGCATCACGTTACACCGAAAATGACTGGCATCAATTCACTATGTTAATGGATCACATGCATATGAATGATTTGCACAATATATACTAGGATGTAACAAAAGGACACTACTCCTTGATGAAGCATGGTAAAGATGATACGTAGGGGTGTTCACCATGCTACTTAATCGACTTGGTTTGCACAAAGCTAGTGCTTTTAAAATCCAAACCTTAGTGTGAATGATACGTGTGTGTGTGTGTGTCAACCTGTTTGTTTGTTTTTGTTTCATGACAGGTCCCCAATCAGTGGATATGGACAGACAATAAAAAGTCCTGACCCTTATTTTCAGGACTCGGATCCAGAGAGGATTCTTGATTAGTTCGGAGTCAAATCAGAAACTTTAAGAAATTATTTTCTACTTTTGGTGTATTTTGGGAATCTTTGCAGGTCTTATTATTAAAGTACAGTATTGTTATAACCTGTTCTTCTGACTCCATTCTGTGCATTCTTCTGCTCCGTTTCAAGTTTTCCTGGTTATAAAGAATATAATCCACTTACAGGTTCTCCCTTACCCTCCGTGTTGAGCATTGTATCAATAATTAAACAATTCTTAACCCCCTTCCTGTCAGGGGGCGGGTGGAGTCAAGGTGAGCCATCTTACTCTTTAATGAACTTGAATTTCTTGGTAACTGCCAGTTGACCCCAGACCTCCCTCTCTCATCACCACCCAGTGGAACACAAGGAAACCTGCATGGCCTAAGTGTTGTGAGCTTAGCATGGCAGCTGCAGGGGCTTGGCATGTCTATAAAGCACCTAGACTCAACTCCCACCACAACGTGGGTAATACTGTTTCATTCCTAAATACAGATAATTCTTTTTACAAAATGTTTAGCGTATGAACCACGGCCATACTGATATTTAGGCATGCATAGCAGCATTATTAAAAGTTTACTTTACCACTGCAGATGTCTGCAATATCTTACGTACTTCCTCACTCAAGGTGCTGAAAGTTCTGGTTTGATCCAACTTTCTGTTGCCATCTCAGCTAGCTGTCAGGGAACCATATCAGTGAGGGTCCTTTGCTGCAAACAGCCAGTGCAGAGGAATTGGGCTAGGGGAAGGGTTGCACTGGATGTCAGGGAGAGAACAAAATGTCAGAGAGTGACTTGTAGGCCACTGGACCACCAGGGATGATCAATAAGGGCCAAAAAAATTACACGTGATAATGTCTTGCATGTCTTGCATGTCTTGCATGTCTTGCATGCGGGCCTTAATGTGAGGGTCGGGGGACAGAGACAGTAATGCCTCAAACTGTGGCCTTGGACATGGCATCACACCACAGAATCATAGAAGAATAAGGACAGAAAAAGGCTGAAGTCCATCTAGCCTACCCAAAAGTCCTCCCTTAGTTCTCCCTTGCTCCTAATAACCCCTTTGAAGATGCCCCACTGTGTTTTGAACCTAGATATAGTCCTAGCATTGAGCAAATTTCTGGAAAGACTGTTTCACTTGTCCACTACCTGCTCTCTGAAAAAATTCTTTATACTGCATGGTTGAGTCCTATAACTCACTAATTTCCAGTTACTGAGAAACCCTGCCACCATCTCTGATTACATCACTACAGACCAGTGACTGACATGTCAATTAACACCATGTTGCTTGGAGAAGTGATGCCATTTCAGCACAGTGTGTTAAATTACATGTCAGTCATATGTTACTCACTTCTTTGATCTCACACATACTGCTGCCTCTTTCCCAAGGCAAACTAATGCCACACTACTGAAAGCAAACTAACAGCCCCCGCTCTAATGTCACAAAGTTTTTTAATGCATGAAATTCAAAGTAACAGGAACCTGCCTACAACAAAAAAGCAACACTACCCCGACACAGAATTTACATGAAACTATAGCAAAACTTTTACAGCACGAATCACTTCAGTGATGTCACTCACACAGCACCATTACTTACTGCAGAGGCAAACTAAGCAGCTACGTAAACCAAAGAATCTTAGCCTCCCATTGATGTCATGTAGTCTTTCACTGCCTGCAAAATCAAAATGATCAGAAACCTGCTTATAACACAAAGTAATGCTGTCCCTGACACAAAATCCTTATGAACATATAGCAAAATTCCCGCAGAAAGAGGTAAACTAAAGAAACTTATTAACTATGAATCCCTGAAACATCACATGAACAGTCACTTAATTCAAACTGTAATAATGTGATTAAAACATGCCTGTGCTGGCCTGCCAGCAAAGTGGTTGAATTTCCACTTAGTCGCCAATGACCCAGCTTTGGGAACGGACCTGGGTGTCAGAGGACGGCTGGGGGGGAGATGGCTCGAGCATTCCATGCCTGTTCGCCATCTCCTGGGAGGAGGGAGGAGGCACGCGCCCAGTGTTTGCTGACTTCTGGCGGAGGCTGGGGGCAGCTGGGGAGCGTGACGGACGCCGGCCCATGCCTAGATGTCCTCTGGCATGTCACGCTCCCAGGGAGAAAACCGAGGAAAAAGGTTCCCCGACTGGCTGGATGATGGTTGCAAGTCCCCCGCCGACATGAAGCCCCAGAGAGCCCGGACTGACCCCAGCAGCACCTGGGCCAATTTGGATGCACTGGCCCAGCCCCACCGGTGCCTTCTCCCCGAAGGGGGAGGGGCCCATTCAACAAAGGGATACATCAGATTACCAGGGGGCTGCAATGTGGGGTCAATAGTTGGCAGCGGGGGGAAGAGCCGGTGGTGTGCACCTAGGTGACCCAAAGGAGTGGCCAGTTAGGGGGCATGGGGAGGTGCAAAAAAAAAAAATAATAATTTTAGCATACAACACCTTAAGTAGTAACTGTAAGAACACACACTGAGTCTTGAAAGCTACAACTATATTTACTTAAAAAAAGAGTAAACTTACATGTTATAAGAGGAAAGTAGAAATGCTTCAACCACAGCTCACAGTAGCAGAAAGAGTTTCTGTAGCTAACCCAAATGCATCAGTCAATCAAGACTATCAAAGCACAGAGAAAACCTGGCCCATAACTACTATCAACATAACAGGACGACCTGGACAGAAGCTACTATCAATCAGAATAGAATTAACTAAATAAAATGCTCTCCATAAAGCCTGGACTAGATTCTATTAACAGTTTTGGCTCGTCTTGCACTTCATATTGTAAACAGATGGACTCCAAACTATGTAATATAATTTATTATGTATGGCTGTGTGTGAAGAATTCAGTGGTCATCTCATCTTGCGAAGCTGGGGGCAGGATGAGTCACTCATCCCTCAGCCAGGGCAGACTGAATTGGCCAAGAGCCATTTTCTGCCATCAACTATGTATCCATGTAATGGAGTAGGAATAAAGCAGTAGCGACAAGCAGAAGGAATATTGGAAGGGCGAGGGGGACAAATGGAAGTTGTTGTGTACAAATGCTAGATGTCTGGGCAACAAGGTATACAGTATGAATACAGGTAGTGATTACCACTGAGGAAATAGACATAATGGCCATTACTGAAACTTAGGCTAATCCAAATAATGCTGGGACCTAAATGTTTCAGAATACAAGCTCTTCAGGTAAAGACAGGGAAAACAGGCAGGAGGAGAGGTGGCAGTGTATGTTAGGGCAGATACTAGGTTGACGGAAGTTACATCAGTGAAAGACTACAAAGGAGTACAGTAGACTTGTATTTAGGAGATACAAGGAAGGGAAGAAAATACAGGATAGGGCTGTGTACAGACCATCACAGACATTGGTGGAAACGGATGAAACACTGGACAGGGAGGTGAGGAAATCAGCAGGATTGGGAAGAATAGTGTAGGAGACTTCAACCTTCCAGATAAGACTAGAGACATGGTAGCAAAGAACCAGAATTTGCAAGGATTTATGAATGTTACACAGGATGGATTCATTTCCTCTTGTACCTTGTTTACCTTTGTAAAGTACTGTATTTAAAGGCCTCTATCATATGCTCCCCCTCTCCTCTCTTCTAGGGTGTACATATTTAGATCCTTTAATCTGTCCTCGGAGGGCTTCCAATGCAGACCCTGCACCATTTTAGTTGCCTTCCCCTGGACCACCTCCACTTTGTCTATGTCCTTTCTACACTCCTTAGCCTCAGGGACAATCCCAAAAATACTCCTTAACGATTTTCCCAAACTGCTAGGGGCGTCTGAATCCCATTGCATCAGCCAACCACATGTCGTATGTAACTGTGTGGCCTAGGCAATTCGGAAACATTCAAAATGATAGGTCAGACAGGTTTCAAATTTCAGACACCTACATTCTTTACAATTGTTTGAACAGTTCCAAATTAAATTCTTCAACTCCACTTCATTCTTCACAGCTTACCAGTCTGTTTTTAGGAAGTCCCACTCCACCACTACTTCCCTTCTGAGACTCACCGATTCCATCCTCAATGGTATGGATCAAAGTCACATCACCTCAGCCATTTTTGTCGACCTCATAAAGGCTTTCGACACTGTATCTCACCATCTCCTCCTGTCTAAGCTCCCCCTAGCTGGGCTCTCTAGCGAGGCCACCAGTTGGTGCCATTCCTATCTTGTAAGCAGGACACAATCTGTTAGGATTGGAAACTCCATCTCTACCTCCCTCCCCCATCTTGACAGCTGTACCAGAAGGCTCGGTCCTTGGCCCGCCACTGTTCTCCATCTTCCTCAATGATCTGCCCACTGCCTGCCCACATACATCCATACACATGTATGTGGACAACACAGTCCTGTATACATCCGGACCCACAACCCCTGATGTGGCATCCAGACTCCAGCGAGACTTCAACGATGTCCAGGTCTGGTTTCGCTCAAATCAGCTCTTCCTGAATTTATTTATTTATTACATTTTGATTACTGGGTAGGCCCACTGAGCCCCGAAGGTCCCTTTTTCAGGGGCAACCCAGGATACAGTACAGAGACAGTTTGTCAGGTACAACATTTTACAGAGAGAGAACATTTACTAACCAGGTTACAGAAAAAGCAATAAAACAGTTACACAGTGAGTAAGTAAGTCAGAAGCTTATTCAACATATGAGAAGTGATTGTTTGAGACAAGGCCAAGCCTTGTTGCCTGTTTATATGACTAAGGGGGGATGGTAGGCATTGTTTATTGGACTGGGGAAGACTACCCTATACCTTGACAGTGACAAGTGCTGGTCTTAATCATGTGGGCCTTGAGCCTAGTGTGAAAATTTGATAGAGAAGGAGCTTCCTGTACAGAGGGTGGAAGATCATTCCACAAGTAGGAGGCTGTAGAGGAGAAGGATCTGCCACCAGCATTTGTCCTGACTCTGGGGGTTTCACGTAGAGTCCGCCCTGAGGTCCGGAGCGCCCGAGAATTGTGCTTGAGGGAGATAGTTCCTTTTAGGCTAGGGGGAGCAGCCAGACTCAGTACTTTAAACACTAGACAGAGTAGGGGGTACTGAAGTCAAGAAGCAAAGGAAGGCCACTGCAGCTGGGCAAGCGTAGTGCAGGGATGGCTTCTTGGTTGATTCTGAGTAGCAAACTGCACGACCTTATTGTACAGTACCTGTAGCCAGTTGAACTCTTGCTTTGGCATGCCCTGTAGTACTGGGGCAGCGTACATAAGTGTTGGGAGCAGGACACTGGAGGCAATTGCCAGCCTTGCCCCCGGGATAAGATGGTCTTTTAGTCGGTACAAGGTGCCAAGTTTACAGTGGATGGTCCTGGTTACTTGGTCAACATGGGACTTGAATGTGAGCCCTTGGTCAATTTTTAGCCCAAGGTACAGTATGGTGTCCACCACATTTATACTTTTTCCAGCTAGAGAGTTAAGCTGTAGGAATTTGAACCTGTCCTGCCCAAGGGATCTAGGACCAAACAGCATAGCTTTTGTTTTGCCTGCATTAAGGACCATTCTGTTGGATGTAAGCCAGGCCTCCAGTTTCTTTAGGTCAGCTTAGAGGAGAGGACCAAGTTCAGGCAGATTTTCCAAAGAGTGGTAGATTACTGTGTCATCTGCATATTGAACCACAGAGTTGTCCCCGCAGTGACGGTTGAGGTCATTTGTAAAGAGAGAGAAAAAGAGGGGACCGAGAATTAAGCCCTGAGGTACACCCTCTTTGATAGGTAGAGGATCCGACAGCTCGCCCTTCCAGATGACCCTCTGACAGCGATCTGATAGGTATCTCTTGAACCACCGAAGGGCGTGGGAATCAATACCTATTTTTTTCAAGCTTTGTTAGCAGGAGGTTGTGGTCCACAAGGTCAAAAGCCTTGGACAGGTCAATAAAGATATTGCTGTAGGCTTACCTGTGTCCATTGTACCGAGTACATCCACTGTTAGTATGGTTAGGGCAGAGTCAGTGCCATGGTTTGTCCAGAAATCAGGCTGAGAGGGGGCAAGGAGCTGGTGGGCCTCCAGGTAGTCCCTCAGCTGCCCATAAACTAGCCTTTCTTGCAGTTTCGCAAGAGTGCATAGCAGGGAGATGGGTCTGTAATTGCTGATAAGTTCCCTAGGGCCATTCTTATGAATAGGGACAACATGAGCCTGCTTCCACTGGTGAGGAACAGTTCCTTCCAGTAGGGATCTATTAATGAGCCAGGTCAGGGGTCTGGCAAGAGACTGGGCTCCCTCCATCAGTAACCTGGGGCTAATACCATCCAGACCTCCTGAGCCTTTGATTTTCAAAGCCTTTAGCAGAGGGAGGACCTCTTTGGCCTTGACAAGTCTCAGATGAAACTGGAGTCTATTTAGGCAAAGTGGTTCATCCGTGCTCAGTGCCTGTGATAGGAGGCAGTCCTATCTTATATTCTTTGAGGTTAGTGAAACGGTGGTTTACTTCTGAGGCAATAGTCTGACCATCACTTTCAAGCTGTCCGTTTATCTCTATTGGGCCCAGTGTCTCCTTGGAGTTACCCCTAAGTAGTTCTTTGATCTGGGACCAGAAGAGCTTGGGGTTGCCTAGGTTGGTTTGTTGTAGTTGTGTAACATACTCCTTTTTCGCAGGTTTGATGGATCTCTTACACTTATTTCTTAGTGATTTGTAAGTCACCAATTCAGCTGGGTGAGCAGACTGCCAGAACTTCTTCCAAGCCTTATCTCAGCTATTCATCATACATTTTAATGGGTGGGAGATCCACCTGTAGCAGCTTCCCTTTGCCCTGAGTTTCTTCAGAGGGGCAACTAGGGAAGCCACCTTGAGGAGTGTGTCTTGGAAGAATTCCAATGCCTCTTCCACGGTAGGGAGAAGCCTGATAGGACTCCAATCCAGGTTACTCAGATAGTTTTTAAATTTTGCCGTCATGAAACTTGAGTAGTCACGGGTGGTAATTAACCTTGGTGGAACCTTTGGTGCTCTGTTCTTCCAGATGCAGAATATAGGGGAGTAGTCACGAAGAGCATTGGCCATTAACACAGCTTTCTGGATGTTAGGGGGATTAGATACCAGAGCCCAGTCCAGGATGGTGTGGTTCCCAGTCTTGTGATTAAGCCTGGTTGGTTCTGAGATAACCTGTACCAGGTTAGCCTCATGGATCGCTGCTGCGAGGACTTTGTTAGGGTCTGAGGCCTAGTTAAGGTTGAAATCTCCCAGAATTAGTAGTTCTGTGGATACTTCTTTGCCTACAGTTTTTGTAATACATTCTATGGCTTGAAGAGCAGTCTTAGGAGGGTTATTGACACAGCCAAGGGTGAGGTGCTTAGCGTGACCAAGGGTTAAACGGATGAAGACAGATTCCCCTTCCTGGCCATTTCCAGGGTTCAGTTTCAGTTGCTACGCAGTGAGGATGTCTTTCACGTAAATTAGGACCCTGCCACCTCTCTTGCTCAACCTATCCTTACGGAAGATGTTATAGCCTAGGACCTTGATCTCATGATCAAGGATGTGGACCTTGAGCCAGGTCTCCGAGATAGCAAAGATATCCGGCTAGTAAAGGTCAAGCCAGACTTGTACCTCTTGAATTTTTGGTCTGAGGCTACAGACATTCAAATGCATAATCCTTAGACCCTTGGAGGATGTCCAATGTGGGTCCTAGGGGGAGGAAACTAAGTAATTAGCTATGGGAGGACCCAGATTAGGCTGTATGTCTCCTGCCCAAAGTAGTAGAAGAGCAAGAAGGCATAATAAAGTTGGGCCGATTGGTGGGATAGAAAAGCAGTGAAGCCTCCTGCAAGTAGCATTGAGTATCTTGTAGTATATGCCCCTTCTTACCAGCTCATGGGCTAACAAAAGGGCATTTGTGCTAGGGGAAGAGGTCCAGTTGTAGTGACCATTAGGAGAGGGGTCATTGCGTTGAGGCTCCTTGGAGTCTGAGTATCCATGTTCTATGCTCCTGTCCACCCAGAGGAGGGACAGTATGTAGAGAACAGCCAGGAGTACGCCCCTATTTAGAGAGAAGGCAGGTGGCTTATTTGCTCTGCATGATTTGAAGTGGAAAATGCCTAGGCCTAGGGAAAAACTCACTGGGGCCATCTTATAAGAGCAGTAGCTGACAGATTCTGGTTGGGGTTACCTACTGACTGTTAGTCCTTTGGGTTTTACTTTGCAGCAGAATCCTGCCAGTGAAAGAGTTATAATTCAGGTGATAGGCTCTTAGGGGTTGAGAATCTCAGGCTATCTTTCCTGACCCTGTAGGAAGCTAGGTGGTGAAGCTAGTTGGAGCTGAAGATCCCAAATCGTTAGTTGCCTACAAGTATTTTACATTCAGTTGTGAAATTAACCTTAGGAGCTGTCTGGACCTAGGAAGAAATGAGGTAAAAGATCTAGAGGTAGTTGCAGACCTGAGTGGAAGTTTGCGTTTTTGGACTTACAGTCACCAGAGAAACATGTGCATTAAAATTAGGGGAGAAACACCACAGCAATTCCTTGGCAATCTATTTCTGGTTGGTATAATCTACACTACTAGAGTACCTTATTCAGCCATGTGTAGACAGTTGCTAGACAATTTTGATGCAGAATAATACTTAAGCTGTACAATCAGTTCCTCCGTTATACCTTTCCTTAATAGGGTAACACTTCCAGCCCTGACAGGCTGGGGTTTAGAGAAATTATACACTTGTTGGCAAGTACACAGAAGGTTTCTAGACACCTTATTTAAGTGACGCTACACTACGCAGTACAGAGCGTCTCTAGAGAAAGTATACACCAATTAGCTTGTGCAAGAATCAGCTTAATGCTTCGCAGTCCTGTACAGGCTATGCACCTATTTGCAGTTATACAAGAATTGACATGACCCTTAGTAATGTGACATTAGACATAAAACCTGGTACATTATCAGATAAGGCACTTCATGACACCTGATTCTACCAGGGCTGTTTTTACCATTGTATGGTGGCTGCAGTGTAGGCAGATAGCTAGTGCCATAGTCCTCATCTGGGATTGGTGGGGAAGGGATGGTAAAACAAGTAGCGCAGGGACAATGGGGCATGACCCGAGAGCATTTAAGGGGAGGAGGGAACAGGGTGGGTGGGCAGGAAGAAAATTTAAAATTGTCCCAGGTTCACCCCTCCAGCTAGCAACTCCGGTGAGTGAACGCAGAGGGCGAGGGTGCGTTAAGGTCCCAGTTCACAGGTTAGTACCTAAGTTCTCCGCTCCAAACAATCAGGTGCACCAGCAAGATGATCATTGCATTACTTGGCCAAAGGTATGTTCTGCAAGTGGGCTCCTGCACCAA
Source organism: Neoceratodus forsteri (assembly GCA_016271365.2). Taxonomy (NCBI): domain Eukaryota; kingdom Metazoa; phylum Chordata; order Ceratodontiformes; family Ceratodontidae; genus Neoceratodus; species Neoceratodus forsteri. The sequence continues at coordinate 731,709,875 of CM028132.1, forward strand.
AGCAGGGGAAATTCACTTCTTGCGGCTTACGAGGATTCTGCCTGCCAAGAAAACTGTCTCCATGACCTTCGGCACAAGGCAGAGACTCTCTCAGTTCCCTTCCCTTCCCACTTTCTACACCCTGGATGGGACAAAGCTGTAGGACTGCTCTTCCTTTAGATACCCCAGGGTCTGGCTCAACCAACACCTTGACTTTTCTGTACATATCGAGGCCATCCACAAAAAGCTCCACCCTAAGTTGGGTGCCCTGTATCGCAACCGTGGATGTATCCCACTGCCGGCTCACCTTGCCATCGTACAGAAAATTATTCTCTCAATTTTTCACTACGGTGACATAGTCTACAGTGCCACTTCCAAAACTTCCCTAACCAGACTGAACACCCTCTTCCATTCCTTCTGCAGTTTCGCCCTTGACTGTCCTCTTAGTACTCATCACTGCATCATCTACCAAACCATGTGCCTCCCCCTCTCTTCAGGACAGAAGGCAGTCCCACTGCACCAGGCTCATGACTAAGTTCTGGACCCGATCTCTGTCCCCCTATCTTTCTGCAGCCCTAGCCTCCCCCCCCCATGCACTTCCTCAGACATCTCAACACCCACACCTTGGCTGTTCCACACAGGTACACCACTGCAGACCAGGCTGCCTTCTCATTTCGCATGCCTAAACTGTGAAACTCACTCCCCTCACCCATTCACCATGCCTCCTCCACACATTGCCTCAAATCTCTCCTCAAAGCCCACTTCTGCTCCCCCTGTGCTTGCACTTAACCTTCCCTACCCCCCCAGACCTAGGCCGGCACACTTACAATCCAGACTGGGCAAGGATGGCAGTCCCTGCTGTCGATTTGAAGTTACTGGTGGTGTTAATTTGGACGCGGTGTTAACATTGTGTTAGCAGTACAGCCTATTAATCTACTGTATTGATGTATCCCTGGTTATAACGCACCCCTATACATTGCTGTTGTTATTTATAATGTGCTCCCTATACATTGTTGTTGTTTATTATCTGTATTATCTGTGTGGTCTCCCATGTCCGCTCCCCGGATGCATCTGGAATCGAGCAGCTGTCTGCTCAGTATGCCTTTCCTGGTAAAACTTTAAAATACTAAAATAGTTTATTTTCCAGTTTTCCAAAAAAGAATTCTCATCAGTGATTTCCCTTCTTCATACAGAAAGACTTAACTGCCTTTCCCTGATCTACTCTGGCCACTAACTCCAAGGCCACAATTCAGCCAATACTGAATGTGTTCTTTCTCAAGTCTTTCTTTATCTTTTCTGGCCTATAACTCTACTGAACTGATTCTCTCGCTCTGCATCTCTGTCTCTCTCTCTCTCTCTCTCTGTCTGTGTCTCTCTCTCTCTCTCTGCTTTTCTGGCCACAAACTCTAGGACCCCAGTTCAGCCCACACTGAACCGGTTCTTTCTCTCAAAGCTTTCATCTGCTTTCTTTTTACTTTCAAGCAGGCCTCCAGTCAGACTTCCCCAACCTGTCTCTGGTTTACAGGATTAATCTCCCCATACCTTCAGCCACAATGCTTTCAGAGCTTCCCTTCATCCCTGTGCTCTGTGGGGTTCACCTCTCTCCCTCCCTGTGAATCCCAACAAATAATAAAATAAAAAGAAACTTTCACACTGAGGCATGCTCATTTAATTCAGCTCCTCGGCTGCTCCTAATTATCTAATTCAATCAATCAATCAATCAATCAATCAATCAATCAAGTCTTTATTTAACCAGGCGTTCATTAAGGGCTGACTGTACTGTAGTCTTAAAGGCCAATTCCTAGCCGGCTCGTCGGCTCAGCGGTTGAATTTCCGCTTGCGACGCTGGCGACCCGGGTTCGGGAATGGACTCGGGTCGCTGGAGAGCCGGCTGGGGTGGAGTAGGTTCAGCGTCCCACCACTGCTCACCTACTCCAGGGGTGGAGGTATCAGGACCACTGCATGGTACTCGCGGAGGCCGGGGTCCAGTCGCAGTGAGCTCTGGACATTGGGGCCCCAGAGAAAAGCGGAAATACCAGCCTCCGGTTCACGGATGATGGCTGCCCACTCGCTGACCCAAGGGGTCCTGTGCCCTCCGATCCCACCTCAGCAGCGCTCAGGGACTGACGCTTAGTACGCTGGGGCCCACCCTACCCCTGTGTCTTTCCCTCGAGGAGGGGGACCCACTCGGCAAAGGGATATGCCGGGCCACCCCTGGGTCGGCTGCGATGTGAGGTGAGGGAAGGGGGGACAGGACGAGGGGGTCACGAGTAGCAATGTGCAGCCGGAAGGAGTGGCAAACCCGGAGGCACAACCGGAGGGGAAAAAAAAAAAAGGCCAATTCCAAAAATACATCTCTTGCCAAATTCTGGTTTGGCTCCCTCCAGAGCCCCTGACAAAAAACCCTCTGGTCCTGAAAGTGATGTGGAGGGCAAAGGGTGGACCTAACCTGTCACACACACACTTGCTATTGTTTGTACTGACTTCTCAGCTTTGAAGTTCTCTACAGGCAAGGGAAGGAGGGATGCAAAGAGGTTTCTAAATGTTACCTTCTTGTTACTTGTGGACTTATTAGCCTAAAATAAAAAAAAAAGACCATGCTCTACTCCACAGCCCAAAACAAGCTAAAAAGCTACCCCCTGGCAATAAGGAATGACAGCAGTGACACACCGGAGCTTGTCCCACATTTCAAATACCTGGGGGTTACAATGGACTCCTCCCTGTCCTTCTCCCAGCTAATCTATATCACTGCAAGAGCTATTAATACCAGAATCGGGATCCTCTATCACCACAGGCATTGTCTAACCCATGAAGCGTTAAACCTGGCAATCAGTTCAGTTGTCTCCCACATAGACTGTGGGCTCTCCATATACGGTTCTGCTACCGACACAGCACTCCAACGGATCTCAGTTGCCTTAAACAAAGCCTGCCACCTACTCATAAATGCACCAAGACACACACGACTGTGAACTTTATGCCTGGGCTGGCTGACTTCAACTGAATGACAGAATCAGGTATCAAACCTGCCTTCTCACCAAAAAAGTCACATTAAATCCGCTTCCAACAGGGGTGCAGAACCTGCTGTCACTGCCTATGAATACCAGGCAAACCAGAAGCTCCGCCACTCAAATATTCCAAGTGCCCAGATGCTGCACTACCATGGCACAGCGTGCGTTCTCACACCATGCACCCCTCTGCGTAAACGCACTGCCCCTTGACATCTCTGGCTCCACAACGATTGGCTCTTCACAACTAGAAAGGGGTCCGCCCTGCCTGGTTCCCATACCCAAGGGCTCCATAAATGTTTTCGGGCAGATGACGGCTCCAGCTCCTACGCCTCATCCAACTCAGGCTGTGTTGTGTAATGCCAGGTTGATCAGGAATAAGACTGCTATAATAGCAAACTTGATTTCCTCTATTGACCTGGCTTGTGTCACAGAGACCTGGCTAGATGAACATGCTGCTCCCATATTGGAGGCAGCGGTGCCAGCTGGGTACTCCGTGATACACAACCTGAGGTTGGATCGCAGGGGCGGGAGGAGGCTATTTGTTTTAAGTCTGACCTGAAACTCATGGTGCTTCCTGGTGATCAAAATAAGACCTTTTAGTGTGTGACTGCCCGCCAGGATGGGGTTGCGGGCTTTGGGGTCCTCGTGATTTATTGACCCCCTGGTTTAGCGAGGGAATTTGTGTGGGAGATCGAGGAATTGGTCATCAGCTTGGTGTTGGAGTCCCCCAGGTGGTTAATCCTGGGGGACTTCAGTGCCTGGGTCGATGGTGGGGCTCCAGGTTTGGGCCACAATCTCCTACAGAGCATGGGGGCCCTGGGTCTGATGCAAAATGTAACCCCTGCTACTCACTTGGGCGGCCACACACTGGATTTGGTCTTTTCTTTGAATCTTGAAATCAGTCATTTCAGGGTTGATCCGGTAAGGTGGTCGAATCACGGCACCATGGGTTTCACTTTGGCTTTTGGCAGCCCCCCTTTAGAAGGTCCTGCCCCTGTGGAAATGGTTCAGTACCACCTTCTTAGAAGTGTTTCCTCTGTGGGACTGGCAGCGGTGCTGGACCTAGAGTGTAAGAGGGGCTTGTGCGGTGGGGATGGAGGAAGCAGTGGCAGCCTGTAACAGGGCCATCTCTGCCGCCTTCAACTCCATCGCACCCATTCGTGTCCATCCTTTGTCCACACACTGCAGACCATTGTGGTTTGATGAAGACCTGCATGGCTTAAAGACAAAGGGGCAGAGGTTAGAGAGGCACTGAAGGAGATCTCGACTGGAGGGAGACAGATTGGCCCTGAATTCACATTATGCTGACTGTTATGGGGCAATCTCTCGGAAGAAGGTAGAATTTCTGTCTAGACAGATTGCTGCAGTGAGGAATAGACCAGCTCAGCTGTTCTGCATAGAGGACAGGTTGTTACACCCTGACTGTCTACATGTCGGGAGAGCGGGTTCAGTTGTTAGGCGTGAGGAGCTGGCTCTATTCTTCACCGACAAGGTGTCCTCCATCAAGGCCAAGATCTCCTTGAGTGTCTCTTGAAAGGACGTTGGTGGTCTACCTGAGAGGTGTAGAGACACTCCTCCTGTTTGGGAGGAGTTTGAGCTAGTTGGGGTGGAGGAGGTGGTGGGGATACTCTCTAAGCTATGACCTACCCAATGTGATCTCGACCCAGGACCGAACCGGCTTCTGGTCAGATGTTTGGACCTGTTGGAACCTGTGGTTGCTGCGACTGTCTGGAGTTCCTGAAGAGTGGGATCTTTGGTAGCCTGTGACAATGGCAACCACGATTGAGCGCTTTCAAAAAGGGCGACTCAATCATGGCATCTGTGCACAGGGCTACCAGGCAGGGTGGGAGACTGGATGGGGGGTCCACAAATATAGCAACAGGATGTTACTATATGTACACTTGGGGGGAAGAGTGAGTAAGCACACCGTGCGATGGGTGGAAGGGGAGGGAGGGTTTGTGGGGTGTAGTGTGGCAGTCAGCTGCCCAGCTGGCCGTGTGGCATGGTGTGTGGGTGACAGTCTAGGGTTGGGAGGGTCCCGGTTTTAGTCCTAGACGCGGTCATTTTTTTTTGCGTGCCATCCGGGTTTTTTTGTTGTTGTTTTGCACTCTAGAGTTGAGGATCCTAAGTGGGTTTTGGGCACAGCCCCGCATAAAATAAAAAGTAAGTCTCCGCACCCTATTGCTATGTTCCGGTAGTGTACATCGCTGAAATTGATTTTTGGTACACATCACCTTTCCACGATCGCCGTTATCGCATTGAACTGGATCTTTCCACCGGTTTTGAAAGAGGACTTGGTTAGACCCCTTTGGAAAAAACCTTCTCTAGCCCTGGACTGCCTCAGCAACTGCAGACCGGTGTTGAACCTCCAATTTTAAGGGAAGGTTACTGAAAAAGTGGTGGCCGTTCAACTTGAGAGACACCTCAGCTCTTCATCTTCCTATGAGTCATTTCAGTCTGGTTTCCAGATGAGACATAGTACGAAGACCGCCCCAGTGAGGGAGTTGAATGACCTCCTAATGGTGAGGGATAGGAAAGTCCTCCTTGACCTCTCTGAGGTGTTTGATACCATGGATCACGAGCTGCTGCTTGATCACTTGCGGTTCTGGTGTGGCCTGTCTGGCAAGGTCATCTGCTGGTTCAAGTCATACCTATCAGACAGAGTGTAAAGGGTAAAGACGGGGCTTGCCTGATCTGCCCAGAAGCCTCTGTGCTGTGTAGTTCCACAAGGTTCGGTCCTGTTGCCTTTGCTGTTCATGGTGTACATGCTGCCAGTGGGGGACATCATTTGGCGATATGGACTGGGTTTTCACTGTTATGCAGATGACACCCAGCTGCACCTGTCCTGTGCAACCGAGAACTAGGTTTCAGTTGCCGCATTTAACAACTGCCTCAAGAAGATTCAGTTGTAGATGGCTCAAAATTGGCTTACACTAAACCCAAACAAGACTGAGGTGCTGGTGGTGGATCCAGGTCATCGGGGAGAGGAGGGGGTGCAGGGGTCCAGACAGGTGAAGGATTTGGGTGTGATCCTGGATGACTGACTGACCATGGATGTCCAAGTGTTGGTGGTCATCAGGAGTGGTTTTTATCATCTCCGAAATATCGCCCAAATCCGATCCCTGGATTCCACCTGATGACCTGCCCACACTAGTATATGCCTCCGTCACCTCCAGACTGGACTACTGTAATGCCCTGTACCTAGGGTTATCTGGAGGAAAACTCCACAGACTGCTGCTGGTGCAGAATGTGGTGGCAAGATTACTGACAGGTGCTAGGAGATCTGAGCATATCATCCCTGTCCTCCTCGAACTGCACTGGCTGCCGGTCAGAAGGAGGACCGTCTTCAAGGTAGGGCTTCTGACCTACCAAACCCTACACAATGGGGAGCCTTTTTATCTGTAAAACCTCCCTGTCCCCTATCGCCCCTCCCAGACACTTTGTTCTGCAGAGGGAGCCCTCCTTGAGGTTTCCAGGGTGAGGCTGTGGCAGTCCAGAGATAGGGCGTTCTCGGTTGCCACGCCCACCTTGTGGAACTCTTTGCCTGAAAATATGAGGAGGGCTCCTTCAGTAGAAGCCTTTAAGAAGGGCCTCAAAATGTATTTATTCTGGCTGGCCTTTTATGACTAACTGCTGAATGAAATTGGAACGGTTGTGAAATTTTAATTATGTCATAAGTTGTATATTGATTGGTTCTATTAACTTGTTTGTTTTATTGTTGTTGTTTGTACAGTATCCGGAGTCTGTGGAAATGGGTGCTTAATAAATGATTTATATATCTATCTTTTAAACACAGACTGCACCAGCACTTCACTGATATGAGTAACTGCATGTGCCCCTGCTAAGGCTCTACACACAGCAACAATCTGCCTCTAGCACTTATCTTTGCCTCTGTCATGGCAGGATAGTCAAACTGCAGCACTTCGCCCACCTCCCTTCCCCTCCCTGGCTCTGCCCCTTGCCCCTCTTAACCTATCCCTACCCACCTCCCTCCTGCCATCTGCTCACCTAGCCCTCCCACTCCCAATGTATCCTTCCCTACCCTGTCTGCTTATCTTCTTGACACGGGCATACATTGTACAATGCCTCAGCATATCTAGTACTTTATGTTTGAATTCTGTAACCTCCATGTATATTTTTCTCAGCATCTGTATATTTGTCCACAGTATTGTACCTTGTTGTCTAATGTATCTGATGTGGAACCTATCAATGAGCATCTGCTCACAGGTATTATCCGATATCTCAATAAATAAATAAATAAATAAAATAAAGACTGAAGGACTGAGAGCACTGTTCAGCATGTATTTTGTTAAGGGTCCAGTTAGTTGTGGCACACTTGCTGATGTATTTACAGTATTTTTTATGTTTCCAACTACAAATCTTAAGGGAGTGATGAATGGATGACAAAAGGGTAGATCCTAGCTTGTTCAGTGAGGACAGGGTAAGAGAGGAATTAGGAGCCGGATGGTGGTGCTGAGGGTTGAGGCGCTGGATGCCACACCTCATGCCACGCTGACAACCCAGGTTGGGGAACGAGCATGGGTTGTCGGGGGTTGGTGGGGATGGGGAGGAATTGAGCATCCCAAGGCCTGCTCTCCTTCCCCGAGGAGGGGGGGTCTCTCACGTGCCGATGCACTAACAGCCTCTGGCAGTGGCTGGGGGATTGCAGTGCTCGGTCGGCAGAATGCAGGGGATTGAGCTGCGGCGGATGTCTTTCGGGTGTGTATGCTGAGCAGGACATCATTGCACATCCGAGCTCTGGGGCCAAAACTCCTAAGTAAAAAAAAAAAAATCTGTGGATAGGCAAAGGCACTGCCTATGTCCAGGCCACACTCCCACCATCAGACTCACCTTCCAGGACTCCTCCCAATCCAGCTCAGGCACGTTGGATTATAGATAGATCGCCAGGGTGGGCAGCCCTACCTCTGGGGGCTCAGAGCCGGGGATTTGCCAGGCTGGAGCAGCCTGGCACAGGTGGGTTTCAGACTGGTAGGTAGAGTCTGGCATCGGTGGTAGCTGGAGAGTTCCACGGAACCGGGGAGAATAAAAAGAATTTACAAAAAAAAAAAGAGAGAGAGGAATTAGGAAGGTTGAGGGTGAACAAGGCAATGGGTCCAGACGCCCTGCATCCTAGGGTACTCCGGCAACTAAGGGTGGAGCTGGCAGCACCTCTGGCAAGGCTGTTTAACTTGTACCTAGATACAGGGTGGGTGCCTAAAGACTGGAAGAGGGCAGATGTGGTGCCACTTCACAAGAGTGGCAGCAGGGAGGAGGTGGAAAATTACCATCCGGTGAGCCTCACCTCAGTGGTGGGTAAGGTGATGGAGGTGCTATTAAAAGAAAGGGTGGTCACAGCTACTTAGTAGACAGTGGTCCACAGGATGACAGACAGCATTGCTTCACACAAGGCAGGTCATGCCAGATGAACCTAATTGAGTTTTTCGATTGGGTGACGAGAGTGGTTGATCGGGTAGGGACAGTGGACGTGGCCTATCTGGACTTCAGGAAGGCCTTTGACACTGTCCCCTACAGAAGGCTGTTAAATAAGCTGGATAGTTTGGGGGTGGGACCAAAAATAACATGGTGGGTAGAGAACTGGCTGAAGGACAGAAGCCAGAGGGTGGTGGTAAATGGGATGCATTCCAGGGGGGAAGGGGTGACGAGCAGGGTGCCCCAGGGGTTGGTGCTGGGACCCATTTTTTCTAATATTTATATCAGTGATATAGTGGAGGGACTGCAGGGGACGGTCTGCCTACTTGTAGATGATATGAAGATCTGCAATACAGTGGACACCCCAGGGGGGTAGAAGCAATGAGAAAGGATCTGAAGATACTGAAGGGGTAGTCAGAAACCTGGCAGTGGAAATTCAATGCCAATAAGTGTACAGTAATACACATGGGGCAGAATAACCTGCAAGCCATTTACATACTTGGGGGGGTGGGGAGGAATTAAGGCAACTGAGTAGGAAAGGGATCTAGGGATTATAATTTCAGATAACCTCAAGGTGGGGAACCAATGCAGCAAGGCGATGGGCAAAGCAAATAGAATGCTGGCGTGCACAGGGAGGATATACAAGCAGAAGAAGGGAGGTGCTGATGCCCCTTTATACAGTAAATCCATGGTGAGACCTCACCTGGAGTACTGTGTCCAGTTCTGGAGATCTCACCTATGCACGGACATAGATGGGATTGAAAGAGTTCAGAGAAGGGTAACCAAGATGATGCATGGGAAACCCTATGAGGAAAGGTGGAGGAAGTTGGATCTGTACCCACTGGAGACTATGCTGGAGACTAGAAGGGAGAGGGGGAACATGATATAAATGTTTAAATACAAGACGGGGATTAATAAGGTAAAGGGTAGCTTATTTACAAAAAAAGTAAGTGCTAGAACTAGGGGTCATAGTCTAAGAGGGAAGTTTAGGGGCAATGTGAGGGGACATTACTTCACTGAGAGGGTGACAGAGTCCTGGAACAGTCTGGCAGAAGAGGTGGTGGGGGCCAAAATGGCGGAAGGATTCAAGAGGGCATGGGACAGACACAAGGGGTTGACCAGTGGGTGGAGAGGGAGATCTCTGGACAAAAGAGACAAGTGGGGGGGGGGGGTAAGGGGCAGACTCAGTGGGCCAAAAGGGTCCTTTTCTGGTGCCAGATTTCTATGATTCTATGAAATCTGTTTGGTATACCCTCTGCATGTAGATAAAACCTGTACTGCATATTGGGCATCCTAATGTAAGTATTAAGGTATATCTATTTCTGTAGTGTGACAGTCATGGTTATTTGTTGTAAGACTTTGTCTTATAAAACTAATCAAAACAAAGTTTAAAAAAAGAAGCAAATTATGGGGCAACCATGAGTGAAGTTGCTCATTTGCCTTGTAGCCTCATATCATCACAGAGATCCTCTCTCAAGGTCCCCAGAAGTACGCAATGGTGGAACTGTCAATCTTGCTTGGGAGCATGAGATCAAAATAAAAATAGTGGGATTATCAGTCACTCTTTATGTGGCTTTACAGGGCTGAATCCACACCAGGCTGACATGAGGCGAACTGGACCTCCTAATGGGCAGAAAATCATCTTGGCATACATGTGCATAGAGTGGAGTTATTATCCTCATACATAGTTCTTGGCCTCCCCACACTGACTGAGTGAGGCTAACCCTAGCCTCATATAAGCAATCCAATCTATGTGCATGATAGGGACTGCCCCTCTCAGGTGCACTTGCAGTCACTCGGATTCACTTTTTGCAAAATTTAAACAATGTCACTGGCAACTTCTCCTTTTTTTAAATACCTAACTTATTTTTTATGAAGGATACAATATCACTAGACATATACACCTGCATGCCTAGCCAAAGACAAATAAATTCACCTCCTTGAAGATACATAACTAGTAATAGGCAATGAAAACATAATGGCCTGGATGGAATAAATACTAATTCTTTTTGCTAACAATTAGCCCAAACCGTACATTTCAACAGTTTATAAATAGTCTCCCCAGCTGGGGAATACTTACTGCAACAAATTAACTAACACTGCTGATATGTAGTACTAAATTGTAATAATAGCAATAAATAAAATACATTGACATACCTGCTATGCAATCAGAAAGGAGTAGGAGTCCAGAACAGGAGGTTCACTCAGACAGGCAAGCCAGCCAGTAAGACGGCAAGTGGGAAAGGGTTTGTAGGGAATAAGTAAACAGGCTAGGTCTCTTCAAGAGAGGAATTCAAGGTCCTGTCACATAGGTAGCACTCAATATGAGTGTGTGTATTACTCAGTGACTCCATAATACTACTACTTCCTTGTAGAGCGAGTAGTAAAGAATAGCTGTGAGTAGGAAAAGCAAGTGTAGCATTCAGGGATATGTGCTACACTTGCGAGGAAAGGGGATAAAAGAATTATGGGGCCAAACTCTGCTGAGTTGCTTGTGTGGTGTAGTGGTTGAGCCACTGCACCTGAAGCATGAGATGCTGGGTTCAGATACTGGTGTGGGTAATATTTTGCTTCCAGGAGCAGTTACTATTATTTTCGAAGTCCGCTCCTCCTGGAGTTGAGAATCTTTATGTTGCATTTTATGTTTATAGAGGACCATCGCTGTTTGTGGCGGTCTCTCTTTTGTGAAATTGCCCTTTTGTCGCGGGGGCGGTTTTTCATCACTCTATTGAGCGGCGCAATAAGGGACTTGCCCTTATCACATCAATCCGTCACATAACATAATACACCCATAGGGTTCAAATGCACAAAAGAGATCAGGTTTATCCATGAGGCAATAAATTATTTTTTGCATTCTGTGGATGGAATTGACCAGGGCTCAGTATTGGGCCCGCTCCTTTTCCTTATCTATTTGAGAGTGCTGGAGGAAAGTGTCGGCAGCTCGCTCTATCATCTCTATGCAGGTGATACTGTAGTTTAAACTTCAAGCTCCTCAGTTTTGGAGGTCAAAGATAGTCTTCAGAGCAGTTTTGATGGTCTCTGGGCCTTCCTTAGCTCCTCAAAACTGAAGCTAAACATCATTCAGAACTAAATGTATGCTCTTTGGGGCACCTTCAAAAATTAAGGATGTCTCAATAAAAGATAAGAGTGGTGTCCCATTGGAAATGGTTGATTCCTACAAATTCTTGGGATTTTGGCTTGATTCTTTAGGTTCGGGAAACAAACATGTGGATAAACTGGTTGGGCAAGTGGGTAACAGGGTAGTACTGTTGTACTGGAACCAATTCTGTCTGAACCCTGAAACAATAAAAAAAATTGTCCAGGCACAGGTCTTGCCACTATTCAGTTACACAGACATTCTTTTTTTTTTTTTGTGTCCAGAACCTCCACTTATTCTCAGACCCACCCCCATCTGTCACCCCCATGCCCAGGCTTGCCCCCCCAATGGACACTACTAGTAAACCCCAGCTTACTCCCCCGGGTCAGGGCCATGGGAGTGGGACCCCCCCCGGCAGACATCGGGGGCAGGGGGCAGTGGGGCAGAGCAGATCATCATGCTGGAGGGCTGGCTTTTTTATGGATGCTTGCTTCCCTGGGGGTGGGGATGTGCAATGAGGTCCAGTGTCCACCCACCCCTAACATTACAGCTCCAGTTTCAGTGGTACCCCCAGCCTCCACCAGGGGTCTGTAAAGTGCTGGACACTCTTCCTCACCCTTCCCCAGAGAAGAAGAGCAGTCCCTAGGATGCTCGATCCATTCTTCCCCCTGGTCGTCCCTTGGAATTCCGGGTCTGTTCTCGAACCCAGGTCATTGGCGTTGCAAGCGGAAATCCAACCACTGCGCAGGAAAGCCAGCATTACACAGACATTCTGTATGACTGTATTTCAAGTGACAGATTAAACAAATTTGAGGTCCTGTACAACCACCTTGCCAGACTACTTCTTTAGTGCCCTTGGAACATGAACCACTGTGACCTTTGTAAAAGGTTGGGGTGGTTTTCCCTTCCTGACAGCAGAAAGCTACATAAACTAATTTTTTTTTTCCAATTGTTTAATCAGGAGTGGCACACTATGCTGAAAGTTTGTTTACAGGTGCTACCTGGGAGCACAGGGAAGTTAAGTGACTTGCTCAGGGTCACACAATATGCAAATGGAAACTGTGGGATTCACACGCAGGTCTCTAGATTTACAGCTCAGAGCTTTAAACCACTGCGCTATACTGCCTCCCTAAGTTAGCCTATAAGAACATGCTGGGACAAGCCCTGGGTACCTAGGTAATGGGTTGCTAGTCAGGAAAGTTAATCTCTCATTGAGAAAGTCTAACCTTCAGGAAATAGTGTTCCCAAGATCCAAAACTCACAGATCTACATATTTGTATAGCCAGTATGTTCCATCTCCCTGGAACCAAGTTCCAGACGAATTTCATACTGTGGGCCAAGTTCCTACATCAGCAAATGTTTTAAAACACTGTTGTTTAGATTCAATAACTGCTCAAGGGGGTTGTCATACAATGCACCTCCTTCTTTTAAGTGAATTGCTATGAGATGTATGCAGCTTATGTGTTAATTGCTATGTGTAATTATTTATGGTAATTATTTGTCTACGTCCTCCTGGGTCACCATTATAAATGAGCTCTGCACAATGGTTATAACCCTCATTAAAAAAAAAAAAAAATTTGAAATGGCCAATGAACACCAATAAGACAATGTTGATATTGTGTGTAACCCCCAGGCCACTTCTGTAACTACTGTGTACACCCCCCATTATTTGTAGCGCTCACTTAAAGGAAAGCTGTGCAATGGACCTGAGATTATTAACTTAGTTTCCTGATGGCCTGAATAGCTGAACCCTATCAGCATCACATTTATTTGACTTACCTTTTTTTGTTGCTTTTTCTTGGATTCTGTGCACCGCACCACACCGTTGCCTGTGTGTGAGCCGCCATCTCGCATGCTGTGCCGCACCGGAAGAGACTGCAGAGCGTGTTCATGCGTGGTTTGCTTGGTCATGCTGTGTTGTTGTTTCCGTGCGCGTCCGTTGCTTGGTTCCTCCTTCAATGTCGCCCCTCACCCTCCTTCACTGAAGTTCCTGCCCCTGGTGCCAGCATGCTAATTCATTCAATGACAGCTTGTCTTTTTCCTAAGTTGCACTTTGAAGTGTAGCAGTTTATTTTTGCTGATTTACCTTCCGTTTGCATTCTTGTTACAGGCTGAAAGACAAATGCTCTCACTAACTGTGTTTGAATAGTGACAGTGACACAGTATTTTGTCACTGTCAGTCTGTGTGCACTGTGGAATGCATCCAGTGGGTCTTTGTGTGTGTATTTGCATTGGTCATTTCAAGTTCTGTAATTAATGACAAAAGAACTGTATTTACCATGTAATCAGTTCTTTCTCGTCTGTGCACACAAGGAAGCCCTGTTTCTGCATTTCATGAAACCTCTGCTATATTTTCAGAATGGGCTTCATTATGTATCCGTTACTCCCAAAATATCAACATATGGGCGGAGCAGTTCGGGTGACAGGAGGACCGGACAGTTATTTGTTGTCCACCTTTATAACTGTATTCAATTGAGCTTTGTGTGGGGTGGTGGTGTGCTGATGTTTTTGTTTGCTGTTCTGTTTCTGGCAGCATCAATGTTTTTTCTGCATCCCGAGCATGTCATGTGACATTTTCCTTATCCCGCCAACTGCAATACTGCACTGACACTCCTCATGGAACTGTCTGCACTCGTTATTCATCCATTCCCAGTTTACCTGTCATCTTAACTAACTTGTTCTCTTGTATGTTGTCATGCCGACATGTATGGCCACTAGGTGTTTGGTCTGGCAAAACAAAATGTGGCCACTCAGTCAGCTTCCATCGATAGCCAATTGATCCTGAACTAAAAAGAAAGTGGTTATTGGCACTGCAGCGTGTAGATATTGATGTTGACCACTTTGAGGCCAGAAAGCATAAAGTGATTTGCTCTGATCATTTTACAGACACTGACTACTTCTGGAAAGGTGGTTCTTTTTCACTTGTAAGACTTCTTATACTTCTGTCTTGTTTGTGGCAATCTGTGTTTTCTGTTGTGCACTTGCTGGTTGAAGGATACATGTCGAGTTGAAGGTAGACAAGACACCAGGGTGGATGGTATCCAACTCAAGGTACTAAGGGAGATGGCGGAGGTGTTGGCAGAGCCGCTGGCGGATCTGTACAGCACCTCACTGGAGTCGGGATGTGCGCCTCTGGACTGGAGGATGGCACATGTAGTACCATTATACAAGAGCAGGCCAAGAGATGAACCGGGTAATTATTGTCCGGTAAATCTCACCTCCATAGTGTGCAAACTCATGGAAACTATACTAAAGGAAAGACTGATGTCGTACCTGGAGGACAATGGCCTCCAGGATGTGAGGCAGCATGGGTTTGTTCAAGGGAAGTCTTGTCAAATCAGCCTCATACAATATTATGACTGGGTGACAGGTGAGCTGGATAAGGGTCATGCGGTGGATGTTCCTTACTTGGACTTCAGCAAGGCCTTCAATTTGGTGCCTCATGGGTGGCTTGGGGAGAAGCTAACTGGTATAGTGGTAGGGGCAAAAATGATGAACTGGATTACAAGCTGGATGAGTGGCAGGCTGCAACGGGTGGTGGTGAGAGGGGAGCTCTCAACTCCAAGGCTGGTGATGAGTGGGGTGCCACAGGGCTCTGTGTTGGGGCCAGTATTGTTTGGGCTCTTCATATCAGACATTGCACACAGGGTGGTGAGCAAGGTAAGTCTGTTCACTGATGACACCAAAATCGGAGCAGTGATGGATGGAGAGGAGGGATGAAAACAGCTGCAGGAGGACCTACGCAAGATAGAGGAGTGGTCAGAGAGGTGGCAGCTGGGGTTCAATGCAAAGAAGTGTAAGGTTATGCACTTTGGGGTTAAGAACCCAAGGAGAGAATACTGGCTGGGGGGCATTAAGCTGGGGATCACTGAGGAGGAGAAGGACCCAGGGGTAATGATAACAGGGGCCATGAACAACACTGCCCAGTGCAGGACAGCAGCTGCAAAAGCGAACAAAATGCTGGGGTGCATAGCGAGGGTTTTTTTGTCCAGGCAAAGAGAGGTGATCTTGCCCCTCTACAGGTTGCTGGTAAGGTTGCACTTAGAGTATTGTGTGCAGTTTTGGAGGCCATACCTAAAGCATGATATCAGGCTACTGGAGAAGGTGCAGAGGAGGGCAACAAAGATGGTATGTGGAATGGAGGGGAGAGACTATGACAGCAGGATGGGAGACGCGAATATGTATACCCTGTAGGACAGAAGAGATGGGGGGGGGGCATGATAGAGACATTCAAGTATCTGAGGGGAATCAATAAGGATGGGGCAGATGGGGTCTTTAAGTTAAGGATGGGGAGGATCACCAGGGGGCACAGGCTAAGAATAGAGGGGGGAAGATTTAGGAAGGAAATGAGGGGACACTATTTCACAGAGAGGGTGGTAGCAAAACGGAATGCCCTACCAGAATGGGTGGTATCATGTAAATCTGTGAACAGCTTCCAAAGGGCATGGGACAGGGAACAGGGGAGAGTAAGGGTGGTGGAGGTGGGGGGTGGCAGTGGGGTGACAAAGGGGATGGGGTGGGGCAGCTGCAAACAAGGGATGTTGGCTGCACACTCTAGCAGACTTAGCTAGACTAGGTAGTCTGTTTCTGCTGGCACATTCGTATGTACCCTGTGACAGGCACCAACCACCTATGCCACCCCCTCATGCTGCAGGATACATCTCCACCCCCCACTCCTCCCCTGGCTAGGATCCCAAGTCCTCTGCTCCTCCACATGCAGGAGGAGACCTCTCCAGACCCCCCTCCTTCTGCCAGAATCCATAGTCTTCTGGCCCCCCATGCTGAAGGAAAGATGTACAGACCCCATCCCTGTGTCGGAATCCCAAAGTACCGTGCCCCCCCATGGTGGAGAAAACAAAGTGAACTTTATCTGTCCATGCTGGAGAGAACATCTCTAGACACCCTCACCGTGCCAGGATCCATAGTCCTATGCCCTCCCCCCCCATGGTGGAGGAAACCAGGTCATCTTTATCTCTCCATGCTGGAAAGAACATCTACAGCCACCCTCACCATGCCAGGATCCGTAGTCCTATGCCCCCCCCCCAGTGTAGGGAAAAATTTCAAGACCCTCTCCCCATGACAGGATCTATAGTCCTATACCCCTCCATGGTGGAGGAAACCAGGTCATCTTTATCTCTCCATGCTGGAGAGAACCCCTCCAGCCACCCTCACCATGCCAGGATCCATAGTCCTATGCCCCCCCCATGGTGGAGGAATCCTTTCCATCCACCCTTACCGTGTCAGGATCCATAGTTCTCTGCCCCTCCCCAAGTGTAGGAAACATCTCCAGAGTCCCTCCCCGTGCCAGGAACCGTAGTCCTCCGGCCCTCCCATGGTGGAGGAAACCTCTCCAGCCACCCTCACCGTGCCAGGATCCATAGTCCTCTGCCCCCCCCCCAGGTGTAGGAAACCTCTCCATCCACCCTCACCATGCTAGGATCCATAGTTCCCTGCCACCCCTCAGGTGTAGGAAACATCTCCAGACCCCTGCCCCATGCCACAAACCATAGTCCTCTGGCCCTCCCATGGTGGAGGAAACATAAACTTCGATCCAGAGCCACAGTACGTCATGGTCACCGGTGGTGCAGGGCAGGCTAAGTATAGAAATGGAGGTGTGTAGCAATATAGAATGACCTGCTTGTCATTTCACTTGTGTTTCAGTTGGGCAATGAGGCCATCTGCATACCATGGCTGAAAATATCAAGTTTTCTCACAGCCCATCACAAGTCAGTTCAGAGCATCTGAGTTGTTGCTCCACTGTCTCCTGCAGAGTTTTTCCTATAGTTATTTTCAGTGCTCCCACATGCTCCATACCATTTCAAGTTGGTACGCCCAATGTCAGATTGTTCTGTAGTACATCTTTGGCGTTTTCAGCCACAGTTTGTCCTGAGCATCTCACAGTACATCCTTCTGAACACAGCAGTATCTTGTGCCATATCATCTTACATGCGCGGAGCACCTACTTGCTCCAGAATTTGGAGCATTTTACAAATGTTACTGAAGGTGTAGAAACAACACCTTATGCCAGGTAGGACATTGTGACGTATGGCCATGGTCATGGCTAGGCTCATTGTAAAATGACCACATGCAGGTTTGTGCACATGACACTCACTGCCAATTTGTTATTGTCCTATTGCTTGTTGAAAAGTGCACATCATGTACCATGGTGTTTTTGTTGCTCCTGAAACACAATGTGCATTTTTATCCATTCCCCATGTGGTGGGACGATGACAAATACAATGTGGTCGACCATCTGTGTGTGTATACCTCTGTGTAGTCCACAGTACTGTGACACACTATTACAAGTGTCATCAAACAACAGCTTATTGTCTGTGGAAAAGTCAGGCACAGTAGTACATGTGGTGAGTGACACGTGCAGCGTATAACAACTGTCACCCTCAATGCCCTCTGCTATGTGCAGATACTGACATGATGTGGTGAACAATGATGTGGCCTGTGACTGTGTTGATACCTGTCTCAGGGAATCACAACCATGTTCTGCACTTCGTTAGGTTGCACTGTGTGTTACTGGATAGAAAGGCCAGGAAACAGTGTGGGACTGCTCTGGGAATTTGTGTGCTAAAACATGTCTAGATCCTTGCTACTACCATGAGGAGGTGTTAAGTGATAATGATGTTACTTCATGCCACTGTATCTTAACCCTTTCAGGTAATAACAAGGACATTAAAAAACTGAGGCCTGATTCCGTACCATCCTTCTTCAAGAGAAAGTTTGTGCCGAATTCTTCTGTAAACAGGGAAAAGAGGCTACGGCAATGGTTTCCATTCTGTGTAATGGTCAATCATGAAGCTTTTATAGCCATAATGGGAGAAGGGCATGTGTGCACGATGCCGAAAGATAGCATGCTATAGCATTACTGAGTTGATGATCTCTGTTTTACTGATAATATGACCATATGGGTGTAAAACTGGCTGAGGGAGAGAATCTATTGGGCGGTGGTGGGTGACGACATTTCAGGCATCACGGTGGTAGGCAGTGGGGTACAGCTGAGCTCAGGGATGTGGACAGTGTTGCTCAAAGTCTTCATCATTGGCATTACGAGTGTCATTGATGAAGACGTGTATATCCTGCTGAAGCAGTTGTTAGCAGTAATATGACTGAGTTAAGGACAAGATTGGTCAACTATCTGATTTCAAATAATATATCAGAATACTACTAGCAAGCTATAATGGAGAGGTGGTCTTCATACAGCTCTGTAATAATCTATGTAATCTATGTCATCCATATTCATGGAAGACACTCAGGTATGCGGTGTATGGAGAACATCTCAAGGGATACAGTTCCCACAGGATGATGTTTAAAGGTGGTGGAGGTGGCCCCAAATCTTGCAGCTTGTCTGCAATGTCTAGAAAAGAAAAGTTAGGCATACTGCAATACATAGTCACAGGATAGAGAACAACCTGAGGATCTGCATCGGAGGATGACACGTACCTGGAAGTGATGTTCACTACCGATCAGAAGCACTCTATGCAGTGCAACAAAGCCCAAGCAAAGTGAAAGAAGAAATGGTGATGCATATGTAGGGGATATCAGAAGTACCATGCCATAGGTTATGCGCGACATGTACAGGTCCATGGTACCGCCACATGTACACTATGGACTTCATAAGTGATGCACACACCAAGGAACATATAACTAACCAGCTTGAGAAGACCCAGTGGAGGGTAACACTGATGACAGTACGTCAGTGGGGTAAGGCATACGAGTACAGGTCCAGGTCAGTGAACATGTATTACATGACGGAAATGACAGACGGAGTGGACATGATTGCTACAGTCAACTAACTGCAATGTATAAATGCATTAGATTTGACATTCCATGCTCAAGCAGACTGGCAGACACAACTTGAGTGTGTAGTCCACAGCTGAAGGATGGGATGTTTTGGAGGGAGGTCAGGAAGAAGTTCTTCAAAGACAGGGTTTTGCACAGTTGTAACAATGTGCTGCAAGAGGTGGTCATAACAGTTACTGGTCAGCTGAAAACAAGGCAGGAATACGGCTAGGGGGTAGGTATTGATTACTGATATTGCGGACAGGTGCAGTATGCATGGTGTGTGTGGGAACAGTACCAGAAGCTATTGGCCCAGCCATAAAACTAGACTACGTGGATAAAACGGTCTTCTTCTGATCATTTACTCATATGTACGTCTAACCATGTGTCAGTGACATACATACGAACATACAAAGAAGCCAGCAGAAGAAGGCCATTTGGTCTATCAAGTCTGCTTGTATTGCAGGGTCCACAGCTTGAGCTAATGTCCCTGCCCTCCCTCCCACTCCTACCATCCTCCCTACCCATGATTCTTATCTTCCCCCTATGCCTATCCCAACCTCTCTTAAAGCTGCCCACTGTCTTCAATGAGATGACCTCTTCCGGCAGCGCATTCCAAGTGTCCACCACCTTCTCTGTGAAGAAGTGCTTCCTGACCTCCCTCCTAAACCTCCCACCCTCCAGCTTAAGATTGTGCCCCCTCATAATATGGTTGCCACTCAGCTTAAAGAGACTCTCCTTATCAACCTTATTTATCCCTTTCAACTACTTGAAGATCCCACCCTCTCTCTCTCTCTTTTTCCTGTCTTCCACGGAGTACATGTTCAGTGCCCTCAACCTCTCTTCGTATGCCTTGCCCTGCTTACCGGCTATCATCTTTGTAGCCCTCCTATGGACCTTTTCCAGCAGGTTAATGTCCTTTGTGAGATGTAGCCACTAGTACTGAACTCCATACTCTAGATGTGGCCTTATCAGTGACCTGTAAAGGGGCAGTATAACCTCCTCTCTCCTACTAATGACTCCCCTAGCTATGCATCCCAGCATCTTGTTTGCCTTTGCTGCTGCTTTCTTGCACTGCATGGAGTGCTTCAGGTCACTAGTGATCATCACTCCCAGATCCTTCTCCTCCTCTGATGTGGATACTCGGACTCCACGCAGGTAATACTCTGTCCTGGGATTCTTGGCTCCAATATGCATGACTTTGCATTTCTTTGCATTGAAGCTAAGCTGCCAGATCCAGGATCACCTTCCCAGCTTTTGCAGATCTTCCTGTAGGTCCTGTATCCCTTCAGCTGTGTCCACTCTCCCACAGAGCTTGGTGTCATCTGTAACTAGGCACATTTTGCCTTTAATGCCATCCCCAATGTCATTGATGAAGACACTGAACAACACTGGCCCCAGCACAGAGCCCTGTGGGACAACACTGGTTACCTCTCTGGTGCCAGACAACTCTCCACCCACCACCACCCTCTGGATTCTGTACCTCAGCCAGTTTTCCACCCATCTGGCCATGTGTTCCCCAACTCCAAGATCCACCAACTTCCTGATCAAACTTTTGTAGGGCACAGAGTCAAAGGCCTTGCTGAAATCAAGATAGAGGATGCCTACCGCTTGGCCCCTGTCTACTGTCTTAGTGACACAGTCAAATAAGTCAATCACATTTGTTTGACATGATCTCCCTCCCATGAACCCATGCTGCCTCTCATCCTGGAGACCATGCTCCTGTAGATATTCCACCAACCTTTCCTTTAGTATGGTCTCCATGAGCTTTCCCACAATGGAAGTCAGCCTGACTGGTCTGTAAGTCCCTGGATCATCCTTGGGACCACTTTTGTGAAGGGACACTACATGTGCTGTTCTCCAGTCCTGCAGTACTATGCCTGACTCTAGTGAGCTATTAAATAGGTCTACCAGTGGCCCTGCCAGCTCCTCAGCCAGTTCCTTTAGTACCCTTGGATGTAGTCTGTCCAGGCCTGGTGATTTGTCCACTTTCAATGCCCGCAGACCTTCCCTCACTCTATCCTCCTCTATCACTACATCTGTGTTCCCCTCCTCCTCTGCTCCTCTTTTCCCTCCTGAAGGCACTGGTCCGTCCTTCTCCATGGTGAAGACAGAATGGAAGTATTCATTTAGTATCTCTGCTTTTCCTTCATTATCCGCCACCCACTCCACCCCTTTCTTAAGCCTAACAATCTCTTACTTCTTGTCCCTTTTCTCACTTACATAGTGAAAGAAAGCCTTCTACCCATTCTTAATTCCTCCAGCTATCTGCAGCTCCTTCTGTGCCTTTGCTCACCAGATTTCTTTACTTGCCTCACTAGCCAATCTTAAGTAATTTTGCCTATCTACCTCTCTGTTGGTCTTCCTGAATTTTCTATAGGACTACCGCTTTTCCCTTACTGCCTTGGCAACCCCAGAATTGAACCAGCTGGGCACTTTGGCCCTTGTGTTCTTCCCCCTGAGCCAAAAACACTCATCTGTGGCAAGCAGTATTCCTTCCTTAATGACAGACCACCTTTGGTCCACCCCCATGTCTGCTCTGATGACCACCAGATGGCTCCTTATAACCTCACCCATTTTCCTGAAGTCTTCCCTCCTGACATCCAAGATTTGGGGCTTTGCTGGGATGTTTTCCCTGCCCATATCCAACTGGAACCACACTGTGCAATGGTCACTTTCATCCAGTGGCTCCCTGACCATTATTTCCTGTACATGCTCCCCATTTCTGATAATCAGATCAAGAATTAACTTTGCTTTTGTTGGTTCAGTGATGCCCTGACTTAGGAACCCACTCTACAGTCCTTCCATGATCACTTGACTCTTAGCACATGTTGTGGATGGTATACTCCAGTCCACCTTGTGCAGATTGAAGTCCCCCACAATTAGCACCTCTCCTTTCCCTGCAGCTTCCAATATTTGTGAGATCAGTTCCCTGTCTCTCTCCACATTTTGACAGCAAACAGCCACCCAGTGACACATGGATAGTGTTTGAAAGCATAGCAGTCAGCATGACAGTGGTAAAGGAACAACCTGTTTCTGTATCAGGTCTCAATTTAGTAACAACACAGTCTTGAACTTTCCATGCCATGCTGTATGTGTTACCACCTGACTGTCATGTACACTGTAACCATGACTTAGGGAAGGACATAGTCATACCGTAAATACTTGCACATGCCTGAACACAGCTACTAACAATGTAACGGTGTCACAGTGCAGTAATGACAAACTCGTTTCTACTCTTATTTGCAGATCAATTGTACATGTGCACCAAATAAAGAAGGATATGTGGAAGAATGTCACATTTACACCAGACCAACAGTATCATCCAGTGACTTCAGCCTCTCATCCTTTGAATTCCCCATGACTACATGCTCAGTGGACATGTCTTGTTCTATGTCAGGCCTAATGACAGTACCGCAGCAAGCATCTGTTGCTATACAGTGTGTCGTTGACACATGAGACTTTGCAGATCAATAGCCTGAAACCCCCAAGAACATGTTCAAGGACCATAGGTATGCAAGGCTTTACTCGGTGATGCTTGAAACCACGGAATCCTCAGAACAAGTCTGTCAATCTCGTGGAACCAAATGTGCACATCAAAGTGAAATGACGTTCATCAACAAGCCCATGCCGACATCAACACCTGTGAAGGGTGACAGACAGATGGACAACTCAGACACTCATAATTTCTCCATCTTATCCACCAAGACAAGTGAGGTCACCGTGAAAGATGTCTCCATGTTCACCCTGGATTCAGACCAAAGCAGCGAGTCAGAGTCCACTGATGAAGATGATGAGAGCTGCCTCGGTGTCAGTAACACAGTGGCCACTGAGCACAAATTTTTAGTGTTCAAAACACAATTGTTCTTGCTCTTTCGAATGCTATTATGTCAGCTTTGTAAGTTTCTGCTATTGTTGACAAACATGAGCATTAGAGGCATGATGTTTGTTGCAGAATTCTGTTGCGCCTGATCACATACATTCATATGGCACTCCCAGCCACTGAGTGGAAAAATGGCATTGGGTAATCCGGTGCTGAGTGCGGCTATCCTATTTATGGGCAACACTTACAATTGCATCTGCGAATACATGCGCTGTCTGCATGTTCCATTTCTATCAGAGACATACTTCCATGAACTTCAAAGGAGGTATTTACTCCCCATCGTACGGTTACATTGGCTTAGGCAGCAGAAGACAAACATCGATTTGCTGCCCAAGCAACAAATCAAAGTAATTGGTGATGGGTGCTGTGACCCGCCAGGTCACAGCACCAAGTACTGTACCTACACTGTGATGGAAATGACAACAAACCATATCCTCCACTCGGAACTGGTCCAGTTCAAGGAGGTCTCCAGTTCCAACTGCATAGAGGAGAAGACGGGGTTTGTAAGAGTGATTGGAAAGTTAATCAATGAGGTAGTACAGATTGGTACTATAGCCATGGGCCGGCACCGATAGATTTCTGCACTGATGAACAGAGGTGGCACGTTTGCAGGGATTTCACATCAATTTAATGTGTGGCACCTTGCTAAATCGATCATCAAAAAGCTGGTTGCCAAAGGAAGGCAGAGGCAGTGTGAAGACACAATCCATTAACAATCATTTCTGGTGGTCTGCATCCACCTGCAAGGGCAATGCTGCTGTTATGAGAGAAAAGTGGGTGTCTGTCTTAGAACACACAGCCAACTGCCACTGCTGGGCTGTTGGATTGGTGTTCCAATCCTGTGAACATGAAGAAATAAATGAGGTAGATAAACGGGAGACATGCTGGTTGGACAAAGGCAGTGCAGCACATGACGCACTCAAGGCAATCGTCGTGGACGGCAAACTTTTGAAAGATCTTGCTAAGGTGACAGAATTCTGTCATACCAGTAACTTGGAGGTATTCCATTCCTTATTAAACAAATACTGTCCCCAGAGGCAGCATTTTTCATACTAGGGAATGGTCGTGAGAACCCAAGTGGCTGTTCTTGATTATTCTGAGAACTGCGACCATCCAAGGGCCATATGCACTTCTGGGCCGAACAAAGGTAATGCGATGCACCGTTTTGCCTTCTCGAAGCAAACCAAAAGGTGGGTCACAAAACCTGTGTACACAAAGAGAAACTCTCAATTTCTGGATGACATGGTGGATGATGTTGTCAGAATGAAAACTGGAGAGCTAATTGACGTTGCAGACATTGCAAGACCACAGCTTCCACCAAACATTGCATCCATACCTCGGCCAGAGAAAAGTGAATTAATTCAGAATCATTACTCCCGTTTTGGAAAGAAGTGATCTGATCCCCATGGTTAACATCCACAAAAAATTTCACTTATTACTGTATAGCCCTGACAGAAACAGACAGGTAGACACATTCTCTGAATAACAATTTGCATTATTGACATTTTATGTTTGAAATTCATCACCTGTGGTGATAGTGAGGCAAGAATGGACAACACTCATTTTGTGTACCACAAAAGCTGATGTCATCACATACGTCTGCCTTGATATGATATTGATCGTGTCCCTGCAGTGGGACATAGTGCCACTCAATGCTGTTTCATAGTGCTCACAGCAGGCAACGGTGGAAGGACATAATGACACCATTCATGGAGACAGGCCAGACATGTCAAGCAGACTATGTGATAAGTATTTAAAAAAAAAGGCAGCAATCATATTAGGTTGAATTTCATGAGAACCATGTTAAGATGTTATAAGCCTTATGTCTTTCCAGAGGACATGAGAAGGAGGTACTCATTTCCCTGTGGGTGACGGTTCACAGACAATGTGAAGACAGTGGTGTGTGAACTTGTGCAGACAACCATCATGTGTGTAATCCTGTCAGGAGGTGTCTCGCTGATTGTCAGTCATTGTAGGTGGTGAAATGACTGGCCATTTCACTACACGTATGTCTGTGCATGGGTATGACAGTCACTGAGAACACACAGTGACAAACAGAGAGAAGCACATCCACACAGTGCAAACAATGGTTGTACAATGAGTGAGACAGCAAAACAGACACACAAAGTAACCTAGACATGATTGGAGACATTTAAATTTGGCACACCACTGGGGATACCACTCTCTTCACACTGGTGGTGAACCGTGCACTGTGACCAAATTAGTCATGCATGTTGTACTACATAACTCAAGCATTGCATGTAAGGTCAGTGCACACAATGGTGAAAATGCACTATGCAGAAACAGGTGCTTCATCTATGTACACAGCATTAGTTTGTTCAGTCATTCTTCCATGTTACACATTGTGCGACATGTCATGCCATATATGTGATTGTCACCACATGTATGTAACACGAGGTCACAAGGTGGATACTTGTGACACAATCCTATCACGGTGGTGACGCAACACATATTTCTTGCATAATGAAGATGTCAACAAAACAGTTTTTATGTGGATCAAAAACAAAAATAACAATAAGCCACAGGGCTATGCCACTGCCAGTCACAGTAGTGCTCATTATAAAGAATATGATATACAGTGTCGATGGACCACCACCCTCTTGTCACATTCCTGGCTCTTAAAGTAATGGCCACAAAGGGCTATTAGCCCCACACCCTCCAGTCTCACTTACATTCATATAAAGAAATAGCACCGCAGGAATAATGCCCACAACTTCCAATACCCATCACTGAATTGCAACTGTGGGCATAATGCAAACTGTCATGATAATCCCAAACACAGGCACACAATTCATTGTAATGTTGTGGATTGCCACTCAACACACAGCAGTGCTTGAACATCCTGCTCCTCCTGTAGCACGCGCAGGCTGTTGTTGGTGGGTGGGGGAGTGTGTTGCTCTTTCACTGTGGAATGTTAGTAGACCATAAAAGATAGCGGTGCTGTGTTTGGCAATATTATCATAACAGTTTGCATTACCAACCACAGTTGCGCTTCAGGGACCGGGGATTGTGACTGGTGGGGCTACAGTAACACTGCTGGACTATTTCAGTATGTGACCATAAGCAGGACTGTAGAGCATAGTGAATGATGGCCCTGCATGGCTATTTCTTCATATTATTAGTATCGTGAGTGAAGGGTGGTCAAGCCGCCCGCCAATAATGCCTCCTTGTTGTATATCAGTGTTGGTGCTTGGGGTGCCACTTACGCCCTATAACATGGCGATGTGCATTTTGCACCAACATGCTCAGATACACCTTCCCTTTGGCGTACAGTTGTGATTCGCACAAGTCAATAGATGTACGTGAGGTCAGTGGCATAGAGAGGATCACGTGGAGGGTCCCTGGTGCAACTGGTTTTGGCGATAATGGCATTTGGCACAACTTGCACCAACACTTCTAGAACTGCATTTCCAAAGATGTGTTTGTCAACAAGACACTCAGCAGCAGTTCAAGTAGGGGTTGGGTGTCCCCAGCACACCTGAGGAAGACCATGATTGAGTGCAATCACCAATGCCTGTAGCACACATTGTGGAAAAAAAAGTCTGTATTACAAACTTTAAGAATTGCTACTTGAATGATTTCACTTTCATTTGCATGTCAGAGTGCAGAGCTAGTTTTAGGAACACTGGTACAATTGGGGCACATTTTTCTTGATGCAGAATTAAGCTATAGAGTTTCTAAAAGTGATTTTCTTATGTGACCAAAGCACTGTATCTGTGTTTCCTGCCTATGGTACTGTTGAAAGGCAACAGTGACAGGACGCCAAGGAAACATTTCATCAAACATTA
The DNA here is from genome assembly GCA_016271365.2 of Neoceratodus forsteri. Lineage (NCBI taxonomy): Eukaryota > Metazoa > Chordata > Ceratodontiformes > Ceratodontidae > Neoceratodus > Neoceratodus forsteri. The sequence goes on from CM028132.1 coordinate 731,736,872, forward strand.
TAAAAATAAGAACAGACAAAACTCTTGGAATGGTTAATCTTTTTTTTTATAGTTGAAAACCAAGTTCTTGTCACAATGTTTGGTACTGTTTCATTTACAATGATACTTGTCAAAGTAAGTTAAACTGTTAAACTTGTGAAATCACAGATTGTTTCACAACAGTTGCATTTCTATTATCCACAGCAAGTAGTACGACAATGTCACAGAACTTCTCATGATATGTAATTTTTTTCTGGTTTTATGTTAAACAAATAGTAAAGTCTGTTAATGAAAGCATCATTACTTCACTGAGCTTGTCAGTTACTGACCATCAAACCAGTCAGAAACCGATTACTAGTGAAACTGCAAGATAACTATAGGCCGGTTAGCCTGACATCGGTAGAGGGCAAAGTGATGGACAGCATCCTGAAGGAAAGTATAGAAGGGATGATGAGGGCATGGGGTCATATAGACATTCACCAGCAAGGCTTTGTTAATGGCAGATCGTGCCAGACAAATCTGGTGGAGTTCTGTGAAGGGGCGACAAGGGCACTGGATCAGGGCAGGCCAGTGGATGTCCTCTTTCTGGAGTTCGGCAGGGCTTTTGACTCCATGCCACATCATGGGCTACTGGAAAAGCTGAGAGTATGGGGGTGGGGGGGAGGATGGGCAGGTGGATAGGAAACTGGCTGACGGGGTGGGTGGTGAGGGTGAGGGTGGGGGGGTCTCATCCTCAAGGTTAGTCACAAGTGGGGTACCACGGGGATCGGTGCAAAGTCCACTCCTATTTAATGCCTATGTTGCGGACATCAGAAGTGGTATCAGGAGTGGGATAAGCCTCTTTGTGGATGACTCTAAGCTGTGGGTGGTGGTGGATGGGGAGGAGGGAAAGTTGGATCTACAGGAGGACCTGGAGACTCTAGGGAGGTGGTCATGAATCTGGAAACTAAAGTTTAACACTGCAAAATGCAGGGTTCTGCACCTGGGAGCCAAAAATCCGACTCATAAATACACCTGGGGGGGACACTGCAGGTTTCAAGGGTGGCAAAAGACATCAGGGTGGTGGTGGATGCCAAAATGAACAACTTGGAGCAGTGTAGAAGAGTGGCAGCACAAGCAAATAAAATGCTGGGGTGCATAGCCAGGGGGATAACCTCAAGGAGTACTGAGGTACTCCTTCCGCTGTACAATAGCCTGGTTAGATCGTCTTTCGGATGAGATGTTAAACCGAGGTCCCATCTGCCTGGATTGGTGGTAGTTCAGGTGGATGTTAAAGATCCCATGGCACTTATTGAAAAAGAGTAGGGGAATTTTATTGAGAAATGGACTTGAATACAGAAAAGAAAACAAGAAGAATCAAACATATATCAGGTATAAACAGTACAGAAACAATCATGAAATAAAAAAAAAAAAACAGAACAATCACTCAGTCTCTATGCCATACAATTAATCCAATAACTAGTAGATTGTTCCAAGGAAACATGAGCAAGGTCATAGGTCATTAGTCCTTTTAATGCTTTACCAATGTTGGCAAGCAATTCTTCATGTGAAACATGCTTCTGCTGCAGGATCCAAAGACACCTAGACTGCCAAATATAAAAACGCAAAATGCAAAAAAATAACATAGAGAGTATCACTGTTGTAGTTTACAAAGGTATTAAGAAAAAGATCACAAAGTGAAAGAAAAGACTGCACAAAGGAACAAGCAGTGCCTGGTTTCAGGAGCGATCCTGAACAGAATTCAAAGGCAAAAAAACCGGCACCTGCTTTAAAGCATATATAGCAACATTCGCTCTATTACAGCTCACAATATGAGGACTAAGCCGAAAATGCTGATATAGTTCAAAAAAACTTTTAATGTTTAAAACTCACTGCAATTTTGGCATCAAACAGACAGGATTTCATTTTAAAGCAGCAGTTCCATGTTGCATATAAATCCTAATAGTCTCCTTATAGTCCCCACAGACGCCACAGGAATCAGCACATAAACGGCTACAAAGTCCCAACAGGTATGAGTAAAAGCAGAGGGTCGCTTCCAACTGACGTCACCTGACGCGTTTTGCTGATAGCTTTTTCAATGATGCCAAAATTGCAGTGAGTTTTAAACATTAAAAGTTTTTTGAACTATATCAGCATTTTCGGCTTAGTCCTTATATGCTTTAAAGCAGGTGCCGTTTTTTTTTGCCTTTGAATTAGGAAAAAGACCAAACAAAATAGTAGGTTAAGCAATATTCCCTAAACCCAGGCTCCTTCCAATGGTTAGCCAATAAGTTCCAAAATGGTTTTATATAGGAACACTCTAAAAATAAATGACATTGGGTTTTCAACAATTGAACACAAGTAGGCCGGGGACAAAACCTTTCGGACAATTGCTTGTGTTTACTGCTCCCCTTAACCCCTAATTTCCCATAATTACAAAGCCATAAACAATCCCAGGCATAAGATGGAATACGTTTATTCCTAAGATATTGTAAAATAACCACCTGCCTGTCCTGTGGGCAATCAAGGAAAACAACTTCAGTAGTGCGTTCTATCAATAGAATGTGCTTATACACCTTTTTCCTATCATAAGTCAAAAGCTGGTGTAGGGTAATATTCCACTTAATAAGTTGTTTTATACAGTCCTGCATATAAAAAGGTAAGTCAGGAAGTCTAGACAATAGTCTAGGTTTCTGATCTTGCCAGCTTGGCCTACATAAATTTAACCAGTGTTCCACAAAAGGTCTCCAAATAACAGATCCAGGTTTTAAAACCTTCCCTAAATTATACATAACAAATATACTACAAAAGAAAGCGATAGGATGGAGCATAGAAACTCCACGCTCCGTGATCGGAGTATAGGTTAATTCCCTTTTATGAGGGCTCAGACGAGACCCCCAAAATGCCTGAAAAGGAAAAATACTAAAGAGCTGTGTCCAAACACAAGTTGGAGGTAGAAAAATATAACTGATATGGGGGTAAGGATAGTTTTAATCAACATTACCCTTTTTTTCTTGGAGAGCTGCTGTCCTTTCCACTCCCCCATTGACCTAGTTTCCCCTAGACAAAGCCATATCCCAATTACACCTTGCCATGTCTCCTGGTCCAAATAGTACCCCTAAAATTTTTATAGGTTCTCTAGAAACAGGGATCCTGCTATAACCTCATTAGCTGGCAAAGGGGAGGATCCAATAACAACCCCAGTACTTTTACTGTAGTTAATTTTAGAACCAGAAAGACTCAAAAAAGGTGGATAGATTCTTGTAGGGCAGAAACAGAAAAGTGAGGGGTTAAAAGCAACACCAAATCATCCGCATAGGCCATCACCTTTTGTTGTGGCAGGGAAGGAAAGACATCAAGGCCCCTTAGAGCACTGTTAGATTGTAATAGTCTAATAAATATGTCAATGGTAAAGGCATAAAGAGCATGACTCAGTGGGCATCCCTGTCGTACCCCTTTAGTAATAGCTAATTTATTTCCCAGCCATCCATTTACATTAGGGATAATAACAGCCCCCTTATACATCACCGATAGCCAAGAAATAAACTTATCAGGGAACCCAAAGGCTTTTAATACCAAAAATAAAAATTTATGAGTGACCCTATCAAAAGACTTTTATTGATCTAGACTAAAAACAAACCCCTGTAACTTATCAATGTCCCCCCTAGAAAAAATCCTCTCGTAAGTAAATAAGATTATCCTGTTGTTTTCGCCCCTGAACAGCACAGGTCTGTGCCAGATGAAGAAGCTGTGGGGGTACCAGCAGAAAGTCTAGCCAGTAGAATTTTACTAAGTATTTTTAGGTCGGAATTTAGGAGACTAAGTGGATGCCAATTTCTCAGATCACTTTTGTCACCTTTTTTATAGATTAAAAGTAAGACAGCCTCAGTCATGGAGGGAGAATAACTCCCAGAGTATAAAGTATAATTCAGGAGAACCACCAAAACAGGTCCAAGAGTCTGTATGAAGGATTTATAAAAACCTGCACTAAGACCATCCGTACCCGGGGTAGACAGAGAGGCTAACTCATGAAGAGCTGTAGTGACTTCAGCTAAAGTAACATCAGCTGCCAGAACATGATTTTGTGTCGCAGATAAAGTAGGCAATTGTAACTCATCCAAAGTCTGATTAATAACCCCATCTTCCAGAATAGGGTCCGGAGCCAGGTTGGTAGTCATATAGGTTTCCACAACATTCAAAAGCTGGTTTGGATCATTAGTAGAAATTAGTCTAGAGTCTATCCTTTTCTTGCTTTCTTTAAAAGGGTCCAAAGATTGTTTGGACATATGCATTCCAAACCATAATTCCTGGTCTAAAGACCTACCCTGATTATATTGCAAATCTACCATTTGTTTTTTTAACAATGGCAATAATTTTACTATAGTCCTGTGTAGTGGTTACAGTCAGAGATATAAGGTGTTGTAGCTGATGTCTCAATTTCAGATATCCCATATATTCATTATTGGATTTAACATGCATCTGACGTTGAAAAAAAAATTCTTCCAACTCAATTTGGAATCATCCCACCAGTCAAAAATGGAGTCATAACATTCTAAAACTGAAAACCAGTTCCTCAACCACAACTGTTTAATAAGAGGATCCTCTAGCAATGACTCATTCAATCTCCAGCCATTTTTTTTACATCGAGGGGCTCCAGCCCAAGAAATAGTAACCGTAAGAACGGTATGGTCAGAAAATTCTATAGGCCTAGTAAAAGCCTGCACAACCTGTAAAACTGCTGATAAAAAAACCAAAATCTATCCTTGTCCTAAGAACCCCCAGGAAATAAGTATAACTCCCTGTGGGATATAATACCATATAGGCATCTAACATGTGTGCTGTAGAAACAATATTTTTTAAAGCAACAGAGTCACAAAATAGTTTATCAGTATGAAGTCCTCTATCTGCTGTAGATCATCCACAATTAAAGTCACCTAACCAAATAACCATCCAGGAAGTATGCAAAAAAGGTTGCACTTCCTTAAAAAGAGCTATCCTTTATGCTTTAGCTTGTGGAGCATAGACCGTAATAAGCTGAAAACGCTCTGAAAAAAAAGAAACATCTAAACACATGGCCCTCCCAGGGTGTATATCAACTAATCTAGAAACTGAAAAGGCAGAGCTAGAAAAAAGTATACCCAACCCATCATAAGTGTCCTCCCCCACAGACCAAAATGAAGGACCCAAAGACCAGCAGTGAGTGGCATGCTGGATGTCCTGATGAGACTTCAGACAGATGTCCTGTAAGCAAATAATATCCGATGTAAAAGATTTAAGAAGTGAAAGAAATACACTTCCTCTCACTCTTAATCCCATTAATATTTAATGTGGAAAATGTTAAAGATGACATAGTAGGGAGAAAAAGTAAACCAATCCATAGATAACCCTAATCATTAGAAACCTCAAGGGGGTTTATGCACTTGTCTACATCTAGTCCTTTTGGCTATGGAATCCTTTGACCAACTTTCAGTGTCCGTGGTGGAAATAATAGAAGAGGTATCAGTATCATCCCTAGAATCCCCACCAGTATCCTCCTCCAAAGGGGCAAACACATTCCCTGCCTTCACAGGATCCCTCTGAGGTATAGCTGTCAGGAGGGATTTAGGCTCAGGCATGGTTTTACCATGTCTATTCCTTTTTCTAGGTGGAGCAACCTTAAAGGGGACTTCGGGGTGGGGTGGAGGAGGGGAGGGGCATATGTTCCTCAAGACCTTCTACAGTAGAGACAACAGTGACATCAATGCTGGTAGTATTTAAACCTACCTCAGGGTGTGTAGGAGAAGAGTCAACAACTGCAGTCACAAGAGAAGTAACCATAGGCGTAGTAACAGGGACTGAAACCTGAACAGTGTCTATGGGTACAGGTGTAGCAGTGGCTACCTTCTTAGCTAAGGCATTCTGGGCCTGATTGATAAGTCCTTCATGAGATTGGCAATCATCTCGATTGTGAGAAGCCCAGGGACAGCATCCATAGGCACGACTTGTTTGCTCGCATAGATTACATTTAAAGAGATTAAGGCAGGCCAAAGCCAAATGCCCGTATTCCAAACAATGACTACATCTAGTAGTATCACAGGCCGAACTAAGATGTAAACGAGACCCACATTTGAAACAGGATCTAAGTTGACCAATATAAAAAATAGACCCCCTATCCCTTCCCCAAAAAAACACACTAGGTAGGTGCATAGGACATGAATTACTGGAGAAAAGCTTTACCTTCACCTTCCAACCCCCATCCCAAATCTGTTCACTATCCATAGTGGGTGTAGGCCTCCCCAAAATCTCACAGCGTTGTCTCAACCAAAAAAGAATGTCTTCAACATTAACCCCATCATTCTTAAATAAAACAGTGATGGTTTTAATTAAAGGCTTAGTAAGGGGAATTGACTGAAAAGGAACCCATAAAGGGTCATTTTTAAGTGAGTTATATTGAGCCCAAAATCTATCTAAGTTAGACACATTTTTAAAGCTAATATCGTAGTTACCATTCCCTAGAGAAATCAAGGCAAATATTTCAGAGGAGAAAAACTTCATAGATTTCTTTAAAAGATTCCTTGCTACAAATAATCTATCAGGAGTATGTTCTAAGCCCCCCTTGTATAATAGCCGGACTGCATTCCTCCTAGGAGCAGGCTCCCCAGTGGAGTGAAATAAATCAGCTAGTTTAAACAAGGGGGCCAGAGAAGACTTTTCCTGGTGTTCAGCTAAGGCCTCCGAGCTAGGCCCCATCCTAACCTCAGCAGGCAAAGAAGTGGCAACAATAACTTTTGGTGTGGTACCTACACCAGAAGAACCAGCAACAGTAACATTAGGCAATAAAATTGAAGAATTACCCCAGGGTGTGATGGAGCTCACTGAAGATCCAGCGTTGGTGGCCACAGAAGAGGTCGAAGAACACATCCGTCGATATGTTGGGTCAGGAGTCCAACTACCCGAAGCCTCAGGGATCCATCCTGCCACAGATAGGACTCTTTCCAGGGACCAAGAAGCGTCCTGGAGTGGAAGAGCAACAGGAGGAGGTGCAGGGGCTAAATCACCCCACTTCATAGCCTTCCATCGATCTAAAAATGAAAAAGTTTGTTCCAAAGGCACCGGTGGAACAGAGAAACAAGTAGGTGCCTCTGGAACTTTCCGATGCATCCCCAGTCTTGTTTTCCTTGATTTGCCAGTGTCCAAACTTTTGGGAACTGTGGGAGCCTCCGATGGCTTAGGGCACATGGTAGAAACTCTGTTTTTACTGCCAGCCATACCGACGTCCATCTCCATCCAAGAAGAAGGAGGAACCTCTGCATCCAAACTAGTGTCCAACCGGAGTGCGTGTTCTATCCAGTCCTCCGCAATACTAACTCCAGGGGATTCAATTGACAGAGCGGTGAGTTCCGCTTTTAGTTCCTTGCCAGTTTTAATCCATTCCAGCTGTCGGAGTAGGAGAACCTGACAGCGAGTATGCCCAGTTGAACTAGAGCCACCACTGAAGGCGGCCTCGATCTGCAAATCAGGTAGGTCCATGGAAACGGACACAACTTCCATACTGTCCTCAGCTGCTGTATCTTGAGAGAAATCAGCAACAGCCATAGCCAGATTGACAGCTTCCTGTGTTGAAAGGACAGGAGCAGAGGCCAGAGCTCCCATCCCAACAGCATCCTCTCTCTCCACGCAGCCCAGCGAAGTGGCCATCTCAGCAAGATGGCCAGCAAATCCCCCAGTGGAGAGTAGGGGAATTTCCCCAGTGTCCTGGCCAAATTTCCCTCATTCACTAAAAAAATACCACTAACAGCTTAATCTGGTTCAAGGTCAGTTGGCATTCATCTGTATCCTCCTCCCCCGGGTCGTGCCTGAAAATAGGCAGGATTTGTCTAGTGCACTTGCCCAGTCAACAAAAGCTAAATAAATAAAATAAATAAATAGACCACACCTTGAATACTGCATGCAGTTTTGTCAACCCTACTTAAAGAAGGACATTGTGTTACTGGGAAGGGTACAGAGGAGAGTGACCAGGATGGTACTGGGGCTAGGGGAAAGGCCCTATAAGGAGCGACTGGGGGAGCTCAACCTATACTTGTTGGAGGAAAGAAGAGACAGGGGGATATGATACAGGTTTTCAAGTATCTCAAGGGGATCAATAGGGTAAGCCTTGAGGGGGTCCTTCAGGTGAGAAAACCGGGGGACACCCCAAGAAGCAGGATGGGGGGGTGAGACTGAGGGGGGAAACAAGGAGGCACTACTTCACTGACAGAGTGGTGGAGCCCTGGAATACACTGCCCACACAACTGGTGTCTGCTACTACTGTGGAGGAGTTCAAGAAGGTTGGGGATAGGTGCAGGGGGAGGGTACATCTAGAAGTCCCGCTGGAAATAGGGTCTTTGTTGGGAGGGAGGGAGGAGGGAGGGCTAAATAGGTGCCCTGCATAGGCACTGACCATCGAGCAGACTCGATAGACCATAAGAACTATTCTGCTGGCATCATAGTATGCTAGTATAACCATCAATTGTACAGTAAAACTCTGAGTATCGCAACACAAGGAACAAATGTAACAACCATGCCCCCCCTTTCACTCGTGACACACTGTGTACAAGTACAACTACACCAGTCTTTCCTCATATGTCTTTTCCTGAAGCACTTGCAATACTTCACTCTCCCTTCTCTGTACCCTATCCAGCATCTCGTCAGTTTGTAAGTATGGCCTACAGATCTCAAAACCATTTCCAATTTATCTTGCCATTGTTTCTCACAGTTACATGACATACCTTGCTGTACTTCCAAGACCCCTCCATTTGCATGACAACATTGTTCGTATGTTCTCAGCGGCACTGTCGCAGTGACTGTCAGCCTTACTGTTTTCTTAAGTACTGATCCCAGCTATCTATTCTCATCTATTATCCACAGTTCTCCCCACCCCCAGCTCTCATATTCCCTATTTTGCAGGATCCACATGCATAATTCTGCTTTGTTTTGCCATTTAATAGTACACGCTACCCTGATGACTACACCTCCACCATCCTTGGTAGATACTGAATCTTACTTTCCATCCAGCTCCCAACCATCATCATACTGATGCTTATAAAGATCTGCATGTCACGTGCAAACAGACACTCCTTCCCATGTACACCCTTGTTAATGTCCACAATGTATATCTGTAAAAGTATTGGTCATAGTACAGTCCCCAAGGGAAGCACAATCGGCAACCTTTCTTCATGTCAGTGAACACCATTAACCTGAAACATGTGTGTCCTCACCTTTAAGTAGTGTTATATCCAGTTTCAAAGCATGCTGCACACTTCTGAGATGCCCACATTACCTAAGACACTCCTGTTGTACCAGATGTACAAGGGCTTCCAGAAATCTAGGTATCGCATGTTACCGGACCGCCATAGTCTCATATCTCCAGAAGTGTTAAACAATTATATCCGGTTGCTGTGGTAGGACCCACTACCTAAGCAATGCTGCGTGAGATCTACATTTCACACTGGACCAACATGTTGTGACTATGCTTGTGTGTTTGTTGTTTTGGTGCAGTTTAACACATGGAGGAACAGTCTTGAATGTGATGCTGCTTGATAGAGGAATCCCCTGATCACCAAGCTTTGCAGTGTTGCTGTGAATGTCTTATCTACTGTGGTTCCTAGGGTTGTGCATGTCGAACTGGTATCTTCTGGTACTAGTGGTCCTGCTTGTCCTGTCAGCAGTGTTGGAGGTGCTATGGGTGATAGCTAGAATGTAGATCAGTGGCACTGTCATCATTACCTCTTCAAACACCTCCAGTGCTGACGGCAGGGTGGGCTGGACAGCCAGTGTCGGGGAATGCCCGGCTGATGACCACTGAACTGGGACCCATACTGGATGATACATGCACAGAAACATTTGGATGTTTCTTCCTCAGGGGATTCATCAATCAAGCAGTGTCGTGTTCCAGAGGGCTTTTCCCATGTGTTGTACTGCGTTGGCACAGCGGGCACATGGGCATGGTCACAGCATGTTGGTCTACAGTGAAGAGCAGTCAATCCACAGTATTGCTGACTGGGACACTATTGCTTCAATCCAGTCAGCATTCATCACCAACACTGTCTGGCATGGCAGGACTTGGATGCAGCACCGTCTTCCTTTTCCATAGTAACAACAGGTACACCACTCAGTTGTTGTGATGTAGCCTATTAAGTCTAAACAATTAGCTGGGTACATTTTTCTGGGGTGGGGGGCGCCTGAACAACCTGACCTTGCCCTGGCCTTTACCTTTCTTCCTTTCAGGTGACACTGTTTCCCATGTCTCCTGAATGTGGTATTTATGTTATACATCATGCACAAACTAATTAACAAGGTGCTCACCGTCAAAGGAGTTTCTGCATTACCAACATCTGTGAATGAGACACTCCAATTATGAACATTCCTTCAAGGACCACAACGGCCACGGAACAATTAACATGTGCTGCAGTCATGGCTGTGGTCATACTTATGGTGGCCATGGTCAGTCAGCCTTTACTCACAATAATGATCACTGTGACAGCAGTCTTGACAGTGATTGTGGTCACAGTTGACCCCATCATGGCAGTAGTGACACCGACTGCAATAGGCAGAGATGGCTGGAGGGATGGGAATGGACTCTTCTACCAGGGAACAGAGTATACTGTAATGCACTCCTCTAATGGTGAAGGGAATACTTTACCACACTGGGTTAGCAGGAGAGGGAATGTACTGTAATACACTGTGCTAGCAGGGGAGGTAATATACTGGACTGCACTGTGCTAGCAGGGGATGGAATACACTGTACTGCACTGTGTTAGCAGGGGAGGGAATACACTACTGTATTGTGCTAGCAGGGGATGGAATACACTCTACTGCACTGTGCTAGCAGGGGACGGAATACACTACTGTATTGTGCTAGCAGGGAAGGGAATATACTGTACTGCAGTCCTCAAACAAGGGAACAAATATAATGTACTGACCTCCTCAACAAGGGAAAGGACTCTACCTGGAAAGGGATCATACAGCTCTCTACCACTCCAGGTTATGCACTCTATAAAAAGAGAAGGACATAGTACGAATGATGTCTATCAGGGTACACCATACATTGCTGTGTGTCTGTAGCAGTGGTGGCTCCTTACCAGGGCACATGCCCTGGTAAAAAAAAAAATGCTGCCCTACGAGTGGTTCCCACAGTGGTGCAGAACTATTCACATTGGAAAAATATGTGCACTTTATACAAGTACCTGTTCCTCAGTAACCAACTGAAACTCTTCACCATCCACAAGTGCAACACAAACACAGTTCAGAGAGCAACATTTTGCTTCTGAAGGTGACGGACAGATCACTGAGACAACAGCCACACTCGACTCAGGATCAGCAATGACAGTGAGCAAGTCAATTTGATCAAATGAACGGCAACACAGCCACACTTCATTTAGGCTCAGTGACACTGAACACGAGAGGCATACAATACAAAACCATGTGTTCTCTTCTAACCCCACCCCCACCCCACCTCCCACACATGATCGCGGAGGCAAACAGCAAATGAATACTGTATTACTTCCTCGGTGTGCTTCTCACTTGCACACTAACACATGAGGCAATAAGTGTTGCAACAATACCAAGCTACTCTGCATTTTTTTACCTAAAACTGAAGAATTCTTGCATGGAGAATAATACAGTGGCCCACAGTGAACAGCCAGGGATGTTTACAGGACTGTGCACTTCCTGAACATGGAGTCACATGCATGCACCATCGAACTCGACATCCTCACGACTGCTGACACAAAGACGTACAGAGCATGATCACAAACATCTCATTTGCATGCATCAGTGGGGGAAATAGTACCGCAGTGCCTGGGGATAAAAAATTTACTATTTTCACTCAATGCTGGGACAAATATCACTTGGAGGAAAGCAAACACGCACTGCATCATGTTAGTAAATGAATGTTTACAACTGCCTGATTTACACAGCTTTCCTTTAAGTTAAATATCTGAAGACACTGGTGGCCATATACTGGCATACTATTTGCTTTACTAAAAGGTAGGTAGCACCTTTGGCGCTGGGATGTATACCTGGCTCATTTTCTAGAGGAAGAGAGGGTTGGGGGTACAGAAACAAACAACTTGAACCCTGTGCAAATAACATAACCCAGGTCTTGAGTGGAGGTTGCTAGGCATATGCTTGATCTAACCTGCTGAGGAGGCCCCAGTAAATCCACACCACCAGACGCAACAATTGGAATGTCCAGAACAGTGACTGGGATTGTGCAGTATGGCTTTATTCAACAGATAGCAAGTAAAAGCTGAAGTGGACCCCCAAGGGTTGGTCCAGGCTGGACAGGTACAAATTCAAGCACTCTCCTTGCATGCAGTACAGTTCATGAACAAAAACAGAAACATCTTTTTCCCAAATTCTCAAAGATGCATTTGTGGACACTGGTCCATGCACATGAATATCTCTCTTTTCCCATGAGTGTTATTTAGTGAATCTAAGCCACACACTCAGAACTCTTCTCGGATATAGGTGCAATAAGTGAAACTTAGCCACACACTTAACCTGCAGCTTGGCCACCTGCTCAGGTAAAAATACTGGTGCCGCTTACGAACCAGGAAGCCCTGCCTTGTAAGTGCTTAGATGGCGTTCCTCCCACCCTCAGCCCCAACCGACAGTCTCTGCCATTCTTCAGGGTTACACTGTTGAAACCTCCATTCCCCACTGAAATGCTAGTGGTCTTGTACTTCACTTGTCACAACACTGGGGTGACACAGAGAAAATAAACTGTACTTACGGGGGTCCACAGTTTAACTTTCTTCACTCACACTGGTGAGACTAGGGGCACTGACAGGTGCAATCCAGCCTCATCTATGGGCACATGCACCCCAGGCTTTCCACTCCCCTAAGAACATGTGGAGATCTAGTCTCCTTGACAGTACTCACAGAAACTTGTTCTGTCCAGTGGGCATGGAACAATCAAAAAGAAAAAAGAAGGGCACTCTTCTGGGTAGCCGGTTCAAACAGTATATTTCAGGTCCTATCCAAGGCAGCTGTAAACACCGTAGAACATTCAGGGGATTGCCCCTTGAGTCCACAGAGAACAAGCAGATCCTTCCACTTCATGGGGCGTAGAAATCAGGAAATCCTGCTGTAGTCTTGTCTCCACCACTTCAACTGGAAGCTGGAAATGACACTCGACTAGGGTAAGAAATCCTGGGACCTCTCTCAGAGCCCACTGGCAGACCTTCTGCCACTCTTACCTCCTCACTCAAGCTCACACTGAACCAAACTCAGACTGAGTATTCTAAGCTCCCTAGAGCAGCTATCCACACAGTGTGGCTTATGCTGCTGCATGAGTTCTAAATGACCTAATCATTCCTCCCTCAGGCTAGCTGAGTAAACAATTATGTAATCATGTAAGGAGCCCCTAATGTGCAAGCAGCCCTGGACAGGAGGACACTAGTGGGGGCTATTTTTGTGGATTTATCCAAAGCTTTTGATTCTTTGGACCACTGTGTCCTCCTGTCCAGGGCAGCATCCCTTGGGGTGGTGGGTTTGAGTGGAAAGTGGTTGGAATCATACTTGATGAATAGGAGCCAAAAGGTTTCATTGGGAGGTTGGGAGTCATATTTTTTGCCTGTTGGATCGGGGGTCCCACAGGGCTCCATCCTAAGGCCATTGCTGTTCAACATATATGTAAATGGCCTGTCTTTTCTGGATCCTGAAATAAAGTACCATCTTTATGCTGATGATACTATTATTTACACATCACATGAATTCATTAAGGTGTTACAAAATAGGCTCCTGTTATCCTTTGATAATCTACAGCACTTTTTAAGTGATAGTAGGCTGGCTCTGAATGTGAAGAAAAAAACAGACTATGTTGATACATCGAAAAAGTGATAGGTTGGAGAGCATGGCCCTGGGATTGGTTGCCCATGGGGGAGCCCCGATCCAACTGACACACATGTATAAATATTTGGGTCTTTGGATCGACAGCTCACTATGTTGGGACATACATATTAGTAATTTGACAAAAAGTATAAATAAAAGAATAGGGGCTCTTTATAGAGTTAGATCATTAATGAGCATGGAAGTAAGAAAAAAAGTAGTAAACACGATGATTATCCCCATGATTGATTATGGGGACATATTTTATTCATGTGGGAGAAAACAGGACTTAAAGAAGTTGGAAGCAAGTTATAACAGTTTAGCCAGGTTTGTTCTAGGGGCTCCCAGATGAACCCATAGATGTTTGCTCTATGACCAGCTAAGGTGGCCAACACTCTATGAGCATAACCATGAACATTTATTAGCCTGTGTCTATAAAGGACTGCAGGGGGAAGTATCCTGTGTATGTTGTAGAAAATGTGATTTATAGGGACAAATTGGCCTCTCTGAGAAATTGTCAAGTGCCTATTTTGTAGTTGCCTAGATGCAATTTGAACACAGGACGACAATCTATATATTATAGAGGGGTGTTGAGTTGGAATGCAATTCCTGAGACTTTGTTCCTGCCTAACATAAAATATTATTGGCCTTTGATACAACGCTGGTACCAAATTAGCTCACGACAAAAAAGGTAATGTTGTATAGACATAATAAAGGATATATGCTTATTTATAGCATGATGTTATTATTCATTTGGAGTATATTGTATTATAGGGATGCTTAACTTTTTATTTTATTATATTTTAATTTTATTTTTATTTTATATTTAGGTAGGCTTAAACTAGAACTGTTAATGATTGTATTGATGATATGTGTTAATTTGTATTTTCTGTATAATTTTCTTTTTTGGTTTTTCTATTTCCTCTCCTTTATTAGTCAAATGTTATTTAGTGGTCTGTATGTTATTGTAACATTTCCCTTTTATATATTGTAATTTTTATTGAATGGGACCTTGTTGAAAATGAGCTATGCTCAATCGAGTTTATCCTTTATTCATTTGTAATGAATAAAAAAAATTTACTACTACTACTACTACTACTACTACTAATGAACTCCCTACCAGCTGCCTTCCTAACAATAATACTGACAGGATTCTAATAGCCCCAGGGACTGTGTGGTTACATGTGGGATAGCCAACCTTTTGTAATAGGTTTTATAGCCACTGTGAGGAAGATACAGAGGAGATATGCCATATGATTGTTTTTCTGTGTAGTTGGAAAAATAATGAAGAAATATGCAGTAGATTCAATCCAAACGAGAAGAACTTGGCATGTTACGGCTAACACCTTATATAGAATAGAATTATTTACATATACCCTGCATGGACATTAGGAAAAGTGGGAGGTATTTTAACGTTGTTGGGTTTTCATTCAAACTGAGGCCAACCCAGAGTTTATCCCATACACTATGTTGCACTATAAATGCCATATAATACTACCACAGCATATGCCCGATATTGATGATACTGTTTCTTGTTGTGTGGCTCAGTCTCATGTAAGGATATCTGTATATGCTACATCTTGTATCATAGCAAGTGACTGGTTACAGTTCTGTATCGTATACTGAAAATTCTCTTAATAAACATTGATTAAAATAAAAAATATATGTAAAGTAAGTTCAAAAGCTGATGTATATGATAATAATAATAATACATTTATTTATAAAGCGCCTTTCAACACATCAAGGCGCTGAACACATTAAAACCATGACTTCAGATATAAATCAATAATACATATCGATAAAATCATTCCATAATAACATCAAATATTAGAATCAATTACTAAAATATGAAATAGGATCACAACACAATAAAATTAACTTAATCATCCACAAAGTCCATTTGCCACAAATAGGTCTTCAAATTCTTTTTAAATTCCTCCACGGAGGTGCACTCCGGTAACCGGCGTGGTAGAGAATTCTAAAGAGTGGGTGCAGGATAAGAAAATGCTCTGATGTCATTTCTTGCAAGGCCTGATGGATAGATGTTCAGAATGTACATGTTTGGGAATGCCCAGCCCAGGACATGTTTTCATGAGAAGCTCTCATACTACCACATAGTTTCCAGCATGCAGAGGAAAATGTATTGCCTGAAGGACAAGGGTATGGAAATAGAGGCCAGACTCTCCCACACAAAATCTCTATAAGTAGGAGAGTTGGAGAAATGTTGCACTGCATGTATAACTCTGTTCCACTCTTTGTCCGATATTTGTCAGCTTTTATTCTTCTAGCTGCTTGCTATCCACTGATATGCCTGGAAGCAATTCAGTGGGTTGCACTAACACCTGGCCTGGAGCTGTGTCGCCCCCCCCAAAAAAAAAAAATTCTCAGGTGTCAGTATTCAAAAACTGTTTTTCTCCTGTTCACTTTGTGTTTGGCAGTTCTACAGTGATGCCCATAGCTTTACATGGGGACAGAGACATGCACTTTCCTTCACTAACACAGCAACTCTGGGGGCCAACCTACCACCATAGCACTGGGATTCCTTCTGAACTGTTAGTGCCTCTGTTTATTGCTGTAATTTTGTCTTTGGCTCCATCATTTGCATCTTTTACTATCACTCATCAGGTGCTACAATCTCTCACCTCTGGTTACAGTTTCACTGGCCTCCTCTGTAGTGTCCCCAATTCTGCACTGAATGTTTGCACTTCTGCCAACCTTATGGTACAACACCTCAGGTAGCAACATGTGCACTTCCTTGTCTTGCCATCTCTTCCCACAGGTGGGCAATAATGAAAAGGGTACTCCTTTGCTTCAAACTTGAGACCAACTGCAGGAAACAATGCAAATCTAAGGCCTTCCTGGCAATGTGAGGGTGGAACTGCTTTTTGTACTCTTTCTCCTCTATAAACGCTTGTGTATCCCGCAACAGGCACCCGCATGCACAGAAAATGAACTGCGCAATGCAACTTCTTTTCTCCATATCTCTGCGGTTCCCACACGACCAGAAACTTCAAACTTTCAGTGCAGTCCTGGCAACATGTACTAGGCAGTAAAAGGGGGTACCTTGGCTTACAGCACCCTCCCCCAAATCCTGGAAAAGCTCCCATTTGTAGCCCCCTTCCCACTAGGGGTGTGAATCATTTTACTCCAAGGGAGGGTGCCATAATACTTATTTTGGCTCCGGATCTTGGGGTGCCAGACTGCAGAGTTACCCTACCCTTAGACTACAGAGACATGGTCCCCGTTTCCACACTAATGCTCCAGCCGTTGCCTGCCACACTTGCCTAGTCAGGACTCTACCATTGCCAGGAAGACTTCAGCCAACAGCCCAGTCAGGGCTTTCTTTGGGCCAATGGTTGCTATCTTTGAACACCTCAGGGGTTGTGAGCCACAGCTGTAAGGGCTTCCCCTCCCATGACATCAACCTCCCAGGACTACTCACCAGCCCGGGGTCAGTCCACTCCAGCACCAGTGCGCTCACCTGAGGGTAGGACTTTTGCCCTTTAATGCAGCTGGCCTCTTAGCAGTCCCAGCTTGACTGGACCAGCAGAAGTGGGAGTCCTTGAGGGGAAGAGTCACCCGAAGGGAGATGCCAGGACAACAGGAAACTATGCCCAACTGCCTCCCTGCACACTGTAGTGTCTTTGTAACATGTAAGTCTGTTGCTTACTGTTTATCTGTTTATACTGTACCTAGGGAACCACAAGTACTATTGTTCACTGTTACAAACTGGAGCTTATTTGTTCATCATATTCTGCCATGTAAGCTCATTGTAACTTTTGCTTCTACATTTAATTGGGAATTGTAACTGGGCCTACCTACTCACCACATACTGCTTAACAAAGGCTATTACTGTAGTAACAACTAACTATCTGTGCTTATTTTGTGCTGGCTACACTTGTGGGTCTTGTCAGGCCTATGCTGTTTTCCACCCACATGCTGTTGATTACTGCTATGTCCTCCCTATTTAGTGGTTTGCACAGTCTCCCACCAACTGTTATTTAGGCTTCCTCCCTATCTGGGTGAAGCTACCTCCCCCCTCAAACTGTTTTTTTAAGACTTCCACTCTATCTATGTGTAGTCCAGATCCACATAAGTTTGTTATTTAGGCTTCCTCCCTATCAGGTGAAGCCTGCAAGCCTTCCTATCCGAGTCAGGCCTGCAGTCCCCTTAAAGTCCTTATTTCCAGTCATACCAGTCCTCCACTTTTCCCCTCTGGTGTTCCTCATACTGTTAGACTCATCCACCATGTTGCTCCTCATTGTAGCTATACTCCCCTCCTCTTCTCAGTCTTCTCCATCCAGTGCACCTTCCCTTCCTCCCACTTACTCACTCCATCCTCATTCCTACTCTTCCATCCTCACTCCCCTGGCTTCAAGGGTGCTGCCTACTACCTGCTATTTGGCTCCTTTTGAAAGTTCTCTGGTGCCTACTGCCCCCTCCATGCTCCCCACCTTTGCCACCTGCACCCCTCTCCTTCTATGTAGCTCGGTGGCTCCTTTAAGCTCCTTTTGACCTTGCTACTCCTGGTGGCAGGTGACATTGAGCTTCATCCTAGTCCTACCCTCACATCACCAGCGAAGCTGCCAAAAGGACTGAGAGTTGTCCACCTTAACATTTGCAGCCTCCTTCAGAAGCTGGATCTGTTGCAGCCCCTCATGGTCAACCTCCAGCTTAATGCTGTCATTATCTCAGAGTCTTGGCTCTCCCACAAGGTCCAAGACTCTGCAGTGGCCACACCTGATTACTCCATAGCTAAGCAATAATTCATAACAAAGCCAACTGATTTCACTGCTTTACAGACACAGAGTAGCTATCCACTTCAACGTATATACATATTATGTTTTCTAACTAAGAATTACCATTGTGAGGGCCATCAAATCCCCCTTAGTTGGCACAGACTCATCACAAACAAATTTCTTTGTTAACTAGAGAACGGACCCTGGTACTGGTCCCTGGCTTATGATCCTGACCAAATATAAATAGGTGGAATGGGACAGTGTACCGGTACTCATGGCCTTCGAGTACCCATGTTCCCGAAGGCTGAACATATGCACCCCTGCCTGGTGGTTTAAAGTGTCACCAAGGGCAGGAGGCATAGGGATGTGGGATCCAGCCCCCCTCTCAACAGTAACAATAAGTAATATTTCCTTGCTTGGAAAAAACACTAGGCAGCACACCGTAAATAAAAAGTTGATAATCTTTATTAAGGTGCTTAAATGTGCAGAAACACAGTAGAAAAATGTAACAGGACCCAACAAAGGCACATCTTAATGTTTTGAGTTAACGAATGCTTTTTCAAAACCACTGCCTATTAAGTTTAATCATTGTATATATCCCTTTCTTAAAAGGTCTGGAACCTCAATAATATGCTTATCTGAGATCTAAAATGTAATCGAGGTTAATCGCTTTTTCCGCAGGTCTCCACTATCCCTGTAACGGGTGTTTTCTGCTTTTTTTCTTTTGAGTAACTTTACCTCCCTCTATAGAATTTGAACAATGGCTGGCACAGACAATGTCCAGATTTGGTCCTCTCTGTAAGTAAGAGCATTCCAGCTTCCCACTGTGGTCCATATCAAGGGGCAGGCAGCTCTAGGCACCTCTACCCCTGGCTAAAATCCTGGTCCCAAAAGGCCATCAGGGCATTCCCCATCGGCCACTGACTGATGTTCTCTTTTCAAGCTCCTACTTCCAATTGCCAACTACCAGGAGCGAGTGTGGCTTACACTGGTACAGTAAGCCCTGCTCCTCTATCTCCAGCTTTGGGTGGGGGCAAGGGTTAACACTTTGGCTGCCGGCAGACTACCTGCCTGCAGTAGCAGTACAAGCAGCCATAAAGCAGGTGTAACAACACACCTCTTAGGCAAGCCAATTCTCAGATGGAGGTGTTATGCCAGTCCTGCTCCTCCTCATCCTCCTCTCCCGCCTTCCCCACAGCAGTCCATTCCCCAGAGCTGACAACTGGTGCCCACTGAGGTAATGGGACTGTTTTTCCTCGGAGGGCCCTGTACTGAGTTGTTTCTCAGGTGTTACACTTCAGCCCTGAGAAAAGCTATCTCTGTATCTGAGCCTAGGAGCATGAACCTCCCTTATTTATTTGTCTGTATTACCAGGAAAAGCCGCTCATTTGCAAGAAGTCCTGGTTAGGACAGCAACAGTACACAAGAAACTGTTACCTTTGGAATCCTCATGACTCCATGGTTCTATTCTTGATTTACAGTATTGGGCTGTCCACTACCCCACAGAGGAGTTCATTACCCATATGTATTAACTTCCCATTGACAATGTGGAGTGATACAGAAACCTATATTTATGGTCCTAGAAGTCTCTCAGGCAACATGTACTACAGTACATTTCTGACTTTTTTCACACAGCCTCTAGTCTACACAGTCAGAGCATGTAATTATATTTTACTAGAGGCTCCCAGCTTTACATCTAAATACGACAAAATGACTTTCAGTTGGCTCACCCCTATATATTTGAACAAACTATAAGCTTCTCTCAAATTGAATCTGATGGTAAACCTTCATACTTTCCAACTATTGATGTGACATCGGTTGCACTGATAGTTGTACTAATCTCTAGGTTCTCCATTGTTACTCAGTGTACTTGATCGCTATTGTTTACGCTGACTTGTTTGTAATAACTTGCTATTTTACTATATTACGGTTTGCATTATACTTATTTTCTTTTGCTGCAGTATATTGTTATTTCATATACCAGTGTATGCACTGCTTGTAAATGTTGTACTACCCTTTGTCTTGCATCTTTTGTAATCACTGTGTTTTTGCTGTATCACTGAAGTGTAGAAAGCACAGAGAGAGATATTTGAAGGAAAGCAGTTTTTATGTTCACTGTTGCACTTGCACAAAGGCAAATATACTGGTATGATAGTGGATTTTGAGAGGTGTGTCACTGTTGGTTCAATGTGGGGCAGTCTGCAATGGACTCGACACTGTCAGGCCAATCATCAGCCAGGCTGATCATAGCACTCTTCTGGTCTTGCTGGGTAGAAACTTAGTGTACTTCAAAGAAGAGAGCGCAAGAATCATAGGGCGGCACTTTCCTTTGATCTGCATGACACCTCCCAGCAGGCAGAGCTGATCAGCATCATGATCAGTCTGCTGTGGTCCTCCTACCCCCCCCGGCGAGAAAGGTCCCACTAACTATATGACGCGCATGGGAAAAGCCAGACCTCGCCCCACAACTAACACACTGAAATCTGGCAAATGGAAAATCATGTACACAAATGCCCTCAGTCTGGGAAACAAGATCCCAGAACTGGAGGCAACAATGACAGAGGCTGAACTGGACATAGTAGCCATTAGCAAGACATGATTCACCAGTAACCACACTTGGGAGACTACAGTACATGGCTATGTACTGTTCAGAAGAGACTGAAGTGAAAAGGGGGGGCCTTTTATATCAATGAAAATATCAAAGCTACAGAATTTCAGAATACACGTAAGGAGCCAGAAGAACTGTGGGTCACCCTGGAAACAGGAATTGGGACAGCCATATGAATTGGGATTGTCTACAGGCCTCCAGACCAGGGGAGGACACAGATGCATTACTGTTAGAAGACATACAAAACGTAACAGCTAAAGGGGAGGTTCTGCTAATGGGAAACTTTAACATGCCAGATATGGATTGGTAAATACCAACCGGAGCATCCGTCAGAACTAAGCACATAGTGGATTCCCTGCAGGGGGACAGCATCAAACAATTGGTACAACAACCCACAAGAAACAGGGCTATCCTGGATCTAGTACTGACTAATGGGGAAAGGATCACATATCTCCAGGTAGAAGGTCACCTGGGGGCCAGTGACCATCACATGGTATGGTTCAATATGGCCACTAGAAATAAATCATCCCATTCCAAGGCAAAAATATGTGACTTCAGAGGAGCTGACTTTCATAAGATGGCCAGCTGAGGTAAGCTAGCCCTGGCAAGAAGAAATACAGGTGAGGGGGTACAGCTAAAGTGGGCAAGCATTAAGTATGTAGTACGTGAAGCAACATCCCATTATGTTAGAGAGAAAAGCAAGGGCAAAGAATGAGGAAACCACTTTGGTTCTCAAAAACTGTAGTAGAAAAGGTCAGAGCCAAAAGGTTGGCCTTCAGGAAATATAAGGGAACGCAGTGGGACGAACACAGTGAGGCATGCCAAACTTCCCTAAGGGAAGCAGGGAATGCAGGCAAAGCCCCAAACCAAGGAAACACTATCACGAACAGTAAAAGAAGGGGACACGACTTTCTATAGATACATTAGTGAAAGGAGAAAGTCCAGAGGAGGCATTGCTAAGATCAAAGTGGATAAGGTGAAGTGTGTGGAGGAGGACCAAGGAAAAGCATCTATCCTAAATAGATACTTCTGCTCAGTATTTACTGAGGAGAAGGTAGGGTAGGGCCCACAGCTCAGCACCATGGACACAGGGGAGAGGAAGGTGTGCACAAGTCCCTTCACAAAAGGAGTGGTCCCAGAAGACTGGAGAAGGGCTCATGTGATCCTGCTCCACAAGAGTGGCAGCAGGGAGAGGCAGGGAATTACAAACCAGTTAGTCTTACTTCAGAAGTGGGCAAGATTATGGAGGCACTCCTTAAGGAAAGGATAGTGAAACACCTGGAATCCACAGGCACACAGGCTCCAAGACAGCATGGATTTACAACAGGAAGGTCCTGTCAAACTAATCTCATAGAGTTCCTTGACTGGGTAACAAGAGTGGTGGACCAAGGGGGTGCAGTTGATGTCACCTGCCTTGACTTCAGCAAAGCTTTCGATACTGTTTCACATAGAAGATTGATTAATAAGCTGGGTAGGCTCAGGGTGGGTCAAAAGTTGGTCAACTGGGTGGTAAACTGGTTGATGGGCAGAAAACAGAGACTGGTGGTAAATGGTATACAGTCAGAAGAGATGCAAGTCACAAGTGGGGTACCTCAGGGATCAGTCCTGGGGCCAGTCCTCTTTAATATCTTCATCAGTGACATTGCAGACAGACTGGAGGGTAAGGTTTGCCTATCTGCTGATGACACCAAGATCTGCAACACAGCAGATGATCCAGATGGGGTGGGCAGAATGAGGAGAGATCTGGAAAAACTGGCAAAATGGTCTGAAGAGTGGCAACTGGGCTTTAACGCAAAGAAATGCAAGATCATGCACATAGGGAAGAGAAACCCTGAAGCTACCTTGAGGTTGGGAGGGGAGTTGCTGGTAATCACAAGGGGAAAAAAGAGATTTGGGCATCGTCATCACAGATGACCCAAAATCATCCAAGCAGACCACTAAGGCAGTAGGTAAGGCTAGAGGGATGGTGGGGTGTATTAGTAGGGGTACCACAAGTCGTAAGAGGGAGGCAATAATCCCTCTTTACAAGACACTGGTTAGTCCCCATCAGGAGTACTGCATGCAGTACTGGAGGGCTCATCTGCTCAAGGACATTAACAAAATAGAGGCAGTCCAGAGAAGGGCAACCAAAATGGTGCAGGGTCTGCATCTGAAAGCACATAAGGACAGATTAACAGAGTTCAATATGTATACCCTAGAGCAAAGGAGGGAGAGAGGTGATATGACCGAAGCATTCAAATATCTTAAGGGCATTAACAAGGTGAAAGAGTGCAGCATGTTTCAATATAAGAAAAATAGCAGAACAAGAGGACACAGCATGAGATTAGAGGGAAGTCGATTAAGGGGTAATGTGAGGAAGTTATTTTTCACAGAAAGGGTGGTGGATGCATGGAATGGCCTACCTCAGGAAGCGGTGGATATGAATACAGTGCAGGGCTTCAAACAGGCTTGGGATAGGCATAATGCAGCAATACAGATGAGTATGAATAAACAGGCCATAGACAGAGTAAAGGCCTATGGCACATTCATAAGATAGAAAAAATGAGCAGACTGGATGGGCCTTGCGGTCCTTAACTGCCGTCAACTTCTATGTTTTAATCCCTCATATCCTCTGCCAAGTATTGCTCCTATGTCCCATTGCTTCCTCTTTCCTACTTAACTTTTAGACATGGGGTGCCCAATCCTCGGTGCCAGTTAGTACCCCCTTCCCCACCCATTTTCACTGTGTGACACGAAGGAGCCCTCCCCCAGTGCCGCCAAATGTAACACCAACACTGGGCTTCCCAATCCCCAGCGTCAATACCTGAAATAAAGAAAACCATCCCTCATAGTATTTTATTACTTCCTGTAATCCCACCCTCTGCCAAGTATCCCTCCCATCCCCATAGTCTCCAGGCCTTAGAGATTAAACCAACACTGGGGTGCCTAATCCTCAATATCCCCAGTGTCAGTACCTGAAATAGAGAAAAACGTCCCTCTGAGTCTTTTTTATACACCCCGTAAAACAGAAAACTGTCTGTCGATGTCTGTTGCCACCGCTGGCTCACTACCACCATTAACCTTTCCCCACAAAACCCTCCCACTCAGCACCCACCACCCCTTACTTACCTACCAGGGGTCCAGTGCTGTAATCCTCTCTGGACCGGAGACATGTCTTCACTCTTCAAAGCTGGACCTGCAGGAACTGCACATTAGACAGACTGTAAGGCCCTTTTCTGCTGTCACATTTGTATATTCGTATGGACTAGAAATTGAGGAAATTAGGCATGCAGTTAATTATTTCAATGGCTTTTTGAACTTGTCCTCTTAACTTGGTCATTTTTTTCATATTTTTCCCCAAATTTTAATCATGGCCTTTTTGTGATCCCACCTCATGCACAGGGGTGGTGAAATTGTGCAAATCCATCCCAAAAGGTGATTATGCAGTTGGTACTTGGTAATGTGTAGACAGAAGTAGACGTTAGTTAGCCCATCGAGACTGTCGCACACTCCATGTGGTAATCAATGTCTAGTACCCCAGGTATCTATCTAGTTCTTTCTTAAAGTTTCCAAACTCTGCTACATCAACAATAGTCTGTGGTAGCCTATTTCATAGTCTAGGTACCCCGTGAAGTGGTTGTCCCTTTTATTTGTGTGATACCTATGTATTTCAATTTGCTTGTTGTGGGATTTAAGGTTGAGGGGCCTTTCTTTAAGGATTAAATTACATAGTGTAGCTGTTTCAAGGTTATTTAATATATGAAACAATTGTAAAAGATCCCTTCTGGTCATTCTCAGCTCCAGTGGCATCTTGTTCCGTTCATTCTGCCTTTCACTAAAAGGTTTATGTTTTAGTCTGGGAATGAGCTTTGTGGCCCTTCTTTGCACTCCCTTCAAAAGACTGATATCCTGTTTCTGGCATGGTGCCCAGAAAGGGGACATGCAGTCAAACATAGGCCCTATACAATCGCATTAAACAGTCTTTGTTCCTGGCTATAAATGACCTTCTAATGATATTAATGAATTTATATGCAGTCTGCGCAAAATCACCTTTTGGGGAGGATTTGAAAATTTTCTACATCCCTGTTCATAAGATGGGGCCATAAGAAAGCTACAGTATGTTGAAAATCTGGGGTGAAAATGTTAAAAAACAAACAAAAAAAAACAAAACAGTTATGGGTGTACGTTGAAATTTTTCAATACACGCTTGCAAGTTTGGTAATTTTTGTATTCTGACTCCAGATTTTCAATATAGCCATTTTTTCACACCACCTCATGAACATGACAGCTGCAATTTTTCAAATCCTGGCCAAAATGTTTTCACACTTGTAGTGCAAAATCACATTTTGGGTAGCATTTGAAAGTTTTCTCCACCCTTGTTCATGAAGTGGAATCATAAGAAGGCTATGTAGAAAATTTGATGCAAAATATTTTTAAAAACATTTTTTAAAAGGTTATGAGCATACATTGAAATTTTTCAACATACACTTGTAACTTTGGTAATTTTCAATATTCTGACTCCAAATTTTCAACACAGCCATTTGTTCACACCACTTCATGAACATGGGAGCTGTAATTTTTCAAATCCTGCCAAAAATGTGTTTCCATACTTGTGGCACAAAATCACTATTCAGGCAGGATTTAAAAAATGTCTCCACTCTTGTTCATGAGGTGGGGTCATAAGAAGGCTATGTTGGAAATTTGGGGTCAAAATATTAAAAAACAGCAAAGCTATGAGCATATGTTGAAATTTTTAGCATATGTTGAAATTTTTCAATGCATGCTCATAACTTTGGTAATTTTCAATATTTTGACCCAAAATTTTCACACAGCAATTTTTCTCACCACTTCATGTGCAGCTGTCATTTTTCAAATTCTGGCAAAAATGTGTTTTCACACTTGTGGTGGGAAATGACGTTTCATCCTCCATTTTAGAAATTACACAGGTCATGTTCAGAAGGAGTGGACATAGCTGGCCCACCAACACAGTGGTAGGGCTACCACTCGTGATGCTGGTGACCCGTGTTAGGGAATGGACTGCGGTTGATAGGAGGCTGGTCAGAAGAAGGTGAATTGAGTGGCCTTTGCACACTGTCCACCTCCAGAGAGGGGAGAGGGGGTCATGTCTCCGGTGCAGGCTTCCTGGGTGACCAGAGGATGTCCTGCCACTGGCAACCCTGCCAGAGCTGGCAGATAGGAGGTGTCCTGGATACATGGCATGTTCCAACTGAAGCATCACACCACACCTCCTGCAGTTACAGGGGAAAAAAAAAAAAACACCAGACAAGCTTAATGTCACCCACCTTGCAATGTTGGAGGCCCAGGGCTGCCTACCTGGCACCAGACACAGTAGTCTGAAGGGGTAAGAGGGGCCCCCAGAGGCCCCACCATGGGGGGTAAGCCAGGGGAACACTGGTTGGAGCAGCCCTCAGTGTCATTGCCGACGCTGGAAGTATGCGGCAGTAGGGCCACCGGGGAGCCATCCTGGCAAATAAAGTAAAGTAAGGCAGAAGGAATGGTCATAAAAAGAGCATGTTGAAAATCTGGGGTCAAAATGTGAAAAAGCAACTAAGTTATTAAGAAGCACTGAATTGTTCCAATGTTTACTCATAACTTTAGTTTTGCAGATCTTGGGCCCCATTGTGTTACTCCGCCTCCAGAACATGACAGGTGTCATTTTTCAAATCCCCTCTGAAACTTGTTTGCGCTGTCAAACTGCAAAATCACTTTTCACATAGAATTTTAAAAATTCCACTCGTTTTGATCATAATGTCAGGTCATAAAAGGACTGTTGGAAATTTAGGGTCAAAATGCGTGAGCCCACTGAAAATCTGATATTGCCTCTCAGCTGGTCTGCCTTGGGTAAAAACAATCTAAAAGAGTGTAAAAGCAGGGTACCAATGAAAATGAGATACTGCATCTCATCTGGTCTATCCTGGGTAAATACATATTAAAAATGTGTACAAACAAGGCTCGATACAACAGCAATGCAAGCAGCGAACATTCTGCATTGACAAATGCTTGTTCTTTATGGCTACTGCTGTTTATTTTATTTTCCAACTGGACTGAGCAACTGGAAGGCAGGTTGGGACAACCTGGTTACAGGCAGCACTCTCAAATTTAGAAATTGTGCATGTTAAGCTGTGGCTTTTAAATTGACTAACCTGCTAGCCAAACTCTCATTTAGTGTCTACAGTACCTAAATTAGCACCATGTGCTGTCTTGCTAGGGTGTATACTGGATCTTTGCATTTCTTAGCCTCCTACCTCAGTTAAGTGAATATTAGCTTCCTTTGGGGGGAGGGGTTTAGTCACTTAGCTCAGGCTTTGGGTGAGTGTGGGAATTAATTTGTGTGCTTGTTTTTCCTTTCTCCTAGCGTTCTTTCGACACAGTCCCTCCCTGTTTGGTTTGTGTGTGATGGGCCCTTTTATTACAGGCTGCTGTTTCCTGGATTTTCAGCCCTCAGCTAGCTTTATTTATTTACTTAAAAGTTGGTGATCGGGAGAGGCACACTGAGCCGACGCTCGTTTCCAGGTGTGACCCAAGGATGGGGAGAAGGGAGCAGATAACAGAGCATGAGACATTTATCAAATAATTATACATGAGAATTCATAAAAATTGTGCAGTTACAAAGTCAGAGGTTACAAAATATGACATTTAAATTCGGCAAACAAAGTAAACAGAAGCCATACGTCAGGACTTTTTGCTAAGGTGAAAAGAGTGAGTATTTGGGAGTAGGAAGTGGTGTCTAGGTTGGTAATGAACCTAGCATGAACAGGTGTCAGTGAAAGGAGGGTGTTCAGCAAGGGCTCTTTTGAGGGCTGGTGAGGTGGGGGAGAGATAAATGGGGAAAGGAAGTGAATTCCAGTGAGAGAGGAGGCTAAAGGCCAAAGCAGCAAAACTGGCGCAAGACAAAGGGTGCGGAAGGGAGAAAGTGCAGGAGTCTCTAGACCGGAGGGTATAGGAGAGCTCAGGTGCAGGAGAAGTAGGAGGGGAGGGTACCAAACCAGAATTTGGAGATGAAGAGAGAGGAATGTAGCTTGTGATGACAGAGAATCTGAGGAGAGGGAGAAGTACAGAGTGCAGTGGTGTGCAGGGAGGGTCATTCAAAACAATGCAACAGAAGGCATTGTAGAGGGAGTCGATCCTAGCCAGAGCAGAGGCTGAGGCAGTACCATAGATAACACTGGCATAGCTGAAGGAGGGCAGGATCATTTTTGTGAAGAGTGCGAGGCGTGTTCTGCAGGAGGGAGTCTTTGTTGCGATAGAGAGCACCCAGCCTGGGGCAAAGCCTTGAGTGGATGTGCTCAGTGTGTTTGGAGTAATCCAGGCAGCGATAGAGCCAGACACCCTGGTATTTATAGTAGGGGACATCATCCAATTAAGCTCCCTCCAAAGTCGAGAATTTGAGCGGGGAGGAGAGGTTGGCTAGTTTGTGAAGGGAGCTGAAAGCCACCGAGGCAGTTTTTTTGACATTTACTTTGAGGTGGTTAGCGTAAAACCACTGTAGGACTGAGTGAAAGTCATCTTGGAGCAGAGATTCATCATCAGAAGCAGAAGGACCAGTGACACACAGAACTGCATCATCAGCGTACATTTGTATGTTTGAAGACGAGCAAGCTGACAGGAGTTCATTTAGAAATATCGAGAACAGTATCAGTCCCGAGACTGAGCCTTAGGGGACTCCAGCGGTTCCATGTGGAAACTGCAATTTTACAATCGCGATCACAAAACCGGTGAGTATTTAATAGTGAGAGCTATTATAGCTCTGTGGATTTATAGCACTGCACATACTGTATTTGTGGCACCATAATAATAGCGATCTGCGGCAACGACTTGCCCCCTCTCTACTCTAACAGCTGCCATGATCAATTTTAAAATATAATAAAAATAATAGTCAAACTTTGTGCTCACCATATCTCCTGTACACAGTCATGATTTGTTGCTCCATTACTTGCTGTTTACGCCCAGCTCCCAGAATGCCCTAGCACTGCTCATAACAAAGTACAGGTGTAGATCACTACAAAATGTTTAAATTGGTTTGTGGTTATGACCATGTACACACTGTGCTACAGGCTTGCAGGAATGGACGTGGAACTGATAACTAGTCAAAAAGAGGCAGGCCCTCTCACTCTGTATGCAGGGTTTATATACCGCAAAGACAAGGAGACATCTGGAAAAAAATGATTGGCGATGTGCTGAGGCACATAAATATAGCTGTCTTGCCAGATGCCACACTGTGGCAAACAAGGTTACAGTGCAGATTAAAGAGCACACTCGTGTTCCTGATGCAGGTAATGGAGTGAGAAAGGCTATGGCAAACATTAGAGAATGCACCCGTGGCAGTGTGGAAACAACATCACAGGTAGTTGTGCAGTGCACCACCACCAGTGCACCAGAAGCTGTGGCAGGTCATTTACCTGGGGTGCAGCTCATAAAAAGAAATGTGCAAAGAATTAGGCTGGTTGAGCGTGGGTGTCCAGCAACTCCAAGCACTGTGGGGGAACTGGTAATACCAGTAGAGTTCACCTTGACAAGTTCTGGTGGGCTTTTCCTAATTTATGATAGTGAGAAAGAGCAAGACTGTCTGCCACAGTTGCTTACTTGAGATTCCTTCAGGACTGTTCTGATTGGATGCTGGATGGTACATTTAAATCATTTCCTGTACATTTGGATCAACTATACACTCTGCATGGCTTAAAGTCAGGGACAGTGGTCACAGCAGTTTATGTGCTCCTGAAGAACAATCTCCTGTGCCCGAGTATTTGCACAACTGCAGGCACTACGCCCATCCTTTAACACAACCACAGCCATTATGGATTTCAAAAAATCGGCGTGGAAAGCATTTATGTCTGCTTACCCAAATACTGATGTCAGAGGTTGCTTTTTTCATTTTACACAAGTGGTGTGACGTAATATACAAAAATATCCACTAGTGCAAGAAAAGTATTGTAATGATGGACTTCTCATTACATCTGCACATGCTTCTGTCACTGACCTTTGTACCAACAGCTGATGTTGCCAGTACATTTGAAGACATGCGAGACTGGGCATTTTTCCAAAGTAATGAAGAGCTGTTGCTACCACTACTTGACAATTTTGAATCCACCTGGGTTGGTAGATCTAGGGGACAATTTGGCCGCAGAAGAGCTGCTTTCCCTACTGAGCAGTGGAACTGTCATGATGTCATGGCCAGAGGTCTAGCATTAATAATACGGTGGAAGGCTGGCATCATGGCTTCAACAGCCAACTTGTTGTGGGTCACCCTAGTATGTGAAAGCTTATTCAATGCCTCAAAGAAGAACAACGGATGACCGAGTTAAAACTCGAGCAGATTGTATCTGGGGCAGTTGGTACTGGCGGTAAACAAAAATACAAGGATAGTAATGAAAGGATTGTGGCAATAGTGGCATAGTATAAACATGGAGCTGGTTGATGACTACCTGAGAGGCCTTGCATATAATTTTCTATTTCAAGTCTGAGGCTCATTGACATGAATTGTGAACACAAGTGCAACTGCTCACTTGTTAATTAATTCGGCCTTTGTTTAAGCTTTCATTTGCCATTTGACATTTTTTTATTTGGTAGTTAATAGTTAAAAATAAAAAGTGAACTTTTAATCCAGCTAACTGGCTTTTTTTTTTTTTTAAGTTGAAGTCGCTATTTGAGCATGCTAAGAACTTCACTAATTGGCAAAAGTCATTAATTGTTTTCATGTCCAGCGTACCTCCCTGGTAGTCCAGTGATGCCCCCCCCCCAGCATCAGAATAATCAGCAACGGATCTGGTCGTAAGTCGGCTGCATTCTGTGTACTCAGGATTGTCTGCCCGATGACATAAGGTAGGACGGTGCTGTTTTCCGTTGTATGCAGTGGCCGATTTTTGACTCACTATTATTTAACACATTTTGTCAGGCTGAATTACAAATTTCTGTGAAGTCGCAATTATTGGGCGGTCACTAAAATTAAATTCACTAACAAGTATTTGCCATTTTGTGGTTGCTATTTTGCATTTGCGATTATAACAAGCAGTTGACACCAGCTAGGATGTGGAGGGGGAGGGGCCACCTAGTCAAACACAGTGGGAACGACAGGAGAGGCAGGACTGAAACCATTTTATGGCTGAGGTGGAGAGTCCAGCAGAGCTAAGTTTTTTTAGCAAGAGGGGGTGGGAGACCAAGTCGAAGGCCATGGTGAGGTCAATGAAAATGGCAGCCGTTAGGTGGCCTTTGTCGATATCAGAAAGGATACAGCTAGTTACACAACAGAGAGAGGTGAAAGTTCAGTGATCAGCTCAAAACTGGATTGAAAGGGGGAGAGAGCCAGTAGAGTTGAGGAAGTCAGTAAGCCTAGAGAGGACTAGGGATTCCTGTAGTTTAGCCAGAGAAGGAAGAAGGGATATGGGGCAATAGTTACCTGGTATACGTGCATCACTTCCCTTGTGGAGGGGTATTACATTTGCAGTTTTCCAAGCCAGAGGAACCTCGCAAAGGAGGAAGGAACAGTTCAGTAGATGGGGAAGTGGGAGGGAGACGGCAGGTGCGGAGATGCATAGGAGAGATATATGTCAAGGTTGTCAGGGCTGGACTTATTGGGATCGAGGACTAAGAGGGCGTTATAGACTTCTATGCAGGAGACCAAAGTGAAAGCATAGCAATTTGAGGTGCAAGTGGGTGTGGGAGGAGGGAAGTGTGCAAGTGACAAAAAAGGAGTTTAGCTCAGAGATGACAGTGGCTGGTCAGACACTGGTGTGCTGTCAACAAGCAGTGTGGGGGTGGATTGTGTTGTGGGTGGGTCAAGGAGAGAGTGGACTGTGTGCCAGAAGTTGGCAGGGGAGTTATAGTTTTGGAGGAGTTGAGAGCGGAAGTATGTAGCTTTGGCTGACTTCATGGCTTTTGTGCAGGTGTTTCTTAGGGTTCTGTAGAGCTGTAGGTCAGAAGGGACACCAGAGAATTTGAAGCCACACTTGGTAGCTCAGCTAGCATTAGGTTTTTAATATCTATTGCCAGATCTCTCCCTGTTGTTTCAAGGCAATCTGCACTTCCCTCTCATTAACTTTTTATTTTGGGGTTAACTGTGACTCCTGGGTCAAGAGTGTGCCTATATAGACATGTGGACAGCAATTGTGTATCTGTTTTAAAGTACCGTTGTGTTCAGCAATGAGCACTGGCAAGCTGCCAACCTGTCAATGCCTTTTTTCTTCTCAGTGTGGCGCTCCCCAGCTTTGTGCACTTTTTCCAAGCTCCCTCCCGATCCTTACAGCTGACTTGCGCTTCTTGTACTGATGTCACTATGCGCTAAGGTTCTTGTGTCATTATGACATCATTGTGCGAGTGTCAGCACTGATCCGGCAACTTGGGAGCAACGGCAGGATCCACACATGTCTTGTTTACACTTGGAGATGCAAGCCATGAAGGAGAAGCTGTCCTCATGGCTTCTGTTCAGCACCAGGCTGCATTGAAGAGAACTGCTCTCACAGATCCTGTGAGGCAAGCACTCAGCTTACACAGGGGGCTATAGCAATGTAGAGTTTTTTTCTGGCAGTATAGACTGTCTGATACAGTTCAACGTAGCACTGCACATATAGTGGTTTTTTTTCTGGCAATACAGGTTGTTTACGGTGGAAACTGCACTGAATGTTTTGCTGACTAACCAACTGAGAGGCAGTGTTAGAAGAAAGAATAGCCTCTGCAGCACCGATTTCTGTGAACAGATCAGACTATCTCATAGTTGGCTACCAATTTAGGCAATCTGATTTGAATCTGTGGCACCATGGCTTATCAGAGACCAGTAGTATTCAAAAGATGCAAGACCTGCAGAAGGATGATGAGACCCTCTCCCTTAAAGTCGTACTTTCCCTACTGTATAATACAATCTATCATGTCTCTTTTGGTACCCCCGTAGCCGCACCACTGAGCTGGGGTGGGGTGCATTTGGGTACTGGCTGGCAGTGGTAAGACTTAAGTTGTGAAAATCCTTTTTACTACTTTTGAATGAGATGTTTGAGTGTGGATGATCCACAGATCATCCCCATTAATACACCCAAACCCGAGGTAGGTCCTTCAGGTCAGGGGAGGACCATACGGGCATGCACAGGTATGCCGGAGCAGGGTGAACATGCTCACCCAGATCTGCAGGTGATCCCTGACCTTGATGGACTGGAAGGTCAAGAAGTGGATGCAGGGGGGATCTGAGGAGAATCCTGACCAGATTGGATCCATCAGACGAGGAGGAGTATCCCCTCCAAGGCATAAAATAAGTGGGTATGCATCACAATTTGCGACTCAAGATCGGTAAAAAGCAAGTCAAATCTAGCAATGATTAGCAGTCATTGCTAATCATTGCAAACTGGTCCTGGGTCCTGTAAAAGTGCCTTTTGGGCAGTGTTACTTTAAATGTTAATTTTTTTGTCCTGGATTTCATTTTTTCCCCTCCTTCTCCGTGCCCCGCCTCATGAACCCCGAGCTGTTCCCTGATTGGTCCAGTGATGCTCCTGCTCCCACCCACCCAGTCTCCACATGGGAGAAACGTGACTGAGTTCTTTTGCAGTGCACCCAGAAGAGGAAGCAGGCATCGGGAGGTCTAGCAGGAGTCCAAAGGTGAATTTTCTTTGTTTTATTTCTATTTTGTTTTTTTTATCATCATTGTGCCATCGCCAGTTAACTTAAATTATGTCATTTTGTTTTGCAGGTGGTCGGAGACAAGCTGGAGTTGGGAGGAGTGGTGGTCACATCGAGGAGGAGCCAGAGGGAGAAGGCCTGGCCAACACCACAAGAGGGCACGGGAGCGACCTGAATGGAGTGGAAAGCAGGCAGCTGCATCACGGAGTGAGGCACGGTCGGACAGGCAGATTTGGTGACTGCAAGGGAAAGCAGGAGCACAGCAGAATCAGGGAGCAGCAAAAAACAAGTAAAACATTTTCATTTGGTTGGGGAGCCTGGAGGAGGAAAGACAGGCACACGGACTTCAGGGCACAGATGGGGGGGAATGGCATAATAGCAATGAACGGGCAAGGCCTACAGCTGGACTGTCAGTGGTGGGATAACAAGGGCATGAAGAGGTACCCTGCTTGAGCTTTAAGTTTATGCCCTGCTTGCAGTGAATTTGGGAACAAACAGTGAACATAATTGCAGTGAACATTTGGGAACGGAATAAAGACTATGTGCCCTGCTTTGCAGAGATTATGGGGGAACCAGAACTTAATGTGCCCTGCTACTGTGTTGTGTGCCCTGTATCTTTGCAGTGAACATTTAGGAACAGATAAAGACTAAGCAGCTCTGCCTGCTTTGAGATCTTGGTAACCAAGAAGTAATGTACTCTGCTAGTTGTGTGCCCTGCTCTCGACTTTGCAAAGAACAATTTGGGAACAGAAGAAAAGACTAAGTAAAAATGTGCCCTGCTTTGCAGAGACTGGGGGAACCAGAACTTATTTCATGTGCCCTGCTTGTGTGCCCTTCGTCTGCAGTGAACGTTTGGGAACAGAATAAGACTAAGTTAATGTGCCCTGCTTTGTAGAGATCTGTACTATACCCTGCAGCTAGTTGTGTGCCCACATGCAGTGAAAATTTGGGAACAGAAAAAGTGAAAAAAGTAATGTGCCCTGCTTTGCAGAGATTGGGGGCACCAGAACTTATTTAATGTGCCCTGCTTATGTTGTGTGCTCTGCGTCTGCAGTGAACATTTGGGAAAAAGACTAAGTAATATGCTCTGTTTTGCAGAGACGAGGGGAACCAGGCACTTAAGAATTATGTGCCCAGTGCTTATGTTGTCAATGACAATGTGCCCTGCTCTTGCAGTGAACAATTTAGGAACAGAAAAAGACTATGTCATGCCCTACAGCATTGCAGAGAATCTAAGGGGACCAGAAAATGTGCCCTGCTAAGTGCTGTGCTCTGCTCTTTGCAGTGAAATTGAGAGTATACAGAATAAGATGATGTGCCCAGCTTTGCAGAGATCCATGAGGGAACTAAAAAGACTTGTGCCCTGCTTTGGCAGTGTTGAAAAAAAAACTATACTTAACTGTCTGCCCTTTTTCTGAGCAGAAAATGAAAAATTTAAGTGTTGTCATGTGCCCTGCAACTGCAGAGATTTTAACTTGAACTCACAGTGTTGCCCATGCTTTTTACAGGAAGAAACTAACTGTGCCCTTGCACTTTGATTTGGACACACTATTTGTCTTATTGTAGCAGCAAGCCCACTAAAACTCAGCCCCAGAACTCACATGAGCCGAAATGTTCTATGCTTAGCCTTATTCAAAATGGCCGCCTGGGGCTGAGCAATGTGCCCTGCTATGCAGTGACTTCGCTGCCTGCAGCACAGTCACAATGGGATGGATTGCCCCGCTTAGGAACAGGGTTTGGTCTAAGAAGTGCCAGCGACTGGGATGGGGGTGGGGGAGGCTGGGGGTCATATATCTACTGCCATTTTCTTTTTTTCAGGAAAAGCCTCATGTGTTAATTTAAGTAGTTGCACACCCTGACACCTTGTTTTGCTAACTTCAAACTTTTTAATAATTACAGTCCGACATGGCTGGAGTTAAATTAGCAACTGCAGAGGGATGGTGCCAAAAATATAATCCAGAAAAAAATTGGCTACAGAATAGCAGTGAGAGAGACTGTGCAGTGCGTGATAGTTGCAAATTGTGCTGTGAGAACAGAGATGAGTTACATGGGTTGAGGAACTTCAGTGAGGCATTAATTGCAGGGATTACAGGCCCCCAGCTAAAAGTTGACACCATCTGGAAACACCTTCTGACAGAGCAACATAATAAAACTGTTAACATTTTTAAATTTGGTAGAACAAGGTCACCACTTGATGTATATCGCCATACCACAATTGGTAAGTTTAAAATGGGGGTTAGGGGTTTGGACCAAGATTTAAAACTTTTAATTTATTTGCAGGGAGAGCTTTCAGTAATGCAGAGGAACAGCATAGAACAATTCTAGGCAGGCTGATTGAGAGCCCGTATATGACGGCCAAAGAGGACATCCCTATTAAATAGTTTGAAGCGATAGCAGAACAAGAGAAGCGCCATGGAGTTCATTTGGGCAATAAATACATTAACGCTGTTCGTGTGAAAGAACTCACAATGTGTATTAGCAAGAACCTATAAGAAAACCTGCTGGCAACTGTCAAAAATGCAAATTATTTTCCAGTGCTTATGGACAGTAGTACTGACAGTGATGTAACTGAAAAGGAACTGGTTTACGCAATTTATGTAAATCCCATCAATGATCACGTGGAGACTAGGTTTTTACAAATGAAAGCTGTATCAGATGGCACAAGTCAGGGACTGAAAAATCTCCTTTTACACATTTTTACAGAGTGTGGTCTTAATATAAAAAACATGGTCGGGTTTGGGGCTGATGGGGCATCTGTCAACATGGGTGTAAGACGGGGTCTTGCTGCTCTTTTAAGGGAAGACATACAGTGGTTAGCTGGTGTTCACTGTTTCTCACACAGATTAGAACTGGCCATAAAAGATGCTTTGTATAACACCTGTTTCAATGATGTTTCAAACTTTCTGACCCAACTGTTTTATCGCTATCAGAAAAGTCCTAAGAGACTCAGAAAGTTACAATCCCTTGCCCAGGCCATGGAGATGTCAGTTGAAAAGCCCAAGAAGGCCCATGGCACATATAGGGTGCAGCATAAACTTCTTGCCAACCGTGCTGTTACCAAATCATTCCCTGTAATTTGTGCCCATTTAGAATCTATGGCCACAGACCCAACTCATAACCAGACCAAAGCCAAGGGAGTGTTGTAAATTATGACTAAATTCCAAATGGTGGCACACCTTTCGTATTTCAAACAGCTACTTCAGCCACTTGCCAGGTTCTCTTAGTTCTGTTGAAACTTTGAGAAACGCTCTTGACCATGCTAAGCAGAGTGGTCCCATAGGTGGCAGTGAACTTGACATTCTCTTAAAAAATGGGTCTTATGTTCTTTCAGGACCATGTGCTCAAGTCACATACAAGGGTGAGAAATTAACACATTTTAGTGGCCAAGTTGTTAAAAACTGTAAACAGTAAACTAAGAAATACATTACACACACTGAGAACTGTTGTGAACAAAGGTTCGATTTGACTGATGAAAATAATATCTATAACCGTGCAAAAGTGTTAAATATCAGACTTTGGCCAGCAGACAGAAAGGAACTGGAGCTGTATGGTAACAGAGACACTACTGCAGTAGCTGATCATGTTTCAGCACTTTTGCAGCTTGACTGTGACAGCACTCTGCTACTTGCAGAATGGCAAGAGTTTGGGATTTTTGCTCAAACCAATTTCATCAATCTTTCTACCTCTGCTATCTGGTCATAGCTGGCATGTGATTTCCAAATTCTTATCCAAATCTGTTGAAGCTTGTCAATGTGTTGAGTGTATTTCCTGTGTCTAATGCAATTGTAGAAAGGTGTTTTTCAACTATGAACAAGGTAAAAACTGGAGAGAAAGTCTGGCAGAGGATACTGTATAAACATTGATTTGCATTAAAAAGCAGAGCCCCCCCTCCAGCTGAATTCAACCCAGACAGGGCAGTATACATATTTTTTAGTGCTAAACCAAGATGTCCTGGTGATTTGGCAGCTGCAGATGGTGGACCACCCACGGGTTCTTCTCCCCCAAAACAGGCCAGAATTACTGGCTACGTGCCTGGTAGAGAAGAGTAGCAAATAGACTGACCCAATCTTTGTTGGTTACTTTATGGTCAATCACGGTCCCAGGTGTAGTTTTTATGCTGGGGCAGGGATTCATTTTAAATTTATGTTTGTCACGACTCACGATCACAAATTCACGGTCTGCTCTGGCAGACATCCTTCTCGGCTCTTAAAATGTATGTGCTGCTATACAATTACTGTATTTCTCTAGAAATGGCTAAATAAAACAGATATCAGTCTCAAAAACTTGTGTACAATGTGCATGTTATCAGTATAGAGCAAGATAAGTACATTTTATGGGGTTTTGAGCAAATATATAAATTTTTGGTAACAGCTAATGAACTTCAGCCAATTGCTAATCATTTTTTACTTTGATTAGCGAAGGCCGCTAACCAATTCTCCAACACTAATTTATGCCTTCCCCTCTGAGGAAGCTAGGAAGTGGATGGAACCAATGAAAAGAATTCTGATTCCACCTTTGTTTGATAATAAGTTACTGTCCTATCTCATTAAGAAGCAGGTAGGACATTACAGCTGGGGTCCAGGACATTGAGATGCTGGATGTTAATTGCTTCCTGTCTTCCTTGGTCTCGGCTCCCAAGTATTTTCCAAACTTCCAGCACTGTGATGAGATTACTGAACAGGAATGGGCTGGGGTGAATAGGAGGAAACAGCTCCCTAGGCTGAGGGTGAACTGTTACCCAGCCCTGGATAAGAGTCTCAGGAAGTAGGACGTTCCACCGAAAGCCAACAAGGTTGTGTGCAATGTGGTCAAACACACGATCATACCTCTAGCAGGTGTGGCGGCACTGTCAGATGTTAACAACTGGAGGGTTAATACCTCATGTGGATGGGTTTTTGCTTCGAATGGGTTCAACCTTCCGACAACATATGCATCTTTTATTGTGTCCCAGGCCCCAAACTCCTGAGTGACTACTTTAGGCAATTTCATTCTGAGGATTCAGAGGGGTCACATATTTTATAATTAGTGTCTATGGCTTCCACCTTTTAAGGGGGTGCAACAGGGGATAGCTTGCAAATGTCTGCCCATTCAGACTGTCATACTGTGGTGGCTATGCGGAGTGTGTGGCTTCTCTACTGGTCTGCAGACCAGGCTTTCAAGACAAAGTTTTTCAACCTGACATTTGCACTCAGACGTGTTTGATCTACTGTGCAGAAGATTCGGTTGCCCGCAGATTGATCGCTTTGCATCAAAGGAATGCACTCGGTTCCTGAGGCCCTTTAGTTGATATTGGTGCTCTCAGGTGGAGGCAATGGATGCCCTATCTTAGTGATAGGAGTTCTACAGAGCTTACTTGTTCCCCCCCACTCCAGCTGGTGGCCAAGGTACTGCAAAAAACTCACGCAGTCCAGAGGAGGTTTTCTTCTGATAGTTCTGGTGTGGCTAAAAAGGCTGTGGTTCTTTGACCTAGTAAACTTGGCACAGCAGCCTCCCCCTTCTGGCTCCCACTTTGTTGGAATCTCCTCGTTAAGGGTCTCATCCTGCATCCAAAGCAGAAGCAATGTGGTTGGCAGCATGGCTCCTTAAAGGAATAGGCTCTTGAAGCAGGGTTTTTCCAAGAGAGTAGTGGGCACCCTCATGGCATCCAGGATATGTTTCTGCTTCAGTGGCCTAAGACAGAGTATGGGACACCTTCGCCGGTTGGGCCAGAGTTTGGGGTATTAAACCCTCCAAGGCTATGGTTCCACAGAATACTGAATTTTCTGTTGGCAGGAGTAGATAAGGGTCTGGCTTTAAGCACACTGCAGGGGCAGGTGTCTGCACTTGGTGCTGCGTTGAGAACATCAATACATTCATCTCTGGGAATGAACCCAGATGTTCTACATTTTCTCAGAGCGGTTAGCAGGAGTTGGCCATTCTTCCATTTGTCCATCCCTCTGTGGGATCTGAACTTGTTGTCAAATGCCCTGTGTGAGGTACATTTCAAGCCACTTTCATCAGTTGGGTTGGATATCACATCCTACAAGGTGTGTTTCCAGATCGCCATCTGCTTGGCAAGAAAGACTGGTGAGCTTCAGACCCTTTTGCACAAAGAACCATACCATATGATGCATAAAGACAAGGTGGTGATGAGGACAGCCCTATCATTGATACCCAAGGTTCCTACAGCCTTTCGTGTAAACCAGGAGTTTGTCTGCTATCATTCTGCCTGAAGCTGACAAATCTGACAGAAAAGGAATTTCATAAGCTGGACTTACACAGGGCAGTTAAGACTTATCTAAACAGAACAGAGGAATTCAGAAAGTCTGTGAGTCTGTTCAGCTTGTTTGAAGCAGCTACAGAAGGTCAGAAGGCCTCTAAGGCCACTTTAGTCTGATGGGTGAGAACTTGCATCACCAAAGCGTATGTGGTGGAACTGAAGAAAGCTCCCACCCTAATCAGGACTCACTCTACCAGGGCACTTGCTACATCTTGGGCAGAGCAAGGAGAGGCCTTAGTATTGGAACGTTGCAAAGCAGTGACATGGTTGTCCATGCCCACATTCACTAATCATTACTGCTTAGATATCCAGAGCTCCACCGATGCAGCCTTTGAGCGTAGAGTTTTACAGGAGGTGGTTAGCAGATAATGGCTTAAGGGTTATATATGGGACAATAATAACTGGTCAGCAATTTTTCTCTATGGGCTGAACCAGTTGATATTTGCCATAATAACTGGCTAGTTGGTGACTCCGTCTCTCACTATCTGAGGAGCCGCCACAACAAGCCTAAACTGTCCTTATTATTTATTTTTCAAGTCTATCTGGTGGATCCTACCTTCCAGATTACAAAAAATCTTGATCTGGTTGATCCTGCTCCTCGTTCTCTTCGGGAAGTGACCATGGCTTCACTGGCACCACCACAAACGATCTGGCTGTTCCTGCTCCTCATCCGCCTCCATAACCGGCTTCACTAACATGATCCCATTCTGGGAGAATATATTGTAAGTAAAAAAACAAACAAAAAAAGAACAAGTAAAAAGTAAAAAAAAAACCTCAAACTGTAAAATTAGAGAGGGACAGTGACACAAATCTTGTGTGTATGTGTGTCTGTGACACATAGTCACAGAAATGTGACTGGAGAAAAATTGCTGGCTAGCAATTATAAACAATAAAAGATGTGAAAGTGTGTGCATATGAGAATTTAATGTACACCCTCAGTGTAGGATGCTGTAACCATCCTTTATTCTCTATATAATCTCCCTCACCAAGTTGTGGAATGGGTATTGCTTTTTAGGGCCCATAAGTATTAACTCCCCACTGACAATGTGAAGCAATACAGAAAGGATAAACTCCTTCATACTCACCATAATTTTCTTTTCCATTAGCTCCAACATTGTCAATGGGACCTCTCTCGGAAGCTGATGGTTTCTACTAGAATACTGTGCAATATGCATCTATGGAATTTTGATTTCAGCAAAGATAAACTTCTGATTTCTGTATGCAGTTACATGTCAGGAGTAATCTGTTAGCCATGGATGATATACAGCATAGGACTTGTTAATATCCAGGTTAACAGATTTCTAACACAAAGTATAAGAAATTTGGTACTTGACAGCAAATGCTCCCCGCCCCCACATGTCCAATTTTGGACAGGGTGAGGTCTGAGTTTGAATGTTTTGATAATTTTTGCATCTGGGTTTTACGTTAGATCAGAATTTGACTTTTGAATCTTGCATACATTTATTAGTTAAATCAATCCATATATGACTGGGACAATTGTACCATTCAGGAAAGTATTAGCTCAAAGGACTGCCTATTTATAGTACAGCTTCAGAATCATCATTTTCCAGAATTCAGGTGTTGTACAATTCAGTTTGTTCTTTTGCACTCTTAAGTTCATGTAACACACATCACTGTGAACTTTCCTCGTTAAATTTATTTTCACTTGAAATGAGATGTTTCTATTATACAGTATTACATTTTCGGAAATATCTCAAAAATTCTGAACAATTTTCATTCATGACTGTTATCAAAGTTACTTCTACAAAACACCAGACCAGATTTTCATTGGGCCTCAGTATTAGACCACTGGGTTTTAAAACATTTTTTGGGCAAAGATCTTATCTATTTTGTGTAATTAAATGTTGAAATTCACTCTCAAGTTCTGTCCAACAAATCCAATCTGATTCTGTTTTAAGAATGTAATTTTAAGAATCATTGTCTTGTAAATTCAAAATGTCAATGTTTTTGTATACAATTGTATGTCATACACTGTACTTATTTGATTTAGCTTATAATAGGTCTATACATTTTTTTTTATCCAGTTTTAATCATAAGTGTGTTTTGGATGTATGGTGAATATATGTTGTATGTGTCCGGATCCACACTGAAAATGGGCATTCATGCCTTTGGGTTCTTACCTGGTAATACATTTTAAATAAAAAAATACAATAAAATGATTTTTAAGTATTGTTCAGTTTTCTACCATTTGCAGGTTTGTGCTTTGTCCATTTTCTACAGCTATATTCAACTGCTGAATTGATCATGATAACATTTGTCTATACTATAAATGCTGATAGCATCAAAATGAAGTGGTCACAAAATCAGTAGCCAGACATTCGAGAAATAGGCTAAGAAAGTCATACAGTACAACTGGTTTCGGACAATGCTTTGATGCTTATCCTTATTTGATGTGAGTTTTATCTTTTGGTTATGAAAAGAGTTTGTACTCATCCTGGAGGCAAAGTGGCTGGTAACTACACAGGTGTGTATAGGTACTGTGTGGGCAAAGGTGGACAACTAGCTATTGTCTTTGGAATCATCATGACTCCAGGGTTCTATGCCCAACTGACAGCCTTGGGCTATACCACTACCACAGAGAGAAGCTCATTACCCATATGTACTTACTCCCCACTGACAATGTTGGAGCTAACAAAAAAGGGAATTATGGTAAGCATAAAGGAATTTCTCCATTCTCAGTCTTCTAGTGGTAAGGGATGGCCAACCAACAGATGCATAGAGGGTGCAGTGGTGGGTCTTTGCAGGCAGCCCAGTAATGAATCTTAGTGACCCATGATATAGGATGTCTGATTTGGCAAGCTGATCGAAAGTAGTGCCTGTATACACCAGGTCTCTGTAATCAAGCAAGGGTAAAAATGTGTCTCCGAGTAGGGTTTTGTGGGCATTCATAGGGAGATTAAACATATTTCTAGAGTGGAAGCTGAGACTTGGGTGCAACTCCTTAAACAAGTTTCCAATGTAAGTACTGAAAGAAAGCTTATTATATAATAGGGGTTGACCTATAACACATTAGATAAAAAGTGCTATCAGCACTCCCAGCCAAATTGCTTCTCATGATGTGTACACAGTGGAAAAGAATAAAGGTGATCACCACTGTCGTTATGTAAGAGCTGTTATAACCATTGTGTACACATCACCAGAGCCTAGTGTACAAACACAGGAAGAAAAAGGAATGCCCCAGCAAACGGGTAAAACACTAACCCAAATAACATAAAAACTATGAAACAATGTACATTAACAGGTCAACCCGTTATATAAATTGGGTATGTGATGGGGAGGCATACGCTACCAATTTTATCAACACTCGTGACAAGTGAACTCAGTTAAATCACTCATGGCTCTGCTTCACGGTGCCACTCGTGATAACCCTGAGCTTACTTGCCACTTGTATTGATAAAAGTCGCTATTGTATGCCTCCCCATCATGTATCCCCTTATTATCTAGCCATGCTCCCAGATATGTGAAAATGTCTGCTAGCTCCAGGTTATCACCTAAGAGGATAAGGATTTGAGGAAGGAAGGAGCTAGTTCGCCACTTGCTGTTGGAAGCAAAACTCACATACTTCATTTCTGAGACATTAAGGAGAAATATGGATGCACACCCAATCTCTGCTGAGCTGAATGACCTAATACGGCTCTAAGCATTCCCTAGACCAATTATTTTATTACCTGAGGAAATTATGCAAACTTTTC
The DNA here is from genome assembly GCA_016271365.2 of Neoceratodus forsteri. Taxonomy (NCBI): domain Eukaryota; kingdom Metazoa; phylum Chordata; order Ceratodontiformes; family Ceratodontidae; genus Neoceratodus; species Neoceratodus forsteri. The sequence goes on from CM028132.1 coordinate 731,780,597, forward strand.
TCTCAATCAAAGCTAATAAAGCCCCAGGCCCTGACTAAATTCTAGCTGGCATTTATAAAGCATTCCTTGCTTGATGGACCCCTATTTTCATAAATGTATTTAATAGGTTCTCCTTACAAGGTGAAGATTGTCTGGATACTTGGAAGGGTGTCATCATTTATCCAATATATAAAAATGGTCATGTTACTGACCCAAGCATGTATAGACTCATTAGTCTTTTAGATGCACCACAAACATTATTCTATAAAATCTTACTCTGGAAATAAGAGTTCTGGGTTTATAAGAATAATTTTTTTTTGATGAAACACAGAATGACTTCAGATGCATGCAGTCTACAATACAACATTGTTATGTATTATCTCATTCATAAATACGTGTTCATAAAAAAGCTAAGCTATACTGCTGTTTTGTAGATCTTAAAGCAGTTTTTGATAGTATTAAGTCACAGAATGTTGTGGCATAAGCTGTAAACATTAGGTATAGATCCATTTTTGGTGGATACTTTAATAAGGCTTCACCACAGTACTTGGTGCAGGTACAATATAATCAATCTGGTAATTTAACAAATCTTGAGAGTCCACCAAGGCAGTATTTTGGCTCTTTTACTGTTCATCTTGTACATTAATTCAATAATTACATAGCTATATAGTCTAGATTTTCATTCTCCAAAGGTGTTTGATAGAATTGCTAGTTTCCTTGCTTAAGCTGATGAAATTGTTTCACTCTCTATATCACTGCTTGACCTACAAAGGAAATTTAACCTCTGTTAAACTGTGTAATGAAAACAATTTATAAACAAAATAGAGATAAGACCAAACTGGTTATCTTTCGGAATAAGTGTAAAAAGGCCCCAAAGCTATTTACAGGGAATCAGTCTGCTGGAACTGAAACATATTATGACTATCTGGGTGTAAGATTTTTGGATAATTTCTTATGGAACAAACATGTGAAATAGTTAGAAACCAGAATGAAAAGCGCATTTAATGCTTTTAAAAAAATGTAACTGTGGGGGGCGTGGCCTGGCACCGAGCAAGATGGATGCTTAATTTCAGAGCTCCTCACTAACATCCAGTATCTAGCAACATCCTCTGCAATCTAAGCCAGAGATAACATTCTACTCTAAAGAACAAATGTAAGGAGAGATATTACAACTGTCCGACAATTATTTTCATAAGATATCTATACAATTTACAATACTGCTGTGGATCTGAAAGAGAACCTGCAAGGCCTCACAATGACTCATTGTGATAAACAATTAAATACACTCGAAAAGATCGAATAAATGTTTAACAAACTATCTACGGACATGAGCGACCTAAAAACTGCTATTCAACAAAATACACAAATGATGAAAACCATCGATTCCAGACTTGCATTTACAGAAAGTAAAATTTGTCTCAGTGAAGAATCCATACAAGAGTTAAAACAACTATCAGATCTCAAGATCGAATGATTAAAGAACTACAATTTAAAATCGAAGACTTAGAAAATAGAAATCAAGAAACAATCTTCCATTATATTTGGATTTCCTGAAGGTGTGGAAAGCTAGGAATACCACCGCGATTCTTACAATGGGAGCTACCGCAAATACTCGGCCTACTAACTGGCAGTGATTAATAATAGAACGGTCTCACCGCTCCCTAGGCCCAAAACCTTCGGTGGAGCAAAGACCCAGGCCTATAATTGTTAAATTTTTAAACTATGCAAGTATAGAACTAATCTTACAAAAATCCAGGAAAATTGGGCATCTCAGATGGCAGGATCATGACATATATATATATACACCGAGACTTTAATAAAGAACTGTCATTGAAACGGAGAGCTTACACTACTGCTAGGTGAGTTATGCATCAAATGGGGCTCGGCTTCACTCTTAGATACCCTGCAACTATGCGGATCTTCGTGGAGGGCTCTCATAAAGATTTCTACGACCCAGAGGCTCTAATGGCTTTTCTGAACTGTTACTCAACAACTCAACACAATGACTCTGCTGTCCAAAAAACTCAATTTACAGTCGAATCCCTGATCAAAATCAATACTGATAAAATGTACAACAATGGTGCCTCAGGGAAAGCTGGTCCTGTTCTGAAATCTTCTGACAAGCCATTGGAAGGTCAGACCAGCCCTGTACATAACAAGGCAATTCCTGAAACAGCTCACGTAGCAACACGGAGTTACAGTTCTGAAATATCAAGTAAAAATACCTCGAAATCTGTTGCTATGGAGCCAATTATTCCTTTTGTTTCTGTGCAGAATAGATATGCCCTACTTCAGGATTTACCTTCCCCCTGTGATGGATTCGCTATAGAATCAGATATGCAATTAAGAGATGAGGAAAGCCGCGAACAGATGGATGCCTCCTGGTCGTATGATGGTGACAGTTCACCTGTTAAACTTAATGAAACCCCGAAAAAGAAACGCTGTGGTAAGAGCAAACATAAAAGAGACTCCACACCTTTAAAGCACTTGAAATAAGATAAAGGAAATCACTGTTAATAATGCGCTATACTTCAGGTGAATCAGCAGTTTGACTCGAGATATCGGGGAATACACATCTGGGTCACTCTTACCCGCTACCCTTCAGCACAGATTTAATTCTCATCTAAGCTGTACTTTCGGAAGGAATTGAGCAGCAGCAAACACAGGTGGCTGTGTATAAAGATCGTGATATAATGGCTGTGGTGGGACTAGAACATATGATCTATGGCAATGTGATAATATACTAGCAACCACACCTCATAAATAGACTCCAAGCAAGTCTGGGGCTGACTTTCTTTTTGCCTTGGCTGATAATATTGTTTAACAGGCAAATTACCTGATGGGATAGCGTGTTTACATAATCCACCTTCAAGATAAAAAAAAGCATCCGGTCTCGATATGAGTGGCTAATCAAGGTCATTATATGGCATAGATCCCCAATTCTTTCGGATTTATACCCAGTACAAGATCTCTTCACTGAATCAGGATTCAAGTTGGATTCCTAATTGGAGAACATCTTTATATGTCTCGATCCTGCAAACTTATAAATGATTTTTGGCAAAATAGATGTGCTGGATATCAGTTAACGAAATGAACTGTTGTATCAAAACACACTTTACTTTATGTAGGACAGATAATGGATCAACAGACTGGTATATACTAAAATCCTGTGATAACATATTCTTAATATCCTGCAATTGATTTTTCTCTTTTTTTCTTCCTTCCTCCCTCTTCCTTTTTCAATCTTACTTGCTATTTGACAATATAAAGGTATGGGGAATTCTTTATGATAGATGAAAGAAATACTATATCCATCATAGAATGTATGCATCTTCTTTCAATAGCTACTAGATCAAATACATTAACTACATGTTTAGGTTGTGCTGAGCAGCCTCTACATATACATATACATATATATATACATATATATATATATATATATAGAGCAGGGTTAAACATAATATACTATATACTACATGTATATAGTATCTTGCACATGAATGCCATCTAACTCATTATAACTGCATAAATGGATATATGCAGATAAAGGAATTAATAATTTTTTTTTCTCCTTACATTTCATTTGGTCTCTCCTTACCAGAGGTGATGCTAGACCTGGTAATGTCCTTGGACTCTATCGCCTCCAATTATACAAGCGTAAGAGAATACAATAAGTGTTATTCTATTTGAGCTTACTTTAAATTTCAGTACAAAGATACTGTTTGGAAACTTTGATTGAGTCATTGTTTTAAGGAGACTTGGATAGTACTCCTCTTTTATTTTTCTTGGTGCTATCCTATTTCCTGTTTGATAAGCTGCGTCCTAGAATATAGAGGGGTGGTCTTGGTCTTTGTTTCCTTTCCTTTTTCCGCTTACTGTTTGAGCAAGTACACTCAGACCGACCTTATCTCCTCTATATTTCCTAGATATCTGTTTTATTTTATTGTTATAAAATTAAAATGTTATATAGTGTTAAGGTTACGATGGTTAAAGAGAGCTGCATTGTAGGGAAACAAATAGAAGATGTGTATCTGTTTGTTATACTAATCCAAGGAAATTATGCCAACACATTTACTACAAATAACATCTATAATAAGATGTTCTGCACCACAATGTTAAATGTAAATGAACATTATAGTCCCTTGACATCACATTTATCTCACAACAGATCAATAACTTAATATAGGATGGCTAATTTAACATTATGTTCATGGAATGTCAAGGGACTTAATGCTCCGAATAAACGTAAACAAGTTCTTAACTATCTTAAGAAACATAAAATACAAATTGCATTATTGCAAGAAACCAAATTATTGGAAGCAGATGGTGCTAGACTAAAATGTGATTGGGTCGGTCAGGTGTTCGTGGCCTCAGCCGCATCAAAAAAAAGAGGTGTAGCTATATTAATACATAAAAAATTGAAATGGACAACCTCTAATATTCAGAAAGATTCAGAGGGCAGATGGCTCATTATAACTTTTGACACCCCTTAAGGACCACTTACCATAATCAATATTTATGCACCAAATTGAGATGACCCACAATTCTTTCAGAAGCTAACTCAAATGTTGATTGAATTAAATCTAGTCAACTCTCCTATATTGATCGGAGGGGACTTTAATTTCACCTTAGATGCATACATGGATAGGAGTAATGGTTCATTAGATTGTCACCCTAAAAGTCTGAGTATAGTTTCTCATTAATGAGGGATTTAGGCTATCTGACATATGGAGGACCCTCCACCCTGGGATAGAGATTATACCTTTTATTCTCCTCGCCACCAGACTTATAGCAGAATAGACTATGTGCTAACCTCTCCTTCATTAATGACTAATACAATTGAAGCCGATATATTATCGTTAATTATATCTGATCATGCCCCAGTCAAACTCTTACTTAATTGGGGTACTCCTCACATAAAATCATCATCGTGGCGATTAGACCCTTTACTGCTCAAAGATCCAGAATTTTTACCCTGGATTAAAATGCAAATTGAAGAATTTATTGATATCAATGACCCAAAAGATACCTCTATGGGCATTACATGGGAAGCACTTAAAGCCACACTATGTGGGAAAATAGCTAGTTATGCTGCTCACAGGAGGAAGCTTAGGGAACAAAAAATTAACAATCTTGAAAATGCACTAGAAATTAAACAAACACTATATTCAAATAACCCACATCCTGACCCTTCTTCTAGATTGCATTATGAAATCTTACAATTATGTATGCAAATCAATGAGCTAATTTCCAGAAAAACAGAAATAGCATTATTAAGAATAAAACAAAAATTTTGGGAAGGAGGGGAGAAAGGAAGTAAAATACTTGCTTATAGACTAAGAATGCAACAAATGGAGTGCCATATAGCTGCTCTAAAAGATCATACAGGGAAAACACAAATTAGTGAGTCTGCAATTAACGAAATTATGACATCCTTTTATAAAAAACTATACTCTTCATCTAGTCCGACATCATCTCTTGACATTTCTTCCTTTCTGGATAAACTAGCACTTCCCCATCTCTCACAGGAGGCGACACATTCTTTAGATACACCTTTCACTATAGAAGAAGTAAAGAAAGCGATTCACTCTCTTAAATCTGGAGGATCTCTGGGAGGAGACGGATTTCCTGTTGAATTTTATAAGCTCCTTTGTTGAGCAAATATCCCTTTATTATGTAAGGTTTTCATGAATCTTCGGGTCTGGATATCTACCTTTACTATGACAGAAGCAGTTATTACAATTCTCCCAAAAAGATAAGGAAACTACTAATCCGCTAACTATCGACCAATATCTTTACTGAATACAGATGGCAAGATATTTGCCAAGATTCTGGCAAATCAGATAGAACCACATATCCCTAACTAATTCACAAATCTCAAGCGGTTCATAGGCAGGTTGGTTCTGATCATTCATGCTCTCTAATTAACCTTATTCATAAGGCCAAATCACTTAACTCTCCAGCAGTAGCAATTGCAATAAACTTTGAAAAAGCCTTTGATTCTTTGGACTGGAACTTTCTCTACATGGTATTATCCCGATTTGGTTTTAGTAAACAATTTTGTTCTTGGATCAAACTTCTTTATACAAAGCCACATGCAAGAGTACTCACTAATTCTACATTATCACAGTCCTTTATATTAGCAAGGGGTACTAGGCAAGGATGCCCTCTTTCCAGATCTCTTTTTATTTTAGCTCTTGAAACTCTTGCCACCTTTCTCAGACAGAATAATAACATAAAGGGCATCTCTATTGGGCATAAGCAATATACAACATTGTCATATGCTGACGATATGCATATTTTGTTAGAAAACCTAAAATTATCAGTGCAACCACTCAATAATATACTTAAACTTTTTTCAAAGCTCTCTGGGCTCACAGTTAATTATCAAAAATCTGAAATATTACCACTGAATAAACATTGTAATCTCCTTATGAATAAACATCTCAGATTTCGTTGGTCCCCACAAGGTATCACCTATCTAGGGATTAAAGTATTAGCTGATTTAGACAGAATATGGGAAATAAACCTACGTCCCTTACTTGCAACTATCAAAACAGACTTGGATAAATGGAAAAATCTAAATCTATCTATATTTGGTAAAATATCGGTAATTAAAATGAATATTACACCTAAAATTCTTTATCAGTTTGCCTGTATCCCACTTAAAATTTCTCCTCATCTTTTAAACAGTATTGATAAAACTATAGGTAACTTTTTATGGGAAGGTCGCATACCAAGGTTTAGCCATATAAATTACGCCTCATTGGACTCGTATGGCCGAAGTTACCATGGTATACGGCCTATTTATGGGCTTTAGAGCATCACAAACTATCAAATGGTTTCTTAAACCTAATCATAATATACCACTATGGTATGATATGGAAGCATCTTTGTCTCCAAGATACATACCAAACAGTTTTATTTACTTTACACTAACTCCTAAGTTAAAAAAGCATCCCATAATTAATGCGTCTGTTTACTATTGGTTCAAAGTGCATAACTGGCTTAAATCTGACCCCTCACCTTTTACGTTTACTCCAATTTGGGGTAATCTGAAGTTACATCTAGAGAATAAACCAATATATTGTAAATCATGGATGTATAAGAACATTTTATTCTTGAATGATATCTTGACTGATAATAGCGATACATTTAATTCTTTTAGTAATCTTCAGACAAAATGGAATGTCCCCAAAAAAGAATTTTGGAAGTATTTACAAATACAAACTGTTATACTACCCTACATCCAACAAACAAATAGATTGGTTTTAAGTCCCTCATATATTAATATGTGGGTCATTAATCCCTCTGGTTTAGTTAGTAAAATATATAAACAGGTTAGAGATATGTTACCGAACCAATCCCTTCCCGCTAGAAATAGATGGAATCGGATATTAAATGAAAACATATTAGATGTTCATTGGGATAAATGCTGGAAACTCTGTCATGACTCCTTTAAAGATATGCGTAGTAGATTAATTCAATTTAAAATCTTACATCTATGGTATAAAACACCATCTCATTTACATAATATAGGTCTATCACCAAATAATAAGTGCTGGTGAAGTAATGCTCCAAATGGTGATCTTTTACATATTTTATGGTCATGCAAACCCATATCTAACTTATGGTAAACCATTCAAAATTTAGTTGCTGAAATTATTGACCGCAACATCTCACTTGAACCTGAGTTGTGCTTATTAGGAATCACAAATAACAACATAAATCTAACAAAACACCAGCACAAGTGGTTACAGATTTTATTTATGCAAGTCAAGAGACTGATTTTAATCCATTGGAAATCCAATATAACACCTACTTTAACAGACATCTTGAAAAATTTGACCTATATTGCTTCCTTAGAAAGAATTTTGTATTTGACATCAAACCGACTCAATGAATATTATTTGTGTTGGCAGGAATATTTTAATTTCCTTCAAACCCATAAGTGATAAGTATCGATAAAAATTTCTCCTCTTTTTTCGCCTTATTTTTATTAACATATACACTTTTCTGTATGGATTTAGTAGTATAATTAACATTATAATGCAGCTCCTTAAGTTTTATTATAAATTAGATAACTATGTTAGTCTGATATATTTTATTTTTATGTTATTATTTCTCTTTTCTGTAACATAGTACAGGTCGTTGTGTACATACTGTATAAGGCAATACATAAGATCTTTTATCAGGAGGCAAATATTCAGTGATTATATGGATAATGGGACATAATGTTATGTTGAACATATTATCTACAATATTCATTATAACATGAAAGTATGCATCTGCTTAAGGTAACATATGCTGTACTATGTGTTATGGATAAAACTATAATAAACAAATTAACTGCAAAAAAAAATTTAACTGTAAACTGGAGAAGGGTACTATTAAAGGCATCCTTACAGTCATAAATGCAAAAATTAAACCTTGCATCATCTATGCTGCTGAAATTTGTGGTTCCTCCAATATTACATCAGTGGAAAATTTTTCAGAATAAAATATTTTGCTACCTTTTATCTATACCGAGTTCAGTTCCAGCAGAGATTCTAAGAGCTGAATTAGGACAGTTTTCTCTATCTTCTCTGGTAAAAGAGAGATGTCAACTTTTTCTTTTGACATAGAAATTGATGGCAGATAAGGACCGCTAGGCCTATCCAGTCTGCCCATTTTCTCTACCTACTGCAAAAACCACAGACCCTTCTTGATCTCCAGCTTTACCTTCTCGTTCCTATCGTTAGGGTTCCCCTATGCCTGTCCCATGCATTTTTGAATTCCCTCACTGTGTTTGCCTCCACCACCTCCGCTGGGAGTCTATTCCATGCATTCACCACCCTTTCCGAAAAGAAATACTTCTTCACATTACCCCTTAATCTACCCCTTCCAACCTCTTGTCGTGCCCCCTCATTCCTGAACATCTCCTTTTCTGAAAAATGCTACCATCTGATACCCTGTTTATGCCCTTTAGATATTTGTAGGTTTTTATCACATCTCCCCTGTCTCTCCACTCCTCCAGGGTACACATATTGAGGGCTCCCAGTCTCTCCTCATATGACTTTTGGTGCAGGCCCTGCACCATCTTTGTTGCCCTTCTTTGAACTGCCTCCACCCTGTTTATGTCCTTACAGAGATGCGGTCTCCAGAACTGGACACAATACTCCAAATGAAGCCTCACCAATGATTTGTATAGTGGCATCACCACCCCTTTTCTTCTGCTGACGACACCTCTTCTTATGCACCCCAGCATCCCACTGACTCTCCCCACAGCCTTGGCATATTGTTTGGCCACCTTTAGGTCATTAGATATGATTACCCCTAAATCTCTTTCCTGTTTCATGACAGTCAGTATCTCCCCATCATGTAATCCTCCCCTGGGTTCTTGCATCCCAGATGCATGATTTTGCACTTTTTTGCATTGAATTTCAGCTGCTACACTCTAGACCATTCCTCCAGTTTACCTAGGTCCTGCCTCATTTTTTCCACCCCTCCTGGAGTGTCCACCCTGTTGCAGATCTTAATGTCATCTGCAAAGAGGCACACCTTCCCTTCTAGCCCCTTCACAATGTCACTTATGAAGACATTGAACAGGACTGGTTCCAGAACCAATCAATGAGGCACCCTGTTGGTCAACCTCCTTTCCTCAGCTTGAACTCCATTTACCACCACCTTCTGTCTTCTATCACTCAGCCAGTTCCTAACCCAGTTTATCACCTTGTGATCTACTCCCAGGCTGCCCAGCATTTTCATAAGTCTTCAATGTGGAATGGTATTGAAGGCCTAATGGAAATCAATCAATCAATCAATCAATTTTTATTTATTTAAGGCGCCTTTCTCAAACTAAGGCGCCTTTACAAATGACATAAAACAATAATATTTAAAACAGGATTTAAGCAAGATTAAAATTAACTAATTAACAATCATTAAAAGCTTTGTTAAAAAGGTAGGTTTTCAGAGTTACTTTAAAGCTCTGAACAGTCGGGCAATTTTGTACCTGATGAGGTAGAGAATTCCACAGGGTCGGGGCCATAAAACTAAAAGATCTTGCCCCTGAAGTTTTTAAGCAGACCCTGGGAATCTCTAGCAATCCCTCGTCAGTGGATCGGAGTGGGCGGGAGGGACAGTAGGGACTCAGGAGATCTTTCAGGTAAGCAGGTCCATGATCATGTAGGGCCTTATAGGTCAGCAAGCCGACCTTGAAGGTGATTCACCAACAAACTGGCAGCCAGTGCAGTCCACGGAGCACAGGCGTTATATGACTGGACCTAGAAGAACCAGTCAAAAGCCTGGCTGCCACATTCTGCACTAGCTTCAGGCAGCAAAGTTCAACCCCCATAAGCCCTAGGTATAGGGCATTGCAATAGTCCAGGCGGGAGGTAATGAAGGCATGGACCAAAGTTGGAAGATCCTCTGGAGAAACCAGGTGCTTCACCCTGGCAATGTTCCTCAGATGATAAAAAGAGGTTTTGATAACTGCTGACACCTGAGACTTAAAGGTCAGACAGTCATCAAATACAATGCCCAGGTTCCGCACCCAGTCTGAGACAGTCAGCTGGACATTCCCAAGCCATAAGCCCGAGGATAATCCAGCTAACAAACCCGCCTCACAGTGACCCTGGGCCACTACCAACACCTCAGTTTTTTCGGGGTTCAACCGCAGCCAACTCACATTCATCTAGTCTTGGATTTTGGCAAGGCAGCATCCTGGCCGGGCACAAAGGACATGTACAGCTGGGTATCATCTGCATAGCAATGAAAACCCAAGCCATACCACCTAATAATCACCCCTAATGGCAGCATGTACACTGCAAACAACATGGGTGCCAAAATGGAACCCTGCGGTACCCCGCAGGATAGGGAGACTGATGCCGAGGAAAAAATTCCTGACACCACCCTCTGAGACCTACCCTCAAGGTACAATCAAAACCACCCTAGGACTGTACCAGACAGTCCACAAATGCTCCAATAGCACACCATGGTCCACAGTGTCAAATGCTGCAGAGAGATCAAGAAGGACTAAGATGGAACAGGTCCTTCGATCTCTCGCTATCAGGAGGTCATTTAGGACTCGTACAAGTGCTGTCTCGGTACTGTGCCTTTTCCTAAATCCAGACTGGAGAGAATCATAGACATTGTTGTTGGTCAGATGATCATCCAACTGTGAAGTGACCACCTTCTCAATAACTTTACCCACAAAGGGTAAGTTAGAGACAGGCCTGTAATTAGCCAGACAGTCCGGGTCCAAGGAGGACTTCTTAAGAAGGGGCTTAACCACAGCCTCCTTAAGAGGATCTGGAAAAGTCCCCCTCTCCAAGGACCTCCAGACTATCTCAGCAAGGGCCGGGCCGATTTTATCCACACAATCCACTAAGAGACGTGTGAGGCCCGGGTCCAAATCACAGTTGGTCGGATGCAGTGATTGGATAACCATCACAATGTCACCGATTGTGGGGAGGCTGAAGTCAGACCACACAAACTGGGTGTCCGACGTCTCCTGTTGACCATTGCAACTCCCATTTGAGAAGGTCAAACGGATCTTGGATCTTATTTTGGCAATCTTATCTGCACAGAGCAGAGCAGAGCAAACTCCTCACATCGTTCTTGAGAAAAGGCTCTTCCAGGCTGAAGACAGACTGGATTGCACAGTCTGTCCACAGTCTGGAAGAGCTGAGCTGGTCTATTCTGTGCAGCCCCAATCTCCCTGGACAGGAATTCTGCCTTCTTACGAGAGATTGCGGATTGATAGACCGAATAATGGTTCATCAAAATAAGTCTGTCACCATCCAGACCCGACCTCCGCCAACACCTCTCCAACCTTCGTCCAACTCTTCTCAACTCCCTCAGGGTCTCATCAAACCAAGGAGACCTGGGGCGAAGAGTGAGAGGACAAACACGAACAGGAGCAATGGAATCCAGGGCCCCTGCCACTGCCTCATTATAGGCACGTACCAGTTCTCCTGGATCCATGCAATCTCTCAGAAAGCCCAATAGATCCAGCACCGCCATCAGGTCATCTGGGGAAACACCCCTTAATGGGCGGTACCAGACCATTTCTATAGGGGCTGACCTACTAGGGGTGGCCTCAAAACTGAACCCAATGGAGTGATGGTCCGACCATCCGACCGGTTCCACCACCAGGTCAGATATCTCCATCCCCAGGAGGAACACCAAATCCAATGAATGACCACCAACATGGGTCGAGGAGGAAATTATCTGTGTGAAGCCCAGCGAAATCATTAACTGGAGGAAGTCTTGACCAAATCCAGGTAGGCCATATCCACCACTTCCCCCGATCCACTTCTCTAGTCACCCAGTCAAAGAACTTAATTAGATTTATTTGACATTATCTTCCCGCTGTGAATCCCTGCTGTCTTGGATCCTGTTTTCTGCAGGATTCAAGGTGTTCCACAATCCTTTCTTTAAGTAGTGATTCCATAATTTTCCCAACTATTGAGGTGAGGCTGACTGGGCTATAGTTTCTAGCCTCCTAACTCCCACTTTTGTGAAGAGGAACTACATCTGCCCTCCTCCAGTCCTCTGGAACCACTCCTGTATCGAGTGACTCATTGAACATGGCTGCCAGTGGTGCCATCAGCATCTCCTGTAGTTCCCTTAATATTCTAGGATGTATCCCATGGTGTGCCGACCACACACCAAAACATTTATGGCAAAATTCTCCACAACGACAATTTATTTATTTGCTTTTGTTAACCGGGTAAGCACACTAGACAGCCATGTGCCTATTTTCAGGTGCGACCCGGGAGAGTTACAGGTAAGACTTCATACAGGAATAATTGAGGAAGCATTAGGAACACATAGGAAGGTAGTTACATATAAATACCTCGTACATAAACAACTGAGGGAGCATAAGGAATACATAGAAAGATAACAGGCAATTCAGTGCAGGCTCTAGAGCAAGGTAGGCATACACTGAGTGGTTGAGAACAGAGAAAGTATATATAAGAAATACAGGCAGTTACAGGGCTAGCTCTAGGGCAAAGTTGGCACAAAGTTCCTACATGTAATGATTGAGGAGACAAGAAACAAAACTAAAATAACAGGCAGTTCAAGGCTGACTTAGGACAAGGTTGGCATGGTGCATTAGAGTAGGATGGGACAGACGGGATAAATCTTGCTGGTGAACAGTAGGAACAAAGATAAAGGAAGGTGCCTGCAGAAAGGGGGGGTGCCCTAGGCAGGTGGTAAGTCCAGGAATCATGGCCAGTTCCAGAGGGAGAAGTGCAAGTCACGCTGAGGCCCCCACCATCCAGTCAGGTTGGAGGGTGGGGAGGGGTAGGGGAGTGGGATTACGTTGAGCAGGAGCAGGGGGAGGAAGGTTTCAGGAAGTTCCAGAGGGAGGCTTTAAAGCTTGGGTGGGAGGAGGAGGACCGAGTGAGCTCAGGTAGTGAGTTCCAGAGTTTGGAGGCGTAAGTGTGGAAGGCTTGGTCCCCCGCAAGGGTGCATGTTCTAGGAACCAGGCATTCCAGAGTTGATGTAGGATTGTAGGTGGTAGGATGTGGCGCCAGGTTTAAGGGGAAGGGCCAGAGCTGGGGGGGTGCTAGAACGGATGATGTTGTCAATTAAATTACCTAGGACGAAGGAGCGATGCTTCTCAGGGGAAGCCACTCAGGCGGCTGAATAGATCCTAGCGATGGGTAGGGAGGGCGGAGAAGCAAGCGGCACACATTGTTGTAGGCTGTGTCCCATTTTGAGAGGCTGGATTTGGGAACTGGTGCAAACGTTACAAGTCCGTAACAAAGTGATGGGAGGAGGACCCCCCTAGCTAGGGCCAAGCGGGTGGCAGGGGTAAGGCAGTTATTAGCGTGGTAGGCTAAACCAAGCTTACAATTAGTGTCCTTGCAAACATTGTGAATGTGAGAGGTGAGGTCCAACTGCGGATCTAAGGTGACGCCCAGGTACTTAGCAGAGGTTACCGTCTCAAGGGGCGAGCCGTCGACCCCATGGATCAGCAGGGGGGCAGGGCAGGATTTTATTTTGTTTAAGGACCTGAACAGCATGGATTGGGTTTTGTTGAGATTAAGGGTGAGCCTGTGGTCACCCAACCAGGTTTGAATGTGTTCGAAGTCGAAGTTCAGATGTGAGTTTATTGTGGAGATGTCCCGGGAGCTGGCCAGGAGGACGAGATCATCAGCATACAAGGTGGTGTGACCATGGGCAGTGACGGACGGAAGGTCGTTGATAAATAGTGAGAATAGGGTTGGACCGAGGACGGATGCTTGAGGGACCTCGCAGTGGACGGGTGAGAGGTTGGAGGATGTCCGATTGAAGTAGGTGAATTGCTGACAGTTGGAGAGGTAGTTTAGGAACCAGGCGTGGGCAGAGGGGGAGAACCCAAGGGATAGGAGTTTGGAACCGAGGAGGGTGTGATCAACCCTGTCAAATGCTTTTGAGAGGTCCACAAAAATGGTTCCAGTGAGGCTGCCTTGGTCAGCACTTGCCCTGATCAGAGAAGTGACTACAGCAAGGGTGGTGGACGTGCTATGCCCTTTCCTGAAGCCGTACTGGGCAGGTGAGAGGATGTTGTGGTCCTGCATGTATTGGGAGAGCCGAGAGGCAACGACTTTCTCGAGGAGTTTACTTGTGGCGGACAGAATGGCAATGGGATGGTAGTTGCCAGGATCTTTGGGATTTCCTTGTTTGAAGACAGGAACAACCTTGGCCACTTTCCACAGGTCGGGGATGATCCCAGTGTTAATGGAGGTGTTGAATAAATGCGAGACGGGCCTGGCAAGGAGGTGGGCCCCCAGTCTGAGCAGTTTTGGTTCGAGGCAGTCGTGCCCAGCGCCAGTGTGAGGCGACAGGTTTCGAAATTGTCGCGGTGGGGGACTGGAGGGCGAAATTTCACCCTCTGACTATGTGTCACCCCCCAGTTCAAGTCAACTCTGACTCGGAGTTGATAATCCTTTAAAGGGGGTGGCACGGGGGGCACAGTCCCCCCGAGACAAACACTTCAATATCAGACAGGCGAAATTTCACCTGTCGACATTGGGGATCTCGCTATACCGAACTTCAACAACGGTGTTGTCGATTCAGCATAGGTAAACCACATCCCATTGCTGTGTCCACTTTCAGTTTTGTGAGTTCTTTTAGCACTCTCTCTTCTGTAAATGGACTGCTGCCCACCTCCCTCCCATATTTGGTCATGTTGCCTGTTGTCTCTTACCTTCTCCTTCTTCTGTAAACAGAAAACACAAATATTTGTTCAGTACTGATGCTTTTTCCAGGTGCTCTTCCACACAACAAAACAGGAAGTTGCTATCCCGCTGTACAGACAGTTGGTGAGACCCCATCTGGAGTACTGTGTGCAGTTCTGGAGACCCAATCTCCGCAAGGACATAGACAAGATGGAAGCTGTCCAGATGAGGGCAACTAAAATGGTGCAGGGTCTGCACCAGAAGACATATGAAGAGAGACTAAAGGAGCTTAATATGTAGAGTCTCGAGGAAAGGAGGGAGAGGGGGGACATGATAGAAACTTTCAAGTACCTAAAGGGAAACAACAAAGTCCAAGAGGGTAGCATCTTTCAAAAACAGAGGTGTGCAAGAACAAGGGGCACAATTTGAAGATAGAGGGGGTGGCTCAGAGGTAATGTAAGGAAGTATTTCCTTCACAGAGAGGGTTGTGGATGCATGGAACAGCTTTCCAGAGGAGGTTGTGGAGTCAAAAACAGTGGTTGAATTCAAGCATGCATGGGACAGTCATAAGGCAATTCTAGGGGGTGGGGGTAGAAATAAGTAGGGTGCTGGTTAACTAGGATCTGCAGCTTATCCATTAGGTAGGGAAATGGGCAGACTGGGTGGGCCAAGCAGTCCTTGTCTGCCATCAAATTCTATGTTTCTATGTTTCTCCTTTAAGCCTTACAATCCTGCCCCTGGTTTTTCTCCTTTTACTAATGTACCTATAAAAAGTCTTGTTCCCTTTTTTATGTCCTGTCTATTTTTCCCTCAGTTTGAGCCTTTGCACTCCTGACTGCCTTCCCTGCCTCCATCTGTTTATCCAAGGACACTACCTTATCCTCCTCTTTCTGTATTTTTTTGTATTTCCTGAAAGCCATTTTTTCACTCTTACCTTTCCAGCCATTTCCTTTGAGAACCATAATGGTTTTCTCTTCCTCTTGCCTTTGTTTAGTTGCCTAATGCAAAGTTTTGTCACCTCCACTAGGGCTCCTTTCAGATGTGCCCACTACTCCTCAACTCCCCCCATTCATCCCTCCCTGCTAGAGCATTCTTGAGACATACCCCATCATAGTAAAGTCTGCCCTCCTGAAATTCAGGAGCCTTACCTTTGTGTGGCTTGACTCTGCCACTGTACTCATACTGAATCACACTGTGCGATGATCACTGGATCACAAGTGTCCACCCACCCTGACTTCTGGAATTCCGTCCCCGTTGGTGAGTACCAGGTCCAAAACTGCACCCTCCCAGGTGAGCTCTAGCACTAGATTCCTGAGGCCTGCCCCTTGCATGGAGTACAGGATGTCCCTGCTCCTTGCTGACTGAAATCACCTACCAGCAGCTCCTCCCCTTTAGCTAACATCGTGTGGATGGATTCCACTGGAAACCTGTCTACCTCCTCCCCTGTGCAGGAAGTCTGATATCATGCCACTGCAAACAGTTGTGCCATTGCCTGTCTCAAGGGTGACCCACAGTACCTCCGCCTTCCCTCTGCATTCCCTGTATCCTTTTTCTCCTACCAGAGGAACAACTGCAGTACCCATTTACCTAGACACTGTCTTGAGCAGCAGATTAGGTACTCACAGAATGATGTTCTCTTTCCATCCATTAGACTTATCAAAGATCACCTGTTCCCTTTAGGTATGGGTAATGTACTTCATGAAATTTACGTTAGGCCCAAACAGGAAATTGTTAAGCAAATCAGGACCAGAGTTCGGGATACTGTAATTAATCAAAATTTTTCAAATATTGCCTCTCTGAAATTGTATTGATGGTATAAGCATCTTAAAACCCATTATTTAGAACCCTAATTTAATTTATTTATCCAACCCATGTGAATTAAGAATAACAACAAGGTTTAGGGTGGAATTCCATGAGGCCAATTATAGATATCATAGGCAAAAACATACTGGTGTAACTACAGCATTCTGTAAATGTGGAGTTGAAGTTGATGATTATTTAAAACATGTCACTGTTATTTGTCCACTGTATCACAGTAAAAGAAGCTATTGGTTGGGACCAGTTTTAGCCAACCTTTATCTTCCACTAGATCAAATAATATGTGTTTTGTACAACTCTCCTGATTTGGCAATATTGTATCACCTTAAACGTTTTTTGCAATGCTTGAAGCTATAAACTTCAATTACATTATTCTACAGTGATCTTTGGTATGACTTATGACATTTTCTTAGGCATACTATACATCTGAGGAGTATGACAGGACAACTCCTTTTTCTGCCTTCATTGGCTTCTTGGTTCTAAATTTATATGCCCTTTAGAACTTTAGAGATTACGGGCCACAATACTCTAATGAGGGTATAGGTAGCCAGACCTGAACCCAGAGGAATCCCATTTACTCCTGCTAGTTGTCAGGATTATTAATGGCCTAGTCCTCTCAGACTCCTCTCGTCTACAAATGCTTGCCTCTATAATCTTTATCATTGAGCCATATAATTTGATATTATAAAGCGACTTTTATGAACTTTTCCCTGGTTTAAAATTTTAACAGAAAGTAGACCTGTATTCATGTTTTACTGAAATTTAATATTTCTACTGTTTATAGTGATTCATGATGTTTGTACTGTTTGTAATGACTTTATGTCAATCAATAAACTTGAAACTTGGATGCACACAATTTCATTTGCTGAGTGCTGAAAGCATTCAGGTCATTTAGAGCTTTTCGCACACTAGATCTGGCTGCATATTGCACTGTATTGTCAGTGTAGCAGTGGAGCTCAACTTCCCCAACGTCACCCCATTGCTCACTCGCATATACAGTGAAAAAAAAAAAGAGGACTGAGGACAGACCCTTGTAAGACTCCTTTTGAGAGTTGGATGCAGGAGGAAAGTAACCTTTGGACTTAGGCTGCTGTTGCCTAGCCATCAAATAATTTCTGAATCAGGGCAGGGCACAATGGCCAATACCAACTGAGGACAGTTTACGCAGCAAAATTTGATGGTTGACCATATCAAAGGCCTTACTGAGGTAGAGAAAGATAGCTGCCATAACAAGCTTTTGATCAAAGGCAGTGAACCAGTCATTTGTCACTTTAATAACTGCAGTTAGGGTACTAAGCAAGGCCTGAAAACCAGACTGAGATGGGGTAATTAAATTATTGTTGGTAAGGTACTCCCAAACCTGGTCATTGACTAGCTTTCCTAAAACCTTAACTAGTACTAGTGGTATGGATATAGGCCTGCAACTGCTTGCAACAGATTTATCACCAGCTTTAAAAAGTGGTAATACGTGTGCCATTTTCCAAAGTACAGGAATTTCACTACTGATTAGGGAAAGATTAAAGAGGTGAGCAACATGTGCTGTCAAAACTGGGGCCCCAGCTTTAAGGAAAATGGCTCCAATTTGCTTGCCATGGGGCTCTTTTTTTGCATCAAGGATTGGAAGCAGATCGTCCAACCATTTGTAGGTGATGGTCTGAAAACGGAAAGGGGGATGGTTGCTGCTAGTAGGCAGAGGTTGCTTCAAAATTGGGAGCAGGAGTGCAGCAGCAAGTGATTGACCAGAGGCCTGCCCAGCAGATGCAAAGTGCAAGTTAAGCTCTGCCATAATGAGCTGCTTATTAGCAGCAGTTTTCCATCTACCACAATTTGATAAGGCAACAAAAGGGATGCTACTCCTCCTTCTCGCAATTTTGTCTGCCAGAATTTAGAAGGGTCACTTCAGTAAGCTTCCAGAAGGTTTAGATAGCAATTTGACTTGGCCATAAGTTTTAATTAAAAGCAAAAGTTCCTTTTCTGCCTGAACACCATCCAGTTGTGAAGAAGTTTGTTTTTTCTGGTCCTGGCCCAGTGGTTATCCTTGTCCCTTAGGGCCTACTTAAGTTTCTGGCTGATCCAGGGAGTTTATTCTCTTAACTCTCATTTTCCTTAAGGATGCATGTCAGTTTAGAGTAGAAAGAAGTTGATTATGGAATTCTGTAGCTGTGTGCACAGAAGGAGCCAGACAGAAGTCCTGCCAATTAATATTTACCAAATCAAGGAGATAACTCACTGAAGTGGGAGAATCTCTGTTTCTAAACTTTTTTATTACATTTTAATAGTATTATATCAAATACAATTACATGAAGAGATGAAATACCAGATCTTACTCTAAAGGATCAGAGTTACAAAGAAGGTATTCTGTAGCACCTTTTCAGTGTGTTACATCACTGCAGGCGCATGACTGAAAAGTAATAGTGAAGTTCATAACCAGTCCAAGAAACCTTTGATCGCACATGGCATGGGTCACACATATGCCAATAAAGTTCCTTTAGACTGAAGGTTACCACCTCCTTAATAATGGTGTAGTGCCCATGTCCAAAACTTCATTTTCATAAAATACGGTGAGAAACATTTGGACATTCGCACCTCAGTTGATTAACATCAAGAGACCATGTTCTAATACAGCTCAGAACTCCAACCATCATTCTATTAAGAACCGAAAATACAAACTGTAAAATTAGTATTGAATTATATAGTTAAACAGTTAATGCAAAAATTATGACTAGTACCTTTGACTACGCACATAAGAACCATGTAAAACATCTTAGTACTGTAACTGATTGCTGCTACTGAGTATTTAATCTGAGAACACAGCAACTGTTTTTCAAGGGGAAGTTATGAAGGAAGGAGCATGAAGCAGGAAATGATAGACGCATGTAGCGACATCTTGACCATGCAGTCAGACACCCATAGGAAAACTCCAGAAGCGCAATATCTGCCCGCATTGATCCCACCAACTCCAAAATCCCCACTGCCCCCTTCCAAAGATTGTCCCGAGGACTAAAAAAAAAATATACAGTTACTCTTTTTTGTTTTCAAATGGCATGAGCACTGTGCTACACATTTCTAGGCACTATAAAATAATATTCAGTTACTTAATTTTCTGACTTAGCATGTGATTTGGCCTCCTCCATTCGGTTGGTAAATTTCCTTCTGATCTTTTTGGCTTACTTGCCTGTTTCTATGGGGTTGGAAAAAAGAAGGGTCTTATCCCTGTAGTGGATTTTGAGTCTGGCAGGCATAAGGAGATACTGATTTAAACCAATTTTCATAATAAAAGTCCTGACTCCATCAAAACTCTTCTGTCTGGCTCTCATGTTGTAGCTTAGATCAGGAAATAGCTTGATACTGGCTTCTCTCATCTTAATGCCCCCCCCCCCGCTTTCTTCACTGTCACAAGAATTATATCTTTCTCCCCCTGGTGACCAGGAGGATAGTTTGGGAGGTTTCATCTTACGGAGGTCTCCTTGGGGAGATGCAGTGCACCTGCTTGACGGTAAATGTGGCGAACAAGAACAAAGCTTCAGGGATCTAGACCAGCAAAAAGTCTGTAAAGACCTAGTGTACTGCTTGGAATTAATAATAACTTTCAGATGTACTCAGCTATCGCTTCTTATATCTGAAGTATTTTTTTTCTTTTCTGTTTGCTAATTAGAAGATTTGCCATCTGGCAGTACTGGGGTGATGTGTGGAGCAGCACTCTCCTGGAGATTAAAAAAAAAAAAAGTCAGTTATGTTCCTCCCACTACATCATGAACACTGAGGCCACACTGACTGTGACATTATTAGTAACCAAGGAGAACCATTTCTCACTGCCAGATTATTCTCTTTCACATGAAGCAGCTGGGAGTGGCTTCTTTTGGTTACTAGTGATGTCACAATGTCCTGCATTTTGACTTGTAACTTATGAAAGTCACTGTTCAGGCTGCAAGTGATGTCGTGCCACAATGTGTTCGATCACATTTTCTGACAGTAAGGGAAAAGAGATTGGCCTATAGAAAATTCAGGAAGACCAAGAGAGAGGAGAATAGGTAAAATTACCTAAGGTTGGCTAGTGAGGCAAATAAGGATGTCCGGTGAGCAAAGGCACAGAAGGAGCTACAGATAGCTGAAGAAATTAAGAAAGGGGAGAAGGCTTTCTTTCACTATATAAGTGAGAAAAGGGACAAGAAGAAAGGGACTGTTAGGCTTATGAAAGGGCTGAAGTAGGTGGAGGATAATAGAGAAAAAGCAGAGATACTAAATGGATGCTTCTGTTCCATCTTCACCAGGGAAAAGGACAGACCAGTGCCTTCACAAGGTAAAAGAGGAGTTGGGGAAGGGGAACACAGATGTAGTGAAAGAGGACAGAGTGAGGGAGGGGCTGCTGGCATTGAAGGTGGGCAAATTACCAGGCCCAGACAGAGTACATCCAAGGGTACTTAAGGAACTGGCGGAGGAGCTGGCAGGGCCACTGGCAGACCTATTTAATAGTTCACTAGTCTGGCGCAGTACCGCAGGACTGCAGAACAGCACATGTAGTGCCCCTCCAAAAAGCGGTCCCAAGGATGATCCAGGGAATTGCAGACCAGTCAGTCTGCTCTCCATTGTGGGCAAGCTCATGGAGACCATACTAAAGGAAAGGTTGGTGGAATATGTAGAGAAGCATGGTCTCCAGGATGCGAGGCAGCATGGGTTCATTGAGGGGAGATCGTGTCAAACAAATCTGATTGACTTCTTTGACTGTGTCACTAAGACAGTAGACAGGGGCCAAGTGGTAGACACCCACTATTTTGATTTCAGCAAGGCCTTTGACTCTGTGCCCCACAAAAGGTTGATCAGGAAGTTGGTGGATCTTGGGGCTGGGGAAAAGATGGCCAAATGGGTGGAAAACTGGCTGAGGGACAGAACCCAGAGGGTGGTTGTGGAGGGAGAGTATTCTGGCACCAGAGAGGTAACCAGTGGGGTCCTGCAGGGTTCAGTGCTGGGGCCGGTGTTGTTCAATGTCTTCATTAATGATACTGGAGATGGCATTAAGGGCAAATTGTGCCTATTTGCGGATGACACCAAGCTCTTCGGGAGGATGGAGACAGCTGAAGGGATACAGAACCTACATGAAGATCTGGAAAAGCGGGGGAGGTGGTCCAGGATCTGGCAGCTTGGCTTCAATGCCAAGAAATGCAAAGTTATGCATATTGGAGCCAAGAGTCCCAGGAAAGAGTACTACTTAGGTGGAGCCCGAGTATCTGCATCAGAGGAGGAGGAGGACCTGAGAGTTATGATCACTAGTGACCTGAAGCACTCCACGCAGTGCAAGAAAGCAGCAGCAAAGGCAAACAAGATGCTGGGATACATATCTAGGGGGATCAGCAGTAGGAAAGAGGAGGTTATACTTCCCTTGTACAGGTCACCAGTAAGGCCTATCTAGAGTATGGAGTTCAGTACTGGTGCTCACACCTCAAAAATGACATTAACCTGCTGGAGAAGGACCAGAGGAGGGCTACAAAGATGATAGCAGGTCAGCAGGGTACTAAGGCATACGAGGAGAGGTTGAAGGCACTGAACATGTATTCCCAGGAGAGAGAGAGTGGACATGACTGAGACCTTCAAGTACTTCAAAGGGATAAATAAGGTTGATAAGAGTCACTTTAAGCTGAGTGGCAACCATAACATGAGGGGGCATAGTCTTAAGCTTGAGGGTGGGAGGTTTAGGAGGGAGGTCAGGAAGCACTTCTTCACAGAGAAGGCGGTGGACACTTGGAATGCACTGCTGGAAGAGGTCATCTTGTTGAAGACAGTGGGCAGCTTTAAGAGAGGCTGGGATAGGAATGGGGGAAGGTAAGAATCATGTGTTGGAAGGATGGGGACATTAGCTCAAGCTGTGGACCCTGCAGTACGAGCAGACTTGACAGACCAAATGGCCTTCTCCTGTTGGCTTCTTCATATGTTCATATGAATGACTCCAAGACAGTGATACTCAGTCCTGACTGGCACAGGAGCCACATGAGCAGTCAGCGTTAAGCAAAGAGCCACAGCATACATCACCCATAAAATTTTAGCAAACACACTCCAGTGTAAAATACATTTATTTTGTTACTAAACATTTATTTCATTTACTAAAAACATTAGTTAAAATTTGCACATCTACACAGTCTGAAAGGGGAAAATACTGTAATTCTGAGGCTAATAATTACTAATACACCATTTTATCTGAATCTTAAACACACAAAACATTGCCGTATGGCTGTCAGTTAGATACATGCCAGTCCTTCTTCAAAACAAGTGCTGAGAAGTTGGGTTCTATGGTGGTCACTGCAATTTGAAGGCACTCGTGTGTTGAAAGCTGAGTCGATTTTGCCTGTTAATTTTTTTCACCATTCTTTTGCATTTGTCCACTTCTCAGGCTCTACAATGGTTCCTCTGGATCAGGAAGCGGACGTAACCATACTTTATTAACACTGTGAAGAGCCACAGGTTATAAGGAGGTGATAAGGAGCCACAGGTGATCAGTTGAAGGGCCACTTGTGTCTCGGGAGCAGCGGTCTGAGTATCACTGCTCTAAGACAACATCAGCCCATCATTAGGATTGCCAGCGTGGCTCAGCGCATACGCGTGGTTGGAAGTGCTTGAAGGGTCTTTTTTTTTTTTTTTTAATATCTTGGCTTGGAGTCTGCACAGATCCACCCAGCCAGCCACAAAGAGAAGTGCCTACTATCTGCCCACATACTTGAGGAAGCCAGAAGGTAAGCCCACTGTTATCCATGGACCAGCACCCCTGATTGGCCCCCTACCTTGCAGACAGTATTACATATACATATATGTACTAACCTTAGGGCATAGGTACTTATCGTAAAAGCATAAGTGTCAGGATCCGAGTTCTACTGTACCTTTATATATTTTTACTGAGAATCATAATGCATTTGCTTTTATTCTGATTGTAACACTTAGGAAATACTTCTATTTACACCATCGTATCATGATTAGTTAGGCAATACTGTCATCTTTAGTGCTAGTGCAGAACTACAACTGCATATGTAACCACAAGTGTCCTTCACTTTTATACAAGAGCCATTGTTTAGCTGTCTTGTCTTTCTGCTAGCTTAGCATGCTTTCCCAAACTAGTGAGAAGTCAGGTTATTTCCCACTGACCAACTGCAATGTTTTTATATATCTTTTTAGCAGTTGTCATGGTTATTATCAGGGGTGTAAGATCCTTTGCATAGCACCTGTTCTCTGAGAAGAGACGTACCCCTACCTATAGGTAAGAAAAGATTGGAGGTATTCTCCCAGTGATCACACTGTTTGGTTCTAAGCCTGCTTTATATACCAGAAATAAATAACTTTTTCTGCTGAAGACCACTTGTCTGTTGTTTCTTCACTTTAGTGCAGTTCCAACAAGAATCTGAGAAGGTGATGGTTTTACCATCCCGTTCCATTTGGCAACCATGTGCAGGTTGGAATGTACTAAGTGAGGATTCCATTCAGGTTCGTTGAACTAAATGTCGAGTAGTGTAGTGCATTTTTGCCTACTTGGACCTACTCGTACTTACAGAGGTTGTTCCTTTACGGACTTGTTCCATCTTGGTTTCAGGCATGGCAGACCCACACCAGACCACTAGTATACTCCCTTTGCAAGTAGCAGTGTACCACCTTGGCTCCACTGTTTGTCCATGGGGGACCGAAAAGCCATTGGGTGACAGCGCCAAGGATTTGAGTCCAGTCTTTCAACTGCTTTCTTTGTTTGTGTGTCTACCCAAACCAGCTAGTGTTGGAACTCACTTGAGAGGGTGCAGTCTTAGACCTGGTACTCTCAAATGGGGATGGAGAAAGGATCTCAGATTTAGAAGTGGGTAGCCATCTGGGAACAAGTGACCACCAAGCAGTGTGGTTCACAATAAACACAGTCATAGAGTTAAGCCATACAAAAGCAAGAGTAATGGACTTTAGGAGAGCTGACTTTGGGAAAATGATAGAGTGCCTCAGAAAAGCATTAGCAAACAGGCAAGAAGGGGGGCGGAGGAACAATGGGGAATAATCAAAACAGCCATCACAGAGGCAACACGCCTTTGTGTGAAATAAATCAACAAAACAAAATGAAGGAAAAAAACACTATGGTTCTCAAAAGAGGTGGAAGGGTAGGTTAAGGAAAAAAGGACAGCATTCGGAAAATATAAGGAAACACAGAAGGAGCAGGACAGAGAACTTTATCAGTTAAAGCAAAAGGTGGCAGGGAAGGCAGTCAGAATAGCAAAGGCACAAACTGAGGAAAAGACAGCCAATTCTGTTAAGAAGGGGGATAAAACCTTTCACAGGTACATTAGGGAGTGAAGAAAGACCAAGAGAGGGATACAGAGACTTAATAAAGGGGAAGGAACGTGGGCAGAAGGTGACAGTGAAAAAGCAGGGATACTGAATGAATATTTCTGCTCAGTATTCACAACAGAAGAGAAGGTACCTAAACCAAAGAAGAGAAACACTTGAATTGGGGGTCGATACCAGTCCATTCACAGAAGAAAGGGTTTTGCAAGAACTCTTGAAAATGAGGGTGGACAAAGCAATGGGGCCTGGTGGGATTCACCAAGAATTCTAAAAGAACTAAGGGTAGAACTAGTAATGCCACGGACTACTCTCTTTAACAAATCATGGGAGGATGGGGTGGTACCTGAGGACTGGAGATGGGCAGATGTGATTCCACTTCACAAAAATGGGAGCAGAGCAGAGGCAGGAAACTATAGACCAGTTAGTTTGACCTCAGTGGTAGGGGAAATGATGGAATCACTTCTGAAGGAAAGAATTATTGAGTACCTAGAGGCCAGTGGGGCACAGGACCCAAGGCAGCATGGTTTCACAGCAGGAAGGTCATGTCAGATGAACCTCATAGATTTCTTTGACTGAATAAACAAAGTAGTAGACCAGGGAGGGGCTGTGGATATGGTCTACCTAGATTTTAGCAAGGGATTTGCCACAGTCTCACACAAAGGATTAATATACAAGTTAGCCAGCCTTGGAGTGGGTCCCAAGGTGGTAGCCTGGATAAAAAAACTGGCTGGACAACAGGACGCAAAGGGTAATAGTGAATAGAGTCCACAGTGAAGAAAGGAGGATAACTAGCGGGGTACCACAGGGTTTGATACTGGGACTGGTCCTCTTTAATGTCTTTATAAGTGACATTGGAGAGCATCTGGAAGGAAAAGTATGTCTCTTTGCAGATCACACAAAGATCTGCAACAGGGTTGATACACAAGGTGGGGTGGAAAGGATGAAAAGGGACTTGGCAAGGTTGGAGGAATGGTCAAATATATGGCAGCTCAGATTCAATGCAAAGAAGTGCAAGGTAATGCATCTGCGAAACAAAAACCCAGGGGAAGAGTACACAATGGGGGGTGAGATAACAACAAAAAATATCGAAAGAGACCTAGGAGTAATTATATCAGATGACCTAAAGGTGGGCAAGTAATGTGAGAAGGCAGTAAGGGGGGCTGGGGGGATACTGGGATGCACAGGGAGAAGCATCAACAGTAGAAAACAGGAAGTTGATATCCCTCTGTATAGACAGTTGGTGAGACCCATCTGGAGTACTGCGTGCAATTCTGGAAACCCCTTCTCCGCAAAGACATAGACAGAGTGGAGGTTGTTCAGAAGAGGGCAACCAAAATAGTGCAGGATCTACACCAGAAGACATGCGAGGAGAGACTAAAGCAGCTTAATATGTATACCCTTGAAGAAAGGAGGGACAGAGGGGACATGATAGAAACTTTCAAGTATCTCACGGGAATTAAAGTACAAGAGGGTAGCATCTTTCAAAAAAAGAGATGTGCAAGAACAAGGGGGCACAATTTGAAGATAGAGGGGGGACAGCTCAGAGATAATGTTAGAAAATATTTTTTCACAGAGAGGATTGTGGATGCATGTAACCACCTTCCTGAGGAGGTTGTGGATACACAAACAGTAGGAGAATTCAAGAATGCATGGGACAGACAGAAGGCAATTCTAGTGGGGGGTAGGAGGAAGTAAGCTGTTGATTAACTAGAAACTGCAGCTTATCCATCAGGTAGGGAAATGGGCAGACTAGGTGGACCAAGCAGTCCTTAATTGCCGTCAAATTCTATTTTTCTATATTACTCCTTCGTTTCGATGTCTCAAACTATCTTACCTCCCACGGAGGTTGGACTAATCTTGCGCTGGACGCGAAATTGGCGGAAGACCCCTTGCTTATGATCTCTGATCAATATCAGTGTGAGTGCAATATTCATTGACCTTACGAAGGCATTTGATACCATCAATCATCCACTCCTACTCAGACAACTATCAACTATCGGGTTCTCCAAGGATGCCCTGCTCTGGATAATAAGCTACCTTGAGGGAAGGGTCCAGCGAGTTAAGATTGCTGATGTCACAAAAAACCACACAGTTCAGCTCCACTACAGAGCAGAAGGTGGGCTCATTATAAGCTAACAAAGCTCAGGGAGGTGCACTTAATTACCTTGGAGGTTAAACAAATTAGCAGAAAAACATGTAGGGAACAAAACATTCCCAATGGGATGTCAGCACAAAATAAATACAGAAGGTCTTCTCAACAGATCCTTTAATTATATGGACAAATAAAATACTATAAAAACTTTGTTTCAAAAACCAATTTCTACAGCTCGCCACATGTTATAGCTCATGATAATAGAAGAAGCAGGCAAACAGACTTTTAAGCAAAAAGGCGGTAGTCCAAGGTTTGTTCACACTCTAATTATGACCTGATTGGTTGATACATAAGCACAGTGTAACCAGGAAGTTTGCAGTTCGAAGCTTGGCCCTTACCATGCAGCGTTTTGTTTTTTTTTAACTTGGCGTCCCATGGCGTTTTCATCGTTTTATACTTTATAGCATTTATAGTGGTCTATTGCTGTCATTTTTTCACAGTGTCCTTTTACTGTTCTTATAGTGAGTGCGTTTTTTTCCAAGTATTTCGAGTGTATGAGTCCATTGTGACTACTTGTCTGTCCTTGCTAGTATATACCACACCACGGGTCTGGGATCATTGAACCTTTACTGCTGAACAAACCTTGGACTACTGCCTGTATGCTTAAAAGTCTGTTTGCGAAAAAGGGGTAATTTCCCTTGGCCTACGTATCACAGACCAAGGGAGAAGCCCACCTGTCAAAAAGATCCAAGGCTTGCAAGATCTGCCACTTCCTACAAGTGTGGCAACACTCAGATACTTCCTAGGAATGGTAAACTACTTCAGGGACTTGCCTTGAAGGCTGCTCCCCTGTATGAACTGCTGAAAAAGGATGTCTCATGGACATGGAGCCCCACACAAACTGAAGCTGTTACACAGCTTAAACAGGCCTTACCCTCAGCCCCAGCACTGATAAACCAGAGCTCAAGATTACCTTTCCATTTGGAAACTGCCACCTCTGATGTGGCCATGTCTGCAGTGCTGGCACAGAAGTACAATGGGTATCACAGACCCATTGCTTATGCATCACAGATGCTATCCCTCGTAGAGAGAAAGTATAGTCTCTGTGAAAGGACACTCTTGGTGACCTTTTGGGCTGTCCAGCATTTTCTGTACATCATTGGGTATGCCCCTATTATCCTGCATACCTGCCACTACTCAACTAACTTTTTGCTCTCACACAAAAGTAAAGGATGGATCAGTCTCTAACACCAGGCTGACCCACTGGTCTTTGCTTTTGCAGGACAGGGACATTAAGGTACTGCCTGCTAAAATGCCCTCAATCTTGGCCCATGGCCTACTCTATACAGGTAAGCCCCATGACTGTGCACACAGTATGCCAAACTAGCAGCTGTGGCCTGTGCATTAGAAATCACGCCCCATGGTAACAGAGATGCCATCTTTTCTGCAGACTCCAACTGGGTTTGCTCATCCGTTAGGGAGTTCTTTCTGTTTTGGCAGAAAAACAATTTACATCCTCTGATGGTACTCCTGTCAAATACTGGGAACTGTTTGTGTATATACACACCCTGACACAAATGTTCACTCATAAGCTGTACATTTACAAGGTAAGGGCTCACTGTAAGTCTGACCCTTACCATGAGTTCAGTGATCGAGCAGATTTGCTTGCCGAAGCAGGTGCGTGGGGAATGGACAATGACTCACCTACTAGGTATAGCAGCTATTGTGGCATCCATCCTAGCTGCTAGCAAGAAACCAGTACCAGAACCTCCACTTGACCTTTCTGCTGCTAAAAAGCAGACCCCGAAATAAGAGAGATGTTCAAATTCCTAGACAAAGGAACTGAGCAGCCACTGACTGTTGGCAGTCCATATAAGGGGCAGTCGGACAGCATACACTTGTCTGGTGATCAGAAACTCATTTGGTATCACAAACAAGATACAGGTGACAAATTGTGGGTTGCACCACAATCTCTGCGAACCACATTCATCTATATGGTTCATGACACTCCCACTGGTGGACACCAGGGGACAGAAAACACCCTCCAGAGACTTAAAACAGTCGTCTGGTGGCCTGGTATGGCCAAAGATGTAGAACACTATGTGGACAACTGCATAGCATGTGCTCAGAACAATCTGATATCGGTAAAAAGAAATGTTAAATTGCTGCCTCAAAGGCAATCTGGACCATGAAATGAGATACAGAACAATTTCCTTGGCCCTTTTACCAATTCCAATAAGAACAAGTATGCACTTGTTGTCACAGATTTGTTCTCCAACTGGGTAGAAGCATTTCTCACTAAGAACAATATAGCAAAGACAACTGTCAAAATCCTGGTAGATCAATTGTTCTCCAGGTGGGGCCTACCCTTAAAGGTAGACTCAGACCACGGAACCAGCTTTACTGACGAGCTGATACAATAGACACTCCAACTTCTTGGAGTTGATCAAAAATTTCACATCCTTATCACCCTCCTCAGGCCAGGTAGAAAGCTAACAGATGCATCAATAGATGCTATTCATCAATGATAATCCCAAGGACTGGGACTCTGTCTTGCCACTGTTACTAATGGCAATTGGGGTACACCTGCAGCCACTACTCAGTGCACACCTTATGAAGTTATGACTGGTAGAGCTATGAGACTACCTGAGCACCTACTGGTTGATCTCTACACCCCTATTGCAGATATGGTATCTGTAGACAAATACACTGAAAAGCTTCATGATGACATCATGAAGATGCACCTGTTCGCTGCCAAACAGATGGGCAAAGCGCAACAACAAGCTAAAGCTCATTTTGACAAGAATTTTAAAGAAGTCGGCTGACATGTTGGAGACCAAAGTTATGCTTCTCCAATACAGGTAGGTAGGTAAAATGTTATTTATACAGTGAATCTGCCATTAGGGATCCTAAAATCCCTATTTACAAGGCATAACCGTTTGTATAAATTACAAATAATTCCAAATAATACACAATATATAATACATATTCAATAAATTTACAGTAAATATAGCAATAACATCATATAAAACAAAAACACATTGTTAGAATACACAAATAACAACTATATTAACTAATCACCTACTGCACTGGCAACAAAAACTCAATTCCTGATCCACTGCACATTTAAAAATAGCAGAGATCTCTGGTTCATGGAGGGGAGGAGGAAGACAATTCCAACAGGAAGTGGCCTTAAACTGGAAGGTCATCTCACTGAATTGGTTTATTTTTTGGACAGTCAGTTCCCTGACTCCCCTGTTCCTTAAATGTATTCTATGATTTGACTTTTTTAGTTGAGTTACTACGTTGTGTGAAAATTTACTTTTGAATAATCCCCAAACTTGTCCTATCCAGGTACCCTTAGCCCTCAGTTCCAATGGTTTCCACCCATTATACAATGATGGGTTTTATATTCACATCTTAGCACAAAACGTGCTAACCTATTATAAAGAACATCTAATATTTGTCATTTTTTTTTGTACAGACAACCCACACACTCATTTGCCAGTAAATGGGAAGGATCGTATCCCATTGTCAACAAACTCAGCCCTGCTGTGTATCAGGTCAGAGTACAACAGCTGAAAAAGACCACTGACAAGTGGTTCCATGCTAACCAACTTAAAATTGTATAAAGGTGACTAAATTGACTTTTCCTAACCCCCCTGGGTGGAATAGTAACTACACTTAACCAGTCCTTTTTGTTTTCTTACAGGTATCAGCAAGATGGCTATCTTGCAACCCTTTCTCCTACCTGTGGGACTGCTGACTGTGACTGCGACGGCACCCCCACATAAAGACCCACAGACTCATAAGGAACTTTTGCAACACTTCCTTGATAAACTTGAACATTCAGCCCCTATGGGTGTACAGATTAATGTTCCCAACAAAATGATTAAAGTTACTCAAGGCTCAGATACCTTTCTTGATGCTGTAGTAGTTGCCCCAGACAAATATTCACTCTGTATACAATGGCAAACTGATCCTATGGGTTACACAATCCCTGTAGCTCACCTGTCCAGGGGTACATTCCATGGCTGGCCTAATACTGATATTTCTAAAAATGGTACTCTTATCAGACAGACTACTCCTAGACATACTAGTCAGTACAACCTTACTGCTTTAATAGATTCTGCCTATTGTGACCGCCTCTCTCCAGAGGAGGCATGTGCTTTCTGTCTTCAAAACTATGTAGCTTCTGAAGCTCTTTATCTTTCCGTAGTTCCACCAAGTCAGGAAGAACTGCCTGCCTGCCCTCTTCAGCAGGATGGCCCTCCTAGTGGTTTGACAGCCACATCACTAACAGGAACCCTGATTAACAATGTGCAATTTATGCATGTCCCAGTTATTTTCAATCTCACACATTGGAATATGGCTGAATTTGGTTTCTGTAACACAACCAATACCTCCAAATTTTACAATATGATGCTTACTGATATTGTTGCTGCTTATCAAACATGAACAAATGATCCCATAAGTGGACCACACACTACTGAACATGTTAGAAACTTTAGATCTGCCCCTAAAGACTATGTTAAACCTAAATCACGTACACGCACCAAGTGGGATGCAACTGATGTAGCTGGTGCTGCCAGATCTGTCTCTGGCATAACTGGAGCAGCCGGTACCATAACTGGCCTCTTTGGTTCAGGTATGTCCATTTGGAATAGAGCAGATATTGCTTCCATTAAAACTCAGACTCTTAAATTTCGACAGACTATTAATAATGATGATTATAATGCCCCCCTATTTTACAAGGTGTGAATTCTCTCAGTAATGAAAAACATTATACCGTGTACAATATGCAGGAGATTGCTCAAGGGTTCAATGATACCAAGCGTAAACTTAATGATCTCATTTTTCAAAATAACCGTGAGGAGGACAAGCAATATCTTGGGTGTGAAATTTTATGTTCTGCTTATGGCTCCTCCATTATAGCTACTGTTAATGCTCTCTTCAGGGATTTGGAATCAGGCAAAATTCCTGATATCATACATGATCTCAGACTGGGTAAATGGAATTGCCCACATTGCAAAACCACTAGTTGCATTACTACGTGTTTAAAGAATACTCTAAACACTTTTATGGCTACTGTTAGAAATATTGGTTATGTTTCTAGGTTTCCCAACCAAGCACCTTGCTATTTTTTTTTTTATCATGGCATATTTTACCCCTCTTGGCAGCCACTGGCCTGCTATCCATCCAGCCACCGCTCAACTCCACCTCCAACCCCAACGTGGCACGCCCAGCTGGCATATGCAGCTCTGCCTTCAAGAGGGGCACCCCTATTGCCCCCATGCCAGACGAGGAACCATTACCAGCACGCGCATCGGGCATCATCGGCCGGCAGAGTGTGGCCATCAAACTGCCGCGGTCTGTGCTGCCCCATTTTTGCTTTTTCTGTCCCCCTGGGAGTGCAAGTGTGCAATGATGTCTGGGCATGGCATGCTGATGTCTGCTGCACTCCATCCTGCTATGCCCTGCTGTAGCAGTGCCCTCGATCATCACCGGGGGCCACTGCAGAGCGATGGCTCCCTCCCCAGGGATAGAAGTACAGTCCGCTGGATGCTCAATCCTTATCCCCCCCCCCACCGCCCCTGACGGCTTGGGCTCGTGTCCGAACCCGGGTAGCCAGCATGGTGCGAGGGGTGGCATCCAGCACCTCAGCCCTCAGTGCCACCGGGCCAGCAACTTGCTATTTCACCAACTCCTGTGCTATTAAGGAAAATATGTTTATTACATTTACTTTACTGTGTCTTTACCACGTTTTGATCCTGCTGCAGCTGTCTTTGGTAAATTGGCAAGTATTCTTTCCATAGGCCATCTGGAAAATGACATTTTCTGTGAAAGAACTGAATTATTCTCCATGCTGGTTTATCATCAAATCCTCCAGGCTTGGGATGCACCTCAAACGAACTGTTGTGCAAAGAAATGCTACTACTTCCTGTGCCACTGTGATGTTTTTGATATAGTCAAACCTATATGTGGATATGCACCTTAACCGGGCACTGACGTTGGGTGAAGATCTGCCGTCCAGTCTTACTGATGTTGATCCAGAGGATGACATCCCTCTTGCTGCATCTTCAGCACAAGACGCCAAAACAGCACCATCTCGAAGCTACTTTGAAGAGGTACATCGCTTCACCACATGGCTCACCAACCAGACTTTCTCTTGTCCAGTATGTTTACATCGCTTTCGGGTGCCTTCCATCAGAGTTACTGATACTTCTGATGGCCAGTACTGCCTCATCACGAACTACCCCTGTGTTTCTTATGGCTCCAAAACATGTCAAGTTACTAAATTTTACTCCGCAGCAGAAAACTGTTACTGGTCACACTGTGATAATGCCTGTTCCTCTCCCTGAACCAGACGTTATTGATACTGATCCCAAACAATTGCTTGCCCTGTCTCAATATTTACCTATTTTTAATGTGCATATTGATCCCTTGACATGCTCTTTACAGTCTCTTTTAGCAAGAAAAGATGCTCATTTGATCTATATTAGTAATAATACTACCAAAGCTACTAATGCACTTAAACATAGAAACATAGAATTTGATGGCAGATAAGGACAGCATGGCCCACCTAGTCTGCCCATTTCCCTACCTAATGGATAGGCTGCAGATCCTAGTTAACCAACAGCCTACTTCCTCCTACCCCCCCACTACAACTGCCTTGTGTCTGTCCCATGCATTCTTGAATGCCCCCACTGTTTTTGACTCTACGACCTCCTCAGAAAGGCTGTTCTATGCATCTATAACCCTCTCTGTGAAGAAATACGTCCTCACATTACCTCTGAGCCATCCCCTCTCTATCTTCAAATTGTGCCCCCTTGTTCTTGCACATCTATGTTTCTGAAGATGCTACCCTCTTGGACTTTGTTGACTCCCTTTAGGTATTTGAAAGTTTCTATCATATCCTCCCCCTCCCTCCTTTCCTTGAGGCTATACATCTTAAGCTCCTTTAGTCTTTCTTCATCTGTCTTCTGGTGCAGACCCTGCACCATTTTGGTTGCCCTCCTCTGGACAACCTCCACTTAATGACCTTATCCATGATGGTGATTTGAGTCTCGCCATTGGTAACACTTGGTTAGAACTCACTTTTAAAGTTTTTGTAGTGATTCAAGCATTTCTGATTGTCTTTCTCATATTCACTCTGTACTGCCTCCGATGTACCCTAAGACAACATTTGAGAACAACTTGAATTCCTTTACAAGGCTCGTGCGTTGGGCCTGTAAATGACTTTTAGCTCCATCCCTACCAGTTAACTTGGGATTGTTACCCCTTCTGAGGCAACAAGGGGGGAAATGTTATCCATGGACCAGCACCCCCTATTGGCTCCCTACCTCGCAGACAGTACTACACATACGTATATGTACTAACCTTCGGGTATAGGCACTTATCGTAAAAGCATAAGTGTCAGGATCTGGGTTCTACTGTACTTTTATATATTTTTACTGAGAATCACAATCAGAATAATGGCAAATGCATTATAACACTTGGGAGATACTTCTGTTTACACCACTGTATAATGATTAGTTAGGCAATACTGCCGTCTTTAGTGCTAGTGCAGAACTGCAACTGCATATGTAACCGCAAGTGTCCTTGACATATACAAGATCCATTGTTTAGCTATCTTGTGTTTCTGCTAGCTCAGCATGCTTTCCCAGGCTAGTGAGAAGTCAGGTTATTTGCGACTGACCAATTACAATGTTTTTATATATCTTTTTAGCCATTGTCATGGTTATTATCAGGGGTATAAGACCCTTTGCATAGCACCTGCTCTCTGAGAAAAGACGTGCTGCTACCTATAGGTAAGGAAAGATTGGAGGTATTCTCCCAGTGATCACACTGTTTGGTTGTAGAAGCCTGCTTTATATACCAGAAATAAATCACCTTTTCTGCTGGACACCACTTGTCTGTCATTTCTTCACTTTAGTGCAGTTCCAACAAGAATCTGAGAAGGTGATGATTTTACCATCCCGTTACACCACTTAGGCAGGATGTGGGTCATGTGTCACTGGTCTGAACAATCAGGTGGGGGTTGCATAGAATAGAGCCTTCAACATGCTGCAGCATGTTACACTGCCAGAGGCATGGCAAGAGAGGGAGCACATGCTGCCCTGTGTTTGTCTATGCTGGGAATCAAGTGCTTTGTGTCCTGTCTCAACAATACAAACAGACCTTTTACACACTTCAATTCATTATTAAAACAGCTTGATCACTGGAATAAAAGTAATTTTCAAGACCAGTGATGATTCGGGGACTAAACAGTCTGGGCCAGGGGCTGCAGTGTGGAAGAGGAAAGCTAATCTGACTGACAATGTAGTCAGTCTATGCTGGCCAAATTAGAGAGATTTCATCCAATCCAAATCCTGCTATGTAATTTGCAAACATTTAAAAAAAAAAATACATGGATCCGAGTCCGACCAGGGGATTTGATACTGGAAGGCAAACAGGTAGGCAGTCAAGTCAGATTATGCAAGTCGAGAGTGAAGGGGAGAGAAACAGAGCAGCAGACAGCCATTTTTGACTACTAAAAAAAAAAAAAAATCCTAAAGGTTTAAAACAAAATTTAAAAAGTCCATAGAGAGTGGGGGCAGAGCTGGGTCCGTGAAAGAGCTAACTTAAAAAAAACTGAATTGGCTACCAGATTTCAGAATGAAGTAACCATAAAAAAAAGTGGCCACCAAAAAAAAAAAAAATAATAATTTTGACCACCAGATTTTGATGTATGCTGGCCAAGTTGACCACCACACCAGATGGTGATTTGTCCCAGCCTTCTTTCTCACCCACTTTGGTGATGTCAGCTTGTGCAGCCTCTGCCTTTTCTCCATTAATGCTGTTCTGCTGCTGAAATCCTACATTTTCCTGCCCAGCCCTTGAATAACTGCCAGGAAAGATGCTAGGGAAGACTCTTCACTGAGGGCTGTTGCCACCACCACTACTCCCACTACTACCCGCATGCTTGAGGCCTTCGATTTAGTCAGTTCAGTAGAAGGTTTATTTTTTGGCTTAACCATCATATAATGCTCCAAACGTCTCTCAGATATTGCACAAAGGTGAGTACTACCATTTGGTTGCATCATGTACTGAAATCTTAAACTTTAACTACTAATTTTACAAGTTAGAAAATGTTCTTCTGTGGAGCTCTAGTGACTCATGTCTTCTCACACTGTCGATCAGGCCACACTTCCTCCTGAAGAGTCTTTTTGTTTTATTTTGATATTTTATCAGTTTTTTGTACCCCATTTTCGCCCACCCCCTGCTTTGGGTGTGAATACACACACACACACACACCACTCTGAGACGCCCTCCCTACATACTACCCACTCCTGCCTGCGCCGCCACCGGACCTCCACCCAGTGGTGGCGGAACTATGGGGGGGTGACAACCTCCCCGGGAGAGCAGAGCTGCCAGTAGGCTGCTCAATCTTGCTCCCTCCTTCCCCCCGACCCGAGGTTGTTCCCAAACCCGGGTTGCCAGCATGACACAAGATGTGGCGTCCAACCCCTCAGTGCCACCGGGCTGGCCAACGGAAAGCCTCCTTTTAAAGTGGAAAGTGGGAGTCAAAAAAATTTTCCTTGAGCCTCTGATACAAGTCACCACATTGTGGTAACTACAATCATTGCCAAATACGGCCATAACTAAAAAATGTTGCAGTCTGTTGTTAAGTGTTATGCTTTGTAACGAGGAGTTGGATGGATTTTCAGGACTGGGTCTGGTGGATTCATTAACCACCTGATGCAGGCCAAATTCATCACAGAGCAACTTAAGGTCATTCAATTTTGATGAAAGCTAGTCCAAGAATTATGGTTACACTGGGCATCCCCCAACCTCCCGATGCACCCTTGGTCAAGCCACGTCTCCTGCAGCTACCAGCTTCCCACACAGCCTTCCACCTGTGTCCACATGCTGTTTAGGAAATGCCTCCTCAGATCCCTTGCTGGAATGTCACTGGGGAAGGGCAACCACTACAGGTGAAGTTCTGGATTCCAACAACTGCAGTACCTGGGTGGAAGGATGGGGGGGGGGGGAGTACTGTTCCAGATTTGGGATACATTTCAGTTTTAAAACAGAACTGGAATGTACTAAAAACCAGAAGAGGGCCCTCAAAGTGAATGCCTCCCCACTGATTACTGTCTCTGCTGGAATGAACCTTGTAATGACTGCCTCAATGGCATTCAAGCAGAGCCACAACTACTGGCCCATCAGATTCTGTTATACTTTTCACATCACAGGCACTAATGTCTCAGCACAAGTTGGGACACTTCCTTCACCATAGGCACCAGTGCGCTAGCAGATCCACATCTGCTGGGACACCTTACATACCTCAGACAGTACTGTCCCAGGAGATGCTGGTAGGGTTGTACTAGCCCAAGCACTGCTATCCCAGCAGATCCACAAGAGCTGAGACACTTTCCTTACCTCAAACACTATTGCCCCTTGGACATTCTGGCAGAGTTCCTTTATCCCAAGCAGTACTGTCACAGCAGATATGCATCTGCTGGGGCGATTTACCTTATGTCTGACACTACTGTCCCAGAACATGCTGGGACACGTCTCTTCACCACAGGCACTACTTTCCCAGCTGACGCTGGCATAGTTATGTTACCTATGGCAAACAGATTGGTAATAATTGAGCCCACTCACCAAGGGTATAATCAACCAAATAATGTTATTTATTTTTTGTATGTTTCTCTAGAATACAGTGACTTAATTCAAATGTTTTGGATATAAATCCTTCATAAGTGAAACACACTGTATTTCCTTCTACAAATAAATAAACATACAAACATTCAAAATCATTTATCTATAAATCTTAAATGTTTTCTAAATCACATCTAGATGGCCTCTCACCAGATGAAAGAACGTACAAATTTGCCAGCAGATAAAGGCCTTATGGTCTATCGAGTCTGCTTGAGTGTGCAGCTAGCAACCTTTATACTGCAGCTGCCCCTCCCCTGACCTTGCCTCTTACCCTATCCCATCCTCTTTTGAAGCAGTCCACTGTTCTACAGGATACCACTACCGCAGGCAATGCGTTCCACCCAGACACCACTCTCTCTGTAAAAAAGTGTCTTCTCATTTCCCTCCTGAACTACCCCCCCCCTCCAATCTGTTCACAACTTCAACAGCTCATACATAAACCATATCTTGAAAGGAGCACAAATAAATGAATCATATTTTTTCTACTACCACCTACTGTTAGTATATGCTACTCTTTTACAAAACTCAAAAAAAAAATTCCAAAAAGTTTCAAAAAACATATATAATTAGCTTACATTTCATCAATTCTTTGCTTCATATCAGCCATAGAAAGTTTTAGTTGTAGCTTACTTTTCTATATGATGAATAAAAGTACACAAGAAATACTGTACTTGGACTTAATGATTTACAAGGAGGGAAACAGATTGGGCATTGAACTTTATAGGAAGCTTACAGAAAAAAACTCTATATTGAGGGCTAACAGTTTCCATCCACGCAGAGTTATTGAGTCCATTCCGTATGGTAAACTGGCCAGGGCCAAGCGTTAATTGCACAATGAAGAATTTGAGAGTACTACTAGGGATATGATTGATCAATTTGAACAGAGGGGCTACAGTGGAAGGGTATTATCAGAAGCATTAGCCAAAATTAATAATAGAGATAGGAGTACACTTTTGGGTGACAGGGAGACAGATGCATCAACAAGAAAAGTATTAGTGACAACAACCTACAATGATGTGTTCGTTGATATAAAATTGTTTTTAAACATTTATTTTGATTTTGTTTACCAGGTAGGTGCACTAGACAAAGACTCTCTATTTTTTAGGCATGACCTGGGAGAGTTACAACAGCAAAAGAAAGCTAGTTACAAGAGATAATACAAGGAATAATACAACATAAGAAAAAATGATAAAGGAAATTAACACAAAACTCACATGACATTGGGATGCAAACGTATAAGCGGTACAGGTGTCACATCAAATTTCTAAGTACTAAGAGCCTTAGGTGAAGGAATACCTAAAGGTACGAGAGTTAGAAGGGAGAAAACAGGGTACAACACAGGAACATTTGTCACTGGTAAGTAGAAAAGAGTAAAGATCCTTCTTAAAGGTCTGGTGTGACTGGGAGAATCTGATGTGATCCAGGAGTGAGTTCCAGAGCCTCAGTGAGGATGAGGCAAAAGCATGGAATGTTCTAAAAGCAACTATGATAGTGTCACAAGTTTTGGGCAGAGAAACCAATGGTGGTAGTGAAGAAAAACAAATCACTAGGCGATAGATTGGTCAGATCAGACCATAGGATGCCAGTAAACAAACTCCAGCATTTTTTATCTGCTT
The DNA here is from genome assembly GCA_016271365.2 of Neoceratodus forsteri. NCBI lineage: Eukaryota > Metazoa > Chordata > Ceratodontiformes > Ceratodontidae > Neoceratodus > Neoceratodus forsteri. The sequence continues at coordinate 731,820,259 of CM028132.1, forward strand.
TAGATTTGAGAGGAAATTATCAGTGTGGGCACTGCACACACTGCAACAATACATACTGGGTAAAAAATGTAAGAAATACTTCTAGGGATGAGGACATTATAATAAATGAATGTATCAATTATCAGTGCACAGGGGTAGTGTATATACTTAAATGTCCTTGTGACAAAGTCTATATAGAGAAAACTGAAAGGATATCGAAAACATGAATAGGACAGCATAAGTCGGACATTAGGAGATCTGACTTGACCTCCTCTGTAGCGAGGCACTTCTTAGAACGCCGCCACCAGCTACCTTGTCTCCATTTTTTTGGCCCAGAAAAACTTGAGCCAAATCCATGGGGAAGAGACTACAGAACACAGCTTCTCTTGAGGGAGGCTTACTACATAGATAGATTTGATGCCACTAGACACAGTATATGGAAACCACTGACGGAATGGGAATAGCCTGTGGTACTAAACGTGCAGCCATCGATGGCTGCATGTTTAGTACCACAGCCTACTCCCATTCCGTCAGTGGTTTCCATACACTCTGTCCAGTCCACCATGGCTACTTCTGCTGCAGAGATGGCTACGACAGATGTCCAGACACTGGGTAATACCATACTGGAACTGTCTTGGGCCCCACGCTCTTCTGGGGGGGGGGGTTGACTGTGGTCTCTGCTCCCTCTAGGCCCCCTTCAACCCAGGGTCTGTACACTCAGGACGTGGAGAGGGAAGACCCTTTCCTGCAGGACTGGGATCTGGCTGACAGGGAGGACAAGGACAACATGGACCACGAAGATTCCCCTCGGTCCTCCGCTGTCACCTCCTCAGTTCAGGGGAAAACTACCCCTGAGCTCCCTTGTTCTCTGCTAGATGACACAACGTTTTTTGGACATTATGATCCACCGCCAGAAAACGTCTTGTTTTCAGGGCACTGAGCAGGATGCTTCTAGGAAGAAACTGGCTCAGTACCTGGGTGTGTCAGAATGCCCCACTCTGGTCATCCCCCCCCCCGGTGGAAGCCATCATGGTTGCCTGGAAGCAACCTTTTTTTTTTCTCCTCCTGCTCTGGAGCTGGCAGGCAGCTCCGGACCCTCCCTCAGAGGGGACTCATCTCTCCGGTGGGGTTTCCCCGCACTGGCCCCAACCGGCCATCCCATGTGGGTTACCCCCATGAGAGCCGGTGGTGAGGAGTGCCAGCCTCCCCTCTGAAACCAACATCTAGATCGCCGGGGGGGGGGAAGGAGGCACGGGCACAGCCCACCATTATGCAGCCTGCCCACTCTGAGCCATTTTTTGTTTTCTTCCTGGACTCACGCACATGCAATGGGTGGGGGGACTGTCTCCACCTCCAGAAAGGCAGTCTTACGCCCTGTGCATGGGTCCACCCCATTCTAGCGTCACGCCTGTGCCGACACTCAGCTTCTGCTGGGTGTCACTCTACAGTGCAGTGCTGCATCCCCCTACCCTCGAGGAAGGACAGCCGTCAGCAGACACTCAATCCTTCATCACCCCGGCCAACCCCCGAGTGACCGAGTCCATTTCCGAACCCGGGTCACTGGCGTAGCGCAAGATAAGGCATCCACTGCTTCAACCCCCAGCACCACTGGACCGGCTTTTGGAAGCCTTTTAAGGTTCCCTCCAATCCACAGAAAACTGATAGGATTTATCAGGCTCTGGTAGATCATCCTTATTTCATGTCTACACCTCAAGCGGACTCAGTAGTGATCAATGCCGGGCATGATAGGTCCCATAGGCCTCAACACATGACTGCACAGCCCCCGGATACAGAGTCCAAGAAACTGGATGCCACAGGGAAAAGGGTTTTTTCCCCCTCGGCTACCTTGTCCCTATGTATACTTAATTACATGGGCCACCTCCTGAAATATCAAGAGGAAATCCTCAAAGCCTCCCAGGTGACAGTCTAGTACCTCCCAGCGGGTTCTGTCCAGGAGGAGCTGATGGTGAAACAGTATGCCGCCACCTGCTGAGGACTACTTATGACGCTGCTGATACTACGGCTCATAGGTCCTCTGCTGGAACAAGTCTCAAGATGACACGCCTGTATCAGGGTATCAGGATTTTCACAGGATGTACAGCAATCTATCCTGAATGCTCCATTTAAAGTTCAGCCGTTCAGTCCCCAGACCCAAGACATCTTGAAGGTTTTACAGGGCTCCGGTCATACCCTTTAATCAGTTTGAAACCTTTACAGTCCTAAAGCTAAAACAGCCTTCAGAGGCTCCTCGAGGGGCCGCCCCTCCACTCAAAAGCAACCTGCCAATAAGAAAAAACCTCAATTACAGTTGCCAGGCCCTAGAAATGCTCAGAAACCCTGTTATGTCCCTGCTGCCCCCAGCAGGGCCAGCCTTCTGCCTGAAGATCTTCCTCTGGTTGTGGGACTACAGACCCTACCCACGGCTGTTGGGTGCAGGTTTTCCCTGCACCTGCAAGGGTGGCAAGCTGTCTACTCTGACCAGTGGCTCCTGTAGTTAATCAAGACAGGAGACATACTGGAATTCACAGGGATACCCCTTCCTTTACCATCCAGGGTCTCTCACTACTCCCCCGACCAGGCACTGGTCCTCTGGACCGAGATCAATGCCTTCCTTTCAAATAAGGCCATCTAACCGGTTCCCCTTCCTCAGAAGAGTGTGGGATTTTACTCCCACTTTTTCCTGGTTCCCAAATGGAATGGAGATTTACGCTCAATTTTGGATCTGTGGTGTCTCAACCTCTACATCACTTACCAAAAGTTCTGCATGGTGTCTCTTCAGACACTTCTCCCTTTGCTGAAGACGGGAGATTGGCTCTGCTCTCTGGATAGGAAGGATGCATACCTCCATATCATGATGCACCCGGCTCACAGACGGTTTCTCTGTTTCATGTTCCAGGGTCATCATTACCAGTTCAGGGCCCTCCCTTTCAGACTTTCCTCGGCCAGGAAGGTATTTACAAAATGCCTTGCGGCAGTCCTAGTGGCCCTCTAGGCCTCTATGTCTTTCCCTGTCAGGATGACTGGCTCCGGAAAGTGTCCTCCAGCCAACAGCTGTCTTTCATGCTTTCTTGAACCCTACAGTTGTTTGTCTAAGTGGGGATTGTGGTAAACTATCCAAAATGGACCCTACAAAATGCCTCCACTATATCGGAGACATGCTAGACACCTCTGTGGGGAAGGCATATGTGACGATAGCTTGAATCAGACAATTCTATGGCAGTTCACTACCTAAAAAAACAGGGTGACACCCATTCATACCCGCTCTGCAGAGAATCAATGAAGGTATGGTATTGGGTAATCCAGAGAAATATTCATCTTCTGGCAGTAAACATCCCAGGGGTGTCAAACACTCTGGTGGATAACCTGAGCAGATCCACTGCCCAGGTCCATTAGTGGGAAATCTTATCAGACGTTCTAAATGACATCTTCCACTTGTGGGGCTGACTGGAGTTGGACCCATTTACTTCTCTGCAAAACTACTACTTTACTGCTCTCTCGTGCGAGGTCCTGGAACTGTGTTGCGGGATGCATTGTCTCCTTCCTGGATAGGAAGATTTCTTTACACCTTCCTTGCTCATTCAGACAGTACTACTGAAACTGGTCCAGGATGGGGCGTCCACGATTCTCATAGTGCCGTTCTGGCCAAGACAGATTTGGTTCCTTCTACTTCTACAGCTCTTGGAACCAAAGCCGATACCTCTATCAATGTGCTGGGCTTTACTGTCCCAGGCGCAAGGCTCCCTGTTACACCCGGACCTCCGCTCCCTCCACCTGCATGCCTGGCTCCTGAGAACATAGTCTTCTCATGCTTCAGGGTGTCCCTAAAGGTGGCGGAAGTTCTCCAGGCAGCTCAGAAGTCATCTACTCGGTCTTGAATGAATGAATACTTTATTTCTAAAAAGCGCCTTTCCAAAACCAAGGCACTTTTACAACAAATCAATACATAAAACTTAAAATCTTAAGAACAATCCATAAATATATTTAAAAATCTGGATATGCCAGGTTAAACAAATATGTTTTCAAAGCTGATTTAAAGCTTTGGACAGTCAGGCACTCTCTCACTCGATGAGGTAGAGAATTCCACAGGGTTGGAGCCATAAAACTAAATGATCTTGCCCCAGATGTCTTTAAACGAACCCTGGGAATCTCTAGCAATCCCTCATCGGTGGATCGGAGACGATGGGAAGGACAGTAAGGATGAAGGAGATCTTGCAAGTAACTAGGTCCCTGATCGTGTAGGGCCTTATAGGTCAGCAAACCGACCTTGAAGGTGATTCGCCATTGAATCGGCAGCCACTGCAGTCCACGGAGGACAGTCATTATATGACTGGCCCTTGACGTACCAGTCAAAAGCCTGGCTGCCGCATTCTGCACCCAGCGCAGACGCGAATATCCACCTCGTAGCCCTAGGTACAAGGAGTTGCAGTAGTCCGCCGGAGGTAACGTAAGGCGTGACCAATGTTGGAAGGTCATCAACGGGTACCAGATGCTTCACTGGCTATATTCCTCAGATGGTAAATGAGGTCTTGACAACAGCTGACACCTGATGTTTGAGGGTCAGACAATCACAACATAATGCCCAAGTTCGCACCGGGTCTGAGGTCGTCAGTCGGTCCCCTGCCAAAGATCTGAGGGTGATCCAGTCAACGCACCTACCCCTCGACGTGCCTGGGACCACCACCAACACCTCAGTTTTTTTCTGGGTTTAACCACAACTAACTCACAGTCATCCAGTCCTGAATCTCGTGTAAGACAGTTATTAAAGACCGAGACAAGATCACCTTGGTCAGGCACAAGGACATGTACAGCTGAGTATCATCTGCACAGCAGTGAAAACTCAAGCCGTTCCGCCTAATGATCCTCCCAATGGCAGCATGGAGCTAGCAAATAACATGGAGTGCTAAAATGAGGCCCTGCAGCACCCCAGGAGGATAGGGGAGTGATGTCGAGGAACAAATCCCAGACACCACCCTCTGAGTCCTACCCTCGAGGAATGATCGAAACCAACTGAGGACTAAACCAGATAGCCCACAGATAACCCGCAGGAGCTCCAAAAGAACCCCATGATCAACGGTATCAAACGCTGCAGAGAGATCCAGAAGGACCAAGATGGAACGAGTCTTTCGATCTTTCGCTATTAGGAGGTAATTTAGTACTCTAGCAAGGGCTGTCTCAGGACTATGTATTTTCCTAAATCCTGACTGGAGAGAATCATAGACATTGTGGCTGGTCAAATGATCGTCCAACTGCAACGCAACCACCTTCTCAATAACCTTGCCTACAAAAGGCAGGTTAGAGACAGGTCTGTAGTTAGCCAGACACTCCGGGTCTAAGGAGGATTTTTTTAGAAGGGGCCTAATCACAGCTTCCTTCAAGGGGTCAGGAAAAATCCCCTTCTCCAATGACAACCAGATTATCTCAGCAAGGATCGGGCCGATTTTATCCATACATCTTAAGAGGTGGGTGGGGACCGGATCCAAACTACAGTTGGTTGGTCGCAGTGATTGGACGATCATCACTATGTCATTGATTGTGGGTTGGTCAAAGTCAGACCACTCAAACTGGGTGTCCGACATCTCCTGCCAACCACTACAACTCCCATCTGAGAGAGTTAAAAGGAGATCGGACCTGATTGTGGCAACCTTATCTGCAAAGAATCGAGCAAACTCCTCACAGCGTTCCTGTGAAAATGCTCTCTCGGGCTGAAGGCAGAGTGGACTGCACAGTCTGTCCACGGTCCGAAAGAGCTGGGCTGGTCGATTCTGTGCAGCAGCAATTTCTCTGGACAGGAATTCTGCTTTCTTATGGGTAATTGCTGATTGATAAACACTATTCCCTGAAGTAGAAATGCTTCTCTATTTGGGCGTTTTCATTGGACTTCGATCCTTATAGGTGTTCCCCTCAACACATCTTAGATTATTTGCTCTCTTTGCTGTAGGATGGACTGAAATATTCCTCTGTGAAAGTCCACCTTTCGGTCACTGCCACATTTCATTTACCAGTGGACAACACACCTTTGTCCCAATTACCTTTGATTCAAGCCTTTTTAAAAGTTATTCTGCACCTACATCCCGCTGTCAGGCATCTAGTCCCTGTGTGAGATCTGAATTTTGTGCTTGAAAAATTGACTAAGAGTCCATTTGAGCCTGCTGAATCCAGCGAACTCTGTTATCTGTCATGGAAAACTATGTTTTTAGTTGCGATTACATCTGGCAGACACGTCTTGGAGTTGTATGCACTAATGTGCAAATCTCCATACATACAATTTCATAACGACCGAGTATCCTTACGCACTAACCCTGCATTCTTGCAAAAAGCTGTTCTCTGAATGTACTTTAAATCAGATCACCCAATTGCCAGTATACTTTTCGGAGCCTCAGAATCCAGGGGAAGCCCTGCTTCATACTCTCGATGTGCATAGAACATTTAGCATTTACCTTCTCCGCACTTCACAGTTGCGCAAAACTAAGCAACGTTTTGTTTTTTTCACTGCTGGAAACCAGGGCATTACTGTTTCAAAGGAGTGCTTATCCACATGGTTGGCCAACTGCATTACGTTTATTTATGCAAAATACGAAAAACCTCTCACAGGAGTTGTAAAACCACATTCTACCAGAGGCATGGCCGCTCCTACAGCACGTTTCCGGGGTGTTTCTGCTTGGATATTTGCGAAGCCACCACATGGTCTACTGTACATACCTTCTCCAAACATTACAGTCTAGACATCGCTTCAAAGAGGTGCACCGTTTTTGGATGGGCCATCCTACAAGGACTACAGTCCTAACCTTCATGATTCGCTTCCTCCTCCTCCTCCCGCTGGGTATAACTGCTCGGGAATCTTCCCACACGTTATGACCTGCTGCAAGAGACTGCATTGAAGAAGATAGTATGGTTGCGTAAGAACTTACTGTAACAGTAGATCTTCGAGCGCATCTCTTGCAGCAGGTCATGCAGCCCCGCCCTCCTTCCCCCTTGCTACTGCTTCCGAAGGGTTCCTTGCTCCTATCTTTTATGACTCTGCGAGCTGCTGCCTCGATTTCCCTCCTCGGTTCCCACTGGAGGCCTGAGATATGTTTACACATTTTATCCCAGGATGAAAAAGAACCGAGTAGCTAGGATCTCCCCCTTTTGTACCTGCCAGGTGAACACAACGTGGTGGTGCTAAGGGGAGGTCCTAGGGTTGACTGCTGAGAAAGTAATCTGAAGGAAATGATGCCTGCGGCCGATATCCCACATGTTATGACCTGCAGTAAGAAATACTCTCGAAGATCTACTGTTACGGTAAGTTCTTTCGCAACCGTACTTTCTTACATAACCCAACTGTCTCTGTTATATCCCCCCTCTCGCCTCTCTTCCAGAGTGTACATACTGAGTCCTTCGGTCTCTCGTCTTAGGGCACTTAGTGAAGACCCTGCACCATTTTAATTGCCCTCCTTTGGATCGACTCCACAATGTCCCTCCATAGGTGTGGTCTCCAGAACGTGACACAGTACTTAATGTGGGGTCTTAACCAGCGATCTACTCAGGGGCAACATCACCTCCATCTTTCTGCTGGTGATAATCCTATCTATGAAAAAAATAACTTGGTGTTAGTAAATTTGTTTCTTTTACAGGATCCTTCACTATGTCTACACTTTATGCAGTCATTCCGGCAGAGTGACCCCAGAGACAGAATCCATGCACATTCCGGAACCAGGAATGCAGGTCCAAAACCTACATCCATGCTCAGCCACTCAGATCTGCCCCCAAGCCAGAGAGGAGGAGCAGCAGCTAGTTTTCACAATCGTGTTAAATTACCAGGGGAGAATTTACCTCTTACATCCTTGGCCCTGCCACTTTTCAGGCCGTTCTGTCACCAATAGTTACTAGTTGCAGGCGAAGAGAAGTGTCACAGCATGTTCTGGTTGACAGGGTAGTATGTGAGGTTGGAAAGTGCTGCAGCAACTGTGGATCTGCTAAGACAGTAGTGAAGTGTCCCAGCATATGCAGCAGTGACTTAATTCCTATTACTGTAAATAACTCTGCCAGCATCTGCTTGGAAACTAGCTCTTGTGGCAAAGTATATCAGCAGGGACTGGGAAGACAGTAGTGTCTCCGCAGCATCCTTTCAGCTGGGAGTTTTGGAGAGCATCCCATTTCCGGATTTAAGAAGTACTTCTAAGAGTTTCATGCGCCACTGAAATACAGAACTGCACTAATCGACACGAGAACTTCTGCGAGGTTTCCAGCAGCTTAGGGTTCGGTTGACTGAAACGCACACGAAACGATCCGTTTTGGTTCCAGCAAAGCTGGTAGTAACATTAAGTGGCATGGCACGCTTAATAACGCCGCCGACACTAACTACACAACCTTTCACCCGCATGCTGGCTGTCCAAACCGGCTCACATAAACGCGCATGCGCACTGGTAGGCTCCTCCCAGTTTTCCCTGCAAGACCGGTGTGTTCAGTGAATGGGCTTCGCTGAAGTCACCCTCTCTGAACTTTCATTTCATTTCACTCAGGATAAACAGTAGCCGAAGGTGACCCTTTGCATTTATCGCCCGTTTTACCGCTTTACTGTAGTATAATTACCAGCTGAAACTGCTGCCGGGAATGTTTGTTTACCCCTGTCCGCACTGTAGAGGCCTGGCTGCTGTGGATAAACGCACCAGGCCTCACTGACCGTGCGTACACAGCACCGGTGTAGTTGGCCACATGGACTGCCAAAAGGAGCAGAGCAACAGATCTGATATATAGGGGGTGCAGCGCTTTCGGGGAAACTGTCCAGCTGGAAAGGCCGCGGTGTTAATACTGTATTAAGTATTTAGCCATATGCGAATTATTTTTAGAGAGCTGTCCTGCTCTCGGTGTTATTTCACCCTGGCTCCAGCTGCACTGTTGTTATTTATAGCATCAGACAGCAGCTCTGGAGTGTCCACTCTTGAAAGGGTTAGCAAGAGACACTCCAGTTTTGTGTGGTTAAGTGGCAATGGAGTACTTTTATTTGTAATAGTATTTTTTTTTTTTAGCAGTACATTTTTAGTTACATGTAATGTCATGGCCCCTAAAAAGGTATGTTATAGTTAACATCTGTATGAGCTGGAGTTGTTATAGAATATATATCTTGGGTGACTCGTAACCATGTTGGATTATCGGTATAGTCACACGGGAATGCTTGAAACGAGTTATTATTTGTCATTATTTCAGATGCCTCCAAAAAAGGGCAGTGATGGGCCAAAGCAACTCCCAATTATTGGAAGGTTTGGAACGTCGCTAAAGATTGGAATTGTTGGGCTGCCAAACGTTGGGTAGGTTAACAGTTTATTTTTAAGATGGTTATGCTTCTAAAGTAAGAAACTCTGCGTGTTGCAGGTGTGCTTGTGTATCTTTCATCACAAAACAGCTGATGGCGACAATAACACTTTAAGCTTTCATTCCTGTCTAAATATTCCAGCATGTTAAAATCATTGTTCAAATGTGCTGTATTGTGTTCCTTTTGCTTGGTGCACTATTTATTTTTTTTTCTCAAAACTGATATAAAATTGAAGGCAGTGGTTAAATTGGAAATGTTAAGAAGGGGTGAACTCTCCTATAGGGTTTTATGCAGGTGTAGCTAGAAATTTTCATTTTGTATACACACACTCCAACTGCTGCCCCATTTAAAAAAAAATTTTTACACATCGTCCGGGATATTCAGACTGTGCCAGTCTGGGGCGTGAGCCTGGGTGCAGCACAACTGGGATGCGCCAGGGCATGGACTGGGCAATATTCAATGGTGCTGCACCATGGCTCAGCACTGTTGAATATGGCACAGTGGCTGCCCGCATTGCGCCTAGTGCAGTGGTACTGCGCCTGCGCAAGTACCACGATATTCAGTGGTGAGTATGCAGATGGGGCCATTATGTATGCAAGGCGCAAATGGGGCCATTTGCATGCTTGTGCACCGATCCCCGGTGACTTAAGGCTGGCGCCCTTCCAGGCTGTAGCCATCGGGGACCGACGCCCCCTGCACCTCGGCAGCAAAGCGCCCTATCGCGGGCTTTGTAAATGAAAAACTCCCCTGGTGGTCCAGTGGACCTGCTCCCCAGCCCGATCGCGGGCTATGTAAATGTATAGTTATCCCTGGTGAGCCAGTGGATCGCTCCCAGCCCGATCGCAGGCTTATGGAAAATAAATGTCTCCCTGGTGGTCCAGTGGACCTGCCGCCAAGCCCGATCGCGGACATTTTAGAAGATAAAACCCTGATGGTCAGGTACCCCCCCTACCCGCCCTCAGACCCACCACCGCTCCCCGGACAGCTGGCGGCAGCTCCCCACCGCAAAGCTGCCAAGCTGCCCGTCAACTGACGGCGTACAGTACGGCTGTCGCTCATTAGTTCACAGCATGGTCTAATGGGCGTGCAACTGTACTGTACTACACAGTCGATATGTAGATGATTACATTCACATATCGGAACTTATGTCTTCCCCAATACAAATGCCGCCCATTGGCGCAGCTGTGAACCAAGCGTACAGCCATACTGTAATCTGTCATTTGGCGGGAAGCCTGGTGAGTGGGGAGCTGCGCCCGCTGCTGACCGGGGGGGGAGTGGGGTGGAGGGTCTGAGTGGGTGGGTGCAGAGGGGGGTACCAGTGGACCACCAGGGTTTTATCTTCTACAATGCCCGCGATCTGGCTTGGCAGCGGGTCTGGCATGGTTTTATTTCATTACGCCCACTATCGAGCGAGGGGTAGGGTCCACTGGACCACCAGGGATATTCTTCCAGTGCCTGCGGTGAGGGGCTTGACGCCCAGCCTGTGTCTTGGGAGATCGGGTGGCCACTCATTACAGGTGACTGCTGTGTTGCATCCTGCAACACGGCAGCTCACCTGTGGGTGTCTCTGTGACTTGGTCCCTGTTTTCGAGAACATGTTGCGCCCCATGTGACTCCCCGCGGAGGCACAAGATAGATATCACCGCGACATCCCGGCTGAATATCGATGTGCCTTATATGCATGGGCACACACCTGCCATTGTGCCACATACATTGGGGTTGCGCCCCGGCGCATCCGGAGTTGGGCAGCTCAGCTTGCCCCTTCCAATATTGCGCTGGGGCGCATTGGTGGGTTGCGCATGGCGCAGCCATTTTGAATATCCTGGCCATCATCTCCAAATGCTGCCGCCATTACAAATCAGATTTTTGTCAGATGACTCCTCTAATCTTTAAAGTGGTTATAGACATCTGTCTGCTAAACAAGCCTACGCTAACTCAAATACACACATTAGAACGATAATGATAATTGCTTGTGGGGGGCAGGAAGATATAGGCTGTTGGTTAAATAGGATCTGCAGCCTATACTGTAGGTAGGGAAATGGGCAGACTAGATGGGCCTAGCGGTCCTTATCTGCCGGCAAAGTCTATGTTTCTATGATAATGATAGCAAAAGGGTATATGGCTGGGACAGGCACTCAACAAAACTGTACACAAATGTGTACAGTGAGTAAGCCTGCCTACACCCTTGATAATGGTGAGTATTATACCATGCTGATCACATACAGCGAAAACAAAACAGCCTGACATCAAAAGGGCAAACAACGTACTGCCAACCGTCGCCAAAAGTGATGGTAGCTAACTAAAACAGCAAAGCAAGGATATTTTTTTAATGTCCCACTCACCCCAAATTTGATTACCAACTCCGGGGGCAGAAAAAAATAGCCGATAAAGACAAAATATTATTTCCTGTACCAGGATCTGAACCCGGCACCACAGGCTTCAGGGGCAGTCCTACACCAAAAGGCCAGCTCGGCCTGGCTTGGCCAAACTAGTCTTGTGATGGTCTTTTAGTGAGTGTAACTCGGTGCTATACTTGCTATAACTACTGCTTATTTTTTTCTGACAGTCGCTGTAAATGACGATCGATATTATTGAGTGGCTCATATTGAGCTGGTCAATAATACTTGCTTATATCACTGTACACCCTCTTATAGTAATTCAATGGAGACAGATCACAGAGGTGTAGAAACTCAGTTTTGTAGGAGGTGGTGGAATTTAGCTCCTGGGTTCCTGCCGAGCTAACCTGGATTAAAACTGTGATGCAGGTTTTCACAGCTAATTGTTTGGATGGTATTGTGACCGAAGATGATGATTTTGTGAACTTATTGCATGCGTGTCCTAGTATTGCTGCTATATTTATTTATAGAACATTTCGGAATTATAACCTTTGAGTCAGGAAATCATTCGCAAAGGCTCCATGTCAAATGTCGATCACAGAATGAGAACAGAAATAATATTGTGTACATACACTTCGAACAAAATACAGTGCAATTTTATTTATTTATTTTTTTTTCTGGTAACCAGGTAAGGCCCACTAGGCACAAGTGCCTGTTTTCAGGGGTGACCTGGGAGCACCGGGCAGTTAATTGACTTGCTCAGAGTCACACAGTATGCAAGTGGAAGTTGTGAGAATCAAACCCAGGTCTGGTCTGCTGGATGTACCAAGCTCGTTCACAGCTCATTGCTCTAACCTCTAGGCTATACTGCCAGCCGACAAGGGGCAGGATTCACAAAAGGGATCCAAAGGCGATTCTGGCAGGGGACCGATGCGCTGGCGCAACCCCGATGTACCGCATACCACCAGTAGTGATGTGCGGCGCATCTGGAGGGGCTGTGAAGGGGACGTGCCCATGCATACCATTCACAGACCTATTCTGTGGCGCATCGCCAGGGCAAATCCAGGGATGCGCCACAGAAAGATAAGTAAAACCAGACTTAAGTTGGTGGCTACCCACAGGCAGGCTGCTGTACGGCAGGCAGCAGCACAACAGACTTCCCATCCTGGCAGTCCATGGCCCCCCGCCCCCCAAAGCCCCAGGTACAAGCCGTTCCGTGTGGTGGTATCACAGAAACTGACAACCCCCTTACATGCCGCTCCTTGCGGTGGTATCCTGAAACTGCAACCACACGGTAAAGCCGCCGCTTGGAGTAGTGGAAGAAATGATGTACCAGCCCCAAGCCCCATTGAAGCCACTCTCCACGGCAGCTATCCATTACAGAACAAACTCCCCGGGTACCTCAATCCACTCGCGCTCCCCAACAGGTCCCACTGTTGGCAGATCAACCCACCCGCACACCGCCATGGCTGCCCGCCGACAGAGCTGTCTGACAGTGACAGCTGCCGTACATCCGTGTACGGTACCTGGCATTATCAGACAACCTGTCGGTGCGCTGGTGGGCTGAGCTGCCGCCGACAGTGGGACCCTGCTGGTGTTGGGGAGAGGGGTGGGTTGGGGTGCCGGGGGATTCGCTCAGTAACAGACAGCTGCCATGAGAGTGGCTTCAACAGGGCTTGGGCTTGGGAGGGGGCATATAGTTTCTTCCACTGCCGCGCAGGCGGCTTTACCGGGGCTTAGGGGAGTTGTCAGTTCCCGTCACACCACTGCAAGGAGCGCATTTACATGGGGCTTTGGGGAGGGGTTTGTCGTTTCAGTGATACCACCGCAAGGAGTGGTATGTACGGGGTTGGGGGATTGTCAGTTTCTGTGATATCGCCACAAGGGCAGCATGTACCAGGGGCTTGGGGGTTGTCAATTTCTGTGATACCACCGCAAAGGGTGGCATGTACTAGGGGCCTGGGAGGGGGTTCTGCTTTCTTTACCGCCACTGGGGGTGGCATTCTACGGGGGCTTGGGGTGAGGAGGGGGTCATGCTTGTGCGACGGTGGTCTGCTGTTTAGTGCATTCTGCCGCGGCATCCCTGCAGGTGCAGTGCAAATGGGGCCATAATGGCATGCTAATGGCCCCATTGCGCCATGCATGCCTAATGGACTCATTTGCATGCCCCTGGCTGTGAATCGTGTTTTTGGGCGCTGGGCATCCTGAGATGCCCTGCCCTGAAGGGTTCACAGCCTGAGATGGGGAATGTGCCTGCGCAGCCTGGGATGCCCCGGCGCATCCTGGGCGGGGCACACCTGTGCTGTTCAAAGAGGGGATGTGTCGGGTGGGGGGGGACGACATCTCCCTGCCCCTCCTCTGTGAATCACTCATTTTGCACTCTGCGCATCTTCCCTGCGCCAGGGCAGCTGAGATGCACTGAGCGCATCTTCTTTTTGAAGCCTACCCAAGATTTATTAACGGCTAAAGCTAACTGGTTCTTAAACTCTGCAAAAGGCCAGGCTGTGTCAGGAAGATTGCTGAGACTGGGTGGGGATGGAATGGGAGTAACTGGGTTAGTTGAGGGAAAGGAAGGGAGGAGAGGGGAGGTACCAGGGGGTCGGAGAGGCTAAGAGCAGTTGCAGCCATTGTAGTACAGTACATGAGCTGCTATGTTTTCCCTTAAGGACTTTAATTCCCAAATGTTGTTGCACCATTCTGATATCCAGATGATGCTGCACTATTGGTTTATGGCAGGTTGATGTACTGCCTTTCTAATGTCATATTGATGTGATAACATGTTAGAGTGAGCATTTGCTGATTGAGCAAATTCTTGTCTGTTGCTAGATTGATTCAGTTGGTAGTTAACACAGCGCAGTGAGAACCACCTGTTGGAATTTTTTTGTGATCCATGGCTACAAAATCTGTGTGTGTTGGTGGAAAAATAACAACCCTTATATTATGAAAACAAGAAATTAAAAAAGTGGAAAACCATGTACAATTCAAGCTGTGAGTCCATCTTGTCATTTTTCATCTCTACCGTTAAGGTCACTGGAACTGTTTGATGGAATCAGTCTTCTTGTACATTGTTTTCTGTTCAGTAAGATTCGCTATTCCAGGCCAGAAGTCCAGTAAACTGATGACATGCAGTCTGTCATAGAAAACCTGTATATGCTTATACATTTGTTTAATTATTTATTTTTTTTTTATTTTAATTAGTATTTCGGAAAGACCTTTGAGCGTGAGCTCTTTTACAAAGGTTCCATGTCAGGGTGGACAATAAGACAATACACACATTCAGTGGTTACAGAGGCCTGATCATTAGGCATTAAAGAGCGATTTACATGACAGTTGGACAAATAGGAGAAAAAAAACTGAGCATTTGTAATTGAATACTAAACTATTTCTAATCGGTTGCCCTAGGTAGCACACCCCTGGAAACCTCCAGATCCGTTGATAGACTATGGCAGAGTAACTGCATAGGGTTTAATGCTATCCCAGATGGCGAGAGGCTGGGTGACAGTGAAACAAGGGGGATTGGGTTTGAAACCAACCGCAGAGAGCGAGAGGTGGGGGATAGTGAAACGGGGGCTGTGATTGTGGGGAGCAGCTCCAGAGGCCTTTGTCGAGTATGGTGTGTGTGTGTGTGTGTGTGTGTGTGTGTGGGGGGTGGTTTGGGAGGGGCAGTACCAAGTGCGTTTAAAGAGGACTGATAGCTTACTTAAGCCCTTGGCTAGGCTGGAATGGAGGCAGGGTTCTCTAGGTAGCCCTGCTGGGTCTTACCTTGGGGGTAGGCCTGTCTATCAGGTGGGGCCTGAGAAGCAGGTGCATTTTGAGTTAGACATTAGGTGCTGTTTGAGGCCTACTTTGAATTGAGACAGGCTGTTGTTTGTTTGTAATTTCATCAGGAGTTCATTTATCCAAAGGGGGGCCCGATAGGAGGAAGCATGCTGCCCTAGTGAGGTTCTGCGGAATGGTATGGACAGTGCTCCATTCTTCCTCCATCTGGTGATGTGCGTTGAGAGAGAAGCCTCGAGTAGGTTTCCTATACAGGGTGGAGTTTTTCCGAGGAGTGCCTTCTTTCCCAGGAGGAGAGTTTGGTATTTGATCCTGTCCTTTAGGTTAAGCCAGTTTGTATGCTCGCACAGAGTGCAAGTATGAGTGTATTGATCTGCACACAGGGTGAGATGGCATGCCTTATTGCATGCAATTTGGACCCTTTTGAGCACTGTATCAGTAGCAGCTCCATAGACCACCAGCCCATAGTCTATCGTGGAGAGTATGGAGCTGGAGACTGAGATTCAGAGTGCTTCCAGGGTGAGGGATTTCTTATGCCTATAGAGGACCCTGATCTTTGCATTTACCACTTTGACAAGGGAGTCTACGTGGTGTGTATAAGTGAGAGAGTCATCAATGGTGACTCCAAGGTACTTGAACAAGTGCACCTGCTCAATCTGCTCACTCTGCTCACCAGCCTTGTTGGTGATTATGAAGGGAGCATGCTTGTGTTTGTTGTAGGGGCTGGATTGTAGCATGGCCTTGGTTTTATTGTAATTTAGTAGCAGCTTTTGCCTACTGAACCAGACGTCGAGTTTATTGAAAGAGTTCTGTAGTTCTGTTTGTAGGGCAGCCTGAGAGGTGCTGCTGCTTAGCAGCACGGCATCGTCCGCATACAGAATAAGTTTGGTGTCACAGGCTGTGGGTAGGTCATTTACAAAGAGGCTGAAAAGCAGGGGCCCTAGAATTGATCCTTGAGGTACTCCTAGGAGTACATCTCTGGAGCTGGATGACGTCTGCCCGATTTTTGACTCGCTGGCTCCTGTGTGTTAGGTAGTCATTGAACCAATTCACAGCGTTTGGTGCCACACCCAATCTTTGGAGCTGGAGTACTGGTAGAAGGTGGTTGACTGTGTCGAAGGCTTTGGTGAGGTCAATGAAGATGGACCCCACCAGTCTGTCTTCATCCAGCGTCTTGTGCGCATAGTCCGTGTATTCCAGCAGTGCCGTGCTGGTACTGTGTTTTTGCCTGAAGCCATGTTGGTTTGGGCAGAGCAGATTGTACTTATTGAGGTATTCTGTGAGTTGACTTGCCGAGATTTTTTCCAAAGCTTTGGGTAGTGAAGAGAGGATAGATATTGGCCTGTAGTTTGACACCAGCACCTTGTCACCATTGTTATGCACTGGAGTTACCAGGGCTTGCTTCCATACCTCTGGAAATTGAGCTAGGGCCAAGGATTTATTAAATAGCATTGTTATGAGCATGATAAGAACATCAAGGGTGAGAGATAGTAACTTCATGTCTAGCCCGTCACTCCCCAATCTGGTTTTGCCTAGGACGTTCCTGACCATCTTTGGGGCCTCCTTCACCATCACCTTCTTAAAGTAGAAGGCTGGGTGGTTAATTATGAGCAGGTTGGCGCAACCTTGGTCCTCCACAGGCAGAAGGTAGTCTGGAGGCAGCACTGAGGACAGGTCTGTAAAAGCCTGGTTAAAGGCATCAGCAATGGCTAGCGGATCTGAGGAGGATGAGTTGTTAATGTTGAGCATCTTAGGGTGCTGCTTTTGATCTTTACCAAGGATGTTCTTGATGTTGTCCCAAAACCTCTTTCATCTCCCCATGCGTTGATAAGCTGGGTCTTAGGGAAATTGGCTTTTGCGAGCCTGATAAGTTTGGTGCACCGATTTCTAGCCGTTTTGTAGTACTGTAGGTCATGCTTGCTGCCTGAGTTTAAGGCTGTTTCCCAGAGGCAGTCCCTCTCCTTTAGGAGGGAGAGGAGCTTGCAATCAATCCAGCCGTTAACTTCCCCCCGAATTTTCCATTTTGTGTGTGGTGCATAGATATCACAGATGGAATTGAAGCCCTCAGTGAAAAAACTAAGGGCCTGGTCCAACGTAGGTGTCTTGTTGATGGGGGACCAGTTGTAGGCAGACAGGGCCAATTTGAGGGATCAAAGTTTGCCTTTCCGCAGAACCATGCTGTCGATGAGGCGAGTGGGCTTTTGGCAAGTTTAGTGGTCCATATAAAGGAGATTGGGGAGTGGTCGCTTAGCACGTCTGGGAGAACCCTGAGTTCGGAGAATCGAGTCGGTGAGGCTGAGGCTGCCCTCATGCTATCTCTAAATGATGTGCTCTTTCCACCATGGAAAAAAGAGTCATAGTCCCCTGTACTGAGGCAGTTAGATGAAGGTTTCTGTTTCTAAAATGACGCCATATTTTGCTGATTTCTGCCTTGATTCTGTGTTGTTGCAAACAGCTACTTGCACAAATTTTGACTTTCATAAAATTATGCCTGGAGTGCTGACCAGAGCTCCTGCTTGTGCTTGATGGTGCCACGGATGGCTCAGGGGTAAAGAGTTATTATGAGATGAAGCACCCACTACTGTATTAACTTCTGGCCACAATTAGAACCATTCTACACAGAGATAGGTGACAGCAAGGCTTCTTTGTTCCTTCTCCTGTGACAACCCTTCCCAGTTGGGTACTACCTGTGTACAGTACCCTACCTCCACAACTGGAGTAGCTGAGAGCTGCCAAGAGTAGGGAATGCTGCACCAGACTGACCTGGACACCTGCAGAAATGTGAGACACTGGCTCTGTAAACAAGGACACCCACACTTGGATCGTTGAGCAAAAAGGTAAAATGTACTGAAAATATGAAAGAAGTATCTACAGTAACAGCAGCTAATGGCACAGTTCAGAGTCCAAAAAAAATGATCATTCAAAACACACAAAATCTTTATACTTTATACTCTACTTTTATCCTAGTAGGGCAAGCCTGCCCGGTGGCACAGAGGGTTGAGGCGCTGGACACCACACCTCGCGCCACACCGTTGACCCAGGTTGGGTCGGTGGGGGTGGAAAGAGATTGAGCGTCCAGAGGACAGCTCTCTCTTCCCGGGGTGGGTTAGGCCTGTGGGTCGCTCATCGAGCGCCCTGTGGTGGAGGCTGGGGGGTGAGCCGAACGTAGCGTTGCAGGGTGTATGCCAGGGCTGGAGCTACGGCTCCAAGAAATGTAGAAAAATGGAGAACCCCCCCCGATAGGTGAAGGCGTCTTCCCTCCGCATTCCACACTCCCGTAGTCGGGCCTGAAGTCCTCTCCGCTTTCCCCCCCTCTCTGGCCCGGTGTCTCAACACTAATTGGAAGAGTGCCCTGAGCGGGGGCGACCCTTCCCCAGAGGGCCGACCCGGTGCCGGAGAGTAGTGGAGGAGGACACAGTAGGACCACGCAGGAAGGTGGAGAGTGTGGCAAGGTAGGGTCGCTGGGGAGAGTTCAGCGGTGTGGGAGAAAGAGTTTGGGGGGAAAAAAAAATCCTAGTAGGGCAACGCCACCCAGTAACCACCTTGTATTCTCTCCCCTGGAGACTGCAGGCATTCGCCACCCCACCAGCCCTCCAGATATCACACGGTCCTAGGATAAGTGTCCTCCCTGGCCTTGATCCCTGAGCTTATTCACTTCAGATTCTAAGGAATGCAGTGACTACTGGGCCATACCTCCGAGCAGTCAGTCCACTGACCCCTTCTACCAGTACACTCCCTGGTATCCAGTTACTGTGTACACACTGTAGAACTAAGAAATACAGCGACTACTGGGGCAGTCCACTGGTCCTGTCTGCCAGATACCCTCCCTAGTATCCAGTTACTGACTTCACACAGCACTCTGCCTTACCTCAGACCCCAGTGCCATACAGTTCACTTTCCTTAAGGACATACAGTGACTACGGACATAGGAAAATTGCCAGCAGAAAAAGGCCTACCTACGGTCTACCAAGTTTGATCGGTTGTGCAGCTAGCAGCTCTTATTTTGTAACTGCCCCTCCCTCCCTTGCCCCCACTCCCTTGACCCTCCCCTTTTCCTGTCCCATCTCCTTTTAAAGCCCCCCACTGTTCTGCTGGCTACCACCTCTGCCAGTAATGTGTTCCACCTGGCCACTATCCTCTCAGTAAAAAAACTGTCTTCTCATCGCCCTCCTGAACCTTTCCCCGTCTCGTCTCATATCATGGCCTTGGGTGTCTTTCCCCTCCCTCAGTTTGAAAAGTCTCTCTGTACTAGACTTGTTTATCCCTTTCATATACTTGAAAGTTTTGATCATATCTCCCCTCTCCCTCCTCTCATCCAGTGAGTACATGTTTTAATTCCCTCAGCCTGTTCTCGTACGGTAAGTCTCCTAGGCTCTTGATCATCTTTTTCGCCCTGCGTTGAACCCCCTCCAGTAATTTAATGTCCCTCTTCGGGTACGGGTTCCAGTACTGCACACACTACTCCAGGTGAGGTCTAACTAGTGATCTATATAAGGGCAGAATTACCTTACCCCTCCCCCCTTTGAGGATATACCCCTAGCAGTACAACCCAGCATCCTGTTGGTCTTTTCAGCCGCCTTTCTGAATTGTGCTGAGTTGTTCATTGCTCCCGTAATGAGCACCGCCAGATCCTTCTCCTCCTCAGTCACAGATAATTGCTCACCCCCCAGTTTATAGCTCCTTTTCTTGACCTGGAAGGATACTACTTTTTTATTCAGCTGTGAGCTGTGTGAGAAATTCTATATTGCACTTGATATCTGCAACAAACGTGCACTTTTGCTTAATTTTGTGGGAGATGAAACTAACTACTCTTGGTAATTGCTTTTTATTCACATATTTATTTAGTGTTTAACCAAGAAGGGGTTTGCAAACTCTGTTTATCTTGTTAGTAACTTCAGAAGGATTTAAATACTGCATTTGGGTAGATCCTTGGAGGTAGCTAGATTGTCTACTAGGATTTTCTGACAGTTAAACTATTTTTAAATAAATTACAGGTGGCTGAGGAGTTGAAAAAGAAGCTTGCAAACTCTGCTTATCTTGGAAGTAACTTCATAAGTGTTTGAATACTGCATTTTGGTTGTCCCTTGGGGGTAGCTGGATTGACTACTAGGATTTTGGGACAGAAACTATTTTTAAATAATTTACTGGTGCGTAAGTTTGTGATAGTTAAACTATTTTTAAATAAGTTACTGTGGTTAAGGAGTTGTCATAGAAAAACCTGCAGTGTGAAACAGCAAAAGCCAGTCTTTCAAGCAACAGAGGGAGGTGGATCTAAGTTTACATTTGTTTGTTACAATTCTTAACATTTTCAGTGCAGGAAGAGTTTAAAGCATAGCTGACTTATTTTGGGGCTGACAGCTTTCAGAGCACAAACCACCAGGCCTGTTTTGGGGCTGGGGAGGTTTACCTGTGTCTGACTTGGATGTGTGGATTTTCCTCTGTTTGATTAGCAGGGTATTTTCTCTGTCAAATTGTTGTGTAGGGCATCTTGCTGACAGGAAGGCACTCATCGCAGCGGTGGGTCAGAGCTTTTAGCTGATTGTTTTGTGAGGGCACAGTTTAGGCATGAGTGAGGCGAGGGTACTTTGCACCAAGCAGTTTAATGAATGGTTGAAAAAATGGTGTGGAGCACAGGGGTTTGGCTTCATTGGGGACTGGGGTTCCACCTGGAGGGACACCAGCCTATACTGGCAGGATGGTCTGCATCTGTCCAGGAAGGGAACAAGTCTTTTGAGCAATCGGTTTAAATGCTTCATTGGCAAGTTTTTAAATTAGTCAAGGGGGGAGGCACTGATAAGCAGCAAGAAAATCCCAGCCTCTCCCTACAAAACAGGGTACTAAATGAGAAAAAGACCGAGGTAGACAGGTCAGTGGGGGATGCTGCAAAAGAAGGTAAAGCCATAAAAAAATGGAGAGCAATGAGTACCAATGCCCGTAGTCTGAGTAACAAGCTTCCTGAATTAGTCGTCTTGATGGAGGAGGAACATCTGGATATCGTGGCAGTCACAGAAACATGGTAAACACAAAACCATGACTGGGACATAAACATACCAGGATACACTATCTACAGGAGGGACAGGGAGGGTAAAAGAGGAGGAGGAGTAGCTCTTTACATAAGAGAAGGAATCAAAGCAACAGAACAAAAGGGAAAACAGGGAAGAGAAGAAGCACTGTGGGTAAATTTGGAGACCGGCAATGGCACCACAATCCGCACAGGGGTTGCATACAGACCTCCTTCTCAGGGGGAGGAAATGGACAAGGAAATGATAGAAAGAATACTTAGAATGGCGGAAAAAGGGGAGATATTGCTGATGGGTGATCTGTATATGCCAGATGTTAACTGGAGTGCAGTTGCAGCAGCCACATCAAAGAGTGGGGTTATTCTAGATGCCTTACAGGGGGCATGCCTTAGACAACTAGTATTGGAACCCACTCAAGAGGGAGCAATCTTAGACCTGGTTCTCTCAAATGGAGATGAAGAGGATCACAGATGTAGAAGTGGGTAGCCATCTGGGAACTAGCGACCATCGAACAGTATGGTTCACAATAAACACAGCAATAGAGTCAAGCCTACACAGGCAAAAGTACTGGACTTTAGGAGGGCTGACTTTGCCAAAATGGGTGAGTGCCTAAGGAATGCACTAGCAAATGGGCAGGAAGGAGGGTGGAAGAACAATGGGGAATAATAAAACTGCCATCACAGAGGTAACAAGCCTTTGTGTGAAGCAAATTAATCTAAACGATGTAAGAAACCACTATGGTTCTCAAAGGAAGTGGCAGTGAAGGTTCAAGAGAAAAGAAAGCATTTCAGGAAGTACAAGGAATCACAGAAGGAGCAGGACAGAGAACTGTATCAGTTAAAGCAAAGGAAGCTGGGAAGGCAGTCAGAAAAGAAAGGCCCAAACCGAGGAAAAGATAGCCAACTCGTTAAGAAGGGATAAAACCTTTATAGGTACATCAGGGTGCAAGAAGACCAAGGGAGCGTTAGTGAGGCTTAATAAAGAGGAGGGAGGGTGGGCAGAGGGTGACTGTGGAAAGGCAGAGATACTAAACAAATATTTTTGCTCAGTATTTACAAAGGAAGTGGGGGAGGTACCTAAAACAAACAGTAGAAACACTCTGGATACAGAAGTTGATACCAGCCCATTTACAGAAGGAAGGGTTCTGAAAGAACTCTTAAAACTGAAGGTGGACAAAGCAATGGGGCCTGATGGGATTCATCCCAGAATTCTAAAAGAACTAAGGGTAGAACTAGTGGCACCACTGACTACCCTCTTTAACAAATCATGGGAGGATGGGGTGGTACCTGAGGACTGGAGAAGGACACATGTGATTCCCCTTCACAAAAGTGGGAGCAAGGCAGAAGCAGAAAACTATAGACCTGTTAGTTTAACCTCAGTGGTAGGGAAAATGATGGAATCACTTCTGAAGGAAAGAATTGTTAGTATCTAGAGGCCAGAGGGGCTCAGGACCCAAGGCAGCATGGATTCACAGCGGGAAGGTCATGCCAGACAAATCTGATAGATTTCTTTGACTGGGTGACCAAAGTAGTAGATCAGGGAGGGGCTGTGGACATGGCCTACCTGACTTTAGCAAGGCATTTGACACAGTCCCACACAAAAGATTAATATACAAGTTAGCCAGCCTTGGAGTGGGTCCCAAGATGACAGCCTGGGTAAAGAATTGGCTGGAGAACAGGACACAGAGAGTAATAGTAAATGGAGTCCACTCTGAAGAAAGGGGGGTTACTAGTGGGGTACCGCAGGGTTCAATATTAGGACCGGTCCTCTTCAATTTCTTTATGTGTACATTGCAGAGGGACTGGAAGGAAAAGTATGCCTCTTTGCAGATGACACAAAGATTTGCAACAGAGTTGATGCACAAGGTGGGGTGGAAAGGATGAGAAGGAACTTGGCAAGGTTAGAGGAATGGTCAAATGTATGACAGCTTAGATTCAGTGCTAAGAAGTGCAAGGTAATGCACCTGGGAAACAAAAACCCAGGGGAAGAGTACAAAATGGGGGGTGAGATACTAACAACAAAAATGGAAAGGGACCTGGGGGTAGTCATATCAGATAACCTAAAGGTGGGCAAGCAATGTGAAAGGGCAGCAAGGAGGGTTGGGGGGATACTGGGATGCATAGGGAGAGGCATCACCAGTAGAAAACAGGAAGTTATTATCCCTCTGTACAGACAGTTGGTGAGACCCCATCTGGAGTACTGCGTGCAGTTCTGGAGACCCAATCTCCGCAAAGACACAGACAGGATGGAGGTTGTCCAGAGGAGGGCAACTAAAATGGTGCAGGGTCTGCACCGGAAGACATATGAAGAGAGGCTTAAGGAGCTGAATATGTATAGCCTTGAGGAAAGGAGGGAGAGGGGGGACATAATAGAAACGTTCAAGTATCTCAAGGGAATCAACAAAGTCCAAGAGGGTAGCATCTTTCAAAAGGTGTGCAAGAACAAGGGGCACAATTTGAAAGATAGAAGGGGGCGGCTCAGAGGTAATTTAAGGAAGTATTTTTCACAGAGAGGTTGTGGATGCATGGAACAGCCTTCCGGAGGAGGTTGTGGAGTCAAAAACAGTGGTGGAATTCAAGCATGCATGGGACAATCATAAGGCAATTCTAGGGGTTGGGGGTAGGAAGAAGTAGGCTACTGGTTAACTAGGATCTGCAGCTTATCCATTAGTAGGGAAATGGGCAGACTGGGTGGACCAAGCGGTCCTTATCTGCCGTCAAAATCTATGTTTCTATGTTTCTCTGCTTCAGGTTTTTAGCCCCAAAATGCAGCCTTGCATTTTTTGGCATTGAACCCCAGCTGTCAGGTGTCTGACCAGGACTCCAGCTTTGATAGATCCTCCTGTAACCCTTGCCAACCCTCCGAGTTATCCACCACCGCTTCCATTTTGGTGAGACTGAAATGTCTGCAGTGTATATCACAAACACTAGTCCCAACAC
Source organism: Neoceratodus forsteri (assembly GCA_016271365.2). Taxonomy (NCBI): domain Eukaryota; kingdom Metazoa; phylum Chordata; order Ceratodontiformes; family Ceratodontidae; genus Neoceratodus; species Neoceratodus forsteri. The sequence continues at coordinate 731,844,602 of CM028132.1, forward strand.
CGAGCCCTGAGGAACTCCTCTCATCACCGTCCTTGGGGATGATAGCTGCCCCCCACCACTTCTCTCTGTTGCCTCCCCCCAACAGCCTGTTCACTACCCAGCCCATCTTTGCACCCACCCCTGTAAGCATGTAGCATCGAGTCAAATGCCTTACTGAAGTTCAGGTACATGATATGCACTGCATGGCCCTTGTCCAGTAGTTTAGTTACCCAATCATAGTACTCTACCAGGTTGGTCTGGCAAAATCTGCCAGTGACAGAGCCATGCTGCCTACTGTCCGGTAGCCCATTGGCTTCCAGAAAGGACACCAGCCTCTCCTTTAGAATTGTCTCCATCAGGTTACCCATGATGGATGTGAAGCTTACCGGTGTATAGTTCTCCGGCTCGTCCTTGGGGCCACTCTTATGGAGAGGTACCACGTGAGCCATCCTCCAATCCTGAGGTGCACACCCTGAATCTAGTGAGGCATTGAATAGGCCTGCTGAAGGACCCGCTAGTACCTCTGCCAGTTCTTTCCAATACCCTAGGATGAATGCCATCTGGCCTTGATGCCTTGTCCACCCTCAAACCCTGAAGTACCCTGTCCTCTGTGATTTTCCCTGTCTGTCTCCCCCTCCGTTCCTGACCTCAGGCCCTCACTCCGGTATCTCTTCGCCCTCCTTTTCTTTAGTAAATACCGAGCAGAAGTAGTAGTTTAACACTTCTGCCTTTTCATCCCTTTCATCCCCACTTCCCCCCATCCCACCTCACTCTTAATCCTTACTATATTGTCCTGACAGCTCCTTTTCTGACTGATGTATCTAAGAATTCCTTCTCCCCCGCCTTAATGTGTTGAGCCAGCCTGAGCTCCTTTGATGCCTTGGCTGCCTCCCCCTTTTTTTTTTGTCTACTTTCTTACTTCACTGGCAGCCTGGGAACTTTCTTGGGCTAACCCCACACACCACCACTGCTCTACCACCCACCTGAAGCCCGCCCTCCAGGAAATAGGGGACAGACACCCCCACCTAACTCAGACCGATGTACCCCGGCTCTGAGCTCCCCAAGGCAGGGCTGCCTTTCACTCCTGGTGCTCTATCTAGAATCTAGTGCATCTTCCCAAGGCAAGGCTGAAGGTCGTGAGAGCCAGAGAGACGAGCATGGTATTGGGTGTATGGCAGCGGGACACTGGAGGCGGCAGTCATCTATCCCAGGGCCAGGGCTTTTCCTGGCATAAGTTTCCCCCTGGAGCACAGACGTGCAGTGATGTTTGCGAAGGCTTACGCTACTGACATCCACCGCGCTCCACCCCTGTACAGTGTCAATGCCTGTAGTGCCCCTGATCTCCATCAGAAGTTACAAAGGTGCCAAACAAGCCCTGAAACCCTCTTGGGAAAGGAGAGCAGTGCTACAGATGCTCAGTCCTCCTCCCCTGGCGCCCAAACCTGGGTTGCCGTCGTGGCGCAAGGTGTGGCGTCCAGCGCCTCAGTGCCACCGGGCCAGCCTCTTACTGCCCTTGTTACCTCCTTCACTTCCTTCAGATAATCCCCTGTCCTCCACCCCTCCCTGTTTTCTTGTACCTCCTAAAAGCGGCTCTTTTCCTCATTTTTTCCATGACTCCATTGGTCATCCAGCTTGGTTTCTTTGCCCTAGATTTCTTACTCTTGGCCTTGCCACAGGTTTAAGTTGCCTCCGCTACTTCCATCTTTATGAGCTCCCACCACTGGTTAGTGTCCATACTAGGGTGCATTTTGGCCACATATTCCCTTACTATTTTCCCCAGCCTCTCGAAGTCAGCCCTCCTGAAATCTAACACCCTAGTGTCAGATACTACACCCTCCTTACCCATATCCAGTGTGAACCATACAGAGTGGTGGTCGCTCCCTGCCAGAGGTTCTTCCACCCTAAGTTCCCTCACAAACTCCCCATTTGCCAGAACTAGGTCTAGGGTATCACCTAGCATGGTTGGTTCGCTGACCATCTGCATCAGGAAGTTATCCTGGAAGGCGTCTAGCACTACCTGCTCCCTTCTATTGTTTGTGGCTGGGGTACTCTAGTCTACTCCTGGCAGGTTGAAGTCCCCCACGATCACCGCACTCCCCCTTCCGATCTGTCCTGGTAGTCCCCTGTCTAATTCTTCAGTGTGGGAGGGCGGCCTGTGCACCATACCCATCCTGAGAGTCCTATTCCTTAAGTCCCGGATTTGCACCCATAGTGACTCCGTACTGTCCTCTTCCTCCTGTACACACTTCAGTCCTTCCCTCACATACAGCGCCCCCTTCCTCTTTCCCACTTATTCTATCCCTGCAGAAAAATCCTGTATTTTGATACAACCAGGTCCCAGTCATGGTACTGGATGGCCCATGTTTTTGTAATGGCTGCCATGTCCACCTCCCTTTCCTCCATGAGGGTCTGACGCTCCGCAGTTTAATTCCCCAGACTTCTATCATTTAAGGTGACCACCTCCCACCCCTTTAACTTCCACCCCTTCCTCCTCACCTCCCGTACTAACATTTTCATTACCTGCCCTTGAACTCTTGCCTCTGTCACGGGGGTAAGCTCGTGTCTTCCCTTCCCGTGGTCTCTGCTTGCCTCCTGCCCACTTGCCACCCCCTGCTCCTAGTTTAAATACCCAGCCTCTTTTAAGTAATCGCATGTCAGAGGGTCTGGAGGTACAATACCAGGCCACCCCTCATTATATATCTAACAGGTTACTCTGTTGTGCTTTGCCTTGCCCCCCCATTATGTCTTCATCCCTATTTGTATGTTTAGTCATTGTGACGTCTTTATGTGCATAGACTGGCCACCTATGCGTTTGTATTTTTATGTATTGTCTATTGGTCTGTTGGTTGTCTTTGTTGTCGCTTTTCCCTCCCTGGCAAGCTAAAGAATTATAAAACAACAAGCAGAGCCTGCTAGAATGTGAATAGGAGCCATTCTGTTAAAGTGTAACAGCCCAGATGTAGCGTAGCCCCTTTAAGCCTTTTGAAATCTAAGAATTTGCAAATTGCCTCCTGTTGCCTCTGGAAGGCTCTAAATTGACTCCCTTAATCAAAATCAATGTTCACTAAGCTATGCGAGCTGAAAAACGAGCGTATTTGTTATGTGCTCCTTCTCGGCGCTCAGAACGAGCTGCAATTTAACGCAGCACTGTCATGCAGCTCGTGAAACACCGCCGACCAATTCGGAAATAGCTGTCCCTCACGCTTGAAATCCTTCTGTTGAAAACGATATTCCTCTTAGCTCTAAAGAACTTCCTGCCTGCATTTTATGCAGGGTTTGTGCAAATTCTCTGTCTCCTGGCTGTAGCTGAATTGTGTTACTGCCAGCCACAGGTCAGCAAACAACAGTGTCTATTGCTGCAACACTTAATCAGCTTCAGTTCTTTTTGTAAAGCACAGCATATCACTCAGAGTATGAAAGAAATACAAGGAAACTAGAGAGAAATGTATTTTTACACCAAAGTCACGGATGCGGCCCTCCTTCCCTGCCACCAGTGCTGCCGCCAAATACCCCCTCCTCCTCTGGCCGCGGAAGTGTCCCGACTCCCTTGGTTGTGGCCCTGGATTCGAAAAAGAGACTGTGTGACTGGGCTCCTTCCTTTTAAAGCCCAGCCGACGAGTTTAAAATTGGTGCTCTTCCTGGAGCGCCTCTGTTTGGCTTCTTGTAGGAGCTCTTCTCCCTCCCCGTGTCACTGACCGCCAGTGCAGCTCCCACTAAAGCTGCTACTAGGCCTTATCTGCCCTCTGACCCCTTCTGCCAGATGCCCACTCAGGTATCCAGTTACATAGTTATTGCATCGTATCTCTGTCCTCTAAATTGTTAGAAAATCAGTTGTCATTTCTACACGTCAAGTACTGTAAAACATTCAGGAATGACAGTGATATTAAACCTATTGAATACTGATGCATTAAAAGTTGTGACAGAATCCCCTCTCAGTTCCTTTAGGTTCAGTCCTTCACTTGACAAGTCTCTTTAAATTCAGAAGGATTGAGGTAAACTCTCTGTAAAACAGCGTCACTGGGACTTTTAAAATAGTCCCCAAACTGTATCAATAAAGGAGTTTGTATAATACCACACTCCTTTGGGTTTACTGAAGAAATTCTGGTGTTTAAGATGTTGTAACTTTGGTGTGTAAGGGGGGCCCTCTTGAGTCAGCAGGTTATTGGTGTTATTAGGAGAAGCAATGATTTTTTCAGGTTTGCAACTTTCTTCTTCCATGAGGAAAACTTGTCATACAGGATCATCAGTCACTTGACGTAACAGGCTTCTATTCTTACCCTGTTCTGACTTTCTACCCTACCTGACGCTACACTGGGATTCAGGTGACCCCCATAATTCTATACTGTAAATTAAACTGTCTCCCTGTCAGGCTCTGTCTCTGCATCAGGCCTCTTCAGACAGGACATTCCTTGCTTTCGCACCTTCCTGCTCAGACTGACTACACACTGGCTGTGCAACTTCTTTTATAGACAAAACTCATACATATTTAGATCTGTGGACACTGACCTGTCCAGAGGCTCGGCATCAATCAAAAATCCTTTCTGCAGCAGCATAAGCCACAATGTAATTCTCAGATTTGAAGCTTAAGCCTTAGGCTATGGACAGAATAAGAATGTACAGGAATTTTGGACTGATAGTACACGTCCCTGCAAGGGTTATCAGCCCCTCTCAACATTCTAACGCTCGCCTTTTTTTTTTTTTTTTAATATATAACGTTGAGCCCATTTTAAAATACATTTCTTTGTCACACAAAATAAGCACATTCCCAACATTTAAGCAGGTTTTCACCATACTGGGTAGAAAGCTGTCATCCTAAGCTTTCTGCTGAAATTTTTCTGTACGAAGTTGCCCTTTGGAAAGCATAGTCACTAAGACTAACATTCTTTTATCATTTTAATTGCAGAAATCACGTTAGAGTGCTTTGCTGTTCATTTTCCATTCAAAACAGTAGTTTCTCCACTAACCACAACAGTTTTTTTTTTTACTCTGGAATTGCATATTCATTTTCTCACGCTGAGCCCCACCTCCAGTGTAAATACCTGCATGGATTTGCTTTACCAAGGGACCCACTCTCGCTTCTCAGGTTAGCAACTCCAATATTTAATTCTTTATCCGCTCAAAGCTGTTTTCCTATTGTGTAGGACACAATACTCTCTTTGCTTGGTGCATTTCTGTGAAAAAAAACGGCTTGGCAACATGATCCTGAAATGTGGCAAATGGTGTTGAGACTGAAACAACTTTCCCTTAACAGAGCCTTACATTAAAATGCTCCATTTTCACTTGTGTGCATTTGTTAAATTGTTCTGTATTTCTCTTATGTTCCCAGTACTCCCTTGGGCCCCCACATGGCTTTATGTACTTCATTATGTTTTCGTGTATTTTTTTGCTGCACGAAGCCGTGAGTTCTCGTGCCTGAAATCACACCTCCAATGCTCAAAATGGCTTCCTTGAACTGTGCCAACAGTATGTGCATTTTCATTTATGTGTGGGAGTTCCAGAGCCCATTCAGACTGTGCCTCTTTTATTTATCCTTATTTTATTTGTTTTATTATGTTTTTACCCCCGACTATTTTTCCCCAGTTTTCTCCCCTCTCTCTTTAGACACCCACACATGTGTGTGGAGGCATGTGCATGCCGCATTCTGAAGTACCCGCCCTGTATTTGCCACCCTTCCTGCCTTCGCAGCCACTGGACCTCCACCCGGTGGCAGTAGAACTAGGGGGAGGTGATTACCTCCCCACGTGAGGAGAGCGACCACTCAATCCTGCTCCTACCCTCCCCCCTGGTGCCAGCTCCCCGATGACCCGGGGTAATTCTGAACCCGGATGCCGAGCGTGACACACAGTGAGGGTAGACAGGTCAGCCCTCTGCGCTGGCTTATTTATCTTTTATTTTCTGTGAGCCAGTCCCTACAACCAGTTCCCCTGGTGCTTGTTGCCTGCACAACTAAAAGAAAGAGGCACAAGAATGGCTCTGTGGATGTTTCCAACAGTTGACATGTCTGTTACCCACATGGAGGCATGGATGTACAGTGCAGAACGGGCACTGTCATTGGACACAAGGAATGGAAATGCCACAGTATTCTTGGCTGGCAAGAAAAGCCATCTTAGAAGCCAACTCTGGGGTAGTAGGTATGTCACAGGGTGAAAAACTCTGTGCAGGGTTGAGCAGATGAAGTTTACTTCTCAAACATGTCCACCTCTTGTCCAGTCAGGGTGCACTGGTCTCTTTCGCAGCTCATTCTCCTCAGCATACAAAATGAGCCTTTAATGGAACCAGTGACAGCGCTGGGGGGGGGTTAAAAACGGTAGAATTGGACCCACTAGTGTAAAAAATGTGGTTCTAAAGAGGAACATAATGGGTCAAAACATCAGTGGCAGATTTTGAACAGTTCACATTTCCTTCCTTTAGATATTGTTATAAATAGGTGCATCAGTCTGGACCCACTGGCAAACGAAAGAGGGGTCAATTTTGGGAAAGGATGCAATTTTTGCCCTTTTGGTGCATGATAGCGCTGTGCCTGAATGGAACCCCAACTAGCACACCATTTTTAAACTGCTGTAGGCAGCTGACAACTCCTAGGAGATGCACTGCTGCATGAACACTGAATTGTTGTAAAATCCGTGTTGGATTGGTGAATGACTTGTCGTGGTCTTGTCCAATAGGACAGCCCCCTAGGAGTGGCAAAAACTGTGCAAGTCAGTTTTGTCGGAGACTGCACAGCTTCAGTGGAGCTTTTTGCCAAACACTGTGATTAATACTGTATTAAGTAAGGAATAAGTTGGGGGGGGGTGGGAATTATGCTATGTTGATGAACAAAGTGGTAGGTTGGAGTCCTGAGCCCGAAGGGTGAGGTACTTCTACCACCATGAGGTACACTAACATTGCATAATCATCCTGAACCACCGCAAGGTACACTGACAGTGCATAATCTTCCTGGTGGAATTGCTTTATTTCACTTATAAAATATTTAGTAATGTTAGTTTTTTTTTTTTTTTTTTAAGTGGTGTTACGATTTGGTTCTGTATCTTTAAAAGGTTGGCTTTAGGGCAATAGCATACATTAGATATGCAGCAATGATTAGGTTGCATCTGGTAAGCTACACTTGTTGGGTGCAGTTGCACTGCAAGGGGTGGGTTATTGTTGGCATGGTTATAGTTGGTTCTGTTGCTTTAAATGAGTATTCCTGATTAGAAAATGTGTAGGGAGCAATCTTCACTTTGATTGGCTAAGGACACCAATCGGCTAGTCCAGTATCTAGCAACAGAGACTGGTAAATAATGAGCCCCAGTCTCAGTTGTCTGATTTCGTTCTGAAATCCTTGTGCCACAGAATTTTTTTTTTTTATGTACTGTATGGAGTTGTCTCTTTTTCTCTCCGACCTGGGACCCCTGCAGAGACATGCGTGCGTGGAGGGAGGCACACATGCATGCATGGTACTGGCTCTGCCCCTTCCGCACCACCCCTGGCTATCGCTGCCACCCCTCATGACTATACTTCTCACCAGACCTCCACCTGGTGGGAGCAGAACTATAGAGGGTGCGAGCATTCACCCTAGAAGGATGGAGCTGCCTTGCGGCTATTTAGTCCCACTCCCTCCTCCCCACCACATCGGCTCCCAGACAACCTGAGGTTGTTCCCGAACCTGGGTCACCAGCGTAGCGCAAGGTAAGGTGCCCAGCGCCTCAGCCCTCCACACCACTGGGCTGGCTGTGCCATAGAATTTTAAATTTGAATTATCCGCTGTGTTGTTGCTTAGCAAGACATACAACACCCCTTCCTGTCACTCGATTTTGCATTTTCCCACTCTCCTGTCGGCATTCTATTACTCCGCTTCATTAAGTGTTTCCTTAAAGCAGCAGTGCATTCTGTAATGTGTATCGAGACCCGCCATTTTCTGCACCGCATTGACTCTTGCCCTGAAAAAGTTATAAAATTACCTTTAGATCCTGAATTGGTTTGCTCGTCTTTGTGTTGAGTGCCCATTTTGCATGGTGGCGGTAAAGAACCTCCGTCAGGATTGCCTTTAAAAAAAACTCACTGAGGTTGGGTGGTTGCCTGGAATATCCATATCACACACTAGTGTAATAAAAAATGTAAAACCACACACATCTGGAAGTAAAATAAATTAGAGCTACAGAATCCCACAGTGATTTGAGCAGGAGCGCTATCACGAGTGTGTATCAGAGCTGCGGTACTTTCCTCCTTTTCTGTACCGCAGATGAATGTCCTTCTGTGGTACACAGAAAGAAGGAAGTCTTGGATTATATATACTTTTGAGCTAAGAGCTCTTTTACAAAGGTTCCACGTCAGTAGAAAGGACAACAGATTAAACAGGACAGTAAAGTACGGTGCAATAAAGTGTAAATAGGAGGTACAAAAATCATAATGGACACAAAATCATAATGGATATCAATGTAAAACAACAGACACACATTATGGTACTCGGTTTCAGGCACAGGAAAATGCATACAATACATTGACATCGGCCAGAGGCTTTGTGGAAGACAAACAGGGCACAGGGTGTAGGAAGGGATGTGGGAGGTGGGCTGGGAAGAGTAGAGAGGGAGTGGGAGTGGAGGACATGAGGAGAGGTGAGGCAAGGGGAGGGAGAGGAAGGGTGGAGAGGATGCAGGGGCAGGGGTAGGAGGCAAGAGTACTAAGTTACTATATAAGAGGTTGAGTGCTTAGGTTGAGGTTTGGGAAAGCAGGGTTAAGGGAGACAGTCACAGGTGCTAGCTCTAGAGAGTAGTGACCGAAACTTGACTTTGAACGGGCCCAGCTTAGTTTCGGAGGTGATGACACTGTTGAGAGCATTCATCCAGAGTGGGGGCCCTGTAGGCGAGTGATCGTTGAACCCTGGGTGGTTCGGCAATGAGGGACCTGTAGGAGCAGAGAATCAGAACCTTGGGTGCAGCGTGGATTACGAAGGGGGGCTTAGAAGATCTTGTACTGCAGCTGGCAAGAGGCCTAAGGTTATTTTCTTGGCCATCAGGCAAGTTTGATATTTGATGCGATTTTTGAGCTGTAGCAAACTGGTTAGGACATAGAGGTCACACGTGTGGGTGAGATGGCGGGCTCCTGAGACGAAACGACACGCCTTGTTAAGAGCAGTGGAGATACGCTGGAGGGTGGTATCAGTTGCAGAGCCATAGATGATCAGTCCATAGTCAATTATAGAAATAATAGAGCTCTGCACAGCTATTCTTAAGGCTTCAGGGGTCAGCGATCGCCTGTGTCTGTAGAGTAGACCAATATGCATATTTATAGCTTTAGAAATGTTATTTATATGCATCCCACATGATAGGTTGCTGTCTGTGGTGACTCCAAGATACTTAAAGAATTGTACCTGTTCGAGGACAGTATCAAGGCAGTTAGTGATAGTCAGAGGATGTTTCCTGTGCTTATGGGAGCTGCTGAAGAGCATAAGCTTAGTTTTCTTGAAGTTTATTTATTTAGATTTTGATAACGGGTATGGTCACTGAAACCAGAGGTCCATTTTTCAGGAGCGATCTGGATTAGTTACAGACAATAATTTCATATATTGGCAGGAGTAAGTAGTACATACATTGGTAGGAGTACACACTAGCTGGAACATATATTGGATAGAATATAGAGTACATTACAGAGCATGTCAGTTACATACACATAATATTGCAAATAAATCAGACATATGACATCTTAACCAACAATATGTGTGGTACCAACTTGTACTGACTAAACCATTTCTCTACCGAGGCAAACCCGAGTTGTAGCTTGTTCTCAAGAGGTATAGGCTGTGGGTGAGTTGTGTAAATTATGGCATCATCTGCGTAGAATAGAATATGTTCAGGACAGGAGCTTGGAAGACTGTTTAGGAAGAGACTAAATAGGAGTGGGCCCAGAATGAACCCTTGAGGAACCCCAGAGCGAACAGGTCTTGAGTCAGAGAGGACGTCGGCAATTTTGACTTGAGTGCGGTTGTCCAGGTAACTTTTAAACCAGGCAGTGGAGTCCGAGAAGAGCCCTGCACTAAGTAGTTGTTCCAGTAGTAGAGGGTGATGGACCATGTCGAATGCATTTGTCAAGTCAAAGGCAACATCAACTAATTGACCAAGTTCCAGGGAGCAGTGTATAAAACCGGTGAATTCCATGAGGGCCAAGGTGGTGCTGTGCCCTTTTCTGAACCCATGTTTCTGGGCACGTTGAATCTTATGATTGTCAAGCTAATCAGTAAGCTGGTCAGCTACAATGCGTTCAAGAGCCTTAGAGAGATGTGGTAATATGGAGATAGGCCGGTAGTTCACTTGAAGAGTCCTGTCTCCACGTTTGTAGACTGGGGTAACCGGGGCTGTTTTCCATTTATTGGGGAACTGTGCGAGTCTGAGTGAGAGGTTAAAGATCCTGGTTGAAGGCACTAACACTTCCTCAAGGGTGAGGGACAGCAGTTTGAGGTCAATGGAGTCCTCACTGTGTCTAGATTTGCCAGTTGCTTTATGGATGTAGTTTCAGGCTTCATGCAACGAGACTTGTTTGAAGTAGAATGGCGGGTGATTGATCATTGGGGGAGAGCATACAGGATTGGCTGAGGTGACATCTGCATCAAAATAGTCATGTGGAAGAACACTGCTAAAGTCTGTGAATGTATTATTAAAAGTATTGGCAATAGTTAGGGGGTCCAGAGTTGGAATCCCATCAACATCAAGTAAAGGTTTTGGGTTTTTTCCCTGTAACCTCTTTGATATTATTCCAAAAGCGTTACCGTTGCCCCATGTGTCAGTAAGCACTCCTTTGTAGTATTTATTTTTTTCAAGGTGGAGAGACCTTGTGCAATCATTCCATGCTCTTTTGTATTTTGAATGTCCGATTGCATGCTGGTGGCTCAAGCCTGATGCCAGAGGTGGTCCCTGGATTTCATATGAGCTAGTAAGTCTGTAGAGACCCAGGGGTTGCAAGGGCCTTGGATGCTCCTCTTTTTTAGCAGAGCATGGGTGTCATAGGCAGCATTAAAGATGCTGATGAAATAATCAAGTGCCGTGTTGACATCCTTTGCACTGTCGATGGGAGTCCAATCTTGCACTTTTAGGTAGAACTGGAGGGGTTCAAGATGGCCCAGTGCTAGGGACCTGCTGGTGATTGTCTTTGGTGATGGTTTGCAGAATTTGTTTGTCCTTGTGCAGATGACTGGGGAATGGTCACTGAGCGTGTCTGGAAGGACTGTAGTGTTAGTAATGTGATCAGGATGACTGGTTAGGACCCAGTCCAATAGGCTGCTTGTTCCCGTTTTGTAGTTGGATCTAGTTGGGGAGTTAACCAGCTTGGAAAAGTTTGTGGCAGAGATTGCGTCCCTAAAGCTCCCATTCTCAGGTGCAAGCCAATTAATATTAAAATCTCCCATCAGAATTAACTCCGAGCCAGGGGGCTGGTTTCTCATTAAGTCCATGACAGAATTAAGACTCCTCCTCTGTACTTTAGGAGGGATGCACACTGATGCTACAGTAAGTGCCTTATTATGGGCACCTAGCAGAATTTTGATGGCTAGTATTTGTGTGGTTGTACCAGCAGTAGGTACCGGCAGGGGGTGTCCCATGTGTGACTCTTTGAAATAGACTGCACATCCTCCTCTTCTCTTGATAGTCCTGTCCAGTCTGAAGATGGTGTAATCTGGCAGGGCAGTAGCCGTGTAAGGGATTTTTGGTGCGAGCCATGTTTCAGCCAGTGTCAGGACGTCTGGATTGTGTTGGTTAACAAAGACTTGTAGAGCATCCAGTTTAGGGAGGAGACTGCAGATGTTCATAGCTGCTAAAGTAAGTAACCCCGGCTGCATTAAAGAGGCTGCCTTATTTGGTGGGCTGGGACCAGGGTTTGGGTGAATATTTCCAGACAGCAGTAACAACATAAGTATAAGTTTGGGCAGGCATAATCTTAACTATCTGTAGGTAAATCTTGCCATCCGCCTCTGTCTGGTGTCCCAATTTTGTTGTTGTCGGCATTCCCAGAGGGTAGACATGAGGGATAGAGGGGAGACTGAAAGTATGGGTGGATATTACCCATCCCTGATGGTAAGCATCAAACCAGTCATAAGGCATAGAGCTGCTGTGTGCTGAGAGAATCAGAAGTGAGAGTACCAGGAGTAAGGTAGATTTTATTGAACACGTAACAGGGAGGTTGGAAGGGGTAGCAGGCTCCTGGTAAGCTAGTGTGCAAAATGATCACTGTGAGCACACCTAGGCGAGGAAACAGATGAGTCAGCATCATTCTATTTAGGTAGGTACTTGATGTGTCAGATAGGATAGGAGCCCCTAGAGGCAGCTACATATAACCTGCTAATGGTGGAGTGGACACAGTAAATTTCACTCCTACCAGAGATATAGACCTCTAGTGGCTAGAGAATATAATCTGCTAATGGAAGAGTTATCAAAAAGATAGTAAAATAAATTTAGGCAGCAGAGAGATGAGCTCCAGGGTAAGGTGCTAGACAGTTTAATTTCCTATGCGGTGAAGCCATTCGGGGAGAGACGGAATGCAGAATAAGCCTGTAGTAGACCCAAATTCAGGCACCATCCAACAATTGCGTTCATGGCTAGCAAGCTGGTCTGGAGCTGCTTTCCTGAACCGTACCTGGATCCTTGCTCTTGAGGGCAGGCTGGGGAGCACCTAGCGGCCATCTGTGTTCAGCACCAGACCGCTAGCGCAGAAGATGGAACCCTCTCAGGGAATCCTGAAGAGAGAGAGAGCGAGAGAGAGAGAGAAGGGAGAAATCTGCTTGTATGCACAGACAGGACAAAGGCCTCAGAGATTGGGAGGTGGGGGAAGTAAGAAGACAAAAGAATTCAATAATAAGGTGAGAAGTTAAGGGTTCTTAGTTCACCAGAGAGGGAGCGAATGGCTGTGGGAATGGCTGGTATTAGGCACCAGCAGTGTCACCAGTATACAGAGGAAGGGCAAGGTGGGGCTGCAGAAGGGGGAAAACAGCGATTCGGCAATTAGACAAAGCAGTTTTTGATTTTCAAACTTTGCTAATATTTAAATAGCTAAAGGCAGATGAAACACTCCAAAAATGCTATAGTTTCCTGCTCTTAAATCAAAAATGGTAGTAGTTCCCTACACTAACAATTCAAGTTCAGTAGTGGATACATTGGGCACAATACAGAGTCAGTTGCAAAAAAACAAAACAAAAGATAGTAAAAGAAATTTAGGCAGTAGAGAGGTGAGCTCCAGGGTAAGGTGCTAGGCAGTTCAAATCCCCATGAGCTGAAGCCAATTGGGGAGAGACAGAGTGCAGAATCAGCCTATAGTTGACCTGAATTCAGGCACCATCCACAGAGTTCACGGCTAGCAAGCTGGGCTGGAGCTGCTTTCCTGAACCGTACCTGGATCCTTGCTCTTGAGGGCAAGCTGGGGAGCACCTAATGGCCATCTGTGTTCGGCACCAGACCGTTAGCGCAGAAGATGGAACCCCCTCAGGGAATTCTGGACCCTTGCTCTTGAGGGCAGGCTGGGGAGCACCTAGCAGCCGTCCGTGTTCAGCATCGGACCGCTAGCGCAGAAGTTCCACTCCTCTGACACACAGCAAGCAGTGCCACCGGAGCTAGCGCTCTCACTCTGTTACCGAGTTCAGCGATCGCAAGGAAAGTTATTTTTTATCAGATCAAGAGAGCTCCTCCATACCCTGCACCACAGAATAGCATGACTTACCATACATATTTTTTGTACCCTTGTCTAGTTTTAACTCTTAGGCTGCCAACAGAATTGGAACATATAAGAATTCTGAACTGTTATCAGTCTGCAGCACAACAAGGATTAAAAAGCATATTAATGTCTTTATTTTTGGGGGGGGGGGCGGATGAATGACAGCACCTGCCATACCTGTACACTGTCTCCCTAACTATAAAAGATTAATTTCAAAGGTCTGCCATCAGATTTAAAAAAGAAAGGTTTTCTTTTTGCAGTCTGCATACAGTATATTGGAACATCGCACATTTTAAATGGGTCCACACTCCCAACTCTGCACTCGTGACAATGTCACCCAGTAACAGTCCCTCTCTTATCGAAGCATTAAACAGCCACTGACAAAAAAAAATAAAGTAACAAGTCCTGGGGTGGGGTTGGGGGGTCAATTACAACAGACTGTTAATTTTAATCCCTGTATTTTTATTTATTTATTGATTGAAATGTTTCACCAGAAAGGCACACTGAACAACAAATTGATCGTCTCCCGGTGTGACCTTTGGGGAGGGGGGGAGAAGGGGTACAATGAAGATGAAACAGTAATACATACAATCAAGTTACATACAGTCAAGTTACATAAGTCAACATTTACATATATTTGCATAAGACAGATGTAATAAATTTTAGTACTGTACAGTACGGTGCATTGAAAGAGCAGGCTTTTTCATAAGACAGGTGATACATACAGTGTACCATACATTAAGATTAAATTGAGAGTGCCGGCCCGGTGGCGCAGAGGTTTGAGGCGCTGGACGCCACACCTTGCTGGCGACCTGGGTTCGGGAACAAGTCAGGGCTGTCAGGGGTTGGCAGGGAGGGAGAGGAGTGAACGTTCAGAGGACAGCTCTCCTCTTCCGGGAGGGGAGGGGTTGCGCTTCTGCCGAATGACTGCCCCCAGGTGGAGGTGGGGGAAGTGCGGGTCTGTGGGCACACAGAAAGGGTGGGTGCTGTGGGACTGCAATGGACATGCATGCACCTCCACGCATGCACGTCTGGTGTGTGCACCCCAGCTACAGGGACCAGGGGAGAAAATGGAGGAGAAAATCAAATCCTCCAGCCGCAGGATGAAGACTGACTCTCCGCAGGCTCTGTGGCCGGGAAGAAAGGTAAGACACAGTAATTCCAGGATGTTGGGGTGGGAGGGTCGGTCGGAAGGGGGCATGGAGGACAGGAGCACAAATAAAATATGGGGGGGAAAAAAGTAAAAAAAAAAAAAAAAAAAAATGTTACATTGAGAGAACAATCATAAGTGCAAGTGGAGGTGGGGGGGAACGTTAAACAGACATGGAAAAAGTAAGCAAAGGAAAAAGGATTTTAGCTACTATGAAGAAGGAAAGATGGAGCAGAGAGAGGCAACAATTGGAAATCTTACAGGGAAGGGGAAAAGGTACAGTAAGTGCAAGAGGGACGGGTGGAACTAAGTGGGTATGGTCAAAACAAAAAATAATTAATTTTGGGGAAAAAGAGTATGTAAAGAAGCGCAGATACGAGGAGGAAAGGGAGTATTGAGGAGGCGGGGAGAATCCTAGAGCCTGAGGGACCCCTTTAGGATGCTGAGAACCCTGCAAGGGGACTGAGAGGGCTAAAGTGAAAAGAGGGGAAAGGTGGCAGAAGGACTTTGGAGCGGGTAGAAAATGAGGGAACGAAGTGAGGGTAACAACTAAGAAAGGAAGTGGGACCAACCCAAAGGAATCCTTCAAGATAATGAGAACCCTGCAAAGGGGGGGGGGGGACAGTGGAGTGAGTGGAGGTGGGTGAGAAAGGGAACCTAATCCCAGGAGGATCCCTTCAGGATGTGGAGAACCCTGCAAGGGGACTGAGAGGGCTAGAATGAAAAGGGGAGACAAGATGGCATGCATGTGTGCAGTAACCATGACTACCACAAGTCAAAAATACAGGGGCTCCAGTGGGACAAAAGCCTCTAGCTCAAACAAAAAACACCATTCAAATGCATGCAGAGGAACTATTTAATTACAAAATGATTGAAAAACCTAAGACTTAAAACATCTAAACATAATTCTTTTTTCAAACATATGCAATACAGTGGCCCATTTTCTAATCGCAATAATACCCTCCAGGGTAGGTGCTATACCACCCACCCTGTCCAGTATTATTGCTTACTTTTTAACGTCCTGCACTTCCTTTGTGAATTCAGAGGCTAAGGTGGAAGCCTGGGCTGTGCTTTCTGTGCTTTCATTTGATATGAGTCAGATATGGAAGCCTAGGCTGTTGAATACATGTCGTTTGACCTCACTCGGGTGCACTGCAGTTGATTATGTTCAAGCAGGGAGTTTGAGCTTTTGTGTATTTGTTTCTGCAGGCCAGATAGGTATGTGGATATTTCATTCGCTTTTAGAGCAATAACATAGAAACACAGAATTTGCTGGCAGAAAAGGACTGGTAGGCTTATCTAGTGTGCCCCATTTTCCATGCTTAGTTATATACTCTGTGCTGTTCTTGGTTATACCGGCGTCCCTCCCAACCTCCTCCCAGTTCTCTACCTATTATGCCCATGTGCCTGTCCCCCAAATTCTAGAAGCTCCTGTCTTCGCCTCCACCATCTCTTCCAGCAGGCTGTTCAGGTGTCCGCCTCCCTTTCTGTGAAGAACAATTTTCTCACATTCCTCTTAAACTTCCACCTCCTTTGCCTACCTCAAGCTTCATTGCAAGCCCCCATGTTCTGGTACTCCTTCTGCTCTAAATTGGACTCTCCTCCTGCACCTTGTTCACCCCCGTGATGAAGCACTGTTTGTAAAAGTTTTGCTGTTGGTTTTTTGATATATGTATACATGCTTCTGTTGTGCAGAATTTTAGTGTCTAAATATATTTTGTTTTTATTAAATATTTTTGTGTGCACAGCGCTGAGTCTTTTTCACCCTGAGGAAATATAATTAGCATATTGACCCTTGCTGGTTGTTCTCTCGTTTAATGCACCCCTGTTGTCTTATGAGTAGGAGTATATGATCGGTTAATACAGTACCGTGTGGCAGGGTCCGGACCATTGAGGACCCAGAATTGACCAGACCCCATTTTATACAGAGGATAATGTGTGGTCTATGATTAATAATCATGCTATAAGCACTTTGAGAGGTTGCCATGACATCATTGTAAACCTTGAGAGGTTTTCCGATGTCATGGCAACCTCGGGAAGTGTTTTCAGCATGATTGTTAACCAAAGACCACACGGATTGAATTACTTTATGGAACATTGATTGTTGTGAACATTCCATTTTGTTATACCATTGATATGACATACTTAAGAAGGGTTAACATAGAGGATAATGTATGGTCCTCTATCGTTAACCGGTCAGTTAACAGTCGAGAGGTTGCTAGGGCGACCATGTGAAGCTTGAGAGGTTTACGTCGCCATGGCAACCTCGAGACGGTTAAAATTGACTGGTTGCCGATAGAGGGACCATACATTATTTTTTTATAGTGTATGGTCCCACCTCAAAAGGCTGCTTACTTTTCCATAACTAGTCACCGTCGCGGCCCTTCAGTCCATCCCTAACCGCTGATGTCCGTAGCGTCGGTTCCCGTCGAAAAAGCCTTTGTCATGAACCACTCGCTGTTGTTAACCTATCGATCAGCGAGGATCGATAGGTTAACAACATATCTACGTCACATCAATAGGTTAACAACCTTAGGAAATGATGATTTCCTAAGGTTAACAGCGTTCTACCATACATTATAAAGTGATGTCATAACAAGGTTGTAATTTGCTTGATTTCAGTTAATAAGGGCTCCCCATACGTTGTAAGGTTGAATATAGGCTGTTGCCCATCAAGTCCACCCTCCCACTGTCTCATTGGTAATTTTCAAGACGACTTCTCTCCCTTATGCATTTATCTAATCTTGATTTTTTTAAAAATCCAAATTCTCATGATTTATTATACACAGTTCTGTCACACACACGCACGTGCAGTTATATTGGCAGGAATGTAATCCCATGGATTTATGATTGTTTGTAAGAACAGCTTAGCTGATACGTTCTCAGGGCTCGAAATAATTTTTTTGTGGATGGCTGTATTCATTTTGACTGTCTCGCAGAATGTTTACCTGTGCTGTTTTTCGTTTACCAATTTTACATTTCTGTTTCTGAATATTGGCTAATAACTAGTGTGCCCCCTGACAAGTACATTTCCCTGAAAAGGGCTTAATAACTGATATGGAGCCCATTGTAAGATGCCCTAAAAAGGGCTACTAAATA